>LR990042.1:2939378-5339378 GCA_905147135.1 Blastobasis lacticolella | reverse complement strand
ACTTTATCTGCTTCCCTTTTCATCAGGGTCCTGTTTCGTGCTAATTCCTTCCAGGATTCCTTGGATCTTCTGGTATACTTGACTATGTCCTGATCTAGCGAGTCCTCCCATGTAAAGATCGGCCGGCCGACTTTGCGTTTGTTTTCTCTGTATTCTCTGGCTGCGTGCAGTATATGTGGTGTGTCGCGTCTTATTATGTGGCCGAAATACGATAGTCTACGGACTTTGATTATTTTTGTGATAGTTTTACCATCTAAGATTTGCCATATTTTTTTGCGGGGTTTGTCTCTGCAGAGATTTAACATGCTCCCCAAAATGTGTCTCTCGTACCTCCGTAATTTTGAACGATTGGTTTTTGTTTGGGATGCTACGTTCATTCCGTATGTCATGGTTGGACATAAGACCATTTTATATATTAATCTGGCGATTTTCCACTCCAATCTGTGGTTCTTCACAAAAGGGTTGACTATTTTGGAATGGATGACTGCCTTGTGGCACCGATGCTTAATGCAGCTCCGCCTGTCGTGGGAGGCTGTAAGGTACGTGCCTAGATATTTTATCTCGCTCGTGGGTTGGATTATCGCACCCCCTAGAGATACGCTGCTGAGGTTGCTAGTTGCCGGATTGATTGGATCTCGGATGATCAATTTGGTTTTAGACTCATTTATGACAAGTCCAACACTCTCAAGAAGTTTTTTCATTTTAGATATGGTCCTGTCCAATTTGGTTATGTCAATTCCAATAAGAATCACGTCATCGGCAAAAGATAAGATGAGCGGAGGCGTGATTTTAAGATCTTGGTCAAGGCTGACCTCTTCGTCTTCCTCTTCAAGTGTCCGCAGTACCTCGTCCATGACTATTGTGAATAGTCTAGGAGACAGTGGGCATCCCTGCTTAACACCTTTTCCTTTATCTATGATGTCGGTATTGTGACCGCACCAGGAAATAAGCGTTTTTTCCTTCATGCAAGCCTCTAATATCCTATTCGTTAGGTGAGTACCGGTGCGGGTGAGGAGTATATCCCGCAGTGCCTCAAGCTTGACAGTGTCAAATGCTTTTTCAATATCGAGTGCTGCGACGTATGTTTTGATGCCCGCGTTCCAGTTGGTATCCAGTATGCGCCTGAGTGTAAACATATGGTCATCGGTCGACCTGTCTTGTAAGAAGGCCGCCTGATAATTTCCTAATTGGACTTTTTCGTCAATTCTTTTTAAAATGTAATTGGCATATATTCTATACCCGACGTTACATATGGATATCTTCCGGAAATCCGACACCTGTTTCGGGTTTCTAACCTTTGGGATAGGAACTTGTCTAGTGAGCCGCCATTCTTCCGGAACTGTATTTCTGAGCCAAGCGAGTTTCATTACGCCAGCGAGCTCTTCAATAAAAATTTTTGGGGCCGCTTTGTACAGTTCTACAACGACCTGGGGGCGTACCACAATCTTTTCAAAACAAGGTTAAAATAACCTTGTTTAGAATAAGGTTATTATAATGTTATTGTAATGTTATTGTATTCTTACTTTGATCCGTACCATGACCTCCTAAAACAAGCTTGAATTGTTGCCACTACAATCTTATCTGACCCAATGACGGCGTCGCTGTTGTTAAGTTTTGTATTACCGTGAAATTTTATTTTAATTAGCACACACGTAGTTCCAATTTTGGTCACCGGTTTGTGGCACTAACATAGAGAGGTGCATGAACGAATGTTTTGTGGTTATTTTAGGCTAGAAGCATTCACTCAAACAAGCTTACTTTCTAAACCGTACCATGATCTTTACGTTTTTGTTTGACAGTAGGAAGTTTTGTTTGACATTATTATTGTTATTATGTCAAATCCATCAATCTAAGAAAAGTCACTTTTTCATGGTGGATATAATATTGTTTTACAATTTTTAAAGATTTACGACATATATAATACCGTTATGTTCTCCCAAAAAGCAAGTGAAATGTATTTATTCTCACAAAAGTTTGAAATAACTTAATGCATTTATATTTACGTCTCCAATACTACAACAATGGTAATGATTTTTAGACGGCCAACCAATACGAGATATTCGGGATTGTAGAAGCTGTTATCGCTGATATAGCGTGTGAAACACGAGCCCTTCAACGTTGAGAGTCGATGAGATGTGGGTGACTATACTGAAGAGCTCACACACAACCTATGCGACGGGGCAACTAAAGCCCACACTGGGAGAGTCCTACCAAATCGATTGATTTATCTGTAGGGCCAAGGACGTGTGCACCTATCTACTAAACCAAGCCAATACCTCATCAGGGTCTAGCTCTTGGCATAATACCATGAACGTAACTTCAATTTGTTCGTGGCATTGGTTCCCGTAGCAAATTCGGAGATCTTCGTGAGAGAAGATTATGGGCTGAAGGGTGTGGTTTATCCGATTCCGTGGCCGGTCTAGGATTCCCGTTGCCAGCGAAACGGGATTAAAAGTGTATACAATAAAGTGATGTGTTTCTAGTGTTTAGAATTTAAAATTATAATTTTTATGTTAGTATGTTAGTACTAGTTCATAATGGTGTGTACATGTATTTTTAAACATGTGCCCCAGTTCCCTGAATTAAATAATTACGTAAAGTAGAAACATAGTGCTTTTTATGAGCTGAAAACCCTGAAAAGGTCCTCTAATACTATCACAATAATTATTTCATACTTTAGAATTCCGTAACCAAAAGGTAAAAAGGAATCCTATTACTAAGAGCAGCATATGCGTTCTGTGCATGTTGTCCTAAATGCTTAAGCTATTTTTTATATAGGTACTCGATAACGTAGATAACCTACGGCCCCCGTACTACATATTATAAAACAAAGTCCCACGCTGTGCCTGTCGGTCTGTCTATCTGTTCATTATATATTCATAAAGTACTGAACGGATTTTCATACGATTTTCAGCAATAGACAGTGATTCATGAGGAAGGCTTAAGTGTATAATTTGTTAAGAGCCGCCCGTCTTCGCACGCGCTTCGCACTTACTACCCGTACCCAAACCTTAACAAATTATACACCTAAACCTTCCACATGAACATGAATCACTCTGTCTATTGGTGAAAATCGCATGAAAATCCGTTCAATCGTTTTTTAGTATATCGCGAACAGACAGACAGATGCGACGTGGGACTTTGTTTTATAATATACTAGTGGGCCTTCATTCGCGTGGCGTCCCCCGTACCCTAACCTACACTACACCTAGCCTACACTTATCCTACATCTACTCTACACCTACCTTACACCCAGTGGCGTGCACAGAGTTTCTAGACAGGGTAGGCAGAAATATAAAAAGCTTAATAATAACCAAAAATGCTGCATGTTAATGTTGAAACATAAAGAGTAGTTCAAAAAATTTAAATTCATTACATTTTTTATAACGGGCGCGACATCGTTTGATATATTTTCTACAATTTCAATAAAAATCCGCCTAAAATTGAT
Organism: Blastobasis lacticolella; assembly: GCA_905147135.1. Taxonomy (NCBI): domain Eukaryota; kingdom Metazoa; phylum Arthropoda; class Insecta; order Lepidoptera; family Blastobasidae; genus Blastobasis; species Blastobasis lacticolella. Next base: position 5,335,930 of record LR990042.1, on the reverse strand, counting down.
TTTTGAGCACCACCCTCACTCCGTTGTCCCCAGTCGACTAGCCAGCGTATATTGGTTTATAGTTTCGGGACCTGTTGCCTCTCTTCTGAGCCTTTTGCAGGAAAGCCATTTCCACCTAACACTAAAAGAGTATCGCTTTCCATGGTATGGCATCGTCTCGCACAGACCGGAAAATTATGTAGGGAAAAAATGTCATACCCCTGCCACGCACGAGAAGAAGAGGCTGGCCCAAGAAGCGATGGCTTGACTTTTTTAGAAGTGGCATGCATGTTAGTCAACAAACTCATCACCAAAGATACCGAAAACCTAACAAAGTGGAAAAGAAGAAGTTCCTACTTCTTTAGCACCTTTTGCACCGTTTCTACTTCTTTTTTAAGATTTGCATCCCCCTAGGAAAGGGGACCCCGGGCCGGGCGGTGCGCAAGAGCACAACCGGGATGAATGCAATGATGATGAAAATGTTCTTAATTACCTAATATTAAATTAAATATGATAGTAGTAAGGAACCCTTCAAATGCCTGTTGTACTCGCCCTTGACCAGTTCTTAAATATATATTGACGGCACTGACATTTTTGCACGCCAACATTTCCGTTTGACAAGATTTGCAACCGCCCCGTTCCACCCAAGTAAACACTTTAACACGAATACGTGTTTAAGTGTTTACAACATTATATTTTGAGGATATAACTATGAATAAAATTACATTTTGGTTTAGAAATCTACATTTTAGTATCATTTTCTGCTATGAAGTAGATTTGTGATAAAATTGTATTTAAAAATAAGTTATTAAATCAATCAAAGATCGCAATATTAATGCGTGATCCGGAGTAAGGTGCGAAAAAGATAATGCTATGTAGAGCTACAAACACAACTGACTCGGTGATAGCGTCACTGTTGTTGTGATTGACATGACATTACAATATGGCGACACTTAGTTCCAGCTTTCGCTACCGGGTCAGATAAGTTTGTGGCACTGTACGAACATTATAACGCTGTCTCTTTTTCGCATATATTTACAATAGACAATACATTCGCTCATACCCCTCTCTAAACAATATTATTATAATGTTGTTTTTAAGAGATCATGGTACTAATAAATTCTAATAATACTTTGAGCTTGCTAAAAACATGATAGTTTTCCCATAGACCTATAGAGTCATCACCCATAGAGCAAACCGAAGAGCCGGTATATCGGCGTGCCCCAGCAATTAATATACATACAGGAGGAAAATGCATGGCTAACGCATAGACGCGTCGGCAAATATTCTACACCAACTACGCTATAACCCTTTGATATTCGGTAAAAAACCGACACGTAAATATTTGGGCCATCACTATAATACCTATCAAGATAAGCACAAACCCCACTTTAATGATGATATTGGCAAGCATGTAGATGTAGACATAAGATAGTGGTAGGCTTCCCCTAAAGAAAACTAAAATGTTACTATCTGTTAAGCAATTATTAAGTTATTTACTACGTAGACTCCAATAATCACCAATTGGTGGAGTTGGTCACCAATAATATTTAGATGCCAAAGCAATATGTTCAATTGATTTCGAAATATTGGTTCGCGAATTCGACGCAGACTTAACCGGTTATAATTATATATTTATTGTTGATTTTTATGCTACGCAGTGACTAATCAACAGGCAGCCCACCTAACAGTAAGCAGTAAATGTCGCTAATAAAATCTATGGTTCATGCATTGCGCAAAAATGGAAAAGCGTAGGTGCCTTTGCACTGAGAGGAATAAGATGAAATGCCTCAGGCCTGTAATTGCGATGGCTGGTACCAGAACACGACAATGCAAGCATAATTGTTTGGCGGCAGAAATGGATAAGGCGTTGGTACTCACCCAGGCGGACTCAACAGGCTCGATAGTGTCCTAACACCTGATAAAACCTGTTGCTTACCTAGGTATTAGCACTATATTTAATCAATCAAATATTTGCTTGGAGCATCGGTGGCCTAGTGGTTAAGTATCCAACTCGTAAGCGAAAGGTACCGGGTTAAATCCCACTGCCGCCATGTACCCATGCCTCTTTTCTGAGTTATGTACATTTTTTTATGTCATACGGTTGGCAAAAAGGCAAGCGGGCCACCTGATGGAAAGTGGTCACCACTGCCAAGAGTATCGCTAATGCGTTGCCCACCTCTATAACACGTTGCTCTGGCAGCAAAAAATCAAATGCCCCTCCACTGCCAAAGCTACGGTTCCCCAAATCCCCACCCCATGGAGCACTGGAAACCTTACTCACCGGCAGAAACACAATACTATTTAAAAGAGTATTGTTTAGCTGCGGTATTCTGAAAGGTGAGGTACATAGTTGAATACTAACCTATGCTCTTACGGTGAGGAAAACATCGTAATGAATCCTGCACCTCCAGGCGTCTGAATGTGTAACCATAATCCAATCTGGTCCGGTGCCCCAGTTAACAGGGTCACGGAGGGTAGATGCCTGTCGCTCTACCGTAATTACTCGATCTACAAAATTCTGGAACATGGTCAAGGCGGACCCCGGGCCAGTACGAAATTTTTAAGTGTCTACCTATCGGGCAAGTTACGACCGCATCAATTCGGGGCTTGCTTAGCGCCAAAAGCCTACTTTATAATTGTTGACATTACCTCGTAATGAAGTAAAACGATACCATTTCACACTTACGGAACTATAAAAATATTCAAAAATTGTTGTAATTACAGGCAATAAAAACCATTAAAAGCTCGAGAAATGTAAATATGTTATAAATTTACATCTTTATTTAAATACTTCAGGCAACTGAGGCCAGAGGTATACGTGTAAGTATACCGAAATATACAAATATACAACATTATACATTCGTTTACAATAGGTCGTTTACAATTGATTACTTACATAAAAATATAATTTAAAATCTACACACTTCGGACACACATTATCACTTTCTGACACTCCTTTAATTTCATATCGGCATCACCGATAATTCTAGGTCGCCCACGGACACTCCGGTAAAGCATACCCTTGGCCTTCTTTGGGACAATAATATTCCCTTATGAAGAACTCTAAATCTTCAACGCAACGCACAAATTGTACAACGTACGTACAATTGCGTGATTCCATGAGCTGTTCTCCTTGGCTAACTGGACGGTCCTCCACGTTCTTTGTTGAACAGACAAATCTGTCGAATTTTACGTGTAAGCTTCTGTGTTTGCATCTGTTGACGAACTCCGCATCATCTATGTTCGCCGATGGGGTCACATTTCTCATACAATGGCTTTTGACGCTATTTCTTGGTTGAATTTAAAGCAAAAGCTTATCAGCTCTACAACCGCGAATTCTTTGGCCATCTATGACAGAACATCACAATTGTTATAGTATTGGAGACGAAGACATTAAATTGATTACTTAAGTATAAATATTTTACAAAATATCGTGTTAATATTACCTTCTCTATAAAAATAAATAATCAAAATTGCAATTCATGAAACATCTGGCACAATATAAACAATGCTTTCCGTCAAATGGTAGCTAGGTGTCACAATATTAGTCAAAGTACTAGAAAAGCGTCGCTGCTTTTGGTAACAAAATTACATTTCAAAATAGTCACACTTAGTTCCGGTTTTGGCCACCGGTTCAGATAAGTTTGTGATGGCTTTTAGTCTCTGGTTTGAATGAATGATTTGGCTGTGACGTCACAAAACTTCTAACCAAAACAACATTTTTTTAACATTATTTTCTTTGATGTCATGGTACCAATTTGAAAACAAGGTTAAAGTAATGTTGTTTGTAAGGCTTGTGGTAGGCCCCCTGGTCCGTCCCTGGAACTGTCCCGTTTTTCATGCTATTTATGATTTCTGTTATGGTTTTTTCATCGGGATACTCTGTCTCAGGTATTGGGTTATGTTCTGGGACAGTGTCGATTGTTGGACCTTTCATTTTGTTTAGTTCGTTAATCCAATTGGACATGGGGATATAATATTTACTTTGACCTCGGTTTGTTATTTTTTTGTGTTTCTTGAGGTATTTGTACGTAATTTTCATTCGTGTTGCCCTATGTTGCTTACTTAGGTTCCTAAAGAACTGCCTGCAGTCTTCCATATCTTGTTGTTCGATGACTTTCCTATAAGTAGTTCGCGCCTTTTTCAGTTGGTTTTTATGATCTGGGTTGTTCGGTTCAAACTTACACAAAAAACGAGAGCTAGGTGTATTCTATTTAATTTTCTGTTGTCCGCTACATATGCGGCTAGGTCTCGGCGCACTGCCTGGTGTTCGAATGTCAGGAAATATACTTCATTTAGTTGATCTGCGATAGCCCTAAAGAGACAGTTGCCGTCTTTAGCCATGTGTCTTATTGTAGTTTGCTGCGATTTTTGTGCCATGATGCTCGCCAGATGTGCGCACTATCGTTTCTTTAGTCGGTTGGTACCTAGATATGCTCGGTCCCTTGTTTTTTGTTCACCTTTCTTGATTGTCTTTAAGTGTTCGTTCAGTGTTTTTGTCGGTTTCTCTCTTCCAGTTTGCTGCAATTTGTACCTGCTTTTTGGTGGGTAGTGGTTTGTGCCGTATTTAGAGACGCGTGTTTACGTTTGTTAAATATTGTTTGTTAGTTTGCCACGCGGTTACTGATATTTCAGTAATCTGAAAAAGAAGTAGGTTAGATCCGATACAAGCTGTTCCTGATGAGGCTTGCTGCGAGCTTGTGCTCTATACGTATGTGGGACAGAATAGGATGTCAGGCCTGCCTGTACATGATAATCTAGCGGCTATGTTAAGTTATTTGCCCGGATTGGTTCGCTCTGCACTTTTGTTGAACGGGAAGCTGATATTTAACTATTGGATGATTTAATGATTGGTATTTATTGGTACACAAGCTTAAGACGGTCAAATAGTATTTTTTGTTCTCCCTTGCGCAATGCGGAAATGTGTTCTTATTGTTTTTAAGTGGGCAGCCTGGACCCTTCACCTATTTTTTGTCGGTTTCTTTCTTTGTTTGTGTTAGAAAGTTGCAAGTTTTGAGTTCCTGTTACCTACTTTAAGGCAGTGGTATGCGCTTTTTATGAGTCGCAAAGTAGATACGTATTGACTTGTGCTTTATTTTGGGACGCAAGTTTTTAAATAATTTAGCAAATTGATTTTGCTAGTTTGTCTCGCGGTTTATAATATTCATATAATCTGAAAAAGAAGTAGGTTAGAACACACGCTACTCTTGGTAGAACTTGCTGGTAGCGTGTACGGTTTTTCTGATAGGTATTCCACTTATATTGACGCTAGAACCTTGAACGCTATTATTACAAATGGGTCTCGATTCAGGGCGGTGTTGGATAATTTGGGACACCTATCTATATTATGTCCTCTATATGGCGCCTGGGTTTAGTTAGGTGGTACTTTATGTTGTGTTTAAGTGTGCGTTTGTATTCCAAAATAAATATAACATGAATAGTAGGGAGATTTAAAATTTACTGTACTGAAACTTATGATAGTGAAGACTGAGGTACATAATGTGTTTAGGGGATATGTGATAATATTATTAGGAACGCCCTCACCGGGTTCGGAGCTCAGGTGTGTCGTTAGCGGGTTATGTGGCGGTGTTGGTGTGCTGGTATCAGCAGGGAGATGCGGCTGCGCTCTGTTGGTGCTACAGCGCGGCGTGCTGCGCACTGTTGGTGCTGCAGCGCAGGCTTAGGTGGGCTTCTCCGTCGATCACTGTCACTGACACTACACCTTAGGATAACAATAAACCACTACACCGCACAACACTTAAACCGGGCTAGGGTATCGCTACTATATTGCAAACGGACACACCGTGAAAACTGTTGCAATCGCAGAGCACGGGCACACCGGGAACGACAACTTTTTGGGCACTTGACTCAACGGGGTCGTAAATGCGCGCCAGATGGCACGTCCGCTCGCTATGGCTGCCCAAAAAGGAATCGAGGTTACGTTATTTATACTTCCATACTAATATTATAAAGAGGAAAGGTTTGTGTGTTTGTAACTACCTTATTACTGAACCGATTTCTAAATTTCATTCACTATTTCGCTATGTTCTTTCCGTCCGAAAATACCAACATCAAGCGGTATAATTATATATTAACAAAGTTTTGGGACTTTCGATTGCCAGAGTAATCTCTGCTGGATCCTTTAAAATGTAAAGTTTCGGAAATTTTTCTAATTGAGCTTAAAAATAATTACGTACACTGCTCATATTATAATAACAGACGAGTTTTGATTCTAGAACACTGGACGTTCCGAAAATTTTCAGGCGTCATAATCGCAAACAAAACAGTTCCGTATTGAATAGCTTTTTGCTAAAATTGACTCTGTAGTATCTATGGCAAAAGCGGTTTTCACGATTGGATGCACGGTTGCTTATTGTCGGATTTAATCCGGTGATCCCATATTCGGGGGATGCAAATTGAAATTCTACTATACTTACTTCGGACCTAACTATGCTGACCTTCATAGAGAAGGCGAACATCAATCATCTTTTCGATCGTGTTCTAAGGTACGTAATAACTACACATCTGCCTCACTGTGTATTCTTCATTATTTCGATTTTATGAACAACGTGTTGTATATTTCCCCTTCCCATACAATATACCGACATTTTAAATTACTTAACTAAAATGAAGTCGTTGAAGGAATGAATGAATGAATTACTCTTTATTGCACATTTAAAATTAACAGCAGGAGAAGCAACAGGCGGCCTTATCGCTTAAAGCGATTTCTTCCAGGCAACCTTTGTTGCTTAATGTTAGGGTTTTAAGGGCGCCACTCTGACTTGGCTGGTTATTGCTTTATTGAATTTTTAACGTTTGTAAGAACCATAGATACCATACTATCCGTCCGTCTACTCTATGGCGCAATACAGCCTGGAGCAAACGAAATGCTTCAGTTCCAGTTCCGATACGACGAAAACTACTTACGAGATTGAAACATTATCTCAGACAGTACAGTAAGCTTGGTAATAAATCAACAACGCACTATCGCAACGAAACCCCGCGAGAGTGAAACCGATTCTCGGTATTGGGCGGTATTAACAGCTCTCCGGCGACTCGTGCGCATTAGATAGATCAACGACTCTTGTTTGAACAATAAGTGGTACAGTTACCTTTCATAAGTGTGTGAAAAATGGCTGTCAAGTGCCTTTGTACATAGTTGTAAGTGTGATTAGTTCGTTGTTATAAAGAGACATACGGTATGTTTTTAGCCAGGTGTGTTGTGACGTTCGTTTGTCGTTAGTTAAGAGACAAGTAGATTGCTTGTAGCGGCGAAGCAAAGCCGTGACATATAAATGTGTTATCTGTGCTGATGAGCGCTATACTACGTTCGCAGTTCGATTTACACATTACCACCATTTCTAACAATTTTTAGCCTTCTAATATGTAATACATACGCGTTACACTTACATTGTTGGCCTTCATGAATGAATACAAAACACATATTATAATGCCATACACTACGTGGTATGTGAAAGGTCGTGGCTTAGTTACCCATTGCTTAGAAAGCAGACACTCAGCCCTCATTTACCGGTAATTCTTTTACGTTTTTCGCCAATACCACCTTCAAAGTAAAACCTAGCCGTATTTTCTTAAAAGCGTACATTATAAAATACGTTTCCTTTGCTCTGTTGGCGCTATTCATTACACTCCGATAGAACCATTTGTCCGCCCACAATAAACTGTCTGGCGAAGGCAGCGCCACAACGTACGTCCGACGCGAAATTAAGACCTAATGCCTTTTTACGAGCTAGTGCGAGACATTGCAAAGCTTTCGCAGCCTTTTACCTGGCCTGGCTTCTTGGATTTGCCATGCCACGGTGTCGGGGGAGACTTGCCCCGGTATGGGATGGGAGCTTAAGAGAATATAGTGGAAATAGTTAGTTTTATCGCAAAGGTTTTTATAAGAAATTTCTTGCTCACATAGTTCATAGTGTAGAAAAAAGTATTTGCGTTAATGACCCGGTCGTGCAGGGTCCTCCTTGTTCATGGTCCAGGATGTGGTAGATCAGATAATTACAGTTGACCAACTGCCCTCTGACCAGATTGAATCATAGTTACACATTCAGTAGCCCGAATGTGCAGGTTTCATCACGATGTGTTCCCTCTCAGTAAGAGCATCGGTTAGCAATCAACTAATGTTCATTCCATCATCGGGCAGTCACTGGTACATGGCGGCATCTGCCAATGACTGTCAGATACCTTAACCACTCGGCCACCGACGCTCAAATTCTTCCAGATAGTTCTTAAAGTAATCTCTACAAAATATACTTTGTACTTTTTTTCTTAACTTAAATACGTAGGTATAGTATTTCCTTTTAAATGTTTCAGCAAAATGGATGATTTTATGCAAATCTCGGCCGAATTTTACATGTAAAAACTCATGTCGACATTTAATTAATTCGTAAAAATGCCCGGTGCGAAGTCCAATTCGAGTGAAATTTATGTCGCCTCAAACATTCGAAATGCTTTTCACGAGTGTCATAAAATGACCGTTAAATATATAACTTTTTTTACGGTTAGCGTAAATTTAACAGGCTTAACGGTTCAATTTGGTATTTGGGATATGTTAATTAAGTTGCGAAGGAAAATGTTTATCGTAATTCGAGCATTAAAGGTTTCTTATTAGGGTATTTGCGGTTGGATTAAAATATCTACCTACAGTAATGAATAATCGAATATCTTGATCAGGGCACTTGCTCTACGCTGCATGAAAGTTGTATGTAAGGTGCGTGGATGTATGTATGGTGATGTATATCTATACATAGTATAAAACAAAGTCACTTCTCGCCGTCTACGCTTCGATCTTCTAAACTACGCAACGGGTTTTAACGGTTTTTAACAATAGAGTGATTCAAGAGCAAGGTTTGTAAGCAAGAAAAAAAGGGTAGGTATGGATAAAGTAGGCGTGCGCGAACGAAGTCGCGCCGGGTGTGGACCCGGATATTAGTGGTAGTATATGAGTATAAACGAATCAAGCCAAAGTGGAATGACAAATTAACGGTCGTCCCACTATGTTCAAAGTAGTACGCGGTAGGTTCCATAGATCGATTTAGGTTTCACTTAGCAAAAGTTCAGAACCTCAGGTTGACTGACGGTTCATGGTGCCTACAGGAAGTTGGCCTGCCCTTTCCCTGTAATTACTCTGTCAAACCAGAATACAATCCACCATGGTCTTTTATCATATGGAATACTCATAAATAATCTTAGAAGCCACACTGGTCTAGTGGAGGCTGCTTACGAGACCGAAAACCAAGGTTAAGCTAGGCTCGCAGTGACCAGGAACTGGATGGGTGACCGTTAAGTACTTTGAAGCTAGTCGAACTTCAGCTCCAACCACTTAACATGTGGCGGTGCCTCTTAATACCGTTCACTAATCAAGGTTCCCAGGCCGGGAACCATGAGTCGATGGTATATTAATGACAGTAGGTATGGTATTATCAGCCATCAGAGAAAGTGCCCAATGTTCAGACGTTTCGGCCCGGTGTGGTTTAGGCCCGCGGGCCGAAACACCTGATTAATTAAAATTATAATTTTTCTTAAGCCGTTTGGGCCCGCTGTTAAAAATTCTATTAAAAAAATGTTTTTACCCCGACCTTCCTTAAACCATATCTAAGAACATTTTTAACAGCGGGCCCAAACACCTGAGAAAAAACATTAATTGTAATGCATCAGTCGCTTCGGCCCGCGGGCCAAAATTAGGCCGGGCCGAAGTGCCTTTCCATTAACGTTTAATTAAGTGACGCTGTTTAAATCATCTATAATAGATATCAAATGCCAGTGCTAAATTGATGATGTTTATCCGTCGGATATGGACACAAGGACACAAATGACCTATATTCGACATTCGTATGCCAACGATCTCCTATAAATACGATTTCCTATAGATAAATTAATAACAACATCGAACGCATTCATACCGGAGGCAAGCGGAATCCAAATAAGGTACGTATTATGAACAGAATCGCATAATTTATGTGTAAGTTAATGGAATCGCTCGTTTATGAAGCACTCGGCGAATTCTAAAGATCCCGCCCGGGAATTCGCGAGGGAGAAATGAGAAATCAAACTCGACTCGTTGATATAAAAATAAAACATTATAGAGACATAGAGGCCGAGCGATTGATGAATATATGGGTATAGGTATTTAATATTATTTTGAATGGAGCGTCCGTGGCCGAGTAGTTAGGGTAAGCGAGAGGCGCCAGGTTTGAGTCCCACTGCGGCCATGTACCAATGACTCTTTTCTAAGTTATGTACATTAGTTGAATACGAACCGATGCTCTTACGGTGAGGGAAAACATCGTGATAAAACCTGCATATTCAGGCGACTCAAGGGGTAACCATGATCCAGTCTGGTCAGGTTCTCCTGGTAGCAAGGTCACGGAGAGCAGATGGCTGTCGTTCCACTGTCAGAGCGCCCCGGGCGCCAAGATGATTATGACATTTTGATATTTTAAATATAGTCAAGCAGATAAAATGCCAATTCTTGTAGTAAGGGAGGCAAACAATCAAACAATCACGTAGTAATAACTTTCGAAAATCGCAGGTACAGTCAGTCATTCTCATATTCGCTGTAATTTTGACGGTAAAAATATTTTATTATTTACTAGATGACCCGGCGCGACTTCGTCTACGTGGTGTCTTACCACTACCCTCCCCTACCCTACGCCACACCTACACCTACCCTACCTTTCCTTTTTCTTGCGTACAAACCACTTCTGTTCTATAGCCAACAGATCGAAATAAAATATAATCGGTTAAACCTTTATTTATGGCGTGACCAAGGGAAATAGGGATTTATTTTTATTTATGTAGATTATAATTTCTACTCATTTTATCAAAAGCAATAAAGTGAAATGGCAATTACTCCACCGACAAGAGCTAGGCTCTTAAATTTATAATGATGATGATAAACTTTTCTACTCTGGGGATACTGATATACTTGCAAAGCTTCTTGGCACTACATTCAAGAAATGATTTTCTATAACCAGTTTTAAATGTTCAAATAAATGAACTGCCTACAGTTGCGCTGCAATAGCATAGAGTAATTTATATTTGAATACATCACTACTTCAAACAATTGCCACAGAATATCTATACTTACTGACGTACTTTACAACTTTACTATTTAAACTAGGTACAGTCGGCCAAGAAAGTGGTTTATCACTCTAAAGTTGAAATTCAGTTGATTTTTCAATGTACATAATATTCAAGACTGAACCTTATTGACATTTTGGTTGCTAGGGAAGTTTTGTAACTTTATCTTGTCGAAGCAACACCACGTCTCCATTACCTTGGTTTGCTAGGTAATAAAAAGTTTCCCATTACTTTCCCGTTTGACACATCACCTTACCCCCGAAACTCAGAAGTTGCAATATAAGCGAAATAAATTACTCTGCCAAAGAGTTCCGAATACCCACATAAGCCGTATATTCACAGGATGTACCACGCGCCAGGTGGACACGGACTGCGTCAGAAGGAGGATCATTTAATTTTTTTGCAATCTTTTCTTTTTAACCCCCGGCGCAAAAAGAGGAGTCTCCTAAGTTTGACATTACGTAGCTGTGTCTGTAGCATCACATCTTCCGAATAGTTGAACCGATTTTGATGCGGCTTTCTTTAAAAAACAGTTTAATCTAAAGTCTTCGTAGCTTTTAAGTTTGAGAAATATTTGAATTTATGTAGACTTTGTTGGTGGATTTTAATTTACGTTTTGATCGTTGTGTGATTTCCCATTGCATATTTCATCCCTGATTTCTTGTATCAAGCACAAACAACTTAATTGTTAAGCTGTACATAACTTAAAATAAAAAATGGTGCACTCTACAAAATGTTAGGAGTCTTCCTTCCTATTGTAATTGGGTATAATTATCTAATCACGCAAATATTATGCGATTGCGTCGGTACCAGCCAAAACAGCACAGAGCAGAAAATAAGATTAGCCAGCACGGTTGAGTCAACATTATGTCAAGACAAAGTTGCATAGAAATCAACCTACGCTCCCGTTTTACATCACCATCCTCAAGACCCGCATTTGCCAAAATTTCCAAGTTGCAACATAAGCCAAATAAATTACGCCGATTCCCCGGGATTCGGCGATTCGTCAGACCGCGCGTCGCGTCGCACGAAGCACACCGCACACGTCACACGCGTGAGCTGCGTGGAAAATACAACATCCTGTAGCGTTTGTGGGGTTCCTTCGGTGGTTTATTGCTACAGAGTAGAGTACCTACCAACCTTATTGATGTGTCACGCAATGTTTTTCAGGGTAGGTATAACTGACTTGGAATTTTGTACCTATTTTAGAGGTAGAGATATTATTATTTTTAAGGTGTCATCGCCTTTTCGGAATAGGCTTTTTAGTATCCGGGTCGAAGACTCATTTGCGTCACAGGTTCTTTTTTTTATTAAAACAGTAGACATTAGATCCTCCTGGTGGAAAGTGTAGAAAGTTTTTAGTAGAAGCATATTCGTATTAATTTTGCTCTGTCGCAAGTAAAATATCAAATATTTGCACATAAATTAGAAGTAACATTTACCGAGTCCAAAGCACAGCTACGACACAATTGGGAAATCATGTGAAACCCAAGCAGAACCCTTTAAACTCCAAATTGGGTGGTTCACATCTGCGCGGCGCGCCGTTCGGCACCCGAAATAAGTCGACTTGGAGGGAAAGTTCACAGAAAATGAAATCGTTTATCTCCAAACGGAATAACGCATGACGTCTGCTACCAGGCATGCAGATTAGCCCTCGCGCCCGGCGTAAGCGGCCCATACGCCAATATTGGACGCGCAATTTTAGTGTCGTGTTAGGAATATGAAAAGGTTATTTCTTGCTTATTGCCAACGTCAAAATTGCTCAGTGACAATTTACGTCGACTCCTCAGCTCTCTGCTAAACAAAGTAGTTTCAAACAATAAAATGTTGAAGAAGACCACTGAGATGCTTAACTTGGATATTGGAGCGTAGCCAGAAACGATTGTTTTTAATGGCTCTGTTTACGATTTTATTAAAGTGGGTACCTAGTTTCTAGTGGGTATACCTTAATTGCTGTCTTAAGAATTTTAGATACAGCAATATGGTGTAAAGTGTTAAATAGTACCTAAGTAGTATGTTATAATACGACATCGATCAACTGTACAGACTATGAATTTTATTTTATGATACATACAGTAGCCTGTTTGTAGCAAGTAAGATACCTACTTGCAATTTGGATCAGATGATCAAATACAAATTTACCCCTGAGATATACACCAAAGGCAAAAACATTTGCAACAGAATTAATAAACCCGCAAACTAAACGGACCAACATTGCCTTTATTGCATAGAAATAGCTGAAATATGGGCACCAGAATACCAGGGCAGCATAACACGGGCGGAGTATCATTCCGCAATGGCAGGCCCTCCGGCGCTCACGTCCGCCTAGTGGCCACTCGTAGCTCGCAACCTGCTAACCAGTCACGCCCAGCACGCGCTGCTTTTGTCAACCCGCCGACATAAAAGCTGAGTATAGTGCGGTTATAGGTAGGTTGTATGGCATTATGCTGGTGGCATTCCACGGCTACTATGAAGAGAGGCGATTTATCGGCGCCTGTAAGCACGGTAATTTAATATTTTGTTTGGAACTCCTTGTTTGTTTTCCTTCATTTAGCCTTGATTTTATGACAGTGTTTTAAGTTGAATATTCCCTTCATATGTAGCTAAATATTGTTAAGGAATTGTTCAGTTCTCTACATTCTTCAAAATGTTTTGTCATATTACATTTCCAGGTCATAAATTCGTTTGTGCTCCAATTTCCAATGGTAGACGGACTTCTCGACCATTGTGAATGAATATATGGTTCGGTTTTCAGTAGTAATAAAATTCTTTCATTACGTAAAATGTAATATTGTCCAACAATTTCGAAAAAGTACATTATAATGCCATTATAGATATTTTACTGCACCTAGCATCTACGTATAAACTAAATCTAGTGCGTACCTAGTTTACCTAAGTAAGCGATTAGCAGTTCTGAATAGAAATTGCTGTCTTAAACTTTAGCTAGAAAGAAAAGGCTAGTACAAAAATTGTACGTAGGTAAGTAGGGGTTTTGATTGTCTTGAAAGACAAGGCGCAACAGAGTTCCTGGTGGAAAGTGGACTTAATACCTATTTACTTACCTACTTTTTCGTCCCAGTTACAAATAATTGAAATATTAACACTGACGAATGCAAATCTAAGCTACAGTTTTTACCCGAAACAACTGGCCAGCTCCGTTTAAATTAAAAGGGATCCGCGGGAATAACCTTTGGCCTGGAACCCAACGGGAATAAATGAATGATTTCGCGTAATAATTTAGCTGGCGCAGCAATTTAGCTGTATTACAGGGAAACAAAACGTTCATTAATCTATATTCATTGCTTACATCGCCCAGGGCCTGGGGAATGCGCTCATTTGTCAAGATCACAAGCCTTTTGTTTCCTTCCTTGCAATACTTTGCTAACCACCGAGCGGGAAAGTTACGATTCATCTCCACAACCTACCTAAATGTAAAATGAAAAACCTTGAGATGCGATTGCCTCGATTTATAAATACCTACAGTGCGAGGATCTGTCAGAAATTTCAAATATCTTCTTCGGAAGCGCGACTATTTTTATGCGCGTTAGAATAATAATCTATGTAGGTACATAAGGAAAATGTCTTCTCAAATATTCAAAAACGAATTCCTTTGTTCCAGATGACGATAAATGGGTAGAGGAAAGGTGATATCTGCTTGCACGCCAAAGTAAAAGGTAAGAAAATAAGTGATGCCGAACGAATATCCATCCATCACCCTTAATATTTACCTAACGTTTAGACCTATTCTCTTAAAATGTTTTTTCACACCTCCATATCGACAATGTTCAATTATGTATCATGAAGTATCACCGTAAAGCATGGCCTTATTACTCGCAAGGAAAAAATATTAAATGAAACTCCCAAGGCAATAAAGAAATTTGAATTTGTAATCTTAAAATTCGAATGAAAACTCTTAGCATGCGGGCTTTGCAAAGAGACTTTATTCAAACATCGCTCAATTTTCCTTTGTTTTTCCTCAAAAAAAAGAAAAGGCCCGCAATAGCTAAAAACTGTAACTAAAGACTTGGCAGTATGGTTACAGGACCTTAGGTTGCTCAATTTGTGCAAATTGACAAAGTGTGAAATAAAATATTGAAATGTGTTTCGAGGTGAGATCTACTTTTTCGTGTTAAGTCTTATAATTCAGTTCTAAATTTTATTTTTATTATTGAAACTTAGGACTCATTTTTTTATTTGACGTCTAGTAGTCATTTAGGTACCTAATTTAAAACGCATACTTCAGAAATAACCAGTAGCTAATGGCCGAATACTTTCAAACACGGGTATCGGTTTTAGGTTGTATCGTTTTTATGGTCTCCTGGGGTCATAAAATGGAAAGTTATGAGTGCTTAGGAAAAGTAATGTCGTCTTATGGGTAGGCTTTGATGCATGGACTACGGAAATCCGTTGAATTTTATCAAGCTTAGTCTATGGGGATAGGTAAGTAATATATAACTACTTTATATTCAGTTGGTGTATGTAGGTGTTGTTCATCAGAATATAGATCCGTTTATCATGTTGAATCTTAAAGTTCCGTTTCTAACTATAAGTTATTCGTTAAGAGCCACGATAACATTTAAAGTAGATACAACTTCAGACAGTGGGTACACCATACTGACGCAAAAATACACTGGCAAAACATTTACCTCTTTCCGTCTTCCTCTTTTTGCTTTCGCCTAATACATATACATTGTTGTTTTTGCATTAACGCAGTTCAGTTTAATTCTACATCTACATTACGAGCCATTGTAAGTTACATACATTGTTAACAGAATATAGAATGCTCATCTCGCTCTAGACGCCGTTAGGATTCTGTATCGTCTTCAAAAGAATCCATTACTTACACAACAGTACACAGATCAATCGCAACTGATTTCCAAACTGACTGAAAGCAAAGATTCCAATTGCATTACCCCTGTATCGAATCGCGCTCGTATCAGTTCAAATAACCCCTCGAATACCTCATTGAAAGTTAATAAAAGCGTAGGTATAATAAAATACACTCCACCCCAGCGCAACCTAGTCCGAGAAGGAGAAATAGCAACGAAAATACCACAGTCGCGAAGCAAGAATGGGCTCCAAGCGCACAATAGAACAGGGATGTGAGACACAATTTATGAGTCATATACATTTAGAAACAGCTACAGTCCGGGACAAATGGGCAGAAAAGGGCCCGCTAGGAATCGAATCGGCGATTCCTGACACGTTTAATTGATTGCAGCATTAGTGCCTGGGTGTCTATCGATCTTTGTTTAAGCTAGATACAGACTCCGAGCTTGGCTTCTGTTAAAAGGACGGTTACTGCCTCCTGGATACATTGAAACTCCATTCAGTAAGAAATAGTAGTGCTCTCCTGTCGTCTAGTGCTCCTATAAAACGATTTAATCGAAAAAATCTCGGTAATGTTTACCAAGGTCTTTGCCTTTACTGCTGCCGTTACTTACTACTGTTGATACGAAAGTATAATTAAACTTGTGATCTAATACAAGTCCGGACCTTTCTTGCTCTCCACAGGGGTGGTCCAACCTTCCCAATAGAGCTTCGTAGAGTTTCTGTCGCACGGAAGCCGAATCCGATGAGCATTACTTACTGCCTTGTACCTACTATTTAGTATAGTCTATAGGTACTGAGTTTTAGCTCATTCAGGCAGCCCGATCAAAAGCCAATAACATCTTGGGTCCGTAACAAATTCATAGCAAAATAGTAGGGTAGGAAACAGCTCCGTAAATGTATGTATCCCATTAAAATTTATTGCTTTTTATTGTTCAATGCTCTTACAATTTTGTGGCATCAGAATCTATAAAGCTTCTGCGTGAATAAGGATTTTCCGAGCTGAGTCATTGTTATCGGAACAAAATGAAGCTATTTCGAACAGAAGAAGCTGTGGACGAAACGGCCGTTCGGCATGATGGAGCACCTTAATTCGGTGCACCTTGGAGGCGGGAGGCGCGGTGCGGCTCCGAATAGCGGTAACTTATTGTCACCTTCCCTACCGCCAACGAAAAAGATGTAATCTTACCTATTCGTGACACGACGGCATTTTGAAGCTTGCGTAATCTATTTATAAATTGATGAATGCTTGTCATCCATTCTCATTTTGTACAAATTTCGTAATCGTGGAGAGTCTTTGCAGTCTCTCTCTAAAAAGTAGGTACAAGTATAGAACTGTTAATAATTTCTTGCAAGGATTTCCACAATAAGTATGTGCAGGTACCTACAGGGTAAATTCGATTCTTGTGCAACAATCGATACTGGTGCTCTCGTCGCTCTACTTTTCTTTATTTACGAAAACAATGGGTAAAGCGATTATTTGTGTTACTAATATCTGTAACCGTATCGGATAATCCCAAATAATGGCATATCTGTATCCAATATCTCCTACTTTCTAACATTTCTTATGTATTTTTGTATTTTGTACCTAGGTACAACTAGGTTCCAACAGTCACCAGATTCATTCTACTAAGCGCTTGATTAAATTTCATCAACACGTTTTATATCGAATGCGGGATTGCAAACAAAATGTAATCAGTATCGTGTATCCTGTTAAATAACGCCCAATAATTAATTTTACAGTGTCAATATTTACCACGGGCAGGTGTAAAATTGACGGCATGGCGGCTTGGCTGTACGGGCACAAGCGAAAATGGCGGTATATTGGTAAAGCGCGGGAACTGACGCGTCTGTTAATTGGCGCCATTAATCTTTTGACCGTAACCGATTCGGGCGCCGAATTTTCACGAACGATCGCGTATTCGCGAACTTGGAAGTTAGGGTTGGTGAAGGCGGTTGTGATCTTGGTGAAACATTTATAGTTAGTTAGAGTAGGTAACAAGACTTCATGAACTCGATAGTTTCGGCTTCGTATGTATTCACGTGATATGTTCGACAGAGAACGCTCTGCGAAGCTTAACTAGCCGATGTTCATTATTTACCCTTGACATCAGCTGTAATTAAGCGTTTTCAAACAGATATGGGTAGTGGACAATCTACAGTACTAAACATATACATAACTTAAATGTACTCGTAGATATAGGTTACTTGTAACCTATATCTACGAGTTACACCGCACTTGTAGTGCGGTGTAAAAATAACTTGAAATGGAAAAAACTAGGTAACAAAGATTACGCCTGTTTTTAGAATTTATACATTAATTCAGGATTTAATTAAGAGGTGGAGACACAGGGACCTCATTATAATTTTTATAAAACTAAGTTATGCGCAACCCTAACACCGGTGTTAATTGTTCGTAAATATTACGTTACATGTTGCTGTTATTCCGGGACGCTAATCCGGAATTAGGTACTTAGTTTGTTTAGGACCCGCATATATTGCGCTGTTCTTATGATCGAATAGAGTAGCTATCAGTGTAATTTTAGTGGGTTAGTAAGAAATTATTAACACTTACGTACCTCTACGTAATCGTTTTCGCTGGGGCGTATACACAAGCATAAAATAATTAGGCCTGTAATGCTCTATGGCCGCGAGACGTGGCCGGTGCTGACAAAGCTCTTCCGCAAGCTTCACAGTTTCACACCAAAGAAATGAAAATGCTTCGAACGACCTGAGTGGTTCAGATGGTTAAAATGCCAGTGTACCACGCAGAGGTCCCGGTTTCGATTCCCGGCCGTGCAGATATTGAAATGATGAATTTTAATTTCTGTTAAGGGTCTGTTTTGCTTACTTTAGGGCTAGATGGCTCTGTGTGAATTTGTCCAAGCATATTTATTATTATATTTGTTATGTGCGGCGTTTCACGACTTGACCGTAACGAGTACATTCCTGGCAGCCTTGGCGTGGGAGGCATCGCGTATAAAATTGAGGAGGCTCGCCTGCGCCGGTTTGGTCACGTGCTGCGAAATCCCCAGATATACGTGTGAAATAGATGCCTGAACCTCCCGGTATCAGGGGAAAAGCTCCCAAGGAATGTCTATAATAGACATGTATAGACAACTGTAAGCCAGATGCGAGAGCCAACGATAAGTCGACGTGACTATGCCGAACACCGCGCGAAATGAAGAAGAATGAGTGAGAAAGCGGATCCTGGCAGAAGCCAAGATGGACATCTGGGTGATGATGATAATATAATCGCTTTCACATAGGAAATTACTTATTCATTTAGGTCCTGAAACTTGATTTTAGGAAATTCCTACTGGAAGCGAAAAAGCCACACCTTTTTCGCTTTTAGTGGGAAATTTATATGCAGTGGGAACACACACATATTGTAGCTATGTAAAATGTACTAGAAAATACAATATCTATCTAAGAGATAAATGGCCTAGTTACTAGACTAGGTATACTTAATTATAGAGTATAGTATAAAATATACCTAATGCGTATAAAGATTTCATAAGCCCTACTCTTAAGTAATACAACCTAAAACCCCAAAACTACCGTGTAAGTAAAATAATATTGTAATGATATTTTATAGCGCACAATAACACTAAATTTCTGTTACGTAGGTCTGTATGTACGTTCCATAAAATGTAACATGCTTTCGTTGCAGTAAATAATACACGCCGCGGAGCCTCGTTTTGTTTCTAAGCCATTTAACTAAAGTTTCGTTACAAACGACTTGGTACCGTGTACCGTAGTATTTCGCGGTATAACGAAAACAAAGCTTTACAATTTGGTCGAAAACATTATTTGCTCTTTTGCTTTTCCAGTAAGTGCGTTATTGCGGTTGCATTGCAATGTTTGTGTTCAGTCTAAGATAGATTCTTTCTGAAAATAATTACAATCATCAAAAATGTAAAATCGCAAACCTGAAAATGTTATGTACTCTAAGGTTTGGTGACTTGGAGGATTAAATAGTCCATCAACCTAAGAGAGGTAGGGCATAGCGGGGTATCTCGTTCGAATTGGAGCCGCCCGACTGGGGAAGTACCTCCACCTTACAGAATATCGCAGCTAAATACTACTCTTTTAAATAGTATTATGTTTCTGCCGGTGAGTAAGGTTTCCAGTGCTCCATGGGGTGGGGATTTGGGGAACCGTGGCTTTGGCAGTGGAGTGGCATTTGCCTTTTGCTGCCAGAGCAACGTGTTATAGAGGTGGGCAACGCATTAGCGATACTCTTGGTGTTGCTAATGTCTATAGGCAGTGGTGACCACTTTCCATCAGGTGGCCCGCTTACCTGTTTGCCTACCGTATGACATAAAAAAAAAACCTTACTTTCCTCTCGGTTTAGGGACCGGACGTAAACAAGAGAGATGTGTCTCTCCAGTGTGTCTTCCATGCATTCACTGCTCAAGAGCGTGCACGCCATTCCCGCCAATGTACTTTCAAACACTGTTGATAATGACAATTGACGTTTGTTTCAGATGAGGCGCTCGACCGGGGCGCAGTGGTCGCGCGGGCCGCGGTGCCGGTGAACCGCCATGGCGCGGACACGGACATGGGCGTGGACGCGGGCGCTGCTGGCCGCACTGGCCCTGGCCACGGCCCGGGGCTACCTCATCCTGGTCCCGGACACCGCCCCACCCGGCCACGCGGTCCTCGACGCCGCAGTCTACAAACTCGGCTCGGAGCGCTCCTACGCCATCGACGTCCACCGCACAGCCAACTTCGTGCACCACATCCTACGCGTCAACCGGACCTCCGGCCTCGTCACCCTCCGCAAGCGGCTGCGCTGCGACGGCGTCCTCTACCCCAACCTCTTCACCTTCTACGTCGACTCCACCTCCGACAGAATCCGCGACATCGACTACTATAGTTTGCCCATCAGAATTTTAGTCACGGGAGAGGACTGCAGCAGACGACACGACGCTCTGTACGATATAGACTTTGACAGAGTGTACGACCAAAGTGATGCCGCTTTGCAGTATGACGATGATCACTATAGAGATAAAAGGGCTGCAAGTTTTCCCCGAGAGAATATAGACTGGAGGTTATTGGAAGCCGAGGAACTAGTTTCTAGTCATTATAACGTCTTATCTACGGCGGCGTATCCGTGGTCTAACGCTCTATTCGAAGATTACGATGCGCGAAATAGAAGTAGAACGAAAAGATCTCATTCGATAGTACCTTTCGATATGACGATAGATGTAAAAATCGCTGAGGCGAAACAGTGGATATCGGAAACGTACGCGAGCTTCTCTATACCGACGACGGATCGATGGCAGGGCATTTGTCTGAAAAGGTCCCAGTTCATAAACTCTCTGACGGCTTTTTTACCGAGAACTGTGCAGAGAATGTGTAAAGTGCAGTTTTTGGACGTGAGCGATCCCCGTTTCCTAATTGAGAGCAGTCAGGGTGATTTAGTCGCTAGCGAGGACGTTTGCATTCAGGAGCCAATGTGGAAAGTATCCGTTCTATTCACCTTCAACTGTGACGACTCTAATATCGTGGACTCTGACCACCGTTTGAAGATAGTGTACCATCATCAGGAGTATAATGACACTGATATTGCGAGGAGAGTGAAGAGGGAACTACGGAATCAATCCCCGTACTTCGAGCAGGCGCTGTATGTTGCCTCCGTAGCTGAAGAGCAGCCCCCTGGAGTGACCGTCACCACCGTAAGGGCTCGGTAAGTTTGCTTCATCTCTTAGTATGTCTATATTAGTAGCGAATAAGTAGGTACTTACAGCATCATCATCACTAACAATTATCTTTATTAACCGTCCACTAGAATACTCTCATCAGAGATTGGAATATTTGTCATATTACGCTTTTTAGGCGAGTTGGACAAACGTTGGACAAAAGTTGAAAACAAACAGCCGGCCGACTACATTTACAATCGCATTAGCCACGGCTAACTTTCTTATGTTTAAATTTAATGCCACCCAGAGAATCGTTCATCCAGTCCCAATCTTCCAATTTTATATGCAGCATCATCCTATAATGATTTTCAATCTGTTCCACGACAATAACTCGTTTGTTTAGTTCCTTTGCCGTTTACTTCGAAATTACGACTCCGTAACTAATGACTCCTCGTACCATCCTATATAAACCTACTTTTATATCCCTGATTTTGTACACTTCGAATTAAGGCACCCTCGTTGTTGAATTATGAAAGTACAAGTCGTAATGACCCCATCACTTCTTCGTACCGCGGCATTTACACCCAAATTAAAGAATGTCAAAACCATAAACATTTGCCGGAATAAGTTAGTTCCTCATAAGGACTTCATCACTGGGTTTATTTCCTCATTTCTGGCGTCCATTATCACTGTTGCGACCGTAAACTGGTTGTAAAGCATCTGCCTCCATTAATTGGCTTTGAGTTGGCTCGTTGAGTTTATGAAGTCGTCCACGTTATGACGTCCGGCGCGGCTGGAGCCATTGTCAGCGGGAGCCGACACACAATAGGATTTAACCGCTTCAATTTAATTTTGTACCGTTTTTCGGGCCCTATTTATATTCTAAATGGCGCGCTCGCGATGCTATTTTCGCTTGGGCTCGCGTCGTGTGTTGTTTGAAAACATTTTGGCATTACGGAATGAATTTTCGTGATAATGCCGGGCTTAATCTGCATAATATTTATTGCGTGTTTAGATTGGATTCTCTAGCGAAGACAGATTATTTATTACTAGCTGGCCCGCCGCGATTTCGTTCGTATGTTGTCCTACCCTATAAACCATCCTCGGGAATCACTCTATTATTGTTGAAAACCGTTGCGTAGTTTAAAAGATACATAGGGGCATACATACATATTTGTTTTATACGTTTTTAATGACATTAAACGAAACATTATATTGTGGATAACATTTCTTTTCCCGCATAACGATACGTATCAGCTTACGCCGCACAATGCCGGAGAAAATTGTACGCTCGAGAAATTGAGTTTTCTTTTCGCATATCACTGTTGACATGTCGGGAGATTTGGGTCGGCGCGGCAAGGTGAGGCGTCACCGATGCAGTCTGCATCAGAAGTTTTTACGAGAATAATGTGTTTATTCTAGAATGTGTTAGAAATAAACGCACGTTTTTCATGAGTGAAGGCTATATTAAATTATAGATGATGATTACCGCATTGTAACCATAGGCACAGATAATATATTATGCCATAAGTATATTCTTTCAAACCATTCAAACATTCATGGGAATTCTGCAATGTAATAACTTCACTTATGCGCCGTATACAGGTGGACCGTCCGTCCGTCCGGCAATAAATAAATAACTATTCTGTTCTTCTAAAAACTAAAATATTGAATGCGAATAAATTTTTTTGGGCAATATTATAGAGATAGTTACGACTTGGAATAGAATACATTACAATTAGATTACCAAGCTAGGTGCCTATGGACCCTATGGTTTAATATGAGATCGTTTGAGAGTGACCTTCTACAGCTATTAAATCAGATCCCCGGCAAACTAACCGTTTAAACCGTCAACTAACTTTAAATCGAAACTATCGAAACTTGGAAGTGCCACAGTTTATCAAATTGGTTAAGCCGCTTATAAATCACATCCAACTCTGAACAGCTCACGGACATATGTGGATAGATAGGTACTATACTAGCTTTTGCCTGCTCGACCATTTTATTATGACCTACTTAATGAATTCTAGCACTACAGAAGTGTAAGGTCCGTCGACCCTTTCTCTTTTAAGTCAATATAGATACGTGCAAGAAAAATCGTGGGTTACCTTATACGTCATACCTTCGAGGATCAGCTAATATTTTCTGCTACATTAAGTTATATTCCTAATTATCTGTGTCGTACAAACAATAAATGTAAAAAAGAAATTAAACGGAAAGTGCGGGTGCCAATAACTATTACCGAGTCTCAACTGGGTGCCTCATAACACAGTAATAACAGGAAAGCTCCAATTACATTTCCTCAATTGTTCACAGACGATATTCCATATGTGAGGTACGCTCGTGAATAGTTCGTAGGAACAAATTGCACGACAATACGAGTCTCATGAACATACCGACGTTATTATCCGCCTTTTATGATTCATTCCCGTTTTTATACTTCATAAAATTTGCTGATAGGTGCTTGTGTATGAACAATAATTGCGACTTTATGCTTAGGGTGAATTATTTATGACTGGCTGTTTAACCACGGTTCATCCGCGTGAATTGTCTGACTTTCTGAAGTTTCTGCTTTCTCGGCGAACGGGAGGTGAAATTATTTTATCCTCAGTTTTTCTTTAGTACAATCCGGTGATTCTGCAGGAGTGTACTCACTTTATAAGTTTAACCATACACCGTGAATCGTGACTAACCCCGCTCCATCTCCCCAGGGACCCAGAGAACAGTCCAGTAACGTACTCGATGTCCAGCCTACTGGACTCCCGCTCTGCTGGCATGTTCGCTGTAGACTCCCGAACGGGGGTAGTCACCACGCAGGCCAGGCTTGACAGAGAGAGGCTGGATGTACACTACTTCAGGGTGGTGGCGCAGGATGACACGTTCCCGCCGAGAAGCGGGACTACTACATTGCAGGTGAGGTTTTAAAGCAGCAGGGCATAGCCCGTATGGGATCTGTACAGGTACTAGGACAGTTAGAACAAAGTTTCACAGCAACGTGGATTGACCAGAAGCTTGTTCCATGCGGCTTTGTCCGCGTCGCTATGAAGCGATGCTGTAGCCCCTCACATGTATCATATGTATTGTCATCATCATTATAAGTAGATTTTAGTCCACTGCTGGTGCTGATCAAAGACTTGCCGCAAGGCACGAAATTGAGACCGGTCCGCACTTTTGTGCGTCTAGTCATTATCAGCTGTTTGCTCAATCCATATTCGTGACATTCTATACCTACTCTCATCACCAACATCATCCTAGCGGGCAATCCCGGCTTCTGCCAGGGTCCGCTTAAGGACATCTTATACTAATTTTTGCGAATCGTGATCCCCACATTTGCCATTAAAAAAAAGTGAAAAATCTAACACCAAAATTAAATTGTGCAATAATTCTACAGATCAATGTGCTGGACTGCAACGACCACGCGCCGGTCTTCGAGATGCAGGAGTACGAAGCGTCGGTGCGCGAGGGCGTCGGCCCCGGCACCACCGTCCTGACCTTGAAGGCCACCGACCAGGATATCGGGAAGAACGCTGAGGTAGTATATAAGAAGTCCTTGTCCATGGCTATGTTTTTTTAAATGTTATTAATTTTTAGGTGTTATTCATAAAAATAAAATAGTAGTTTTAAAACGTTAATTAGCTAATACACCCATTAGGCCTTGAAAACGTATTTTAAAATTCCTTATTCATTAACGTTCTATAAACCTCTCATAGCTAAAGGTCTGTAAAACACAGATACTGCTTGATACCTATTCAATTTATTAAAACGAAGTTCCAAGGAAAATAATAGAAGTCATGGCTGTATGTAGAGGTCATTCCTTTACAATTCCATTCCTTTAAAGATAAAAGCCAAAAATGGAGTCACGAGACAATCACAATCAAACACAAAGGGAATCAGCTGTTCTAGTAACGACGGCCATGTTTGCCACAAATATAGGTTTATCAGAGGTTTATAGCAAAGGGATCCTTATCCTTGTATAATTTAAAAAGCCGTTAATTAGTGTTTTTGTTTAACAAGCTTAAAACCTTCTATAAACCTCCCATAACTTTTTATAAATAAGACCTTCGGTATCTATAGCGTGGCAACCGAACAGGCTGATTACTAGCGATACCCACAACACTCGTTGCAGCTGTTTTGCTGTTGCCGTAGG
Organism: Blastobasis lacticolella; assembly: GCA_905147135.1. NCBI lineage: Eukaryota > Metazoa > Arthropoda > Insecta > Lepidoptera > Blastobasidae > Blastobasis > Blastobasis lacticolella. The sequence goes on along the minus strand of LR990042.1, from coordinate 5,310,223 downwards.
AAACTAGACCCTGCCTCGAAAGCTAAAGAGTATCTTTACTGTACTTATCCATCTCGACCCTCTATACTGAGTAAATAAACAATGCGAATTCTCTACACCTTTTAACAAAACTCCTCAAATTCCAGGTGGAATACTCAATAGATTCCGTAACATCGGAGCCTTCAGAGGACAGCGAGGTCGGCGAGGACACAGAAGCTGAGGTGTTCAGGGTGGACGGCCGGAGCGGAGCGCTGCTGACCAGGGCTTCGCTGGACAGGGAGAAGGTGTCGCGCTACACCGTGGTCGTGAAGGCCACTGACCAGGCCAGTCCGGTGGCGGATCGACTGTCTAGCACGTGGGTTTTATAAAGAAATAGCAATCACTATTGTTCTATGTTGATTCACTCTATTGGATTGTTGGAAACAGCATTAAAATCCGTTGCGTAGTTTAAAAGATCTAAACGTACATAGATACATACATGGATACGTAGGGACAGACAGCAGGAAGCGACTTTGTTTTATACTATGTATGTATGTATAGATTGTTATAGTTCTTTTAGGATCGCTGAAGTGACAATGTGCAAGCCACATAAAGGCAGGGGAAGGTTCTCGCGTATCGACCACAACGCGCAAGCTCTCGACGTCTCGAAAGAGACGAAGGAGAGAGGTAAATCGTGGAGAAAGGACTAATATTATTGTAGTCAAATGATCAAGTTATTGTATAGGAGTAGATATTTTAATATTTTTTTTATACGATTAAGTTGGCAAACAAGCTTACGGCCAAAATATAGGTATACTGTACAATATTTTATCTGTCGTCAGAACGCCACATTTCTGCTTTTCATTTACAAGAGCACGCAAGAGCCCGCGATTTGCATTTGTTTATGGATATGTTTTTCACATTGTATCTCTTCTCTCCCAGTGCAACGGTCCACGTGAACATTTTGGACGACAACGACAACTACCCGCAATTCAGCGAGAAGACTTACACGGTCACCATCGACGAGGACATCAGCGTTGCAGATAATCCTGTCATAGCGAGGATAAAGTGAGAAAATATTAATATAATCATGTCATACCGTATATTATATAGGTACAAGTATATTAGAGGTCCTCAGAGGCGGGCAACGCAGTATTGGCGCCCCTAGTGTTGCTGATGTCCATAGGCGGCGCTGACCACTTTCCATAAGGTGGCCTGAACGCCTGTTTATTTGCCGTATTACATAAAAAGTACCGAAGTATAGTCATCTGCAGAGTGAACAGACTCCACCCCAGAATACGTTTATGTACGCTACGGGTTCTATGCGGGACTGTATACATATTTTTCGTTTCGAAGAATGCTCAATTTTATTTTAAAATGTTAGGTTTTGGTCGAGCTCAATCTTCAACATCGCATCGGACGTGTTCCTAAATAAACAAGCAGTGTCGAAGTGAATTAGTAACGCAAAGTCACCGAGAGAATATTTTTATTTAGAGAGTACTGTATACCGCACAATACCGTACCGGGCTTTACCGGCTGGCACCGTGATATTACAGGGACAGTAAAAAGGGTACAATTAAAAAGTTTAAGTTACTAAAACTTAGTTTAAATATGATACTAACAAAATGTGAGCTTATTTGTATACCTACTACAGATACTTTGTGTTGCCTGAAATAATAATATTCGTGGACAAATTCACACAGCGCCATCTAGCCCCAATCTAAGCAAAGCTTGTACTATGGGTCTAGATAACTGAAATACTACTTAAATACTTTTTAAATACATACTTATTATACATAGAACGCCCAGACCCGTAACTGAAATAAAAATCATCATTTCAATTTCTGCCCGGCCGGGAATCGAACCCGGGACCTCTTGCGTGGCAGACCGGCATGTTGACTATTGAACCACTCAGGTCGTCAGCCGTCAGCGTCAACCACTCAAACGATATATCATTATTATTTCACGCAACAACACTTCTCCCAACCCGTTTCACCCCTAGGGCTATGGACGCGGACGTGGGCGCCAACGCGGCCATCCGCTACGCCATCATCGGCGGCAACACGCAGATGCAGTTCGCCATCGACAGCCTCAGCGGACACGTGGCGCTGGTCAAGCCGCTCGACTATGAGCAGCTGAGGAGCTACCGGCTCGTCATACGGGCACAAGGTAGGGAGTCCTTATCGGCACCTGTATTTCTTATCCTCGCTCGGTTTATCTTATGTCTTCCAGAAATCTTCCTGGGGTGGGAAGAAAATTACACCTACTAGGAATAATTGGGTGAAATGTGGAAAGATGGTTAGCCTATTGAATTTCCTTGAGCAATTGTCTTTCTTTTCCTCGCTCGGTTTATCTAACGGCACGTTCGTTACGGTGCCTTGTGTATGTTTGTCTGAAACGAAATGATTACGACACGTAAATTCTTAAATGTGTCCATAAAAGTCTCCCAACTCATCGTCATCATCCGTGCGGTGAACTCCGACTTCTCCACTTCACCCGCTTGGGCATCCTCGCGCTGTGGCTCTCGCATCCGCCTTAGCGATGTCAATCCATCGCTTCGTAAGTTTCCCTCTTTCTTGATACTGGCAGGTTTAGGCATCTATTTTTCACGTATCCCTGAGGCTTACGCCGCACGTGACCAAGCCAGCGCCGGCGACACTAGTCTCCCAGCTAAATCCTTGTCCTTACGCTTACCGCGTCTGTTTGTATATCCGAAAACACCTAAACCACGCAACGGATTTTTATGCGGTTTTCACCATTCTAGAAAAGCTGAGAAAACCTGTCGAAGCGGGGGCGGGTAGCAAATACTTTTGAATTTCAACACCTACCATTGTCCCCAGACGGAGGCAGTCCGTCCAGATCGAACACCACCCAGCTGTTGGTGAACGTGCGCGACGTGAATGACAACGCGCCGCGGTTCTACACCTCGCTGTTCCAGGAGTCGGTCAGCGAGAATGTGCCCGTTGGATACAGTATCGTAAGGGTGAGTACGCGATAAACTAAAGTTACTATGGAAACCGGAAGACGTCCACTGCTCAGCGTAAACGTCTCCCAAAAATCTCCACAAAGGCCGGTCCTGTGCCATTCGCATACAGCAGGTACCTGCAATCTTTACCAAGTCTTCGGTCCACCTTGCGGCAGGCCTATCCACGCTGCGTCTTCCGGTACCCAGAGGGCTGGTATGGCCCAAATCGGAAAGGATTAGTATGGCTCCCCACAAGATGGTCGGATGATTTTGTGAGTTGATAGATGCAGATGGCACAAAGTTGATTTGTGCCCTGCGAAAGAGATAAAGTCCCATTTCAACGAGTCTCAAGATAGGCGCTGTCTGTTCTTTCTAGATTCTATGGCGCCGTCCTAATTGGTAACGGTCGCACGACCCCATGGTCGTACGACGAACGTCGCCCGACCAATGAGAGACCTCAAAACCGCCCGTCGGACGACCGCGGTCGTACGACCGTTGTCAATTTGGACAGCGCCTATGGCTGTGTTTGTACTTCCGGTTTTAGCGAATACTTCTAGTTTCGCTAAATAACAACGTGTATACCTTATATTTATTGAACGATGTCACCACTTGGAAATGCCACTCCTTACAAAAGTAAATCTCTAAACCATAATTAATCAATCAATTTTTCCAGGTGCAAGCCTACGATGCGGACGAAGGCGTCAACGCCGAAATAACATACACCTTAACCGACAAAGATTACAACGAGAGCGCAGAGCTGCCGATATCAATCGATCCGAGGTCCGGGTGGGTGTACACTTCAGCCCAGTTGGACAGGGAGGTGCAGGCCAAATATCAACTGCAGGTTAGTTGGCACAGGGAAATAACTATCTATAAATCGAAAAAAATAAGTGTGAATATGGCTATTCGCGTCTGTCTGTTATGTATATCGTAGTATCCGAAGCCGGCAATACATTGGGGTGTCCATGAAAGGCGCTGATAACTTTCCATCAGATGACCAGCTGGCTCGTAGGCAGGATGAAAAAAATCGCATGAATTTTTTTTATTTCTGAATCTAGGGCTGAAGCTTCATATTTAAAGAGGAGAGTTGGATCGAACTTGTTACCTACCACTTCTTCTACGTCCTTCTTTTAGTACCGTTTTATATTGTTTTCTAGAATGTGAATACGAAAAGCACAGCGCTGATTTTTTTATACCTACCAGTAACAAGCTTACGGCAGTAATCAGTTACTTGTGGCTGTGGTCGTTTGTAATATTAGCATTGAATTTCTGTGTTCCTTTCAGTACACCATATTGTACCACCACCTTGATCATTATCTTGGCATTAATATCCCTTGCTATCGCGCCCGAAGGCCCTAGGTCTGCCTTGACAATGTTCCAGAAGCTACTTTTTTTTACTATATACTTTTCTCTCACTCCCAGGTGACAGCAACCGACGGCGGCACCCCCCCGCGCTCCTCAACCGCCTCCGTGGTGGTGTCGGTGCAGGACGTCAACGACAACGACCCGGTGTTCGAGCCTCCCCACTACGAGGTGGAACTGGCCGAGGACGAGCCCCCCGGGACGCCGGTCGTGACGCTCACCGCTACGGATGCTGATGAGGATAACAGGTGGGTTGATGGTAATGGTGACCAGTATCCATCATGCAGCTTGATTCGTGATAAAAATAGACTTGTTTATTAACCAAGTGGTGTGATAAAAATAGGCTTTATCTAGCCAAACTGACCGTGTATGAGGAGAAATCAAGTAACAAGCCTGAAACACATATATGAAAAGCCCACAACGGTAGTTGTGATACCTTTATTACCATCCTTTAATGTTGTACGCAACGACACCGCGCGACGATAACTATTAAAAGAAAGAAGGAAAACATTTATCACAGACGACACCAACCAACTTAGTTATCGACACCCAACAGCTTAGACCTTAAACCACCCAGCTTACTTACAGGCAAGACGCATTTCAACTTAGTCCTCACAGTGACAACGCACCTGCGGTTCTACATTTTTGTTACCTGCAACCTAAATCTATAAATGGCCGTCGACAGACGTCGTCGACAGGGCGACAGTTACCACTTACCATCAGGTGGACTGTCTCCTCGTTTGTCACTGAGTAGAATAAAAAAATCATTTAACGCTGTTCTTTCCCTCTTCTCTCTCCAGACTCCACTACGAGATAACAGGCGGGAACACCCGCGGCCGATTCTCGATCACCTCTCAAAACGGACGCGGGCTCCTCACGGTAGCCCAGCCGTTGGACTTCAAGCAGGAAAGGCGCTACGTACTCACTGTGGCCGCCACGGACTCTGGCGGACGCTCCGACACGGCGATGGTCAACATTAATATTACAGATGCGAACAACTATGCGCCGGTGTTCGAGAATGCTCCTTATACTGCTTCGGTGAGTACTAAGTCGTAAGACGGTCTTATTGCTGTGATAAATTACGGCCGCCGAAGGACTACCACTTTGACAGCTCCTTGCTTGCTTTTTACATCAAGTTCATTACTAAGTAAATATTTATTTTTGATTAAAGATTTCATTGTCTACATTTAAAGACCTTACGATTTTACAAAACTAACTATATAATAGAGTCTGTTATTTTATGTACCTACGTCAATACCTTCTTTGCATATTTAAATATTTACTTAATAGTTAACTTTAAAATATGCAGGGAAGGAATTGGTCCTCAGACCTAGGCAGTAGGTAACGTTTTGATTTTAACATTACAATACAGGTATTGACTAAATACTTCGTCCCCCAGGTATTCGAAGACGCCCCAATCGGCACCACAGTGCTCGTGGTCTCAGCCACAGACAGCGACGTGGGTCTCAACGCCCAGATCACGTACAGCCTGAGTTCGGAGGTGGCCAGCGAGGCGGCGCCGCACCACGAACGGGAGTTCACCATCAACCCTCGCACCGGCGCCATTACCACCGCGAGGTTGCTCGACCGGGAGACTATGAGCGGTGAGGAGACAGTACATGGTTTAGACGGGATTATACACGGGTCTAGAGCGCAGAGGCTGTGAAGCTGGTGTTAGAAGCTCAGTACATGATACTGAGTGGTTTAGACAAGGTTATAGACGGTTCTAGAGCGCAGAAGCTGTAAACGGCGTGGCTCTGACGCTGGTGTGAGAATGGCCAACGAATGTGCATAATGTAGGTACACATTACCAGCACAGCGCAAACTATCTCCTCTAACTAACACTCTCCTGTGGTGATCCGATAAAAAGCGGATGTGGAGAGGGGTTTTAGTGGGTAGGGTCCATATTTGGGCAATCCCACATTTCCATGTCATTCCCCCGGGGGACATTCAAAGATTTCCCATATTAAAAAAAGGTACTCATTAGACAAATGATCGATGGTGCTGCACTTGGCATTGCACATTTATACACTATGCTGGAGCCTCTCAACAACATTCCTCGTTTGCATCCCTCGCACGCATTTCTAGCTTGTACAAAAACATTGGCCCGCTAAGCCCTTATCCGGCACTCACCAGGTTGTAATAGAAGTAATTTTATTGGTGCTTAAATACACATCCCTCGCAATTCAGCTTAGCGTATCGATGGTGGATACTCAGCCTTAATCCTACACATAAGAGAGGAGTCAGATAATTCGTTTATCGTACAGTACAAGAGTACAGGGTATGCAATGTGGAATAATTTGGAAAACATTAAACTATACGCCGCGAAAATTACCGTGGATACCCTAAGACCAAGTTGATTAAAGTACCTCAAATAATGTTCTTTATTGCCATTTTCCTGTAGGCTACCTGTTGACCGTGACAGCAAAGGACGGAGGCGTGCCGTCCTTGTCCGACACCACGGACGTTGAAATATCAGTGGTGGACGTCAACGACAACGAACCAGTTTTCAAGCAGCAGATATACAGCTCCAGTATTACCGAAGATGCTTTAGTTGGTAAGATCTTAACCCCTGATAAAGATACATAATCTAGATTTTCCAGTAATATCAAACAAAATCTGAACTGTGTTTAAAAATATAATAATAATTTATCATGGCGTTAATGTCCCGGTTTTGCACTCGCGCACAAGGGCCCGGGGTCCGCCTTGACCATAATCCAGAATTTGGCAGATCAGGTAAGTACAGTGAAGCGACTGCCATCTGACCTCCATGCCACTTCTACCATGGGAACCTGACCAGATTGGATCATGGTTACACATTCAATCGCCTGAATGTGCAGGTTTCATTACGATTTTTCCCCTCACTGTTAGAGCATCGGTTGCTTATTACTATTTGATATAAATTAGTAACCCGTCATTATACACTAGTGTAGTCTGTTGGCAAAAAGGGTATCAAATTGAAAATGAAACGTCTTTCCATCATTTTTTGATTGCACATTGTCGTGGTTGACTTGTATCTTCGTATTGTGAGTGCACAACAGAAATATATTTTCGAGGAAAATACAACGTAATATTGTTAACAGGTACATCTGTCATCCAAGTAAGTGCAACAGACGCCGACGTGGGTCTCAACGGTCGGGTGCATTACGAGTTAGACACGAAAGACAGAGAGGACGGATCGTTCGTCATAGACCCAGCCTCGGGAGTGATAAGGACAAACAAAGCCTTGGATCGAGAGTCGGTCGCTACATACGATTTGAAAGCCTTGGCCATTGATGGAGGGACGCCATCGCAGAGTTCTACCGTAAGTTTAATCGCATACTTTGAAATTTAAATGTGGATATTTATCACCAAATGAAGCGAAGAGTTATGTCTTCAGTAGGTACCAGTCCTAGTTCATAAATATGACTACTCCATAATGACTATATATTACAAAACTGGAAAACAAACTACTAAGGGTTCTATCAGGCAGAAAGCGAATACGCGGTCAACCGTTCCGGGGTCCATACAACTCGTGTTCTATGGACACGAGTTCTATGGACCGCGGAACAGACACGAGTTGTGTGAGAGACACGGTGGAGATCTCACTCCTTACAGTGACAATAGAACTGCGGTTCTGCATTTTTGTTACCTGGAACCTAAATGCATGACGCGTATATAATAGACATAGACATAGACATAATATTTATTTGGCAATTTCTACAATATAAATTAACTAAAATATTTCTTACTAACATAGATTAGGTTAAATATTGTAGTGTCATGCCAAACTAGAGCTCAGCTCAGCATATGCTGTAGGTAGTAAGGCCACAGCGCTGATTTATATGGATTTAGGTTAGCATAAAAAAATTCATTATCTATAATTATTTTAGGAAAACTTCGTCTCACTAGCTTAATTTTTCAGTCATGGTCGAATGCCAGAAAGGTATGCTTGATCTAGGCTTTAGACCTTACATTCTAAGGTCATGGTACTTCATGTAATGTCTTGCTTACAATCGCAAATCCCCATTATCATCCTATCCAGGTAATAGTGCACATAAAGATTGAAGACGTGAACGACTCCCCGCCTGTGTTCGAAGGCGACTGCCTAATGTTCTACGTGCCCGAGAACAGTCCGATCGGCACCACCGTGGGGGAGGTGTATGCTAGGGACCCTGATGAGGGCCCTAATGCTGTGGTACACTACTCTATTAGAGGTGAGATACCTACTTATGTATTTAACAATTTATTGCACACGATATATAGTATACAGAAATAACAAAATTAAAGTCGACACAACAGGCACTACTTATTTCTAAGAAGAAATCTCTTCCAGCAGGCCTATAGAAGAGAGACATTATAGATTATAGAGAATGAGACTTAGCTTATAATATAGTAGTTTAGCTAGATTATTAATGCCATTTTTGTTGCTTGTCGGACTGATTTGTATCTTTTTCTCTTTCTAGACAAGGGTTGCCTGGAAGAGATCGCTTGTAGTGATAAGGCCGCCTTTGCCCACAATGTTTGAATAGACCTGTTAAATTTTCTTTCCTGTAATTTTGTATGCTATAAAAAGTATATCTATCTAGCCTCCGACACAAGAATTCGCCATTGATCCCTATCCTGCGCCATTTGTTCCCATTTGGGACAGAAGATAGTGGAGTTACGAGTCCATGTTATAGGGGTGGGCAACGCAAGCGATATCCCTGCAGTGGTATAGCTGATAGTACGCCGTTTTGATGCAATTGAGTTTAAACCAATCGCATTAAGACAGCTCTGGCTCGGGCTTGCTGCGATTGGTCCTTACTCAATTGCATTAAGATGGTGGCATACCATCGGAGATCGGCGGTACGGCTGCTGGCGTCTATGCAGCGGTGACCATTTTCCGTCAGGTGGGCCACTTGCCTGTTGGCCTACCGTATGGCAAAAAAGACATTGTTTCTTCTCTTTGCTATTTTCAAGTCAGAACATTTGATTTTGCATCGATTGATTGAATATTATTTAAAAAATTATATATTTTTCTTTGTATTTATATTTATACACACAACATTTACCTACTCTAAAATAAAAACCCTGCTCGAAGGACCAACAATACAACTTTACTTACTTTTACCAGGCGGTGACGATGCGGCGTTCTTCTCACTGGAGACCCGGCAAGGCTCGGACAAGGCGGAGCTGGTCACATTAGTGGATTTGGACTACGAAAGTGCCAAGAAGAAGTACGAGTTCGTGATCAGAGCGGCTAGTCCGCCATTGTGGAATGACGTCAGAGTCGAAATTCTAGTCACCGATGTGAACGACAATGCGCCAATGCTGAAGGATTTCCAGATCATATTCAACAATTACAAGGATTGCTTCCCGGTGGGGCCGTTTGGGAGAGTGCCGGCGTATGATGCTGATGTCACTGATAAAGTAAGTTGACAGCATATTTGCAGTCGATTTTTGTTCAGAAGTTATTATGTTTAAATTCTAGATTATTACGATGCTGATCTGGCATACAGAGTGTAGTTGGCAGAAATTGATTTTTTTTTGTCCTGGATCTGGATTTTTATGTGTATTTTGAATACGTTCATTGATTCAGTTCAGATTACTTGAAATTGTTAAGGGAGTCAAGTAGGGAGGCGGACCCCGGGTCCGAGCGCGCAGCGATTTAAGTCACAAAATGATCATGATTATGAAGGCCTAATACCAGACCTTTATAAGATGAAGGTAACTACGCTAATTACGAAATAAGAATCGATTGGATGAACATTTCAAGAAAACCAAAATTAATTAATTGAGAATGTCAATGGGTTGAGGATAATGAGATACAGACATATCGGTTGTTCCAACTGCCTGTCTGTTCAGCCGGTTCTAACCATCTTTGACAGCTCCGCTTGCGTAATGCAGCGTGATGCGTGTATGGTAGAAAATTGACAGATCGAAGTTCGACTATTTCTACCAACATCTACATTGACTCTGATTGTGTAGGATCATCCGCCAATCCGCCTCCTTTGTACACCTAAAGTACGTGAATTGTCTATGGACCAAGAATTTCTACCACCAACAGCTTATGTCAGATAACGTTAGCTTATGTCAAATCCCATACATTTTTTCTACCACAAACGATTGTAGATTAACGAAACATTTTGGCTAAGGCCGCAGGAATCATAATAATAATACTAATATGGCACCCCCCCAGCTGCAATACCGCATCCTGTCCGGCAACAACGCAAACCTGGTGCTGCTAAACTCGTCGAGTGGCGCGCTCACGCTGTCGCCGCAGCTCAACACCAACGTGCCCAAGCTCGCCAACATGGAGATCTCTGTTACTGGTCAGTGGGGGACTGCGATGTTTATTATTAATATATATATTTTTAATTCAAATTCAAAAATATTTGTTCAAATTAAATTTTTACAAACACTTATGTACGTCATACCTACATAGGTAACATAAAATAAAAATCAATAAACATTTTAAAATGCTAGGCGCCGCGCATTTTCTTAGCCGTGCACAATATATTAGTACCAGCCCTTTACACTCATGGGTGTCGTTTAAGGCGACAAATGTTTTCGAGACAAAAGTATCTAGAGTCGCCGTGGGCTGAATGGGCAGCAGCTTTTTCTACTGTTATATTTATAACACTGCGATCTTCAACCCGCCTGCCAAACGTGGAGATTATGGCAATAACTTCCACTTTCGTGGGAGAGGCCCTAAGTCCTGCAGTGGACTGTTATGGGGAAATTATGTCATATTAGATAGAGGCGTTTGTGTACCTGCAAGTGATGCTCACAGTACACTGCGCTCACGTTCATATTTACCCTCATATAACGTTATGCTTATTCGCTCTTACCTTGAATTGTATCAGTACGAAATATATGTAGCTTTCATTTACAGCCTGTAAATGAGCGAGGGCTTTTTTTCCTTCAAACACAAATACAAAACATTCCACCGAAAATTCCTTTACCTATCGAGTAGTACATACAAGCTGTCTGATGTGTTTTTTCGGAGATAAATATCACCTCCTCTGGAGAATGACATAGACTGCTTTTTATCTTCATAAATAAATAAATGAATTTATCGCGAATGAGTTGTCGCTCCTGGTGTTGCGGGCGTCCATGGGCATCGGTGATCATCGGCTTACCTGCTTGCTCATTTCCCTCTATCACAAAAATAAATAAATTACCAAACCTCCACCCCAGACGGAGTGAACGAGGTGAAGGCGATGATGCAGCTCAACGTCCGTCTGATCACCGAAGAGATGCTATTCAACTCCATCACCGTGCGACTGAACGACATGACAGCAGAGCAGTTCTTGTCGCCACTACTCGGGTTCTTCGTCGACGGATTGGCCGCCATCATACCGTGTCCGAAGGAGAATATCTACGTGTTCAGTGTTCAGGTATGTTGGTTATAAGTTTGATTATTATGGCTTCGTTTCAAGTGTAGGGTTTCAGTAAGTTGAAGTAAGTTCGCGCGCATAATTTAAGACTTATAGGGCGTCAACAAAATGAAGTGAGCCTTTTGTTCATCGCTACTCTTCCTGTAATGCTTCTATACCTCTGCTACCTTCATTACCTACTTACCTATAGTGCCACAAACTTATCTGTCCCGGTGGCTAAAGCTGAAAGTATCGCCATTTTGAAGTGTCATATCAATTCCAACAATAGCTACGCGGTGACAACCGGGTCAGATAAGTTTGTTGCACTTGTTATCATTTTGCGTGACACCAGACGGAAGTTAATTTTGAGCCGCATCATTTTTACTTAACTGTCATTTAAAACTCAAGTTCATACAGGCCGAGCACAAATGAAATTTTCTAAATAAAATTTATCCCATTTCAGAATTTGGGGGACAACTAAACTAAAATTCCCTTTGTCAACATTTGAGGGGGACACTAAGTTAACTTCCTTACCATACACTAAGTTCCCTAAAATCTGCCCCCAGGACGACACAGACGTCTCTGGCAACATCCTGAACGTGTCTCTCAGCGCCCGCCGCGCAGACGCCGAGGACGCTAGTGCTTCCCCGTACTACTCGCCCGCGCACTTGCGCGAGCGAGTGTACCTGCACCGCGCCACGTTGGCTCGGCTGGCTACTGTACAGGTGGGTGGTATCCTTTTTTTTATTATAGAAAATTGTCTATCTACAGCATATGCTGAGCAGCAGAAAAGAGTTAAAAAACGCTGAGTTCGTATAGGTGGAATGGAATTTGCCCCACAGACTACGAAATCAGTTAAATAGTATGCAAAGAGGAAAGAAACTCGTTTTAAAAAGAGAGGGTCTACTGTCAAATAATGCGTGTACAATCCTACAATATCTGTCTCGGTGGTCAAAACTGGAACTAAGTGTCACCATTTTTAAATGTCACATTGTTGTCAACGACAGCACCGTCACTGGGCCAGGTTTCCCGCTGCCATATAAAAAAAATTGATAGCGTGACGTAAGTTTTTCACTATACCGACGGCCGACGGATTTTCCCAAAACGAACTATCATAAGAACTAGAATAACCTAGCAGCATAGTGTGACGGACGGGCACGCTTGTGGCGTGTCATAGCCACAGAAATTAAACCATAGGATAAAGCGACTACTTTCTAGCATAGCCTTTTTAACCACAACTATACAACGCAAGTTATGTGCATTAGTTAGTTATGTGCATTAGTTGAATTCTAACCGATGCTCTTACGGCGAGGGAAATCATCGTGATGAAACCTGCAACTGACTTTGTAACCATGATTCAATCTGGTCAGGTTCCCCAGGTAGCAGGGTCACGGATGTCAGATGGTTATCGCTCCACTGTAATTACCTGATCGCCAAATCCTGGATAATGGTCAAGGCGGACCCCTGGCCCCGAGAGCACAACCGGGACATTAACGTCAAGATGATTATTTTTTTATCCAAATTAGGTGCTACCGTTCGACGACAACATTTGCGTGCACGAGCCCTGCCTCAACTACGAGCAATGTCTCACGGTGCTGCGGTTTGGCGCGGCCGGCTCCTTCGTGGCCAGCGACACTGTTCTGTTCCGCCCCATCAGGCCTGTTACCGCCTTCGCCTGCCAGTGCCCCGACGGATTCACCGGTAAGAGTACACCCTACTGTCTATACAATAGAGGCTACTTTCGCTTGCCAACGCCTTATCCCGCCCGTCACCGCCCTCGCCTGCCAGTGCTCTGAGGGATTCACCGGTAAGACTACTGGGGGACGATTCTCGGGCTGTGACATCTCAAATTCGACTCTTTTCGACGATTACGATTTTCTCTAGTCAAAAATCTGTATCAGAACGTTACTGAAATTGATCTTAGACAACATACGACTGTCGAAGATAGTTAAGAAAATATTTTTTTGGCTTTTGACATTTCAATGTAATTATTAATAGAGATATGTGGCTAGAAAAAATGTCGAAATCGAGATGTCACATCGCAAGAATTAGGCCCCTGAGTGTATGAAATACGATCCTACGATGTATGAAATACGCACCAATTTTACTTGCCACATCAAATACCAAAACGGTCACTCCTAACGCATTAAAATTAAAGCCCGTAAGAAAATAGATAAAAACAATTAGTTGTCTCAAATAAATAAAGTCATTACTAATATTTATTAATGACTTAATTAGTATTAAAATTGTAAAGTTAATACCTACTTAACATTCCAAATTTTAAGGACCTGGGGTAACCTTTTCTCTAGATAAGTACCCTAATTTTTAAAAACTAAATATGTTCTTTTGTCTGTAGGATCCCGCGAGCATTACATGTGTGATATGGAAGTGGATCTCTGCTACTCGTCGCCGTGCCAACACAACGGCACCTGCTTGAGACGGGAGGGCGGCTATACCTGCGTCTGCACTCCTGGGTTTACCGGTTAGTATGATACCTATTTGAAAGTAAACCATAGTAGAGTTAGACATAACAACATGTCAGTTCATGTTATAATTGTAAAAAAGTAATTAGATTGGATTGAATCAGAAAAAAACTCATGAAACCGCGGTAAGAAACTCCATCTTCGCCATTCTTATTTGATTTGAATTAATTTATTGCATTATAGCTGTTACACAATACTAGGCGGACCCCGGACCCTCACGCACGAGACCGCAACTAAGACATTTACGCCAAGATGATTGTTTGTTATTTCACACAACACTACCCCTCTTACACTCTTCCTTCCCTAGGCGCTAACTGCGAAATGGTGCTCACAAACGCGAGCTGCTCGCTCAACGGCGAAGGCAGCATATGCCGCGGCGGCTCTCAGTGCGTAGCGCGGCGCGAAGGCGGCATATTATGCCAGGGGTGTTCCATAGAGCCGGAGTACACGACCGCGGCATGCGAGCTCCGCGCAAGAAGCTTTCCGGCTACGTCGTTCTTGACCTTCCCGGGATTGAAGAGGCGGAACCGGCTGCATTTGAAGCTGAAGTAAGTAAAGCTTATTTAGTAGCCCAACGAGTTACGCTACACAGCTTACATTTAATTTCGTTCACTTGATCTTGGGGCTGTTTATTTCTGTTCTTTGGTTGTGTTAAAAGTAATAATAATACTGTTATCCACCACATTCTTGATATTTCACGGTTTAAAGTGTATATCTAACTAGATTCAGTCAGCGGGTTTGCTTGGTTTGACTTTTGGACCTGATATGAGACCCGTCACGTAAACATAACGCTAGAAAGTTGAGAATTTCTTTGTTAATATGAAGAGGTCTGACACGCCCCTCCACTTTCGCTAAGCGTACTTTTTACGTGACGGGAGCTATAAGAAATAAAAAATTAACCAAAATAAGGTATTCTACAATATAGAACACATATTGCACATTTTTTAGCCTGTGAGCCAACATTCCTCCTCTCTCCCCAGATTCGCAACGCAGCACTCCTCGGGACTGCTCCTCTACAACGGGCGCTACAACGAGAAACACGACTTCCTCGCCCTAGAAACCATATCTACGGGTGCGGGGACTTCGTTGGGCGCGGGGCTTCGATTCAGCTTCAGCTTAGGCGGTACAAAGACAGAGGTGACAGTGGCAGCGGATGTGGCTGACGGCATGTGGCATACTGTGGAGGTGGACTATTATAATCGGGTGAGTTGTGAGCTTCGTGCAGGGATCGATTGCTATCGGCAAGTTGAAGAATTTTCGTAAATAGCTAATTTATGATTTTTAAAATTTTTTATTTAACACGCAATAAATAACAAAATTAAAATTTTTGGCCTAATTTTGCAACCAAGAATTAAATGTCAATTAATAGACTCTCAAATGTTACACTCACATTACATTATTATGTTATTTTGTTAGTAATCCAGATTGCAGGCACGGCACGGCTTAGTTGTATTCTTTACACACCGCGTATTTCTACCACGCACTACATATAACTTTAAATTTTTGATGACGGTCGTGCACCTTTTCTGTGACCACGTTTCTACTCACACCTTAAATATTTCAGTTTCACTATCAGTTATTTTACGAAATTATTAACCTCATTAACCTCACCAGATAGTCTAAACTAAACACTCAAGACGCAGCAGAACGACAAATACCCCTCCACTGCCAAAGCCACGGTTCCCCTCCCCATGGAGCACTGGAGACCTTACTCAAAAGAGTATAGTTTAGCTGCGGTATTCTGTAAGGTGGAAAAGTCCCCAGTCGGGCGGCTCCAATTCGAACGGGATACCCCGCTATGCCCTACCTTTCTTTAATACCCCCGTCCCCCCCAGACGGTGACGCTGTCGGTGGACTCGTGCGACGCAGCGCTGTCGCTGGCGGGCGCGGCGTTCTTCGGCCGGCGCTTCGCCTGCGCCAACCGCACCGCCAAGGCGCTGCCGGCGCGCTGCGACATACCCACCGAGACCTGCCACCGGTTAGTACGGATAGGTGGGGATCTAGACTCGACAGAGTGGACTCGTGCGACGCGGCGTTCCTCGGCCGGCGCTTCGCCTGCGCCAACCGCACCGCCAAGGCGCTGCCGGCGCGCTGCGACATACCCACCGAGACCTGCCACCGGTTAGTACGGATAGGTGGGGATCTAGACTCGACAGAGTGGACTCGTGCGACGCGGCGTTCCTCGGCCGGCGCTTCGCCTGCGCCAACCGCACCGCCAAGGCGCTGCCGGCGCGCTGCGACATACCCACCGAGACCTGCCACCGGTTAGTACGGATAGGTGGGGATCTAGACTCGACAGAGTGGACTCGTGCGACGCGGCGTTCCTCGGCCGGCGCTTCGCCTGCGCCAACCGCACCGCCAAGGCGCTGCCGGCGCGCTGCGACATACCCACCGAGACCTGCCACCGGTTAGTACGGATAGGTGGGGATCTAGACTCGACAGAGTGGACTCGTGCGACGTGGCGTTCCTCGGCCGGCGCTTCGCCTGCGCCAACCGCACCGCCAAGGCGCTGCCGGCGCGCTGCGACATACCCACCGAGACCTGCCACCGGTTAGTACGGATAGGTGTTGAGTAAGGAGCGAGTTGGCGAGCTGCTGCATCCCTATCAAGACTTGCCATCGGTTATTATGGATAGGTGGAGGATGAGACTCATAAAGGAGCGATATGGCGAGGTGCTGCTACATACCGACGAGGACCTGCCACCGATTAGTATGGCTACATGTAGGTCTAGACTCATAAAGAAGCGATACGGCGAGGTGCTACATAGGTACCCACGGAGACCTGCTATCGGTTAGTACGGATAGGTGGAGGATGAGACTCAGTAGCTTTCTAAAGGAGCGATACGGCGAGGTGCGACATTCCCACGGAGACCTGCCACCGGTTAGTACGGATAGGTGGAAGAAGAGACTAAGTAGCTTCCTAAAGGTGATACATTCCCATCGAGACTTGCCACCGGTTAATACGGATAGGTGTAGGATGAGACTCAGTAGCTTCTTCTTCTTAGCGAGTCTATGGCAAAATACATTATATTTTAGACGCCCAAAATTTGGTCATGCGCACTGCATTTTTAGTGGCTTCGTTGTGCAGGTTGTTGTGTAGCACCTCAGACGCTTGTTTCATTATCCGTGTAGCCCCAGTTGGATAAATAACTTCCTAAAGGAAGAGGTGCTACATACCTACCCATCGAGACTTTCCACCGGTTTATACGGCTAGTCTCGTAGCATGACGTGCTTTCTCGCACCTGATACATAGACTTTAATTTAGTTCTAGATAATTATGTTCAAATTTTACTACAATATGATACCAGCTGTTTGGTCAGCAGGCAACGCAACTGGAACGTTTATTTGTTGACAAACTGTATTACAATCAACGTAATGCTGCAACCACACGTCACAAACTCGATACTACTAGTAAATCTTTAGTAATTAGACCTAAGTTACATCGATATGGAGAGTTATGACGTTTACAGTGAAACCTCCCCTAAATACCTCTTTTTAACATCAGATTCCTGGACCTGACGGGTCCCCTGCAAATCGGCGGGCTGCCGAACATTCCGAGCAGCTTTCAAGTGAAGAACAAGGATTTCATCGGCTGCATATCTGACTTCTACATCGACCATAAGTTCGTCGATCTTAACAGGTAAAACAATAAAACAGTAGATACCTATTCCTTCTTAAAATGCCTATGATATGTTCTTGTTATTGTAGAATACGTAATAGAAAGCAAGTGCATTAAGTTTTTGTCAATCAGACATCGTTAATAAGAAGTGTAAGTGTACCTTACAAACAGAAATGTAAAATTTAAATTTCTTTCTGATTGAGTACGGCAAATGCATGACCATCTACAGACTGACATACTTGAGTGGTATTAATATATGCCTCATACCACATATTCACATCGCAGAAGCCATTTAATCTTCCAGCATATTGTAATGTTGTCATAATAAGTATTTATGCAGGTAGTTGCAAAACGGTTGTCTGCATATACTGAAATATTATCTGAATATTGAAATAAATTCAGTCTTGTTAACTAGTTGCTGCGTATTATTTCCTCGGCTCTAAATATAAAATTTAGGGAAATTTTAGTCCTTACAGTGACAGCCTGTTCGCAATTTTTTTTACGTGACACCTAAATGCATGAACTGAATGTCATGAGCCACAGTTGCCACTTTCCATCAGGCCCTGCCTGCTCGTTTGTGACTGTCCTAAGTACGAAAGAACTTACGTAAACCCCATCCCCAGCTATGTGTCAGACAACGGCACGGTGGGCGGGTGTCCGGAGCGGCGGGCGCGCTGCGCGTCCTCGCCGTGCTACCACCGCGCCGCCTGCAAAGACTTGTGGGACTCCTACGCCTGCGACTGCCCCGAGGGACAGGCCGGGAAGGACTGCGGGGAGGGTGAGTACACGGGGAGGTGGCTTTTTTTAAAGTCTTCAATTCAATTAGTTTATTGCGTTTCCATGTGTTAGTGTAAATACAAGATTTTTTATAAATTTTTTATATTATAACTAAAAGAACTAATGTAGTTCACAATACCTTTTAGTGAATATTTTGTGAAATGTCTACCTTCATACTGAATTACGATGTTAAATCTTTAAGTGTTGCTAGCAATGTTGTGTCGTATTCGTGCGATAGTCTCTTTCTTCTCGACTAGTTATAGTAAGACTTGTTTAATTTTATATGGAGCTGTAGGTCTGTTTGTAAAATGAAATTGCATATAATATTGTTAAAGACTGTTTGTTTCCTGAATAAATAAATAAATAAATAAATAAATAATAAATAAATTATACAAGACAAGCATTTGACCGCCATCTCACCTGTTGGTAAGTGACGATGCGGCCGAAGATGGAGCATGCCCGTCTTGGTACAGCCTATTCACTATAGCCTTGAAGGCATCCAGATTATATTGAACAGGGAACGCGTTCCACTCCTTAGCCGTCCGCATTATAAAAGTAAATTAAATATCAAATTAATTATATATACAAAATTCTCAATCATAAAAAGTTGGCAATAAATCATTAAAAATATCATAAATAATATTATACAAAATAAGTAATATAAAATGTCAATATTAATAAAAATGGCCCTAATAATGTAAATAAAAAATGCTCTAATAGCTTAGCGAACGGCCACACAGAAAATACGTAAGACGCAGACACGTCGCAGACGCGGCGCCCGTTCAATTTACTTTCATACTAAATGTATAGAAACGTCGCGACGCAAAACATACAGAAAAGACGGGACGCGGGCGCGCCGCGCGAGAGCGGGGGTGCGGGCGGGGCGCGGGGAGCCGGGCCTCGCCCGCAACGCTTGCTGTCCTTGTCTTGCCTACGCTCTTGACTGATCCGCGACGGCGCCGCGTCCTTGCCCTGTCTTTTCTGTATGTTTTAAGTCGCGTCCGCTTCCCGTCTGTGCCCTGTCCGCGACGTGTCTGAGTCTTTTCTGTGTGGCCGCTCGCTTAGGGAGGCACAAGGTCTAACGGTATACCTGACGGTATTCTAGACGAAACAGTGTCTCGTCTAGAATGACCTCAGCGGATGGGTGCGGTGTTTTACGATAAATTACGTGATGACGAAGACCGTGCAAAGACCTCTGGAACTCGGTTCTCGTGCAATTCCCCGAGGGGCTGGACGGGAAGGATTACGGCGGTAATTCTTTATTTTTGCTTAGGTAGGCACACGGTCTGACGGTATACCTAATGGAAAAGGCCACCGTGACTTTCTACCTCAGCGGAGCGGATGAGGTGATGCGATGTTTTACGACAAGTTACGCGATGACGAATATCGTGCATAGACCTCTGGGACTCGTGCTCGTGCAATTGCCCCGAGGGGCTGGTCGGGAAGGTTTGCGGCGAGGATGAGTGTCTGGGGAGGTGGTGTGGCGTTTCAGGACTGCAGGGTGCTATGACGAGGACCTACTGTTTGTTATACGGTTGACAAACAGGCAAGCGGGCCACCGATAGCACATGTAGCACCTTGAGCGTTATCAGTTCCTTGCCCACCTCTACATCCAATAGGATAATAGGCATTAGGTATGCATTTGGCTTTTTCACCTTAGGATTAAAAGCGTCGGAGATCGAAGATTTAGGAAGCTTGCCTAAAAGATTCATTCGCTTTTCACTTGAAGAACACGAAATTGTATTTTTCGAGCAGCGGTGACGCATGAAAGTCGGTACACTCCAATTTTCATAGCAACGTGTATAATGCGCTTATTACACATTCCTAAATTCAGTGGCTGAATTCAGAAACAAAAAGCGTGAGAGCAAATCAAAGTGGAATGTATAGCTCATAAAATAAGGTCCATTTTTGTATCATTTATATTGTCACGCGTCGCTCCGCTTTTCAATAATCCGAGATACAAAAATGGACCTTATTTTATGAGCAATACATTCCACTTTGATTTGCTCTCACGTTATTTGTTTCTAAATTCAGCCACTGAATTTAGCAATGTGTAATAAGCGCATAAGCCAAGTTAACCCAAATCGCTGAATATGAATGCTAACCCCTCCAAATCCTCACACAGTGTCGAGTCCATCGTGGCGCTTCGCCGGCGACGGGTTACTCTCGTTCAACCCGCTGCTGCGTCGCATTCCACGTTTCTAGGCAGCTTCTTTGATTAACCCCTCCCAATCCTCTTGAATGAAAGAATGAATGATTTATTACTGTAAAATGTGGTACATGGTAGATGTTACTTTTTTATACTCGCCTCACACACTTCACCAGAATCTGGCATGCAATATTTGAAGGATAATTGATCTAATTAATTTTTTGGTGCAGTGTCGAGTCCATCGTGGCGCTTCGCCGGCGACGGGCTAATCTCGTTCAACCCGCTGCTGCGTCACATTCCACGTTTCTAAGCAGCTTCTTTGATTAACCCCTCCCTTGAATGAATGAATGAATGATTTATTGCTGTAAAATGTGGTACATGGGATATATTACATTTTTTATACTCGCCTCACACACTTCACCAGAATCTGGCATGCAATATTTAAAGCATTATTGATCTAATTATTATTTTGGTGCAGTGTCGAGTCCATCGTGGCGCTTCGCCGGCGACGGGCTGCTCTCGTTCAACCCGCTGCTGCGGCCGATCACGCTGCCGTGGCTGACGGCGCTGTCGCTGCGCTCGCGGCGGCGCGACGCGCTGCTCATGGCCGTCGCCGTCGGACAGAACACCACGGTGACGCTCAGCGTGAGTATGGCGGGGTGGGGGGTGCTGAGGGGTCTACGTAGGGCGCTGTGTCCTACGGCATTGAGAACGAGATTCTACTTTGTAGTGATAGTAGACGGTTAGGTGGCCATAAAATGGTGGTCTGCCCATGCACAGCTTTGCAAAAAACATTTTATTTGTGACCCAAACTTTGCATTTTGTAGCGATAATACTTACATATCTTCTTGTGTGGGTTCTAAAAGAAAAAAAAACGGGGGTGCCTCACATCCTGTTCACGGTGTCTCTTTTCAGCCACATTAAAATAACCTTCTTTTGTGACTATAATGTACAAAAGATTTGTTTGTACTCGATGACGTAGGATAACCTACGGCGCCCTCATCTCTTAGGAGTAGACTGGGACTATACGGTGTCGCAATCTACGATCCTGTCACACCTCTTTCCACATTTCACCTCCGAACCGACCAACTAAGGGGTTAACGATGACTCTCTGGGGCGTAATTCACTGCTGAAGTCACCGCATTCATGCAAGGGGCTGGGGTTGACAGAATCTTACATAAAAAAATAACGTCCATATTTCTCTAATTTCCATTTCTTCCCCACCCAGCTGAAATCCGGGCAGATAAAGTTCTCGTACAAGGAGTCGTCGCTGCTGCTCCCGACTGGGAACTTGGCGGACGGCGCCTGGCACCGCCTCGAGCTCACCTGGCTGGGCTCTGAAATCGGCGTCAGCGTTGACTACGGGTGAGTAACCTATAACCTATTAATGCCCTATAGTTGTATGTACGTATGTATGTAAACTCGTTATTGCTTAATAAATACAGGAGTTACAAAAATTTTTTTACAAAGCGAAGGCGGGCTTATCCCACAATGGGATTTCTTCCAGCCAACCGTAA
The DNA here is from genome assembly GCA_905147135.1 of Blastobasis lacticolella. Lineage (NCBI taxonomy): Eukaryota > Metazoa > Arthropoda > Insecta > Lepidoptera > Blastobasidae > Blastobasis > Blastobasis lacticolella. The sequence continues at coordinate 5,288,054 of LR990042.1, read as the reverse complement.
ACAGTCTGAAAGGACAGCCAAGGAACGGTGGAGGCAATATTGAAATATAGTTGTTATATTTAATTTAATGTTTTAAACTATCGCGGTTATTACCTATCACACATTTTAAGGGTATGTTCTCGGTTTCCTACCGCGTACCTTTGTTGTTATATTTAGTATTAGCTTTACGCCCGCGGCTGCATCCGCGTGGACTATTGTGTCTTGCTTGAACTTGCGAGTGGAGGGAAATAAAAGATAGCCTATATCGATTATTAGATGCTAAACTTTCTTCATACCGAATAATACCGAGTGGTATCGTGAACGCTCAACAGACAAACAGAGTTACATTTTATATTATTACTTTATCGCATTTATAATATTACTATCTTAGCTTTCCACCTGTCGCTCTGCCCGCGTGAACTACAAGCTATATCACGCGAGTGGTGTGCGATGGCAGGGAATAAAAAGTGGTCTATGACTTATTCCGGACCCTAATCTATAAATACCTATAAATTTTCATCCAAATTCGTTCATCCCTTTAGACGTGAATGAAGAGGTAAAACATACTAACTTTCGAATTTACATTATGTTTGTGAGATTAAATAAAGTAGGGAGTAGGGGTAGCTAGTTTGTAATCTCCTTAGTGATATACAAAAACAAATAGTTTTTGGATATGGTGCACATATTTTAGAAACCTGTATTTTAATCCTATCTACTGTTTTCGCCTTACCCCAGGTTGCGGACCGCGGTCCTGCCGATGGACGCCACTCAGTTCCAGGGCCAGTACGTGGGCCGGATCCTGATCGGCGGACTGGACAGCACGGCGGGACTGGTGCCGGAATTCGACTATTTCGAAGGGTGTATTCAGGTAGGTGCAGCTATTCTCAATACTCTGTCTAGGAGATTAGAATTTGGTATTAAATAAAATGTACGTTTATTTATTTAGGGTATGGCTTTTAACGTGTTCACTGCCACTTTGAATATTAGTAATTCTAGTCAAGTTTACTAATATTCAAAGTGACTGATCCATAGTTTCCACTGCTTCGTTTACTTTAATTTTCTAGTCAAGTTTATAAGTTATAAAATTACCTAAAAAATTAAATTAATGTGGATCAGTATTTCATTAGGGATAGAAGATATAGTCTTTCTAAGAAAGTGAAAAGCGACTACTTATCTTGCGTGTAACAACAAATTACTGTCAAACTGAGTACTTTAGCTGTCTCATCCATGGACTTATTATTAGTTAAATAATAATAAGTACATGGTTTCATCGTAGGATGGTGGCGCCCTCAAATTTTTCATGACTTTTTTGACAAGACTGCATTTCATTATGTATGTATTTATAAGATTTCACTCATCAGTGACAATAATTGTATGACTTTCGCAGGACGTTCGCGTAGGCACCGCGCAGTCGTTGCTCAACCGGCCAACCGTACGGGAGCACGTCAAGGACGGGTGCGAATCCACGATAGACTGCGCCATGACTATATGCCCGCCTTTTGTAAGTATCTCACACTTTTACCGTGTTTATCAAATGAAAAAGTAAGAAAATAACTGGAAATACCTTTATATATATTTTGTCTAGGAAGTGCAAGTGCATAATTGCAGTATGAATAACTCTGACCAGCGAGGTACTTGTGCAGTGACATCGTTACGACATAGTTTACCTAATTAACAGCCAGACTACGGTAACGGCCCAGATTTAGTAGCAACCTGCTTAAGAAAAGGGAATAGATTGGGTGACCGTTTCCTACTTTGAGGCTGATCATACTTTAGTAAGTACCACAACGAGTTCGCCACGCGGTGTGCTTCTGCTGGCGAATCGAGGTTGACCAAGGTCTTTCGCTGGGGACCCTTAGACTGGTTGAATAGCCTCGGGAGCCGAATAGTACATCATTAAAGCTCATAACAGTCCACTACAGGACTTAGTGCGTCTCCCACGAAAAGGGAGGTTATTGCCATAATCTCCACGCTTTGCAGGCGGGTTGTAGATCGCGGTGTTATAAATACAACAATGGAAAACGCTGCTTTCCAGATATTTTGCCTCAAAAACGTTAGTCGCCTTGTACGACACCCACGAGTGTAAGGGGTTGGTGCTATTATACTCTGCCGGACATCACACGCAACCGAATAGTACCCCATGACACCCACCTCCACCCAGGGTCCTATCGACCTCTCGGTCATAAGGACCGCGTCAGACCTAATCACGGGTGATGCGCACGCTTACATACCCCATGACAGTATTACATAGTACATAAAACCTGTCCATCCCCTGACGACCTGAGTCGTTGGTTAACATACCGGTCTCCACGCAGAGGTCTCGGGTACGATTCACGGCCGAGCAGAAATTAAAATGATGATTTTTAATTTATTTCGGGTCAGGGTGTAGTATGTATAATAAGTATGTATTTAGAAAAAATACTACATAAGTGACTGTTTACCATCAGACAGGCCGTAAGCTTGTTTGCCACATTAGTGTTATAAAAAAAAAGTACCCATAACACAAGCTTTGCACCCCCAAAGGGCGAGATATCGCTGTGCAAAGTTGCCCTAGCATATTTATTATTAATTATTATTTATCCCCAGAGCCAATGCGTATCCTCCTGGGAGCAAACGGAGTGCGTCTGCGACCGCGGCCGCCTCGGGCCGCAGTGCATCCGGCCGTGCGAGCTCAGTCCGTGCGGGGAACACGCTACCTGCGTCGACGAGGACTCCGATAGGGGGTACCGGTGCGAGTGCGAGGACGGCTATCTGCTTGCCGGTGAGTTGGGTTTGCAGGTGTGAGAGGATGGTGTATGAAAGTTTTTTTAACCGTCGACAAAAAAAAAGAAGTGGTTTGATATTCCCTATGGTTCGGTAGCCTTAATTCAGAGGGCGGTGTTTCCAGAAGAATCCAGATCTAACCTCCACATCTAATTCTGTAGGCGGCGGCTGCGTCCCGGCGGGCCCGGTGGTGTGCCCCGGCGGGTGGTGGGGCGGCGCGGCGTGCGGGCCGTGCCGCTGCGACCCCGCGCAAGGCCTGCACCCGCACTGCCACCCCGACACCGGCGACTGCCATTGCAAGGTGAGTGCGTGTGCCCGGCGGGTGGTGGGGCGGCGCGGCGTGCGGGCCGTGCCGCTGCGACCCCGCGCAAGGCCTGCACCCGCACTGCCACCCCGACACCGGCGACTGCCATTGCAAGGTGAGTGCGTGTGCCCGGCGGGTGGTGGGGCGGCGCGGCGTGCGGGCCGTGCCGCTGCGACCCCGCGCAAGGCCTGCACCCGCACTGCCACCCCGACACCGGCGACTGCCATTGCAAGGTGAGTGCGTGTGCCCGGCGGGTGGTGGGGCGGCGCGGCGTGCGGGCCGTGCCGCTGCGACCCCGCGCAAGGCCTGCACCCGCACTGCCACCCCGACACCGGCGACTGCCATTGCAAGGTGAGTGCGTGTGCCTGGCGACGGCGGTGTGCCCCGGCGGGTGGTGGTACTTCTATTTATGCATACTACACACTAGTACTAGGTAAAAGCAACAAAACGTAGTCTTGATGGCTCATCTAATATCCTCCTTACCCACCCCCAGGAAAACCACTACAAGCTCCCCGGCGCCACCGAGTGCCAACCCTGCCTGTGCTACGCGGCGGGCTCAGTCAACGGCTCCTGTGACGTCACAACCGGGCAGTGCTACTGCCGCGGCGGGGTCATCGGCCGCGCGTGCGACGCGTGCGCCAACGCCTACGCCGAGGTGGCGCCCAACAAGGGCTGCGAGGGTACCCACATTATTTCTTTTTTTTTACTTAAATAGAGAGGCAAACGAGCTGGTTTAAGTCTAGGAGCAATGCACCTAGCACCTAATGGTAAGTGTCTGCAACACCTGGGGGTCACTCTTGGTGGCCGCAATGTTGTGCCGTCCTTGACGCTATCGAGTGTTGGCCCTGTTTGTGCCACACGGCTGGATCTATCAAGGGATCGTCGTCACAAAAATGGCTCCCAACAAGGGCTGCGGGTACCCACATTTTATTTCTTTAATAGAGAAAAGGTAACTGTCTGCAACACCAGAGGGTCGTGGTACACACATTTTTTCTTTAATGGAGGAAACAAACGAGCAAAGTCTAGGTCTAGGAGCAAATACCTGATGGTAAGTGTCTGCGACATCAGGGGTGTAGTCCCTGGCGCTACCGAGCGCTGGCCCTGTTTGTGTTACACAGCTGGATCTATCAAGGGATCGTGTGACGACACACCCGGGCAGTGCTGCGGCGGGGTCATCGGCCGCGCTTATGATGCATGGGCCAACGCCTACGCCGAAGTGGCGCCCAACAAGGGATGCGAGCCAGTCATCCTCTGGCTGTGTTTTGAAATATGAGAAAAAAATACATAGAAAATGTGTGCTATGAAACGGACTGACATGCAGAACGTCGGTAACCGAATTTATTGTTTGTGTGAGTTTAACCTCGTGTGTTAAACTGTAAACTGATGGATGTTGGACAGTTAACCGAATGCTGCGGCTGTGTGTTTCACGACCGCACTTTGTAGGGTGTGTTATACGTTTAAAAGCTATGTATGTCTATAATTGAAATCGTTTTTCTCATACCCATAGCTTATTAATACCTTTAACACAAAAACAGTAGATATCAATCCTTTATCCGAATGGTATTTATACTGAAAAGATAATAATATTCTCAGTGGTATACGACGGTTGCCCGCGGTCGTTCGCGCGCGGCGTCTGGTGGCCGCGGACCAAGTTCGGCGTGGAGGCCGTAGCCGAGTGTCCCGCAGGTATGGATCTTTTAAGGCTTTTAAGTTTATATAAGTGTATTTTTTAAATAATGTATGTATGAATTAAATGGAATAAACGAATTCATAATTTATAATGTTTATGTATTTATGTATTAGTTCATTTTACAGTTAAACAGCATTTAAATACATTTAAAATATAAGTACATAATGGTTGAAATGAAATGTAACTAGTAGTAAGTTTTTTGTCGTGGCGTTCTATCTCTACCCTACCCTATACCTACCCTACCCTACCCTAGCTTACACCTACCCTATATCCACCCTACATTTTCTTGCGCACATACCATCCCTGTACTATAACCAACAGGACAAAAACCATTATTCAAATCGGTCCGGCCGTTCTCGCTAGATTCGTCTACATCTTCTACTCTTCATGTTTTTTGTTTTGTTTTTAAATTGAATATTACAAGGTGGAGCGTCACTCTTGTAGGTTACAATAATGAATGAAATAAAATTTGTGCAGGCACAACCGGTAGAGGCACTCGCATGTGCGACGAGACCCACGTGATACCGTGGCAGGAGCCGGACATGTTCAATTGCACTACGGCGACGTTCTACCAACTCAAGAAACAGGTATGTTGTTTTATTTAGTACTGGATATTGTTTTAGAGAATAGACTACTTATTACAGCCACAAGAATGACGTAATGATGTTGAAGACCTTAAGAAATGGAGAAGAAAAAGTAGGAAAGCGGAGCCTTGCAGAAGCCGGGATTGGCCGTCAGGATGATGATGATGTTGACTCTAAATTATTTGTTGCACAAGAGGTTGTTAATAACCAGGCCGTGGGACTTGGTCAAAAAGCTTCCATCAAACCAACGCGTTCAGCTTGCTGTGGCAATCGGTTGTATGCGCTTGCAAATCTTGCACTCTATGTGAGGGTTCAAACAGGCGCTTGCTGGCTGCCAGTACTATAAGGTGATCGCCACCGAGAACGCAAGCTGAACATTATTAATATTATTATGTTATATGTGACATTATTAATTATGTATTTATGGGACCTATGTACCAGAAATAAATGTAATTTAAAAAAATTTTGTACGCGTTGGTTTGATCAAACCTTTACAGATTAAATAAATCTAAATCTGTTTACTATCCATAGCGAAGCCTCTCAGAACTAATTCTAAACCTCCCCAACAGCTGTACAAAATAGAGACAGGTGAACTGACCATGAACACTTTCGTCGGAGTGCGGTTGGCCGAAGACCTGGCGGCTGCGTGCGGTGCCACGGCCCAGCTGTATGGCTCCGATATCCAGGTGGCGGAAGGGATACTGCTGGAACTGCTATTGTATGAGCTCAAACAAGCCGGACTGAACCTAACCCATAGCCAGGACAAGGATTATGTTAGGGTAAGTCACTGCGAAGGGCTACCGAAAATTGTGTGCGTATATTTTGCGAAGTTCGAAAGCAAATGGGACTAGAATTTTAAAAACCAGTCCTAAAATATTGTATTTTTAGCACAAATATTGTTTTTGTGAATATATACTTTACTCGTTACGTATTTATTTCATTTGATTGTTTAACCAAGACATAGAAATCATTCGTTCACCCATTCGTTCGCAGAACATAATAAAATCGTCCAATACCATCCTCAACATCCAATACGAAGAAGAGTGGTGCAGAATCCAGGAGCTAACAGGCAGTGGCACGGAGCGACTGGTTCAGACCTATGATAAGTACATAGCGGTGTTAGCGGAGAGCCAGCATGACACATACACGAGCCCCTTTGAAATCGTCACCAGTGATATGGGTATGTGAAATAATTTGTCCGTGTGTATAAATTAGGTTCTTCGTCGAGTCAATTTTCGAAGATCTGGCTTGCCCAGTAGTTGGCTACAGCAACGTCATTATCAGTCGCCAGAAACAGTTCCTCTCTAGTGCAGGTAGCAGGTCAAAGAGGACAAGAGAGCAGATACTCTATGGTTTGGATGGAGCTCGACAGTCGCATCGTATGTAACCGTAAGATTATAAAAACCATAGGTAAACATTAAATTATAAAGTATCAAAACATTATCAGCTGCAACCAAATTCACAATTTACCTTACGCAATATTTTTGAAAGAAACAATTCATCCTTACTAAAAAAATCTTTGAGTAGCGTGAAATTACAAGCATTTTCAGAAAATGAGGTTTATGAATGAAAAACCTTGAAAATTTTATCAAACTGTCTTCATATCATCTGCATACGAACTGTGCAGTTGTACAATTGACGTATCTAAACTGCAACTCGTCTGCTTGAACTCTAAAACTAATATTTTTTTCCAGTGATGGGCGTCGACATAGTCACAACCGAGTCCATATACGGGTTCGAGCCGACACAGCTCAGTCGGTTCAACATCGAGTCGTTCACGACCGAACGCGTCGTGCTCCCAGACACTTCATCCTTCGTCCACTCACCAATACAAACCGGTTACTATGGCAACGGGAAGAAACCCAAGAAGCCTTCTAGCCCCACTGTCTCCTTCCCCAAGTATAACAACTACGTGAAGAATAAGAATAAGTTCGACCAGTACACCAGAGTGCTACTGCCTTTGGACTTGCTGGGGATAGCCAATGGAAATGTTCAGGGTAAGTGTGTCTATTTTCTTTAGCTATTAGCTATTATTCAGTCACTACTTAAATTACCATAGGAACGTGTTAGATCTGTCATATACCTGAACGTAATTTAATTAACTCATACTATTATAGCCCTCGCAATGCAATGCGACCCATAACTTTCTCATTTTTCCTTTTATCTAGGACTTAATACTCTTCAATCGATAAATTTCGGTCGATTTTGGTCCAGGCCTTAAAGTAAAGCATATTAGACACAAGTTACCTCGCCTTTATACCCAAAAACATTCCAACCTGAAACGCTATTTCAGAAAACCAAGAACCGAGCTCCGAATCCCGAGCCGTGTTCGCCTATCTGCAGTACTCTCGAAACTCCTCCACACTACTGCCTCTACGCGTTGATGACTCAGTATCCAGTCGGTGGGGGGTCAACCTCACGGTGGGGTCTCCGGTACTGCAGCTGGCCCTGTTCGTGCCCGAGTATGTATGGATAAAGGCCACGGATGGAGACGATAACAGTATCGATAATCCGGAGGATGGGGAAGGTGAGTTTGTTCTTTTCTCTCTTTTTTTCTGGTGTTAGTTAAGTATGCTTCTGTAAAGTCAAAATTTTTGTGTTTAAAGAAAACAAGCAATGCAACCATATTTTATGTTTACCTAAATGTAGGTATCTTAATCAATTACCCCCGTATAAATAAACGTAGCTTAACTTGACACCCGTGATTAGCAATAGAAACTTATATGGCTTTTCCTACCTGTCAAGTTATGCCATGTTTATTAATAGGGCCATTGATCTATAATAAAATTCATTTCTCTCAACATTTTCAGGCATCACCTACATAAACAAAGGCCACCATCACAATCAAATGAACAACAACGTACAGCCACGCAACCTTTGGCCCCACGACATGGACCATACAAACCACGACAACCACGCTCCGGTCCTCATACAACCAGCAAAGAAAACCGATCGAATGCTTGAAGAAATGAGGGAGAATGAGTCATCCTACGTTGCGGATAAAGACTTAGAAGAAGGCCCTAAAGTCTTAGCCCTAGTCATGGACAACGATCAGAAGGATGGAAATGTCACCAAAGATGGGAAGAAGAAGTTAATCTACAAGAGCATGAGCGGTATCAGACTCAAGACACCGATTAGACTGCAAATGTGGTTGGACATAGATGAGGAGACTTTCAGCTCGAGAACTAATCCTCAGTGTGTTCACTGGTCTACTTTGAGAGGGTAAGTTTTAGTTTTAAATCTTACCAAGTTATAAGACAGATGTAAGATGGACACAATACAGACCGAGCTTCAGCTTATCCGCTCACTGTCAATATCGTCCAAGATTTCTGTTGAGTATTTTCGACACTGTGATCTTCAAACCGCTTGCCAAGCGTGGAGAATATGGCAATATCTTCCTAGAGGAGGGATTAGATAATTTCTATATGAAAATATTCCTCCATTTCTCTACCTATTATTAAGAGTAGAGGTAGGGCATAGCGGGATATCCCGTTTGAATTGAAGCCGCCCAACTAGGGAAGGACTTCCACCTTACAGAATACCGCAGCCATTAGTATTATATTTTGTTGTCCTGTCCCAATACTCCATAGACAACCGTAGCTTTAGTAGTGGAGGAGCCTAGCATTTATTTACTGCCAGAGCAACTTGTCCTGGGATTCTAGAAGTGGGCAATGCACGTTGGATACCCCTGGCGTTGTTAATGTCCATGGGCGGCGATGACTACTCATCATTAGGTCGTTTGTCCACCGCCGCCGTCACCGGGACGTCAACGAGACGAGATGACCCCGAGCGCCGTGAACAGGCGCCCATAGTATAAATGTAAATGTCGCTACCTCGACGCCGTTATCTCGTCTCGTTGACGTCCCGGGGACGGCAGCGGTTGACAAGCGGTCTTATGCGCTGATTACATTTGACTAAATTTAGTAACTAAATTCAAAAGCGAAAAGCGTGAAAGCAAATCAAAGTTAAATGTATTGTTCATAGAATAAGGTCAGTTTTTGTATCACTTATATTATGTTACGTGTCGCTCTGCTTTTCAAAGGCCGTGATACATGAGCAATACATCCCACTTTATTTATTTATTTATTTATTATACAAATGCTTTGATTTGCTCTCACGCTTTTTGCTTCTAACTTTCTACTGAATTTAGTCAAATGTAATTTTATTTTATTTTTATTTATTTATTTATTAGGTTCACCAACAGTTTCATTCAATCAGCGCATTAGGTAGCCGCCTACTCCTTTGTCTCTACTAAAAACCCTCCCCCTCAGTTTCGGCGAGTGGTCCCGCGTGGGCTGCCACACGGAGCCGGACCGCGCGTGGGCGGCGGCGGCGCGGCGCCCGCTGCGGGTCAACTGCACCTGCTACCACCTCTCCACCTTCGCCGTGCTCGTGGACCAGATCGACGTCGAGGTGAGCGCTCGTCTTGCATTGCAGTGTGTACACTCCCCCCCCCCCTTTTAGTATATATGGCGAGGTTGGAACCAGAGTGGTCTAAGTGACATTTTTACCAAAATTACTTAAATCAGTGTGGCATTGAATAATTTATTTTTTTGTTCTTGTAGTGTATTAAACTCAATATTATTAAAAATTACACTTAGATCACTCTGGTTCCAACCTTCCCATATAAGGTTTTATCCTGCCAGGGTCGCCATGCAATGGAGATTTAAGTGATACGCAACGGATGAGTTATACTCGTATATTGGTTGATATTACAATAAGGTTGCACCTTAATACTAAAAGGGGGTGAGGGGACTGCACAGTACAACATAATATACTTCGTTATAGGTATTTATGTTCAGACACATCTCAACTTATACATTAAATGACACAATACAGTACAGTATACCTAATATTACCGGGCGAAATTAAAGAAAATGAATCGGAAAGCGGTGGCTGAAGCCGGGACTGACCGCTCGAATGATGATGATGAGTACAAAATATTGGGCGCAACGGCGGTGCAACGGTCGCCCGATCAATAGGAGATCTCATCTCAATACGACCATGGTCGCATGAGCGTTGCAAATAAAGCATTGCCAATTGTGACGGGGTGGCAGCTCAAGAGGGAGCTGACCACTGTCGCCACGGGTCTGTTTAAACCCCAGACGGGTTGCTATCTTTGGGGATGAGGGGTCTTACTTAGGGAAACAAGCGATAGTATTGATTCACACCTTAAGTTTATTATTTTCTTTACATGAAGACATATAGTAGATAATCTAAACTAGTTCAACTAACTACTGTTACATTGGATTTCTTAGTTAACTAATGCTTAGTCTATACGCCTCAGTCTTTATGGGCAGTACAAGATACCTAATAAATAAGAAGAAAAATAATTTAATTTCTTAATAATTATTATATACCGGCACGCGGTGCCAATCGACGCCCGAGACTGTTCAACCAGTCTCAGGGTCTCCAGCAGAAGACCTTGGTCAAACGGTATTAGAAGTAGGCGGCACACCTAAATAATGGCAAGCTTGTCACGGGGCTGAACGCTCAAAGTACGAAATGATCACCCGTCTAGTTCTCGGACTACATTCATCAACTTTTTCATACATCCTTGTCGGTTTCGCGTAGTACTCTTTACCTGACAATTATTTAAAAATATTCCTGATATTGCCAACATTGTGTCACTAGAGTCATACCCATTGTACTTACATGTTTTTTTCCCCACCAGTCGATCCCGGAGCCCTCTCTCCTGGAGTCAGTGTCCTCATACACCGCGTTCGGACTCTCCCTTCCACTTCTACTGGTGTCCTGGCTAGCTCTCAGCCTGGTCCGGGGCGGTGCGGCTACCGTTTCCAACTCCATACACAAGCATCTGATATTCGCTGTGTTCGTGGCGGAACTGATGTATCTGATAGCGCTGAAGGCGAGGGCGTCGCTTGTGCAGAATGAGGTGAGATTTTCTTTGTTTGGTATTCGTTAAGGATAGAAAGAATTAGCTGATAAATATGGTAATTGGGATTTTTGGGGCTGAGCACACCCAAAGTGTGATGCCATGTTCTTCCCCAAAGTTGCCAAAAATGTTACATATTTACTTGCTCATTCGAGTTCGAGATTTCTTTACCTATTTTTTTAGTATTTAAATTCAAATAAGTTTACATACACAGCTTAAGCCTAATTAATGTAAACGTTATAAATAGTAAAACTAAATGTAAAAAACTAAAGGAAGTAGAATCAACTAAACAACATAGGACATAATTTAGTACCAAAGATCTTTCATGTAATATTTCAATGTAATAAAAAGTGTAAGTAAATCTGTTGGCAAATTAAATAAAAAAATAATTCGTCCAAAATGTTACACATTAGATATAGATAGAATATAGTGGCCGTGTGGTGTCCGGCAGAGTAGAATAGCACCAACCCCTTACACTTGTGGGTGTCGTACAAGGCGACTAATGTTTCTGAGGCAAAATGTCTAGAGTCTCCGTAGGCTGGAAAATGAGCAGCAGCGTTTTCCATTGTTATATTTACATCACTGCGATCTCCAACCCGCCTGCCAAGCGTGGAGATTATGGCAATAACCTTCCTTCTTAAGTCCTGCAGTGGACTGTTATGGGCTGTGTTGATGATTGATAGATAGAAATCTCCGACCCAAGCAGAATGAGCAGGTATGCTCATTCTGCTTGTGTCAGAGATTTCTTTTCCTATGTTTTTCATAATGTAGATACTCTAGGTACCTATTATTAATCAAACGAACGACTAACCCCTGTTCTGTGTCTCCCACAAACGAATAACTAACCCCCTGTCCCCCCCAGTTCGCCTGCCGCCTAGTCTCGATGTCCCTCCACTACTGGTGGGTGTCCGCCATGGCGTGGGCGGCGCTGGACGCGTGGCAAGTCCGGCGGCTGGTCCGGGAACTACGGGACGTCAACCACGGAGGGCTGGCCGCGCACCTGGCGGCCGCTTATGCCGCTCCGGCTGTGGTACTAGCCTTGGCGGTGGGACACCACCAGCATCAGTACGGGAATGCGTTGTTGTAAGTCGTTCTCTCACTTATTCATTCATTTCAGTAAGTGTACATTCGGGAGACCTTAGAACGTTACAAGGTCCCAGGGATTGCGGCGCTTTGACGCATTTTAAGGTCATAAATTCAGTCGTCCATTCATTTAACAGATCTTCTACACAAAAGTTTGGTGCCCATTTTATAATCATGAGCATGTCCGCAAGATTTACTACTTAGGCTGCTCGGCAGGTACTTTCGACCTGGACAATTCCGATATAAATAAATTTTGGGAGATTGTTCGGGAATAGTGTATGGTGTGTAATTTAAGTTATTGATCTCGAAGATTTTGTAATTATAACTCGAAAACGGCGGGTATAGTCGAAAATGCTGTTACACTAAGGTAATATACAGAAAATTTACTACGACTTTTGTTTTATACACATTTTCAAATTTCCAACCGTTTACGAGAAAAACAGTTGTGGTGCTAGGTAAAATATCCTAGTCTTACGAAATTGTTTATCATTGGTTTATATGTAGACCTTCCGTGGCGCCTAGTATATTTCGATCGCGTAAAACCCTATAACCTTACCGTACCACTCACTAACCCATACAATCCCCCCAGCTGCTGGGTGTCAGTACACGAGCCAGCGGTGTGGTGGGTGGTGGTGCCGGTGGCCGCGTGCGCCGCCGCCGCGCTCGCCAGCCTCGCCGCGGCCACCAGGGCCGCCTTCACCGCCCGGGACCACGTCATCGGATTCGGGAACCTCAGGTGAGACGACACGCAACGCTAGACCACACCAAACTGCAATACGACATTCAATACACAATATCAGACCACACTACAACAAGCTACATGAGACTATGACCAACTATACCACACTACACCGGGCCACACTACACTTCATCACACTATACGTCACTACACACAGCACACTATACCTGTGGCGTGGTGCACTACTGAGTGGCAGTGCATGAGCCAGTGGTGGGTTGTGGTGCCGGTAGCCCGTTTACGGCGGCCACGCGCGCCGCCTTCACCGCCACACGCAACGCTAGACCACACCAGACCACAACACGCTATTCAATACCCAACGTCAGGCCAAACTACAACACGCAACGCTAGACCACACCAGACCACAACACGCTATTCAATACCCAACGTCAGGCCAAACTACAACACGCAACGCTAGACCACACCAGACTACAACACGCTATTCAATACCCAACGTCAGGCCAAACTACAACACGCAACGCTTGACCACACCAAACTGTAACACGCTACATGAGACTATTACCAACTTTACCACACTACACTACACCATAATACCTACGATGTAGTATCTGTGGCACGGTCAGTGCACGCGCCGGCGACAGTGTGTTGGGAACCGCAGATGAAAAGCAGTGGAATTCGACTACCACAACCTTCACCGAAATGAACTACGTTTTCGGCTTCGGGAACCTAATGTATCATCACACTACAAGACCGAAAGACCTCACTGCAACCTATGACGAAACTCCTTACTCCGTAAGGAGGACGAGACCTTGGTTCAATTTCTATAGCGATGACAAGCCATGAGCGTGTCGATTGGCAGCCGATTCTCCATATTATGTACAATGTGGCTAAGGAATTCTAGCGAATGTGTCTACATCCGTCGGCCAAAAGTCGGTTTACTACGTTCCGGACCCGTTTCCGTGGGAAGCACATTATATTTCGGGAAAACCATACCGTATGTAACTCGCTGAAAATCGGATAATAGTTTTTGAGTTTATCCATTACAAACAAACAAACAATCTAAATCTTTTCTCTTTATAATATTAGTACAGATAAAAAGGTATACAGTATACACGTAATATTTACAGTCATTGTTTGACATTAGACCCTCTCCTCTTTAAAAGAGTTTCTTTCCTCATTGACTAATGGCGCAACACACCACACTGTTTAGATACACCTAAGCCACCACGCGCGAGCACTCGGATACGAGAAGCTGATGCCATGTTAGAGTAAGCGAGACATGAAATTATATCTCTTCCGACAAAACAACTCTTCGCCCAACAAAACAATAACCACTAGCAGAACGTTGATGGCACTAGCGCTGCACTATTTTTAAACAAGTCCAATGTTCCAATACTTATATAAAATGATTATGTAAAACTTCAGTGTAAAACAGTCGCTACACTCTTATCAGTCACAAGATTTGTCTTTACAACCGTCACGTGCCATATTTTACATCATATTTTAAAGATAACGCCGGTTTGATTTGTTTTCCATTAAACACAGTAGATAGCAGTTTTGTCCTGAGAAAACTCGTGAGTTGAAAAGACTGGTACAAATCTTAAATACTGTGCGGTATGCCATATAGCCAAAGTACACGGATCAGATCCAGATATTGTATTCTTATTCTATACCTACGTGCTACTACTACTACTACTACCTATTAGTGTAACCATAGAATGTTACTGCTGATAATGATGGCGATGTCACATGCGCTCGGTGAACCACCAGTTTATCACCATCAAGCACTTCGTAGTACACTACACCATACAATTTTAGAAAGTGTTTATGTAGTAGATTTAATATATGAAGATTTCATATCGACAGAGAGCGATAGAACTGACTTCATTATATTTGCAAATTTTGATATATTTTACGATTTAAAAAGCCAATTCGTTTCACACCAACTCACTAAAGCCTTTTATCTGCTACTATGATTAGCCTATACGGATTCTATATGGCCACCAGTTCTACTTTAGCCTACTAGTTCTGTTCGCTATGTCGGCAACGATGCTGCTTTGCCTTGAGCATAATCTGCCTCCCGCTGCCCTGGGGCACGGGTGGTGCTGGACGGTGAGGCACGCTAACCTAAACTAACCCTAGTGAGCCCTCACCGATTCACAAACTTAGTTGAGACTCACCAAAGCGTATCATCCACCAGGGTGCTCCTAGCCGTGACCGTAATCTGCCTGCCACTACTGGTTGTCCCGTGTGGCACAGCACTGGTGCTGGGCGTCGAATGGGGCTCTCTAACCTAACTCACACCCTCACCAAGCCATGAAAGTTAGCTGAGACTCTCTGATAGATAGGCTTTGTATCGTCCACCAGGGTGCTTCTAGCCGTGATAATCTGCCTGCCTCTGCTCGTGGTGTCGTGGGGCGCGGCGTGTAGGGCGCCTTAACCTAACTCCCACCGAGCTCAAAATGAGCTCAGACTCACCGATAGGCTTACTTTCATCCACCAGGGTGCTCCTAGCCGTGAGCATAATCTGCCTGCCGCTGCTGGTGGTGTCGTGGGGCGCGGCGCTGGTGCTGGGCGGCGAGTGGGGCGCGCGCCGCGGGGCCGCCGGCGCCGTGCTGGCCGCCGCGGTGGCCGCACACGCCATCGCGGCCACACTGGGGTACATCGTCTTCAATGTACGCGTGCGGGACAATTTGAAGAGGTAAGTGAGTGATTCATCATGACAGCCAGAAGATGCCTACTGCTGGGCATAGGCCTCCCCCGGAGAGCTCCACAAAGACCGACCCTGTGCCTTTCGCATCCAGCTGGTACCTGCGATCTTTACCAGGTCTTTGGTCCACCTTGAGGGAGTTAATGATTAGTTAGGTCGAGATATCGTGCCATTCGCCCGGGTACGTGGAGTAGTTTAGGTGCGGGAGAACTTGAGAAGTTTCAGCGATACGTAGAAAACAGATGACTACACCTGCCAGTATCGATGACGAGTCCCGAGGGAGACAAAAGTTGGATGCAACAGGCAATGACCTAAGACGCTATGGACCGAAGATCGGGCAACGTGGAGAAAAATGAGTAGGGAAACGGAACCTGGTAGAAATTGGGATTGACCGCTAGGATGATGATGATTTTTAAGGTGTGGGGGAAGTTGAAGAGGCTAATAATCCTTTTAATCAATCACGTTTAAAAACGAAGAAATTAACACTCGCCAGTCGTATGGACGGTTCTAAGTTAGGATATTGGTTGGCATCTTAGTAGTGGATTTTAGCCACCACGATAGGCATATCACAGTCCACGAGATTATAATAGTTCAAAGCAAATGCATTTTGTTTAATCCCATTTAACTCAAAATTATTTTTATTCTAATCCAATATATTGTTACAGAACACTACTGCGCTGCATGGGCAAGAAAGTGCCTCTAGTGGACACATCAGTCATCGTCAGTAGCAGCGCCCAGAATCTATCGTCTGTGAACAGGTAATTCAACAAATTAATGAAGAAATTATTAATGAATGCACAAGGTGGAATAATATGTTAAAAGAAAGAAGAAAATTGTTAATTTTCGAATTTTACAATTTTCTTTAAAATGTTGACACCTGATAGAGTTAACAAACGTTAGAGCGTTTTCTTACCATCGAATTCGATAGTTGCAACCGTTTATGATTCGGAACAGCCGAGTTGCGTTTGACCCTGACGTTCGAAACGCCCGTAGAACGAAAAGTTGCGTTAGAAACGTATCCTCTGAACTCGGGGCAGTAAACCATATACGTCTCACCACCAAGTGTACCACCACTTATGTACTTATCGTATGGCATACAGCAGCATAAAAATACAGAAAATAAACTAAACAGCAAAATTACATGCTCCTAGGTAATTGAGAATTTGAGAGCATCACTCGAGAGAAACTTGAAGTCTTCGGGTGCCCTTTTGTATGCTGTTATGGGACACTCTAGTATGATGTGGCGAACGGTCTGTTCCGAAAGCACTTTGCACTATTTTAGCACTTATGCCGATATCTCACCACATCTCCGTTCCAGGTCGTCCCTGGCGTACCACAGCAGCGCGGAGCCGGGCCGGCAACTGCGGAACATCGGCATCTCGGCCTCGTCCACTACTTCCAGGTCCACCACCAAGACCAGCTCCAGTCCGTACAGGTGAGTGGTTTTAATGGTCCACCTGATGGAAAACGGTCACCGTCGTTTAGTATATCAGTAACCAAAGGGGAGCGAGGTTCGGTGAGTATGCGTATATAGGTACTATGTAGCATAAGCCGCTGCTATCCATTTGCCTAAAACTTTTTTCTCAGATCCCAGAGAGTTCTGATGCAATTTTACAATTAATAATGAATGCTGTAGCTTACACGCGTTACAGCATAATCTAAAGTGGTTCTCAATGTAATACCTTGGCGTCTATTCATCGACCATAGAACTTAAACATCGCCCGTGCAATGAGGTAGACGGGAGGGGTGATGTTTCACGGCTGAAGGCGGGGTGATAGTTCTTGACGTCCCACGGCGGGGGCGTCCCACATACTTCTTGTCGTGGAATCAACAGCTCTTAAAACGATTAGATTAACACATTCTTACTCTATAGAAAGATTTCAGTGACCAAGCCATTTGTAGTTATTACTCATCATTATCATCATTTATGCCTAGACTGAGCATAGGCCTCCCTAGAGATCTCAACAAAGGCTGGTCTTGTGCCTTCCGCATCCATCTGGAAAGATCGTCGGTCCACCTGGTCGGAGGCCTATCCACGCTGCGTCTTCCGCTACGTGGTCGCCACTCGAGAACTTTACTGCCTCATCGGCCATCTGTTCTTCGAGCTATGCCCACTGCCACTTCAGCCTGGCATTCCGTACAGCTAAGCTATTTATAGTTGTAACTAAACATGGTTGATGTAATCCCAGTCGCAGCGACGGGCAGCTGCGGCACACGTCGACATCGACGTCCAACTATAACACGAGCGCCAGCGACATGCCCGCCTACCTGCGCGGCTTCCACGCGGACCTACACTCCGATAAGGACGGTGGGTGTACTATTCATGTATTTTTTTATTTATCTCTGACATAAAAATGAAGATCTTACGAATTTGTGTGTATCTCTCGTTTTATAATTTATCCCCGACATAAAAATAAGTATGAAAATGAATGAAATGAATGAACAATTCTTTATTGCTTATACATAGAATATAACAAAAACAGAGGAAAAAAAAAAACAAATAAAAGCAAACGGCGGCCTTATCGCTTAAAGCGATTTCTTCCAGGCAACCTTAAACATCTAAAAAACAGAGTATACATTAGGATAGATGGTAAGTCTGTTCTACTGAACATTACTGTGGAATATTTCATTAATATTAATAAACCTATATCACTAAAATACAATACTATAAATACATAATACCAATTAATTAAACATCACAAAACAATATAAAGATGATAAAATAAAATACATATTTTGATGTTTATCATGTATCCGCCTAAGTATGTTACAAGGTGTGGATTCGTATCTCTGTCTGTGGCGTCATATCTCAAACAGCAGGGCTAATTTTGAAGTAGTTTCTTTCATTAGCAAAACTGTTTGTTTTATTAAAATATATATTATAAACTGTAAAGTTTACAATATATAGTATATATTGTAAACTTTGTTGTGTCCAACATCAGTCGGTTAGGTTATTAGTATAGCCAACAGCCAAATCTGTTATGGGTAACATTTTGAGTAGACAAGTATGTGTCCGCTGTCCGCTGCCCAGTATGTATCTGGATGTTAACGACCAGTACGCGACAAGTCCATCTCATGCTCAGTAGAGTTTGCAGCTTTGCCATTGTGCGGTCACCTTAAACAATAAAGTTATTCTATTCTATTCTTATTTACTCGTGCTCTTTAGCCGCCCGGTTTTAACATTCAAACATAAAACCAATCTACTCTTCACAGAAGACCGCCGCCGCAAGCGCAGCTCCCGCCCCCGCGCCCCCGCCGACGCCCCCGCCGCCTCCCCCACCGACAGCGACAGCGAGTCTGCTCGCAGCCTCGACCTAGCATCCAGCCACTCGTCGGACGACGACGAGACCAATACTACTGGGACGGCACGAAGGCAGCGACGGGAGCAGGATGACCGTATGTAGCCCTATTTTACCAGGATATACTAACTATTCCATCGCAGCCCGACCTTGTCTCCAGCTACTTGTCTGATGACGAGACGAATACCACGGGGACGGCGCGGCGGCAGCGCGGAGAGCCTTTCGCTGATCGTATGTAGACATAGACCTAGAGGTATCTTTGTTTGGTCCAATAACACATTAAAAAACTAACAGAATAAGTACAAAAAAGGAAGCAGGGCGACGTGGGGTGTGTTGTTTGTTACTAGCCACCAGCAATTTCGACGTGGGACGGACGGACGACTTCGTAAAGGCCGTAGGGAAATGATGGATGCAGGACGCATAGAGTCGAACGGTGTGGAAGGCTTAGACGTCCATGTTCAGCGGTAGTAGATTGTTAAGCCTGAGGAGTCTGTCTGTGCATTGTTATATTCCAGAAGGATAATGTAGTCAGCACAATTACAGGCATGCGGAATTTCATCTTAGACCTCACAGTGGCAGTGACAACACGTCTTGTATATATCTAATAATTCGCATGTCTTCCTTAGGAGAGCCGTCGCAGGGCGCAGGCGGGCTGCCCAACATCATTGAGGACGCGCCGCTGGCCGAGCCCCGCTGGCACCACGCCAGGGAAGGTAATATCATAGTTAGGAAAAATATATCAACTAAGCTTCAAATGTTATCTTTATAACGCAGAGTACTTATGGGTGAAAATATCCCTATTTTGTAGTAAGTTTTGCCTCTAAACAGCACGGCTAGTACAAGTGTGTCCGCGACATAGCACGCGCTCCGAGAGAGCCTTTGTTTCCTTCTCTCAATACTAAGATGACAGAGATAGCAGTACCTATGTCGCGCATTTTCTCGGTGGTCGCGTGCGATATAATACTTGTGCTAGCCGTGCTAATGTAATTTCATGACCAAAATAGTTTAAAAAACCACAAACTAGTTATCTTAAAGCTATCTGATTTTACCTACAAACTTTCATTGTAACCGAATTTGCTGTTTTTTATACGAAAATTACAATTTCCGTATCAATATTGAAGATTCAGCCGGCCCCCTTCGGCCGTTTCTAGAACTGGAGTTTCAGACCAAGTTCCATACAAGCCTTTTTATTTAGGTACTTGTATGGAACTGATCCGATCGAGGCTTTTTATTTACTTGTATGGAACAGTCATCGGAGAAAGTGCCGTACGCAAACCTAACGATGACGCTGTTTAAGGCCAATGATGATGAACTCATACTCCCCACCTTCCCCCAGACGGTCGCTCGCTATCCCGCTGGTCGCCCCCGGCCCAGCCCGGGCTGGCCGCGCCCTCGCCCACGCCGCTGCCCAACCCGGACCTCACGTCAGACGTGTACCAGCTCAGCAGGCATCGGATGAAGCCCTCCATACTGGAGAACGTGCACGACACATACGTGGCGAGCGTCGATGCGTCGAGGCTGCCGATCGATAACAGGTGAGTAGTGAGGTGGTGGAAAAACAGCCGGGAGGGCTTACCTGATAGAATGTGGTCACTGGTCGTCGCTGTTTACGGACAATAGAAACATCAGGGGTATCGCATAACCCGGACCTCACTGTCGGATGTGTGTACCTCAGCAGGTATCGGATGAAGCCCTCCATACTGGAGAACGTGCACGACACTTGCGTGGTGAGTGTCGATGCGTCGAGACTGCTGATCGATAACAGGTGGGTGGATCGATTTTTGGTAGAAAAGTAGCCAAGCAGGCAACGTGATAGAAAGTGGTCACTGGTCATCGTTGCGGACAATAGAAGAACCAGCGACCTTAGCCAAGAGGTTGCGTTAATCTACAATCGTTTGTGGTAGAAAAATGTATGGGATTTAACATAAGCTAGCGTTATCTGAAATAAGCTAACGGTATCTGACATAAGCTGTTTGTGGTAGAAATTCTTGGTCCATAGACAATTCACGTACTTTCGGTGTACAAAGGAGGCGGATTGGCGGATGATCCTACACAATCAGAGTCAATGTAGATGTTGGTAGAAATAGTCGAACTTCGAGCTGTCCATTTTCTACCATACACGCATCACGCAAGCGGAGCTGTCAAAGATGACTAGACCAGCAGGGCTATCGTCCTACCTGAACCTCACGTCGGTCGTGTACCTAGGCAGGTATTGGAGAATATCCACGATACATATGTGGCGAGTGTCGATACCTCAAGTCTGCTGATCGACAACAGGATCGATTGTAACTGTATTTTTTATAACAATTTGTATCGTCCAACCCGATCTGACGTCGGACGAGTACCTCAGCAGGTATCGGATGAAGCCCTCATTAGAGAATATATACGATACTTATGTGGCGAGTGTGATTGCTAACAATTCTTCAATCGCAACTCTACTCCGGGATATCAGTTTTGCTATTTCAGGCGCCTTACATTTTTGTGACCTGGTCGCTTTCCCGGTGACAAATACAATTTAACTCATAATTAAACAAAAATTGCTGAATGAAAGCCAGCAGTTCTTAAAACAATTATTAAATACATGTGAATATACAAATCGATACTCTTTCCAGATACGGAGTAATGGAGGACGAACTATTATACGGCGTGCTCCCGGGCGACACGGAAAAACAAATGGCTTACGACCCGAACTACCCGATATCTCCCACAATGTACAGGTTGCCGCAAAACCCTTACGGCTCAAAGACCTACTTAACTTCAAGAACGTCAGACTACGGCTATAGCCCAACCAAATACCTCAACAGCGAAGGCAATGTGTACGGTTCCAGGGATTTCAGGGACTCCGTAACGACTAGAGAGCACGACGGGTACCCCCCGAGAGATTTCCGGGATTCCGGTATAGCGACCATGTTGAAAAACGACTACCAAAGGAAAATGGAGAGCCACTACGGGGAATACGGGGATAGAATGTCCGAGGGCTCGGAGAAACATCATCCCCATGATAAATACCTTTTTCCTTACACGGGTAAGTTTGTATTATGTAATTTTTATAAAATGTGTTTTTGTGGATTTTGTTGAGTATTTTTGCTATTCTATTATGTTGGTAGATAGTTTATTTGCCCTGGCAATCCGACACCTAAGTTTAGGTATCCTTTTGTAGAGAAAAAAATGCATTTAATTTATCTGAATTATTAGGAACCGACTACAATTATCATTGAGGACAAAAGCGTTCTTTGCCTGTCTGACGTGACGTCCTCAAAACTTCCATTAAACCATGAAAGATATTGTTGTCGACAATGACATAATAATATGAAGTCAATTGCGTTACGAAGATGAAATAGGAATTTTCACGGTTTTAAAACTTTAAGGGTTGGGTCCATTCAAAGCACAGTTTAGATGTAAACAAGTTTACGATTAGCTTGTTAACCTAAGATGGAGGGATCTGGGAAGGGTTCCAATAACATACAAAATTCGTTACCGAGGGCCTAGTCTCACTACTAGTATCGAATACGATTTCATGAAAAACTGAATCACAAATTACCGCACCTCTACCAAATAGTCCTAGTGTACATCTAAGGTTGATTTTCCTGTCAAGCGCTTAGTACGAGTTTCTGTTACGATTCTATTTGATAGTCGCTATGGAGAGCGTAAAGTATTTATAGGGGAGACTGTAGTTCACTGCCTAACCGCCAGGGGAGCTATAAAATTCGACATAGGTACAAATATTTTACGCTCTTGTTAGCGACTATCGAATAGAATAGTCACTGATGTAATGTCGCTTTACGCCCTAAAACTAGTAACAGACGTTTCGTTTTGGCTGGAGCCAACTAATAGTCGGTTGCAGTTGATACTAATTCTTACACAGTATAAAATAAAGTCGTTTTTGGGTGCGGCGGTCGTGGGCCGGGCCGCCTCGTTCGCGCATCCGAATTAATACAAAAGTAATTTTATTTTGTACGTTGTAAGGATTAGTATCGACTGCAACTAACTGTTGGTCGGCTCGAGTCAAATCGGAGCATTTGTTACTAGTTTAAGACTCAGAAAAATCAGTGTAAACGTTATTATTTGGCTTCGCTAGCCGAGGAAGACCACACGGGCTCGCGCGCGGCGCGCCCGCCGCCCGCCGCCAGCCGACCAGGTAACACCGCTTTTTCCTTTGCCTGCTTCGTACTTAGGTAGCCTTAGCCTTGTTTTCTCACATCCCTAGCATAGTGCAGCAAATCTTTGAAACACGTTCGGGTTCTTAAGGATTGGAACTGTCTGCCTCCTTTACTGTTCCCCGAAAAATATCATTTCGGTCCCCAAGTCAAGAATGGATAAGTATCTTTTAGGCAAGCATGTTACATCTTCGATCTTATCCTGGATGAGATGAGTGCAAGTCTATTTCTCAAGAACAGGGTTTAGGTATCTCTAGTAAGCTGCTTTTGGCTGAGATTTTCGGCGTGCAAAGATCAGACGGACATGGTCTTTTTGTGTTTATAGTAAGGGGTTCTTTTATTTCTTGTTTTCGCTACCAATAATCTGTGTAAAAGGCTAGATAAACATAAAAACAGTTTTTCAAAAAAGGCATATTCGCCCTTTCTATAAACCACCGACCTAATATGAAAATCTGTTCTGTGTAAGAAATTTGAACCCAAACATCTTTTGAAGATTTTTGTTGCACTATATAGCTTGAATAGATTTGTTTTGTAATGTTTTTATTGTGTCACTGTAGTTATTAGATGTTTAAGTTTAGGTAGGTACCTAAACGTTTTTACAAAAGTGCGAGAACGAAATATAACTAAGGAAAGAAAAATAAAATGGAAAGGTAATGGCAAGGTTAATTATCTCCCGGACTTGAAGAATCTTCGTATATAATTTTTTCCCTACTAGAATATTTTATTGTAAATCTACTAGAACAACCTATATTCCCTTGACTACGTAGTCAGTATTTCTGTGAGCAATTTTGTTCTGGGCTTAGGTTTTTTTAGGTAGGGCGAGGAAACTTATGGACTTTCATCACACATATTTCGGGTTTGTTAAAAATAATACTAACAATTTCGATAATAAGTGTGATTAAAGTATAGTGAGTAACCACGAAAGTCTTAAAACCTATGAAGCTTATGGGTTTGAAGTAACGTGGGTAAACATTTAAATACAGCATACAGCTATTTTTTTAAATATTGCGTACTTGTTTATCATATTGTCTACGTTATTATTAATATTTAACTTATTAACATCGATCTCTATTTTGCATAGCAGAAGGCCAGCCGCAAATGGCGGCACCGCTAGCCAGCATGGGCGAGACGAGCGAGTAAGTTCCAACATCCTATTTATTTCCTATTGTCTCATAATTCAACTTCGCATGACCTCCGCATGACTGTCCAATTTACAACTTTGTCCCATCCACTGTCGACGCGACCTGGTCACGTGGGCAGTTTGTGACGCGGTTTCAGTCTCGTGATAGTTTGGTCACGTGGTCGCTTCTAACCGTTCTAACTAACGTGGATACGTGGCCTTGTAGAATACAGAGCAAAGTAACCATGATTATAAAACTTAAACCAGAGTGTAGGTAAAAACACCAAAGACGACGTTAATATAAATTGAATTGTGTCGGCGCCTTTGGTGTGTAGATTTTTTAACCTTACCTCGAAAAATCAGAGGGTACTCTATTGAATAATTTTAAACACAATCAATATCAGGCAATTTTTGGTGGCAGACAAGCTTCCTGCCTGCCTGATGGTAAGCAATACCTCAACCTACACTGCACGGCTAGCACATATATAAGCGAAAAAGGCGCGACATAGATACTGCTATCTCTTTCAACTTAGTATAAAGAGAAGGAAACAAAAGCCGTCTCGCGGCGCGAGCTATGTCGCAAGCACGCTTGTGCTAGCCGTGCTGTTTAGACTTTGGATCGTCTCTGGTTTGTACGCGCATTCATAGTGGTGCTAGTTCATTTTATACTGGTGGTGGGTAGATGTACTGCCTTCTGTACTCCAATTACCTACTTAACTTTTTCGCGGTAAGGATATTAAAATCTAAAATTTCAACGTATTAACCTACTGCAAAGCTATGGGGTTAACGTATTATAATCTATCTGTCTATGTTACTATATCCATAACTTGTTGGTAGATGGTGGCGGTTGTATGAGAAACACTCATTGTAAATCATCTTTTGCTTTTCTAACCGGTGGCGTTGACGCGAACTCTCACCATCACTCACGTAGAGACGAGGTAATTATTCAACTCTGTGACATTTTTTAAATTAAACTCTGTCCTGACTGACTTGTCTTATTTGGTAAACAAACAATACTCGTAACAAAATCACGACTTACTGCATGAATCATGCTGCGTACTGTACATTGTATATAATTATTTATGAAACTCATAGAATGTTAGTTTAGACATAGACATAGACGTATCTTTATTTGGTCCAATAACACATTCAAAAAACTTAAAGCTAACAGAAACGAACGAAGAATTTCAACGAATACTGCTGCTAATCATCCATTTAAATACATAATTTCTATCATTTACTGTCACAGATTAAAAAAAATACATTGACATATTGCCATTGTATGGGTATCATGCATACACAACCCCATCAATTGTCTTAGGTCGCTAGTACACCATATTTGTTTACCAAATAAGACAAGTCAGCCTGGACAGATTTTATTGTCATTTGTGTTTGCATGGTTTTAAGTTTAAGTGTAACCTACAGGGTTATGTTAGGTGTATGGATGCCCGATCGAAACTGGCGCACAGGACACATTTGCTAGTTAATGTTGCTCTAACAGCACCAGTGGGTACTCAGCCTTATGGTTGGCGCGGTTGCTTGGTATACGCCTTCGTTTTTACCCAGCCTTTGTACTGGGGTGAGTAGGGGCCTATCTAACTCAATTTTCAGTCGGACATCCGTGCATCTAGCACCTAACGCCGAGGAGAGAGCTCCAAGGTCCCATTTTTTGGGTTTAACGCATCGTAAGTGTCGTTGGGTTAAGACGTCGGATACTAAATGAAAGAAGCACATAATTCTCTATCTTCACTCATAGCGTAATGTTCCAATTTCATATTTGAAAACAGTTGTTTAAGGATACACCTTTTTCACGCCAGTCTATACATTTAAAAAAAATACTTTTCGGTACAGCATTTCCCATACTAATTTCATTACAGCTGTAACGTAAAATTACTTTTTAATCATTATGCAACACTTTAATTTTTTAAATTTTTGTCGGGCGCCGATACACGGCAAAATGTAGGCTGAATACCTAAATATCCTCGACGCGCAGATACAACAGAACTGACTCGTAACTTACTTCCAGCAAAGTTGAGAAAATTATAGGTACGAAATTTTAACGTGAAAATATGAGTGTAGATAAAATAGTGTTTGCAACTGCATATAATTAGGCATTAAAACACTCGTGTTAAACTATTATCAAAAATCAGATAAACAGACACTTATGTTTTAATACCCCCTATTATATGACAGTTGCATAAACCACTATTACAACTCAAATTCAGAACTGTTTACGAGCGATACAGGCGTAGGTGAGACTCACGGTAATTTGGCATCAGTGCACGTACCCTCACCCGGGCCGCTCCGACAGCGCAAGAACCCAACTTGGTCATCTTAGTGTTAATGTGTCGGTTGTGCTCTGGCACGCGAGAGCCCGGGCCTACCTTGACTATGATCCAAGATTAGGCCGATCAGGATTACAGTGGAGCAACTGCCATCTGACCTCCGTGTTAACAGGGGAACCTGACCGGATTGGATCACGGTTTCACATTCAGTCGTCTGAATGTGCAGGTTTCATCACAATGTTATTCCTCACCGTAATATCTACTTTACTCGGAAACGAATCATTGATACTTGGCGGCACTGCGGTTCGAACTCTGTACGAGGGGTACGAGTCCACCGACACCCCTAAAAACCAAAAATTAAATAGGTATACACTAGAAGTATAATGTTAAAGATTGGTTACATTTTTTCTTTCAGGAAATCTACTACTGAAGACGATGCTGAAACTAGAGTTTAAAGAGCAGGTACAAGATTTCCAATGAATCTCAATTAGTTTATAATATTATGTTAATCTAATGTATGGTTAAGTTAGCTTTACTTTATGCAAAGACTGTTACGTGTCCCCACTGCCATAGTGTAGATAAACTACTTACTAATATTTATTTGTCTATGCTATGTTTTAAGTTAAAAGTTGTTTGATACTCAATCAATATTTTGAACGAACTATTTCCTCGTAAGTTATGGAATGGAATACTCAAAACGGGTTATGTGCAAGTTACACTAACATCGTCACAATCTATGAGATTGTATACCTAATGTTAAAATGTATGAAATCCAGTATAAGTCAATGTAAATAGTTCTAAAAGTAGGAAGTAAATGAAACTAGGTAGATATCTACATCACAGTTATTTTTATAAGAAAGCTAACGTTATTATTCAAATGCGTGACGATTCATTATAATAGCGTAGTCAATGAAAGAGACTGTTTATAAATTCTCAAAATTGTGTGTTTATGTTGTTTAGTTTAAGAATAAATAAATAATTGACTCTGAGATAATAGTAAAGATTTCAAGACACGAAGAAGAAAAATTAGAAAATTATAAGAAGGAAAAGATAAATCATTTATAACTCGTACCAATAATGGCACCTTACCTTTAGATGAAAGTATCTACCTACCTAATACTTATTGCAAAATGGCGGATGTGTGAAACTTAAATAAGTAGAATGATTGTTTCCCTCCGTTATAGATATCCAGAAACTGGCTGATCCAAAAATACATTCAATAAATCCACAAGTAATTTGAAATAGCAACAAGTATCTAATACATACAAATCTTAGAATAGTTGACTGGCTGACGCACATATTGGCACCACTAAATACTGATAGTATGTGTGACTTTAGGTCCACTACTAAGGATTACCCAATTCTGGGCTAGAATTATAGGGGTAGACAGACCTTTTCATGAAAATAGTATGTGTAATTTTAGTTTTAAAATTAATCCGAATATGGACGTCCATTTTCACAGCCAAGGCTCCAACATCAGTAGTTATAGTAGGTATCTAGTATCGTTTCTGTTATTGGTACGATTTATACATAGTTTCCTTTCTATGTGAATGAGAGAGACGCAAGTGTTTAATTTCTAAACATTCTCACTTTGTAAATACATATGTACATGGGCGTAGGAACGGGGGGGGCCGAGTGGTCCGTGCCCACCCCAGAATGGTCTGGTGCCCACCCCAGGATATACAAAACCTCATACAAACATAATTTCAATTAAACACAACCCAGGAATCCTCAGGGGCCAGGCCCCCCCTGGAAAATAGCCCTAGATACGCTAATGCATGTGTAATGCGGATATTATACGTGTTATTATAGTGTGCATTTTGAGCGTTTCAACGAAGAGTCCACCTATATTGTAAATAAAATAGATTTTTACACTCTAGCATTAGTTTAGTAGAAATTGAAATATTAAGGAAAGCTTTATTTAGATATTCCTATTGCCATAAATATTGTTTATAAAATGGATAAAGAGTTGAGTGTAGTGCAAATAATGTAATGCAATTATAGTGACAAACTAGGTCTCCTACACATAATTTGAACAAGTTTTGATCTTCGGAGATTTGAGATATTTTAATTAATAGACCAAAAGTATGTACAGAGGACAGTTCCTCAACCTACCCTGTTTAGAATTTGGGCCGTCTCCGGTTTGTACGCGCATAGCGATGCTAGGTAATTTTATACTGGTGGTGAGTAAATTGATGGGCTGTCGTCTTTACTTATATTAGGTTAGCCTTTTTATTATAGTAATACGGAGCTGTCATGTACAATTTTGTAAAACAAAAGTTCCCAATAAATGTTCATTACAAAAAAAGGTATCGTAAATATTGGTAGTGGGTACCTTTTCCCTCCCTATCTTTATGACATCGTCTAAAAAACTACGGCAATGTCGCGTAACTCTAATCGTGCTCAGCTGTAAAGCTTTATGTGGTAGCTAAGTAACAAGTTTTTGTAACAATTTTAATGTGTAAAAGGTTTATGGATCTGCAATTTTTATATTATATAATACTTGGCTCATTTTAGATTTTTACATTCCATTTTGTGATCGTTTACCTATGAAATGTAAATCGCTATTTATTTATTTTACACCATCGTGTAGGCACGTATGTACAAAATTTGTAGGTAACAATACAGAATTGTCTTTTAAGGATTAAATATTTTTTATTTGTGACTTGTATTTTTTATTTATATCTAACTCATTTTCCACGTGTGGCCGAACCGTGCCATATACAAGGCAAGACAGCGCCTGCCCTGAGTACAATCACTTGGTCCGGTTAATTATCTTTCCTTCCAAATGACTCCGGAACCGCACTCCAGCCGAAATGCTTTGTGAGATGGACTACTACAATGGCATGGAAAATGACATTTTCCATTGTCATATTCATAACACTGCGATCTCCAGCCCGCTTTGCCAAGCGTGAAGATTAAGGCAATAACTACCCCTTTTGTGGGAGAGGCCCTATGCCCTGCAGTGGATATGGGCTGTGATGATTATATTCATCATTTATCATATAGATTAAGCAGCATGTGAGATAGCTCTGTGCCATAAGTTCTCTAACATCGACCGTCTTGGTATTACACGAAAACGAAATTACGAAAACTGACTAGAAGAACAGACAGAAATTGAATACCCTCTCGAGACCATAGGTACTACGGGAGTTTTGAGAACAGTGTCCTGTACCAGACCCGATTAAATGTCATGGTTTCAGCATGACTGACCGCCAAATCTCCCCCATGCCCTGCAGCATATGCCCACCGGTATGTGAAGTAGGTACTCAAGGTCACCAGGAGAGACCATGACAAGAGTCATATTGCCTGTTTGCTGATGAGTCTCGAGGAATCCAAGGAGCTGAGTATTGATAACTCGCTCCACTCCAAAGTATTTAATAAAGTAAATAAAATAAAAAGTAAACACTTTTGCTCCCTTCATTTTCACAGGCGATTCTGTATCTTTCGAATTAACTTTAATCGATAAGGTATATTTCTTTCCTTTATCGACATATTATTATGTGTTTACCACCAATTAGAGCATGCGAACTACGGACAGGTGCCTCAATAACCTTACATCAGAACGGTCACCCTAACTAAATTTGTAGTATCTTCTGAACTATAAGTAAGCAAACAGAAGCTAGAAATAAGCAATTTCTGGACACCCTTTTAGCGTTACCTACATATGATTGGTGTGGTGGTTGTTCATTATGACGGTGACAGGAGAATTCAGGAGATCGACTCTCCTTTGCCTCATTCGTGGTGATCGTTTTCACTAGGATTTTGATACTTCCTTGAGGGAAGGAAGAGTGTTCTCCGAGCAGTGTAGTTATTTAGTTTCCCGCTGATTCCGTGGACGACCAATTATTCCTTTCTGATGCTGCCAATGATTCCTTTCTGATACTACACGAGTCGCATAAATAATAAATCATAGTGCCAATTTGTTTCTTTGCAGGCCGGCAAAATACAGGCGATGATGGTAGCCATCCGTAAGATGTCTTAGGCTTGCGTCATTCTCTACTCCTAGTAATTTATCTACTTTTTTTTTTTATGTTACTTAGCAGACAAACAGGCAAGCGGGCCACCTGATGGAAAGTGGTCAGCGCCGCCTATGGACATCAGCAACACCAGGGGAGTCACCAATGCGTTGCCCGCCTCTAAAGAGACCTCTAATATACCTCTTGAACGATCCCATGTCATAGTCCAAAGGAAACACTGTGGCTGGGAGCTCATTCCACATCCGAATCGTACGAGCGAGAAACGTTCTTTCGAACCTTCGCGTGGTGACCAACAGAGGGTCTACGTAGTGGGGATGAGTACCCAGCCCACGGCGGGTGGTGCGATGGCGGAATTGTGCTGTGGGCACCAGATAGAAAAGTTCCTCGGAACACTCCCCATTGTACAGCCGATAGAACACACACAGGGAGCCAAAGTCCCTTCGGTTAGCCAGTGGTTCTAACTTGCTTGTTTGTATGGGATCGTCGACAATTCGTACGGCGCGTCTCTGTACGGAGTCCAAAGGATTAAGCAGGTCAGCAGTTTCGCCGGCCCAAAGATGGGAACAATACTCCATATCCATCGCACCTGTGCCTTGTACAGCAGCAGGCGCTGCCCTGGGGTGAAGTATCGCCTGGACCGGTTAAGCACGCCAAGCTTTTTTGAAGCCAGTTTGGCCTTACCTTCTAGGTGACTCCGGAATCGCACGTTATCCGATATGTCGACACCAAGGATCCCGATACTATTTGAGATGGAAAGGGGTGTCCCTTGGAACTGCGGCACTATGACAAAGGGATCCTTTTTGGCGGAAAATGCGCAGACCTGTGTCTTTGAAGGGTTGAATTCCACTAGGTTCAGTCTGCCCCAGTGAGCAACTTCCTCCAAGGAGTGTTCAATCTCTGACAAAAGTCTTATTCGGCTTTCCGACACCACGGAACGAGGGATATTCGCACGGCCAGTATAACAAGCATCTCCAGTACTGTCATCTGCATAGCAATGAATACTGGGAATATTCAGCATATCATTGATATGCAGAAGAAACAGCGTGGGAGATAGCACTGAACCTTGGGGTACTCCAGAATTAATGGTCTTGGTATCGGAGCAGCATCCGTCGACAACGACTTGGATGCTCCGTCCAGACAGAAAGCTGGATACCCAATTGCAGAGCCCCTCGAGGATACCGTACTTCGGGAGTTTTGTTAGCAGTGCCCTGTGCCAGACCCGATCAAATGCCTTGTACTTACTACATAATAAGTTATTAACATAAGCCCAGTCCCGATGTAGAACCGTATTCTAACCAATAATGAATCATACCAACAATCCCCGCTTGTAGGGATGAATGAAATAATGACTCATTCGCGAATGATATTCACAGCCCGACAGCCCGAAATCTAAAATATAAGTGAATTTTAGATTTCTATGGAGGCCCAGTTCTGTTAGCGCCAACGCCATCTTGCGTCAATTACTTTATTTAACAAACGCCCCGAGTCAGTTCCGTTAATTTCCACAGCGGCGCTGCCTATAAGTGAGTGTGAAGTGAGTACAGTCACCAGCATATCGACCTACCTAAACCAGTATAAGATGAGCTAGCGTCTGTATAGACGCCCTTAGCAACGTCAGCACCTTTTATACTGGTTTTTAGAGGTCGATGTGCTGTTTGCTGTAATACGTAAGATCGATGTGGTTCGTCATCGTCATCGCATCATCTCTCAGTCACCATTTTACTACACTAAAATGGTGACTGTATATACTGTATACAATATACTAATTTTATGGGCTTGCCTAAAATAAACTTTGCCATAACTTTGCGTTTACTGATTGAACAAAAAGGTACCTAAAGGTAAAGGTAGAAAAAATTGAATACAAGACAAAAAACGCGTTAAACTTTTGACTATTTATTCATCAACATACATAATATCTACATTTGCACAAAAAGTTAATTAATTTAACTTACATGTATTATACACATCAACAATGATGTTCTAGTTGTTTCAATAATAATACTCATTTCAAAGTTTTGTTCAGAAAGTGTCGCACAATCTTGTCGCGAATTTCGTTTCGAAACATTTATAGATGATCGTAATCTTCACCGACCCTTTAATTTTATAGGATAATGTGATTTGGATATGAATTTAAAAATACAATAAATTAAAACAAGGAAGCAAGCTAATATTTACATAAAAATTGGAAGTAACACTTACAATGAAATTCTAAAAATGGGGTTTTAAACTGCACACTGGCAGTAATCAATATTTTGCAACATTAGATAGTTTTCAAAAGCTATGTGCCTTATTTAAAATATATATTCGCTAATGTTGACACAGAACTGGTTATTGTTTTACAACCACTGCAGCAGTAAGTATACATTACACATTAAGTTGATAGTCTACAATTATGAGTACCTAGATAGTGAAAGGTATTACATATTTATACAAACAATGTGTTGGGCTACTGATTCAAATACCAATCAGCTTTCAAATATGAAAAAATGGTTGGAATGTTTAAGCCTTTTATCAGCTCCATACAACGTTGCCGACTTGTTCTACAGTAGAGCAAGCTGACATGAGATATGTTTATAAATATTACCATAAATGTGTATCAAATCAATCTCAATAAAGAACAAAGTGCATCGTGGTTCTCACAAAGGTAATTACTATTGTTTATAATTCCATTGTACAAAACACTCCAGTTTATACAAATATTTGCTAATCTCAGCACTAAATGCACAAAATGAAGTCAACAAAGATTTTATGGGAAAGAAATATTGTGGAGGCAATATAGTGCTAAGACCAGGTGTTGCTTATAGAAAGTACACAATCAAGAATACATAACAAACAAATAACCTATTCTCATGATTTTTGTTGACTATTGTCTCAAGCACTGGCCTCGATGGATTTCGTTTTAGGTCAAGGCTGGGCGAGCCAGTGCGATGGTTCACTGAAAATAATCAAACTTTATTAAATCAATATGTCAAGTTTATGTTTATTAGCACCATACACAACATAAAGTTAAAAACAGAAAGAGTTGAAGTAAAACCCTATGGTTATTTGTCACCAAACAGTCACATGATATGATGGGTTGGGTATGAATTAATTTCATTACTAATACTCCTAAATTGTGGATATTCTGTTTTTAATTAGTGATTAGATGGATGTCTTACCTTAAATTAATTCCATAAAACATATTGTTAACATATTAGTGTGATATAAACATTTTTGGTTGTAATGTTACAAAGACAATTCATTTTTCTCTTAATACTATTTATCCACAAATATTTGAGCTTGTAACAGGAGTAAAAAAAAATACAATTGAAAATTAATAAATGAAATAAAGTAACTAGGAGAACAATTTTCAAAAAGTAAAATTATAATAATATAAAAAGGATGTCTGAAATAGAGTACTTTAAGATTATTTAGTAATTCTTATGATACTATTAGTGCAGCTATTTCTGATAAAGTCATTATGAAAATATTAAGTCACAATTTACAACAGCAACAGTAAATACAGTTATACTTACACTTAAATTCAAATATTTAGTTCTTCTTAGATTACTGATTGCCCATTTTGACTTTTGACGTCATGTAAATGCCAACAATAAGGCCGAACAGACCAATAGCTGATCCGAAGATTTCAATGATGAGGATTTTGACGAACAGGGCAGCGTTGGCTGCGTCGGAGAGGGCGGCTCCAGATCCAACCACGCCTACGGCGATGCCGCAGAACAGGTTTACAAGGCCCACGGCCAGGCCAGCTCCAAACATCACGTAGCCTGCCATCCAGTTCGCGTTCTTGAGCGTGACGTCGTACAGGGGTTCCTTGTATGTGTCCAGCATGCCCGAGAGCACTATAGCAGTGATCAATCCGTAAATAGCAACAGCTTCACAGAAAATTACAGAGATCAAGTTTTTGGTCTTGATTCTAGGAGCTTTGACACCACCGCCGACGATGCTCACTCCGGTCGTGTGAATACCCAGCGCTGCGCCCACTACCGACAGGGACACGGCGAAGGCTATGCCCAGCGTGGCCCACATGTAGGGGGACGTATTCTCCAGGAACCATGCCAAACTTAATTGCTCACCCTTTCCGCTTAGCAGGTAGAACAAGGGAATCACGATCAGCGCGAGGCCCAAAAAGAGGGCCAGCAGGTAGGTTAGGAAGTACCTCATCTTGAGATCTTTATGGAGCTTGAGCAAACTGGAGCTATTTCACCCTAAAATCCCGAAAGGGACGTTCTTTTTCGCCCAATTTTTGCGTTGACAGAAAGTCCCAACAGAAGTCTTGTGATCACAAGACGTCAGAGACAAGAGAAAAGTTACCATACTCAAAAAATAATTTATTAATATTAGCACAATTTGTGTTAAAAGCGTTGCCAGACGTCTCTTATTTCGTAGGACGTCCTGGAGGCTTACCATGAACTGTAGTTCAGGCTTGCCTGTAGTTTACAGGCAAGCCTTAAACAGAATTGTTTAGAATCGTACCATGAGCGCTTTTCGGTGAACTGCTACTGCACGGCTAGAACGCCTCGGTTAACAGTTATTGTCTCTGGCCTGCTACAGACCGACAAGGATCTTTTGGATATATCGGCGCCCTAGAGTCTAGATAGCCGACATTATTATAACTGGATCTATCATCATCATTTTAACATCAGACCCGACTTTTCCAGCGTGGCGCATGAGGGCCCGCGGTCCACCACGACACAAACTCACAACGACGTTAGTTTAAAGGCTAAGGAATTGGTTTTCGTGACTTATATAGCAATTCCTCGTGGGTGCTTGGTTTCTGGTGTTAATCAAAACAAGAACAGTGCACAATAATGCGTGCGCGCGCTGCCATTGTTAACTAACCACAGACCACTAAGCAAAACAAGGACCAGCTAAAGAGTATCCGATAGATATCTTATCACGACCAATAACAATACGATAATACGACCATCCTCGGGCGTTAAGTTGTTCTAACAGCTTCTATACTGATCCGCTCGATCATCCTGACAATCAAGATTTGTTACTATGATTGCCACCTATTTCTCAAACGAACTCAAGAGTACAACATGTCACCATTGACTCTAGCCCGACGTATTAAACTGCAAACTAAACCTAATTTGTAGTTACCCAACAACAACGTCTAAGTAACGCACTCGGACCGATCATGTGCCTCCAATTAAACAGCCCCATAGTATTGATGTGCACCCATTAACCAAATTTATCTGTAGGCACAATATACATCCATGTTTATCTACTTCGCTGTTGTGAACATCGTGACAAGCAACAAGCAACACTAGGTCAACCTTAAACGTACCTAAATCATCGTCTGCGCCTGATCTTTAGTTCTTTTAAACCAACCCGCACATACCCGGTATGGCTCACATAAATAACTAGATCCAGCCATTGAATCCTTCAAACCAAACCCCACAACAGGGCAGGATCCGGATATCAGCGGCAAAGAACAAGGGTACATAAACATCAGCTAGTTCTATCCGTTGAATCCTTCAAACCAAACCCCGCAATAGGGCAGGATCCGGATATCAGCGACAAAAATGAAGAGAACATCTGCAGATCCCAGATAGGCGGTTTTTGGAGCCTAGGTTTTTGCACAGATATCGCTTTCAAAACGTGTTTTACTAATACATTTTCCGAAAGATCTACATTACAGTGTTGCTACCACCGATTTATGCAACAGTATGGTATTATATGATAAATTTGACTTCAAATGTAAGTCTGCTAAAAACTTTGCTAAGTCAGAACCTTGCGGATCAGTAGGCCTGACTCGATTCTGATTTGCCCATAAAAGCCATCGATTCACGCTACTCTGTAGGTTTTTAAGGAAGGTACTGATATGAATCCCAGGTAATTAATTGGTTTGTCCACCCCCACATTTCCATATCTCGAAGGTCATGTCCTTCACTTGTGGGGGAGGCAACCCTGTCGTTGTGTCCACTAGAAACCGTTGGAGGTTCGTCAATGTGAACGGAGGAGCTATCGCTCGAGCCTTCAACTCGTCGGCTCTCCAGTAAACTTTCTCCCAACGAAGCGTTACGATCAGGTAAATTCCGGACGCCTGATTCAGATGGATGAGTACTCTGGGTACCAAAAATGGCGGCGGAAAGATCCACGCGAGTAGGAAGTGTTGTCTGACTGAATTAGGATTGACTCCCGCTTCATAAGATGTGCATAACCTTCGAGCACTTTTAATATAGCCAGTAACTCCTTCTTGTTGCCGTGGAGCTTCATAGAATGCCCAAATAAGTTAGACTCTTCTGTGGGGTTAGTACTGACTTTTCTGTATTGACCTGGAATCCTAGAAATTCCAGAGTATGGACCAACATATTCACATGCTCGTGAAGACATGTGGGGTTCTGGTGTACGACCAAAAAATCGTCCAGATAAACGAGTACACGCACTGCCGTCTCTCGTAACTTCTGTGCTATCCAGTTTATTAGACATGCAAACACTCTGGGAGCTGTGTTTAAGCCGAACGGGAGGCAGGTTATCTCGAGTATGTCACCCTCGTATAACAGTCGTAGGAACCGTCTGTGGGACCTCGCTATGGGTACATGAAAAATTTGCATGTGCCAGATGGACCTTGCACATCCAGTCCTGCGGTTGGCGGAAGTCTGGAATGCGATGCATGTTTACTAGTCGGAACCGATCGGCTTGCACATAGTAATTAAGGGATTTTAAATTGAAAATTGGTCTGACCGACCTGTCCCTTTTTGGCACAAGAAACAGCGGCGAAATGAAGCTTGGCGACTGTGTTACTACATTCAATATTCCCTTTACCTAACTTTTGTGTTTCGGCATATCGTATCTCCGACCACGTGCTACTATTAAATCTCTGCATCATATTTAACATTTCTAGAAATTCATCCGACGTGCTAGGCACAGCCGGTTCTTTTAATTTAGTTTCGATATTGAACTGAATATCAAGATGGTCTGACTTCGAGTCAGCTGCAGATGGGAGGTAAAGACACGCTGGCCCCTTCGTAAAGCGCGCTCCATATGTGGCCAGTTTCGTGGGAACACGAGAATGTAGAGGGAGTATTCGTGTAGTCTCGTGCATGTTTGGCATGTCTCGCCTATTTCATAGACTAAGTAGAGATTGTTTGTTGTCGTCTCGATTCGATCGATTTTATATTTATATTCCTAGCGCTTTTTCCCGTAACAGGTTCGAGGTACTCTTGACCATGATCCAGGATATTAGTAGATCAAGTAATTACAGTAGAGCAGATGCTATCACCTCTGTGACCCTGTTTACAGCAGATTAGCGATGTTACACCGATGAATCGATATAATGTCGACGCGTTTTGACACCCACCACATCCCTAATAGGCGAGAATATAGAGGCCGACCAAAGTCCCGGCAAAAGTTTCGCCGGAAGTTTCGGCGAACATGTGGAGCGCGCTTAAATGTCACGACTTACATCGGACAAAAAAGGATCATTATCATTGTCACGGAACCGAGTACCACTGTGAACCAAATTTTTTCTCAACTCGCCTACCTCTTTCGATAATTTAACTAACATTTTACGGTTACGGTTTTGTTTTTTATTGCGGCGACGGGTTTTCCTTTTCTTGGATACTCTAGCAGATTCCGAAAATGATGATGACGATGACGAGGAACTTACAATCAATCAATCAATCAATCAATCAAATACTTTTATTGTGATTGTAAATACTTTTACAATCAAATTTACACTCGACGAGCTCGAGCTAGAGCTAGATATGCGTCGTCGTCGCGGGCGCGAACGACGTGTCCTGGCGCCGCCGCCGACCGCCGGCAGCTGGCGTAGGTCATCGCCAGATATCTGTTCATCTGGTTTTCCACCCGAATCCATCGCACTAGTACAAAATGTCACTTGCTATACACAGTTTTAAATAAAGATAAGGTAGAAAATAAAAGTATTTCTTTGGCCGCAGTAAACGAACCAAAATATTTGTAACGAACAGTAAAACTGTAAAATTGGGAACAATTAAAATACTTCTGCTATTACTCACCTGTGAATCACCAGGTAATTTGAAAAAGTATTTAAAAATAATTATACAAATAATTGTAGTACAGAATTTTAAGCACAAGTTGTCAGTGTCTCGACGGGAAACTTGGCGCCAATGACAGACGGTGCACCGGACTGCCATCCCCACGCCTGATGAGAGGGGAGGGTGTGCGAAAAGGACAACTAATAAGGGAAAAAAGGAGAGGGAACTTGGGAAACGGCAGTGCCTATCTCATATTAAGCTTCTAATAACGGTCCAGTGGTTTAATCAATAGTTTTATTATAAACCGCCAAGTGGCAACAGTCTATTAGGCCTAGCACTCAGCCTTAAGCAAGGCGGTACGTAATGTGGAACTACCAAACCCGTTGATCACTAGAAGACCCACCACCACTATGGCCATCCCGCGTAGCCAAATGTCAAGGTGGGCCAGGGTTATCTTTCTATCGCACTCCGACATATATAATAGGACCACGATAAGTCCGTATTGACTGACAGTATTATACATTATGAAATGTGGAAATGGCAATAATCTGGGGATAATCTGTCCTTGTCACTGCTTGTCAGTCCTTCTTGTAGACATTCAGTTATTTGGTCACTATTATACTTTGTCAAATATAGGTGATAATTTTGACAGTTCCCATTAGGGATGGGGTGGTGTAACATCGTTATTAAATCTATTCCATTTTCGATTATCATTCTCATAGAAGTTGAAATCGATAGTTGCATGATTATGCTGTATGTATTTTACAAAATAAACTATCTAATTTCTTTTGAATTCATAATTTATTAATACGACATTAAAAATCCATCCACAACGACAATTTCAACACGTGCGTATTTTTATTCGTTCAGTCAGCCTATTCCGTACAACACGCGCGAGTCGAAATCGTTATTGTTAAAGGTTTCTAAGGATGAAATCCAAACAAGGATGAGAGTTTAGTCACTAAAAATAATATAATTACCTAAATGTAAATTTCAAATGTTCGATTATTTTTTTTGAATACCGATTTTCGATTGTCATTTTTTATTCGTTATTCGTGGCACTTCACTATACCTTGTCTAAAATAGGATGATAATTTTGACAGATCACAGTAGGGATGTGGTTGTGTAAAATCGTTAGTGAATCTATTCGATTATCGATTATCATTCTCATAGAACTTGGAATCGATAGTTGCACGGTTATGCTATACGTATTATACAAAATAAACTATTTATTTTCTTCTGAATTAATAATTGATTAATACGACATTAAAAACCCTTCTACAACGACGATTATGACACGTGCGTATTTCTATTCGGTCAGTCATCCTATTACGTAGAATACGCGCGACTCGAAATTGTTGTTGTGAAAGGTCTCTTAAGGTGAAATCCAAACAAAGAATAAGAATTTAGTTACAAAAAATAATAAGGTTACCTAAATGTTAATTTTAAATATTCGATTATATTATATCAATATCGATTTTCGATTGTCTGTTGTTATTCGTTATTCGTGGCACTTCACTAAAGGGGCGGGGCCGGTCTATGAAGCACGACGTTTTCAGTAGTAGTAGTAGTAGACGTACGCCAAAGACCGGTTAGTGAGCTGTCAAAATTATCATCCTATTTTAGACAAAGCATAAGCGAATACTACACACACGATATATATCGTGATTCACGCAGGATCACGATATTTATCGAGTGTGTAGCCTAGAGTATCATGAATCGTGATACGGATCACAGGATTTCCGAAAATCCAGAAATCTACGATCCGTATCAACTATCGTGCGATATATATCGAGCGTCTAGTATCTAGTCGATTTTTATCACGGCATTTCTGTCAAACTGACAGATAAATAACGTAATTTCAAATTTATTTTCATAGTTTGTGTTTATTTTCAAGCCGTTGTGGCCACTATGGATCTGGACAGTTACTATAAAAGTATAAAAAGTCAACAAGATCGTCATACTCATAATTTTTGTCATTTTTTTCTCTTCACGCGTCTTTTTAATCCTAATGCTAATACTATAGCAACGCTAGCTTTATCAGTCATTTTGGTAAAAATACTTAAAAATCGTAAACCTATTTCTATACTGCCATCTATTTCCAAACTACTAGAAAAAATAATAAACTCAAGGCTAATAAAGTATCTCGAAGAAAAAGATCTGTTATCAGAAGGGCAATACGGCTTTAGAAGAGGTAAGTCTACTACGGATGCAGTACACAATTTTACAGAGTTTGTGGTTCAAAGACTTGAAAATAGGGAAAAGTGTCTAACAATATTTATAGACCTCGCAAAGGCCTTTGATACGGTTTCTTCGTCCACACTTTTGCAGAAATTAGATAGCCTCGGTGTCCGAGGAACACAATTGATGCTGTTTGACAGTTATTTAAGAAATCGTAGTCAATGTGTCAAAATTGGTAATGTGCGGAGTGATAACACTGCCATAAACATCGGCGTTCCCCAGGGAAGTGTGCTTGGTCCGACATTGTTCTTGTGTTACATCAATGAACTCTGCAATCTCCAAATTCCCAACTGTAAAATAATATCGTATGCTGATGACACTACTCTAACTTTTTATGGCAAGACATGGGATAGTGTTTTTGACTCTGCTCAAAAGGGATTTAACAGTGTGTGTCAATGGTTAATGCACAATAGTCTCACACTAAATGCCAATAAATCCAAGTTTATGGCCTTTTCTATGAGGAACGCAAACATATTAGGTGAGAACCAAAAAATAACTGCTCATTTATGTTCTGAAGCTTCGGGTGAACAGTGCGCCTGTCCAAACATAGCACAAGTAAATGATATTAAATATCTAGGTGTTACCATTGATAACAACCTGTCATTTAAAAAACATGTGATGGGTTTGTCAGTAAAAGTGCGGAAGCTCGTTTACATTTTTAAGAGCCTGAGACATGTTGCTGACATGGAGTTAATTATAAACAGGGGCGTAGCTACCGCCGTATCTGCCGTATCAATTATATGGGGCCCCCGGGCTACAGGGGCCCCCAAATATGTGTAAGCAAATACACGTTATCTCTTAAACTCAGGCCAGGGTCGGGGGCTCCCTCCGCCAAAATAGCAAATGAAATCAAGTGATACAATCCGTTTTCGTTAAAGAGATAATTAACATTTTTATTAAAAAAACAAGACAAGGGCCCTGCACGAGCACTTACTCATTACTTCATTGAAATTGTATAAAATGTGCACCCATCAGATGTCAAAAATGACGACAGTTTTGATAATTTCATATTTTCAGCATTGTCGGTAGCACCAAAGACAGAACTCCGTTCTTTTCTAAATGGGTCATGTGGATCAGGATTATAATAACCTTGGTCCACACGCTCACCACGCATAATCGTCTTGGCTCCGAGCCCTCAACCTTTGAATTTGACTGATGTCAAGTTAATAATGGAAGGTTTTGATAGTCAATATTTCAGAAATTTAGAGCTTGCTATACTCGCTCATTAATTGAACGCAATTGATTTTATTATGCAATCTCCAAAAAAATTCGAGATAGCCCGATTTCGATATTGCTGATTTTACGGTATTTTTCAACGAAAACGCGCAATGTTTTAATGTATATATACACAATTTCAAGCTCGCTGCGCTCGCTCATTCATAATTACGCAAGGTGTTAATAAAGCCAAGTCAAGGGCCAATATATCAAAAATTCCGAGCTCTACCTAGCCTCGTGAACCCGACTTTTAGAGTCTATTGTCACACAAATCTAGAACGCGCTAGGCTAATCCATTTATTTACTTAAACTGAGACTAGGATTTATGTTACTCATTAGTACACCCCGTAGTTGGGGGTATCTGCTAGGGGGGCCCCTACACAATTATTGATACGGGGCCCCCGGAGGGCACGCTACGCCACTGATTATAAATGTTTATAAATCCTTGTGCCAGTCTATTTTATCTTATTGTGTTTCTTCTTGGGGTGGTGCAGCTAAGACCCTAATGCTAGAAATCGAGAGAGCCCAGAGAATGATACTTAAAGTATCTTTATCAAGACCTTTTCTGTTTCCTACAAGTAAGTTGTACGAGGAGACAAAAGTGTTATCCGTTCGCCAATTGTTTATCTTGATGACTATCCTAACACAACACAAAGCGATTGACCTCAAAACTCACCTAGTTAATCCGTTGAGTAGAAGAAACTTTAAAGTCTGCCAAGAGAATCCAGTACGAACGTCATTTGCCCAGAAATTCTTTTGT
Organism: Blastobasis lacticolella; assembly: GCA_905147135.1. Lineage (NCBI taxonomy): Eukaryota > Metazoa > Arthropoda > Insecta > Lepidoptera > Blastobasidae > Blastobasis > Blastobasis lacticolella. The sequence continues at coordinate 5,245,324 of LR990042.1, read as the reverse complement.
TTCAGAGGAAGTCGTTTTTATAACACAGCAAACAAATTACTATCCATTGTGAATCTTTCTTATAGTGAGTGCAAATTTAAAGTGACAAACTGGCTCCTAACCCTAGACTATAAGAAAACGGAAGAATTGTTGAGCATTATTAAATAAAAAAAAAATAAAAAAAAAATAAAAAAAACGCGCCCACATACATATACACACACACACACACACACAAACACACAAACACACACACACACACACACACACACACATAAATCACAGTACTAAGAGGTAACTTAATTATTTAATTACTTTGTTAATATTTTTTTGTTATTTTAAGTTGTACACTTATCTTAGAGGGGGGGCCAGGAGATCCATAACACAGGTTAACCTAGTTTGGACTCCTGTCTCCCAATCATTTATTTGATATTTTTAATGTGTTTGTAAACTTTTTTGGGAGAAAAATAAATACCTAAATAATAATAATAATAACTTAGTCTATTCAGCCATTAAAATGAATGAAAGAATGCATAGACTAATGAAAATATCGACGATTCTTATCGTGTGTGTAGGGTCGACTTGCGATCCAAAATATTACTCGATATGGATCACAATACGTATCACGATTAATATCGTGTGTGTAGTATCCGCCATAAAGGGGCGGTACCTGTCCATGAAGTACGATATTATCCGTAGTACATATTACCCATGAAGGTATAGATAAATGGAGTCCACACTAGGAACAACCTGCTTGAGTCAAATACCTACATAACTCTATCTTACTCTCTGTGGTCGGACTTCTCTTTTTAGTGTATTGCCATGTATTGCCGTGTTTGTAAATTAAAATGAAGGATAGAAAGAGAGGGCCTGCCCACAGAGAGCGAAATGGCAACACATAGATATGCTTCAAGTAGGTATTCGAAGTGTGGTCTCCATACCTTTTATCTATAACTTCATGATATTACCGAAAACAAAAAAACACGGAACTTCATAGGCGTGCGCCAAGGACCAAGAATAATTAGTTGTTAAAATTAACATCCTATACCTATTGGACAAAGCATAGCTTGATTTTTTGTCGTATTTATTAATCATGCTGTAAATTATCTCGCGTAACGCCTTAAAAATATTTTTTTTTATATTTCGTTTATTGCCCAAAGTTAATTCTAGTATTTTTTTTCTTAATGTAACGTTCTACAATAAGAATAAGTGATATAAAATAATTAATTAAAACGTAATAAATTCAAATTTCACCATAAATAATAATAATAAATGTAAGGAATAAAATGCTTCGAGATTGAAAATGTTATTAGCACAATAATTTTGTGCGAATACATGTATTCTCTCTGAACCCAGTATCCCAAAGAGTAAAATAATAAAGGGGGAGCCAATACTGTGTTGACAGTTAGACGAAAATAAAATGTCTGTATCATAGACAATTTTAGTTTTTGTTCCGGTCGTTGTATTGGCAAAATTGATCCCCTTGCTATTTCTGCATGTTGCATGTGTGCTGTTTCGGATAGGGGTGGGTTGGGTTGTTTTGTTTTCTTTCTGGAATCGGGATTTCGTGATTTTGAATTGTTGTCTGGCAAGCACCAGTCTGCTTTCTTCCGCTGCTTTGCAACGATAGATACGGGGGTTCGAAGATAATGATAAAATTCAATACTTTTGTTTTCTGACAACAGTTCCGCTGCCAAAATCCTAGAGTTAATTTCTTTCCTTACATAACTTTACTTGGCTTTTGTCGCTGCACTTTATTCAGTGGCATAATGGAAAATTGAAAGTAATAATAAATTACGACACATAATACAATATTATTCTTATTACACGTTTCAACGCCGATATTATGTAAAATTTGATTAGTCAGGGAAATAGTACTTGCAACACTAACAATAATATGCGGCCGTTCACCTGCCAGTGATCCCGACGCCACACTCTTCTGTTTTCCCACACCTGTTGTTATAGTTAACAAACAGATTTCTGTAAATATATCTGCAGTTTTACATGTATTATTGAAATATGCAATCCTCAGATAAAATAACATACCTATCAGTCTGATAAGTTCATAAGTGTAAATCTTATCGATATTTTCTTTAACTTAAATGTTTTTGTTTTAGCTTGGTACGTGTTGTAGTATCCCATAGTACCTTATTGGACAGATCATATGATAAAGTCAAGTCATTTTGTTATATGGCTATACACTCCGGAACAAAAAACGAAGCTTATAATGAGGTTTGCACAAGCATATCTAACTCATACAGTGGCTACTAGTAGGTAACTGCTCGTATTCCATTTTTTTTTTCCACTGCACAGTTTAGTCTGTGCAGGTAAGACAGAGTGTGTAAACGGGCTCCTAAACTTAATCTGTTGCTTAAATGACATGGCAACCTTGTCCATACATTTTCTGGAACAGAAGTGTTAAAATGAGAACCAACCAGGTGCTCCACACAGAGCGCCTAAAATACCGGACGAAGCAAGTAATGAGGGCCAATCAGGTTCGTCGTACAGCGTGGCTGAGGTAACAAAAATGTTCAGAATGAGGCGTCTTATTAAAGTAATTTCTTTTCAGTTTTTGCCACTTTTTGGATGATGTCCTTTAGTTTGTATACTATTATGAAAAATTGATTGGAGTACCTATCCATTGTGATACTTGCAAACTTGTTCTTAGAAGCTGTGACTCAAATAATAGTAATATTTAATAAGTATATACTTGAACTTTTGGCTCTGTTTTTTTATCGGCTACAAATAACAATTTTATTGCCCTGAATGTTTTATTTTCCCTTCTACTTCTATAGAGACTTTCTCTTACATTCCCTATTTGAATTGTGAGCAATAATTATCATCATCCGAGCGGTCAAACCATGTTGCTGCCAGTTTCCGCTTTCTTATTTTGTTTTCTCCACTTTGCCCGGTCTTCGACGGCCTCACGTCGTATGCCGTTGGCTCTCGCGTCCGTCTCGGCGATGTCAATCCATTGTTTCTTGGGTCACCTACGGGACCTCTTTCCTAATACAGGCAGGTTTAGGCACCTATTTCCCACGTATTCCTGGAGCTTACGCAATATGTGTACCAATCCAGCACAGCCGTGCCTCTTCGATCTTATCCGCTATATTTCTCACGCCACGGATGTACTCGTAACGCACTCGATTAAGTCGCGTAACGTATCCACCGCAGTATTTTCATTTCGTTGTAGTGGAGTTCGCGGACGTGCTTCGTCAGCGCCGGCCGGGTTACGCAGCCGTAAAGCATCACAGGCCTAATTATGCTCTTAAATATTAGCCCATTGAGCTTAATCGGGATTTTAGGATCACAGGTGACCGCCGTGCTCTCGCTATTTGGCCCAATCTGCGGAGATTCGGGCCTTGACATAGACTTCATTATCTCCGGACTCCAGCTGTACGGGTTCGAGGTATTTAAATTTATCTGTTCTATTGACAGCTTCGTTCTCTATGCAAATTGGTTTCAAGATCCGCGCTGCAGTTCAGTTACAAACCACTGCCTAAGCTTTTTTTTAGTTACATACTATACTATGCTACTGGGGTAGCCGTAATAAAAGTTAACAAATTAAATGCCAAATTTAGAAATGTGCGATAATTAATGTAACATCAAAAAATGACTGAGTAAGGAATTTTGGGTATATTGGACCTTAAAATCTGAATTGATTACACGGACTACACGCGTACACGGTAGTGTTTAAATTTAAAAAATGAGCGAGCGGAGCGAGCTCTATAATTTTGAACTGGCGCGAGCTCATAAACTGGTGCAAACTTATTAAAGAAGTTTATTTTTATTTCGATTATTAAAATCCGGATTGATCACCCGGCGCAGTTGGTGTGAAATGATTTCGGGTGGGGGGGGGGGGAGTTGAACCCCCTGAACTCCCCCCCTCGCTACGCCCATGCTACTCCTAAGCCTGTAACAGAAATTGAAAATCATAATTTTAATGGAATCGAACTCGCGACCTCTGCGTGGCGACCGGCATGTTAACCAACTGAACCACTCAGATCGTCAACCTTGCTCACTAGCACGATGTGTTCAGCGTATTTCATAAGCCTAGGAGGAGCGTCCTGAATTTCCGCTAAGAGGACATCGAGCACACAGCGCAATACAAGTAAGGGCTCGGCACTGAACTCTGGTGAACACCTACGGTAATCGGAAAGGTTAGTAGTAGTATTAGTATAGTCTACGATAGTTTTGACGACGGCATCAGTGTTAGCGTACATGTCCTGGATAATCTTTATGTACATCTTGGGCACAGAATTTGATCTCAGAGCCCGCCAGATTATCCCACGTCATGTTGGATAATGTCGAAGACCCTCTGCAGGTCCGAAGAATGCGAAATGCAAAGGTTTTCCTTTCCTACTACTGTGGGACTCTTGGAGGACCCTGCGGGCAAATATTGGATCTATGGTGCTGCAGCCCGGCCTGCTGCCGTATTCGCATTCCGACAAGGAGCATTCCTGGCGAAGTCTCTGGTCTATAAAAGGTTCGAACATTTTCATTGTGTTGGCTCATAAGTTTGATGCAATTGAATGAATCACGATATTCAAAATTGCCGCTCATCACCAAGAACCAAGAATCAGAATGATTGTTGATCTTTGTCCATAAGTTTAGAGGGGGTTCACACTAGATGGCGTTGACAATCCAAATGCTGCTTTTTTTCTCCCAGTTATCTTTCTTCTCGGGGGATGGAGAGCATTTCTCTGTGGTCTGGCTGTTTGTCATATATAGTACCTACACAGTTGTGTTTGATTTGAATGTGCGTGTGGTGGTGACTACTGGCTGGGGTGACTTGACTTCACCCTTTTTTATTCTCCCACTGTTGTTTTCATTTGCAAAATGTAATTGATACTTTTATAAATAAAATAGTAAGCTTTTACACATAGGACATGTTGTGTTATACCCGAAGAAAAAGATGGAGTAGAAAAATAACTACGATGCCTTTGGAATCAACTCACAAAAATGTTGTCTGCTTACGCCAGATTTATTGTTCAACATTCTTACTTGGTCCTTTTCATCGTAAGTGTTATTTCCACGGTCCTCACAGTAATACCTTTAGTTTGTCACGATTTGCCATCATTTTCCGACCCCATTGTGGGTTTCGAAACGCGCGGGACAACATTAGCTCATCGCTTCATAGCATGGGAAAACCTCATCGACGAAACCAGACCCTCCAGGCGACTCGCAGTGGATCCTAAAGAAATAGAAGATCAGATACGAATGAATAACTCATATGCTCATAAAACTGTTTTCAATAAATCTTTATCTGGCCGAGCACGGCCTAATAAAAAGAAAGGGCGTAAAAAGAAAAAGAAATTGTACAATAACAACACAGGTAATGAGAAAGTGTTGTATGAAGAACCTGAAACTAATTTTTCCAGTAATCATGTACACTGGGGATTTGGTAAAAATGTCTCATATGAAGATGAAAATGCAGTTTTCATTAAAGAACACACAAGAAAACAGTGGGTGTCGTTAAAAGAAATGAGACGTAAACCAGACCTACCAATCCATCACAATTATGCCTCTGGGACCTGCGGAGCACCCATATCAAATTATGCTCACTTAGTTATAAAAAGTAGTGATGATTCATCTTTATTGTCTTTTGAAAACATACAAAAACTATGCAAATTACAATCTTTTCTTCTTGATTTAGGAAGTAATGAGTATTACGATTTATGTCAACGATCATTACACTCTGAAGACGTGTGTTGTCCTCTTTGGAGTGTGCCAAATTATATAGCTTTAATATCTGGTAAAGATTCTTGTGTAAATTTAACTAGGGAAGATGTCAACAGAACTGTAGTTATTTTAAATAAATGTGCCCCATATTTTCATAATTTCACGTTAATGGCTTCATGTGAACTTGATAGGTGCAATGTTCCCAAATATTGCTCTCAATATGATGCGGTGTACAATTTGCTATTTTACATGTTGGACGCTGAAGCTTTTGCTCCTCCAAACTTTTCACAGAATTTTGTCAAAAATGTCATGGTGTTTTTACCATTGCCTGCAAGTAGCACTGTTTTACCTTATTATAAATTAATGGAAAGTTCAAATTTGTCTTATGACAATCTAGAAATACCTGCCATGGATTTTGGACTGAAAAATACTCTTTTTGATCTTTGGATAATACAAGACACTTGGCTTATAGGCTTAGGAGGACTGTTTGTATTCATGTGTGTCTGGTTTTATACAAAATCTGTTATGATGACTGTGCTGTTGTTTATAGCTATAGCATACTCAATCGGGATAGCATACTGCTTGTATGTGTATGTGTTCAAGTTGAATTTTTTTCCTTTTATGAATTTATTAGTAGTAGTCGTTGTGATTGGTATTGGAGCAGATGATGCTTTTCTATATGTGAAAGTTTGGAAAATGGCTAGTAAGCAGCTTATCAGAGACAATGTGGTTAGTCAGGAAAATGGTTTGACTGATATTAAGAATGTTTACAGTGCTGGTGAAACAATTCTCATACAGATAGTAGAAGAAGCACTTAAACATTCAGTTGTTACTATATTTGTTACAACTGTAACAACTGCTGTTGCATTTTTAGCATCATATGTAAGTTACATTCCAGCAATTAATTGTTTCAGTGTTTTCGCGGGCACTGCTGTTCTAGTCAACTTTTTATTGATGATAACTTGGTTGCCTGTTTCAGTATTTATTGTAAATGTTAAGATGTGTAATAGTAATATAAAATTGTTAGGTGTAATACAAAGAGCTGCTAGTGAGGTTTTGGAAGATATCAGAGTTATATTGAGTAGATTTATTGTTACATGTATTACTGAGCTGCACATAGTGTTTGTATTAATACTGGGTGCTATAGGAATCTGCAGTGTTATTGTAGTGTTCTATTCTCCGGGTCTTAGATTACCCGACTCTAAACAATTCCAGCTATTCCAGTCATCTCATCCATTTGAAAAATATGACATGGAATATCGTGATAAGTTTCTTTTCGAGAGATTTGGCAGAGATATTGGTACGGGAAGTAAAATGCCTTTAAGATGGGTATGGGGTATACAAGCTATTGACAACGGAAATCATATGGATCCAGCTTCTACGGGACGCCTTGTTTTCGATGAAAAATTTTCTATCTCAGATCCCTATTCTCAGCTCTGGCTATCGGAGTTTTGCAAAAAAATCAAAGCCCAACCATTTTATCAACAAACATTAGGCCCACTTTTACCCAATTGTTTTATTGATACTTTTCGAATGTTTATGGATAGACAATGCATCGACAAGATCGACAAAATTAATAGGACACCATGTTGCGATGTTTCGAAATTCCCATTTACAAAGGAGGTATTTAATTTTTGTATTGTAAAGGCCATGGAATCGTTGTATCGAACTCCTCGCGAACTCTTTATACCTGGAGTAGCTGGTCCAAAGTTCCTTAGAAGCGCTAATCCCGTTGTGGCAGTTGTGGTAGTAGAATTTGAAAGCGTTGTTCCATACTCTTTATCTTATTCAGCAATGGATGACTTTTACGTTCATGTTGAAAACTGGACGCAACAACAGTTACTGTCCGCTCCACCCGGCATGAGATGCGGCTGGTTCTTATCAGATCTGCAGTTTTACGATCTGCAGAAAACCTTGGCCAACGGGACTATTGTGGCCCTTTTGTTGTCGGCAGGATTAGGCTTCGTCGTCTTGATACCATCGACCTACAGTTTTCTTATCAGTATATGCGCACTTTCTGCTATGATCTTTTCTGCAACCGTTACAATCGCTATTTTAGTGCTCAATGGCTGGAAATTGAACGTTTTGGAAAGTGTAGCAATATCAACATCTGCGGGATTAGCTGTCGATTTTAGTTTACACTATGCACTTAGTTTTTCTAACGCCAGCGGTAGTAAATCTGCCAGAGTTAAGTATGCTCTGTCTGCAACTGCGGGGCCCACGGCCGCTGCTGCTTTAACTTCTGGATTTGCTGGCATTTTCCTATTACGCTCAAATTTACTTCCTTATTCCCAATTAGGAACTTTTCTAGCTTTGATTATGTCGGTCAGTTGGACTTATGCGACGTTTTTTCTTTGTTCGTTGTTCTATGTGTTTGGTCATTCTACTTCGAATGAAGTATCGACTGACGAAAGGAAATCCATATCTCGCGTGAGTTCGGTGTGTTCCGGAGTCCCGAATTTGGAAAGCCACGAGCTGGAGCACTTAGCCGATAGCAATCGTACGAATCTCACGCACTCGCACAGCCCCTCCAGCGTCAGTGCTACCACTGTTGTTCTACACGATGATTTTGATAATAGTCATAATAGGGTTGAAAAACAATCTAGTAACACAAGTAATGTAGCTTGTGATAACGACTGAATGTTTAGATTTAACTAGTAAACAGGCCTATGTAAAACCAACTTTTTGAAGTACTTTTCATATTGTAGGCAGCTGTATCTATGTATAATTTATAGTTTGTAGAATTTTTTATCTTTTTGTACTTTGCTATCACGGTATAATTATTAACTACTTTTTCAGTGTAAATATTTATTTTTGTAGTTATTTCAATATGTAAAAAATGGTTATTAAGACAATAATTATCACGTAATAGTTCACATACGACAATATGGAATTTAATCGAGCTTAGCTTGAGGATTGTTATGTTGCGTAAATTTCGTTATGATAATAGTGTCCACAATTACGCTACGGCCAATCAGTACAATCCCATGTGCCATGTAAGTACCTATAATGTAGGTATTAATTTGTTACGATATAGTTAATAACAATGAATTTTGTAATTGTCAATTTGCAATTTCACTGATATGTACTTATTTATTACTTATCGAAAATGTATTGTACAAAATGAATTAGCGTTGTTGTTACTGATAAGAAGAATCTCTAATATCTTCACTGTAACTAATATAATGATGTTGTAAGTAATGTGTAGTGTAACGTAATTCGCGACAACGCGTCGAGGTGTTAAAATAAGTGAATGATCTATAAAATATTGAAATATAGGTTTAACTTAAGTCGATGTTGAATTGTGTTTAGAAGTTATTCAAATAAAAAGCACAGCGAGAATTAATAACAATAAAAAATTAGCTCAAATTTTATCTCAGTATTACGGGAATTATTTTTGTTACAAAAATTTTAATGTGCCACAAATGTATTATTAGTGACCTAAGTAAAGATATCTGATGATATAATTTGATATAAATAACTCATAACTTTATAAATGGTATTATTCTGTTATCACGATGTCGCTGTGAAGCTGGAGGGACAAGAATTGTATTACTTGTTAATTTTATTAATTAGGGAAGAGATTAATTGTATTAATGTTTCGGAAGCCAGAATGATTATCTTATCATTGTACTTAGATATAATATAAGGGAAAATAAAGTGTTAATTTTTGCACCTCATTGGTTTTAATTAATTCTTGCTTATCATCATCATATCAGCCGAAAGACGCCCGAAGACTGCTGGGCATTGGCCAGATATCTCCACAAAGTCCGGTCTTGAGCCTTCCGCATCCAGCTGGTATCTGCGAACTTTACCAGGTCATCGGTCCACCTTGTGAGAAGCATACTCACGCTGCGTCGTCCAGTACGTGGTCGCCACTCGAGAACTTTACTGCCCCATCGGCCATCTGTTGTTCGACCTATGTACCCTGCCCACTGCCACTTAAGCCTGCCAATCCTTAAAGTTATGTCGATGACGTTGGTTCGCTTGCGGATCTTGTTATTTCTGACTATCGCGCAACGAGACTCCTAGCACTACCCTTTCCATTGCTCTTTGGGTGACAGTGCGCTTTCTTATAAGGCTCATATTGAGCGGCCACGTCTCAGTTCCGTAGGTCATCACTGGCAACACATATTGGTCAAAGACCTTCGTCTTGCGACATTGCGGTATAAGAGAGGTAGGGCATAGCGGGGTATCCCGTTTGAATTGGAGCCGCCCAACTGGAAAGTGCCTCCAAATTACAGAATACCGCAGCTAAACAATACTCTTTTAAATACATAGTATTGTGTTTCTGCCGGTGAGTAAGGTCTCCAGTGCTCCATGGGGTGGGGATTTGGCTATACTCTTGGTGTTGCTAATGTCTACAGGCAATGGTGACCACTTTCCATCAGGTGGCCCGCTTGTCTGTTTGCCTACCGTACTACATAAAAAAAATTGGGACGAAAATATATGGCGTAGCTTCCCGAACGCTGCCCAACCGAGTTGCATTCGACGATTGACCTCTTTCTCGAAATTGGACCAACCTATCTGGATAGGGTATAGGGGATACCTAGGGTATGTATAGTCACCAACAACTTCAAGTTGAGTGCCTCCAACTGTCACTGGAGTAGGCACAACATTTACATGTGACATAATTTTCGTCTTGTCCATGTTCATTTTAAGACCTACTTGTTGAGAGGTCATCGAGCATTTTGCCCAAGTCTTCCAGCTGCTCCAAAAAGGGCAACCGGCGTAAATGCATGAAAATATCCGAAGAAACCGCAGCTTGTGGCACTCGATAGTCTCTGCCTACCCCTATGGCAGGGGTTGCCAAACTTTTGAAGCTTTTAAACACTAGTTGACCTCACAGGAACTATTATTTACTAGCTTTTGCCCACTACTTCGTCCGTGTGGATATCGTTTTTAGGGCAGTTTGTCTTTTTCCCGAGTGACCATTTTAAATGACTTCCCTAATGTACGAAAGCTGGTACTACGCAGCGGTCAAGCTATATGTCTGGTTCAACCCAGCCGAATTAGATAAAACATGGCCTTGATTTTAAGTTCGACCCCAAACTACCAAACTGAAAAACCCAGTAAAATCCATTTGACACCATTTCCATATTTCTTATAGTTTGGCTGGTCTATTATAGTTTCACATCCAGGTGTTCCAGTTTCCCTGTAATTATACCCTAAATGTTGCCCAGGCTTAATAGCTACCTACCTTAAATACGAATTGCTCCTACATTGAGAGGTAGCATACGGTTTCGTTTGTCTTCTTATGCGAGCTTAAGAGAATTTTTCACTACGCTCTGGTCCACGATGCTGGGGCTAACAACCCGTATTTCGAATCGAGGGTACCGCCCGAGGTCGGAAGAATTGTTCAGAATAAAGTTCAAATTATTTGTTTTGAAATCACGTAAGTAAATATATGCAGTTGTCTAATTTCCCACCCACTCTCATAGCTTGCACAGACTTGTTCAGAGACTATGTAATATAGGGTGAGGTGTCGAACAGTGACCCACAAAAAAGTTAAACAATCATAACTCATAAGTTTGTCAATATCATGAAATGTTTTGTGGTCTAGTCATTGCGTAATATATCTGACTCTCATTTTGTATATAAGTTAATGGAAAAAGATTTATAGATAAAATGCTAATGCAGATTTTTTGAAAGATGGGAAATGGCTCATTGTGTCCACCTCGTGGCACACATTGAATCAGGGGGTTGGTCTACAGCAAACCGGGGAGTACACAGTGAGCCCGACGAATGAGATCACTATTATAAACGTTTCCTCGTTGTAGTTATTAGCATAGTAGATAAATCAGATAATAATACATTCTTTATAAATGTGTAAACAGTTAGTTTTATTTACCAAAATAACTGTGAAGACCATAAATCAACATAAATCAATAACAACATAACTTAACCTATTTTCTAATAACAGTCATTGATGATATATTTTAAGGTTGTATTATAATAAATAGTCAACTAGCTACACTAGAGTTCTTAAGATCTATAATAAGATTGAATTGCTTTTTTTTTTTTTAAATCTTTGTATGGCAACTTATGCCAAGTTTTTTATCCGTCATAGAACGTCACTCTTAAAAGTCATAACAAACAATTTGATTTCTGTAGGTATGTTTATTTTCGTGAGTTATGAAAAATATTTTTGAATACTTTGCAAACAATTAAAAAGGAAGTGAAGGGAAAATAATGTTTAGCATGATTAATAAATTAGACAGAAGTTCATGCTAATAGTGACCAAATAACTGAATGTTTACAAGAAGGACTGAGAAGGAGTAACAAGGAAAGATTATCCCCAGATTACTGCCATATCCACACTTTATAATGTTTACTACTGTCAGTCAATACGGACTTATCGTGGTCCTATTATATTTTAGGCGTCTACTGACAGTGGTACAAAAATTGATGTAGAAAAAAGTAAACGATGGAATAGGGATTCGATCCACTGGTGGAGCCTTACAGTGGATATTAGTGACTTGAGGGGGGTTGGGTACGGTTAGGGCGCGGATAGGGGTAGGGTACATGTAGGAGTGGGATAGAGGTAGAGTTCATTAAATTAAAACCACGCAAACGAAGACACGCCGTCCAGCCAATTCATGTACCTATTCAAGAAGACTGACGGCAGTAGCCTGATATTGCCTACTAACATTTTAAAAATGGAATTACTCTAAAAAAATAACCGGTAGCTGATTTATATGAATATTAGAGGTAAAATAATTAAGGAAATCAGAATTTTGATGTTGTACACAGTGGAGCGGTGGCTCACTGTTCGTGCCGGTGTAGTGGGTCATTATGTACCACACACACCTCTACTGATATTAAATTCATCAAAAAATTAATCATCAAAGTAGGATTCATGAATGTACGACCAAACAATGCAAAGATATTCAGTACATAAATAGAAAAAAACATTACTTTCAAAAGATGCAGTATAAGGTTGAAAATCTAAAAATTACTACTTAGGATTTTCCGTGTATTTACGCCGAAAATCACAAAAATCCCTGAGTCGCGGGCGTTCTGCACTGGAGCTCACTACCAACTGGAAAGCATGAAGAGCGGTAAAAACCAAGTACGTTTACGCTTACTGCACGATCTGGCAACGTTGTTTTATGGTGATACTAATGGTGGCTAACTGTGTACTACTGGTTCACTGTTCGACATCTCACCCTATCTATCGATCACTTTATGTTAAAAAATGTCGAAAGCGGTATATCTTGCGAGATATCGCAAGTCAAAGATGTACGTTAACTGCCGACACATGCCGAACAAACACCCCCTACTAAGACTAGGTACAAATGTACATAGTCAAATAACTTCTAAACTACTGAACCGATTTCGATTAAATAAAGCTAGGAAGAAAGCTAGTTCGGGAGGTACACATAGACGATACACGCGTTAAACTTACAACATAGTTAGTAGGGGGTGTTTGTTCGGCATGTGTCGACTGATTTGAGTTTTGCGATATCTCACCTTCGAAATTTTTGAACCGCAAAATACAGTAATATAATGGAAGGATTTTGACAAATTTTGACGTATTTTTGCTTACTGGCACCACCGGCGAGTAAATAAGGACTTGCATTGTCAAAATAACGCTGTTTTATTGATTCAACTATCAATTTTTACCGTTTCATTCCGACCAATTGTAAGACCCCCCCCCTCCCCAAAGGCCGATAAAATAGAAGTGACGGTAAGCCGTATCTTTTTAGCCATTTATTTTTCGTACTATTTCAGGAGCTCGGACGTACGTTTTTGGAAACTACTGCTGGTAACACTGTTGGTAAATTGACAGATGACAGGATATTTTTTCTCTATGCAGCAGATGATTCATTCACGTACGTAAACAACACAATTATAAAATAGTGTTACTCATCGTATCTAGTTAATTATTGCTAAATAAAAGCCAAAATGTTTTCTACAAATCCAAACTATACGAAGCTGAAAACTCATCTGAGGTTGGCGATAAACCGTCTCAAGTTGCTGGAGAAAAAGAAAGCAGAGTTAGCCCAGAAGGCGCGTAAAGAAATAGCGGAATATATCGCAGCAGGGAAAAGCGAGAGAGCTAAAATTCGCGTAGAGCATATTATCAGGTAGCTATCATTGTTTTACTCTTTCATTTCCAGCCAAACAGTTACCTGATTGTAATGAAATGAATCCCTAAAAGTGAGAAAAATAAAATAATAATTCATTTCATTTCTCTAGCTAGATACATAATATATATTTGTTATATATTTTTTCCAGGGAGGACTACATGGTTGAAGCCATGGAAATAGTTGAAATGTACTGTGATTTGATTTTGGCTCGGTTTGGTCTTGTGACCCAGATGAAAGAATTGGACGAAGGATTAGCCGAAGCTATTTCTAGTCTCATCTGGGTAGCACCACGGATGCATACAGATGTACAGGTTAGTCTTCCTAAGATACTAATATGTTATGCCAAAATTAATTAATTTTGAAATTCCGACTCCCTTTCACATTCTTGTGATTCAATGCCAGGTGCATTCTGTTTCAGTACATCTTAGCTTTTATACATAATTATACATAATGCTCATATCCTATCCACCCTTTATAAAGTCCTGTATATCTCTCCCGCTCCCTCATACCTCTGTGAACGGTTTCACTTTGCCCGTCCACAAGATAAGCCTTGTCGTTCTAGCGTAAGATCGTTGCTAACAATTCCTGCTCACCATTCCGATTTCCTTTCCTATTCCTTCACTGTTCATGCAGCAAGACTGTGGAATTCTCTTCCGCACAAAGTGCGTGACAGCCAATCTATCCATATATTTAAAAAGCGTGTAAAGGATCACTATCTATCTCAGTATGCCTAGACGTATTACAATGCCTTAATACATATTATGTATTAATATAGTATATGTTTATATTATTCATATATACCTATTAGTATGTATAGAATATTATGTATGTATTTATTTATAGTATATAATTATTGTGCACGTCGTATCTGCGTATATTTATCATATCTCTCTTCTTGTAGGCCTGCTGGAAGAGATTTCTTTTTAGAGATAAGTAGTGCCTGTTGTCTAATGTCTAATTTGTACTATATCTTTAATTTTCTTGTGTACAATAAATTGTTAAATAAATAAATAAATAAATAATTAATTTCATAACCTGATAGTAGTCACTTGTTGCTGTGCAGCACAAAGCAACATAATCCGTTTAGTGCATCGACAAATTGTTCGAAGGCCCTTGAGGAATATTATGTCCAGATTCTTCTGTACATTACCTAATGTATTATGAAATCTTCAGCAGACAACACTATCATTCCTTTATTTTACAGGAGTTAAAAGTAATCTCAGACCTTTTCACTGCCAAATATGGAAAGCTCTACGCCGATGCATGCAGAAATGAGAATGTGAACACCATCAGTGATAAACTAAAGCATAAACTGGCAGTGCAGAGCCCTGCTAAGATACTGGTGGAGAAGTATTTGATAGAGATTGCAAAAAATTTCAATGTCGAGTACACTCCAGATGAGTCAGTCATGAGAGAGGAAGAAGGTTTGTACTAGTTATTTGTTCAGTAGTCTGATAAGATTAGATTCTCTTATTTGATATTTTCACCTTGAGTTGTAAAACCTCAAAATGTTTTTTTGAATGTATTGTAAATGTTGTAGTCATTATCACATTGATAAAGTTTCACATTTAACTTTGATAAAGTATGCTTTCATCCCTTCGGAAATCATTACAACCTTAGGAAATTGCTAAATTGGTAGGTGCCTAGTTTAACAAACTATGATATTTTATTAACATGCTAAACATCATTACCAGGCCGCGATGCTCTACTCATAGACATCAACGGGCCCGGTCCTATTGGGTTCATCGGGTACCCGCCGGCGCCGCAGATGCCTGATCTGCCACCACATCTGCCTCCACCCGGTGTACAGCCCTTCAACTATCCTGTGGTATGGTATTGCAGTATAACTATTTAAATCTAACTACTAATTGTATTTTCAATTGTACAAATAGTCTTTTCAAGTAACGGACACCGTAAACTCTCCACACTTGGCACAACTTATATATTACTCCCTGACAAACCATCAGACAACCTGGCCCTTATGTTCGCTAATCTACTAAGGCTCGTTTGAATTGTAACTGGATCGCAATATCATTTCAATAGCAGTTTCAATTGTAGCAGAATACCAAAAACATGCCAAACTGCCATTGAGTTGTTATTGTGATACAATTACAATTCAAGTGAGTGGTTAATAAATTAGTGGACTTGAGGCACAGATGGAAAGCATATTTAAACAAATGTCCTACAATTATCTTTTCAATAATGCTAGTTTTTGTTTTATTTTTATTGACCCTTAATAAGCCTTACATGTCATTCTGTAATTGGCATCGTCTCCAAAATCTTAGGTAGGCAGATGGAACCAGAAATCTCTCAAAAGGATGTTTTTGGTAAATAAAGTTTATAAACCTTGGTTTATGCTAGTGTTTTTGCTGCCGGATGTTGAGGATGGCTATGCGCCATGGGTCAAGAGGTGGGCAAAAAATTGTGATAGCCCTGGTGTTGCTAATGTCCATAGGCAGGACCACACACCATGCTGTTTCTCTACTGATTGACATAAAAAAGTGTTACAATTCGTGATATTTCTTGTAAAGGCTCCATCGGGCGGCAAAGCCGGGGGGTTCATAGCCACCCCGCCCGGGCCCCACTACGGGGGGACTCCACCGGGTCCCCCCCACTACGGCGGCGGGACCCCAACGGGTCCCCACTATGGCGGCGGTGGGCCGAGCCAGCCTATGCACCCTTACAACTTACCCCCGGGCGCTGACTCCAAGAACCTGAGCAATAGCTTCCTACAGGTAAGTGTCTATCAATTTGGAACCTGTATTTTTCTTTTATACCACTAAAGGTGTGACCAAACACAGCGCGGCGTTGAGATTGGTTGATTTCCGCGCAATCATTTCTGGGTAGTGGCGCGGCATTTGTGTTTGGACACAGCTTTAGGTGGTAAGCGTGTAGCGCCTGATGTATGTCAAAAAAGCATTTGAGTACCATGATGCAATAACTTTGTTTACTTTATATAACTTATCTTAGAACAATGCAAGCGCACGCATGTGTCCGTTTTCGACAAACATGCGACGAATTAAAGCATAGGTACTTACATATTTTCGCTTAGATTCATGTCTAATATGTATGTATGCAATGTATGTGTATTACGTTAATGGTTAGATTTTATTAGTCTATGAGTTTGAGTTATCGATTATGTTATGCTCAACCCCGTTTTTTTACCTTTATCACGAAAAGTAAATAAAAAAGTAAAGTTTTATGGTAAATATTTGTGACATGGTATAATTTGTTTACTTGAATACGAGAGTCACCCTATGTAGATTTCATTCACCATTTGATTCCACTCCATTAGAATTTTACAAGTCTTGCTATTCACTGCAAAGTTAGCCCGCCCTCAAATCCACTAAACTCTTTAAATTCAGGGATATTATACATTGCCTATTTATTCAATAGGTGTCTATCATCATTATCATCCTAGCGTTTATCCCGGCATATACCAAGGCCCGCTTTCCAACTTTGCTTCCTCCACTTCACCCGGTCTTCACCACCCTCCCTTCGTAGGCCTTCGTCATCACTATCAGCCTACTATTGTAGGGCTAGTCTAGTGGATTTTAGGACCTGTAAGCACATTGTATTGCGTAGATCGAATGTTTGGAATGTCATATTTGTTTTTAAATTGTACCTATATATTTACAGATATGTATAACTACTTAACAATCGACGTGTAACTCAAATAGCGCAGAACTTCAGATACATTAACAAAAAGGATAACTATGTATACATTTTTATACATTTTCGGTCTTGTTTTAATTCATTTCTGAGAATTGTGTCTAATATTACACTTATTTGAACTGTTTTTTCTTTTTAATCGGCCCTCGGAAAATCTCCCTTTCAGATTTCTTCTTTTTGCGACATATAATGCGTTAATAGAGTTACACGTTCGTTTCGTAGTGTATTTCACAGTATTGTTGAGTTGCTCGTTTGTTTTCCAGGAGGAAATGAGCAACCTACCGCCTGCTTATGACAGCATCCATCACGATGTGGTAATATATTGCTCCTTTCGTTTCTGTGTCCGTACTCTTAGTTACATAACATTTGTAGAGCATGACGAGTTGAGTTTTTGCATGGTAAATAGTACATTAAGTAATTTTGAAAGCCTTTGCACTACAGATAGATAATATTTGCCAATGTATTATTCAGGTCATCCAATATACATTTTTGTTAATCCATTGCGTCGTCGTTGACGAATGCTCCCACCATTTGTGTAATGCACAGTAATCTTATCGTACTTATTTCGATTTCTGTGGTGTAAATGTAAAAATTAATCGCGGTAACAATCTTCTTAAACACCAGCAAATGTGCTGACGAAAAGCCTTCAAAGATACTCCTCACTCATGCGTGTAAAAATATTCACTTATCTATACTTTTAACCGAAACACAGCAAATGCAAGGATATGGGGGAGAAGGGATGTGTCCGCTAAGACACAGAATTGATGGCTGAATTCAAATAGGTGTCCCTGAACTTAAGGTCTATTGGTAGTTCCGTGCAATTGCGCAGACACATCAGTCATACATTCTACAACAATGACCATTTTGACAGCTTACCTCTCGTTTCTCTATTGGGCCTGTGACTATCACTTGTTGCTCTTCTACATAATAATAATAATAAAAATATTTATTTTCTCCACAATAATCTTATAATATTAGGATACAATAATTCGAACATTATATTTGTTATTGTGGGAGACTTGAGCTTGAGGTAGGTCAAGCCTATGTGTAGTATGTAAGTCATCATCATCATCAGTCGAATGCTGAACAACCGTTCACCAGTTTTGCAAGCGACCAATCACAGCCAGCCGTCTTATGCGGATTGGTCCGCCTAACCAGAGGAAGCTCTACGTTTCACCAATGGTGGTCTCCTATCGACCATACTGAAGAAAATAAACTGACGCCGCCTCACGGTCACAATAATCGTTGTGAGGGTTTTCGCGATTACAAAATCCAACAGATGGCTACCGCTAGTGGGAAATAAGCTCCGCTGTCAAAACACTGCTATTCGCATCTATTCGATCTAACCAATGACAAGGCTTCATTTTGATATACTATCAACACGTCTCAGTAGCGCCATCTGTAATTGCGAAAACCTTTATGTTTTGTCTTTGTCTTCTTACACACACTAAGTACAAACACTCACAAAACAAATCTGAACCCTACAGCCCGCTCCAGGCCCGATATCACCACAACACCCGACGTCCCCATCGTCTCCGGACCCCACGCCGCGGCCCACGCCTTTGCCGCGGCGCCCTCCCACAGGCTACCCGGACATCCCCGACCTACCCTCAGTACCGTCGGACCTGCTACTACCCTCCGTTCCCCACAGCAACAACTCCAACAACTCGAACACGGATACCGGCCCAGACGAGATTGACTTCGAAGATTTGAATAGGAGATTCGAGGAGCTAAAGAAGAAGAAGTAGAGTGGATTTTATTATTTTCTTCTGGGTGTGGGTATTCCCGTTGTCCCCAAGGTTATTATGATTGCAACTTAATTTGCTTGGTTGGAATTGGCATAGCAGAATGAAATCGCGTTTTGCTATGCTTGTTGCACTTATTTTATTCGCTTTCACAACGAGCATGTTAATCTCAACTATTTGCGCAGCACGTTAAGTGTGCTTTTGGATCGCACGGATCATGGGGACAACATGAAAACACCCAGATGAGTGGTTATCTGACGGTATGACAATCGAGAAGATTTTCATCCGCTTATTATAAATAAATTTATTTTTTTATTTTGTGGTACATAGGTAGGTGTTGTTACAATTATATGAAGCCAGATCTTGACTTGCCATTGGCAGATGTAAGATTTGATTTCTTAAGTCATCGCTGTCTTGTCAAAGAAAACCAAGTCACAAAGAAATTGAAAATCTTTCGATTGCTATAGAGTTAGTGATCACTCCACAATCTAATGATTCACGAAAGTGACCATACCGCTGTTAATGAATTTACCTAACAGAAATTCGTGAAAAAATCTTTCCACCTCATACAAACAGTGCACACTAGCGAAGTGATTGCTTTTGTATGGGACTGGAAAGCTTTATCGCTAATTTCGTATTAAGCTTTAAAAATGCATAATTATAATCCATATAGTTATAGGATGCATGGATATGTTTCCAGTTGAGATTATCTTTTCTAACTTCGGATAATTTCTATGTGAGTGCCCTTTCGGTTTGAAAGGTTCTCTTCGTTTAAAAGACCACTCTTCACAGCAAAAAACACTATAGTTTCTGATCAGAGGGCCTATCGGCTATCTCAGTGGACACTAAATCTGACACTACTCTAATTTGGTAGACGCAATTGGCAGTTTTCAACGTAGATGACGTGGTGTAGAATTATCTAGTGTCAAATACAGTTGTCAACTGAGTTAGCCAATAGCCCCGCAGGACTCTAGCATTAGTGACTTCTGCTAGTGCTAATAAATTGGCCTAAGGCTGTAAAAGATCTGCTGACTTACAAGTGTGGTACCATTTCGCAATTATTGACTTTAAGGATCTAACGTGATCATAATATTAGATTTAATTCTCGTATATTATCTAAATATGTTATAACAAATTATTAAAGTCTAAAGAACAATGTTGTATCTATGTTTTCTGTTAAGATTTATATTTAGTCCGTGAAAATTAATACAAAATATTATTACAATATTGCGATTAATTTATTTGTTTATTGCTTTCACTCTGTACAGCATTGTATTGTAATAATTACTAGATTAATAAATAATGTCTCAATTCCATAATATAATTAGCTTGAGATAGCGGGAGAAATTGTGATAAAACGGATGTTTAGCGAAATAAAACAACTATGTTATATAAATATTTCAATTATAATTATTATTGCTGTAATATAATATGTATACTTTAGCAGTTCTAATAGCACTGTAAATCATTATTGCTATACAAATGTAAATTTAGGGTACAATCTGTTTATTTTTATGTAATTAAATATTTTTGTATTTAATTTGTGTTTTAGTAGATATCAACCATAGAGATAGTAATAAGACCACGCTAAGTCCAAATCGCATATATAAAAAAAATAACAATCTCTGTATGGCAACTTATCCAAGTTTTTCAGCCGTCATAGAACGTCATTCAAAAAAGTAATAACAAATTTGATTTCTGTAGGATTGTTTATTTTCGTGAGTTATGAAATAATGGGCAAAACAATTAAAAAGGAAGTGCGGAAGATAATTTTCACCATGATTAATAATTTAGATAAAAGTTCAAGCTAATCGTGACCAAATAACTGAATGTTTACAAGGAGTGACAAGGACAGATTATCCCCATTTTATTGCCATATCCACACTTTATAATTTGTACAACTGTCAGTTAATTCGGACTTACCGTGGTCCTTATATTCCTCACGGTAATCACCTATTACTAGAATTTGGGTTCGTAAGATAATAGCGTAAACTGGCATGTTTTTGGTGGTTACATCGAAGGTTATATCATACTATTGCCACAGCACAAAAGCCTATCAGCGAAGGTCCGAGGTAGGGCCTGGGGGTCTACTCTTTAAGCCCGTTATTTCATAAGATTCGTAGTTCTGCATGTTGAGCCCTAGAGTAGAGCCCCTGTTCCTTCGTACTGATACCAAGTTAAGAAAGATAAGTTTATTACCTACTTGCAATTTAACAAGATTTAAAATTCACAATTAAATTTCATTTCCAGCCACAAAAACCGCAATATTCCGCTCACAGTACACAAAAAAGAAAACGAATCCCAATTAAAAACTATACGTTTAATTATCAGCCTTATCTACTCAGTAATAGTGGTTATAACAGCCTGACGATCTGCTTCGAACAGGTGGCGATTTTTTTAAGCGCGGGGTCTGTTTGGGACCCCACGCTATCTCTCTTCAGACGATTATGCACTTGGTTGTTGGAAACTATCTTCGCTTGTATCGTCAGCTTTTCGGGAGACTCAGCCAGAACTGTTCCAAGCGCGACGAGGGTTCTGTTGAAGAATTAGTTTATTAGTATTCGGGATTTTTTGCAAAAAAAAAAGCAAAAGCGGGCAAGAACGAGAAGCGACGACTAGACAAAATAGTTGTCTTAAATATAGCAACATGATGAAGATGGTTTGTGGGTACCTAAAAAGTCCAGCACATAAAACTTTCAATCAAAGAAGGTTTAATTTCCAAAATGTCCATGTGTCGAAAGTCCATAACTTAAAAACTATTAAACCCGAAAATCTAACTCCAATCCTCCCAATATTTCACCACCCACAGACCAAACCACCGAAAGTACAGACAACCCACAACTACGCCTCCCACAGACCGACCCACAACTACGCCCCCCACATACCGACCCATCAAAACTACGCTTCCTACAGACCGACCTACAACTACGCCTCCCACACACCGACCCACCGATACTACGCTTTCCACATACCAATCCACCGAAAGTCCCCTTTCCACAGACCAACCCACGAGTACACCTCCCACAACCCCACCCACCAAAACCACCCCACTCACACTCACCGAAAGTACGCCTCGTTGTCCGTAAGGTTCGGCGCCAATCTCAGCAGGCAGTCGGCCGCGTCCGCGCCGCCCGCGCCCGCGCCGCCGCCACCCGCCAAGGCTACGGATACGTTCAGGGCTAGCGATGCCGCTGCTATCTGTTGGGATTACATGTGTTTTATGTCATACGGTTGGCAAACAAGAGGACATGCGGCTTTAGCCAAGAGGTTGCGTTAATCTACAATCGTTTGCTGTAGAAATTCTTGGTCCATAGACAATTCACGTACTTTCGGTGTACAAAGGAGGCGGATTGGCGGATGATCCTACACAATCAGAGTCAATGTAGATGTTGGTAGAAATAGTCGAACTTCGAACTGTAAATTTTCTACCATACACGCATCGCGCAAGCTGAGCTGTCAAAGATGGCTAGACCAGCTGTAAGTCATCACAGCCCTTAACAGTCCACTGCAGGAGTAAGGGCCTCTCCCATGACAGGGGAGGTAATTGCCAGAATCTCCACGCTTGGCAGGCGGGTAGGAGATGGCAGTGGAATGAAAAAAATGGAAAACGCTGCTGCTGGAGACTCTAGAACCTGTAAGGTAATAACATAACTCTTAACTTAGAAGTAGATAAGGTGCCCCTGACACAGCCTATGCTTAAAAGGAATCACCAGCGACCATATTTATTGCTTACACTTTTTTGATTTTAATGATTGAAATTGTTACTTTAGCGATTAGGTGTGATCGATGTAGTAGTACAGTTTGTTGGCAACTGAACCCATGTTATCGATGATACGGAATAGCATAATCAGATAATTGTTAGCAACAGAGTTACGCACAGAAAAATAGTATTTTTGGCTGCAGTATTCTGTGAGGTGGAGGTAATTCTCCTTTCCAAGCTCCAATTCGAATGGGATACCCCGCTATGCCCTATCTCTTAAAATTGTATTAATATACCGTCATGCGGTGCCAAGCGGGTAGGTTATGTCTGGTAACAACCTGTGCCTGCGAACGGGGAGACCTGAGTCGGGTTGCACGCTACACCTCGCCTCAATCTGTATGGCGACTCAGAAGTTGCGAGTGTAATTGTTTGCTGTATTATTCAAATTGTGGTGTTTTGGTGGTTAATAACGTCACTTGAACAATCAAGTATTCATTTATAGTGCATAGAATAGATATTTATCATGCAATTAATAATTTAGAGAATTAATTCTCGCGCTGTGAAATCTCTAATTCGACATCTTTTCTAGATATATTTTTATATTTATTAAAAATAAATTAAAAACTATCTTTATCAAACAAGGATTAGCGAAAATCGTTGCGTACAAATTTGTTATCTTGCAATAGAGATAATGTCAAATTCTAATGTCGAAATTGCGAGAATCACATCCCAGGATTGTACTTATAATATCTAACTTCCGATCCGCTATTGACGCAAGGTGTAACTGTCTTTTTTTTATATTATACGGCAGACAAACAGGCAAGCGGGCCACCTGATGGAAAGTGGTCACCGCCGCCTATGGACATCAGCAACACCAGAGGAGTCACTAATGCGTTGCCCGCCTCTGAAGAGACCTCTAATATACCTCTTGAACGATCCCATTTTTAGAGGGGGTGAAAAAAAACTGTCTGTGTCTAGATGGCTCCTATTCCTACCTGTGCATTGGGTGGCATCTGTGGCAATCCCTGCAAAGCAGTCAAGACGGGCACGGCGGCTGCCAAAACGGCCATCTCGCCCGCGAGCGCAGCGAATGCGTTGCACAGCACACGCAGGGACAACACTTGGTTCGCTGATAGGTTGTCTGTGGAGATGAGATATTCGCTGGTTAATAATGGGAGCCAGGAAAATGATAATAGGACTGACCAAACCGCAACTCAAAATGCGGTAACGCGTATACGTAGCTCATCAAGCTAGTTGCATCAAAATGATTGCTATCAGCCGAACTACGAACATTATTGTAAGTATATAGCTAGGCTAGAAACAATGGCGCCATTCTTAAGTACTAAATGTTGAAACATACAAGGCGTGTTATGGACGCAACCACAACGGTAAACGGGAACTAAATATCTCATACTCTCACTCCATCCTAGTCACTGCGTCTTCTTTCACTTCAACACGTTCGCTTATTACCAACTCAATTCATATACGAGTACATAGTATATAAAAATCAATTGCTGTGCGTTAGTCTCGATAAAACTCAGAAACAGCAGGACCGATTTGAATAATCCTATTTTTGTTTTGTTCGCTATTATACAGGAATGGTTTAAATGCAAAGAAAAAAAGGGTAGGTAGAGGTAGAGTGGGTATAGGTTAGGTATAAGGGAGGAGTAGGTGTAGACTAAGGTAGAGTAGAGTAGAGTAGGGTAGGGTTGGTGTAGGACTGGGTAGGGTTGGTGTAAGGTAACACGCGAACAAAGTCGCACCGGGCCAACTAGTAAATAATATAAATATGAATTACAAACCCGGTTCCAATAGCGATAACAGGTAATTGACTAGGTGCGGCCCGTGGGTGGCGTCGAATATCTGTTCGTTGATGTCCTTGGACCGTATCGCCAGCCTGGTCACGTCCAACACGGGGAACAGAATCTCTGAAAACGAACAATTGTATTGAACATATTTATATTAAAAAGCAACAATAAATATTTATTTCCATTTTTTAAATATTACTTATTTTTTAATTATTTCCAAAACGTATTACAAATACAAATCTTTATTTTGGACATATTGTACAGGGTTATGCGAACACGCACTGCATTTGGATTTGTTTTAAAGTTTACCTTAAAAATAAAAATAATATATTTTTTGTTAACCTAAAAAAAAAAATTTGTTGAGACACATTACATGTGTATTCTAATTCAGCACGCAGTTATGCAGTTTTGAAATAAGTAGATTCAATGTACTAATAACTTTCAGACATCTTATTTGACAGATTTCAGTCTGTAATATCATCATATAGGTATTAAAACTTTCGTGGTTATTCATTACAGTTTCATCACACATGTTATCGGGTTGGTTACCACAGTTAGTAATGTTTTTATCTCGATTTCTCGAAATACTAAACAATACTAACCGTGGCAACAATCTCGATAACATGTACGATGAAAGTGTTGTGATATTGTCTCCCTCTTATTAGTACAAAAGGAAAGACAACAAACACATCACAGATATCTGTCAGATGAGATATTGGGAACTTATCAGTGGGTGGTGAATGAAACAGGTCCTTACTCAGTTAGTGAAGCTTGTGCTTAACTCAGTTACTTTTTAGGATATAGTATTACATTGTATAATTACCTTTTGGCCACTCCAGCATTTTCTTTAGTAACGTTATCGTTTCTGGGCTATAACTGGAGTTCTGTGAATTGAATTGTAAGATGAATTAGCACAAAAAGTACAATACCGTACTAACTAACAAGGATACATCTACCCTAAGCCTACGTAATCCTTATCCTTTCTTACTTAGTATAAAATAAAGTCGCTTTCCATGTCTGTCTGTCTGTTTGTCTGTATATTCGCTAACTCCTAAGCTATGCCATGCAAAGGATTTTGATTAATTTAAAAAAAAAAATTTATTTATCAGTTTATTGTGCACAATAACATTTATACAATATTGACATAAGGAAAACAACAGGTACAGCTTATTTCATAAGAAATATCTTACAGCAGACCTACGGAAGAGACAGGGCATAATCAGAAAGGCAGACGGCGAGCACCTTAAAATACCTAACCTACATAACACTACCAAAAAAAAATATACTACAATGAAATTATAATACCTAATTAAATACAAAGTTACATACAACATACATACTTAAATACATACATATATACATACATACATATATACTATGGATAACAAATGGAAAGGTAATACTCTTTAACTCGCTTTTTAAAGGTATCAAGTGAAGGACTGATACGTACATTATCAATCGTACATATCATTAGACAACATCTTCTAAAAAGTTTCATGTAAGTATGCATTACAGTAAAGAAATGCCGAGAAAACCCGTGCGAAGCCATGGGTTTCACACCCATTCTCACATAAGTATGTTGTAGCATGCCAACGCGGCATCATGACAATGTTTGTCGCACTATTACGTAAATATTGTCGCGAACCTACCGTCGAACGAACAACTAGGGGTTCGTTTACCCCACTTTGCGAGACCTTAGTCTAGCTAGTATTAAAAAGCAAGCTCACCAACTCGGCCAGTTTCAGTACACTCTGCAACTGTTGGTCAGTGAGTGCGCTCAGCCCGTCGCCCACTTTCGCGTTGAACTCGCGGAGCTTGCTGAATATCGCCGATAAATTCGCCTGGTCGAACCTGTTGTGGGATAAAAATAAATTACGTTGATAATCCGGTTGTGTAAAGCGTGCTAGGGAGTGAGGTCCGCCTTGACCGTGATCCAGGATTTGGTAGCTCAATTAGTTATAGTTGAGCGACTGCTGTCTGGCCTCCATGACACTTAATGAAGAAGGGATTCTGACCAGGTTAGATCTTGGCTACAAATTCAGTCGCCTAAATGTGCAGATTTCATCACCCGGAGCCTTTTTACGAGTCCAACCCACGAGCCATTAGGCCAACTATGATGACCACTATTTAAAACCGAATAAAATAGATAAAAAAACGGGGACGATCTTTAATATTATAGTCAGCTGTCAGCCAGATCCTATCACGGAATTAGCGAAACCAAACCAAACGGAATTAGCTTGCTGCGTTTCGAGTTTCAATTTAAAAAAAACTGTACGGTTTTGTGCCCTCGGCGTATCAAAGACCAAGTCTTCTGCGGATATGTTTGTACGTTTTAGGGATTTTGTCCTCTTCAGACGCTCTTCAAAAGTTCCCCGTCCAATTCAGACCTTTGCCATTTATCAAGAATTATTTACTTCTAGATCACTACATAGTATAAAACAAAGTCGCTTTCTCTGTCCCTATGTCCCTTTGTATGCTTAAATCTTTGAAACTACGCAACGGATTTTGATGCGGTTTTCAACAATACATAGAGCGATTCACGAGGAAGGTTTATAAGCAAGAAAAAAGGGTAAGTAGGGGTAAAGCAGGTGTCCGCGAACGAAGTCGCGCCGGGTCCACTAGTATAAGATAAAATAAACATTTTCACTTTTTTTCATTTTCAAAATGTACTCCAATTGGTAAATAAATAATTTATTTATTTATAGGTCATCGTGCGGTACCGAGCACTTCAGTTCCTAGACAGGGGTGGCGTAGACCCCCAACTCATACCTTGATTACCAACCCCAACCAACCAGATATAAGAATCGAGGCGGTATCAATAACTTTTCAGCCTATTATAGTTCTCAGTTCAATTCAGACCTTATCCATTTACAGGCCATCGTGCAGTACCGAGCTCTTCATTCCCTACACAGGGGTAGTATAGCCCCCAACACATTGCCTACCAACCCCAACCAACCTGATGTAAGCATCATGAGGTATCAAGCTCTTCTCGTCGGTGTCCGTGGGCGGGCCGACGGCGGCGGTGGTGTAGGCCCCGGCGCCCGTGAAGGGGTCCGGGGCGGCGCCGGTGGGCGCTGCCAGGGACGTGCCCGAGCCGGGCATGTACCGGGACTCGCCGGTCAGCGGGTCCGCGAACCTGGTATGGGGACGGGATGTTGTTGCATGTGAGATTTAGGCTGGGGTGAGATACTGCCGTACAAATTTAAAATGCAGTGAGTGCATTTTTTCACTATTCTATTTTCGGAATCCAGGAAACGAAATCTACTCGAATCAGAGACAAGTGTTTTGATACCTACTCTGTTCCTTTTGTCAAAACAAAATTTGTTACAAAAAAATAAAAGCCTGTACTGAAAACACGTTTTTCTCAAAACTAGATAAATGCTCTCACTGCATTTTAATTTTGTACGGCAGGATAGGTGTCACCATAAAATATAAAGTATTCATAAAAAATATATGGCATGAATGGTGACACAAATAGAAAGATATGTTGAGGTGGTTCGGGACGTAGAGCGGGTGGATGAAAGAGGATAGACGAAAGAGGTTTATAGCGCGAAATTGAAAAGCCGATCCTTTAGACGACAACTCATACAAACATCAACTGATCAAATCAGTAATGTTCTCAAAAAAGCTGAGGTCCGAAGTTGCTAAAATCAAAGGAGATGTAGCAAAATATTTGTTTCAGGACCGGGGATATTTTAAATATATCGCATCAAACGATGTAAATGTTTTGCGAATGGGAATAAGTCGTGCAAGTCGTTGATCGGATTGAATTCACTAACATTGTTTACCTTAGTTATCAATCATTATTACGTCAGTAAATTATGTAGTCAACGAGTTTATAATTTCAGCTAAAAATTTGTTCCGAGTGAGCAATTATAGCGCAGCTGGCCTTATATACGAGCCACTCAGAAAACGCCTCAAGGGCGAAAAAGCCTCTTATAACATTTAATTATTAATTAATATAATTATTTTAAATAACAAATTGTATTTGGCTTTTTTATTACTAAGTACCTGAACATTCGCATTTGAATTCGCACATTTGCATCCGGATTTGCGAATGTCGAAAATATGATATGCGTATCATCCCTGGACAGAGCAAAGTGGCGGTCCGTAGTCCCTGACTACCCTACATGTGGGATGGAGGCGTGAATACACAGTATTAATTTAAATTAAGTATTGTACTTTTCTTACCCGTTACTTGAAGCCGGCAACGTGTCTAATTTCGCGTTGGTTATAATGAAGTTAGCTACTTGATCCAAATATACTTGAGGCAGATTGTGTCTGAAAAGTAAAGATGATTTCACTATAAGTAGATAATATTATAAATAAAACATAGTATAAAACAAAGTCGCTTTCTCTGTCCCTATGTCCCTTTGTATGCTTAAATCTTTGAAACTACGCAACGGATTTTGATGCGGTTTTTTTAATAGATAGAGTGATTCAAGAGGAAGGTTTATAAGCAATAAAAATGGGTAGAGGGTGGGTAGGTGTACGTGAACGAAGTCGCGCCGGGTCCACTAGTAATATTATAAAACAAAGATCCACGTCGCGTCTGTCAGTCTGCCTGTCCGTGATAAACTCAAAAACCACTGAACGGAGTTTCATGCGGCTTTCACCAATAGTCAGAGTGATTAATGAGGAAGGTTTTGGTGTATAATTTGTTAAGGTGCCGAAGGTAACTTCCCGTGCGAAGCCGGGGCGGGTAGCTAGTTATAAATAATACACTGTCACAGGGTGTAAATCAGCTCCCTCGACTTTTAAATCAGAATCAGACTTCCTCAGCGGTAGCGTTAACATAGCTCCACCACGGTATTAGGAGTAGGCGGTACACCTCACGGGGTGGAAACGCAGTATCCAGAGTCATAAACTTAGTAAAAGCGACCGCCAGCATCGAGTGGCTGTCAAATAACTTTTTAAATATAATTTTACATACTAGACATCCCGGTTGGATACAAAAATATCACCAATATGTGCAGATAATAAAAAATATTATAATATCTTTAAATTATGTTTATACATTTGCAGAATAAAATTAATATACCTATATAAATAATACACGAAAGTTCTTTTTTTATAAACATTTACTATTGATACCTTGTATCCAAAGCCAAACCGAACTTCTAGAAAAAGAAACTACTTGACAGAAATAGTTTTTTTTGTATTTTCGTGAATTCTAATTTGTTATTGTAATATAATAGATTCGGCCATCTATCGGCTTCTATTTGAATTTCTGAGCAATGTTTCAATATCGCTGTGTCGTGAGAGGATGCCCATTGAGAAAAACATTGTGAAATTGGCCAACTCCAGCACTTGCGAAATATAGTTAAAATAACTCAAACCTCATAGTCCAACATAGTGTTTTCACTGCCAAAGAAAACTCAGTTATTTATAAAAGTAAGTAGTATATTACAATTTAAGTTTTTAACAAGGGTATAATGTTCATATTTGTGCCATGTTGTCCTTTTCCTTTCACCTTTACTTTTCATGGATTAGCAATAGGACTTCTACATTAGTGGAGGACTTCTACATCATCCCTATTTTTTCATTGGTGGTTTAAAAGTGAGAATATCAGTAAATTGCCGTTTTACATAAATTATTCCTAATATAATGTTTTAAACTATCGCAGTTATTATTACACATTTTAAGGTTATGTTCCGTTCCGGGTTTCCTACCGCGTCCCGTGACCATGATGCATGCAACTGTGTCGAAATATCGGGCTACTCGTCAACAAAGGTATGCAATAGGTAACCCGGAACATAACCTTAAAATTATACCGAATGTTTCATTGTAAGCATTCATAGAATATAATTATTAGACAAAACCTTTCCTTGCCGCTCCCTTTAACTATGAATACTTAACATTCCTGTTTCCATTTTCCAGGTGTTTTGAGGAATGATCAATCAAGATTATGACCACGAATACCCAGAGGCCTACTATGGTAATTGTTTTAATTGAAAAGTATACTATATTATTGTAAACTTATTTTGTTTGGTTATATGTGTGAAGCATGAAATTGCATTTTGCTTTATGCATTCACCATTGGTTGTTCATATTGGGCTAACAAGCTTAACTGGTATTAAGTGCATTTATTTTATGTGTAAACACTTCTTAAAAATTTTGTATATTTATTGACCGTGTTGACATTTAAAGTATTTCTTACAGAAAAATTAATTGGCCCTTGTAATAAGCGCGACTTATTTGGATATAATTACCTACCTACATTTATACCTGTACCAAAACTAAACAAAACTTCTATATGGCTAAACTTATATTTGAAGTGCACTATTATTTGTTCGAGTCATCAATTTATTTTTGCATTTGATAGAACACATCTAAAATTTTGTAGCTTTATTGACATTTAAATTATTTCTCTCAGAAAAATTAATTGGCCCTTGTAATAAGCAATACTTAATTGGATATAAGTACCTACCTACATATTATACCTGCACTAAAACATCAATTTCTATTAGGTAAATATAAGCAAAGGCTAAACAAGACTTCTATATGGCCAAACTTATATTTGAAGTGCACTATAATTTGTTCGAGACATCAATTTATTTTTGCTTTTGATAGTACACATCCTCTTGATAATGGACATCTACAGGTGTACACAGGTTTGCACTGGTACATTGGTGCTACAATGACATTAAAGCTTCATTATTGACTTTTACTTTCAGGTGGTGTCGAACACAACTTGAGAACATTCTGTGATCCTGCGGTGATTATTTTAAATTGAGAGGCGCTTTACTATTACTTTGTAATTAATTTCTAGACAAATTATATGTATGTTAATTATGTGCCATTTGTGTTTTCTTTAATATAAGAATTAGAATTCAGTAATAATAAAGTACAATATGTAAATCGAGAAAATGTAATCGATGTGGCATCCCTAGCCAAATCGCAATCGGTAGATTGTTATGTTCATATGACCGCAGCACTAGCACTTGTCAAAATTGTTATGTCAAACTATACGTCAAAACCGATGCTGGCGGTTTTCTCTACGACGTCCGTGTCTCTATGGACGCTTCCCATCTGATCTATAGTAATCTGTGGTACACCTATCGGTGGTGAGCTCGTTTATGAAGATTGAGTCTGAACGAAGAACTGGTTGGGTGACCGTTTTCGAATGCCCGAAAACGGTCACCCAACCAGTTACCCGCACCGGCTAGCATTGCTTATCTTTTGTCATCATGTCCACAGCTCTGTTTAGGAGACGAATATTTTATTATTTCTACTTTTCTAATGTTTTCGAGGCAAAAGATCTAAGCGCCTCCGTAGACTGGAAAATGGGCAGCAGCATTTTCCATTGTTTTATATAAAACACTGCGATCTCCAACCCGCCTGCCAAGCGTAGAGATTATGGCAATAACCTCCCTTTTTGTGGGAGAGGCCCTGGGTCCTGCAGTGGGCCGTTGTGGGCTGTGATGATGACTTTTCCCCGTACGTAATGTATTCCCCACTCACCTGTGTATGAAGGCCTGTGCGGCGACCCAGGGGTCCTCAGTCTTGTCGTAGGGCAGCTTGATGGGCGGCGCGCCGTCCTTTATGTCCACGCTGAACACGAAGTCGTACTCCTGGAATTGTGATGACATGTCTTTTTTTGTTGTTTTTCAAATCAAAATTCAATTGAACGAGCCACTGAATTCAAGAATCACAAAAGATATGTGCCCTTGTTTCAATGCAATTACTACCTAATGGACACCTGTCGTCCTAATGGAAAACCGCCGACAAGGTCTATAAATACATACTGAAATAATTCCCAAACCATTGGACCGATTTTAATTAAACAAACTTAGAAACTATCTAGATTAATATGGCTTCCAAATAAAAACACCGATCTGAGGCTCTCCGTATGGCCGAGAGTCGATAGTACGATCCAATGAGCTAGAAATGAGTGTAAAATGACAAATCTATTCCAGACTAGGATAGGGCTTTATTTTGACATCAGATCTCGTCGCAGTCGCGCCACCTTGTAGATTCGTTCAAGAAGTATATTAGAGGTCTCTTCAGAGGCGGGCAACGCATTGGTAGCGCCCCTGGTGTTGCTGCGCTTCCTGTTTGTCTGCCGTATAAATAAAAATTTTAATCGCGGAAATCCTAATTGGTGACGCGTAATTGACGCAGACATCGGATGACTACGATTGGCAAAAAAATCCTCGCATATACTAAAGACAAGGGATCCTCCAAGAGGTATATCATTAGAAGCGGGCAACGCAATGGCAGCGCCCCTGGTGTTGCTGATAACCACTCAAGATCCGTCGGTGACCACTTTCCATCAGGTGGCTCGCTTACTTCTTTGTCTGCCGTACTATTTAGGCGGGCAACGTATTGTTGGCGCCCCGTTGTTGCCGATGACCACTCACGATCCGGCGATCACCACTATCCATCAGGTGGCCCGCTTACTTCATCAGCCTATAACATACAAAAGTAGCACGGGTCGGTGCCTCGTACCTTCGTACCTCGTACATGGTACTATAACACAAAAAAAAAACACTTGTCCCCTTCCCCGTACCTTCCCCTGATACATAGTCTTCCCCTCAGCAGGTGGGTTGGCGCCAAGCACGTCGCCCAATTCTCGCCATTCGCGGTCCGCAGCGGACCAGGCGTAGGCCTTCACGGACGCGCCGCGACGCACCATCACAGTCGCACCCTCGGCCTTGCCTGGTTCTAGCAGGATCTCGGGGCCTGGCAGCCTGGGGACAATTTATTAGTTTAGTTCAGTCTATCATTGAAAATTAAATGTACATAATATTGCATTACCATCACAGCCCATAACAGTCCACTGCAGGACTTAGGGCCTCTTTCACGAAAGGGAAGGTTATTGCCATAATCTCCCCGCTTGGCAGGCGCCATTGTTATAAATATAACAATGGAAAACGCTGCTGCCCATTTTCCAGCCTACGGAGACTCTAGATCTTTTACCTCGAAAACATTAGTCGCCTTATACGACACCCACGAGTGTAAAGGGTTGGTGCTATACTACTCTGCCGGACACCACGCGGCCATATTGCATTAATTGTAAGTCAATTCACTATTATATTGTCAACAACATAAATAAACACGATAAATGTTTGTCAATGTCATCATAAATATATGAAAATTTAATTAAGATAGGGAGTTATTTATTCATTTATTGCAATATCACTATTAATAGGTACAGTGAGTTATATTGTGTACCATATACGTATGTATCTAAATTAATCTTACATTAATAGTGACACCATGCTGGGGTATAGCAATTAACATGTAGAAACAAAAGCGTTTAGTCTACATTGACTGATTCTACTTTTGATATAGTAGTTTGTTTTTGACCGACTCTGCATTTGACCGATTCTTTAAATAATTAAAGTAATAAATAATAAGTATAAAATATTGGTGTGTGGGACAAATTTTCGATAATTAGGACAAGATTGAAATAATATTTCGACGAAAGAGACGCCCATTCTATCTAGTTCCGACTTTCTGTGGTGTACCTGTGAAAATTATCAACAACCTCCTGTTCCTTGGTGTTGAGCTAACAATCTGAACTTTGATTACCACACCACTATTTACTACTTTTCATCTAGTATTTTAATGATTTAAAGAATCGGTCAAATATAAAATCAGTCAATTGTAGAATCAGTCAAATGCGTATAGGCCAAAAATAGACCATGACACAAAATAGAGATCTAATAGAAGGCTCATTCCCGTCGTCTTCGAAAATTCTTACCTAAACTTGCCGACTACTTGTTGCTACTGTATTTATTCAGAATTTTGAAAATATTCTAATAGAATTTTAAAGATCGTACACAATAACATGTCCTTTGTAAAGGACCAATATCTAATCCTTGCCATAATGTCATCATAATTGCTTCCCAAGCTCTTGTTATCAGATTTTCTATACCAGCTTCAGACATTATGCCTTTAGTGAGAATAAAAATAATTTAGTTTCTTCACATTTTAAAATTCATCGCCACCTGATTACAATGTAATGTCATCATCAGACCCTGAAAAAAACCTTTCCCTGACCTGGATTTGACCCACTTCCCGGTAATC
Source organism: Blastobasis lacticolella (assembly GCA_905147135.1). Lineage (NCBI taxonomy): Eukaryota > Metazoa > Arthropoda > Insecta > Lepidoptera > Blastobasidae > Blastobasis > Blastobasis lacticolella. The sequence goes on along the minus strand of LR990042.1, from coordinate 5,210,613 downwards.
AAACGAATTAAAATTTTTCATACACATGGAAATTAGATGAAAATGCAAGATTATGGTATTAGTCAGTTGATCTGATGATGGAGAAGAAAGGTGGTCACCGATTTTTTATATTAGACTAGACAGCCATTTCCGACTAGAAACCATTAAGGTGGCCATTACGGTTTTTTGTACTGTTAAAAATTGTTACGTGGTGCCTGAAACTATTCAACCAGTCCAAGGGTCTCTAGCGGAAGACCTTGGTCAACCTCGCTTCGCCATCGCATTAGAACTCGTAGCGGTGCTAAAGTTCAACTAGCCTCAAAATCTGAAATGGTCATCCATCAGTTCTTGAACTGTGTGCGTTGCTTGTATGTTATTAAGTAATCTTAGTTACGTACAAGTAATTTTATTTTATCAATAACAATTTCGTTCAATTGAATAATATTCAATATACGTCCACGACACAACGGATGCTCGTGTTAGCAATCGCGACCGAGCACTGCTTGAAACTGCTTGAAATGAATGCCTGTAAACGTAAAGTCAATGTGTGCGTGACGGAAATGGCGCTTTGTTTCCAGTGGACCTTCTGCTTGGGGACGGCCGATCTTTATTTTGTGACCATGATGTCAAAAGTAAAATCGGATCGGAACTTGTCGGCGTTGTTCGGAGCTATATTGGAATTACAGCGACTCAATGCCGACTGCCTACGCCCACTACCTGCGCGTCTGTACAAGCGCTGCTAGATCAACGCAGAATTCCAGGAGATATAGCTCCGCTGCTATAAAGAGGGTTAGTGACCAAGTCTTATTCAAAAACAAAATCAAAGGGCATGGCTAAAAAGTCATAGACAAAAAACCCAGAATCGCCAGCAACGAAATGAATAAAAATGGGTTCACTATAGTACTCATTATGTTTTTAAAAAACCAGCCTCCTAAACCATGTAATATAGAAGTTATAAAATACTATATGAGAATCGTACATACATTGAATTTTCTAGACTTTTATTTTATCACTATCAACCACTTTATTAAATAATAATAAAAATGGAAAAAAATATACTTAATAACATTTTCATTCTATTACGTACATCTACATATAAATATCAATTGCAGTGCGTTAGTCTTGCTAAAACTCGAAAACGGCTAGACCGATTTGAATAATTCTTTTTTTGTTTTGTTCGCTATAATATGGGGATGGATCCAAGAAAAAAAGGGTATATAGGGGCAAAGTAGTAGGCCACTTTACCCCTATCTACCCTTTTTTTCTTTCGAACACACCACCCACCCCTGTATTATAACAAACAAAAGATAAGAAGAATTATTCAAATCGGTCCAGCCGTTTTCGAGTTATAGCGAGATTAACGAAGAGCAACTGATTTTTTGTATGGAGATTGTATCATTTATAAACAAAATATTTAGTATACCACATCGATATTGCAGTAAATTATTATATATGTTTGATGTTTTTTTTAGCCAAGACCTTTATCGACATCAAATCTAAACTCAAGTGCCGACGGGCGGGGAATGTTCTCGGGTGGCGATAAATAGGCAAGCTCGCTTTGGAGATCCATATAGAACTATCACGTGTAAATAACTGTAAAGTCTAGGTTGACTTATGCTTGTTACATTCGCTACTTGATCCTCTGATCCAAAGCATAACGCGACCAGTACGGGTTCTGGGGCCCTACGACCATCCCATAGGTCCAAGCCAAGGCACCTGGCCATGGGATGGTGGTCAAAGTCCTGGCTAGTTTGATAAAAAATTGGGTTGTGCGGGTCAGATGGCATAGAAAGAAAGAAAGAAAGAAAGAAAATATTCATTACAAAGGACGCCACGACATAATAATTTACATTTAACACAAAAAAAAAAAAGTACATAAAACACGGAGACAATTATAGGGTTCCCAGTGGCATTTTTCGTGGGCATCCAGCGTAAATGGACTCTCCTCAGCATAATGTTATGGCCGCTTGCCGCGAACCACAACGCTGGTTTTCAGTTGGCCCCGTAATATCCCACCGACACTGCACCGTCAAGCAAGCAATACCCACATCAAATAAATACCTACTATCTAAACAATAAAATGAATTTATAAATAACATATTGCTATTATAGAACAAACATAAATAAAATAGTCAAAAAGCCAAATGTCGCAATATATATAGATATAAAATGTTTGAAGTAAATAAAATAAACTAATTGTATATGATTTTTGTGTATTGACAGTGGTTGTGCGAACCCAAACTATCATGCGCTTGCGACTAGCCACCCAAGCAATAGAAGACGCCGTGTCAAGTCAAAACCAAAAAATCAAAGAGAACAAGGCTATGATAAATTACTGACTATCATAATCAAAAGACACAGTCACTCACTCGGACAACTTGAAGCCTCCGATCTCCTGTTGCGAGGCGGCTTGAAGCTTGGACACTTCCTCCTCGTAAGCAGCTAGAACCGCCGCGTCGGCCACCCGGGAGGCGTCTTTCGTGAACACACGGACCACACCGTCACTGGAACCTGGAATTATATTATCCCAAACTAAAACTCACTAAACTCAAAATTTCTTTATTGATTAGGACATTAAATATCTCTTTTAATCGTCAAAAAGCAGGCTGGTAGGAAAGCAGGAAGGAAACAGACAGTGACACTTTCGCCGCTCCAGGGCCGGTCACCAAGGCAGCACCCGTTTACATCATCTTTGCATGGTATACAATAAAGTCGCTTTCTGCGTCTGTCTCTAATCTATATATCCGGTTAACTCGTTCTAAACCGGATTTTGATACGGTTTGCCCTATGGTATAGAGGATTTGTTAAGGCAATTTTATATACATAATAAGTGGACCCGAAGCGACTTTGTTCGCGTACAGCGACTTTAAACGTACCCACCCTTTTCTTTCTTGCGTATAAACCTTCCTCTTAGATAAGGATCTTTATCTACCTACACTCGTAGCATAATGTTCCAATTACATATTCGAAAACAGTCGTTTAAGGGTACACTTTTTTCACGCCAGACTACAAAATTTAAAAAAATTACTTTTCGATACAGCATTTCCCATACTATTTTCATTACAGCTGTATCGTAAAATAACTTTTTAATCATTATGCAACACTTTTATTTTTTTATTTTTTGTCGGGCGCCGGGACACGGCGTAATGTAGGCTGAATACTTAGATGTCTTTAACATATTCAAAATTTAAATTTTCCTGTTTATATTCTGTGTATTATTTTCCCGCTAAACAGAATATTTTTAGTAATTGTTGTAATTTGTGTTTGTGAATGTTTTTCCTTATTTTAAGCAAATAAATGGATAAATGTGAATATAGTTAAGTGTATTTCCCGCCGCTTGATATCCTTGACGCATAGATACAACAGAACTGACTTCAGCTTACTTCCATCTAAGTTGAGGAAATTATAGGTTCGATATTTTTACATAAAAATATTAGAGTGTAGATAAAGTAGTGTATGCAACTGCATATAATTAGGTATTAAAACACTCGTGTCAAACTATTATCATACTCGGCTACGCCTCGTATGATAAACAGACACTCATGTTTTAATACCCCCTTTTATATGACAGTTGCATAAACTACTATTAAACGACTGTTTTTGGATATGTAATTCAAACATTAAGCTATGAGTGTAGATAAACACTATCTACACTTGTAGCACTCTTTTACAATACTAATCTCTTAACTGAAATACTAAGCTTATACCAGATGAGCTTAAAAAACATATCTCAATTTACGTAGTTTACACATAGGGGGTGACCCTATCCTACCATGAAAGTTAGTTCGCTTTACGTAAAAAGTATGCAGCACAACAATAGAGAACATGTTAGTCCTCTTCATACAACCAATCCTCTATATTTTTTGGCTCTTATCTAAAAAAAATAGCTAGCGTTCTTACGTAACGGAACATATACCTTGATATGCTGCTATTCGCTAGATTCTCTCGCTTGCCCATGCAACTTACCGGTAACAATATCCCCGTTATCCAGACAGGCGACTCCCCACACCGAAGTCGCGGGCAGTCGCAGAGCGGAGTGCGACCCTCGCGTCCACACCAGCACCGCACCATCCTCGCCACAGGATGCGAATGAGGGACCACCTTCGCTGCCCAGCGCTGGGTTCATGCTGAGGCTGCAGTGGGGATAGTCTGATTAGAGTTAGAGTACTAAGTAGAGTAGTTGTCTTAACATAAAAAAAGAGTATAAAGTAGTGTACCGGGTAAGCAATTCAAGATTCTTTGTATTTTTTTTGTTAAAGCCATATTGAAACTTTGTCTCAAACCAATTTTCCATAAGTGTAAACAAAGCACTAGCACAGAAAAATGTACTTGTCAATCCATCATAACAAATAAACAGATTTCACGCTATGTGTCACTAATTTTGCTTTTTTCTTGTAAGAAAATAACCACTTAACATGATCATAAGTCGAGAATAAATCATGATTATAATTTTTCCATTTGTTTACAATGATGGAAAATTTCTTCAGTTTTGTGAGCAAATAACCACTTAACACAATCAACATATCACCAATAAACCATGACTTTAATTTTCCATTTGTTTACATTGCATTGCAAGCAAATGTTTTCTATTTCAATATTGACTTTCAAATTATATCTGCAGCTTTGATTTAATTTTCATTTGAGTTGTTATAAAATTATAATTTAAAACATTACCCATAAATATAGTTGCTATGCCCATAGAAAGTGTTAAGGCATTCTCCAATGTTGCTCCACAGCCGAATCGACGCATCATTGGAGCAGCTTAAGAAACAATCCGGAGATGCTACTGCAATACCTCGAACACAATCTGTGTGGCCTGGAAAACAATAGAAATACTGAATATAATATTTGTTACATAAACAATTTACAGATGTCGGTGTTAAATAAAGCATACTGACTACTTCAGCTGTGTAGTGTCTCTGTCATAGACATGTGAGTATAATTGAAGCCAATGCTACTGACTTATATCTGAATAAAGGTTTCCAAAACAAATTGAACAATAAAATTGACATCAGCACATGGTAAGGACAATAACAGACTAGCAAGTGTAGACTTTTTATACCTGTCAATGTAGTAATTAGCATCCCATCTTTTTTCCATATCTTTATTGTTTTGTCAGCAGACCCGGTCACATAGGTACTGTTGCCGAGTTCAGCTACAGACCAAACGGCCGCTTCGTGACCTTTCAGTGTGATAGGAGTATTACGAGCAGCATTTATGTTCCATACTTTTGCTGTACTGTCCCAACTTGAGCTAAAATAAGTAAATGTAATTAAATTTCATTTGAAAATACGAAAATGAATCCCATACCGTCTAGTTTATAATATAACTATACTGTTAATTGCTTAGGTCAATTTTCAGATAAAAAAAACTTGATATATCATTTTACATCTTCGACCTCATCGTCGCTTTCCATCAAGTGAGTTGAGGTCAAATGCAAGCCTATTATTAATAAAAAGAAAAAAAAAAAGAAAAAATATTCCTTATTGTGTATTATTTAATAAAACATCTCATTCAATAGTCAAAAAGGAGGGTATATGATAGTAACAGTGCTAGTAGTACCGATTATGGAAATAAATGTCTATTTTATTATTATTATTATTAGTACCTTGCAGCATTACCATCCCTACTCAAAGGAAATGCTTGATAGTTGTTATGCAGAACAGAACACCCACCTATGTCCATATTATGGTCACAACATTATTAACATTTTTAGAATAATGACATTGGTTAATGTCAATGTATCAATAAAATACACAAACATCAAATAGGTTCTTCATGATCTCTCCACAATGAAGAAAGTACCCATCCAAAGTATATACATATAGATTTTACAAACCTCAACAGTGATCCAGAATCTCTGCCTGGTGTTACACTGCACACAGCATTCTCATGCCCTTCTAGTGTAATTTGTACTGTGCCATCTTGTAGGTTGTAGCCCAAAATTGTATTATCATTGCTTCCTAAAAATTGAAAAAAATATATATAATCTTATTCTGTATGTTATTATGAACAAGAATTACTATAAATAATCAGAAAGAGCAGACTAATCAGAAACACTGACTATTTGGTCAATTTGTAGTCATCAACTACTTCTACTATGAGGTCTTATCAATGTCAAAAGCTTTTTGTTTTCATGATGTCTGTTATGGCAGATAGAGGACTGCAAGAGACTGTAATTATTTGCAATGAATGTCAAGTCTCAATGTTGGTTGCAGTTGAGTGATCAACTCAATTCTAACAAAACACAGATATAATTGTTATCCACTATCTATAGAATAACTGATACAATCCAAACTGCTCCTAAAACAGTAATCAACTACAAGGCCATAGTCATCCATCTTTAATAATTAATATTTAATAATTTCTAAGTCACCTGTTATCACCAATCCTTCAGGAAATACTTCACAAGGTGGTGCCCAGCAAACACATGACACAAAGTTTGTGTGGCCATTGTATGTTACAACATTGACATAGTCTTTGGCCCTGGAAATAAAAGATTTCATCAAAGTGTTAATTGTGATTAATACTAAATATGGGTAATACGGTTAAGAGTATTTAATATTGTTTTTAATAAACAATTAATAAATGTAGGAAATATCAGGAAAGGCTGGCCTGGCCTGGGGGATGTTTCCTACCTTTAATCTTATACATGCTTCAAGAAATATAATACGATGGTTAGGTTTCATTTGGTGGGAAACTATTAGCAAACAATAAAACGGAAAGTTACTAACCCTTCAGGATGCCAGAGTTTCGCTGTTCTATCTCGAGATGCGGAAAGAATGCAATACTCCTTAGTCATAGCGACGGACCGCACATCGAGAGAGTGCCCACAAAGAACTGCGCTTAGTTTATATTCCGGTAAAGCCATTGTAAAAGGATATTATTTTCAATAAAAACACGGAAATTATAAAGTTACTGAAATAATTCAAATATCCTGAAAAGACCGACCAGAAAACCTAAAGTTGTCATGTCATGTTCATATGTCAGATTGTCAATCAATAGTGATTGACAACTTGTAATGGTAGTTGGTCTGAGGCTACAATCTAAAGCCGAATGCAGACTAAACGTAGTGTTTCCATACTCTTTGCTGCAGACCACAGAAAACTATTACTCCTGGAGCCTAACCGCCGATCTCACAGAGTACACTGCCATCTTGATCCACTTGAGTAGGGACCAATAGCAGCCATAGGTCATAGAGGTCATTTCACAGGGTGGGATCATAATGGCGGCGTGCTATCGGAGATCGGCGGTACCACTGCAGAATTTGGTCCGGTGTTTTAATTTGTGTGTTGATACACATGTGTGTACACTGTTGATGTTTGTTAATCCTTATGGAACTCTGCTCGTTAAAATGATGTTTTAATAGTGGCAGTTTGAAACATTGTACTTTTTAAAATAAATAATATGCTGGAATAATTTACCTACTTCATCATTTAACATTTTCAGATTGTTTCGTACTTTATTATTTTGAGTGCATCCTTACGGCATTGCACTACCCACCGTGGGCTGGGTACTCATCCCCACTACCTAGACATTCTGTTGGTCACAATGCGAAGGTTCGAAAGATCGTTTCACGCTCGTACGATTCGGATATGGAGTAAGCTCCCAGCCACAGTATTTCCTTTGGATTATGACATAGGAACGTTGAAGAGGTATATTAGAGGTCTCTTCTGAGGCGGGCAACGCATTGGTAACTCCCTTAGTGTACCTTAGTAACCACTTTCTATCAGGTGGCCCGCTTGTCTGTTCATCTGCTGTATTACATTTAAAAATACTTTATGAATATTTAGGATACATTTATTATTTAAACGAGCTCAAATAAAAACTAAAAAGCACAAAAAAATTATGTTAGTAGAACGGATCATAAAATCCATTTCCAAGTGGTTAGAGTATTTATAACTTCATGTCGTCCAAAATCGTACATTTTAGTCTTATCTATTGGATAGGCTCTATTGGAGTAGAGCCCATTCGAATTGGATCTTGTGACGTCATTCTACTCTATTGGACCAAGATGACAGCGTTCTATCGATGATCGGCGGTACGGTTCCAGGGGCCATTTTAGATTAATTTAGCGATTATAATAATGTTTGAGACCTTTGAGTTCTTTATCAGCTATTTTTGAAAACGGTTCATTGGGTATCGGTGGTACTACCCCGGGTCAAAACGGTGTGTATGACGCCGGCCTAAAACCTCCACAGATGTTGGTAAATCATGAACGCATTTTTTATTTACAATGTTGGCATAATTGAACAAATGTCACCAAATGTCAAATTTTATATCCATATCCAATTGTGCCAACATTAGTTGCAAATGAAAAGGCGGCAGGAGTTAAATTTTCTCGATAATTTTCGTTAGATTTTTGTTTTAATCAATTAAACTAATAGTATATTGGAAATTTATTTGGTAATTGTACTTTGATCTGAAGTTTTGTTGTGTAGTTCTGTATTTTACTGCACAACAAATGGCAGAAATTGATATAACTAACCGGTTTTGAAGGCAAGGTTTTATCGGGACAACAAACTGTTTATTTTGTGAATAGGGTTTCATGTTAGTTAAAGTGTACAATAGTAGGTACATGAGTTATGATAAATGAATAAATATTATTAAGATAATACTGCGCGACGTCAGTGAGGCCGGCAACCGGTGGAACCTACCTATTTCTACTATACTACAATACATACGTAGTGTAAAGATGGCGTCGACGGTGTGTGTTTCTAGGTGCCGACTTTTAGCAAAATTAGATATAAATCGTGGTTTGTGTTTATCTCCATTATTTAGGGATTTGTCAAATAACAGGGTAAGTTTATGATGTTTTCTTACTATTTTGGCATGTCTTTTCATAGATCGCATCGGTTCCAATAAGATTCGTATTGCATTGCACGTGTAATTTTATCTCTATAGCCAGAGGCAACTGTCAAACGTCACCCAATTGTTTTTATTATTTTCTCACGAACATTTTGATAACATTTTCGATTTAATAACTAATTAGTTGTAGTGGTGTAGTCAATAATGGCCTAATAATTAATAAATGTAACTGAATTTGTTTTACTTAAATTAAAGGTACTGAGGTATAATTATTTACTTTTTATTTTTAGTCACTTTATTTTCCTGTGAATATTTTTTCATTTAAAAAATTAATATATTTTATTTTTGTTATTAAATTTTTATAGTTTCAGTGGGTAGTTCTAATTTGATTGGTTTAGTTAAGTATAGGTATGAAAGGCAGGGGGTTATTATAAAACCAAGAAGGATACTTACCAATTTCGATAAAATATATATTTTTAATCGAACAGAATAATATTAGACTATGAATACAGCAAGATGTATATTTACAGTTATGTACATCATGTATTATAATCTACATTTGATCTTGAATAAATGCTAAGAATGGTATGAAGTATGTCAACTACCAGTAAACTCCCAAGATAAGCTGTTTATGTTCTACACAGGTTCTTGACCTCTGTTGACGTTCACTGAGTTGTATTCAGTACTCACTTTCCCTTTTACGTTTTACTTATAACAAAAAAATTAAACATTTTTTGCATGCAAATAGAGCAGTGACAAAATTCCTATTGTATTTGGTAAACGAATTGGTTCTTGGCATTTTATTATAAATTCTTTTCTTGGCACTACTACTTACTATTATTGTGTAGTTTAAAATGTATAGAAGCACATAAAAGGTACCCTATGGTTGTTCTATGCACTGCCTTTATTTAGGAATTGTTGCATTTGTTACCTTATTGGTATGTCTTTATCCTTATACATAGTACAGTAGTTGCATTCCGCGTCCCCGTCTCTGTATATTTCCTAACTCCTGACTTTGATGCAATTTTTACGATCATACAGGGAATTTCTTCCGTAAGGGTTACGTGTATAATACCATAGAGTAAATAGTCCATACATGCACATTATAATAAAACCCATGCAAAGCAGCAGCGGGTACTAGTAAATAATAATTTCTTCCAAATGTCACACATTTAGGCTTAGCAATACAAAATGAGGTTTATGGTCCTTCTTCCCCACCACTCAACTAGATTGCCCATACTACTGTACTGTTAATTAAGTTTAATAATACATTATTACCACAATATGTTGTTCCTACTTATCTCTCTAGTTGCTATATGACTATATGACTAGTTTGTTCACACACACAATTGTGTGTGTGAGAGTAATGATAATGGGTGACTCATTTTGGTTCACAGTTTAAATTTATCCAGTTTGTCTGAGCAAATTATCCACATACAGTTTTTCAGTTTATCACTTTTAATATAACACTGCTATCTCCAACCCGCTGGCCAAGCATGGAGATTATGGCAATAACCTCCCTTTTCGTGGGAGAGGCCCTTAGTCCTGCAGTTGACTGTTATGGTCTGTGATGATGATGACTCTTAATATAGGTATAATGTATATAGTAATTGTATCAATTACAAAAATGCGTCATTTTGCTTAGTTTGGTTACATATCTGGCATTTTCCTTATTGACAATACAAATTTTACCTGCTACAAGTACCTACCTAGGTAGGTACCTATCATTACTCATCCAAGGACCTTTTCCTCACGTATAGGTAGTTTTGTTAGGTTCAGACCTACACGCACTCACATTGAATGTTCTTTTAATAAATACGATACGCGTATAACCCGCGTCACGAAAGAAGAGACTTGTCAAATGGCAGTGGAGGGGATTTCGCGCAGGTAATCCTATACAGCGCAAGTCGAACCCCGTGACCCGCCAAGTCTCTTCTTATTTGACACTAGCTATAATCGGATTGGGATTTTGAGATTGACAGAATCCCTACGAGACGCTTTGTTGAGAAACACATTCAACTACACATTAAATCAAGCGAAGTCAGCCGTTTCAATAAACTTGAATGATACCAAAGACTTCAATGATACACAAATACCTAATCACGAATTCAATGTAGATTTACCCGATTCCGCAAAGAGATTATAGAGACGTAATTACTAATTACTTCGCTGACTCAGCCACCCGAAGTGGATCTCGGCCTCTGACACAATCCGATTGGACATAGGATTCTGCGCGATTTGATCCTAAATGAGATATCTGGAGTTCGCGTAGGTCTTTCATAAATAAATCTTACATAAATTACTAAATCCAGTTTAAAATACCACTAAAATACTAATCATATTGGCGTTAATGTCCCGGTTGCGCTCTCGCACACGAGACTTTGACCAGGATTCAGGATTTGGTAGAATGGCTTATTACAGTCAAGCGACTACCATCTGACCTCCAAGACCTTGTTCAGAAGGAACTCTGACCAGATTGGATCATGATTAGGTTATACATACATTAAGTCGCCTGAATGTGCAGGTTGCATCACGATGTTTTTCCTCACCGTAAGAGCATCGATTAGTGTTCAACTGCACCGGGGTTCGAATCCAGTCCCTCTTGCTTGCGAGTAGGACCCCTTAACTATTATCCTACCGACGCTCTCACATAATACTAATTTAATGTTACTAATCACAGCCATACTTTAAAACGTTTATGTAACTTAAACAACATACATACCGATTTAAATCAAGAACCGGAATTGTATGTCGGAAAGCCCCCGCTCGACCAAGTATACATACTTTCAATATACTCGTACAATCGTAAACTGAACCAATTTCAATGGAACAAACCATCTGGATTAAACTGGCTCCTAACTGCATTTAAATAAATCCAGCCGTAAGCGAGATACGATGCCACAGGAACTCACATACATACGAGTATATGCCAATCGGAACATGCGTCGGGGATTATAAAGATAATGTGTATCTAACTCGACTGTCTCGACACCGCCAGTACGTACCTAAACGACAACCCACGATTTGGACGCTTCATGTAAACAAGACTAAATTACGTTTTGCATGCTCAAACAGTCCGTGGGTAAATGTATGCACGTCACCGTTCAGGCACTGAACTGAATTTTAATACAAACATACTTACGTACTTGTACGTACCTACCTTTGTATATTCTCCATCTCTATGCTTCACCGCTGTATTTGGTTAGAGCACTTATCTAGATTAACACAAAATAGGGCACAGTTAAAGTCACAAGTTATATGAAAGGAATTAGGAGAAGCTGACTACTGAGCAGAAATTTCCACGACATAAAATGTCAGCTTTCGGACAGAATTTCTGAAAATAACCAGCGGGTAGGAATTCAGATAAATATGAGTAATCATGAGATGGGAATATTGTGTGACTTCTAAGTTTGTAATTAGGAAATGGGCTGAATGGGAATGAAGTCGCGGGCTTATCAGAAGCACATAGTAACCTAGTGACTTATTCAAGGCAGTTTTCAGAAATATATCCCTGGTTTGAATAGGAGCGCTGTGTGCCAAATAAGTTCTCTCATTGAGAGTGGTTGGGTTGGTACGAATAAAACAGACAATGTACCCGTTTTAAAATAATTGAGTTGCTTTTAATTAATAGAAATGAATTTGATAAATCTTACAGGCATTAGTCAGCCAAAGGTAAACAATCATTAGGTAAATGTTTAAAAATGTACAATCGTACCGTACCTACTTTCTGAAATGATTAACCAAACTTGAGGCGATTATATTAACTCAAATTAGTACTACTAACAATAGTATCTAAGCTAATTGGAATTCAAAACACAAGTCAGTCCTATTAAATTATTAAGGCGCGCGCTTCTGTCCATGTATATTTTACTTACGAACCGATCTAGCGATCTAGTCTTAGGACCTAATTATATTCGGAACATGTTCGGGACTACCGCAATATGTTATGCTAGAGTAAGTTTTATCGCTCACATGTCCATTGAATATTTATTAGTTTATTATAACCGTTTACGACTCAAGTCGTAAATCATCGGTGCCCACCCTGTATTAATTAGGCGAGCAATGAACGTGAGTGAGCACTTTATTCTTTGTATGAAGGTTTAGCTGTTTCTGGAATGCATCAAGACTCATATTGTTGTGTTGGATAAGCCGGTATAATTATAGGCATGCGGCATGTTAGTTGCATGGTGACGAAATACGTCCGGTTTTGTTTTGTACTTTTGTTACGTCATCATCAACCAATCGCAGTCCACTGATGGACACAGGCCTCGCCCAAGACTTTTGTTACATTCAATGCAACGTAAAAAGTAAGAGTCATAGATGTTACGAGCGAAAGTTGCCGCTTTGTCACAAGGGTTATATAAAAGGATAATTAATTTAAGTATTATTTTCTTCCTCAGGAATCATGGTGCCGGAGATGGCGGCCCACGCGCCGCTCCTTCTTCACAAGTGTTTGTGTTCACGGATCCAAGGCGTCCTCAAAGGTCGAGCACGAAAAATCTGACGGTAAGCCTCCCCCTGGAAGATGATAGGAAATGAACTGAACTTCAAAGCTATGAAATTCTAACTTATTTATAAGCGGCTACTCGTTTGGGGTGTGTAAACGATTAACCGCTGAGTTGGGACACAAAAAATGGCCCTCCCGGTTGGGACTAAATGATGTCGAATCTAAAATATAACCATTTTAAAATATAACGTTTATTACAAAGAAGAGACCATCACCAAAACTACGTACAATTGGACTTGGTATGATACTTGGAATGTTAAAAGTCTACGTTACATAGATATAACTAATCACTACATTAGATTACATGATTGTTAAGCTACTTTATCGATAATACATTTACAAGCAATAATTTAATAGCGTTATTTGAATACAGATCACAATTTACGTAAGCAAAAGCTTATTAAATACAATAACATCGTATATTTTATTTAACTGACTTATTACTATTTAAACTATCATAGCATGATTCTAGAACTTCAAATTCTTCGAACACCATTTCTCCAAACTTCCCCGTTGGGGCTTTGCTTTGGTCTATGTTTTCATTAACATAGTAAAATTTTTTTTCAAACGTATGAGCATCATTTATTTTTTCTGTTTGTATAGAACTTCTACGACTTGATGTAATTTCTTGAACATTATTATTTTCGATTTTCGTTTCTAAATTTGTATTTGAATGTGACATTTCGGCTTTCTTAATATCAAGTTTTCCTACTTCAGGTTGTGTTTTAGTTGTGATTTTACTGTCTTCACCCTCTTTATTTTCAAATGGAGTTTTAGCGATGCCTTTAGTGTAACTTTCCAGTCTACAAATTTTGTTTTTTACAGAATTGCCTTCTTCATAAACTAAGGGAGGGTCTTCCAATCTATTTGAATGTTTTCTGTACTTAAGGCGAGGATTTTTGCTATCGTCAGTTCCAGTAAGTTCTAAGCGGCTACTACAGCTGTTAGATTTTACAAGCTTAAATTTAAATCCAGGGAAAACTTCAACTGTATTTTTACCTTGATTGAGATTGATTAAATCTGTAGTTTTGGTTTGATGTTTAGGTTTATCAGCGACAAGGCACAAGCATTTCTCACCACGGCATTTTGTTTGACATGCAACACAGTCTCTACTACAATTCTTCTGTAAATTCTTTATTTCCTCCATTATAGCTTTAGTCATTGGGCTTAGAGTTGAACCAGGCTTTGAGTTTAAAACTTTTCCGCCATAGTAAGTCACCGAAGTCCCACATTCTCTAATTTTCTTTAAAATATCTGGACTTACGTATTGGCTTTCACAACAAAAATCTTGATTGGCTGAATCACACAAATATTCGTCACTTGAACTATAAACGTTATCCTTTAAATTCTTATGTGTATACGGGCTTAATCCATCTGCATCGTATTCGTTGTTTGAGCTGAGATCTCCACTCGATACACCACTAGAAAGACTAGCATTATCCCATTTTTTATTCCCAAAGTTGGTATCTATCGTTAACTGCCGTATCACTTTCTTTCTTCCACCAATTTTGTTTCCTTTTGTCTCTTCGCTCAAGTTCCTGTAGGAAGTTGCACGTCTCGTCAATCCAACATTTTCGTCAACTAATGGAGGATCATGAGTCATTGGACTCTTCATTTTTAATGTGTCCTCGAACAGGTTGCGTACTTTTTTTACTGTATCAGGATTCGGAAGTTCTTCTTCAATAATTTCCTTATTAACTCTTATAGGATGATAAAAGAAATGTCTACGAATAGCGTTTTTAGATCTGTCGACTTGTCCAGTATTGTGTTCACTTTTCCTTAGAAGTGTCGGTGGAATTTTGTAAGTATTAGGGTTGTTCCTTCTGGGCGCTGGTTCAATTTTACTTCTCACAGGTTCTATAATAACAATATTATTATTAACCAATAATTCTTGAAAGCTATAATCTTGCAAATATTGCAACAATCCATCAAACTGTGCTTCTTTACGGTAATTGGCTATCATGCTGTTCTTGAATAGTTCAGACTTCATAACTTTGTATCGAACATGGTCAAATTCGTCACAGTTTTTATCAAATCCCCTTGGTTTTATAAGGGTAGCCTGTGTTTTTTGATTTTGATTGTCATCACTACTTAATTCCACTATTTCGATTTCTGGAGTGTCTCTACATGAATCAGTGTCAATATTCTTAGGCTTAGGTTTCTCGTAAAAATTACCTTCAGAATCTTTTACAATTTTCTGTACAGTGGGTTCTTCTATTTCTGAATCACTCTTAACTTTTTCCGTTTCATCTTTCCACAACTGTAACTTAGTCTGACTAATTTTACGTATGCTGTCAACTATTTTTACGCTTTCTAATGATTTTATAATACTACCTACTGACACTTCAGGGGAATTGTTTTCATCGGTGATCAGTTGTTCTGTATTTTCATCTGTTTGTTTTTGATAACTAATTGTCTCTTCCAGCTTGCTATTAGAGTCATTCTTATTGTTGTTCAAATCTTCTGATTTGGAATTGTATACAGTTTTTGTATTATCTTGGTCACATGTTTTATGTTCCACAAGTTTCGACCAATAATTTTTGACTGAGTTAAGTTTCTCTTGGTACTCCATATCTGTTTTTATTGCATTGTTTAGCTTTTCTTTAACATTATTATCAGGTTTCATTTCCTTCATATCTTGTTTAATGTCAGAACTGTATTCAACTTTGGAACTCCCATTGATAGATTTGGTTGATTCTACTTCTTTACTTTTATCGGTTTTTATAGGGATATCTTGTTTTTTGTTTTTAGAATCTATCACCTGTAATACCTGCGGACGTGTCATGTTTGTATGTATTTTCGTTTGTGTCTGATTTGAGTTATTATTACAAGACTTTTTGTCTTTTATAATTAACTTAGGCGGTGGTTTCTTAAAGTTACCGTCCCGCTCTTTTGACTTTTCCAATTGTTCTATATTGTTTTTAAAGTTTGGTATTGTAGTCTTTACCACTTTATTTAATTTTATTGTAATGAAAGGGTCTTTTGGAGTGTAATAACTAGATGTGTCGATAGGATTTATAGCAACTTTAGTTTTAACTGGTTTTGCAGCAACTGACGACTGCAAAACTTGTTCTGGCTTTGGAGCTGTTCCAATTGCACTATTATAGACCAACTGCTCTGGTTGTGAATTAACAATAATATGTTGTTTATTATCTTTTATTTCTTGAGTTAGCGGTGGATCAATCACAATTGTTTGGTGCCCACTCAAAGGAACAATAGCAATGCTTGAATCAGCCGACGTCTTAAAAGATTGCACTCGTGTGACAAGGGGTGTTTTTAATTCTTCGACATGCGTGGTTCTAACAATAGAAGATTGGAGCGGTCTCTGAAATGTTCTTTCTACAGTATCGGGGCTTGGCAAACGATGAACTTCGTCGTCAATGGGATCACGTTGTCTTAACGAGTAATGCTTTTTTATGCCAATTCGAGATTTCTGTATAGATTTATTTATATTGTCGTTTGATAAGGATTTCGGAATTTTAATATCAGGTTTATAAGTAGAGTTGTTAATTTTTAAACTTTCTGATTTTGTAATAACTTTGTTGTTCCTTATAGTGCCTTCTATTTCGTTTAATTCTCGCTCATTTTGGTGAGTATCGCCTTGATAATAGATTAAGTCTTTATCGTCTGTATTAGAACTGTCTATAGTTATAATAGATTTCAAGTCGTCTTCAAGTTTTGAAAAACTTTGGATTATTTGGGGCTCAGTATATTCTGCCTTGTATGCGTTAGAATTGACTATAACATTAACGTCGTTATTTGTAGAAATTTGTGTTTTATTTAGTTGTCCGTAATTGTCGCTTGCCTTTGTAGATAAAATTTCTCTGAAATGAGTTTGTGCAATTTCATATGTATTTTCACAGGGTATATCCTCTGGATCTTCTTCTCTTAGTTGGGCATCAATTCGTTCCGATTTTCGCAAACACTTACTGATGTTAATGTCGGGTAAAGAATAGTATTGATTTTCGATCAAAGTTGTAACATATGGTTCAGTGGTTATGTTTTTGGACGAAGTACAGTTACTTTTGGTCGAATACGTATCACTTTCGATGTAGGTATTGCTTACGTAGACTTCGTTGTTGGGTTTCTTTGGGATTTCGTTGAATAAGTTTCCGCTTTTATTTATGAACGAATCTCTTCTTATGTCTGCAAATGTCTTTTTCTTGTTTACTTTTGTATATATAGGGTCGCTCTCTTGATTATTTGCTTCAGAATTGTTTGTATTTGATGTAACAGAAGCGTTGTCTTTAAATTGTGAGTCACAATATTCATCTATTTTCTCAGCAAGAGAATTAGCTAAATATTCTAGTTTATGAGACTTATCAGCTGAGGAAGCTATAGAAATTGATATGTATGATGTTATGCTATCTGCAGGACTTGATATAGTTCCGTCGTTTTCAGACGCAAGTGACTGTCCGTCGTTTTCGTCGTGGTTATTTTCACTTGTTTGAATTATTTCCTGCTTTAAGTCTTCATTTATTACACTGTTGTTAGTTTTGACAGAGGTATCGTTGGATGATTCAGTATCAGTACCGTGGTCAGCTTCGATCTCTGCTTTGTCTTTATCGCTTTGAGTGATTGACAAACTGTCGTTGGTGTACGATTTGGGAGTATTATTTTTGGATCGCCCTTCGTTGTCGGTGTCGTGATCGTCAGTTGTCACGTAGAGTTCTTTGCTATGATTGGGTGACACTATAGATCTTTCAGTTTCCGGTGAGCTGTCTTTATAGTTTTTGTGATGTGCGTCAAAATTGTAATGTTTTCTGACGTAATTAGAATCGAGACTGTCAATGTCGCTTGGGTTGCGTGATGGACCTATGCTTTCTTCCGAACGATGAATTTGCTGCACTTCTTCATTCAAGTTTGGCCAGCTGCCGCAAACTGATCTAGAACGATGACTTTCGTGTTGTGAAGTAGCGTCCTCTTTTTCCGATTTGTTTTCGTTCTTATCAGTTTGTATATCGTTATCTTTTTGCCCGTTGATATCTCCAAAACAAGATGCGGTGCTTTCGATGTAAATGTTCTCCAATACTTCTTCCTTTGTTTGATATTTTGCACGTCCGATTAACCTGAAAACAGAAAAATAAGTATTAATTACAAATATTGCCACAAGTTTTATGTTTAAATTAATAATGTTTAGTTTGCTTTTATGAAACAGTAAAAAATAAAAAGCAATTTCTCCCATTTGAATCCGAGACGTAAAACATTTGTCAACAAAATGGTTTCCGTAATACGTCTCGGACGTCACCCATTTATTAAATACGGAAATATACATATTATTAATTATTGTGCCAAAGGCATGTTCCAATACATCTCAATTAAAACATACATGGACAATTTATATTTGTCAATAGCAGCCAGACTACGACATTAAGTATATGCCTTTAGACTAAAATGAGACATTGATACATACCTATCTTTAAAGCAGGGCTTGTCGAATAACCGGGCACGGGGTATTAATTGAGATCTCTTGCTTTTTCCGTGATTCTGGATCTGCAGATCAGTAAAGGTCTCTTCTCTGATCACTGCCAAACTTCTGCTGCGTCTCAAGTTAGATCCTTCAGGCTCTTTGTGTTTGCACAGTCGCCCGTAGCTGCCGCTAAATTCAGTGTCCGAGTTCGAGAATCGTTTCTGCAACAGTTCTTCAGCTGCCTTCGACCGCGTCAAATGCTGATAAAACTCATCTTGGGGTAACTGAACTGGTAGATTGTAATACTCAGCTAGTTTGCTCTGATACTTCTCGTGTTTCTTTTTGTCACAAGTGTCTTTGTCCTTATCTTTATCCTTGTCTTTCTCTTTGTTTTTCGAAAGCTTCCTTTTTTTGGGACGCTCTTCTTGCTTTTTCTCCAAAGAGTTGCGCGGCTTGTCGAACTCTAGCGTCTCTGTGGGATTCTCGAAGTACTGGATATCGCCGACAGCGTTCGCAGCGGACTTGTGGTCGTCCTGACTCGATTTCCTCTCGACAAATTCTCGAAGCCGGCTTCTTGTGGAGCTGGTGTTGGAAGTGACGCTCTCCGGGCGCCTCGGACAATCTAGGTTAGACGAAGATCGTCTGAAGAGGCTTGTCTTGATCGAGCCGAAGTCCTCGTCGTGACAAGAAGCCGCTGAGAAGTTCTGTGTTCTAATTCGGTCAACGTGATTCTGGCTAGAATACGACGCGACCGAGTCCACCGAGTGTCTGAAACGGAAAACGTTGCAGATTAGATTATGATCTACGTAGGTATATACAATACAAGTATACGGCTAAGATAGCGTTGTTTGAACAAGATTTAGGTTTGGGCATGGTTTATTTGACTCATAGTTTTTTGAGATGACGTCAAGTGGGTTAAATATTGATGTAGAACGACAAACATGATAAACCCTTGGCTGTGTTGATAAGACCTCTATTGTGAACGACCCAATAGTAGGTGTTGTTGACAGGGTCGGGGAATCGAGGGTAATGCCGCCTGATGGTTCACAGACGAACGAGCAAGTTTTGGCAGGGTTCCAACTGCTTGCAAGGACGACTTATGCTGTACTATAAGTATAGTTTTATCGAAGGATATTTTAACGTGCTCGACAATAGTGTCTTGGCTTGGCTTCCACCCGTAATCAAGAACATTTTAATAACTAGAATATTATGAGCACATTGAAAAAATTATAATTATTTTTAAAAATGTCTCAGAACCTACCCATACACACACATAACACAAATAAATGCTTACAGTTGTAAGTTTTGTACGTACACACGAAAGACAATGTACCTACGCAAATTGCGCGAAACTTCCATTTTAATAATGAGAATCTTTCATAGCTCGAAGGCCTGTACGAACTTTGGAGAGTTCCCTGAACGATCGTAATAAAACTCGGTCTCATTAGGGAAGCGAGGCGGTGCAGATACGGCGTTTTTGGAGGACCGCCGAATGCCCTGGCTCACCCCCACATTCGCGGCCTGACTGGATTGGAGCGTAGAATAATGATAATATCACAGCTATAAAATTCTCATCCCCTCGAAGCCCAGTTTCCTTAAGCTTTTTAAAGTTATTTTAATGTTAGAAAGGTTTTTTACATTAAGAAGAAACATTAACTTGTACGAATTCATTGTTGCCAACTTGGCAATGAAACAGGCATAACGATATATATGAATTGCAGCATGCAATGAATTTGCAATAACGCATATTCCAAATGCGGTTGGCAGGATACATTGGATGGTAACCCTTTTATGCGGCAAGAGTCATTGCCCTCTCTTGGGTTTATGACCGATCATATTTCATAACAATATGTGGTCCAAAAATGGCTAACAGTTGTACTGTATGAATATTTAGAATTATGTTTATCTTATACCCGAAGCTGTTTTGTGGTTAAAATCCAACATCTTCTAATGAGCTTCGAAATGAAACGCTCTGTGTCACAGCGAGTGACGATATTTGAAAACTTGCCAACATGAGCGGTTTAATTGTAAAAATGTGGCTGGCGCCTGACCGTAACGAATGTTTGTGGTGTCAAAAATAGACCAGATTTGTTTAAAAAAAAATTCCGATCCTCTAGTTTTCCTCGACAGTAGCGGCTACTTTCGAAAACATCAACATACACTGGCATAGACTATTTTTACCTGAGTTTATTGTACGTACAAACTCCTCGTGGGCCCTTCTTTAGTCTCCCGCAACACGTAAAGACTAACAAAATTACCTTCCTTTACCTCGCCAGTTGAAAAACAACACTTACATTTGCACCCTGGCTAGTGAAGCTAGTACTGGAGGTTATTAATGCAAATTGGTTCACTCAGGAGTGTAGGCTTGGCTTGCGCACATCAGATTAGCGTTGGCTTCACCCGGTGTTCTCTGACATGCAACACGAGTAACCAACGTGCGTCCAATGATTGTCAAACCACAAACTAACGACTAATCTAGGACGAGTGCCATCTTTCGTCGCGCTCTGATCAAATGCCACACGAGCGATTTACTGCGCCATCCGAGTGGCATGTTTGCGTTGGATACTGTTGTCTAATTTGATTGTGGAATAGATTGATACTTGAATTGCTTATCAAGTAGGTAAATCCAATTTGAATATAGAACAAACTTTATTGCGAATACACAGAGAAGGTACCGAAATCGGGCTGGCTTGACCCACGCCTTCCCCAGCGGTAGATATGTATAAGTATTAAGAATGGGAACAATAACGAAAGATTACCACAGCTGGGGCATAAAAGTTACTCGTCCCAGCTGTTTCTTGAACATTAGCAGCGATATAAGTTTCGAAATCGTACAAGTACTTTATTTTTATTTTCCTGGACTTGTATCTGCTTTGCTTCGAGAATCGAGAAATGTAAATAAAAACAAAAGTTTCTGCTATTCGCTTGCGATAACAAATAGATATGGTCCTTAAGTAAAATTTTAGTGCAACATAATATACATATTATTCATATTCATTTTAGGTATCGTGAACGCAAAAATGAAATCCTGAAAAGTGTTGTCGGTCCTCGCGTTATATTTAAGCCGCTTATCTCGAACAAAAGCCTAACAATAGAAGATTTATTTCAAGAGACGCACACAAGCGGAATTCTTTGTACACAGCTCTGTGTTGAAATGTTGTATTAGGTCTTGGTGATAGATGTTATCCAGTGGAAATAAATTGTGTTCGTGAAGGAAAAGCTTGGTTGTACACTGTAGAATCTAGTGACGTCACCGATGCGGCTTGTAGCCGTGGCCTATAAATATTCATGGTACGTCGTCGGGGCAGCCGTTCGGAGCCGGCCCACTGTTGACAAGTCACTCGAGAGTTTGCAGATTGTCACTGGGACGATGCCTGGTGCTTACAACGCGCAAATAGGGCCAATGTCGACTCAGTTTCCACAAGCTGTGGCATAATGCGTTAAGCTGAAATTCACTCTGGAGTTTTATACAGGCTTAAAGGAAGAGTGAAACTATGAGATACATATAGAAGAGGTATCGTAGTTTGTTAGGTAAGTGTTATCAGAAACTACCGAAGCGATTGTGAAATGTTTCGTTGACATAAAATGGGACGATTCCCATGGAAAAATACAAATTGTAAGGTCTGGAATCTAACGCAGAGGCAAAATTCAACAAAAAAGAATGACAAGCGGCAACCAAAGTTGCGGTTAGTTGAAAATGATCAAAGTGCAAAATATAAATAAATGTCAAAGTGTGTATTCGCAGTAATAAAACATGGAACAAATGGCTAACGAGATTCAAAGATTATTGAAATAACTTACACGACACATACGTCTTTACATGCATTACGATGTGTTACTATGATGCTTTGATGTATTTCCACTTGCGCCCCTGCCAACGATCGTTGACGGATGCATGATCTATCTATCGCTAGCTGCGCATAATTCATACTGTGATTAAATACGAAGTTTCATTTGGGGGTATTTTAAATTTCCTTGTGAATTGCAGAATAGAAAAATTGTGGGGGAGGTCGTTTGTATGAAATGCGATGTGTACATTCAGTGTTTTTAATATTCCGACTTGCTCTGCAGAGAGTCTCTTGGTCGATTCTAATCGAATAAAAAGAATAATACTCCCCAGTTTTCCACTCGTTATGTGCCTGCAGTAATTGGCTCGCTACAAATCATCATCAAAATCATCATCAAAACATCGTCCGTTCCGGCGTTAGAACCATGCTGCCTGGTTCAGTAAATAGCAGAAATATTTACATTTGTATTTAAGTTGTCTATCATCTAAACTTAACGATCGCATACATCTAACCCAACACAACACACTTCAGAGCGACCACGAGAGCTGTTTGTTGATAATTAGTTGAACCACTAAACCTCGGCAAGTTGTGTGTCCCTCGTCAAACCAGAACACATGAAAGCGGAAGCCATGGTCTGCGCTCATAAACCAGGCGTTTTGTGGTTATGCGTTCATTTAATTTATATTATCATTTGCTTTGTTTAGGTCGGCATTGTTTCGTTTTATTTTGTTTAGATCCCTACTAACTAAATTTCGCACGTTACCTGAGTATATGTACTACACGAAATAAAGGTACTCGTAACACAGCGGTCTAATTTGTAGGAATGTTATATTGTCATGTTGCTGTCTGTTTGTCTAATATAATCGTCATTATCAGCAACAACGGCAGCCGCAACCCCTGCTGATCACAACCCTGCTCCAACACTTTATACATTTTCAATCATACATTCATTTTTTATAAATTTGCCACAAAATATAGATGCAATTTTTTCTGACTCTCCTAATCAACTATGTTACAAACCACACCGCTACATGTTTATATTAGTAAGGATAGAATCAATCCAAATACCGTCATCAATATACCGTCACGAGTTGGCAATTGGCTCTCGAGACTGTCCAATCAGTCCAAATGTCAAAACTAATTAAGCTCTACACGTGTTTGCCTGAGCCACTATACAAGCGCCTGTTATATCCTTTAAACCTGCCTGTAATATTGCCATTGAAACATCACAACGCCAAGCATTCGTGACGCCGACAAACAAGCTATTTACTGGAAGTAATTAGAGCCACAGTCATGGTTAATCGGTACTCGCTGGTAACGAATGCTCGACTGTTCTTGCACGGGTTAAGTCCTTTGTTGCCCATTTCGGGAGTTTAGGTACAGCAGTATCTCTGCGACACTTTAAAAAATTTGATAACTACAAAATTTCAATCGAATTGCATTTACAAAAACTACAAATAATCTTGATTTCCTCCACATATATAAATTACAAGCATTACGATGTTCATCGAATGATGTGTAAGAGGAGACTGCCATCATTGTACCTAGGCTATTTCCAACATAAAATGAAACATATTTTTCTCTCTCTTCTGGACCCAATTCTGTATGATCGTCCAAAATACGGCTCGTACGTTTTTTCATTTGTCACCCTGTCTTGCTACGAGTATCACACGTGGATACTCGTAGTGCATTTGGGAGCTATTGGATTTATGTCAGCACGAAATAATTGATGTTCCGGATATGCGGCTGTGTTGTTGCTGTATTTCGTTTGCGTAGTTTACTGTGTTCCCATTCGATATGGACATAATTTTGGGAATCACTGTAATTTATTGCTCTTGCGACATCTGCATTGTTTTTTAATGCCCAGTGCTAAATTGGTTTAGTTCACGCTTACTCTGGAACGCAAGACGCTACTTTCTACGATTCCTGTAAGTTAGTAGCTCCAGAAATGTTGTTTGAAAAGCATAACGGCTTCAGCTCCGCACGTTTTCCTGTTATGCTTCTAAATAGCAGAATGTGATACTTGTATGGTATTTTCGTTTTAGTCCCTTTAGCTTTTGCCAACATACCGTGGTTACACTGATATTACATTAGCGGCGTCGTACCGGAGAGGGTCCCCAACCAAGAATTGAGGAAAGTTAACGAACTAATAAAGACGTGTTATCGCCAGACGAATAAGTAATAGGTATACAATTATCGTGTATTGTATATTCGATGAACTATGAACTGAGAACACGATTTTATTTTACATTCTGCACCTCAGATATCTATAGATGTAAAGGTAGGTATTATTATTAAACAAGGTTGGTATATAGGTGTTAGATAGATTTGTATTTTTATATGAGACCCTAGTAGGATTGTTTCAGTCTATATTTTACTATATGTGATTTGGGTAGTTGATAGACGTTCCATACCTAATTCCTATCTTATTGAAGACAATTGGGAATTTCTATTTACTTGCAACACTAATGTTAAACTACCATAATCCTTAAATCAATCTTAGGACCGTAAATTGTCCATAGTTCCACGCAACACGATTACAAAGGATTGTCGTTTAATTTATCGCACACAGGATGATCCCAATTTGAAGACGCATTCAATGCATCCAAAGAACAATGGCTGACTGAGGAAGTATTACCTGTGTTAAATTTCCTTACGTGCTCGGTTCTAAGTTCGTAAGCCCATTTGTTTTGTCTTCTTAATCTCCGTTGCTGTGCAGAAATTTCTGGAAACTTTACGTCGTATTTCGACAGCGGCCCAATCATTTATTGTTTGGTCATCCAGGTACACAAGGTCGTTGCCAAATCATTTCGGATTGCTTCAATACCGACCCTAGATTAGATATTATTATAGTATATTATTCGGAAGAAAAATATTAAACGTTGTTTGACTTTACAGTCTGGAGACTAAAACTTGGGTAACATAAACTAAGTTTGTCGACACAATGTTTATCGTCGATAAAAGAAACTTTGCAGCTACCTTGTCTCCAGAGATACACGTGGCCGATGTTATCGCTTTTTTATCGTAAGTTGACGAAGGAAAGTTTGTGATGCCGAGCACGTAACCGTTGCTCGCTTCTTTCAAATGCACTCGCTCGTAGATTCAGAGCGAGCTATCCATTTCCCGCCCAAGCTTGCTGATATTTTTTGCAAAGCTTATCCTTCATCCCTATTAAATTTAAATGAAATAATCATACATATACATTGATCCCACAGTGGTAGGAAGAGATTATCGAGTGAAACAACTCACGATTCTGACACAAAATAAATTGAAATAACACATTATTTCACGGAACTAAAGTATTAGCTGTAGGTATATAATTGGATATTTAGAGGGAGATGCGGTCTGCTCAACGTACAACGGAGGATTTTGTAGTATAACGAATTGTTTGATTCTGCTCCACCGGACAAGGTCAAGGCTCTATGATCACGATTAACTGTCGGAGTTAATTATATCTGAGTTTTAGATTTTTTATGCATCTGTTGCTACAAAATTAGATTTTCTTGTTTATTTTATTTATTTATTTGATCGGAAAACAATCGATATTGCGAACTGTGCTCCTTGTTTTTAAGAAATCTTAGTCAACAAGAATCGCCTTTTATTAACCAATTTGTAGGTACATTCTTCCACGTTTCATCTCGAGTGAACCATGTGTGAAGTTTTTATAAACTTGTGAAACATGATAACAAATTTTACGACAAAGTTCTCGCTTGTCCCCATACTTTTTTCAGACCACTGTTCATATTTTCGCGTGATAAAGTACAAGTTGTTATGTTCGACTATTCGTGTCGAAGTGTTTCGAGAGTTCCCCTCAAGAAAAGTTCCGTGACTGTACATTTCGTGTAATCCTGGAAATATTTGGTTTATGTTGGATAAGCAAGTGGATTTTCCTACATTTGGGCGGCAAGTTTTATTTTTATGCCGGCAACGTTCTATTTTTGGAGTTCATAATGAGCTACATTTCATTACCTCATTAATCAAGTTCTATTATACTTCGCTCGTGACGTAATGACTCCGCATTTCTATTAAAATATTTACCTCACTAACTAGAAA
The DNA here is from genome assembly GCA_905147135.1 of Blastobasis lacticolella. Classification (NCBI taxonomy): domain Eukaryota; kingdom Metazoa; phylum Arthropoda; class Insecta; order Lepidoptera; family Blastobasidae; genus Blastobasis; species Blastobasis lacticolella. The sequence goes on along the minus strand of LR990042.1, from coordinate 5,184,068 downwards.
GTAACCCTTTAGCATTTGTATCTTAACATAGCTTAAAATAATTTCAAATTGAGTTGAGTTGTGATTATTTTATTAATAGTTTATCCCAAATGCTACAAGTAAACGATGGCAATCTATAAATTATGTTTCGTTACATATAACATCTTACAGAACCAAAACACATTCGTTATTAAAGCATTACTCATGTTTTATTATTTCGTAATACATTTTGTAAATGGCATACGATATAATGTCTATATATTACATGAATTTCTTCATAATTTTTTCACACAAACACTGTTTGCATATAGTCTTCAAAGTCACCCGTAGCGTAGCGACAGCTTTTTTAATTTTAGAAAAAGTAATTTTAGAACTTTCGCCGTCCAATGTCAGAGATTATTTTTGGGACACGAAACAGATAAAAGATTGGCGGAACGCAAACACGTAGCTTATAAATCGAATGGAAGAAGCAAATGTAGAACTAAAAGAGAGCAAAAAAAGTTGCTGATAATTCTTCTTATTTGCAGTTTGATGATTATGTATCTATTTACTGTGAGTGGTGTGTATTATGTCGTATTTGGGTGACACCCTTAATTCAACTAGGTATAGCAACAAAACAAACCAATTACAATATGACTTGCAAACGTACTGAATTCCCGGGAACTTCTTGTGAGGGCGACATCGCCAAATCATTTAATTACAAAGTGAGTTGCGATTTAGCTGAAGCGGTACCTATTTCCTTTGCCATATAGGTATGATTCAATTGTAGGTAGTCATTACAGCCTTATAAGCAGAAGCTTTGCTACGTGCCTGTGAGAAATCTTCACGGTTCAAATTAAATTTATATCCACGTAGGTAATAACGTGTGTGTTTAATTAAAGGTAACCGCTGTGAACATTACTCTGTAGTCGACACCTGGGGTGCCCCACGGCGGGATTACGGCGGAATTAAAGCACCCTTTCAATTTTTAATGCGTCCACGCACTTAATGTGGCTAGATGTCGGAAGTGTTTATTTATAAGATCTAGCCAAGCATTTGACCGCCATCGCACCTGGTGGTAAGTGACGATACGGTCGAAGATGGAACATGCCTGTCTAGGAGCAGCGTATTGACACTAGCCTTGAAGGCGCCAATGAATAAAGAACACACTCGCAGGCAAAGAGATCAATCCCATAGCCGTGCGTATTATAAAGGTTGGACCAAAGCGGGGTAGATAGAGCAGTGTATTACCAGACCAGCCCTTGATATCTTTCGTTGATATCAGCCCCTTCCGCTGGCGGTCGAGGCGACTAATGTCTTAGAGATATAGGTACTAGAACTTCCGTAGACGAGCTAAGCGCGTATTACGGTCGAACAAATATAAGGCTACACAGGGCACAGCTTCTTTAATGTTTGTTCGACTGTACTTGGATATCGCAGTCAATCGACAAAGGCTGTCAAGCGACAAATTACCTGTTGGTAAAATCATATCTAATATAGAAGAGGCTTAAGTTCGTTACTGGTTTGTCACGGACCGTCGTTATGTACTTAATATGGGTATGTGGATTATACATTCGATGGCCTATCGAACAATACATGGGTAAAAGGCCTTACGCATCCGGTGCGACCGCTTTCTTCCGGCCGTGACACCCCAGTTCCGATGTGTGTCCACTCCATATTTATTCAATTAATGCGCGTGTAAATGCATGCTATCGCCGGACAATGTATGGTCCAGTTTGCCTTGTATTGTTTATAAACCAATTAGATTAGATAAGTGCTGGCATGTTGGAAGGTGTGGGTAATATTATGAATAGGGCACTTATGTCAATTTCACTAATCAATCACCGATAAATGGATAAGTACACTTAAATTGTTAGGTGTGTTTGGAGCAGTTGTGGTTGATTTAGATAATGTAGTTACATATTTATAAGAGGTAACGCTTGTAGATAAGTGCTGAACCGATTAAAAAGTTATTTATTTTAGATAGGAAGCTATCCAGTCTTCCCGACGGGTAAGACTACTGAGAATCATGTCGAAAGTTCTCATCGTCTCGATTTTCATGCTTAAAACCGCACAGAAGCCATTATCTAGTTCCTATTATGAATGAAACTAGTTTTCTGGTCTAGTCTCGTCTGAAATATAACAATTAGGAATGCGCTACAACTTTACATTTTAAAATGTTTTATGCGAACGAATAGCAATCATTTTTGCGGCTCCAAAATACTACTCCAAGACTAGGTACAACTAAGAAAAAGCAAATACAAGCTGCGATATCTATTGTCATTGCCACTTTCCGACTCCCACAGCGAGACGGAATATTTATCCAGCCTCAACTTCTATTTCTGTCTTGAGTCGCGGGCCCGAAACAAAACCGTACCAGAGATCCGCGGATAGTTTCCTATATCGCGTTTGAATGCTTTGCAATGCAATCCTTTCATCTGTAGCTGGCACAGTGATGCTAACATTGATTATCTATGAACAAAGTTTGAAACTTGTTTCCCGGGTTGCTGTTATCGCGGTTGTTGTGGCTCTACGAATATTAAACTAAATTGTGATAGGCAGGATTGTGAGTTGTGTAGTATTTAATTTATTTACCTCGTTGATATATGTTTCCCTTTTGAAAGTATTAAGTTTATTTGCGCATAGGAGTATACACAAATTATTTACAGGTATAATAAAAATAGTTACCCACACCACCAGTCCCCAGAATTGTGCCCAGCAAGCTGGCTGCGTTACGTCGTTAGACAGCGATGCTAAAAAAAAATGCGTTGCCCGAGAAACAAGACTGCTCTCATCAATGCTGATAATTTTTTAGGATAATTCTTTTACTCGCACTAGGGCCCTACAGTCGCTTAAGTAAAATAAGATTTGAAGTACCTCTCTTATTCGTTACAAATGGAGGACTGAACGAGCTCAACGATTAGTTTACAAAATTGCGTGTCCTCAACGCTGTTGACTTTATTATCGAGATAATTGGAACTATGACACTACAGTTTGTCATTGAAAAATTCAGTAGGTAATTAAAATATTTGATTGAATGAAGAGGAAAATTTGTTACTTAATCAAAGGTTGATTGAGTGCCTAATAATAAAATAAGTAAGTACAGGTAGAGCTCGTCTAATCTAAGATGACGCGCCCCACTATCGCATTAACGCACACAAGCAAGTTTAAAATATGGACGCAATACATATACAAATGCCGTTGTAATTGGTCATTCAGTTGCTGGTGAGATTCAAACGTCGGAGCACGCGTCGTTCATTGGCTCCCACACAGATGAATTGTCGTTATCAATATTTGCACTCACACATCGAAATCAACTAACGAAGTAGTGGGGCGCGTCATTTTAAACTAGACGAGCTCTACTGGCCGTAAATACTGCACATTGCCTAGTTCACTTTCGTAGTTCGTAGTTTGTCTGAGTTAATACGAAGCTGAAACTAGCCGATGTGCATTATTTATGGCCGATACCTGTAGATACATTCTCTTTTCAATATTCTTGGTATTGTACTTTTTTTTTATCCCTCTAAGGTGGCAAACAAGCTTACGGCCTGCCTGATGGTGAACAGTCGCCGCAGCCTATGGACGTTTTTATTTACTTAAAGTCATTAATAAGTATTTGCTCTAGTTTAAGCCTCGCTATTCAGCGGGGCAACGCGGCCAGTATAGTATTTGTAAATTGTAATTTAAACTGTAAATAAATGATTCATTTATCTTTTTTTTGCTCTATTGATAAAACGTATTTGTTCTATTGGATGCCGACTATTGTTAGTATTGTTATCTGTGAGAATGATAGTCGTCTCCAATGACGCAACTCAAAGTGCCGCTCGAGTTCTTTGCCAATTTGTTGTCAATGTGTCTTGCATACAAAATCCTATTATACGATTAATTAGGTATATTACTGTATACATTGGGTTTTATTAATTAAATCGAGAAAAAGTACTCGGAAGCCTCTTATTATTCTTCGCGAAAACTCAGTATTGCCATCATTTTATGTAACGTACGCCGGCAACGATGCCAACTATCCACGTTTACGAGGAAGATAATGAGGTGAAACAAAAGACATTTCAAAAATAAATAGCATAGGAATGAATAAATAGCATGGAACAATGGAAGATGACGTGAAGATTGTTAGTGAAAATCTTTGTTTAATAGGCACTAGTGACATAAGTCTAAACTTTTAATATAGCGACCTATTTGCTGGAAGCAAATATCCAAGCTTAATGCTTTGTTTCATTGACATCAGTTATACAAATATTTGAGTGTATGTAAACGTAATCCGACTTTTTCTGTCGGTTTGGTTGTATTTATTTCTATATTTACCAAATTAAAAAATACGTGTCCAATATATTTTTTTAGTAAATCTGATGGACTAGTTAGGGTTTTCGTAAACTTCCCCCCTTGAACTCAAACATCCCCTCTGATGGTAAGCAGAAACCGTAGCAAAGGATTATTCCTTTAGGGCCGATTGTTCAATCCTCAGATAAATATATCAGTCTGATAAGTCATGTATAAGTGAAGGATAACTGTTTGTTTTAATTTGGCAGTATATTATTTTATTAGACAGATAAATGTTATCTGAGGATTGAAAAATCGGCTCTTAGTCAAGTATAACATTCGTGCAATCGACCATAGCCACTAGCGCATTGCCGATCTAATACCTATTAGTTGCATATGCTTGCATATCTCCCTATATAGCCTGTAGTACCTACTAAAGACAATACATTACACCACGTTAATTAGTTACCAGATAGTCATGATGAATAGGATGTCTCGGACAACTGACCAAGCGTGTAACTGTATCTATGTAGTCAAATATTGATAGTTGAATCTTGATTTGCATAAATACTAATTGCTTTTCGCTAATCCTTAGTTAAAGATAACACGACTACCTACCTCGAAATATGTCATCAGGTGACATTTTATCTATGTACTTAGGGAACAGGTACGTAATCTAAACTCTAATCTATCTTTGAATTTCAGGCAGCCACCCAAGTAACATTAATAAAGTAGCAGTAATAAAAAATGCGTTCACGAATATTTTTTTTTATGTCTTACGATAGGCAAACAGGCAAGCGGCCACCTGATGGAAAGTGGTCACCACTGCCCATAGACATTAGCAACACCGAGACTATCGCCAATGCGTTGCCCACCTCTATAATATGTTACTCTGGCAGCAATAAGGCAAATATCCCTCCACTGCCAAAGCCACGGTTCCCCAAATTCCCACCCCATGGAGCTCTGGAAACCTTACTCACCGGCAGAAACACAATACTATTTAAAAGAGTATTGTTTAGCTGCGGTATTCTGTAAGGTGAGGGTACTTCCCCAGTCGGGCGGCTCCAATTCGAACGGGATACCCTGCTATGCCCTACCTCTCTTAAAACGAATTGTCCATTCGGGCAACGGTAATACCATTATTTTACCATGCCAATGCGATCCGTGTTCCATACAGTCTGGTTTTAAGCGTGCAATTTTTAAAGCGAATATTTTCAGTTTTGGAACGCCGCAGCGGATCTAAAGCGACGGTCCCAGGAGCTCAGCCAGTCTAGACCGAACGTTTGAGCACAAGTTTTCGCTACAGTGGATTATTTATCACACAAGTTTCACTCGGTACATGCACGAGTTTTTTCAGAGTTGCGACCTATGTTTTAGTCGAGGCATTCTGAATATATTATTCGCGAGAATGTACCGAATTCAAACATTTTATTTTATGTCATCACCGGCTGTGGTAACTCCTTACCATTAGGTGGGCGGGCGGGCCGTAGCTTTCTGCGTATCTTGATTAAACATTTGTAAGTTACTTCATTTTGTAATTAAAAAGTACATGCATATGACACTTACGAAAAGTTGCTGCGATCAAGTAGATTAACTACTTATCCATTGCATAAACGGTTGACAACTTCAAGCGACTTGAGCCTACGAGATTAATTAACACCAACCTTGACAGCAATTTTTATGTCAGATTGGCTGGATTAAATTAAATTAGTTTTGATATTTTGTAAAATGTCAAAACTACTTTTCATGTTCTTGGGTAACTACTATTTGGTAACTAATAAATTAACATATCTTGATCTTATAGTTGCGTGCGGGTATATAGGTGGTTAATTTTTCATACGTAGTTGTACTATTGTCTTCTGTAGGTAAACACGATGCCCTAACATTCTCTACCCTTGACCATGATAACTGTGAAGTATTCGAAATATGCATTCAATATAATTCATAAAGTGAAAAATATAATCCGCGATTAATACGTAAATGTGTTTCATTTAGAATACCTACATATTACTCGTATATATACATATACATAGGTAACTTTTGAAAACAATACATAAAAATAAGGACTTAACTCCGGGCATACGAACATACTATAAAAACACATTTTATTACCTAACTCGGCCGCAACGTACCACCAGCGAGATGGCGGTCAAATGCCTGGACCAATGAAGCGGTTGATTTGTCTATGCTATCGTTTAATTCAATTGAATGAAATAATAACTACCTACTTGAATGCCTTCGTTTATAATAGCGTTTGCCACAAAGGGTAAACAATCGATGACCGTAAACTCAGCAAAAACGATTCCATTAAAATAACAATATAGGTATGTTATAGAACCGTTTCGAGGCTTTCGATGTAGTTGAAATCAAGTGCTTTGATGATAATCTACCTAATTTTCTCGTTTTATAGACACCACTTAAAATTTGACGATTCGATAGCGGGGTAGTACGGAACCTATAGCTTTTTATACCACTAAGGTGGTAACAAGCTTACCGATCGTGTGTGATGGTAGGTAGACGAACCTGACACACACACGGTAAGCTTGTGTTGTGACCTTCGTAAAATTTTTTTCGTAGCGCATCTTAAGTATATTTGCTTTATTGTTGTTAAAATCATTTAGGTAGGTAATTTTAGGTTTCAGGGCAAAAGGCAAGTAAGACAAATTAACCTGTTCGGTTTTCATATACATTGATTAGGTAATAGATAGGACATAATATGTCTAGAGTTCTTCGTCTCAAGAACGGACATAATCAATCCGTTTCAGTCTGCAGCACCGATAAGAGCTGAAAAGGAAAAGAGAAAGTAGACAAGTCAATTCGTTTGGGATCACTGCGGTAATTTAACGGGGTAATTTTACTCGGCTAATTGATCTGCGCTGGTTATCTCGTGTGTTAATTAAAATGTTGCGTGTCCTCTTAATTTTGCCGGGGTCATTTAGATATATTCAGTCAGTGTACCTACACTTCATCCGTATGCTGGAACACTGGTACCTACGTATTTGAAATACAAAATTATCATTTTATATAAGAATGTAGATAGAGCCATGCATGTTCTTTTCTTTTCATTATGAAGCTCCTGGTGCCTGGAGACATAATAATATGAAAAGAAATAGAGCAACGTGCCCACCGCAATTCGCACCGCATTCAATTTGCGAACTCTTCAAACTACGAGTGGGTAAGACAGCGACTCGTCCGCCAAATAATTAAGGAGTCTAACGAAGCGATATATCTAATTAACACATTAGTGTTGACATGTGCCGTACGAAAAGTATAGTGATTTGAGTATAGTATTTAAAATATACATTTATCACTAGTGGTTGTCCGTGACTCGCTTGCGTGTCCCCGACTCATCCCGTTTCGATCTCAGAAAGAGCTCAACAGCGTGGATGCTGCATTGTCTTTGCAAGAAAAAAGTACATTTAAGTACATACCTTTAAAGAATCCTGACAGAACGTGAATTTTTAAATTGATCTTTGTTTTAGTTAGTATTTAATGTACCTACTTTAGGAACACACTTCCCGTTTTGAGACTGGTTTTCTTTGACTAACGGAAAGGATAAGGTAGGATAAGGTATTTTACGTGAAAACTTTAAAGTTTGACAGCGTGTGAAGCTTGACTTGTATTAAATAGCCGTTAAATTTAAATAAATTATAGTCACAGCCTTCATCATCCCCACTCTGTATTCCCCATTATGGCGTCTTATTTGTCTGATAGGTTCTTTCAAGTAAAACGTGCAAGCAAGATTATATTTTCACCAATGCCTCGCTGGTGTGCCCCAGGGCTCGGTGCTCGTCCTGGTCCTATACAATATATTTACTTGTGACCTACCAATAAAAGTCCCTGTAGTTGAAATAGCTACTTTTGCCGATGATACGGGCTTCTTGTCATGTAGCTCCGATCCAATCCTAGCCAATAATAGACAGCAAAGACAACTCAACGCCACCCACCCACAAATGGATGTCTAAGCGGAGAATTAAAGCAAGTGCCTCAAAATCACAGCACATAGCCTTTACTTTAGAGAAGAGAGGAGTAGAGAAGAAGAGGAGATTGCCGCATGGGTATTCCATAACCCCAATACGAAAAATTATTTTTTATTTCCAAGCAGCAATAGGCTAAATCATCTGAATGTCGTTGCCAGCCCGCATGAGTGGTTGAATTTGCCCGCGCGGTATTGGATCGGGTCGGGTCATACGCGCCGCATCGGTGCTAAGGTCAGATTGCGCAAGGTTTGTTTTGTCGTTTTTCGCGTCCGCAGATTGGAAGGCGCCAACGGAACTGTTTGCTCCACGCGTAAAAGATTACGAGTCTACTTTTTAACCCCAGAGGTGTGTCGTAACTTTGATGTGTGTATCTGTCTGTGGCTTTGTGTAGCTGTCTGTGGCATCGTGGTTCCCGAACGGATGGACCGATTTGTTTGAAAACCAGTTTAATCAAGATGCTTTCTTTTATTAAAATCGGTTCTTTAATTTAGAAAATATTTTAGTTTAGGTTTACTTGGTCGGGGGTTGTCGGTTAGGTCATTTCCAACCGACAAGGTTTTTTTAAACTCGCTGCCATTGTCTGCCTTGTTGTTGTACCTACGCAAATATGATGAATGAGTTAAGAACAATCTAGCTACATTTATTAATGATTTTAATATTCACAATTTCAGAGGAGTGTATTAAAATCTTTCATAAATAATTACAATGTCTGCTGTGATTATTTGTGTGTTTCAGATTTTCGGACATTTCAAATGGCCATGTCAAATACTCGAATAACAATATGCTAATTTCCATCGCGCATGAATATTTACGACACTGAAAATAACGTCTCAATATTTTCACATTTGCATATCGTTTAGCGAAAGCGTGTATCACTGAAGGCTGTTAACAATCTATGCTCACGCGTGTGTGAACCGAATATGAAGAAATAGTTTGCTAAGTTTACATAGCACAAGCTTCTCTTAGTTTGGAGCTATATGGCGCAAGATTATAATGTATAGTATATAACGACGTAGTTTTTTTTTTATGTCATACGTTAAGCAAACAGGCAAGCGCGCCACCTGATGGAAAGTGGTCACCACTGCCTATAGACATTAGCAACACCAAGAGTATCGCTAATGCGTTGCTTACCTCTATAACACGTTGCTCTGGCAGCAAAAGGTAAATGCCACTCCACCGCCAAAGCCACGGTTCCCCAAATCCCCACCCCATGGAGCACTGGGGACCTTACTCACCGGCAGGAACACAATACTATTTAAAAGAGTATTATTTAGCTGCGGTATTCTGTAAGGTATGTACATCATCATCATCCTATCCAAACGCTTATCCCGGCTTCTGCCAGGGTCCGCTTTCTTTTCTTCTCCACTTTGCCCGGTCTTCTAGGTAGGTACATATCACGCTCAAATCTGAGATATTTTAAAGAGAGGTCAGGTTATGTTACCCCAAACTGACGGGCATGTGCGAGAGGTTTATCAAATGTGGAAGAAGCTAGAGAGGTTTTGTAAGACCGTAGCAAGTGAATAATTTCTCTGTCTACCCCTACGGGAATAAGGCGTGACGTTATAATATATAAATTGATGTCTTTTTTATGAAATCCGGCAGACAAACTGGCAAGCGGCCTCCTGATGGAAAGTGGTCACCGCCGCCTATAGATTTCAGCAACATCAAGGGCGCCACCAATGCGTTGCCCGCCTCTAAGGAGACCTCTAATATACCTCTTGAACGATCCCATGTCATGGTTCAAAGGAAACACTGTGGCTGGGAGGTTTATTAATATTTAACAGTACCATCTCGGACCCGTATCACGTATAATAAGGTCTTAGACGGTTACGGTTGACATGACTCTACCTACAAAGTTTTCGTTGTACTATTTTCGGCATAAACCGCAAACAAAATCAATAAAGATGTCTGATGCGAATGATCCAGTTCGCGGCGAGGTTTGCTTTGTATTCCTGAATAATGTCCGTTCTTTCTTTCAGTTCGTTCGATCATTTCGTTCAGCTTGAATTTTCTCCTCTTTTACTTGTTCAATCAAGTTAGTAAAATGTTACGTAAGGTTGGTATCGTGATGATAATGTAGGTTACGACGGAATCTTTCTTGAAAAAAATACATTTTGAACTTATTTGGTAACAGAAATATTCTCAAATAGGCTCTTCGAAAACAGCGATCTGTTAAGAGTAAGCAAGTTCAGTGTTGCATTATTTCAATGCAAAATTTCCAAACTAGGTAGGTAACCATCTTAACGTGTAACTAATGATATCCTCAAAGTCATTCTTCAATATTTCAACATTACGGTATGACATAGAAAATGATACTAAAGCGTGCGAGAGACGACGAGCTGCCAATCTGATGGTGCAACGCAACTTGAAACTAATGATAAGACTTGTTTTGTTTAAAAATATAAATAAACGATTGCGCCAGATAGTAGGTACATAGTAAAATAATTAATATGTCGACTCGTAGTCGTCTCATACTGGAAAGGTCACCAACTTACACTTTAGAAATAAATTTATTATAATAATCATGCCTGAGGGAATCATAAAACGAATAGAAAACCACCTAATCGACATAATGAAGACGTTGATATAACATTCTAATGTTTCAGCAATATTGATTTCCAATGTATAATTGGACGAGTGACATAAATAAATTCATTTAACATGACAGCATTAAACGTCAACTCAACGAAAATCTCAACGTCCTTGTACATTGACAACATTGGCTTTGAGACGAAGCCTCTACCAACATGACGTCATGTGATAAGAGATAAGATTATACTGCAATGCCGAAATAACCAGAAGCCACGGACTAAATCCGTTTTGTCGGCTAAAGTCAAGATTTTTGCGTATAATAACATATTTATCTTCTGAAGCAAAGATTTTGTCTTACATTCTAACATCAAAATATCTCCGATTGTATTTCTGTCGCGTAAATAATAACTGACGATTAAAATTGCTATTCACGACGCACGCAGAATATTGCGTTTCCACGGAATTCCTCGCTGACTGGAAACACAAAGCCGAAAATTTCCAACAAAACGAACTGATTGCGAAATGAAAACGGATTACTTTGTGATCTGTGGTTCAGTTGTAATGTTGCCTTGAAATTATAATTTGCGTTCCCTACACACCTTTAACTGACTTATTTTACTTGTAGACTAATTCTGGCGACTGAATGTGTGACCATGATCCAAGGCCGTCGCTCGATTGTATCTGATCTGCCAAATCCTGGTTTGGCCCGGGCCTTCGTGCGCGAGAGCACAACCGGGACATGTTTCTTTTTACTTGGATACTAATACAACTATACCTCAGCTCATCATTATCTATAACATTATCCCTGCCGTTTCATTTCACATAAATTTTCATCAAATTCCGTTCATCTTCGATTTACCATGATCAGTTTAATTAATTATTTTAAGTGGATTAGAGACTAGATCATCACATTAGGCATTCCGCGTCGTGTTTTGTAATTCTAATCATTACTTGTGTACGTCTGGCAAGTAATGGCGCGTAAAACATACTCGATCAACTGTTTGGTCCACATAACCGCTCACCGTTACGCTCGTGGTGGCAATCATCGGCTGTTGTGTTCTGAGATAAGATAATAACACCCCGAACGCGCTTGGGTAAGAAAAAAAACGTTACTTGTTATTATAACGTACCTAGATTTTCATCGTACATGTACTCCCTATAAGCCCCGTGTTTCGAAAAGAAATGGAACAAAAGATTTTCAAAATTCAAATAGTGAACCGCCGTTAGTTCCAAATATTTTATTTCAAAATTGGTAAGCTAAGTAAATATATTGCGTTCCGTGTTCGAATATTTTGATAATAGTTTCATGTGTAATAGGATGCCCTTTTTAGATGTTTCCATGTACATAGAATAGTCAATATAGTTTTTACATGTTTACGTCTAAACAAAAATATTTGTTACACAATACACTCATATAGGCAATTAAATTTAATGTTATACGAGACAGCATGAAAGTAAATCGCGTGCAACACAATGAAACTAGACATGCCTACTAAATAACTACATCAATACTGAAGAGCTGATCATGTGATCTACATACTCATTACTCCGTGACTGTCTGTCCAGTTATTTCTCATTGTATGATGCAGAGATGCCAATGGAATACGAGTAAAACACATTTTACGATAATAGAATAGTATGATGTACTTATCAGTCTTTTGTAGATATACCGTGCCCTAAAGTAGATACCTACCAACCTACCTATTATCTCTATATACCAGCCTATGTTGGGTCAACGGAATGTAATTGTAGTGTTTTACAAATCGGTTTATAAATGACGGAGTTCTGTTCTGTGGTAACAAAAGGAGGACTAAAGGACATACAACGGAATGGTGAGAATTCCTTTTTGAAGTAGGTTAAAAGTGAACTAGTATTTCCTATTCTACTAGCTAGATTGTGGTATACCTAAGTTCACGCAGCCCGTGTTTGCGGGTCAATGCTGTCATTGACCGTCTGATATCTTTTTTCAGTAGGTAGGCTGATAAACAGAAGTTTAGAGCAAGTGATACCTACACAATCGCTTTGTAATACTTGACTTGTAATAGAAACTAGTATTTGGACAGATTACGAGTTGAATCTACCAACCTTAAATGCAATTCCCAGGAAGAGAAACGTTAGTATAGGTACCTAATTAATGAAAAAGGTGATGATAGTTTAACTCCCAGAAGGCAAATTAAACGCATTTTCAAATTAATAACTTTCCCTTTGGTTTCACGTGTTTGCCTCATAATAATAGGTAGTGGGCATAATGTTACAAATAAAATATTTTATATAAACCTTGGAGGTAAAATTACGACAGTGAAATAAACATAAAGTTTATTACGATGTTGCCACATGTTTACACACATGCATAGGACCTAATTCTAAATGTATGTGACCGCATGAATAAGGTATATTTATAATAAGTATATAGTAGTGTGATATATGAATGTGGTCACTGTAACACTTTCACATGTAATGTGGTCTAATTGACTCTGTGCTGTGTGAGTTAACTGCCTCGAGTTATGCAACTCGTCTTGTGACAGGTTTCGATCTAGATTATTACCCATAAGGGTATATTATCGTATATAAATACGATAACATACCCTAGATTATACATAGGAACCATTATGCCTTTTAGTTCATGTCATGAGACATACAAATTCATTAGCTTAGTCTTTTTCTACCATACACACATTGTATGTTAAAAAGTGAGAACAGAACACTCAATAACACCACACGCGTAACCAATTAAAAGTTGTTGTGATTACACTATCACTAAAGACACATGATAATTAATCTATTTGGAAAACGTTATTTATTTCGGTTATTTACATTTAAAGCTTTAAAATAAATTATTGAATTCGTGTCGGCCCAATTTTCAACTCTAATCAAATTCATGATGAAAATTAGATATAAGTTGGAAAAGCTTAAATAAAATTTGCATTAATGTCAATGTAGTCTATCATATTGACACCGACAGATTATGCAATAATTACCATCTCTATAAGATGTAATAAATAACAGATTACAATAAATGAAAAAAGGTAACGTTTTGACCGCCTAGGAGCCCTCTTGATACTTATAACATGAAATATTTCACTTTATCGATGTTATCTCGTAAAAATTGTGATACGACGATTATAAGACATTATATAACGGTGTTTACACCACTAATCGGTGATTTCATTAGATAACATCGATTGGGGCACTTATTGTAGAAAATGATTGCATGTCATAGTAGATGAATACTATGTTGTTTTATGAATGAAATTAGTCTGTATATGTTTGTTGTTTTCTCGGAGTTTAGATGGATCAATATTGTAAATATTTTTTGACCTTTTATACAATTTTGTTTTATATTGGAAAGTTGACAACAATTTGGTTCTTTTACTGTAAGCATAACAAATTTACTACTTTTGATCGACGAGGTCGTTGACTCGGATATAGGTAGTCTACAAGAAGTACGAAATTTGGTACTATTTGGGACTTATGGTGCATTAATAAATAACATTTTTCTTGTTGGCCGCAACTGAATTTACATTTTTTACCTGCTACGTCACACACATTGAGAGATCCTTTGATAAAATGGCAACCGTGATTGTCCCGCGCTAATCACCTTTGTGCCAACTTACTGTTCACTCAGCCAAGTGGCATTTCCCCTAATTAACCGGCCGTCATCATTTTTACGAGCCGCATAAATAAAGTTGTCAGCCCCCCGGTTACGGAGCGGAGATCCTGTGTACCATTGTGATGGTATGGTATACTACACAACACTCCAGATAGTGCCCAGATAACGGATAAATTTATGCACGCTGGAAATTTTGGTGATCGCCATGCTTTGATAGATTTCGCATTTGGAAACCAAGGATTGTGGGAGTTTTGCACCGAGGACGAGTGAACTAAATTTGTCGCTGTTCTAAATAATCTGATAATGAATGAGCTCGTGTTAAGTGATTAGTCATAATCAGCAGAGTTTACGTTACGGTATCTGAGTTTTAGCAGACACTTTAATTTTTTTTGCATGTCTAGACTTTGGTTCCGTCTCCGGTTTGTACGCGCATCCATAGTGTCTTCTTTTATAATTAGACTAGCTAGGCATTAGACCACCATCACCCATCACCAAGTGACGATGCGGCCGATGATGGAACATACCTGTCTAGCTCATTTTATACTGGTGGTGAATAGGTTGATTTGCTGTCTTTTATATCCAGTATCTACCTACTTCGAGCAAGAAGGCGATTTAGTACATTTTTGCGTAAAACTTGTAACATTTTATCTACGTCCTCATTTCTTTCCTTAAACGAACCTTGGCCCCTTGTATCACTGCCATGCAAGGCTTTTGAGACAATTTGCTGCTCAATTACTCCGAGATACGTACTCGTGTAGTTTTATGTTCCAAACTCCACATTAGGTAACTAATAATTATGCTAAACATTCAATTTGTACGGTCATCTAAGTGACAGTCACGTATACGGTCAAAGCAAATTGCTCTGAGATTACCTTGCGCGCTTGCTTGATCTGTGATGTCATAGAATATTTACCCTAATTATGGGTATACATATAGAGACACGACTTTCCGTGCATGTAACACCGAGGTGCAAGCATCATTAGCACGTTTCGTCCAAAGTCTGAAGTGATAATACTACAATGTTAGGCAACAAGATAAATGACATCATCGAGGATGCAGTTTTAAAAGTTCATTGCTAAACGTGAATTGGCAATAACGCTTTTTGTAATCAATAAAATAATTAGGATTGCTTCTTTTTTATTTATATTTTACTTGATATTTTTTATTTAAAATTGGTTCAAGATTAACCTCTGATCACGGGCAATAGCCCAATTACTAAATTTTAACGACTGTTGCCTATTTAATTATAGTAGTTTACCAAACTCATTTTATAAACAAATATAAGAGTAGAAGAACCAGTTTATATTGAAATGTTCTTTTAATTCAACTCTTCAACTCTGTTATCCTCAAATCGATTCTCACCGACATTCGACTGAATTAGTCGATCGATCGTTGCCTTGTTTTCGTTTTCGATTTCGACTTTCTAACTTATACCGTGTTCGCAGGAGGTGCAGTTACGCTATCGACCCCAGTAAACGTGGAAAAGGGCACTCAAGGTATGCATGTGGCTCTTACGCGATTTACAACCGGCAATTAACACACACTGCACGCTGGAAAGACCTCATAAAGTCAATGCCTCAGCTTCAATTGACGTGCATTGTGTAAACCTTGTTTTACTAACCTGTGCTTTAATTTATGTTTGTCTTATACTGACCTGTGGATTTAATTGTATATTTGTCCTATACTGACCTATGAGTTTAATGTATGTTTGTCCTATACTGACCTGTAGGTTTAATGTATTTCTGTCCTATACTGACCTGTGAATTTAATTGTATATTTGTCCTATACTGACCCATGAGTTTAATGTACGTTTGTCCTATACTGACCTGTGGGTTTAATGTATTTCTGTCCTATACTGACCTGTGAATTTAATTGTATATTTGTCCTATACTGACCCATGAGTTTAATGTATGTTTGTCCTATACTGACCTGTGGGTTTAATGTATTTCTGTCCTATACTGACCTGTGAATTTAATTGTATATTTGTCCTATACTGACCTGTGTTATACTCCTCTTGAGTTATAATTCTGGTCTTAAGTTCAAGCTGTTTGTCGAAATTGTTAGAAGCAATCTGGCGGAGAACGGTATTTAATTTTAGCTGCAAATTGGGTCAGACAATCCCTGAACAGCCGTCACCTTGGCTCTATCAGCATAATAGTCTGAAACTGAGCCTTTGTCACTATAATTTCTCTTAGTAGGACCTACTTACATTCTGCGAATTTAGCCTGTAGTTTTGATGGCAATAAATACCTAGTTAGGTACTTTCGATCGATCGATATTATTTTTGGATCACAAAAACAATTACAATTTACTTAAGTGCGATCAATCAATTCGTTCCAGTTTTTGTGTGTACTAAATTACGGTTATTTTCATTTAATTAACTAAAACAAAAAACGCAACTAAACACGTTACCCGAACCGGCGACAGTCATTCTTCAACCTTGACTCGGTCCCCTTGGGGTATCATATATAAACAACTTTTTTGCCCTTCCCACCCCGAGTAGATCACCTTGTCACTATTGCGTTACTTACTACTTGCTCCCACAGAAATTGTGGTTCAAGCTCTTGTTTACCTTTTCGTCAACTACTGTTTTGATACTCGTAAAAACCGAAGCTTTTACCCCAATTCGTCGCTTTATTCGTTTATGTTAATGCATTATGTATTTTTCCTTTGTACAGAGTCCGTCCAAATTCATTTTGCGTACCTATTTACTGCGAATAAACGACCACACAAGTATAAGGTACCTACTATTACCTACAATGTGTGTTATGTATTGTGGCAGGATATAGGAGGGAGTAGCACTGTTTTAAAATTCTCGAACTAAGTAAGATACACAATATTTAGGTCAGAAAGGGAATGTCAATATATAATGAAAGTTTTATGTGTGATGGCACAAATTCTATAGGTGTTTGGGTTTTAAAACGGCGGGGATATTTACTATTACACGGTTTGCAATGAATTTCTCGGTAATGTTACAGCATTAAATTAACTATGCTGTAGAATTAAACGAGTCGGATAAATGAACTTGTCATCATCATCCTTTACTAGTCTGCTGCTAGATATAGGTCTCCTCCAAGCGCCATGAGCGCCAATGCATCCTGTCCTAGGCTAGGCGCATCCAGCATCAACTGCAGTTCGCAAATCGTTACTCTGGCCGAAGGGCGTTCTACACTACGCTTGTCAAGTCGTGAACGTGAACTTACTCGTGTATTTGCTAAGTTAGGTAGTTCTTAGTTGAATTTGTACGTAGCTATTGCGTAAACTTCTAGAGCGTCTGCGTCTAGATACAAGTACCCTCACATAAACTGTCGCCTTACTCTCCGCGCACTTTCCAAACAGTTTTCAGAAGGGCTCTTACACAAGTTTTCACATACAAACTCGCGGAAGAGTCGTGTGATTGTAATTTAACTTTGTTATTTGTACTTTTGTTGTGGAGTTCCTAATAGATTTTCGAACCATGTTTATGAAAAGTGCCATCAATGGTGAAGATATAGCATATAATGTTTGTAAAATAGAGTGCATACTCGGATCAAATAAGAAATATGCTAACCAAGTAAACGACGTGGGTTATATTTTTAGAGCCTTATCTATAATTATAAAAAGTAAATTTCACTGTAGAATAGGTACTAAAGAACTGTGTGGGATGGTAAATTAATAAAGGAAACATAATTAAGTACTTTAAGTAGAAGTTATCTGTACCTAAAGACATTAATTTATGTCAGGCCGTACTTTAAAGTTCTATCAAGTTACAGCCCTCAAGTTGAGCTCAAGTTCGCTGTCATTTTGATCAAGTTAATGTCACAAATTTTACTTAAGAGTCCTTTTCATTGCTGTTTGCCACTTAGCTCTGATTGAGGGTGCTTTACGACCGTTGATATCGTCGGCCATTTCATTACATTTCGGTACTGTATTTACAGACATATCTTGCGTACAATTAAATTCCTTCCCTGATAAAATTATACATTGAATAAAAGCCAAACTATACCCAAACTATAAGCTTGTACAAGTTTTGTACAAGCTTTTCGCTGGGGTATATTTTGTATTTAACTTGTCGTAATATGTAGTTTATGTACAATACGAATAATCCGGGTATACTTAACTTAATTATCTACTGGAAAAAGGTTTCATGTTATGTCTGTGTATAACTCAAACTGACAACAGTTTGTCAAACTGTTGTCAGTTGAGTTATACAGTAACTGCCAAAGGCGATTGCCGAAACTAGAACGTGTTCCCGAGAATCGCAATTTAATAGGTTCATAGGTAATGTACGCACTGTTAGGTAAATAAAAAATAGAATGATTTTACAGCAGTGACTAAAATACATCACAACACTTACGAGGTACCTACCCATACTGTTTACTTAATGTTAGTAACTTAACTCTAACTCGATTCAGTTTTGTGGGCCAATTATCACGGCCTAAATTCGCGCGGGCGTGTGAGACTGCCACAGTTTTCAAGGACACTCACGATGGTTACGAAACTTGATTAGGCGAAGGATTCACGTGTTTTCAGTTTGGTGTTCCATTCCCAGGACTGATAAAACTAATTAAGGGTGGAGACTAGAGTCTGTTCATACCTGACGTGAACTTATGTTTGCGGTTTTATTGCTCCAGTGGGACATATAGGTAATAAATAAACACCACGAATTATTACTCGAAACTTGTAATTTTATTGACTCGAATTACAACATTCGTATCTCATAGTTCACAACGTGATTGGAGATCGGCAGAATGCGTTCGTCAAAATGAACGAAATTGACCATCAGTTCAGGTCTGGATGAGCAGGCGAGCACTATGAGTAATATAGTATATAATATGCATAGTAACGCTACTTAGTCAAGTATTAATATGGGTGTGAATCAGAGATTGTAGATTTGTAGAAGGTAGGATCCTCTTCAGATCATGTTTATTTACGTAAGCCATTCTATTAATTTCGGCATAAAATATCATTGGAAAATGCTCAGAGACCCGCTTGTTTGTATGGCTCGCTCGAAAATTGTTCTCCAATAAAAAATATTCTTTCATAACAAGCTTTTATCGCGCGGTATCTACTCATCAAGACTATTCCAAATAGCCCAAAGACGATGAGGTTATCTAATTGCGTTCAGTAGTTCCTATGACCACCTTCCGACACCATCATCAGACCAGCTACATGGTACCATATCTATTAATGCATTGTTATCCAAGTTACCTAGGTATACCAAATTACAGCTTAATCCTACACCAACAAATGGTCGTAAAATGGTTTGCAAATTTTGGCGGACAACTTACATACCTACATACGAACAGCGCAAGTTCAATAAAAGCTAGTAAAAAGAGAGTCTATCTCCCCACCCTAGTGTGCCGTAACTGAGAGCTAGTAGGTATTTTATCAGAGACGATCCAGAACTCGTTCGCTATCATTATCTCTCGACGATTAGATCCTCCCACGTGCGAGGTGTCAAGGGAGAGATTTGATAAGACCTGTTTAAGAAGCGTACAATACTTACGAACCTATGTGAGCAGATTTGATAGCGAATTTAATTTGTCAGCATTTAGACATAGACATAATGTTTATTTGACAATTTCTTCAATAGATATGAATAAACAAACAAAATATTTTTTACTAACTTAAATTAGGTTAAATATTGTAGTGTCATGCCAAACTAGAGCTTAGCTCGGCATACGCAGTAGGCAGTGAGACCACTGTGCTGATATTTTCTATTACCTTCTTAATTTTTGTATTACCTTCTTAATAGTTGTGTCTTAATCTTCTGTTACATAACTGTATGCTCTATCGTGTGAACAATAAACTGTTAAATAAATAAAATAAATAATAAATAATTTTTGATACTTCGCCGTACCTAAATCAGTTCAGTAGGTAAAGCTATGCTTATCACGAAGCCTTTTTATGAAGTTCTGTACAATTAAAGTAGGCAACGAAAATGTACCATGTTAGATTTCAAATACTCAAGACTAAAATAATTCCGCCAAAGTTTCCCCGTGTTCAAGATTACTTATCCATTTTCTCAGAACCAGTGGCCAGTGGGAAATCGCCATCAATATTTTACAAGGTTGTATGGAATTGGGAAATTTATAGCGGACTTTTCCTACTGTTTACTAAGCTATTGCAACTTCGGTACACTTGGTGTGGAGTTTCGTTCAGAAAACTCGCCTTTTGCAACAAAAGCCTTTTGAAACAAAGGCCCGATCTTCCATTGTTAGGGATTTACGAACGAAATACTCAATTACTGAACTCCTTTTGATGGCACAGCGCAGAAAATGGCAATTTGAAAATAAT
The DNA here is from genome assembly GCA_905147135.1 of Blastobasis lacticolella. Lineage (NCBI taxonomy): Eukaryota > Metazoa > Arthropoda > Insecta > Lepidoptera > Blastobasidae > Blastobasis > Blastobasis lacticolella. The sequence continues at coordinate 5,163,434 of LR990042.1, read as the reverse complement.
TTTCCGCAATTTTCGATCCATTGTAATTGGAGAGATTCTGAAAATTTTTAGAACCAAGTAGATTACAGGCGAGAACCTATACGTAACCTATCGTACAATATAGGAGTATTTTTTTCTTGAAACAGCCCTCTTTTTCCTACTGCAGAAGATACAAACAACAAACAAAAAATGATGTTTCCGTATAAGGAAACATAACGATTTTATAACTATCAATTATCTGACAGATGTCTGATTCGGATCAGGAAGCATGATCTTTAAATTCGCAACCCAACAATTTATGAACTTATATAGATACCAGGCAGTGAAGACGTAAGTTATAATTACAAGGTTTTTGTTCATGTATATCATTGTTTCCTCCATGTGTTACGTGTGTAAATTGAATAAATTTAATAAACACATTGTCACAACACAACAATACACCCTAAAGACAATAGTTCTCAGAAAAACCCGACAGCGCAGCTAATAACGACTACATTGTTTACCTATTATACAACAGATCGACACTTGAAGTCAAGAGCAAGGTCACTACGAGCCTTGTACTACAAAATTAATACAAAACGAAGAAAAATCCAAAACAACACAATACCTTTGGCATCCTGTTTTAAAGTCACTGTCACCAAAGCTTGCACAAGTAAAAAAACGATATTATATTTTTTTAAATCACTGTCACTCGCGGTGGTGTGATGGCGCGGAGGCTGTCGCGCGTCGTCGGCGCGTCTGAAGCCTGCGCGTGGGCACTATCACGTGCGGAGCGCGACAGTAGCGCCACTCAGCCGGTAAGCGCGGCCGTTTGAGGAACTAACGGATCTCTACGGTCCACCGGTTATCATCTGACGAAACGTTACTGCAATTGATTATGCTAGTGCAGTATGTAGATACTTGGTTATACGGAGTGGGGACCATTCGCTAGATATCTTGGTGGTTTTTTGTCGATTTAGATGTACAGTTGATCGGAACGGAACATTCTTATGACCATGTTCTGTTTTATAGTCTTTTGTATCGTATTTTTAATATTTAGATTATTGTATATTGGTAAAAGGTTCCAAACGAACTTTTTCCCACGCACACTAAGGTTGTGGAATGAACTACCTGGACAGGTTTTCCCTGGAGAGTACAACATGGAGTTTATCAAGAAAGGGGTAAAAAGGTTTTTACGGGGTCGGCAACGTGTGGGTGATGCCCCTGCTATTGCAAACGTCCATAGGCTGCAGTGACTGCTTACCATCAGGCAAGCCGTAAGCTTGTTTGCCACCTTAGTGGTATAAAATAAAGTTATGCTTATAAGATCCTAACCTTCCCTATTTATCAGTCCACTACATCTATTTTAACATAGTTACGTCAAGATAACATGCCAATCTTTCGCAAATGTAATGAAATCACTTTTGAAACAGTACGTAGTGACACATTCATTCATTGTGTTACGTCTAAGAGAACGAATGCGGTTTTAGCAATTACTAAAATTTAACACGTACGATCCTCCTACTTTACGGGGAAGGAAAACATCGTGATCGAACTTGCACATTTAGGATCCTGATCCAAACTCTTTATTGCAATTAAAAAGAAATACAGTAGATAGAAAAATATATATTTTTTGTCAGGTTCCCCTGTTCACAAGTCGTGGAGGTCAGATAGCAGCCGCTCCACTGTAATAGCTAATCCTGGATCATGGTCAATAGGGACACCGGTCTCTCGCGACATCACAACTTGGACATTAATGTCAAGATGATCATTTATTCATTTATTTGCGACCTTGCTAGAACTGCGTTCGGGTGTCCATGGGCGGCGGTATCACTCACCATTGGGTGCCATACGTAACCTGATTACTCGATTGCCTCCCTCTATATTAAAAAAGTAAAACAATACTTTATTTAGAAAGAGCTTACGAGGAGGTAATTTTTTTTATATAATCTGCCAAACTACAGAAAATGCAATTAGAGTTGCAAATAAAATAATGCAATTAGAAAGTAAGTCGAACATTCAACCGAAACAACTTAATAACAAATACAAACAATACATCCTCAAAGTTACCTATTCTGCAATTATGTTATGTAAACTGTCAGTGTATACTTACAAAATTACATTACCTACATGAACTAAATGAATATCTTTGTTATGAAATGGAATATCTTCATTATCTATCGACTATTTGCTGCAAATGTGAGAAGACTTGCCACACACCTTGTTCCTTTATGTCTATCACGTTGTATTCGTAACTTTTTGAACGAGTATTGCTTCATCGTCAAGTTTGCTTCTTATTTAGGTTGTTTATTTCATAACTATCTTTTGACATCTAGACTTAATGTGTTTACACCTACCCAGTCTATTGTATTTGATTCTATTTGTGTGCTCTCCATGGGAACTGTTGAAACTGTGCAAATAGCACTTCTGAATCGCACTACGAGAAAAACAAACAAGCGATCTCGTAGTGTTCAGCAAATGCTCAACGAATAGTTCAAGGTATTACCGCAACTTAAGTGAAAATAGATGTGGTAATGTGCGTGGTAGTCGAGCACGTAGTCAGTACGCCTTGTGCGCAAAAGACACATTCCGGGCCTATAATGGGACGTGTTCTGTTCTATATGTATTTTAAGATATCGAAGCAGGAGTACCACGTATTTTATGGCGATGGAAAACATCGAGGAACAAGCACACACATTGGAAGAATTTCGAGAGTATGCCAACGCCTGAGGACCTTGATGAAATTACATATACACACGTCACTATTTACCTAATCTTTTATGTTATTATTTTGAAACATGGTAGAAACAAAGCCTATTAACAGCAAAAAGTTATTGTACTTTTATCTTTAGCGTTAATGTTTTGAAATTGTTCATAATCATTTGTTGTCTTTTCAAATACCTACTACGGCAATTGTTTCATCTCTAGCTAAATTCTCTGAATTTATAAGTAACAGTGTTTTCTTAGCATAGGTATCGTTATCCAGGTAGAGTTGCCCTGCCCTGCCTCAGGCGATTTGAGATACTTAGATAAAAGCGATAGGCTTGCTTCTCCGTGTAATCGTTGTAGATACTTTGCGAATTGCTGAAAGCTCGGCAAAGTGAGGTTACAACTCGCAGCCCCGTATCTACGCCAAAACATCCCAAAAAGCCAAAAACATGGCGGTTGAACATGTTTGAACAATGTCGTTGAATAATTCTCTTTTATGTTCATGTGGATCAATTTGGTTGCTTCATCCCAATTGCAAAGCAAAAGTGAGTCGTGCAATATTAGCTAAATTGGGAAATATTTTAAAAATCGGCAAAAGAGATCTTCCGCAGCAGCAAAAATTTCGTCTCGGGACCCGAGGCAATTACAATTAGAAAAAGTCTCGAGAAATCGAGACGCGAGACCTCAAACCCTAGCTATCGACCTAACTAGGATTTGAGTCTCGCAGATTAGAAAAAACTTACTACCGCTCCATAGCAATCGATAATTTATCTGAATTTGTGATTATGTGGAATTTTCGTTTACGCTACGTGTATATCAATTCCCAGTACTTATTCATGATTACTAGACAAGCTGTAACATTTCAATATGATACTTCGTAATTCAATATTTCCTTTTGTGGCACGATAGTATACATAACGTTGATGGATATGTTCGTACGTATAAAACACTTTCGCTGGCACAGCGTGAGTAATGAAAAGGGAATAAAATCGAACAAAGGCAAAGACTGAAGGCAGTGCCAGGATACAATTTTCCGGTGAAAATTTTTATTGAAGCCGTAAATTTTTATGTCTTTCCGAGCCGCCTTGGGAATGTCATTTGGTACTTGGATCTTCACTTCTTCATTTCTGTACTCAAACGTAGCTTTTGCAGGTTAGGCAGGCACTTAAGTTGTGAGTTAAGTCCCCTATAGATGTTTTACTGTCAGTCTCATTATTCAACCCTTTGCAGAGTGGACGCGGCAATTTTGAACAGGGTTGGTTGTGGCACTGCTCATTTTGCTTAAGGGTTTTGTTAGAACTCGCAGAACCGGCGGAATCTTCAGTAAATATAGTCGAAAATCCCAGCTCATAATGAACCACTACCACTGCTAGTTAGCACCACGCACCCCGCGCACCCCTACTTTGGAATCAGTTGTGACAAGTTATTACAAAAGCCTAACAAGTTATTACAAATGTACTATATAACATCGAGTCTGAAGCCGAAGACGATTCTTACGCATACATTTTTCCTCTAGCCTTAAAACAACCAGTTAAAAAATAAACACGGAAGCAGTGTACCTACTTGGTGTAAGACAACTTTCCTGTACCAATCCATTTAGTACAATTTTCTAGACGTTTGAGTTGCTTTCCAGGCAGTCTATTTTTCACAAATTCCATCTCAAAGGATCTCCCTCGAGACTGAATTGTCTTTTAGGAACTATTTTGTTAACCTACTAAACATGAAAAGATAGTTCTTCTCATGTCTTTATCTAACGGTAAAGCAATCAGGCCAATAATTGATCTTGTTACCGGTGCTCGCGTGTTGACAGCGTGTCGCGTTTCGGTATGCTGGTATGCATCTCAATAAGCTCTTAAATGTTTAGATAGTTGATAGATTATTAGGTAGATATGGATAGACAAGCGGTGTATCTGATGTAGGTAGGCACTAATCAGGTGTTAAACTCTGAATAATACACAAAATTCCTACTTATTATCTGTCCAGACTGATTTGTCTTATGTGTTTATATTATTATTATTATTTGTTAAGTGGGCTTTTCAAGGCTAAACGTCCTAGTATCACTGCGACCATTACTGATCTATTGTGATCGCCTCTAGCTTACAGTTCAGTGCCGATCCCTACAGCTTCTATGAACTGTCAAAGGCTCTTAGCACTGAAATTGTGCACCTCATCCGGTAGTAGCTGGTATTTACCAAAATGGATGCTACGTTTGCGCATCAGGGCTTCGCACTTGCAAATCAGGTGAAGAGGCGATTCCTCGCCCTCCTTACAGAATCTGCAGTCATTTGTACTACTGATCTTCAAGTTAAATTATGTGGTTATATTTATGTAGGTATTTAACTGAATAATTTGCAGTATTCGTTGAAATTCACATTCTACGTGCTTCAAATATAATTTAAGACATCAATACACAACATACATAGGAAACGTAACGAGATTGATACGGCAAGTCTTGATTGTGGGTATTGTTTTTTCACCAAATAAGACAAGTCTGTCTGGACAGATAGTAAGAGTATCGTAGAATACGACTAATGTACGTAATATGCCACGTTCCAATTATGTTAGAAATTGGAGCCATTGGGCTTTCGTTTATCGATAACAAGTTGTAGTTAGCGTTCCAATCACATATTAATAGCTTATTAATAATAGCATTTAGGGAGCGTCGGTGACCTAGTGGTGAAGATATCCGACTCGTAAGCGAGAGGTACCGGGTTCGAATCCCACTGCGGCCATGTACATTAGTTGAATGCTAACCGATGCTCTTACGGCGAGGAAAAACATTGTGACGGATCCTGTTCAGGCGACTGAATGTGGAACCATGATCCAATCTGGTCGGGTTCCCCTGATAGCAAGGTCACGGAGGTCAGATGGCAGTCGCTCCACTGTAATTATCCTATCCGGCAAATCCTGGATAATGGTCAAGGCGGACCCCGGGACCTCGTGCGCGGGAGCACAACCGGGAGATTAACGCTATGATGATTAATAGCTTTTAGTTCATAATCTCGGAGTGGCTCATATTTGAGAGCGTCTATGACTTAAATCCCGCTGTGGGATAAGCTCGCCTTTGCATTATAAACTGTATTTTTATTTACTGTAATGTTATAAATTGATGCAATAAAGAGAAAAAATACATACTTAAGAAAATTTTGTTATTACGTAGAACTAAAAGCCGAATGTTGTTGTTCTATTATTATTTGCTCTGTCAATCGGACTGCAGCATTTAACACAGTACAAGCGACAATAAATCAATGCAGTGCTTCATCGCTAAATTTAATGTCTGTTCTATTTGCGGTTGGATGCTCTCGTCTAGATTGATTTCTATTGTTGTTAAGGACGTCATTGTATTGTAGGTAACGTACGTGAGATTGTTTGGTTGATATAGTACCTACTAGGTATAGTGTTTTAGTATAATCTTTTATTATACTAGATACGGGCCCAAAGCACAAACTCATTTGTGTTTCAGTCAGTTTGACTTTTGTTGGAAGTTACGATCTTCATTGCATCTTCTTTTTATGTAATACTTCAAACAAACAGGCTTGCGGGCTACCTGATGGAAAGTGGTCACCGCCGCCTATGACATCAGCAACACCAGGGGCGCTACCTTTGCGTTGCCAGCCACTTAGGAGACCTCTAATATAACTCTTGACTACCCCATTTCATAGTCCAAAGGAAATACTGGCTGGGAGCTCATTCCACGTCCGAATCGTACGAGCGAGAAACGGTCTTTAAAATCTTCGCGTAAACACCACTAGAAGGGATACATAGTGGAGATGAGTACCCAGCCCGCGGCGGTTGGTGCGATTGCGGAATTGTGCTGTGGGCACCAGATCAAATAGTTCCTCAGAATACTCCCCATTGTACAATTAACGGACGTATTAACTGAGTTGCATTCGTTAATATGATAAGGCACACGGCATGAGTCAGCATAATTAAAAAGCTTGCAAAAATACAGGCCTTCGCCGTTGCGGCGATTATGTTCGGGCACGAGTTTTTTGAATATGTAATAAAGTGCTGTTTAGAATCAAGTGTAGATATAGGTCAAGTTCATAGTTCACTAAGTAATTTTGAGGTCAGGAGGTCATAGGGACTATGTTTGGGTTTATTTTGAAGTTAGCTACGTTAGTCGTTCTCGGCGGCTTTCACCTGCTCGCAGTTCGGATGTCTATTAACAATCAACTTTCTAGTGGGCACTTAATATTTCCCCGAAATACAAAGTAGCCTATATTACTCAGTGATAATGTAGCATCCTAGTGTAATTTGATTTTATTCAATACAAGCAAAAATACAAAAATGCAAATATTTTTTCTTTATGATATTTATTAGGTATGACAAATACATAGGCATTTTAGGGATTTTTAGTATTTACTGCGGAGGGTGGGCCTCGCCGCCAACTTGAACGTTTGGTCTAGATATGCATAGCGTACCGATTGGCACCCCGTGATGGTATGTACATATAACGATGCAAACAACGCTTCCTTTTATCCCGCTTCTGGGATAGTCCTACTACGATTGTTGCGCTATTAGAAGAATTAGCTCTATTAGAGGAATGGAACACGTTGCCTGCGAGGGTGTTCCAGGTTAGAGTGAATAGGCTGTTCCTAGACAGGCATGCTCCATCTTCGGCCGCATCGTCACTAACTAACAGGTAAGATGGCCGTAAAATGCCTGTCTAGAATAATATTAAAAAAAAATGTCGTTTCCCGTCCCTAATAGGTATGCTCCATTGTACACTGCATCTACACTTAACATCAGTTGACTAATAACGTAATCCTGTTGCTAATAATTTTCTGATTTGAATGATTGCATTCGTTCCTATTGCGATATTATCAACTAAAAAGTTTCAGTTTATTGCAAAGGAACTTTGTAAGCAACTGAACCCGAAAGTAACAATTTCAATCATTCAAATCAGAGAATTGTTGGCAACAGTGTTACCTAATTAGCCTCCAGGTGTGGTGACCGTGAGCTTATAAAAAAGCTTTATAAACAAAACTTTAATATTTCTACTTTCATATTTATCTTATTATTTCAGACGATCCATTCAATGCTCAGAAGTCTCGGAAACTGAAATGAAATGTAGCTCACAAAAGACTGCCTTAAATAAAAGTTCCAGTTTATTTTAATTTAGCTTTTGCCGGAGATTGACCGCCCTGATAAAACGTCTAGCTACGCTTTATCTTACGGCTTTTAAATGTAGCTTTCAGAAATTACTAAAGAACTAGAAACAAAGTTTAATCAATGTACGGTTGAATTTTGAGACCATCAAAGTTCGTTCTATGACGATTTGGGGGAAACGCTATATCTTTAATTTGTGGGAATCTTGCCTGCTGTTCTTGCAACATGCAAAAGAAAGCCCATAATTTCCAGAAAAACTTTTTACAATGAAATTCGCAAGTGGAAAAGGACTACAGTTCCAAGTATCACTTACCACGGGGTGGCTTGTCTGCTTGTTTGTCACTGAGTAGCATAAAAATACCGGTTAATTTATGAGACTCATGTCTTATAAATTAACCTGATGCTAATATGTTCTTTAAATAGTCGTATTCGTTACAACTTAACGAAATAGCAAATTTATAACAGTTTTCATGAAAGATCAAGGAACGCTATTGCGAATCCATTTCGCACGAACTATAGGAGAATATGATCGTCACTTAATCTAAAAAAGTAAATATAAGTATGTACCTATGTGTCTTTAAATAAAATAAAACACAATCGTTACATAAAAACTACTTGTAGGTACTTTACCGTATGACTATGTTAATTTACCACCTTGCATATTCCTCTTGAAATCGTTCTATTTTTACAGAAATGCGAATGTCATGTGACATTGTCCGTTTGCCGAGCACTTGCCAATGTTTATGCTAAGTGGGCATTCAAAGTGGTCCGATTTGCGTCACTGATCTAACGTAAGAGTGGTCACAGATTATGTCTCACAAAGGATCATTGGACCGTCACTAATCGAGTGTTGGAGGTGTTGACGGCTTACAACGTTGTTAGTTCGCTCCATGTCTGTGTTGTAATGAAACTAGACCGTTGGATTTGGAACTGTCTAGATTGCTGGAGACCTTTGTCTGCTTTCAAATACTTGTTGGAGCTTTTTTATAGCTGGATTTTTCGTAGGCCCTCGGATTTCTTTTAAGACATGCACATCTTTACATGTTTTATTTTAACGGCAAAATAACACACCCAGCAACTTATATCTCTTGAATATCTAATAAATCTAATAAATTTTAATGAGGCAAAGCTAAGAACTCTATTTATTGGCTTTATATAAAAATCGCTTCAAACTCGGTACAGCTAATTTCGGGAGCTATAAAGTTTTACTACAAATAGATACAAACAGAAAACTTTTGACACTCTTTTTGCACCGGACCATTGGAGGTTAAAAACAAACATTTTGCTCCCGGGCCTCGGCGGGTATTTTACCGGAACAGAAGTCCAAATCAGAGGTTTTGAAGTTGACTTTTCGGAATCGGAAACCTGTCGAGCGAATTTGTTTTTAAACATACATAACGGTACCTTTTTCCTGTAGGGGTAGGCAGAGACCCCATTGTTCCACTTGCTAAATGGAAAATGAATCCCTCTAAAACCTCCCCGTAAAATCAAGCAATCAGTAGTTTCGAACTTTTGGAGTCTGAAGACTCGAACATTGCTGTAGGTAGACGAATAACACGCTTCTTTACGTGTAAACTATCCGCACGAGCCGCTTTGGCTCGACTTTTATAATGCGTACGGCTAAGGAGTGGAATGCGTTGCCTGCGAGTGTGTTCTCTGATCAATATAATCTGGATGCCTTCAAGGCTAGAGTGAATAGGCTGTTCCTAGACAGGCATGCTCCATCATAGACCGCATCGTCACTTACCACCAGGTGAGGTGGCGGTCAAATGCCTAGCTAGTAGAGTAATAAAAAAAAATAAAAAAATAAAAAAAAATGTTGAAAATGTAATTGATTATGTCTGCCAATTTTGGGTTGATAGACAGACGTTTATGGGTACACGTCCATAGCGCCCCCGAAACGGAAATTTAGGAATCGTATGATATTAGTGCGTGAAAAAAGTCTATATATGAAGAAAAAGTAAGCGCCAGGGATTATAAAGAGATGAAGAGGTTGGCAGATAGGAGAGAGGAAGCAGTGACGACCGACAAGTTTCACCTAGTTTGAAGGTTCGATTTATCTCCATTCGATTTTTTCCTAAGCGTAGAAAGCTAAAAGCCCTTGAATTAGTGATGATTAAATAAAGTTCAAGTAGCACACAGTATAAATAGACTACAGTCTAGAAGTAATCGTTTCCAATCCACTGAAGCCTGTCATAAAGCCAAGGACGTCGATGGACCGAGAAATGAGTCTGAACAATATCGACCATTCACGTCAATCCTTTCAAGACATTATTGTTGTCAGGGGCATTATTCGGCGGAAAATCGTTGATCTTTTGTCTTTAACAATGAGAAATGATGCCTAGTGGAAATGTACTCGTGGAGCATTATGTGTGGGCTGTAAATAGAACTGCGCGTTATTTACTAACTAGCTGTGTCCACGACTTCGTTCGCGTGGACTACAGGATGTCTCAAATTAAGCATCACTGTGGTTTGTGGTAAAGCACTCTTAAAAAAAAGGAGTTTTTAACGTGGATATGGAAATCAATTTTGCGACTATCAATAGTATGAGCAGCAGCTTTAAAAATAAAAGACCCACTGGCTTGGACACTGAGTGGGATTCGAACTTGTAATCCGCTCAGACTAACCACTTCATGCGAGAGGAAAGCGAGACCTAAGTCTCGAATTTAGTTGCCGAAGTCAGTTCAGTTTACGTCACGGACATAACATCCCGCCCGCTATTGGACTTGAGCCTCCTCCACCAAAGCGGGGGGAACAGTATTTGGTACACAATAGTTTTCATCTATGCTTAAGTATAAACTGTATCTAATAATTCTTATTCTCATTCTTATTCTTTATTGTACACAAAAACAATAAATACAATTTAACAGATGATAACTTAAGTACCAAGGCGAGCTTAACTCAACAATTGAGTTTTCTAGCAGAAACCCTTGGAGTCAAAGAAACCGATAGTCAGCATGTAGGCATAGGAAGTGTATAAAACTTAACAGTACTTCAAAAACTAAATTAATATTTACTACAATCAAATACTTTATAATATAAGTAGAATATGAAAAAAGTTTATTAGAGAGATAAATAATGCTCATCTTAACTCTTTTTAAAAGTGGTCAGATAAGGACTTGGAAGGACACGGATATTATGGAATATTATTACAAACGCGCAGTAATAATATGCATAATTGCTTTATCATTCGTTGCCTACAGAGAGCAGCAAATCAGAAGTACAGCGCCGAGTTTCCGGTATTGTCCCTTACACACGGCAAAGCGAAGTTCTCCCCCGCTTGTCTCGGGGGAAATCTCGTTATCTTTGCCTTGGATAAGGCCAACTTGGGCCGTATCGTTGTAGATATGCATGGACATTATATGAGTGTCTATTTAGTGAGATATCTTTAACTACCTGAGTGGTTCTGTGTGGTTGATGTGGGGTTGTAGGCCATGCAGAGGTCATGTTAGATTCCCGATTGGTCAGAAATTAAAATGATAAATTTTAATTATTGTTACGGGTCTAGGTGTTGTATGTATAATAAGTATGTGTTTTAAAATATACATATATGTACAGTTTTTTGGCACCCATAACGCAAACTTTGCTTACTTTGGGGCTAGATGACGCTGTGTGGATTGTCCAATCATATTTATTTATCTTTGGTTGTAATGGCATCCAATCGACTTAATTCAATCCTTCTGAAATAAGACAGATGGGTTTACATTAACAAAAGATAAATATCTAAGCGCTTAAACGATTAATCAATTTTTGTTTGAAGCCTGGGATACGTACCCTTTTATTTCTTATAATTTGATCTTTTAATTTGAACTGACAACCGCTGAAATGAACGAGTTCTTGAGTGGAGACCGCGAATCGGCGAGCGTAGCCCTCCGGCCAGATGGAGTGACGATTTGCGAAAGGCTGCGGGTGGATGCGGCAAGCAGAGGACAGGCATTGGCGTTTGTTTGAGTTAGGCCTATGTCCAGTAGTGAACTAGTATGGGCTTATGATGATTATTATTTATGACATTATTTTAGTCGCGCGGCCAATTTTAAGACACAAATAATTCTCATGCCAAATTCTCTATGGCAGTGCTGAGTAAGGTCACGTAAGAAATGGTAAGATATACACTTTTGAAATATCTATAGGTACTTATCAAAACTTTGAAGTGGTATATCTCGGCTAAACAGCACGATAGGAGATTTTGCTCACTCTATCGATATGCAAATTTTCAGGAATTCACCCAAATTGAAAAAACAAAAAAACTTTTTATTAAAAAAAGAACAAAAGCCCATCCCAAAGTTGTTCTGACCCCATTTCTGTCCGACCGACTTCTACTATGCAGCTATGTAGGTAAACTTTTATGGCCGGAATTTCAAAATTTTCTCTTTGTTACACCGTTACGAGATTTTGTCAATGCTTACCTACATAAAAATACTTTTTTCACGTGTTTCTAGCTTCAGTAGCTGAAGCTCATACAGCTTAATACAAATTGACATGTAATTTTATGCAAATAACCAAGACTATTTATATCTGAGGACCATTTCTTTTGATTAGGCCTCAAGAGAGCCAATTAAACTGAGAGTACGGCTTTCAAGTTGGCTGCAGTTCCTTTTCAAAGGATTTGCGATGCAGCTTGCTATTCAAAGTGGCGTACCAACATTTTCCATTCCAACCATGCCATGGATGATATGTTAGAATACTCTGTACGTTCACATGATACAGAGTTTCTGTCTGAAGCCGCTATAAGTTAGCGTCCTTTTAGCTAAAATAGTAAGTCTATAAGTCTTCTACTTTGATGCTGCTAGTGTGTACGAATGCTAAGCCGATTCCTCTTTTTGGCTAAAATAGTATCAGGCTATTACAAAATCTCTTAACGTTTCTGCTGATACTGTGTTCGTTTCCTGAGCCGATTATTTTGAAATTCAGTATTTAGAGGGAGCTTTCTCTTCTAGTTGTATAGCTCCTATATTTTTATCGACGACGTTTCCGCTAAGTTCTTATTAAATAAAACAAAAATATTATTGTATGTAACAATTTTTTTACTACTAAACCATTAGGATACCGACCTACAGAATATTTTGAGCACCGCAGCCCCTACTTACTTTCGAGCCCACTCGAATCTTTATGAAAATAAGTAGACGTGAAATTGTGTCATTTACTTGCCTAAACAGCCCGTCGAGCGACCGAGACTGCCTCTCTGACGGTCGCAGAATTATTAAGTTTGCCGTCTGATGAAAATGTTTAGCAAATATTTAACTTAAATTAAAGACTACGTAGACGGGGTGTACACCTTGGAGAAGTTTGTTTTAGTAATAAGCAATTTGATTCAGTGTTTTGATTACTAAAACCGTTATTTGTTTACTTAAAATGTTACTTAAATTACTTAAAGTTGTAGTTTTGCTCTGCCAAATGTTGTGGAAAATTTTGTCTTACCGAGCTAATCTTCGCATTATTTTTGCACCTAAAATACCGTATTCAAAGCCGCTGAGTTCTTTCCCAGCAAAGTAACATTAGTAGCCATAAAGATGATAATAGCGAATTTATACTATCGAGAGATAAAGGTTAGTTTTTAGAAGTGCCGAAAACCTTCAATTTATTTGACAAAGTATGTCTCGGGAGGGTTTTTACTTGCAAGGGCGAGGCGATTAGTGGAATTTACAGTTGAGAGTGCCCCTGCTAAAGTGATAAACATTATTTATAAAGCGCTTAGGACCATGAATTTTTCATATTAGTTTACGAAAGTTTCACCTGGACACAATTTCAATGGGACAGTTTCCCAACGGAACGCAGTTGACGCGTGTCCACGAGGGATTGTGTCGAAAAATTCTCTTGAAATTGTGTCCAGGTAAAATAAATGCGAAACAACAAAAAGCTGTCCAAGTTCACGCAACTGTAGGTACCTCTACAGGGTGCAGCCGGTCGATTCTCTAACCGTGTATTACCTATTCGCAACGATGTATTTCCTATTCGAAGTAAAGTATAGGTGTATTTACATGGTATTGTTATCATCTGGCAGTTTATACTATATTTCGACGTTGCGATCAAGGATGTTTCTTAGAGACTGGGGCTGCAGTGTAGTATTGCATTTTTAGGAAATACTCTATTGTTTGTTAGCTTGATCACACATTAGTAACTTGACGCTCAATCGATTAAGATTATAATTAACCAAGTGCTCTTATTTTGTTTCAGGTAAGGATGGACTTCATGCAAACACAGGTCTAGTAGAATAGTCGACAAAATCTAACTTCGGAAGTTGGGAGGCATCCCCTGGATTCTCAGGCCTAGCACATAAATATTAGGTCATAAACTATTCACAGCCATTTCGCATTCTGACCACATGACGCCTGCGCCGCCATATTGGATCTGTGGACACAGCCGTCATGGAATCCCGCTTATCACGTCCGAGTTTTATTAGTGCCGTGCCATATTTACTGAAAGCGAGTGCTTAGGATTCTGCGATGTGTGATGTGGTGCTGTACGAGAAATATGAGGTTAGTATGAGCAAGTATACTAATAAATTAGTCCGGCGCCATGTGACATGATACACGTATTATGCTGAACCGATTGTGACAATATGCCAGCAGAGTGGGCTTTTTTAGCTTAAGTAAAACTAGCTTTGCACGCTACAGAAAAGATAAAACTTGGTTTTTAGTGATTCCGGCGCGACTTCGTTCACGTATACTACATTCACTTTATCTAGGCTAGAAGCGACTTTAATATACTATGTATAGATGAAGATATGAACTGCACCTTGTCGTAAAGTTACTAAGAATTATATCTTAGTTTTTGTCAATTTTATGGTTCGCTGTACATGTGGGTGGTGTAGATCTCGAAGGACCCTTAACACGTCTGAATACGTACATCGCCTTATAACCGAGCTAAATACCAAGAATTTACTTTGAATCTGTACTGTATTTTCTTACGGCGGGAGGTGCCTTCAAAAGGCGATCACGTACTTATCACGCAGTCGCCTTCCAACTCACCTATAACATTGCGAGAATTACAGCACGGCGGGGCAGTGTCTCTTCTTAATTAGTTTGTCTTCGCAAACTGGCCGAACTTTTTGTTTGTTCACCCCAACTTCGGACACTTGTCCGTGGATTGTTCTTTTTTGTCGTTCCCTAGACGAAATTACTAAGTTCTCGTATTATTGTTCCTTAGTTGTTGCAAAATGCTGGTGTGATTACATTTATTCCTTGTGCGTAGTACAATTAGACAGGTGCCTGCCTATAATCACGGTGGCGTGGGGGCCGGGTCGCTCTTTTCCCTCAAATATGGTTGAATTGGACGATGGCTGGGCCCTGCGTTATACTCGTGAACGGGTGCTGCCTTGGTGGACTGGCTTACTCTTGCTGAAGTTTTAGGTGTTTTTTCTTAATTATACTAGACATACCTATATAATATATCGAGCGCGGTCCGGCTCTGCCTAGCATTGTCGAGCACAGTCCGGTCGTGGTTGGCGTGGGTGGGTTTGCTGCGGCCATAGGGCGGCGGTCAGCGTGTCACTGTGTGTTTCCTTCCTACTTTCCTACTCCCCACCTTTTTGACGATTGAAAGAGATATTTAATGTCCTAATCAAAGAGGAAATTTGGAATTTATTATTATTTTAAAGACCAACACCTAGGAATAAAAAATGTTGCTACAATACATTAATAACTTATTAACACAACACTCGTTCGCTATATTACGGGCTCAAACCTCTTTGGTTTTTACGTAATTGTTGTAGTGTAAGTATTACACTGTGAAAATAATAAATGTTAAAAAAAATTATGCGATAGTTTTACCGTGCAGAAAGACGCAAATGGAGGGGTGTTAGCAATGTTAGTTATAAGTTTGAAGCAGACAGACGCATATACATATACACAAGCCGGTTCTAACTTTGTTTCATTATATAAGTTATCATTCAACAGTTTGGGGAATATTTGAGTAAGTATTCATGAGTAGCATATGTAGGTGGTTTTACATGGTATTTGTATAAGTGAGTACTAAGTTGTTGCTTAGAAGGATGTACTGTGTATACTGTGTACAACAGTAAAAGCAGTACAAATATCTTAAGGTTTAATGAAATTACATTAAAAGACTTCGTACTATCGTTGTTTATATTAAAAGTTTTTGGTGTATCAAAAATCGTACAAGCAGCTATAGAGCCTACGTAAGTAACCCGGTTTTCCGACATCGCTTTAGTTATTAGTATAAACGAAAGTCGTTATTCTTGGAAATTTGCCAAGTGCCAACCGCACTAGGCCAGCGCGGGGTCTAATTCCCTCGTAAAGATGCTTCCTTCGAAATGTGAAGAGATTCACCCATGCCTCAAAAGTCTAGGGCGGTTTAGGAAAATTATGACGATGATAACTCAATTCAATAAAAAAAAATTAAGTAGGCGCCCTTTTAAATTATAATTTACTAGCGACCCGCCTCGGGGTCCCACGGGTATTCTCGGCTTTTCTTGAACATGACGTGCATGTATTATACATATAAATAAACCTTCCAGGAAGAAATTCTGATTCGGATCAATCGCATATAAATTAGTTTCGTGGTTTAGGAGTTACCACATACGAGGAATAATAAGAAACCTACAGAAAGTAAGGTGATTGTTTTCTGAAAATATGGCGATTTTTGGTTCTGTCATATGAATCTTTAATTAGACAGTGTCATACTTATAAGCGCTTTACGATAATTTCTAATTAGGCATAGCAAACATTCAACTGCAACCAGTTACAACCAGTTCTTCAAAATTAATTTGTTGAAAAGTTGTCGGTTGTAAACTTTGACGAATGTAGGATAGGAACCTAATTTAGAAAACAAACAATGAGGTCTCAAGCAAGTCCCATTCAAGGGATGAATCCATCCGTCGCGTCGGTTTATAGTCGCGGCGCGGTGTTTATTTCTACCCGCATCCCGCACTTGGCAACAACTTGAGGGTAGTCGACGAATTTCACAGCGAACCCGGTTTATTGAACATCGAAAAGTGTGGTCGTGATTGTATTTCGCTCACCCTATTCGGCGCGTCAATACTACAATAATGCGAGTTTCGAGGTGTCTGTGGTATTAGTATTAGAGCAAGTCGAGTATTATTTGAAACAGTGGAGTCGGGAGTGTAATCTGTCGAATAATATTCTGATCTGAATTTTAGAGCAGGCAAGGGCAGGTATGGTAGAGGCAGGGGTAGGGTAGGGGTAGGACACCACGCGAACGAAGTTCGCTCCGGGCAATAGATTGGATCTAGCGGGAAAATACAAATTTCATCGTTAATTCAAGTATTTGTTCTTACTATGTTACTGGTAATTGACCGTAGATTTTTGTGCTTCGTAAAAAAGCTTGTCAGTTTGAATAAATGTAGTTTTTTAGATGCTCCTCATAATCAAAATAAAAGAGGTTAGTCTAATAACGAGTAAGGAATAATAGCTAGTATATCGCTATTCCTCAGTTACTAATTACGAATGTGCATCTCATGCTGTCCTCTCGTGACCGGATGGTGACACTGTATGACTGTGGTTTGGAACTTCTTGGACCGTGGAGAGGCAAGGTTGTACGACTCATTAGAGTTCGACGTAAGTAGATATTGTTCGGAATTCTGTATATCTGTAGTAAAGATAAGACGTAGGACCATGGGCATATATAGGTATTACTTCTTAGGACTCTATGTAAGTGCGAGTTAATGTTAAAAAATCATATCCTCAGACTTGGGTTCGTTACCTGGGTCGTAGCACCTCGACGTCAACGAAAAAATTAGAGATTTAATTCATAAAACCCGGATTAGCAATACCGAGGGTTGATCCGAGGCTCTCCGCAAAGTATTTGACTATTGAATTACTGGGTTTTCTGGTCCGTTTATTCATTGCTCCCAGGTTTCACTGAAGAAGGTAAACGTTTTCCCCAGTAGTGAGAAGTCATTATTATGGTTTTACTTTCTTTCCACCCAAAGCTGATGAAGGAAAGAAATAAAGGAGGATAATGTACGATGTCCGGCTTGACGCCCAGTGTATTAGTGTAGACACTAAACCTAATAACGTGGCGACGCCCGCCACATCTAGGCACACTATAAAATACTTCAAAGCACCACACAAACAGCCTGTTTTATGTCTATTTTATTTTATAACAGCAGTAAAAAGGGACTCGTAATATAATAATTTTTTTTACTAAATGACCGGCAATGAGGGATTTCGTTTTATTACACTTTTTATGGGGAATGGTGAACTAAAATTTTATGCGTGAACTTATATGGAACGGTTAATATTTCGTACCCTCTTAACGGTGGATCGCGTGGAAAGTTTTATTTTACTACCCACTTTTCTTTGACACTTGACACTTGAGGCCCTCGAACTTTGGAAGGACGTCGTCTGCCCGTTGTTTTAGCATGTTTTAGCTGCCGTATTATCTTGCAGCCGTCAAATTTTACATTTACTTTTGTCCTTTTGGCGGGGCAAGTCATTTTCGTTGAGACAATTTCGAGAGGTCCGTTTCTGGGTTAGTTATCTTTTCAGTAGGTCATCTTCTTGTTTCACGGAATTGCGGCCTCGCAATTTAATAAGAAGCATTGCTTTAGTATAAGTATGCGAAATGATATTAAATTGCCAACATGTACAAATTTTTGTAAGTTATCGTTATATAGTTGAATACTAATCGATGATCTGAAATGATCGTGGAAACCACTTTCAGGCTGGTCATGTTTCCCTGTTAACATATTTCCTCCCTCTACATTTTCGTGTTCGCCAAGTCTCTTGGGAGTTTTGGCCAAGATGTGGAGCCTCCTTAACACCGGGCGATACGACCACGACTCACGACTCGGTCACGATTATAGCTATAAAGTACGAACGCTATACCTAACTGCTGCTTTTACATACATTGTCATTGTTACAAACGGGACTAATATATATTGCCATAACTTAGGCGACTTTTAATTTGGTGCCTTAAGCTAGTCCTAAGCATTTAATGGTCACAAAATCGGTGTCATATAGTTGTGAGAGACCTAGCTATTTAGTTTTCATTTAAGGTTGGTGGCTGTGCAATCGGGCATAAGCTGCCTGCCATGCCTTATGCTAGTAATTCTTAACAATATCGGTAGCTCCGCAGCCTTACCCTCTGGCCGTATCTAGCTAATGAAAAGTAGGTAGTGGTAGTGGTAAGTGGTCCACGTTACTAACATCGTTAAATACAGGAAGCATTCAGTACTGTAAGCAGAGCGTCGGTGGCCGAGCGGTTAGAGTATCCGACTCGTAAGCTAGAGGTCCCGGGTTCGAATCCCGCTCCGGCCATGTACCAATGACTGTTTTCTGAGTTATGTACATTAGTTGAATACTAACCGATGCTCTTACGGTGAGGGATAACATCGTGATGAAACCTGCACATTCAGGCGAGTGGATGTGTAACCATGGTCTAATCTGGTCAGGTTTCCCTGGTAGCAGGGTCATGGAGGTCAGATGGCAGTCGCGCTCCACTGTAATTACCTGAGCTGCCAAATCCTGGATCATGGTCACGACGAACCCCGGGCCCTCGTGCGCGTGAGCATAACCGGGTCATTAACGCCAAGATGTTTTTTTTTTATTAATTCTGTACTGTAAGTCTGAAATCATATTCCCTTTAAATAGTTAATACTTTTAATACTTTGTTTAGTGCATTCTTGATGGAAATCCATTCCATTGATTATTTACATTGTCTGATGATGATTCTATCAATCGCAATTCTCGCAAGAGTCGCAAGACAAGAAAAAAAAAAGTGTCATGATCGTTGCAGTCCCTTGCAAAGCCGCTCTCATTCATAAATACGAAATTCGTCGCCGCGTCTCATGTGTCGTCTGCGCTGTGACCCGCAGTAGAGTGGCTCCACCAACCGTGAATTGAGTACAAGGTTAAGGTTGCCATCTCGCGATTATTACCTGCAACAAAAGATAAATGTAATTGTACAACGGGTCAGTCTATTGTAAATTATTGCGGTTGACCGAGTAGGTACTGCTACATATTATTATCGTTCTTCAATATATAGAAGACTATGTATACATAGTATAAAGCGACCATAGGCTGCGGTGACTGCTGACTGTCTGGCAAGCCGTAAGCTTGTTTGCTACCTTAGTGGTATAATAAAACAAAGTCGCTTCCCACCACTTTTGCAAACCATTGGAGAAAAAAGTACCCTATGTCCTTTCCGAGGCTGCCATCTATCTTCTTGCCGGAAGGTTAGCAAGAAAAAAAGGGTAGGTGGGGGTAAAGTAGGTCGCACCGGGTCCATTAGTTTGACGTAATCTACATATTGGACTTGTCTTCATCACTGAGGATCTTTTTTTTAACAGTCTTCCAAAATGTCCTGAGCCTATCACCGCGAAATATTATGGTACAACAAAATAGGGAACTAGATTATTCATCACATTTAGTGATCCGGGTTCCCTCATCGTTCATGTGTCTTTATACCGGGCGGGACATCATTCATGTGCTGTTCTAATAATTCTTTAACACGGAGACTCATGCTATACCTCAATTCCTTGTAACATTTTTGTATCTCAATCGTTTATGTCACGAAAGTCGGAGGTAGGTATTTCTTTTAACTTTGCTTTGTACTAAACTTTCTGCTTTATGTGTCCCCCGAGTTGTGTGGATATTGTGCGTATACTACTACTAAGTCTGATTTCGAGTTGCATGCGATATTTGGCAATTTTTTTTTTATTTAAAAACTTTATTGCGCTTAAAATATATATATATTTTTTTTATGTTACTCAGCAGACAAACAGGCAAGCGGGCCACCTGATGGAAAGTGGTCACCGCCGCCTATGGACATCAGCAACACCAGGGGAGTCACCAATGCGTTGCCCGCCTCTAAAGCGACCTCTAATATACCTCTTGAACGATCCCATGTCATAGTCCAAAGGAAACACAATTGGCGGACTTAAAGCCATCAAGGCTTTAAGTCAATAGCAGTCAATAGCAGAGAATACGAATCTACATCATAATACATTGTAAGGTACATCTCTATGCACTGCCCATAAACTAAATAACGTTTAATTGATGTAACTATCTTGTTTAGTCAATTTACATCCTTTTGTTTTTTATATTTTCTTTTATTTATATCTAGTTTTACTGTTTATTTTGTTTACTTTAATTAGGCATAAGCTGTGTATGTAAACTTATTTGAAATAAATAAATAATAAAATGACCCATAGATGCCCGAAAATAAGCTGTAGGTATATCATTAAAGTATTATAGAAGAGATAACAGTCTAAATAAATTGTTCAAACATGTTTTACTGAAGATCGTGCGGAGTACAGCGATGGAGTAGCAACAGTTATTTACCTTACGTACATTTTCAGACCAGAAAATGGCTGAAATGTTTGTTGTTTATTTTCAAGACAACGTACTTCAACGTGTTAGACAAGAGTAGTCATGTAGGAGACTTGTGTTTAATACTCGACTGTTGAGCTTTAAATGTGCAGTGAATAACCACGAAAGTCTTAAAACCTATGTCGTGTAAGTTCATGTTGTGTAATTTTCACCGCATTTGGACTTTGTGCGTGAGTAGTCCCTTACTCTCTAGGAGCACATGAGTTGTTGTTTCTTTAGCTACAATGACGTGTGTAGGGTAGGTGTAGGGTAAGTGTAGGGTAGGTTTAAGCTAGGTGTAGGCCAGGTGTAGGGTAGGTGTTGGCTGTTTCAACTGGCCCTTACCGAGCATAGCTTTGCTCCGACATTGTTGTCAGGCGCCTACAGTAGGTGTAGGGTAGCGTAGTTTTTTTTTATACAACTAAGGTGGCAAACAAGTTTGCGGCCTACCTAATGGTAAGCAGTCACCGCAGCCTATGGACGTTCGCAATACCACGCGTTGCCGACCCCGTAAAAACCTTTTAACGCCTTTCTTGAAGAACTCCATGTTATGGCAGGGACGCGACCCAAGCAAAATCGCGCCAGGCCCACCAGTATTTAGTTTCCTTAATAAAGCACTAACAGCGAGAGGGTTTAAAATTACTAACAGCATTCCAAGTTACATTCGGCGTAAATTTATCCTTGCATTTTACGGGCTATCTCCGGGAGAGTAGATACTTAACTCGGGTTGTAAAAAGGTTAGTACGCTTTAAATTCTAATACAAATAACTATGGACCTAGTTGACCTGGTTGTCTGTGTTTATCTCATCCCTTTACTCAAAAATCATTTTTCAGATAGAATATATTTTGTCGCTTTCTTTGTTCGTGCTTTTAAAATGTAACTTACACTTCCAATTATATTTGCAATTTTAAATTTTTTATAAATAAATATGATTGGACAAATACACACAGCGCCACCTAGCCCCAAAGTAAGCAAAGATTGTGTAATGGATGTTAGATAACTGATAAACTACATATATACCTTTTTTAAATACTTATTATACATACTACACTCAGACCCGTAACAGAAATTAAAATTCATCATCATTTTCTGCTCGGCCGGGTCTCGATCCCGGGACCTCTGCGTGGCGAACCAACTGAACCACTCATGCCAGATTTGTATATAATGATGGTCAAATCTTACTAATATTCTTACTAATCTTACTAATATAATCTACTAATATTATAAATTTGAAAGTTTGTAAGAATGGATGTTTGTTACTCCATCAAGCAAAAACTACTAAACGGATTTTAAGTAACGTAGCGTATAGCCTAGAATAGCTCGTAGGCTAAATTTATCCCGAATCTCAATTTGGTTCCAGCGGGAACGGGTCCGGAACGTAATAACCGAATTTACGCGGACGAAGTCGCGGGAAAAAGCTAGTATTGCACAATATCTACCTACAATATTACATACCAACGGAACGACGGACCGCAAACAGGCGGATTGCGTGTTCGCAAACAATGAATACAAACGTGGCGGTCCTTGTCATAAACGAATGAAACAATAATATAATTTGTTAACTTGTAACTATTCGTAATGAAATAAGTAATTTCATTTTGTACAGTAATGAGAACACATTTTAAAGGTATGTTCCGGGTTTCCTACCAGCAGTTGCATTCTGGCCTGGTCACGGGACGATGCAACTGCGTCGAAATATCGGGCTACTCGGAAACAAAGGTACGCGGTAGGAAACCCGGAACATACCTTTAAAATGTGTGATAATAACCGCAATAGTATAAAACATTATCATCACAGCCTGTAACAGTCCACTGCAGGACTTAGGGCCTCTCCCACGAAAGGTGAGGTTATTGCCATAATCTCCACGCGGGTTGGAGATCGCAGTGTTTAAATATTACAATGGAAAAGTCTGCTGCCCATTTTCCAGACTACGGAGACTCTTGATCTTTTGTCTCGAAAACATTAGTCGCCTTGTATGACACCCATTAGTGTAAGGGGTTGGTGCTATTCTACTCTGCCGGACACCACACGGCCCTTAAACATTATAGTATTGAGAAAATCTCAAATGATGCATTTTATGAACTCAACGTGACGTGTCTTCTTTCTCACTAAAACAAACTGGCCAGTATAAGGATAAAAACTCCGTTCTCTTTCTCCAGTACATACTTGTTTTTCGCTAGCCTTCAATCGATACGAAACAAGAGATTATCGAAAAGTAATCCCTCGAATCTTCGGCGAAGATCTAAATCACTTTGATCTTGCGATGGCGAACCCTTTTAAGACTGTCCGAACTTCCGGATAGTGCTAATGGACTAAGCAAACGTGTAGACAGGATTAAACGCTGTAACATTTACGGCTAGTAAAGCTTATCATTTGGCTGAGTAGGTGAGTATTAGGAAACTATTAGGTAGATATAGGTACGAGTACTATTATACTACTATTATTAAATAGAGGTAGGAATATTACAGGTAATTTGATTTACATTTTAAGCATTTTCAACATAATAGGTATTTTTATGAAAAACCTAAATCTAATCCTATAAAAAAAATATTTACCAGTGATACAACTCCTTCAGAGCTTCCCCACGAGGAATGGTGCTCAGAAGGCTGGCAACATTATCCCTATAAACTGTGAGAATCAATCTCTGAGCAAAAAAGTTGCCAGCCCTGCTCTCGCCAGTGGCTTCGCAGAGACGCCCCGAAAGTTTTTTATTGCAGTATTAATATTGATTATCACGTAGGTATTGATTGACTGGTAAGCTAGGCTAAGTCCGCTATTGTAGGTAGTATAAACTTATTATTGAACGAATGACTGAAACCTACGTCTCTTAATTTTACCTATTTGTTTGGATGTTTGTGCGTCAGTTACCTAAAAAGCATGGACCCATGCAATTAACCATGACTATGAGACACTTCTATTGGGGTAACAATAATAGAAAATAGGGTGGGCATTACGACCTAATCTGTATATTATTGGTCCGGGAAACTTGGGAAATCATAAAGTAAAAGAAAATTTGGAGGCATGAACCTCATCAACCAATTTCATCTTAGTCCTCACTGCATTTTTGTTGCCTGCAACCTAAATGCCTAAATCTTAATGTTACGGGCAACAGTTACCGCTTACCACCAGGTGGGCTGTCTACTCGTTTGCCACAGCGTAAAAAAACAAAACGAATACCAAAGAAGAATAAAAAGAAATATCGATGAAACATTTCACACGTGTCTTTAATAGATTTTCTTTCCCTCATTTTATTCGCGAACTCTATAGCGTACTCGTATCTTGCGTATCGCGAACAGGCGCCGCACCACTGCGTGTGCCCCTTTATTGCCTTCATTTGTTTTTACGAGTCACACCGTGGCCACAAGCACAGAGCCGTACCTACTGAAAAATGTTTACCTATGTTTTCAATAATCTTAGTGATGCGATTGTTTTTGATGAGCTTCGTTAATTTCCACCGCAAAAGTTCGCGTTTTACAGTAGACTATTGTAAAAACATCATTGTGTAGGATGAAAAAATCATCGGAATGCAAAACACGTTTTTAGTTGACGTTTCACGCTGGCTCGTCGACCTAAAGCCCTCCTTATCTTCGACACTAAATGTTGACGGTGATTCTGAAACGATTTCGTTCACCTGTTGGCGAAGAATCGGCTGTTAGCAATTGTTTGGTTGTGTGTGCGGGTGTGCGCATCTAGGGCCGTGCTTGCTGTATACGTACGCGTCGGTACAACTAGTGTCAAATAAGACGAGACTTGGCGGGTCACGTGGTTCGACTTGCTTAGTAGGCGATTACCTGCGCGAAATCCCCTCTGCTGTCATTTGACAAGTCTCTTCTTTCATGACGCGGATTATACCCGGCGCCTCGCCCGATAGCGGAAGTTCGAACAAAAGGACAGAAATTCCCTTTTCTGTTGACGTTTGAAAATGGATTAATTAATTTTAAATCACCCCCTCAGTACACCCCTGCCCTAGCTTGTGGCGGCTGTAACCCCGCTCGTCGCCATGAAAAGCCGCACTCAGTTGTCTTTTCTATCGCCCGTTGCGGTTTTATCTGCGGCGTCGCTAATGGCCGGCTCGCAGTTTCACGGACACGCCACAAAGTTCGAGAGGCGGCTCGCCCCAAGACACTTGAGACTTGCTTCACTGGAGGCATCTTTCCCTAAATGTCATGAATATATTAACCGAAGATTACAAACTGGTTATCAAAGGATATGTCGCACTGTATGCGTTGCATGACCGTAAATGTAAAGCAATTTTGCTGAAGGTTTTGGTGAGCGCGGTTTTTTAACAAACTGTGCAATAAAGCAGTAAATAAATTACAGCACAAGCTATAACAATAGCTAAAAGTAGCATAATCTACTGTTGAGATCTTTGATAGTAGTCACTATTTTATGGATGCACCTTTGAACTCTCGTTCAGACGAATCATCAGCGCATAGACAATTAACTTTGGATGTATAAAGTACACATTCATGTATATTTGCATATACGTTTGCAGAAGAAAAGGAATATACATTAATACTGATACATGCAAAGATCCATTTGCGGCTAACTGCAGTGCGTTTGCGTATGAATATTCATGATGCGAAGACCCAGCCCGCCGCGGGGGCGTCGCTGCCGTAATTTCGCGGTTTTAAATGTTAGCCTACAAATAATTTACATGCATTACATAAACACTCTGGTCCATATCCTATAGGGGTAGACAGAGAATATCGAGTGCCACAAGCCACGATCTGGATCTTTGGCCTCTTCCAGATTCATACGAGGCACTCCTGTCCTTTACAAATCATTTACATATTAATTTTTTGGAGTACCATCAGTTTTTAATCATCAGCAGACCGTTCTAATAATTCTACTAGACATAGGCCTCCCCAAATGGCGTATTTAGGTCTAGCCATGTCTACGTGCTCTCTATAGACGTAAAGAGAGACGCACCATAAACTTGCAATTTTCTTAAACCGCTTAACACATTTGAATAGACAAGGAAATAGATGGGAACCTGGGAAGGACATGACAACATTTTACTTTAAAAAAATAACAATTCTACATAAATAGAAACCTACCTACGCAATTCTAATCCTAGAGTTCTAGCAGGAATACCATTAAATCCAATATGATTTAGAAAATGAATGGAAAATAAATCCAGGCCACGCGCACCAAGTCGCAGGCCGGACCTAGCCGTTAATATTCATGAGACGTTGCTTTAGCACTGCCCGGTGATGGTGGCCTGGGTATCACATCTCCTCTATTATCGTTTTCAGGTTATTAGTCAAGAAATATCTTATGTTTGATAATGGAACGTATGCACCGAATAAATATCCATTGAAATAGGATAGTTGCTCTTCTTGACATTCTCAAGTTTTAGAAACCCTGATTTTGTATCAAGAAAAAAAAGTTACGTGTACTTACTAACAAACCATGAAAAAGTATACAGATTACAGACCTCGATTTGTTAACTTTATGAAACTGTCTTTCAAACAAAGATACATAATAGGTAAACAAACGGCTCATCGAATTTGTCAAATTTTTTGCATTGTTGTGTTCCGGTTTGAATGCATAAAGCATTTCATGTTAGTGACAATCACAGTGACAACGCGCCTGCGGTTTTGCATTTTTGTTGCTTCCAACCTAATTTTTTTTTCTTTTTTTATGTTACTTAGCAGACAAACAGGCAAGCGGGCCACCTGATGGAAAGTGGTCACCGCCGCCTATGGACATCAGCAACACCAGGGGAGTCACCAATGCTAAATGCATTAATCGTAGATGTTATGGGCGACAGTTACCGCTTACTATCAGGTGGGCTGTTTGCTCGTTTGTCACTGCGTAGAATAATAAAAAACCTTTTATTGAAAAAGGTAAAACGAATAAACCGAAAAAACCAATGAACCGGAATTTACGGTTTAAATGAATTTGCTGCGGTTTAACAAATTGTCTTCATAATTCTCTGTCGCTTGTATTCTTCTGCCAGAATGAATAGACCAATTATGCAGAATAGACCAATTAATAATCAGTTATTATAAATACGATTTGGCATCGGTAAGAGAGCATAATGTCCATATAGACATGTGGTATTTCATCTTAGTCTTCGCAATGACACCACCTGCGGTTCTGTATTTTTGTTACATGTTGAGAGTAGCATGTAGAAATATACACATAGTACTTGTATACGCTTTGCCAGTGACAACAAAAAGACAAACCGATCAATCGATTTATAATGTCAGTAGGAAAAATAGCGACGACAAACGTAGATAGGATAGTTATGGCCCGTAAACGGTGAGCGGTTAAATTCAATCGAAAGATTTACTTGTACAATAGCACAGATAATCCATCTACCAAACAAAGCTATAAAAATGTTGGAAACCGCTACCACTCGGGATTCCTTTTGTGTAGAACTTTAATCGAAATAGCTCTTTATAAAACCGTATTTTATCGAATATAAGTGTTTTTTAGAGAATCAGATAGACGTATCTACCACTTCAACATGTTATATTCAGCCATATAGTAGGGGGTAGAGTAAAATGTAGTTCTTACCCCTTCAAAATTAGTCTTGATAGTCCGTACAGCAGCAAATGGTAGCAGCATGTTCTGATGGTATATTTTCAACCAACCCGCCCGCCAAGCATAGTAATTGTGGCAAAACGCATGTCTAATATGACAATTGTCTATTATTATATATTATTTGATATACGACAGCTATGGTGATAAATATATGTTATGATAACAATAAGTTCAGTATTCTGTGCCATAGTATCTAACAAATAAATAGAATTGTTCTATCCAGCGCTGCGCCTGCTAACAAAGTTGTAGCAAAATAAACTGCCCGGCTCGCGTGATTGCGTGCCACAAACCAACAGGTGCTCTGACGTGGAAATGAATTTAACGGATTTTCATAATATTTGCTTCTGTACATAAGGAATTCGTACCGCGTCCGAATAACTAAATTGTTCGTGACCGTTTGGAAAGTAGACGAATGAATGGAATATCTCCTAGCGGGTTTGCATCGTGTTTGCGACTATAAATTATGCTTCAATTTCGCTAGGGAAATGAGTGCTATCTCCACCATTTTTGAAGTATTTTATAATGAGACGAAATTGCTTGCTTACTAGTGTCCGAGCAAAACTTCGGTTTCGGCTTCGGCTACCTTCGGCCAAAAAACTGAACTTCGGTTAAACCTTCGCCTTCGGCACGAAAGCTGGCAGAAGCCTACGGTTTCGACGAAGATTCCTAGCAAACGTCATAATTTAATAAATAATCTTGTTATTCACAATATTTCGAAATGTTATTATTTTTGACAAATATATTGCGAGGTAATTTTTTATCTTGTCTTAGATAAATTGTTAGAGATGATTTAAAGTTCCCTTCTATTATACAGTCAATATAAAAGGTTTAATATAAATTATTTATTGATAAGTGGATTGTAGCCAATGCAAACAAAGCTTCTTAGAGCTTTTAAACCTTTGGCTTCGGCTAAAGGTTGTGCGATAGCGGATTAATCAGCTTCGGCTTCGGCCAGAAATTGACCTTCGGTCGGACACTATTACTTACAAATGTTTTACGTCCGCTGGAAGCGTTGACTGTTATTAAAACTATGTATCAATACCGTGGTTTCTAAAAATGATTTGTCAACAAGGCAGCTTTGCTACTGCATTTACTTCAATAAAATAATAGTGGTACAATGTAGGTACTATTGCTATAAAAAAAAAGTTTTATTAGTTCACACAAAGGTTACATAATTTCGTAGATAATCATACAAAGGTTCAAACATAATGCCTTTGTGGGAACCTGGAGTCTGAAGAATGCTGAATACCTGTACTGCAGATCTCCAGGCTCCCCCCCCACAGATGAGATCAATATAACAGAAAAAGATAAACAATAAAAACAAAGTGTGGATGCTTACATATGAGACGTGTACGAGTGATTGTGAATGTGTGTGCTTGTGTGCGCACGCGCGCATTAAAAAGCGAAATGCGATGTAATAAGAACTAAGTGCTGGCCAAATGATGTCATACGCATGTATTTTACATTCGAATCACCCTTGAAGCTTTTGTACGTGCTACCTAAACGAACTCGCGCGCGCATAGTACCTACTATGCGCGCGCGAGTTCATGTCCATTGGGGCCCGACCGTTTAACTAGAACGGATTGTACATCGCCATCTCACTCGCTCTACTGCAACCGCGTGAGATGGCTAATGTATCGAGCCTTCAATAATTGAATGCTAACGCTATTCGAATTAATTAAACGGTCGTGCCCGATGGACATAAAGCACATTACCTACGTCTAAATCATGGGAAATTTTCTGGTTTATACATAATAAATATAAAAAACTGAAGTTGCATGAAATGCAGTGACTGTTATGGTGCATGTTTGGGCACACTTAACAGCACCTCGTGAAGTTAATAATAAGTTGCAATAGTATCTGAGCACTTGCAATGGAAAGTGTATTTGCATGATGTTTGCATCTCATGTTGGAATCAATTTAACGCAGTGTGGTTTGTGATTTGAGGATCATAACTTTTTTAAATTATACGTTGCTGTGCGTATGTGGAATGTAATAGGATGAAAGTCACTCGTATACGTGACATTATGGTAAAAATAGTAAAAGATTGTTGTAAAATGGGTAAGGTTGATTCAACGATTATTAACTAAACTAAAGATAATTTTTTTTTTGGATGGGTTGTTCGCTATTGGCGATTACGGTTGCTTATTAGATAACGGCTAACTATATTTTCTCTATTAATAATTTATGAAAATTCCCTGAAATTATTAAGCGACAAAGTTTAGACGTTTAGATGTTTGTTTGAGTATGTATTCCTATTGAAAATTCTTTGAATATGACTACATAATTCGCGAGTGTCATAGGGAATGTACATTAATTTGCTTCAAAATCTATCTCACTTTAATTATGAATTTTGGATTTAAAAATTTTACAAAATCTAGTAATTATTTTTAATATACTGGCATTTAGGTTGCAGGCAACAAAAATGTGTTGCTATTCAAAAATTCCAAATGACATAATAGCCTGACGGTACGTAGGTACCTATGTATTTTTATACCAGAGGCAAACGAGCAGCCATTAGTACAAATTTTCCAATATAATAAATAGCGGCATTTCGTTGTACGTCACGACTCCATAGTCTAGCTTTCGCTGTTAGCCTGCTGCCTAAACGAACAGCGATCAATATCTATCACACAATCTACGTCATTGGATCGACGCTACGTGCTCAGTGTCTCACACCTTAATGTTGATAAATGTGATGATATTCCTTCGAGTTGCTTGTACAAGAACAATTTGATACACCGAATTGATGTCAATATAGGTATCTAGTTAACACACCGGATCCTGTTTTGCAGGGGTAAATACGTATACAAAATAGGCAGGTTAAATATATAAAAAAATTCATTACAGAATAAAAAAGTTAGACAGCATACTGCGATGGAGTTGTTCAAGAAAGAGGTGAAAAGGTTTTTACGGGGTGGGCAAAGCGTCCCGTCATTGTTACGACGTGGACGAGCACTAACAAATATCCACAAAATAGACTGTATTTTAAATAAACAGAGTGGAGTACAAAATAACCTATTTGTGCTCCAAAATCTTTCGGCTGGCGTCCCCCCAAAATTAAATTACAAAATGGCGCGTGAATCGTTTATTGAGTGAGCAAATTCACAGTGCTTAGCCCAATTTCGTGGATAACGTCTATCGTGAATTCTGATCAGGCGCGGCCCTCACTAAACCATACAGAATGCTGCGGAATCGGTGGAACGTTCAGGAGTTACGCCTCAGTAATGGAAAACCTTTCTGCCTTACAAATGCTCGTGTTTGCTGAAGTAGGTAGTTCTCCGTGTATGAAAATTTGATATTTTGTACCTTAGGTACCTATACATAACGCACTAATACAGTTTTGCCAATGGATACGTTCGTAATAAATAGTTTGAGGAAGTGAGTCGCTTGTATCGTATAATATTAAGCATAATTGATTAAAGGTGGAGGTACTGATTGTTCTCTTCCTTATTCTGAATTAATCAACTGAACAATAATAGGGAAATGTCTTTATGTATTGATTTTGACGACGACTACCTTGGCGTTTTGAGGCGTCAGCTTTATGTACCTGTGTGTGCTTTATGCACTTGGAACGTAATAAAATCCATGAATTAATGAATGAAACCAGACCACTCGTCAACATGTAAATTTTTTCTCGATGGCGATATAGTGTTGATTTAGGTCAGTAGCCAATCAAGCCTCTGGCAACATACAAATGTGGATGTCGGATGATTGATTTTATCGATGTGTTGTCGCGAAATATTAATACTACCATTAGTTATCATCATCATTCTCACAGACCACCACGCGGGTTCGATTCCGGCAGGAATTAAATTAATGAAAATCGAGGCCGGGCAGAAATTGAAATGATGAATTTTTAATTTCTGTTACGGGTCCGGGTGTTGTATATATAATATGTATGTATTTAAAAATATATAAGTAGAAAATCGGTTTATTGGCACCCATGACACAAACTTTGCTTAATTTGGCACATGCTTATTTCGTAATGTATTTTTATGATAAATTTTATGTTGCTGTGATATATTAATAAACAATTAAAATAAATAAAATTTGGAGCTAGGTAGCGCTGTTGGAATGGTCCAAGCAATACCGAATTGCTTATCCCGACCTCAGCCAGGGTCCGCTTTTATAATCATTCTTCTCTTAGCGTCGAAAATGCAATTGTGGCGTGTTGTGATGACAAGCCGGTTACAGCGTTCGTTAGGCCTCGTTGCGCCCGGGCCGGAGGCTTTTAACCGTAATGAATGTACTCCCCAGAACACTAACAAACCATCCGTTTATTTTTGCACATCAACGAAGAGGAGATAGTATAAACCTTTGTTTTTCATTCAACCGCTATGTTGGTAGTTTTGTTTTACGTAAGAATAAAAAAAAAATCATTTTGGCGTTAATATCTCGGTTATGCGGCACGTGGGCCCGGGTTCCGCCTTGACCATGATCCAGAATTTGGCAGATCAGATAATTACAGGGGAGCGACTGCCATCTTACCTTTGTAACCCTGCTACCAGGGGAACCTGACCAGACTGGATCATGGTTACATATTCTGGCGCCTGACTGTCCAGAGGCATCACGATGTTTTCTCTCACCGTAAGAGCATCGGTTAGTATTCAACTAATGTACATAACTCAGAAAAGAAATGCAATGAAGTATTTATATATAGAAATGTATATAAATACTTCATTACTGCTAATCCAAAACAACACTAGCATCATATAGCATCCGAAGACTGATCAAAATTTTCTGACAACGCTGTTTTACCAATTTGTGTTTTCAGCAAACAAAAATATCCCTAAACGCATTTGTTTGTTTTCTCTCCTCGCTATGAAATTTACAAAACATTGTTTGATTGCTGACGGAGGCTTGGATTTATTTTTGGGTAACGTCCTGTTTGATTTATTACTTGCCGTTTGTTCGGCAGCCTTTGATGTGGTAGAGATTTTTGTACGGTTAATTTTATTTGGGCCTCCTGACCGATCCAATTTATCTTACATATCGGTAGCCTTGCGATCTATAATGATTGATGGAGTGTCTATTTTAAATGTTACGTTTAATATTGCCCTATTTCCATGGTTACGCGTATAAGTGTCTTGTCATTGTATATTTTCCAAAACCACATAACGGATCTTCTACACAGATTGGGTGCTGTATGAAAAAAGTCAATTATCTATATAAATACAACTAATGATTTACTAATAACATCCGCAAGAGCCGCTTTAGTTAAACCTTTATAATGCGTACAGCTGAGGAATGAAATGCGAGTGTATTGCCCTGATCATTATAATCTAGACACTTTCAAAGCTACAGTGAATAGGGTCAAATGCCTTGCTAGTCTAATTAAGAAAAAAACATCAACGAAAAATCGTTCGCAGCCTTGCAGTTGTGGGACATCGCATTGAGAATTTTCTAATAAAATCAAACGACCACGTCGTCAGGAGCGTATTACTTAGAAGAAAAAACATTGGATTCCTTACGTAAAAAAGTTTCTTTAAGAGTTGCTACATCATTTCCCATTCTTCAATTTTTCATTTTCCTCTGCAGTTTCCTGCTTCAAATTCAGGTCTTGCAGTCTAGAGCGATCAACAGTTTCGCGCGAGTTCGGAATTCAAAATAAAGTCGAGTATTAAAGGCTGCGAAGTGCGGCCAAATAGCCCCGAGTCCGCTTAAGGATTTAATTAAACCACAATCTGGAGAGATAATAAATTTGAATTATTTCACGATAATTCTAAAGGATGAGCGGGGTTTTCGCGCTCTCTTCAGGCAATGAAAATTAGGACACGCAAGTAATTGCTTATATGAATAAGAAATGGCTTTAGATATAATGGTTATAAATTGCAACGGACTTTCAGGCGTAGTGTGGTGAGACTGCCAAAGTAGACTGACGATTTCACTTGCTGTGATTCTGACGAGTCGCTATGAACCCTCATATTAGTCGCGGAGAACAGTTTGGATATTATTTGTTTTGGATTTCTATGAATAAGGCTCTCGTAAAGCATAGACGAGACATGTCTGTGCCTAGAATGTCCAATAGTGGTCGCAGGGCTGCTGGGCATAGCCAGCCCTTCCCGCCGTCTCTCTCCGATGAAATTACACTTCTTATACTTTTCTATGTCGTCCATCCACTGTGACCGTCCTTACTTAATGAGCCTAAGTAACGAAACGTAAGTGACAGTCATGCCTCTAATAATAGCAAAACTGGAGTGGTAATGGGCAGATCAAATATGTAGATCAATATGAAGCAGTAAATATTCATCGACCCTGCTTCGACCACTTTATCGGCGGGGCTGCAAAGAAACCTTCGTCGAAAAATTTCCCGCATAAACATTCATTGAACCGCCCCAACACCAGGGGCGCTTTCAATGCGGTGCCGCCTCTAAAAAGAGCTCTAATATACCTCTTGAACGATCCCATGTCATAGTCCAAAGGAAACACTGTAGTGTTGTTGTTTGTGTCAATAAATGTTCTTCCTTTCTTTCTTTCGATGTCCATGGGTTGGTGTTGGTGCCCAAAAGCGCCCCTGGTGTTGCTAATGTCCAGGCGTCGGTGACCACTTTCCATCAGGTGGCCCCCCGTATTACATAAAAAACCACAACAAAAAAAATCACATCGCAAAAGCAGCTAACGAATGTTTTGCCAGCAAGTGAGCAATGCAAAGAATTATTTGTAATCTACGTAGGTTTATTCATTTCATCAACTTATTTAGAAGTACAAGGTATGTTATTTACTCAGCAGACTTTTTTTTCACGGCATGGAATGTCTTTATGAGGAAAAAGGTTTAATGACGGTACCTGCTCTGGCGAAGGCGATATATTGTATTCTGCCCATGGGGTTTGATACTGAAATAATATTGCATCCCACGCAGCGGGACAGCTCTGTTCATACTATATACTTGTTAACAGCGTTATTTCCATGCTAAAGTTAATAGAAACATATTTTTCCATGCATACATAATGAAAATAATAACACAATCTCAATTAATTACATCAGTTTGAAACGATTGCCTTCAATTTATATTCATGGAATATAAAAGCTGGTAATTTTGTGGCGAAATAATCAGTTAAGTTTCTCTTGTATTCTATAGAAAAACATTCCACCATTTAAATCCGAGAATTACAGAATAACTTTATTGCTTTCAAATCTAGTTACATGCAGTGGTTTGATAAGTGTTATTATCATTTCTAAAGAGATTGTTACATACATAAGTGTAAACAATACAAGTATTAAATACTCAGACCGCCAATCGCAGTTGCAGTAACATAACTCAGCTTTTTTGATTTAGTTAGATGTTAGTCGGAAACACGGAATTAATGGCATGAAAGTCTGACTGCTACGCGAGCTACGAATTTGTAGCTCGCGTCGTAGACCCTCGTAGATCCTTTCTACGAACAGATGTTGGAATTTAAATGCGATTCAAAGTACTATTTGATGTGTGTAGGTAATCACTTTAAAAGCCGTAGACGTAGTTTGCTTTGGTTTGAATTTAAGTCTATATAATTTCTTAGCGCGTTTTCCATATTTCCGGGAGGCTTTTAGTAGATAACACATTAGATTTTTGCTTCTCTTGCACCGCCTACCTTTTTCGAACTCACTTTTTAGTGGTTGACGGGCAGATAATGCTATTTTAGCTTGATGTCTGCCATTGTCCAGCTTTGCGCATAAAGCTCTAATAAATCAATATGAAACAGGTCATACAGGCTGTTTGCCAAGGTTAGGCTGTATGATTGCTATAAATAAATCATGAACACCGATTTATTCAATAATTTCGTTCTGGTGAAATCTACAAAGTGTATTTGAAATAAGGTTTGCATACTAAATAAGGATTTTGTTTCATCTAAACGTGAAGAGTACGAACGAAGCTATACTTTACACTTAGTCCATTTATACCAGCACTTTTCACCTTTTTGTAGTAGTAACTAGAAAATCGCTACATAGCGCAAGCCAAAACCTAAAAAATAAAGAGGAAAGTAGTAACTAGCGACCCGCCCCGGTTTCGTACGTGTAGTAATCTTCACAAATTATATACCTAAACCTTTCTCGTAAATCACTCTGTCTATTAGTGAAAACCGCATGAACATCCGTTTAGTACTTTTTCAGTTTATCGCGAACAGGTAGACAGACAAACGCGGCGTGGGACTTTGTTTTATAATATGTACTGGTATATATTAGTTCTTTACTTTGTTGTTCTGAGTGTTTTCCGGTTGCTGCATACCAGTATAGTAATTAAGATTGTAGGGTACTAGGGCGGTATAAATCAAAGAAAGTTCTCCTTGGGTCACTTTGCCCGTTACAGGACGTTGATCTGTGTGAATTGAATTGGCGCCAAAAAGCTGTGTTACTAAGTCAGATAAATTGTATGTATTGGAGGTTATGCTGGCCTACTTCTGGGTAAAGGTCACACAAACCGTTTCGATGTTAGTAGACCGCTTTTAGTATTCAAAGTCCTTATTTTGTGGTTTTCTTGACCTCGAGACTGTGTTAGGTCCTCGAGGTCAAACGTTATATACATTAAATATCAGCTGCAGGCGTACGCAAATACTACTTAATAGGAGGAATCGATAAATTGTAGTACGTACTAAGAGTTTATCTAGGAGATTTTGCAAATTTGATCCTAAATACGTAATTTTTTTTATTAGCAATCTATTTTTTTATACCACTAAGGTGCCTAACAAGCTTACGGCCTACCTGATGGTAAGCAGTCACCGCAGCCTACGGACGTTTGAAATACCAGGGGAATCACCCACGCATTGCCGACCCCGTAAAAACCTTTTCACCTCTTTCTTGAAGAACGCCATGTTGAACATCTATAAAAAAATCCCAGTACCCAATACCTAACTATATGGAACTACATTTTAAATATTCAGTTAGTATAAACAATATATTCAGTCAGTATAAACAGTCTGAATAAAGCTATTGATGTTTAAAAATGAGTGGTATGAATTGAAAAGTTTTATTTCAACTTGAAAGCTCAAATGTTTATTGCAGTGCTTCAGAAACCAATAAAATGGAGTTACCCGTTTGAAATGCAAGTTATAAAGAACCTATTTTGTTTGCTTTTTTCACTGAACCAATACTGTTTTCTTTAATAACGAACAAGTCTAGAGTTTTGATGTACCAACTCTTATTTATTGCCTTTATTTTTCATGTTATGAAAATAAAATAGATACCTATATAAGTATTTTCCCAGCTTAAAATAAGAAAAACTAAATAGCAAGACAAACTTATTTGAAAGAAATATTAATATTTATTATTTTCTAGTTTCCAGCTATTCTGTTCGTAAAACTATTAAAAGTCTGGACTTTGCTCGCAACTTCGTGTTCGTGGATCTGAGTTTATTTGATCGTTCTCTTTGAACACTATTCACTATACCTCTGTTTCATCCCCTTTTCGTGGAAATGTAATATTGATTTGTTCCCATTTGCGGTAATAGTATAATTTACTTATAACTTAAACATAACATTACATATTAAAATCTACCAACCAATAAAAACCTTACTCTAAATTACTTAAATAGGTAAAAAAAATCCATTGGTACCCTGAATGCGAATGTGCCCAGAAGGCTAGCCGCGTTGCCCTGCTGGATAGCGAGGCTTATAGGCTTTCCCAAACGGAGGCTAGCCTTCTGGTCATTATTAATAGCGCAAATATGTAGTCACCACCGAGACGTTTATTATTTATAATGTCTCGGTGGCGACTTTGCGCTGTTTGGCGCTTTCAGCAAAGTCGGCACCGGGTCATGCTTGACACGCAGTGGCTGTAAGATGAGTCGGCGCGAGGGTACCGATGCACGTTATTTCCCAGACAGTTTAAGGAACAATTGCAAAGTTTGATCATTTCCCGTATCGGGGCCCAGCTGGTCCGGCTGTTCGTTAAATAGTCATTCATGCATTCATTCATTCAGTTTCCGCTTTGTTATATAGTTAAAACAACAAGTACATATGATAAAGTTTTTGCCATGTGGTGTCCGGTAGAATAGAATAGCACCAGGGTGTAGTAGAAGGCGCTTAATGTCTGAGAGGCTAACCAGCTAGGACCTTCGTAGACCGGAAGTAGTTGAATGTTTTCAATATTAGAACTCTAAACCACCTGATCCACTTGCTAAACATGGAGATGATGGCAAAATCATCTATGGAGGAGCCTCAAACCCACCTGTGGATTGTTATAAGCTGTTATTACGTGATGTAATATAAAGTTTGTTTTTCATACCACTAAGGCGGTAAACAAGCTTACGGTCTGCCTAATAGTACACAGTTATCGCAGCCTAAGGACAGTGTGCTGCTCTGTAAAACGCTTTTCGCCCCTATGTTATATTATGTATTACAAAGGGCTTTGTCACTTGTCTAAATCGCTTTTTTATAGGTATAAAACAAAATTGCGAAGGTTTGAAAGAACGTTTCTCGCTCGTACGATTCGGATGTGGAATGAGCTCCCAGCCACAGTGTTTCCTTTGGACTATGACATGGGATCGTTCAAGAGGTATATTAGAGATCTCTTCAGAGGCGGGCAACGCATTGGTGACTCCCCTGGTGTTGCTGATGTCCATAGGCGGCGGTGACCACTTTCCATCAGGTGGCCCGCATGCCTGTTTGTCTGCCGGATAACATAAAAAAAAAAAAAAAAAATTTATACCTATTTGATAAGGAAAACAGTAGCCATTGCATGTCGAAGCCAAGGTCAATCAACTGCCTCCACTCCACTGAAATGAATTAAAAACCGCCGTCTAAAAATGGAACAGGGAACGGGCCAGCACGCCAACGAATTATGAGAGTGACAGGCGTATTGTACGATTTGCACGCGCGTAAACAGCACGCGACGCGTTACAATAGTTGCGTACCAGTGTACTTTGTATGACGTGTTGTTGGATAATATTTGCGTATGCTTTGCATGACGCATGAGCTTATGACGCGAGGATGGTGAGGAGCGGGCGAAGTAAAGGAGGACGAATATGAACGCCGACGAAGATCCTTCCGTTATTGATGTACCGTAATTTTGACGGGTTATGATTTTCTACCCTACTGTACATTTGAGAACGTGAAAATACCAAGCAGAATTTAAAAAATCTCAACATTGCAAAAAAAAAAAAAAAAAGAAAGAAACTCTAATTTGAAGTATTGATAAGATTTTGTTTAAGTCTTATAATAACTTATCAGACAACAATTTAAACTACAAACAACATACAAACCTTACCCTAAGCCTAAATCTATATTTACTGATAAAAAATCCTCCTCCAGGGCATCCCCGCGAGGCATGGTGCCCAGAAGGCTGGTATTTCCCCTGAAAAAGGCTCAACTTCTGAGCGAAAATGTTGCCAGCCCTGCGGTCACCAGTGGCTTTACAGAGACGCCTGGAGAGATCCTTTATAAAGGTTTTGGCCGCAGGACCCCAAGGGTCAAAGCCAATGAGTGTGAAAATGTAGTTTCAACGAGGTCCAACATT
The DNA here is from genome assembly GCA_905147135.1 of Blastobasis lacticolella. Taxonomy (NCBI): domain Eukaryota; kingdom Metazoa; phylum Arthropoda; class Insecta; order Lepidoptera; family Blastobasidae; genus Blastobasis; species Blastobasis lacticolella. The sequence continues at coordinate 5,124,374 of LR990042.1, read as the reverse complement.
TCTGTTTTCCGCGTTTGCGGCCAGCATGACTGGCAGTTGCTGATATCAGACTCATATGTTTTATCAGAGTATTGAAAAGTCGTCCCTTAATGAGTTTTAACACATTAATAAATAATTAAAAGAGCGACTGTAATAATTTTTCTTAATTTCGAACGTGCTCGCATTATGTTTCTAAGTAACTTGAATTCAAGAGATCTGTTCTTATGCTCAGTCTTGTGTGAATCGGATAGTGGGTGGTCGGGTCGCATAATGGCTGGCCATTGGCAAACACTATCGAAAAAGGGGCGAGAATACGAAATCCAATTTGTTTCCAAACTCACACACTAACCCCTAACAAAGTTGATAAAGCTCTCAATGGAATGTTCCCATATTGAGTTAAGCTTTTCAACGGTGTTAGAACTTCGAAACGTGTTCACTTTAATGTTGTATTTCTGTATTTGTTATGACTACAAGTTAGAATGAATCTGTTGTTCATTGGTGTTGTTTTTGAGCAGATATCGTTATCAAGTCTGAGCATCAACAACCAAATACGTAGCCAATTCAAATTCTCTAGAGTCTTCATAAAGTATATCTTAGGAAGCACTTTAATATCACACGTTTGCCTTTCTACTTTGACACTTCGCTCGGAGTTGTCGTTTGCAGGTTCACAAAGGAACTCCATAGCAAACTTTGCTCGTATATTCGATGGAGCACGATAGCATTTGTTCAGTTTGCACTTCGACAAATCGCCAACATCGTTATGAACTCGAAGTGCAGCGTATGCAAACTGTTTTTCTAAACTGGCCTGTAACGAAGCGACGACACGGCACATTTGTAATGCAGCAATTGGTACAGACGAATAGAACCGTGAGTGTGTACGTTATTGTTGCTACCTTTTTGGAGAGTTTTCTTCGTGTTGAGATTCTGGAATGTAATACCTCGGATTGGAGGATACTTTCACAGGAAAAATAGAAATAGTAAATGATTTGTCAGGCTAAACTAAATGACTGGTTAACTATTAAAGTTTTGTAGGCGCATTGTATACATACAACAACATTGTACGCATACAACAAATAGAGTAGAGCATTATACCAGTCATTTGTTATGAGTTATTTATTTATTTATTTATTTATTTATAACTCTTTATTGTACATACAAAGACAGTAAAACATAGTAACAGTAAGACAATATAGTACAAAGGCGGTCTTATCGCTTAAAGCCATAAGAGTTATTGATGTGTGTACCAAATATGAAAGCTTTTTTAACATACTTCGAAATGTTAATAAAACGAAACTGGACATAACAATGTCAGCAGCGGTCGGTGAAATTAGTTTATGTATCCGTCGTGTTGCTGGCCGGTGATGATATGAAATGTTACTGTCGTATTTGAAAATCGAAAGAAGCCCAGTGTGAAATGTGGCAACCAACGATATTTTTTTCGTTTCATATATACTCGTAGATACACAAACCGGATCAAAGCAATATGGGTCTTCGGTCGCGGTGGGGTTTACTTGCTAGAGCCTAACAACTGTTAATATATTAGCTTTGGTCGCAACTTGACATTGATGGGACTCCCAAGTGTCCGTTGTTATCTTCTGGAGGAAATGCTGGCCGCTACTAAATTCTATGTATGTTATTCTATGACCCTAATAAGTTGTCAACGTCTCAACATTTCGTTTTTCCTACTAAAATAAATTAAAATGTGTGACTGACGCATGACGGCGTAAATTATTCTTGAAGTTTTGGTGTCTATAAAAATACTATTTATTATAGACCATTTACCAAATTAATGTACAACTTGGATTTTCTCTATGAAATTCTTCTCCCGAGACTGTTCGACCAGTCTTAGGGTCCCCAGCGCAAGAACTTAATCGCAGGTTTTATTTAATCTAGATATTTGTGCATCGTCGATTCGACCATTGGAACACAAAACTCTAGCGACAGAAAACTCCACCTTCGTCGAACGAAGCTTCCTAGAACAAAATAGACACAACGTCGAGTCTCGTGATTCAGCTCTGCGTATGCACTAGGATACACAAATAAATCCGGAACGAAAGGGCGTATAGAGCGACGACGCTGTTGCCATAGCAAATATTGACGCACCTCCACTTTATAGAGAGAGAGACGTGGACTGTACGGCTTTACAATCGCTATATGGCTCCAGCATAGCTTTATGAGCTGGGTGGCTTAGGCACACCTACAGCTGCGGCAGAACAGATAAAAGGACCTATTTGCCGTTGTGTCGTTATGTGGCAGTTGACACCGTGTTGTGATTTTCGTCGTGTGATGATCTTTGTGGTCGTTGTGTAGCCCGGTAGTGTAGAATACACCAATCAATCCCTTCAACTATGGATGTTCTGAAATCAACTAAAGTGTAAGTAGCCCAGCTACGACCTCCGTAGACCAGAAAATCTATTGGGCTTCAACGATGTAGAGTAGCTAATATCGCAAAGAAAAGTAATTAAATTGTAAAATACTTGCAGATGTACCAGGAAATTAGAAATTCAAATATACTTTCCTGTAATTAAAGGAAACACCGAGAACCACAATAAGATAAAAAAAATTACAATTCTATCTTTGAATAGCTGTGGCAGTTACGTCGATACGGTAAAATGGTAAAAAAGCTTCCAGGCGAAAGATAAACTGCGAAGGCTTTTTGTTCACGGCTTAAATGGATTTTTCGTATTTGGACTGAGCCAGTAGTCACGTAATGTGTTTTAAGGCTGAGAAGAGAGAGCTGAATTTAATTTGCAAGCGGGATTTTACGAACATTTCAATTTCCTATTTAACTACAAAGAGCAGCCAGATAGACTGGCGAGTAGTCCTTTCAACAAAAGTGACGTTGGTATAGACAGAAAATAGCTTCGAATACTATTTTCCCTAGCTAGAGGTAGATCAGTTGACACTTCTTTGTATTGAAACTGATTAAAATGCCATGCCAATAAGAAAAGTTGGAAAGGATTGTAAATTGAAAAATATAGGCGAGGTGGCAGTAAGAACAATTTTCCCTTCGCCCATCGCAGAGTTCTTATTAAATTTATTATTAACTGAAAGACGAGCGGCAAAATAAAAGAAGCGCACTTGTTTGGAGTCATTTAGCCTCTCCGTTCAATTCATTCCGCATGATTTAGGTGTATTTGTTGAACAAAAGTGATTAATTACCAGTATTGTACGGAATAATTAATTGCTTTGGAAACGCAAGCGTTGGATGGGGGGGAAACGCTTGTTTGCCCTGCGCTGGTATTGTGTTTGTTTTTACAACATAACCTGCACTAACGGAATGATTATGGTTTTTGTTTAAATTAATTTCTATATTTTGTTCTTTGGTTTTGGTTAGTTTTTTGTAGTCTGGCTGTCAGTTTTCACTTCATATATGTCATACTAGTGGACCCGACATGACTTCGTTTGCGTGCACCTGCCTTACCCCTACCTTTCCTTTTTTTCTTGCTTATAAACCTTCCTCCTGAATCACTCTATCTATTGTTAAAAACCGCAATAAAATCAGTTGCGTAGTTTAAAAGATCTAAGCGTACCTAGATACAGACGGCGGGAAGCGACTTTGTTTTATACTATGTATAGATAGATATAACTCATACAATCATAATACCTATATTTCTTAAATTACAGTTACTCTTTTCATTCCTACAGTCAATACCTTTATTACCGTTTAACGCAAAATATTTGTGGTCTCTGCAGAGAAAGTCGCAAACAAAAAAAATCACATTTTCTGAGCACATTGCGACAGTTTTCTATTATAACCATCTGTTTTCGTTCGTGAAATTAATTTTACTCGATCCCCTCGAGAGCTGGCTCGCGTGTCTTGCAATTCAGATGTTTTTGTACGAGGAGGTCAGTCCCGGGGGCCATGCCGGAACATAGTTTACTCCGTAGTTTTTTCATTTTTGTGATTTGGACCTCGATTTAGGAAAATCTAGCTAGACGGAGTGACTTTTGGAAGTGGTTGGATTTGATACCAGCATAAAGTTATTTCTTAACCGTGTGGTGTCCGGCAGAGTAGAATAGCACCAACCCTTTACACTCATGGGTGTCGTACAAGGCGACTAATGTAATTGAGGCAAAAGATCAAGAGTCTCTGTAGTCTGGAAAATGGGCAGCAGCGTTTTCCATTGTATTATTTAAACACTGCGATCTCCAACCCGCCTGCCAAGCGTGGAGATTATGGCAATAACCTCCCCTTTCATGGGAGAGGCCCTAAGTCCTGCAGTGGACTGTTACGGGCTGTGATGATGATGATGATGATGATGATAAAGTTATTAAGGACCTTATGTGGATGGAGTTTTGTGGATAGTTCTGATCAAAAACATTTTATGTAAAATAGATTGCCAAGACTCGCAAGCTCAACATAACTTTTAAAAGTTATTAGATCTCATGTAGAGATTGGCTCTCTACAAGGCTTTCTACAAACCCTGCTTCTTCTTATATTTATATATTTCCATATTAGCTCGTCTGTAATTAGATAAATCTCCAAACAAATGCAGTCGCAAACAAAAGCCTGTATAGCAAAACATATGTCATACGTATCGCGAACAATTTAGCGGTTGAACGCTCGCAAATGGGGAGGCCGCCTTTTGTCCCGATTCCGAGTCGAGGCTGAGTTATGGGGTCTGTGCGAAACGCAGCTAGGTCGCAGCGCCTGCATTGCGTATGGTTGTGATAGCCAAGTACGTGGCCTTGTCTGGGAAAATTAACTCGGATAAAACTGGATATAACTACTTACAACTTGAATTTACTCTTTGTTGTAGACGTGGCATCTTTATGTTGTGTGTTATGTACTGTTACGAGTATGTATACTGCATTCCTGAAGACATTTATAGTTTAGAATTTGTCTATTACGGTTACTACGGGCGCGCACCTTTCTCACGTCCCCGTAACACGTGAAAAGCTAATAAAATATGAAAGTTTGTGCTCTACATGCCTCTACAATGTTAATTTAAACTTGTAATAAGATAGGGTAACTACCAAACTTTGCTTAATGCCCCTCTTAATAGAGCCGGCATTTGGTGGAGTGACGTTTTGTTATCGACGTAGAGTTACGGACTGTAGATTTATTGGTGAAAGTTTGATGAAATTCGGTGGCTCTACATTGTCTGTCTTAACCCGTAGAGTTTGAAACTTTTTGAATTTGGTTTGAACAATATTGTTCTTCGACTTGAAGGAATATGTAAAAATAACCAAACTCCTAGAACAAATAAGCGAGGCAAAATATTTTTAAAGAGGTTTCCCTGTCTCATTTTTTATAGTATTTGAAATAATGTTAAACTATCCTTACCTTCGATTGTCAAATAATAGAAAAAAAAACAAGGAACTTAACCTGATCTTCTTAATTCCTATAAATAAAATAAATATGCTTGGACATATTTACACAGCACCATCTAGCCCCAAAGTAAGCAAAGCTTGTGTTATGGATGATATATAACTGATAAACTACATATATACGCCCCCATCGCCCATCGGCATCAGGCAGGCCGTAAGCTTGTTTTTCACCTTAGTGGTATTAGACATATATTTTTTTAATACATACTTGTTATACATATTTACTATATTTACTCTAGGCTCTTCTAACGATCTAAATATAATGTATTTCCCGTCCCGACACAGTACGAGAGATGTTAAACGCGGTTTGGGCAAAATGCCAGATCCAGGTTAGACCGGACGGGTTGCGCTAAAAAGGCAGCCTTCAGGAAATGCAGTTAACTTCAGCCACATAATCGGTATATTACAGTATCCGGACGTAAAGTACAAGCTGACGTTTCATAATGTACGTACCTATTTAATAATGTTTTAGGGCTATGAACCCCAAAAAGAAAAAGGTTTTTAGAGGTAAACTTTGTTCGCCGCCTGTCTTTTTGTCTGAGCGAACTTGTCAATGTTAGTTGGAAGTGTCAAAGGTCGGTGACTGTAATTCGACTGTTTTGGATGATTTGATTGCTTGCAATTTTCATATATACCTAGAACAGCTGAACAGATTTGAATGAAATTAATTAGTTCGTGACCCTCGATTTGTTACTCGCATTATCCCGCAATTTTATTACTTCGCATCGTTTTACTGGCGGATTTCACATTCGTTGTGTTTATATTGAATATGTAGACATACCGGTTACCATGGGCATGACGGTGATGATTGTAGGTAAACAATTGGTCGCTATCTTACGAAGGCGGATGACGACGCAGAGGTTCAATGTCACTGACTTAATAAAATCTAGATATTATACATAAAGTAGAATCTAATTGTTACACCCGTAATGTTCAAATTGGTCGACAGTTTAGTGATGAATATGTTACTCGTATAACATGGAATATGGTAATAAAGGCTGCCATACAAAGTACTATTGTCCAATGAATCAACTCTGAAGACCGCAACAAGTGGACGCGCATCGTGAGGGTTGCGTTATCCAGAGAAGACCAATAGTAATGAAACCACGATCACTCTGCCAAGAGTGAACGGCTGAGGATAGCAAGGAATGAAGTTTTGAGAAATAGACTTTCTGAGAAAGGGACGTTTTGGGTAGGTGCCAACATTTTTAGAAGTGGAAATTTTACGCCAGAATGTTCAAGTTTGTATAGATAGGACTCGCGGGTGATATTATCAGCGTTGCAAATGTCCTTAGATTGCGGTAACGGCTTACGGTCACATTGTTGCTAGTGTTAGCCACACGGGTCTAACCAACGAATATCTAAAGCCTAATCCAAATAAAATCTGTTCTTATTTCCTATCCATGTTAATTTTTATTATTTGGGTGTGACTTTGGGCGGTTTGCACTAAATTCTTAAACTAGCTTAAAGTTGATACTTAAACAAAAAACTACATACAAAAAACGTTAAACGTAATTTATAAATATGTTTGAGGTAGTTGCGCAAGTTACATGCACCGGGGAAACGTGGTGCGAAATGTAGATCTCAACGAGTGCTAGATATCATATTTATTTAGGAACTAATGTTCTAGGATCAATCATTTCTGAGTTATGACCATTTTAAGTTTTTTGGCAGGTGTCACCAGAAATGTAGGACGCAACGAGAACTATCATATCTCTTTAGAAACTGATATTCTAGGTCGAATAGTTTTCGAGTTATAACAGTTTTAAGCTTGACAGCTGTCACCAAAATGTAGATTTTAACGAGTGCAGCTGTCATTTACCTTTAGGAACTAGTGTTTAGGACCAATAGTTGCTGAGTTATAACGGTTTTAAGTTTGACAGCTGTCAACCAAAGTGTAGACTTTGACGAGTACCATAATTTCTCTTTTAGAAATATCTAGGACAAATCCCTGGCGAGTGGTTTTAAGTTTGACAGCTGTCATCAGAATGTCACAGAGTTAATGAGAAAATAAACTACTTTTTACTCTAAGGAATTTTGTGCATACTGCATGCGCCAGTAGTCCAGCGACTCGCGCAAGAACCCCGCAGCTACATGCGCCATGTACAAGCACCCACATCAATGATAGACAAATATTGAATAAATTGTTCCAACCTTTCCCCGCAACTTTGTTAGCGTAATAACACTCCATAAAAGTAGTATATGTCCTACGCTAAAGGCTAATCTATCTGCTTGCCAAAGATCCAAATCGGTTTGGCCATGAAAGTATTACAGGCTGGTATATAGAAGCCATTTTTCTAAAAAAATATAAACGTGACGTTATGCATGAATGTAATTCTTCGAGTTAAGTTATGTTTAGTTAGTATAATGCATCAAAAGTAAAAGGAAAGAGGATTGATGCCTGCTCCGGGTTCCTTGCATACCTGTCACAATGTGTAATGTCTTCATTACTCTTGGGAAACCAAGGTGAATATCATATTTTCCTCTTACATATTATTTTCAGCAATTTAAATGGTATGCGAACCTCATCGTAACGAGCAGTTTTCCAATAGGTATCTATAGCATTCCTAATCACTCGCTCCTTGATAGTGGTTAGAGCCAACCAACCGATTGTGAAATACAGATTATAAAGATACTTGATCTCATCTACACTACTAGTGTAAGATCAGAACAGGCACACAATTTTCACGCGAATTTTAAATACATGTTCTACTTTCACCCAGGATATGTGCTACTGAGGTTCATGTAATAACATATGGTGTCGTGTGCCTACATAATGGCTTCATTTCTCTGCGGCGGGTTAAATACGAAATTTTTTAGCAACCCTCTTCGTTGCTGTGTCGTTTTTTAATATTTAATGGAATTACGGTAGCCAAATACCTGGGGTTAACATTTACCCGTATAATATCCATTTTTTATGAATACCTATATATAAACGCTATCAGAGTGTATTGTAAACGTACATAGGTTTTTTATTCTACTCCGTGAAGACAGCGCACCTGATAGTAAGCGGTACCTGTCGCCCATAGCATTCACGATCCATGGCTTTAGGTTGCAGACATATTACAGACACTAAAAATACAGACAAAATGCTTCATGCCTGTTGCGCTAGGATTGTTGCTTGGCGGTAGAAACAGACGCAGTCGGTGGTACTCACCCAGGTGGACTCCTCAGGTTTAACACAGTTCTACAATCTGACAATATTATACGCGTTAAGAGATAAGGAGCTAGTAAGATAAATCAGTGGCCTAATCGGCGGTGCATCGACATCGACTTCAATTTGACAGATTGACGAATTAGTCCGTGGTATTGTCTATGGCGCCCATACGACAGAGAGAAAAAGAGATAATGAACCGAAAGAGACGCACCTATACGTAAGACAAAAATGTCACGGACTGACTCATATTGACAAGTTTTTTTTATATTAGACAAGACAGGCATTTGACCGCCATCTCACCTGTTGGTAAGTGACGATACGGTCGAAGATGCAGCATCTTGGAACAGCCTATTCACTCTAGCCTTGAAGGCGTCCAGATTATATTGATCAGAGAACACACTCGCAGGCAACGCGTTTCATTTCTTAGCCGTACGCATGATCAAGGTCGAACCAAAGCGGCTCGTGCAGATAGCTGGAAGATTTCGTATCAATCAAAGCGATGTTCCTTCAATGGTAAGGAATCTGCTCAGTCATCTATTTGCTGGCTAAACCCAACTCAAACTTAAAACTTGTTAGGTAAAGTACAATCTACAAGTTAATACTTATGTAGGTATGGAACGAGTGTAACAATGTACGGCGCGGAACGCGTCGCTACTTTGTAAGTGGACCGACTAAGCGGAACTAAGTACGTACAAAGCCGAAAACTAAAGTTGCATGTGTATTGTACGGGTGGAGCGCGGTCAGGACATGAGCGTTAAGGCGAAGTTGCTGGGGAATTTATTTATTTAAAAGAAGCGTTGGAAAGGGACGTTTCGGTCTTCTGTATCATATCACGGATAAATATCATATCAGATATCATGATCAAATCGGAGTTATTTAAGTACTATATCAGTTATCTAGCACCCATAGTACATGCTTTGCTTAGTTTGCGGCTAGATGGCGCTGTGTGAATTAGTCCACGATATTTATTTATGACAAGCTTATATTGAACTTGCAATGTTTGTATATAATACTAGCAGCCGCCCCGGCTTCGCACGGGTACCACTACGGGTACACGGGTATATAGCCTATGTCACCCGGGGATAGTGTAGCTTCCCAACGGTGAAAGAATTTTTGAAATCGGCCAGTAGTTTCGAAGCCTATTCAATACAACAATATATACAATTTATAATGTTAGATGTAGTGTACATCTGTTGGTAAACCAATAAAATAAAATAAATACAAACAAACAAACAAAAAATCAAACCTTTCCTCTTTATAATATTAGTATAGATATTTTATGTTCGGGACAAATATTGCAAGCTTCATTTGACCCACTTCCCGGCGTTCATTGTTTATTTTAAGGAAAGGTCAGGTCAAGGGTGCCTACCCTGAACCAATGAGCATGTATGAAAAGATTGATGAATGTGGAATGTGGGAGAAGCGAGGGAAAGATTTGTCAGGAACAGAGCTACTGGAACAATGTGCTCTCTGCCTGCCCTAACGGGAGAAAGGCGTGACGGTATGTATTTTTATGTCTTTAGTACATTTGTTGGTTATTTCGACGCAATTAATTGAACGAAAATGAGTGCTTGCTTTTGAATTAGAACAACAACATATACAAGAAATACAGAACAGAAAACTTTACTTCTTTTTGTGTGCTTTCGAAAGGCCTATAGCAATCTACCTTATTCGTATGATATTAATAGCCGAATCGCTAATTATAACCCATTATTAATGAACACTGAAACTACAAATAAATATCTAATTTCTTCACCCATTGGGCTGCGTTTTCGTCAGGAGAGAACAAATAAAAAAAGTCTCCAGTGTATTTCCACGTATATGTCAAAATCTTTGGCTAATAATACATATAATATTAAAAAAACTCATCCTACAGACGAGAGCTACCTTCGCGATAGACTGTATCAGTAAATCGAAGTCGTCAGTAATTTATTTATTCGTATTTCATTTCAAGTCGTATAACAAAAGATTATCGAAACATCACAAAGTAATTTTCTCCCTCAAATTCTGTATCCAGAGGGTTGCGTCAGGCAGTAATTACAATCACAACAGACAACAGTCCCTTAACACAAACGTAGCGAAGTCTGTAGTCGCAATGCGGAACGGTCTGTTTGGGACCTCTTTGTTGGCAAATTTCAGGGCGCGTCGGCCTGCCCAGACCTCGGTAAAAAAGCCATTTATACCGGAGCGGTTAGGCGATACCGAGGCCTCTGTTTGTAACACCTGAGGCCTTAGCCAAGAGGTTTCGTTAATCTACAATCGTTTGTGGTAGAAAAAATTTATGGGATTTGACATAAGCTAACATTATTTGACATAAGCTGTTTGTGGTAGAAATTCTTGGTCCATAGACCAATTTACGTACTTTCGGTGTACAAAGGAGGCGGATTGGCGGATGATCCTACACAATCAGAGTCAATGTAGATGTTGGTAGAAATAGTCGAACTTCGAGCTGTCCATTTTCTACCATACACGCATCACGCAAGCGGAGCTGTCAAAGATGGCTAGACAGCTGAGGCCTCTATTTTCAACACCCGATGCAAAACGATGATGTAAAATAAAATATACATTTCAACACCTTTTCTTACTGTAGAAATTAATCCCCCTAATACACACTCTTTTTGATAAATTATAGCACTCATAAAAATTATCCATATATATATATATATATATATATATATATATATATATATATATATATATATATATATATATATATATATAATATATAAGCCAGCTAGCTTTTTACTGCCAAATAACAAATAACGCTAGGTTAAGTAGTTGCTGAGATATTTGACTGTAACGGACGGATAGACAGATAGACAGTGAGAGCGAGACCATAAGGGTTATTTTTACCATTTTGGTCCGGTACCCTAAAATAGCATAAAAATAAGAAAATCTCTAAATAATAGCACCAAAAGCGTGTCTCACAAATTTACAAACATAATAAAGAAAAATTAGCTATCGTTCCGCCGCGTCTGGTATGTGGAACTACTTTGTTTTTGTGTCTTATTTGTTCTGAGGCCTAAGTTTTAACTAAGAATTATGTGTCGGCTATTTAGTCGGGGGACGCTAGGTTGTACTTTAACAGCCAGTAACAGCCCACAGCGTCCAGTTTCGTAGATACAATACAATACAATACAAAACTCTTTATTGCACACCAGAGAACACAAGTATAGATACAAAAAATATGGTAGATAGTACAAAGGGCGGTCTTATCACTAATGTGATCTCTTCCAGACAACCTTGGTATGGAGAGAAGCACAGGATACAGGAGGAGGACAGGTAGATGTGGATTGGTACCATCGCATTAACCCTTCCTGGCCTAAATCAACAATACTTGTCATTTTGCATTCCAGTTTGAAGGATAATTTATGTGATACGGCTGACAAACAGACAAGCGGGCCACCTGATGGAGAGTGGTCACCGCCTATGGACAGCAGCAACACCAGGAGTATCACTAATGCGTTGCCCACTAAAGATACCTCTAATATACCTCTTGCACGATCCCATGTCATAGTCCAAAGAAAACATTAAATACAATACAAAACTATAATTAATCTTCTTCTTCGTCTTTCCCAGTTCCTATTATTTGGGGTGGGGGCGTACGCTTGCCCCAAGCAACTCTGTCCTGGGTTGTCTCTCTGGGCACTTAGGTTTTCTTTATGTCATTGGATACTATAATTAATAATACTATAATATAATAATAATATGAATTTGGACGTATATCGTGTCTATAGACTCAATAAGTACAGTTGCCTCTTTCCCATCAGCATTATCTGCCTCTTTTGTCAAATAAATGGTTGTCAGTCTATAAAATTCAAAGTTCCTAGTTAATCCCTCACTATAATAGATTGTTTTACATTTACGAGAGCCTAAATGCCTAGAAATTACCTAGATGTGCTATTAATTGTGTTCTCTCGTTGTTGCAGGTAAGTCATACATCGGACCAGTGAACAGAGGTTTGCGTACTCATCGGGGAACAGTTAGGGCGACTGCTTTGCAGTGTTGGTAAGTAATTAAAATGAGTAAGTACGACGTGTTTATGTTTAAAAGCGAAATAAAGCGATACCATTTGTGATACTTTTTTTAATCATGCTAATGTCTATAAGGCAGCGGTGACCACTTTTCATCAGGTCCGCTTGGCTACCGTATGACGTAAAAAAAAATATATCGTGGAGGCTTAAAAACACGTCCGACACGCTGTCACTATTGGGCGGCGCGACACGACCGGATCTGCCTCCGACAGAAAAATAATTATTGCCAGAAAACGTGTTGTATTTGTATTTTTTTATTTAATTCGTGAATTCGACAGTCGCCATTAGGTTATTTCTGTAGCGTATTTGTAATGAAAGTAAAACCGTTTCACTAGATAGATTAAATTACCTAATTTTAAATTGACAGAATGTACCGTGAAGAAAAAATATTTTTTCTTATAAACTTAATGCGAATCAAACCCTGTCATTTGATTGAAGGGAATCCGCTTCTCTTCGCTACATTCCCATATTCTCTGAGATAAAATGGTTAATTAAAACCGACCAAGTCTGAGTCGGACCCGTATACGAAGTGTTCGCTTTACCATCGTCATCATCATCGTCATTTAAGCTGAAAGACGCCCATTGCTGTACATAGACCTCCCCCAAAGATAGCTATTAAGGCCGGTCCTTAGACCTTCTGGTCCCGGTCAGGTTACCCTGTCAACAGGGTCACGAATGACAGATGGCAGTCGATCCACTATAATTACCTGATATTCGAAATCTTGGATTATGGTAAAGGCGGATCTCGGACCCTCGTGCGAGGGCCGTGATGCGTTCTTCGTAACCATAGAGCCGAAACTAAAATTATGCACGCGTAACTCTGAAAAGTATTAAAGAAAGCAACATGTAATCGATCTTCTAACCTCATTCCTTAGTTTACTTATATAACTTGACAGACGGCCTTGAACGTCGTGAAAATCCACTGGTTGTTCATAATGGGCTCCGAATCCATCCTAGCTGTGAATAATAGCCCGCGGTTGCTGTTATTTATTACCTACTTTCATATTCTTCTAGTATTCCCCGCAGAAAAATACTCAGCGCTTTAACATAGTGTTCTGTTGGGATGTTCCTCTCCTTTTGCACCTGAGATTCTAGCCAGGCTTTTAGGTACTACTAATACTATTCATCTTTAGGTAACTATTAATACTAATGGGTATTAATGTGCAGAAGTCCAGCAGTGGAGAGTTATGGGTTGTTGATGTGATGTGACATAGTTTGCCGGAGGAAGTAGATTTTGATTGAAAATTTGAAGTTAAATCGAGGTAATGAGTTTTGCGCTTTAGTTAGGTTATATTTTAACAAGAGCTCCAACCTGTAATGTTTATTGTAATTGTTCGCAAGAAACCAATTTATTCATATTTCATAATAATCGATCTATACTAGACCTAGAAGCCTCCTCCCAATATTTTTAACATATTTAGATATAAAGGATTGCTATATACTTCATTTTTATGTCCAATGATCCAATCTTTGTTCTTTATCACAACATTCAAGTAAATAGAATGTTGCACATTTTACTTGTTTTGGGCGCAAAAAAAAACATGTCGTTGTAAGTTAACGTTAACCTCTCTAAATCTAATTAGTTTAACCTACACCTCTGTTACAATTTACCACAAGAGCCTAATTAGAACTGAAATCCATTTTCTGGCTACCGGCCAGCCACCGAGTACTGGGCGATGTCGTATCTTCTGAACATATCTACCCTAGATAGCGTTAAGTTTGGTCTTGACAGATTTAGCTCGCCTTCCAAGTTATCGGTACTGGTCTAAACTTTAGTAGTAAAGTTAGAATAGGCGTTTGGTGCTACGCAGTGTAGACCAGCATGGGTGTTTCTGATAGGCATATCGTAGGCCGTAGCTTGCGTAGGACCTTAAACCCCTACGCAGCTTTTGTATATTTTCTACACTAAGGTGGTAGGACTCTGTCAAGCCTGAGGAGTCTGCCTGGGTGAGTATCACCGCCTTATCAGTTTTTGCCGCAAAGCAACAGTGCTTGCATTGTTGTGTTCTGGTTTGAAGAATAAGGTAGCCAGCGCAATTACAGGCATGAGGCATTTTATCTTAGTCTGCACACTGACAACGCACCTGCGGTTCTGCACTTTTGTTACCTGCAACCTAAATGTATGAATTGTAGATGTTATGGGACACAGTTACCACTTACCATCAGGTGGGCTATCTGCTCGTTTTTCACTGAATAGCATAAAAAAATAATCATCATCATAATATTGGCGTTAATGTCCCGGTTGTGCTCTAGCGCACGAAGGTCGTGGTCCACCTTGACCATGATCCAGGATTTTGCAGATCAGGTAATTACAGTGGAGCGACTGCCATCTGATCTCCGTGACCTTGCTACCAAGGTGCTGAAACCGACCCTACCTAGAGGGACAGGGGCAGGTAGATGATGATAATTATGAGCCGAAAGACTCCCATTGCCATCCGCATCGTCCCATCGCATTGTTACCAGATTGTCGGCCAGATTGTGGTAATTTAAATATTTCGATATAGGTAATTAGCATTTGACGTTGAACGTTGACTCTCAATCACAACCCTAGTTGAGACTTTGTCTCTACTTCACAGTATATGTTGTTGTAAAAAGTGGTTGATTTTTTATCTTTCTAACCGGTCAAACCTTCTCAGTGCGTTTCCTTGCACTATGACACTGGCAGTAATGGTTGCCAAGTTGTGGAGCGCAACAACCCTTTGCCATATAAAAAAAAATCATCGTCGATATCAAGTCTTGATATTCTTGTTCTGGCGCGTTTTTAATGAATTCGCAATAAAGTGCAGTTATTGTTAAAAATGTAAGTACATTACATTTATTTACATACATCATAGCAGTTAACAATACCCACCGGCTTCGTTCGAGCTTGGGCTGGCAAAATAAATTATTCTACACACCGAAACATGACCTACGTCAATTAAAATAGGCTTCGGAGTCGGGCTGGGCCTAGGCCGAACAAAGCAACTGCCAATTATTATTGACAGGTCCAACGAGGCCACACGTCGATCTACTGAATTTCTATCTTGAGCTTGCTTGAATAGTTGTAGGCTGATAAAATAATAAATAAGGTTGATGGTGATATAATAAAAATAAAAAATAAATAATCGTTGACAAATTCACACAGCGCCATCTAGCCCCAAAGTAAGCAAAGCTTGTGTTATGGGTGCTAGGTAACTGATAAACTACTTATATACTTTTCAAATACATACTTATTATACATAGAACACCCAGACCCGTAACAGAAATTAAAATTGATCATTTCAATTTATGCCCGGCCGGGAATCGAACCCGGGACCTCTTGCGTGGCAGACCGGCTTGTTGACCACTGAACCACTCAGGTCGTCAGGATATGGTTAGGGGGATAAGAAAACTTTCGGATAGGATTACTTTTAGCTTACTTGGGTTCTGACAATAGTATTATTAATTAAATATTTGTTTGTGACTACTTTATCACGTTGCTTGTTCATATTATAGGGCCATAACAAACGCGGAAGAAAAAATATGAGAAATCTATTCAATATGGGTCACCACGCGCACAAAGTTGCGAAGGGCCAGCTAGTACATAGAACAGCTAGAATTGTGATAAATACGAAAGTAACTCTGTCCTCTGGTTTCACGCCTCCACAGAACAGATTTGGCAAGGAGAGCCTGGGGAAGGACATGTGTTACCTTTTGTCCTCAAAAATATCCAAAAACACGGACGAAGTCGCAAGCAAAAGCTTGTATGGAGTAAAGACGTGTGTAATACATGTTAAAAAATAAATAAATCATAGCTAGCTTTTATCGCGCGCTCTCTATGCTCAGTCAGAATATTTGTCAAGACTAATCAAACGAGCCCAAACTAGATGGGTTCACCATGCGTAGTTTAGAAGTTTCTATGGCCACCTTCCGTCTCCATCACCAGTTCAGCTCGATATCATAACATTGCAGTGTCACCGAACTTACATGAGTGTGCAAAGTTTCAGCCGGGAAATGGGTCAAATTTAACTTGCAAGATTTTATTGCGAACAGACATGGGGACATGTTTTTTTATTATCAATAAGCTTGCATTTGACCTCAACTCACCTGATGGAAAGCGACGATGAGGTCGAAAATGTAGCATGCGTGCCTAGAAGATACCTATTCGCTCTTGATTTGAAAACCCCATGGTTATACTTATCGGGGAACAATGGCTCAGACAGAGAGTTCCAGTCCTTTGCAGTGCGCATAAGAAAAGTGGATGCAGAATGCTAAGTACGAGAAGTTTCTCGTTTTAATTTATAATCGTTTTAATTTAGTTAAATATAAGCTTGTCTTAATAAGAGCTCCCTGTGAAACTTCCGAATTCGTTCTTCGACTCTGTTGCTTAAGTAGAACCAAAAGTTCTGAATCGCAAATGAACTATTCCATTAAGACTCCCCTATACAGGTGTGTCGTGTGCGTTTTTGCGATAGTGCGTTCTGCACCATTTCCAAAGATCTGCGTTTTATCAGTCCTGCTAGCCTTAATAACTCTGGTGTCTGTAAGATCGTGTACTTCCTAATACAAAACAATGCGGTGTAATAGTAGGTTGCAGGAACACAAGCATCTTACTTCTGTTTTTGCGTTATTATCGAAGCGGTATTGAAGATCTCATTCATCCAGGGGGTTTACCATGAGCTCTGATAGCATGACCTAATCAGAACTGACCTGCACCAGCTTATGTGACTGAGCGCTGTCTCGTTCTAAGCAGGACAGTTCTGTTTAGGTCCTGCTATAAGAGGTCATGGTAAGCCCCCCGTTACAATATGTACTCTTCTATCTATAGTGTCGATGGCCTACCGACGACCCCTTGACAGGAGCGTTGGTTTAATTTGACCTCGTGGTGTAGTAATCGGTCTGCAATTGAAATTATCGCACCCTGTATCCCGTATGGAAGAGCCTTTACCACCGAAAGTTGCTAAGTGAACCAAGGTGTTGTTTTCCCTAATTATTCTTCTTAAAAGCGATATTATTGTGGAATTCAATCGCAGTGAAGTATAGTTAATTCCTGTCGGCAATTTTCGCGCCATAACACTTCGTATTTTATCGATCTACTCGTCTCTATTTTATACTACGTATACGAGAGAGATCGTTTGAGGGATTAAGCTGAATCGCGTTCGGTGCGACCACGTAAAGTTTTTAATTAAAATTGGAAAAGAAAACTCTTTTTCGCGTTCATTTTCAGAGGTTTAAAGGGTTAAATGTAATGTGAACAACGGCAAGGTCTGAATTTGCGTGTAAAGTACGTTTAATAACACATTTCCGTTGGTTGCCTGCACCTGGCTCGCCCACGCTTGCCCACGCTGGGCGGATTCTAAGCATTGTTTAATTCAAGACTGAATTCGAGCGTTATAGGTATATTTAGATTGAAATACATTTGCGTTTGACTGAAATCTCACATGATGATGGTTATTTGAATTTATTGAGATACTAGTGGACCCGAGGCGACTTCGTTCGCGTTCTACTTTTAACTCTTTTTTCTTGCTTGCCTTCCTCTTTAATAACTCTATTTATTTTCGAAAATCGCATTGAAACAGTTTCGCAGTTCAAAAGATGTAGGCGTATATACTATGTATAGATTTACATTTTTGTTTTGGTAAATTTTATCATAATTGAGCAAATCCCCTGACGAAAAGGTCCCTGAAAGCAGACAATATACATTCTTCGCGTTACTTTAATCAACTTACTATTTGGCTATTACACTGACGGGCAAAAACTAGGTCACTTACGTAAAAGACAATATTTCCGAAACTACTTATGGTCTTTAAAGTCACAAACAAGTGTATTTCATTAAAGTAAAAATAGTTTTAAGTGTAACTCGTTTTAATATACTTTTGTTCCATGAATGTATCGTAATATTGTTAAATAATGTCGTTTATGAAAAAGACCTAATTATTTTTGCTCGTAAGTGTACTATATGTGATTCCTGATTAGTATGTGATGCCTGATGATAAAACATGTTGCGTGTCCCCTTTTGTGAATAAATGTAAAAAGGTGTACTCAATTAAACTCATGTTTTTCTGCAATGAATGTAATGTTAGGGAACTGAATGACATTAAGTAGATTAATCCACTCACGCAATTTATTCATTAACTTTTTATTAAACCGCTTTTTTCCTAATCATTACGATTTAGGGGTTATAAAAAAAGTCGAATTAATGATTGTTTTAATCTAGATCGATTTTATCTAGAGTTCGCTTTACTAAAAATAGAATTAATATTGTATTTATATGGAAATCATCAATACTCAGAGCATTTTTATTTCGGCAAATGCCATAGTGACAAATGAATATACATCAGATAAATAATAATAATCTTGGCGTCTATATTCCGCTAGTGCTTGCGCGCGCGAAGACACGGGGTCCGCATTGAGCATAATCCAGGATTTGGCAGATCATGCATCTGATGAAAAGCGGTAACCATAAGTACAAACTAGGATAAGACTGAGCACGGTCTTTCGCTTATCGTTTGATATGATATTTAAGGTTGAAATCAAGGCAAATCATTATCAACAGTGGTCATCGCTAAAGGAGCGCAAACAGGCCACGGAGGCTCTATTTAGCATTAGCCCTTTCCTATCCGAAAGCCTCTTAATACTCACTAAAACAACTTGGTTACCTGCAGCAAAATGGTAACCTGAGCGATAACCGGACACGGTGATTTTAATAAACATCATTTCACTATACGTCTGACCGACAGCACTCAGTACAGGGTATGCTTGGAGGAAGAGGAGACAGCTGCTCATATCTTACAAACCTGCGACTGAGTGGCATCGCACAGGCTTAGGCATCTTGGACAACCACAAACTCCTCCGGAGACGTTTGTAAGGCTGAATACCTACCGTGTCGCTCAAGCGTCAGGACACTCCTCTCCATCCCCCCTCATCATTCCGAATGCTATACTAAATCATTTACTATTCATGCGGCTAGGCTATGGAACTCGCTGCCGCATACTGTTCGTAACAGTACCTCAATCGGTATTTTTAAAAAAAGATTAAAAGAGCATTGTCTTTCCACTTGCAATCCATAATATTATATATTTATAGGTATTTATTTAGTATTTGTGTTATTTATTATATATGTAGGTAATATTACTATTATATATATAGATACTTATTTGAGTAATTCAATTATATTATATATTTGGGTGCACGTCATATCTGCCTCTCTATTCTAGCCCTCTCTCTTCGGTAGGTCTGCTGTAAGACATTTCTTTTTAGAAATAAGCTGTACCTTTTGTGATTGTTATATTTATGTTCATATTATTGTAACTGTCTTTCTTTGTAATAAATGGTTAAATAAATAAATAAATAGGAATATATTACCCCAATGCAGAATAGACGCAAGTTCGTGGTTTGCGGGAAACGCCCGGATACATCTATCTATCTTATCATTTTCAATTTCTACCCCTAAGCAACAATGCTTTCGTTGTTGAGTTCCGGCTTGGGCTAAAGCGTAATTATAGGCTTGAGGTATTCCAAGCCTATAATTAGCACTCACATTGTTATCTATCTGATATACAGACTACGGCAAAAACCAGCTTGTATTACCAGTAACTCGATAAAATTTTAGCATCAAACATTTTCACCATAATGTCGTGCAAAATTGGGTATCAATGTTCAAAACACCGCGTGATTCGTTCCCAGATAAGCTTCCTGTGCCATTTGTCAGTTTGTGAGGACGAAAATGGGCCATTACGATACGTTTTTACACCATCATTTGAGAAATATTGGGAGTATTTTTCTGCAATTTACATTTACAGTCCCATTTACGCGGTATTTTGTCCGATTTGTTAGGTGGCGCCTGACCGGCAAATACTGTTATTGCCTCAACGATGAAATTAAAAAAATATCGCCTTGGCATCAATTAGATCCTATACGCCATGACCATGATCATGGATTGGGCAGATCAGGTAATTACAATATGGACTATGTATTTACTTAAACGAAGTATTATGGACAAATAGGTACTATTAAAGCTACCAGTTCGCAGGTACCATCTCTGGGGGAGGACTATGCCCAGCAGTGGGCGTCTTCGGGCTGATATGACGATGATGATGATAATGAAAGCTCATCATCATCATCTTGGCGTTAATGTCCCGGTTGTGCTCTCGCGTACGAGGGCCCGGGGTCCGCCTTGACCATGATCCATGATTTGGCAGGTCAGGTAATTACAGTGGAGCGACTGCTGTCTGACCTCCATGACCCTGCTAACAAGGGAAACTGACCAGATTGGACCATGGTTACACATCCAGTCGCCTGAATGTGCAGGTTTCATCACGATGATGATGTTTTCCCTCACCGTAAGAGCATCGGTTAGCATTCAACTAATGTACATAACTCAGAAAACAGTCATTGGTACATGGCCGGAGCGGGATTCGAACCCGGAACCTCTGGCTTACGAGTCGTATACTCTAACCGTTCGGCCACCGACGCTCTATGATAATGAAAGCTACCAAGCTATAATATCAAACTTAAGATCTTCTTAGACCGTAAAATGGCCTACACCGTTTTTGTCTTTCAATCTTCAATACTACCTTATCCGTCCCTGATGCCAAGCATGGATATTACACCTGTAACTACGAAACACGCTAGCGTGGCGAATAATATGATTAACAATTAACAATATATTACCATACACATAATCTCTAAACCCAATAAATACATTTAAATGCGTCATTTAAAGCCGTTAAGGACCGCAATTTCCGATATTCAGTCACACGATTCCCTGTAATCCAATAATGTCGCGAGAATAATTAAGCGGAGTGCCATGGCTCGGATAACGAGCTCGACCTGCGTGTCCAGAGAGCTTAGTTACGTGCCGAAATTTATCACATGGCGACAAATTTTTATCACATACGTCCATTTTAGCATCAAGTATTACCATAGTGAACGGTCCTCAGGTTATTTATGAGTAAGAACCATTTATTACGAGTATACACGAGTTATTAAAAAAAGCGGTGAAAAGGTTTTTACGGGGTTGGCAACGTGTGGGTGATGCCCCTGGTATTGCAAAGGTCCATAGGCTGCGGTGACTGCGTTCCATCAGGCAGGTCTTAAGATTGTTTGCCACATTAGTGGTATAAAAAATACAGCACACAGACTGCAATATTATACATTACGATTACAAAAAATTCATTATAATTTATGTAGAGACGCATTGCATGCATTGGAAAGGCTCTACCCGTTTAGGTTGATACCGTATAGGCATTTTAAAACTTTGTATGTATAAAAAAATATCGAAAACCATTTTCGTCAGTCCTCACCTCAAGATAACAAAATCCTCTCAGGGAAGATGTACGCCAAATCACGTTGTGTTCTAATATCAACATCTATAAAGGAACGAGAATATCACTGAAAACACATCATAGGATCGTCCACTATGGCACAAGTTACGGAGACACGACCCCACGTAGATAGGTGGCACAAAGGTAAGGAAGAGGAAGCCCTCTACATGACAAAAATGCGACTTAGGGCCGATTTTTTAATCCTGAGATAAAATTTATCTGCCCGATAAAGTAATATACTGCCAAATTAAAACAGTCTGTAATCCTTCACTTTTATATGAAGTAATGATACCATTTAATTTTAGTCGCTTAATAACTTATCAGACTGATATGTTTTATCTGAGGATTGAAAAATCGGCCCTTTATAAGTTAGTTGCGACGACCTGAGTGGTTCAGTTGGTTAGCCGGTCTGCCACGCAGATGTCCCGGTTTCGAATCCCGGCCGAGCAGAAATTGAAATAATGAATTTAAATTACTGTTACGGGTCTGGCTGTAATATGTGTTTAATAAGTGTGTATTTAAAAAAAAGTATATAAGTAGTTTATCAGTAATCTAACACCCATAACACAAGCTTTGCTTACTTTGGGGCTAGGCGGCGCTGTGTGAATTTGTCCACAGTTGTTGGTTTCCGTTAGATTTTTGACTTTTGAAAAGATATTAATTAACGTAATCCTAATTGAATAAATACTTTTTTCATTTTCATTTTCATTACCCAAGCATATTTATTCATTATTTATTTCGTTTACTCATGACAAACTTCGTCAATTTGTGAATTTGTCTGTCACAAACGGTTCGCTGAATCCGACGACTCGTTCAATGGGGCTCTCCACTCCGTCCTGCATCGAGTAGGCAGTGACTGACATCCTAATTGCTCTCGTCTCGACCATGTGTTGTGTGTGTGTAGGCTTGAAAATATTCTGACTGTATGTAGAGTCCTTTGCAGAATTTAGTACCTATATTAGGTATTATGTTGGCATTATACGTACTAAATTCTGCAAAGGAATCTAGTACATACCTTTAGTTCAAAACTATGAAATTATTGTCGGATTATGATTAGGTAACAACGTCGAAATAGGTATATGTATAATCTGTCCAAACTGACTTGTCCTTTTTGGTTCAGGAAATGATGTATTTAAATGGATAATGTGCAGCAGTATTCGTTGAAATTCACATTCTATGTATTACTTGTATAATTCAAGACATTTTTACACAATATACGTAGCGTGATTGATACAGCAAGTCGTGATTTTGGGCATTGTTTGTTCACCAAATAAGACAAGTCAGTTTAAACAGATCATACACCTTCACAGCGCTATCAATAAATGGGATGGTAAGACGTACACATTTTGCCTATTTATTAGACATTTAAACGTGATCCCTATAAAGCCTAACGCCGAATTTTTATGGCTTAGTCAGTGGAAGACTCCCAGCCAACGGCCTGCCAAAGACTGCTTATTTTGACGACTATCTACATACATATTATAAAACAACGTCCCACGCCGCATCTGTCTGTCTGTTCGTGATAAACTCAAAAACTACTGAACGTATGCTTGTCACCAATATCTAGACAGAGTGATTCATGAGGAAGGTTTAGGTGCATAATTTGTCCACCTCTCGCCACTCGGCCACCACGAAACAGGAATATGTTATTTCTGAATGCCTAAATGCGAAGACGAGAATAGATACTATAGTTTCGATTTCAACCTAATCTTCTAATATATAAAATTCTCGTGTCACAGTTTTCGTTGCCATACTCCTCCGAAACGGCTTGACCGATTTCGATGAAATTTTTTGTGCTTATCCGGTATCTATGAGAATCGGCCAACATCTATTTTTCATCCCCCTAAATGTTAGGGGTAGTCCACACCTAATTTTTATTTTTTATTTTTTAGACAAAATTTTACACTAGAAATTACTAGGAAATTATTTATATGGCAAAACAACGTTTGCCGGGTCAGCTAGTCAATAAATAAAATGAAGTCGCTCTCCGCGACTGTCTGTATATCCGCTAACTCCTCCTAAACCATGCAACGGATTTTGAGTGATTGATTGCGAATGATTCACTATCATTTAGATCGTTTCTTCATGTAGGTCTATATGCATAATACATGCATATTTTATTAGAGAAAACACGAGAACACTCGTGCGAAGCCTTGGCACGCTAGTAAATATGAAATTGTTCTTCAAAGACAGTATTTGGAAAACCCTCTCAAACTAGTACATCGATGAGAATTTATATCACTATTACTTATAAATAGTTGCCTCTTCGACTGACATATTAGGCTACTTTTCCGAATAATGCAACTCATAAAATCGAATTCTTCGCCGTTTAAACAGCGGTGAAACAACGAACTATGTAGGAAAGTTTGTATATAACAGAGTGATTTATAGACAGACAAATTAAATTCATCACGAAGACGACATCACAACAGCCCCAGTCGTTGTAAAACAATCAATTCACATTCTAATTACAATGCTGTATTTCGTGAGGTCCCTCTTCGCTGATGACAAATCACCTGACGGGGTGCGGCAGACCCACCGAGGTTAACAGGCGTTAACATATGGTTAATGGTTAACTATTTATGGGATATGATACTCATACAGATCTTTGTCGATGGTTTACAGATTTATACGAAAGTACAAAGTAAACAAAATATTCTTAGAAAGTAATAATTGGTAGTAAATATATCCGAACTTAATTAATATATTAACCGGAACTACTGAACCGGCTCTACGTTTTCTTTATTAAGAGTTTGGTAGGTACATCCCTGACTATCATTTTTCAACACAGTCTTCAATTGACTGCACGCATGTTACGTTTAGTTCATGAGTCCGCATTTACTTAAATTTAAAAAAAAACAAGCTCCTAATTTAATACGATATCGTAAAAAATACGACTTTTGTAGTTAAACTACCTACAGCTCGATATCGATTACCTACGTATTTACATGTAAAAGGCCACTAATACATGTAATTCCTCACCTAGCAGGTCGTTATTAGTTCTCTCAAGCACTACATTATCCGTTATTACTCGCCAAATGGCTATCGTTACTTCTAATTCGATGCGGATCGTTGCTAAGGCTTTAATTAGCGATTTGTCTTTCCACTCATTGAATAAGCTCACTGGGTGAGCCTGGCTGCTTTAGGTAGTACGAGTAATGAGTGGGAAGTTGACATTGTGTTGATGAATGTTATCGTTACCGTGGTAGTTTTAGGATAAGTGGTCCTTACGAGCCGCTCGCAGCGGCTTTGCCGGGTGTTCTCACCTAGACAAAGGTATAATACATGTATGTATGGGTGTATGTGTGTGTGTGCGTTTGTATCCTTCGGAAGAAATACTCTAAATGAGGAGATGGAGAACAAAACGGCATATTTGCGCTTTTGGTCTAAATACTATTTTTAATCCGGATGTTTTAGGATCTCTAAATACGAACCTAACCTTCATCATCACAGCCCATAACAGTGCACTGCAGAACTTAGAGCCTCTCCCACGAAAGAGGAGGTTATTGCCATAATCTCCACATTTGGCAGGCGGGTTGGAGATCACAGTGTTAGAAATATATCAAAGGAAAACCCTACGGAGACTAGATATTTTGCCTCGAAAACATTAGTCGCCTTGTAAGTCACTCAAGAGGTTGGAGCTATTCTACTCTGCCGGACACCACGCGACCAACCTGAACTTATTTCTATTCAAAACGGCCTAAAATATTGGTAAAATTGCATCCAAAGTTCATGGTTTCGATCATAACGGCAAAATGGCAAAAACCATTTTCGTTACTTATTGCTCCTGTAAAATTAAATTTCATCAAAATTATACCGTTTTGTTCGCCAGCTCCTCAAATAATAGTATTTAAACTGAAAACCGCATCAAAATCCGTTGCGTGGATTAGTGAGCGGATATACTGACAGACGCGGAAAGCGACCTTATATAATAATACGAGTAGGTACTATTTACATTGTGGGCGAATGAGAGTGAATCTCTCATCCCATCCAGGTTAATGAGAAAGATTGTACGCAAAGTAGATTTCCTTACGGTTAACCTTAAACCCACAATATACCAACTAATTCAAGGCAGTTGCTACAATTCCTAATTTGTACAATAATAACTGAAGTGTGAGACTCAGAACCAATATAATATAACCTGACAGTTCCGAGTATCGAGTCATAGAATAAAACAAAGTTGCTTCTCGCCGTCTGTCCCTATGTATCTATGTTATGTACGCTTAGATCTTTTAAACGACGCAACGGATTTTAATGCGGTTTTTAACAAAGGGTAAGTAGACGAAAAGCAGGTGTACCTACGCGAGCGAAGTCACGCCGGGTCCACTATTTTCTAATAATTAGAAGTTGTGGGTGGGTAAGTAGCTAGCATGATTGGCATGGGTACACGCGATATACTGGACTATTTAAATATTATTACAATTAAAGCAAATAATCAAAGCCTCACCAACGGCCGTTTAGGAGGCGGTTCGGGCAACCGCATGCAACGCCAATAAAACCCTTCATAATATAAAATTTCACTGCGACTGCTATAATTTCGGGTAATTAACCTAAAAACGTGTTATTACGGAACCCTAATAACGAAACCGAGGCGCGTCCGCCGCGCCTTCGCGATGGTATGGAGAAAGCGAAACAATGTAAAAATATTAACATAAAAGTGCTTATGTAAGCCATCTACTGCGAGATAAACAGTGAAATATGGTCGCGGAAGTTTTTTGTTATTGGCCAAGTTTGTAGTAAGCGGGCTGAGGCTGGGGGCCATCCGTAGCGAAATCAAATTTAATAACTTACGTACCTACGTTCGTGCGTCCTTTCGGCCCACAAATAAGTAACGTGATAAAAAGAAATTGATTTCTGATTTTAAAAAACGCTTTCTGGACTAGGCAGCTGTTCAAATTGCTACAGTCTTAGTGCGAAAAGTGAAGTGTCATTCATATGTGAAGGCGTCATAAAGTTACTACTTTGGAGGGCGCAACATTACTAATAATAATATTGTCCAATATAAATTTGAATGTTAGTTTCCATAAACGCCACACCGCTTGTCGTTTCGCAGACATTAGATAATCGTTACTTCCACATTCATCTTTTCCTATAATATTATGCTCTTCGGTCGTAAGGTATACATAGGTAGGTTGACGACCTGAGTGGTTCAGTGGTCAACATGCCGGTCTGCCACGCAAGAGGTCCCGGGTTCAATTCCCGGCCGGGCAGAAATTGAAATGATGAATTTTAATTTCTGTTACGGGTCTGGGTGTTCTATGTATAATAAGTATGTATTTGAAAAGTATTTAAGTAGTTTATCAGTTATCGAGCACCCATAGCACAAACTTTGCTTAGTTTGGGGCTAGATGGCGCTGTGTGAATTTGTCCACGAATATTTATTTATTTATTTAAGGTATACATACCTACTCTTGAGCTAAAATCCCTGGTTTGTACACATATATGTTAGATTATGTTTAAGCAACGTTAACCGCTTTTGCGCGTCTTTGCTTAGCTAAATGTTCCTTACAAATTGAGAACTTTATATTAATCGTCTAACCGCCTCAACGCTCAAATTCTCAACAGCCAAATAGATACTACAAAATTCAAAATGCTAATCTGATCTGTCGGACACAAACAATGTCAATTAACTGCCATTAGCTGCCCCAAACCACCTGCTGCATACTCTGTTAAATCTTTCATTGTATACCGAGAGCCACTTAAGTGTCGGCGTCGGCGGTTAAGTCCACACTTCGTGTTAGTGCATTGAAGGCAGACAAAGCGACGTTGCATAGAGTTTGTTCTTGTTATCTCAAGCTGTACTACTGCTACTTTGTATAATGAGGAGTTTTCCAGTAGGTATTGATGGTTGGTTTCAAAAAGCATCAGATGGCGCTCCTACAATTTTGGTAAACTTTTTATTATCTGTATGATGGTGGCAGTGATTTCATGCAGCCAACTAAAACCAAACACAAAAATAAAAATAAACATAACTGTTAAAGATTTAACGAAGTGTAAAAAGAAATATTTATAGAAGTTGGCACTATGTTCCATTATTATTACAACCCGTAAAATGGTTGAAAACTGTTGACAAATACAATATTATCCAATACAACGTACTCAGTGTTTATATCCTGTTTGCTAAGAACCTATTTCAAGCGATTATCAATTACCAAAATTGTCATGGCGCCATCTAGTGAGTGGTTAGGAATGCTTTAGATACCTATTGGAAAACTGCTCATTGTGAGATTGTTTTGTAACTTGTTAAATGAAGTTGGATTTTTGTCTTAAGCTAACGATACTACATTTGAACTCACGATCATAATTATGTGATAGATCGTTGCCGTGAAATTTAAATTCGGAATTCTACGAGGAATTCGCCATACAATTATAAAGCGTGTTACCAAAATTAGTGTAAGTAAGGTCACTAAAATATTTCTCAACCGTGGGTAACATTAATTAGTGGATTTGGTTTAACAGGTTGGTATAATAGTCCGAGACCCGAGTTCCGAACCCCGTAAAGCCGGTCGTGCGCATCGGGGCTGGTGTTTATTTGTAATTGGT
Organism: Blastobasis lacticolella; assembly: GCA_905147135.1. Taxonomy (NCBI): domain Eukaryota; kingdom Metazoa; phylum Arthropoda; class Insecta; order Lepidoptera; family Blastobasidae; genus Blastobasis; species Blastobasis lacticolella. Next base: position 5,096,043 of record LR990042.1, on the reverse strand, counting down.
ACGAGGTATTCACTATTCCCTCACTAATTCAACTCCATTTACTAGTAGTAGATTAAATCTGAGGATTCTCCGCTTAAATTGATACCACCACCTAATCTATTTCCGCCGCCAAGCCCAAATATACTAGCGTTATTGTTTGCCGGTGTGAAGGATAGCGTAGGCATATCAGCTAGTCCCTACAATGAGAAACGCACTTGAATTTCTGCATGTTTGTTATGTGTGTGAATCGATGTTTGAGCGGTAATTACCACTTTCAAGTCTTGTTCAGAGTAGTTCCAGCAGCTGTATTATTATTTACTGTATTTTAAATTGATGCAATAAAGAGATTACACACATACATACATACTGTATCAAAGAAGAAAAACAGAGCTGACACCTCAGCTGTCACAACAACGCACTCGCTGGCCGATGTCCACCCTGTCAGCTGAGCCGTGCCGGTCGCGCGCATAGCGTGAAGCGATTCAGCAACTCTGATCTGTGTCAACGGCAAGTATGCGGTGTGGAGAAACGCGAGAGAGGCTCGCACGCTCCGCTGAACGCTTTTTTGTACGTAATCCGGGCGTGGCCCGAGTGCGAGCGACTCGTATTTTGTAAGCGGATGATCCTACCTTGAAGGGTGACTCTGTAGAAGCGACGCTCCAACCGCAGGGTTGCGACTTGTGAAGCTTTGATTCGAAGTCAAGACAAACATGTGTTGGAAAATGATCTTGCCGAAATCTCCTGGCTCAGAATAAACGCCTCTCCAACCAAACTTGGTGTGCTACTCTGTTAAGGTCGTGGTTCTTAAACGGATGTTAACACTAACTTAAGCGCGTCGTTTAAATGTTATACGAATTGGACAATTAAGTACGTCGACAGATTAGGAATGTAACCTGGAACATTGATTTTTCATTTCATCTATCAAGCCAGAACGGTGATCAACTGTCGTGCTCCCCAATATATTTCATTGCGAGGTAACCCGCTTCTCGCTGTCAGTGGAGCCATACCCCGTTCGTAATCTACGCAGCCGTGTGCGCATCAAATCCCCTGCGAAGCGCGCTCTACGCAAAAACAATTAATTAACATTCCCCTACGTGACCGCTACATTCTTACAACATTTGTAAATACAATAAGCACCGCCCGATCTCAAGGATCTGATAAATTACTAGGTAAATTATAAAGTAATATTTTATGTGTTAAATTAAAGGTGATAAATATCCTGTTAAAGTTTATTCCATAGTTCATTTCATTTTACTTTTAACCGGAGATGGGGAGTTTTAAAATTTGTTACAAAACATAACTGTTAGGTACATTGTTCTGTGTTTCCACTAATATGTAACATAATTAATACCATCGGTTGATTAATGATTTTCATTTTTCATATATACATGAACCTACTTAGTTACATTCGTTGATCATTTAGTTGATGATTGGTTTTTGGCACTTTTTTCCAAATTTTCGACTCGAGCCTTAAACTTCTTATCCATATTTTGAATCTGGTGGCTAAAGTCGTTTTTCATTTCCAACACTTTGCCGTTCATCTCTTTCTGCAGTTCGTCTATTTGCTTCGACATTTGATGTTGCAGGTTTGAAACTCTTTTTGTGACATTCTTTTGTAAATCAACAACCCGCGCAGTGACTCCCTTACTTGTTTTGGTCATTTCTTGATGAGCATCATTTTTCATTTCTATGATACGCAATGTAAGATCTTTATGCATATTTCCCACTTTGTGGTGCAGAGGGTCTTGCATGTCTAAAACTTTGCCCTTTAGTGTTTTCTCAATATTTTCAACTCGCGCAGACAATGTGACTTGAATTTTATCCACCTGGTCGTTCAAATTTTTCGAAAGTACATCGATCCTGTTTATGTACCCGGTCCGCATGTTATCAACTATTACACCTAAATCTTTATCCATTTTGGTCACTTGAGTCTTTAGTTTACTCTCCATAGTTTTAAGATTAGTGCTCATGTTTGCTAGCAGTGGTATCTATAGTTATCAGGAACTATGCAATATAAAACCAGCCTGTCTCATATAGAAATCGTTTCGGGAACAGACAGGTGAAAATGAAAGTCTAATATTGATTCACTGTATTGTTTTCTGCTCCGTGTTTATGTAGTTAGTTTTAAACAATATAAACAGGACCGTTTTGAAGTTTTTTGGCAAAGGTCTTTCATCAGACTCATAGTAAGTTTAATGTTATTCTTTTTCACTTTATTAAGATATGGAATGAAGAAGTTTTATTAAAAACTGATTATATTTACAAGTAACTACTATAATACCCTAAGGTTGTTTTCGGTTATATAATCGTATTTACATTTTTTTGTGACATTTTTCTAACTATAACATAGACGTCCATAATGAAGTCAATGAGATTGTACTTGTGCTGTCCTCAAAAAGTTTTATGTAACGTAATAATCTCTTTGTCCCATACGTCCACGTCCATGCTTTGGCCTTTTTTCTTCTGTGGCCTCACAACACCCAAATGTTTCCTCATCTCCTTACAGACGTGGAGATGGAAAAAATATTTAAAAGTCATCCTCATGCATCCTACATATACCTATTTTATTATTGTTACTCATTTACAATAAAATTACTGATCGGTTGCTGATGAAACTTTAGGCCAGCTAGCTAACGCACAGCTTAAATATCAGAATAACATAATAATCATGGGGTAGCTCTCACCTACTTGACGAAACGTAAATTTAAAATTTAAAAATTTATGGCAAAGTTGGGATTTCCGGAACGCGGTTTTGGCAGTGGAGGGACATTTTCCTTTTCGCTACTAGAACAACATCTCCCGGGTTTAGGTATGCAATGTATTACCCCAGGCATTACCGTATCTAGAGCTTATTTCCAGGAAGGAGGCTAACCCCAATATACAGTCAGTGAGTACCTACGTTTAGCATCATAATTCATAAAAGCTTTTACGCCCCCGGGATAACATCGCGATAAAACCTGCACATTCAGGCAACGAATATGTAAGCATGATCCAATCTGGTCAGGTTACCCTGTTAAAAGGGTCACGGAGGTCAGATAGCAGGCGCTCTACATGATCTGCCAAATCCTGGATCATGGTCAAGGCGGACCCCGGGACGTGCGCGGCAGCATAACCGGGACATTGCCGCCAAGATGATTTATTATAGATTACATACAAACATGTCTTTTATCCTTTTAGGGTTCCATAGTATCAAACAAAGTACCCCCCATATACCTTAAGCGGGGGGGAATTATTTCTCTTATTCCATTAATTGTGAAGTGACGTTTAGTGATTCTAGTGATCCTAGCGATTTAGCTTCAAAGTGGTATTTTTTTGTGATATACTTTAGAGCAGTACATAAATATTGCAGCAAAGGACTAACAGATTAATCTTTTTCATTGTAGTTAACAAATTAACCGTTAAACGATTCTACGCCTAATCTAACTATCTAAAAAATTGTCCTGTTCAGAACAAACTTAAGTAATAAAGTCCTTGGAAAAATCGTCTGATTATAGAATACATTTATTAACCATTAAAAGTCCACATACTTTATAATGTAAATGTCCATTAACATAATGTTTTAAACTATCGCGGTTATTATTACACATTTTAAGGGTATGGGTTTCCTACGGGTTTCCTACTACGTACCTTTGTTGACGAGTAGCCCGATATTTCATAACCCGATATTGCATATTGCATTGCGATATTGCATCATGGTCACGTGTCGTCCCGTGACCATGATGCATGCAACAAAGGTACGCGGTAGTAAACCCGGAACATACCCTTAAAATGTGTAAATGTTAATTGTCCCACTAATAATATAAATCTGAAACTTTGGATGTTTTACTCTATAACGCAAAAACGGCAGCATGCGTTTGGATGAACATGGCACAGATGGTTTATTATCTTGATCTACATACTTTCACGCAGACGATGTCGCCTGCAAAAGCCAGTATGTACATTATAAAGCATGAAAGAAAAAAAAAATAATCAGCGTTTTATCTATACATTATATATTATACATATATTTTATTTTTTATGTGCAAATACTTCGGCCGTCTCAATTTTTCCATATATAGTTCTGTCAATTGCCTGTATTTGATCTGTGAGACTCTTCTTCATCGTCTCCACTTGGGTGTTCAATTCTTGTTGCATTTTCCCGACTTGATCCGTCAAACCTACTTCCATTGCCTCCATTCTTCCCGCTAGAGTCTTTTCCATTTCCGATACTTGCCCATTTAGGTTCTTATGGATGTTTTCAACTTGATCGTTTACCGTTTTCTTCATATTATCGACTTGCTCTGCTAGGTCTTTATGCATTGTATCAATCCTATCATTCAGTGACTTCTGCAGGTTCGCAACCTCGTCGTTGAGACTAGTATCTATCTTTTCTACCTGATTCCCAAGATCTTTCTGGATCTCATCTACTTTGGAAGTCAATTCTTTCTCAACAACTCCTACTTGGGATGTCAGATGTTGCTCAATACCTTCAATATTACTTTTAAGTGAATTCTCTATGCCTAGCACTTGAGTTTTTAATTGTTCCTCGATTCTTTGTATTTCTTCTATAGCGGCTTGATCCATGTTTAGAAGGTTGTTCTACCTAATTGGAATTTGTGTGCATATGTGAGTATAATTGCACAAAGTTGTAACACAATGTTTATACAATTACGATATTTTCAACTGAGGAACTTAGAATTAAAGGTTATTTAATAATATTCACGTAGTCCAACTGAAATATGTAATCCTCTTAATACTCTTTTTAATATTACTTATTTTAGATAATTTGTCAGGTAATTTCATGGAAAAAATCAAAATATTTGGTTCAAAGAAATTGAGTTGAATTAGCTATGGTGTGACATCAGTTGTCTTGCATGATTCCAATGACGTAGTCAAGAGTTTCTTTCGTCATTGGATAATCCATAGATACGTCTTTTTAATTTTTTTTACGGCTTGTAATGGGAACAATTTTATTCTATTATTAGGTCTACAGATAAGGTCATTTGATTTGACCTTATTACTAGAATTAGGATTAAGTAATTTTAAAAATGTTGCTCCAAAGGTTTGCCGATGGTAGGGATTTGTAAATATGAAGATAGTAAAAGATTGACGCGACAGAAAAGCGGAGTATTTATGTTCCGGTTGGAAGGACAAGGTAGCCAGCGCGCATGAGGATTCCATTTAGTCCACATGGTGACAGCACACCTGCGGTTCTGCATTTGATAATTATGCGTTATTGTTCCGGTTGTGATCTCGCGCGCGTGGGCCCAGTGACGGCCTTAACCATGATCCAGTATTTGGTTGATCAGGTAATTACAGTGGAGCAAGTGCATCGGATCTCCGTGACTCTGTTAACAGGGGAACCTGACCATAAGGCATTGATTTATTTTGATCTAATAAAACCCCAGGTTGTAATTTAGGTATTAAAAAGGCACTAGAACCCTAGCACCCTACATTCACTTGGTTTCTTACCATACGTAAGACACATACCTACCTAGTCAAATACAATTGTAGTCTTAGTTATAAGATAACCAGCATTAGTTATATTTACCGCCACAACGAGCCATAACCGTGACGTCTTCAGTCTTACGTCGTAAAATTAAAAATAACAGTGTAGAACACGAGAGTTTTTCATTCCGTATCGATATCGAAAAAGTTGATAACGGGGCGGGCTTCGCCAGTTACTCCACGCTCCAGTTGCCCTGCGCGAGCTGCGCGGGAGTCGATGCGCCGATTATGATCTTTTCTGTAAACGTTTGAGAAAGTACACCTGACGCTTTTGCTGGGCAATGGGATGGAAGGTTCGGCTTGCGATGTGGCCAAGAAGGGGAGGGTTTGTTATTGGACAGTTGTTCAAATTCCTTCCTGCTCTTTCAATTAACTGACTCCTTCTGGAATAATGTACCTTTCAAACGGTGAAAGATCTTTTTAATAGGTGCAGTGGTTCCGGAGATTACAGTCACGCTCTTTATTTTTATATAAATTAGATTTTACTTAATATTTAACCAGGTTTATAGGTTATAGGAAAAAGTATAGGATAGCAAAAGGACAGTGAAAACTAGACAGGTGGCGGTAACCGGGATATTGAGTGTTTTATGAGCTTGTCCCTATAATCCAAATAGGTTTATGTATATGTATATATAGATATCATGACTCTCATCTGTACTTACTCATATAGCGCGCTTAGACAGTTTTATATTATTCAAATAGACCTGGATAGTTGCTTGGAAAGTAGACGTTCAAAGTTAGAGCTGAAAGATACAGGTTCGCAAACGCAGGAAATGACGAAACTTTGCGAAAGAGCGATGTAGCAAAGCAACTGCTTAAGCATGTACTGAGATTGAAGCACCTGATAAAGAATTTGAATATTATTGAAGGTAATGTTAGGAATTTCGTTCGAAACACTGAGGCGTCTTAAACGTTTTAAAAATATAGCTCTATTATTCGTTCAGTTGGCCGTGTGGTGTCCGGCAGAGTAGAATAGCACCAACCCCTTACACGCGTGAGTGTCGTACAGGGCGACTTATATTTTCGAGGCAAAACTTCTTGTCTCCTTAGGCTGGATAATGGGCACCATTGTTATATTTATGACAGTCCAACTCACTTCGTCGTACAAGGCGACTAATGGTTTTGAGGCAAAAGATCGAAGAGTCTCCGTAGATTGGAAAATGGGCAGCAGCGTTTCCCATTGTTATATTTACAACACTGCGCTCTCCAACCCGCCAGCAAAGTGTAGAGATTATGGAAATAACCTCCAATTTCGTGGGAGAGGTCCCTGCAGTGGACTGTCATGGGCTGTGATGATGATCCGTTCAGTTGTAAGTTGGCGTTAAAATTGCGGGGCCCCTTTGAGTTGAAACGTTTCTATCGTAATTACTTTAGTTATTTTATGAGTATCCTCTTTGGACTCAGATTGTCGCGACAACTCAAACTTGACAGATCTCGGAGATGGAAATATAGTGGATCTTCGTTTTACTGTGGTCTTAAAGCGGTATTTGGGCGAACACGCCCAGAAATGGTCTTATTTAGAACTGGCCTATAATGAAAAAGTGGTCATATATAGAAAGAGACAAATAAAGACGTGGTTCTCAAACGTAATCGCCTGTTTTTTATCAATAAGGTGATATCGTTTCCGTGCCTATCTAGCCAGTCCAACGCAAACATCCAATAGGTGCGTATGGATCCAAAACATTTGCTAATTAAGAAGTGCCTGGGGGAATTGGATGGGCATTTTCGTGTTGAAGTTTATTTGCTATAAACTTGGGTGCCAACCGCACCTACCTGCACGCCAATTTAGAGCTTTCAGTACCTTATTACTATTAAACAAATGTATGTTAGACATGATGTTGGCTTATCCTGCTCTTTCGTATTATTAAGGATGTAGTTCGTTGGTTTATTTAGCTAATCAATGTAACGACTTGAGCCAAACTAGTCCTAAAAGTAGCCCTAAAAGCACTAGGTACCTTATATGTTAGTCCAAAATTGTATAGCGAGACCAAACGGGGAACCAAATGTCTATACATCTGTATGGCTAAAATTTATATTATTAACGAATTATCATTAGGATGAAGTGGGTAAAGTACTACTGCCGACTGTGTAAGTAATTTAATAATGAAAGTACCTGGTTATCGTAATAAAACTATTTTCACTAGTTTACTTAATATTGCCTGATTATACATAGAAAGTTTCTACGGAATCTCATATTTACAAAAAAAATAAAAATTAGTGTGTATGAAAATTGGTTTCCGTGAGTTTCGTCATACCCAACGGCAATTTTTATACGCTATAAAAACTTTGGATCTTTACTGTAATACCAGATATACAGCTTGACCCCTCCGCAGTACTAGCTTTCATACATTAGGGAGGTCATTTAAAATGGTCTTCGGGTAAAAATATACACTGCCCTAAAAATTATTTCCACGCGGACTAAGTCGCGGGAAAAAGCTATAAGTAAGTAAGATGGCGCCATATCCGCTTCGCCACGTGCCGTGTCGGCACACATTTTTCATGGCCGTGACAACCTATAACTTTTCCTGTGCGTTACGAATATTATTACCGGGTATTATGGGGTCCCGCGATAGTGAAAACTACGCAGGTGGCGGTAACCGGGACATTGAGTGTTTTATGAGCTAAGGTAAAAATGTCCCAACGAATGTCTTGGTGAGAATTTGGGTGTGAAAAATACTATGGAATAGTAATATAGATAGCGTGTTGGGATCGCAGAGTTTTGAAGTAGGATTATAGTGAAAAGAATTATTCTTTTGAGTTCAATAAATTAAAAAAATTAAATAAATAAAGATGCTTGGACAAATTCACAAAGCGCGATCTAGCCCTAGAGTAAGCAAAGCTTGTGTAGGATAACTGATAAACTACTAATATTGTTTTTTATTAAATACATACTCATATTACATATCTATTACACCCAGACCCGTAACATAAAATAATATTCATCATTTCAATTTCTGGTCGGCCGGGAATTGAACCCTGGAGCTCTGCGTGGCAGAATCAAGAGTTCATATTTTAATTTTGATTAGGTTGAGGTCGAAGCCTGTAAAAAGGCAGTAAAACGAGCCTAAGTGGGCAAGGGATACTTTTTAATTAAATTAACTTGATGAGTTGAGGGTCTATCCAAACGCTCAGAGAATTTTTAAGCAAAAATTAAAGCTTTACCAAATTCTCAGACGTATTTAAATAAAATGCTTGGTTCTTATTTAAATTTTTGTATTTATATATTATAGAGAAAGCTCTCGAAGGTACATATGGGAGGTAAGATAAATTGTTTGTTTTAAAATCGAAGCTTATACTAGTCTCAAATCATGGGGTACTTTGGTCCCGCAATTTCCTGTGTGAAGGGGGAAAGGGAGAACGGGTGTAGGAATATTTTACGTGACACACATACATACATTCAATTCAACACACAGGGGTACGCAGACAGATTCTGACACACGTCTTTTGCCTCTTCCACCTTCATACATCTTCACATACATGTGCCGGGGTTGTCGAATGTATACAAATACAGGTTATCTTGACGTGGTCAATGAAATCATGGTCATCATCATAGCGTCAGTCTCGGTTGTGCGCTCGCGCGTAATGGCGTGGGCGTCATTGCAGGGCCAATTCTCTTAAGATTCTACCTACTATACAGTTCTCCGTTCACGCTGATATTCAAAACAAATACCGGAATATCGATTATTTCATTAAACCCTAAACTGTGTGTAAACACGCGCCTACAGTGTTCCTTATTCTACAGTGTTCAGTCTTATGTTGTCTTATATTTGACTATATTTGAGAGAATGACACTTAAAAAAACCAGTAGAGTTCGTCTAGTCTAAAATGACGCGCCCCACTACTTTGTTAGTTGATTTCGATGTGTGAGTGCAAATATTGATAACGACACTTCATCTGTGTGGGAGCCAATGAACGACGCGTGCTCCGACGTTTGAATCTCACCGGCAACTGAACGACCAATTACAACGGCATTTGTATTTGTATTGCGACAATATTTTAAACTTGCTTGTGTGCGTTAATGCGATAGTGGGGCGCGTCATTTTAGATTAGACGAGCTCTACTGAAATGGTTGCTTAAGCGTCCGAACAAGAAGAAACTTGGCTCGACGCCAACGCATTTGCTGCCATATGGCAAAGATTGACGAAATTCAAGAGACAAATTGATAGCCTTCATATCCTGTCAATGGCTCAGCAATTTCGCGGGAAAAGCTCCTGTGAGCCTTTTATTTTGTAACCTCCGTTGCTGGAAAGTATATTTTCGTGTTAATATTACGGTCGCTAATGTGAAAATACGATGATAAATTATTTTCCATATTTCTTTTGAATGGAAATATGGTATGTGCTTATCTGTCTTACCTAATATAATAATGTGATCTTATTTATATTTCAGATATTGACACCAGCAGATGCTGAACCTTGGTCTAGATATAAGGAATAGGTACAGGAGAAGGGGCTCATCGAGAATTAGCATAATTCGCGAAATGGCCAATGGAAGATGGCTTGCGTTGTATTTATTTATTTTATTTTATTTAACATTTTATTGCACACAGTAAAATACATAGAGAATTAACTCCTTGTAATTTACTCCTTTTATCTGCGTTAATAGATTTTGGAAGAAATGGACTCTTTTAGTAAGTTTTGTCTTCGTCATATGAAAGACGGGTTCATAATATATCATAAATAAGGAGCTGGCGAACAAAACGGCATAATTACATGAAATTAAATTTTAAAATAGCAGTAAAAAACTGAAATGGTATCGATCAAAAACGGTATAATTGCATAGTAATGGTATAACTACATAGTAAGTAGATATACTTTGGATGCAATTTAAAGACAGTTTTAGGCCGTTTTGATTAATTAGTAGTGGTTCGTATTCAGCTAGCTAAAAACTCCGCATTAAAAATGATTTTGACCACAAGCGTAATTATACCATTTTGTTCGCTAGCTCCTCAAATGCCATTGTTAGTTTGATTTCAATATAAATGTCGATGAGTCCTTTCTTCTCCTGTACCCATCATGAACCTACCTTTTTTTTATACCACTAAAGCGGCAAACAAGCTTACAGCCTGCCTGATGGTAAGCAGCCACCGCAGCCTATGGACGTTTGCAATACCAGGGGCATCACCCACGCGTTGCCGACCCCGTAAAAACATTTTTATCCCTTTCTTGAAGAACGTAATGTTGTACTTTTCAGGGAAAACCTATAAAACTATATGCCACAACTTATTTCCACTAATTTTCAACATTCAAATCTGGGTAAATACAGGCCAATACCACCGAAAAAACTATTTGTTTACGATATCTCTCTATTTGTTATTGTCCAATATTTTCCGGTTAACCGGCGCAAACTGCGATGTGCAAAGGAGCACTATAGGCGCGTGTTTACAGACAGTTTAGGGTTTAATGGAATAATCTATATTCGGGTATTCATTGTGAATATCAGCGTGAACGGAGAAGTGTTGTTTACAAACGCCGCCTTTGCGTATATATTGATTCCTTTCTGTTGGCAAATATATGTAAGATGCTGTGATAATTCAACATCTTACAATTGTTTTGTCATCTCAATGGTTGCTGTGCTCGTGTAGAATGTTTTTGCAAGTTAAATCGTGTTCGAGTCTCCTAACTCCAGGAAGGATACAATAAATTGTAGAGCAGTACAGCCCATTTCCACGGTAATGAGTTTCCCCATTTCGCTGTTTCTAGCTTTAAGAGCTATGCTCAAAACTTTTGTCGTCTGGTGATGCTTTTATTTTATTTGTATGGGGCAGGGAATAGTCATGAGGTATTTAGGTATATATACCTAAGTAGGCCAAATCACTATAAAAGTAACGTCCTTATAAGAATTGCGACCTCACTCTATAACTTTTTGTTGCCAATAAATGCATCTTAAGTTCTAACGATTTGGTATGTTTTTACAGCACAATAATAAAAAACTTGAACGACAGTGTAACTGCTAAGAGTTTTAATAGAGAACGATTAACAAGTTACGGCTAAGTTTCTCCTTTCGTGTTTTCATATCATAATGCGTTTCATCTGTGCCTTTCGGCCACTTCAGCTAAGGTTTCATCGTGAAGTTTTTTCTGCTTGAGTTGTGTTGGTTTTGTGTAATTTTTCCCTGTATCCGTTAAATTGCCAGTAGGTACTCACCTTCGTCTCCTACTGTAGCTCTTGCGCCGGTCCTGGGCGGGCGGGTCGCTGGCGCAGGCTCCATCGCCCTCCGCACTGTGCGCCGCCCCCATCGCTACCCCATGCCACACACACAGCAAACACTCGCGCACCCAACACACCCACTCGCTGAATCGAATCGTATCCTGGCCGGTGAGAAAAACAACGAAAAAAATTCAGCGTCCTCGACACCCCGAGTCGTTGATTCGAAATTTGAACACTTGTTATTAAGAAGAAATCAAGCGTCTGCTTTGGATCACTATTTGAATTTGAATTCGAATTCGAATTTGAGCGCGCGCAAATGGTGTCAAGTCACAGGTGTGGTGTAAGTGTTTATGGATGTTGTAGAGGGTGGTGCGTCTGGAGGGTGTCAGGGTGTCGTTCGGTCGCGTAGCGCGCGGGCGGCTCGCGGTACGAATGTGAAGCGTACCGTCGCACGCGCATCGCACGCGCCCGCCTTACATTGTTAATTAGCGGCGTGAGTTTCGAGCGGTGACGTGCCGACGTATTATTAATACCGGCTGAGGTCACCATTTGTGTTCCCGGTCCCGTCTCCGAGAAGGGCGTGACCTAATGTGTATCGTGGCGCCGTAAACCTATATTTTGATTAGTTAATCAGGGATGTGTTGTCAGAGGAGTTAGCTTCCTATAGTGTACGGCTGAATAGTAGTAGAAATTTAAGAGGAATCGCTTTATTGATCAATTCTTAGAATCAACAACTCGTTTCAGTAGAAAGACATTGAAATTTACTATATCAAATACATGGTATTTACTACACTTTCATGCGTTTGATTCCATCTAGGTACTTTTACTCTTATCATAAGTGTAACGGCAACGAAACGTGTAGTTAGACGATGCAAAGATTTCGGTATCAAATTGCCCATTGTGGCGTCCAAGAAAACCGCTTCAGCCCGCCACTTGTTAGCGGCCAGCACAACACACGGCTTAATTGTGGTGCGATCCGGCTCGGAAATCGCTTCGCTCTCGTTTCTACTAATTACACGAGCGGCTGCTTTCCCGATGGAAAACGGCGCGGAAGGAGCGCGGGCGCAGGCACTCCCCTTGATAACACTGTTGCCGGTGGAACGGAAACTTCTGTTTACTACTCATTCCCCTGCAAGGATACTTAATGAGACCGTCCATAATTTATTCGAGTAACATTAAAAATATGAACGATCGTAATTTACGGACCAGACGCGAAAGCTGCTTGTCATGCTTAGGTTTCTATAATATACTCGTACATCGATCGCTGTTATGCGAAAATATTTGTGAGAATACGCCGTAATCGCGCGATCTATGAATTCCTAACTTAGGAATCGTAGGCTTTTCCAATTTCTGTCCGTAGGAAGTTGCTCTCGAAATTGAATTCCAGGAAAGGCCTTTAATACCTGTCTCCACTTCTATTATGTAAATTCGAGTGTACCTTTATGCGGCCGTTTCATCCCTTAGACAAAAGGTCTGTAGTCGGCGGGTTGAATCAAGATTACGAAATAAGAACACCAGCAATGTTTAGGATATTAAGTGAATCGGACCCACTTTTAAATAATTCATGAGCATTGTTTTGTAATAAAATATCATCGTTTTCAAATTATCTATAGCTTTCATCGCTTTTGCGTAAAATTGCGTTTCATACAATTCTCCTCTGATGGAAAGTGGCGATGAATGGAAGATGGAATACGATTACTCAAGGCGTTCACTCTTGGCCAGGTTAAGTGGTTGTGTAAGGTATTCTATAGGTACTCTAGGAAGACAAATTCAAACACTGTTTCCAATAATGATGTAGATGACGAAATTTACTATGGGTGGTTTTAAGGTGCTGCATTATTTTTGAGAGAAAAATAAGTTTTCAAATGAAGAATATTTTTTCATAACAATCTTTAATTGTGAGGTATAGTACTCATTAGGACAATTCCAAAGAGCCCAAATACGATATAGTTTTCTTGTTGCATGTAATATAAAACATAGTCGCTTCCCGCCGTCTGTCCCTATTATATATTTGTTACCTCTTCACGAACTGTTTAACGGATTTGGTAAGGATTTGGGCGCATTGTTTGGTAGGAAGCTGGATTAGGGTCTGGAATTAGACATAGGCTGTTTTTTATCTCGTCTGGAGTTGCATTGTTGTGTTCCGGTTTTAAGGCAGGCATGAGGCATTTCACCTTAGTCCTCACAGTGACAACGCACCTGCGGTTCTGCATTTTATGTTGCCTGCAACCTAAATGCATGAATCGTAGATGTCATGGGCGGCAGTTATCGCTTACCATTAGGTGGGCTGTCTTCTCGATTGTCACTGCGTAGTAAAAAAAGACATTCTTGCACCAATTATCCTCCAATTATCGCTCGCCTTCAGAATTAGCTTCACAAATACAACTCGGAGATAGTCTTCTCTAATTCCGGATTAAAATATTCCGCAAACAACCGTCAGTTACGCTTGAAAGCCTACGCTGCTACGACGGATGATTCTCAAATAGCAGCCATCTCTCTCTTGGCTCAGGGCTCCAGTGTGAGAGAAAGAGATGAAACACGCAACGGTAGCACTATACTGTTAAATTTATAATAGTCTCGATTATGGCCAGTAACAGAATTAGTCGGGTACCGTTGTTTTGATAGGTCAGTAATTGCAAGAGATAGTGCAGTGGTTACGATTTGTAAATAACAACTTAATAATACAATCTTGTTTCATACTTTGTTAATGGGTGTTTTGATCTAGGGGCTTCAACTATGTCATGTGAAAGAAAATGTGGTAGAGTAACGCCTAAATCCTTCTAAGTTTTTATGGAATAGAGACTTGGCACTTCCGCTACGTAGACATTCTGTTGGCGTCCATGCGACGGTTCGAAAGAACGTTTCTTGGTCGTATTTGTAATGAGTTTCCAGCAACTTTGGTTCCTTTCGACTATGACTTGTGATCCTTCAAGGTCTGTTAGAGGTCTCATTAGAGGTGGGCAACAGTTTCCATCAGGTGGCCCGCTTTCACTAGCTTTTGCCCGCGACTTTATTACGATCCAGACTCGTTTCTGCGAACACCACATTGAATTTTGAAATAAACTAAAACCTATGTTACTTGCTGATAAAGTATATTTCTATATTTTTTTTATAATCGGTTGAGTAGTCTTTGAGTCTATCCATTATAAACAATCAAATCTTTTCTCTTTATTATATTAATATAGATAATAGAGATGTATTGGCTGAGGACAGTTGTGCTAAAATAATAGAGCCAAAAGGTAATCGGAACTGATATACCTACATACCATTTCATTAAGCTTAAACAAAGTATGGAGCAACAGTCCCTACGCTGTGTTAATTGTGGGCTCGTAAATTACGAAAGTAACTCTTAAGTATTCGAGACCGTGAGTTTTACGCTCACTTCCATTTTCAGTGTGGCGTTTTATGCTTCGGTGTGTTATAATTTTTACTTACAATAAGTTAAATAATAATAAATACCGTCACGAGATTCCCAATTAGCCGTGTGGTGTCCGGCAGAGTAGAATAGCACCAACTTCTTACACTCGTGGGTGTCGTACAAGGCGACTTATGTTTTCGAGGCAAAAGATCTAGATTCTACGACGGATGGAAAATGGGCAGCAGCGTTTTTCCGTTACTATATTTATAACACTGCGATCTCCAACCAGTCTGCCAAGCGTGGATATTATGCCAATAACCTCCCTTTCGTGGGAGAGGCTTTGAGTCCTGCAGTAGACTGTTATGGGCTGTGATGATGACATAGACACTCACGTCCGTATCCCATAGGGGCAGGCAGAGACTATCAAGTGCCAGAAGCTACGATCCTGACACACCCCTCTCACCTCTTCCACACAATATGTCAAATAATAAAAAATACCGTCACAGGATTCCCGATCGGCTCCCAAATCAAACATAATGCCTCTACCTATATACTTACGACATAATGTAATAAATATAATTCGCCAGACATCGCCGTTTATTAATATGAAGTCTTAAAACGTACGTCACAAAGCCTGTAATCTACTCGGTAATTTCTAACACACGTGTCGCGTTAGATATATTATTGTACGGTATATGGACTCACGCCAACAGGTGGAGGTTCAATATGTATGCCTTCCTATGCGGTTTCCCTTACAGAGTTATTAAGGACAAATGTTATTAAAATAAAGCCCTTGTGTGGAATTTGCATGAAATATAGCATTAGTGTTCGCGTAATGGCGAGCAATCTGGAGGTTATATTTCAACAGGCCAATTTCCGCTTTGGAGGCTTCCTCAGATTTCGGAACCGACCCACTTGAAAACCCCTTGAGTAACCCTGTTGAAAATAATTCTACGATTTCAATGATTGAAATTGTAACTTTTGCGAATAGATATGATCGATTTAATATCGATCATATCTATTCGCAGATCGTTTCAGTTTATTGCAATGAAACTTTGTTAGCAACTGAACCCATGAAATCGATGATACGTAATCGCAAATAATAATTTCAATTATTGAAATCAGACTTTAGAATTTTTAGCAACTGATCAACGTAAATAGTCTACAGCTCAACATAATTGTTTCAACGATAGTGTAGTGTCCATGTTATTGATAGCTTTTATAAAAGAAGTCCATAAGTTCACATTTGAAATAAAACCATGGATTTTATACGCCATGACATTATTACATACTTACGTTATCATTATACAAAATATCTCGTACATTTTATCCTTCTCAATCTACCTTCTTCTTCAACACGCATTCAATGGCTTTATGTTTTTTTTTCAGGTAAGTAATCGGCTTTGCGGGATAATACGTATCTTGGGACCCTCGGATATTTGTATGCGTAAGTAAACGCAGATTTCTCAGACCGATCTCTGTGTGCTCTACGGATGAACGTATTGTTTACACTTCGTTGAGAATTGGGTTTGGGTTACCAATACCTTGTTGCTGAGCTGTACATAAACATACCGAATTGTATCTCGCAATGAATCTGGTATAGGTGATCTAAAGGAATCAATACAATGTACCAGTTTTCTTCGAGAGGCTGTGCTCGCGTATATAGTCTACAATATTATTGATTAAAGAATTTAGAAATGTCAGAACAGTCTGCAGCCCGCGTGGACTACACGCCATATATAGCTACGCGCGAGTGGAGTGGAACAAAAGCAACATATGTCCATCCTCAGGTGCTAAACTATCGCCATACCGAATTTTATCAGAATCGGTGTAGGGGTTTGGCTATGAAAGCGTAACAGACAGACAAACAACAGACTGAGACTGTTACTTTCGCATTTATCATATTAGTAGGGAGTAGGGATTTATGAATATGGTAATCTACATTCATAAATACTAACAGAAATTTCATGCTGTTATCCAACACATATTAATTATATGTGATCACGAATTTATCCCCTAAACATATTGTGTGTGGCTACGAGGCGACGCGAAGTTAAATCACACTAGTTCATGGAGCCATTAATAATTATATGACATTAATACTGATTTACAGAGACTATTAGCAAGTGCCAAACTGGACTACCAAGTTCGCCAATTAAGTTGTGTTGTTTGACCCCAGCCACTAGCTGAGATACGGTTATGTATCAGCAGAATTTTAATATTGCAACGGTGATATTGCAATCCCTTTGTGTATTTTAGACAGATTGGCAATTTAAGTGTCTTTGGTCACGTGCTGTGTAGGCTCTAGGAATATGTGGGAAATATGTGCCTAAACCTGTGATGAAAACAGCACATTCTGGTGACTGAATATGTAACCATAATCCAATTTGATCTAGTTCCCCTGGTAGTATGATCATGGAGGTCAGATGGCAATCGCTCCAATGTAATTATCTGATCTGCCAAATCCTGGATCATGGCCAAGACGGACCTCAGGCCCTCGAGTGCGAGAACACAACCGGGACTTTAACGCCAAGATGAGGTGCCTAAACCTGTCTGTATCACGAAATAGATCTCGCGGGAAGCCCAAGAAGTGGCTGCGTCTAATGCCAAAGCCAAGGGTTTACGGCGTGTGGATGCTATAGGTAGACCGAGCTAATTCTAGCAAGAAAGCAGGAAAGCAGACCCAGGTCTACCTACCTTAACTGGAACTGGTCGTTACAATGATGATGATGATGGCAATTTATATGTTTTGACCTTTGCACAGAGTCTGATCCAGATCCATTTGGAGTACTGCACCAGCCTTAGAATTTACGGGTGTTCTGGCGACTAATGCTTTTGAGGCTAACCAACTAGGTCCTCCGAATTCGCCTGCCAAGCTTGGAGATTATGGCAAAACCTTCCTACCCATTGATGTATTGAAGGCTCAAGTCCAGTTACGAGCTAATCAAGTGATGACATACATTGTCTATATCTTGTTATGCGTGCAAAACTGAATCACTTAAAATAAAACAGCAATAAAACACTTAAAAATAAACTAATTTCAATTTATGTTAAATAAAAATATAATTGTAAACAGGTACATTACTCGGGGATACATTTATCATACAGTCATATTTAATATGCTTGACATTGTAAATGTGTCTATCTGCTTACTTTCCTTTTTTCTGTTGTCTTTATTAAACCTATAATCTATTTTATCTACACTCATAGCGTAATGTTCCAATTTCATATTCGAAAACAGTTGTTTAAGGAAACACTTTTTTCACGCCAGTCTATAAAATTAAAAATACTTTTCGATACAGCATTTCCCATACTATTTTCATTACAGCTGTATCGTAAAATAACTTTTTAATCATTATGCAACACTTATATTTTTTTATTTTTTGTCTGGCACCGGTGAAATGTAGGCTGAATACCTAGATGTCTTTAACAAATTCAAAATTTAAATTTTCTTGTTTATATTCTGTGTAATTATTTTCCCGCTAAACAGAATATTTTTTGTAATTGTTGTAATTTGTGTTTGTGATTGTTTTTCCTTATATTAAGCACTTTTATAGATAAATGTGAAAGTGGTAAAGTGAATTTCCCGCCGCTTGACATCCTCGACTCGCAACTGACTCGCAGCTTACTTCCAGCAAAGTTGAGAAAATATAGGTACAATATTTTAACATAAAAATATGAGTGTAGATAAAGTAGTGTATGCAACTGCATATAATTAGGTATTAAAACACTCGTGTCAAACTATTATCATACGAGGCGTAGCCGAGTAGACAACAAACAGACACTCATGTTTTAATACCCCCTTTTATATGACAGTTGCATAAACTACTATTAAAAGTTACGTATACCCAGTTTATTTATCGAGAAGATTTCACTCAAATGTAATCCAGGTTTATGATAGGTAGGTTTTTTCTGCCATGGCCACTTTCTCGATTCTTATCTAGCCGAAAATTTCATCAAATACTGAAAGAATTTTTAAGTATACAATATTGGTTAGATCGAATAAACTACTTAACCAAACTGAATTAATATTAAATTCAAATTAGGGGTTTTTCCCCTACCTATATTCGGCACGTTACTGTAGACAATACAATAAATTTTGTAAGCACAGAATACAACGAGGCAACAGCTTTAGGTGTACCTTCAAAATCTGTGAGTATTGCGAAGTAAATAATCATCATCTTGGCGTTAATGTCTCGGTTGTACTCCCGAGGACGAGGGCCCGGGGTCCGCCTTGACCATGATCTAAGCTTTGGTGATCAGATAATTACAGTGCAGCGATTACCATCTGACCTCCGTGACCCTGCTACCAGATGAACCTGACCAGATTGGATCATGATTACAAATTCAATTGCCTGATTTTGTAGGTTTTCCCTCACCGTAAGAGCATCGGTTAGAATTCAACTAATGTACATAACTCAGAAAAGAGTCATTGGTACATGGTCGCAGTAGGATTCTAACCAGGTATCTCTTGCTTACGAGTCGGATACTCAACCGTTAGGCCACCGACACTCCTGTGGGTATTACGAAGTATTTGTTCAAAATAAAAATAGACAAAACTTACGTTTTTCTAAAGCTTTTGTCAGCTTCTCTTTCTCATCTTCCTTTTCCTTATCTGGCTTTTTATCTTTAGGATCTTTGTCTTTATCCTTCTTATCTTTAGGATCTTTGTCTTTGTCCTTTTTATCTTTAGGATCTTTGTCTTTGTCCTTTTTATCTTTAGGATCTTTGTCTTTATCCTTCTTATCTATAGGATCTTTGTCTTTATCCTCCTTATCTTTAGGATCTTTGTCTTTATCTTTCTTATCCTTAGGATCTTTGTCTTTATCCTTTTTATCCTTAGGATCTTTGTCTTCATCCTTCTTATCTTTAGGCTCTTTGTCTTTATCAGGCCCGTCTTCATCCGAGATGTCATCGTCATCATCATCATCATCATCATCATCATCATCATCATCATCATCGATAGGTTTTTTATGCTTCCTGTGATGTGGGTGACGAGGGTGGTGAGAGTGAGGCTGGTTTGAACTTGCATCATGACAATTTATCTTAATACCCAAGAAATTAAAACAAGGAAAGAGATCGAGAGACGCCGACGCAGCGACTGAAAGAAATGTTAGTAAACGGTTAGTCGTACGCGCAGCGAATCCAACCAACCAGAATGTAAACCAAAGGGAAACTAATGTGAATGTTTTTGTCATAAGTTTCAGGGGAAGCGATAGGTTCTTTAACTTGGATATAACCTGACATAACTTGCGTATCGAGTATTTTATAAGTATCTAAATTAGAAGGAAACATTTTAGAGTTTATGAATCTGAAAGAAAGAGCCAACGTGTAGAGTAGGTTATTCTTTATTAGTGTTTTTTGGGGCGATATCAGTCGTTTCCTACAGCAGCAATAAATCATTTACAATAAATCCTCCAAACCTTTTACAGCAATACATCATTCATTCATTTATTCATTCATTCCGCGTTTATAACTGTCGTTACCCCACAAGTAATCCCTGGATGTCGTGAAGCATTTTTTAGGGTTCACTTGTAACTGATGATATCATGTGAGTGATACATGATTCTAAATAATCACTTGTTCGAATATGAATCAAGCTGCTAGGAGTCTACTGGTGGGACTTGAAAAAACACGCGTGACGTTGTGAAATTGGTTAACAACATGTGTGACTTCTTTACTCGCGTGACACGTCAAGAAATATATTGTTCTAAGATTGTAAATTATATTGACTGACTCAATGTGTAGGTATAGTATTAGCACAAAATACTAATTCTATACATGGTATAAAAAAAGTTCTTTCCCGCCTACTGTATCTATATACGCTTAGATCTTTTAAATTGTGAAAAGATTTTAATGGGGTTTTCATCAATATATAGATTAAGAGCGTCGGTGGCCGAGCGGTTAGAGTATCCGACTCGTAAGCCAGAGGTCCCGGGTTCGAATCCCGCTCCGGCCATGTACCAATGACTGTTTTCTGAGTTATGTACATTAGTTGAATACGAACCGATGCTCTTATGGTGAGGGAAAACATCGTGATGAAACATTCAGGCGACTGGATGTGTAACCATGATCTAATCTGGTCAGGTTCCTCTGGTAGCAGGGTCATGGAGGTCAGATGGCAGTCGTTCCACTGTAATTACCTGACCTGCCAAATCCTGAATCATGGTCACGGCGGACCCCGGGCCCTCGTGCCCGATAGCACAGACGGGACATTAACGCCAGATGATTATTATTTATATTTTTATTTCATCAATAGATAGAGTGGTTCAAGAGAAAGGGTAAGACAACATGCGAACGAAGTCGCGGCGGGCCAGCTAGTTATAAATAAAAACAAACCTTCATTTTGCTGGAAATAGTTCAATGCCTGAAAATAAAACAAAAAATTAGTTTGTCTTCTAAGAGTATTATTCACCACCAGAAAATCACTATGATATCGACACTCGTCATTGTAGGGATTAGCACTCTTCTTCCTCTCATCATCACAGCCCATAACACTCCACTGCAGGACTTAGGGCCTCCCCCACGAAAGGGGAGGTTATCGCCATAATCTCCACGCTTGGCAGGCGGGTTGGCGATCGCAGTGTTGTAAATATAACAATGGAAAAAGTTGTTGCCCGTTTTCCAGCCTACGGAGACTCTTGATCTTTTGCCTCGGAAACATCAGTCGCCTCGTACGACACCCACGAGTGTAAAGAGTTGGTGCTATTCTTCTCTGCCGGACACCACACGGTCTTCTTCCTCTGCTACACTATAATTATTGAATTATTCCCAATGGAAACATCCAGAAATAACGTTAACACTCACTATTTTACAGTATGGGGAAAGTAATGAATCAATATATTAAACTACTGAAGCAAACAATTTTTATTTAAAAATGTATTTACCAAGACCGCAGTCGTGAGAGCTAGCAGTAATTTACAACTCAACATGTTGCTTTGCTTCTCGTCCACATAATAAAATACAAGCACATATGGTTTCCTTTATATTAACTATCTATATTATCACAGTCTTTTTGTACTTCTTTTGTCTTACGTGAGTATAATTCCTTTTATTACAATGACGTTTGCCTACTATGTACATACTCCATTGTTAAAATATTGGTCCACTTGTTTTGTAGCTTCAATTTGTAAGTTGGTACCTAGACGTGAAACGTAAAATTATGAAATAGCTATGAATTCGGGTTCAATCAATTTTTCCAATCAGGTCAGTTTCCCCTGATAGGGCCACAGAGGTCAGATGGCCGTCGCTCCACCGTAATTACGTGATCTGCCAAATCCTGGATCATGTTCAAGGCGGCCCTCGGGCCCTTGTGCGCGAGAACACAATCGAGACATTAACGCCAATTCTATTATTAGGTACTCAGGTCTGCAATCCTTTAGAACAGTGAAAAAATCAAACTGAGAATCCAATCAAAAGATATGGCCGTTTATGCCGCATATTTTGACGCATGGGAATGGGGTACTTCCCGTTGACCTAGAATCATGAAATTTAGCAAGAAGCAATGCCTTTTAGCGCAAGTAAAGGAAAAAATCCGAGAACCGTGTCACAAACATCACAATTTTTTTTCCACTAGGTACCTATCTATAATCAGAAGAAACAGGAAATATCGTCAAGATTCCATTCCAGTGAACGAACGATTTACATACCCATAAATGCCTATAAGTTTATACGGAATCTTCGATGCGCGACTCGGACTCGTACTTAACAGTCTTTTTTAATTTAATTTTAACCTATATTGGCATACATATTATTTGAACCACCAGGGACAATTTCTGCTATTTATTTTTATTGTAAAATATCGTGCACTGAACAATAAAATACTCTCCATAAATAGTTGATAAAGTAAAATCCGTTTCACATCTAATCCAAACGGGCGGCAATAAAGCCGTATGTTCACTGCGTATGCCTTCGCCTTAAGTGGATTCCAAGGCGCCCGTTGCTGGCATGAAGTCGTTCAGAGCACGTGACCTGTCGACCGTGCAGAAACTCCATGGTATAACCCAAATAACCTCTGCTTTTGTTTGATCGTTATTTCGATCGAGCAGATGATACCTTATTTGAATACGAAAAACATCAAATTTGTTTTATGGACAGAGAACGGCTGTATGGGGTATGCCTTTGCCTTCGAAAAATAAATTCGAAATCCGCACAATGTCGGGTTTCGGCCAAACAGACAATTTTCCAGGCACTTCCTGGCTCCAGCCTTCGTACAGAGTCACGATTCTGTCCGATTGAAAACGTGAAAGTCCATTCATTCACTGAAACAAGGTTTATATACCAACTTCAATTTGTCACGGGCCCACGATTGTCCCGTTTAATAATTCTCGTCCCGACTCGACGCAGCGCAAGGACGTGACGACAACTTGCCGGAATTCAGTGACAAAATACGGGACGATGACATCGCACCACGTCATCAATATTGACCACATTTTCATGATAAATAAGGTTTCCTTGGGGCCGTTACAGCTACCAAATTGTTAGCGGCAGCTAGTCGTCATCATATTTGCTCCTCTAAATGCATCACGAAATTTGACTTTGTGTGGCACTGACATGGTACCTATCCTACAACCATGGACCTATCTACAACAAATTAATGTCAAACTTAGCACTTTTAGCACTTTTAACAATCGCCACTGACAGCTAACTGAACTGAAGTATCTAAGGCTGAAGGCTGAAATTGAAGTACGCAGTCGTCACTTTCTGGGTATTGTGGGGGTCTAGTAATGAAATAATCGCCATATGTCTAGCTAGCCAATGGTATGTGACCACTTACCATCAGGTGGCTCGCCTTGTTAATTAGAATCCTTCTACGAAAACAAAGTTTTAGCTCATACCGTCCAGTTTGAGCCGTGTTTTATTATGAATCTATGATACAATGTCACTCAGACACCTTTTCCTTTCCATATTCCATAATTTTACGAAATACCTGTCACTTACCTATAAGTAGATTTAGTCCTGTTTTAAATAAGTAATTGTTGTACTTATGTATGTTACAATACAATATTTGTGGGAAATGAGCTCTATTAGTTCTAACATTTAAATAATATCCGACAGTCGATATCCGACTGTCGCCATAGGTTTGTACCAGCTCCGTTTAAGGTGTTGGGATCCATTTGCGCGGTAAACACCGTTTCAGCAGGATAAAGGTGCCCCGGCGACAACGGCCCCGTATTATCTATCCGGGTTTTATTGCGTTAAACCCGGTCCGGATTGACTCATCTGGGTTATAATTGCATTATATTTCCCCCGTCTTAGTAATCGAGATGTAAGAACGTATTGTAGGTACGCAATATAGCATCGAGATTGTACGAAATTGGACCGAATACACAACAGGCATTCGACAGGTTGATCCTATTCCATAATTTCGTTGGTTATCTATTAGAAAATCAAAGCTTCATTGAGCAAATTTTGAGAGGACTAAAATAACAATGATCATTTGATCAGAATTTCAACTGACCAAAGCCTGGAATATCAACGTTTAAATTATCTATTACACTATGCCAAGTCGTTTAAAAGCCAAAAAGATTGATTATTAATTATTAACTGCTTTATTTGAGTAATTTAATTGATTAAGAATATTGATTAATTAATTAGCGAAAACGCTTGTTAATTGGTTCTGGCTAATTAATTGGTTGCCTCGGTGATTTATAATACTAACATGCTCGTTGCTTCGCTCCCCTCCACCTAACCCCTCTGTGATCAACCGACGTTTTTGGTAGATTCGGTTTTGTGACAAATAAATTAATAATCAAGGTTAGGATCAAGAAATAATATCCAACCATGACTGACGAAGGAAAATAAAACACTGGGGAGGAAATAATTTCATCATCATCTTGGCGTTAATGTCCCGGTAGTGCACTCGCGCACGAGAGCCCGGGGTCACCTTGGATCCAGGAATTGGCAGATCAGGTGATTACAGTGGAGCGATGGTCATCTGAGCTCCATGACCTTGCTACCAGGGGAACTTGACCAAATTGGATCATGGTTGCACATTCAGTCGCAGTGAGAAGGAATCATTTGCGATTATAAAATTTGGTAAGGGACGATTTGGTAGATGTCATCATCATCATCATCACAGCCCGTAACAGTCCACTGCAGGACTTAGGGCCTCTCCCACGAAAGGGGAGGTTATTGCCATAATCTCCACGCTTGGCAGGCGGGTTGGAGATCGCAGTGTTTAAATATAACAATAGAACTGACTGACTGAATAGAATATACTCTTGATCTTTTGCCTCGAAATCATTAGTCGCCTTGTACGACACCCATGAGTGTAAGGGGTTGGTGCTATTCTACACTGCCGGACACCACACGGCCAAGTAGATGGTTTGGTAGATGTATCGGCCGTAAATAATGCACATCGGCTAGTTTGGCTTCGTAGAGCGTCGTCTCTGTCGCACGCGTGTGAGTAAATACGAAGCCGAAACTAGCCGATGTGCATTCTTTATGGCCGATACCTGAAGTACTTCAAATTTACATCTAGCAAATTTTGTTCAGTCGTCTTTGCTAAATAAAACATTTGGCCTTTCAAATTTTGATGTTTCGTTCGTAGTTTCGTTGTCGTTCCAAAATTTGTTCAATGAAGTTTTGATTTTCTAGTAACCATTTCGTTATATAATGAGTAAGTATTATGAATTGGATCAAAAATATTTTTTTTTATTGGTAACAATCTCAGATCGCGCGCTCGCCTTCGATCGTCTACAAAATATCTATTGTTGATTATATTTTATGAAGTTTTTAAAGTCATTGTTTTACCTACCTAACATACAACTAATAGTAGTTTATGCAACTCGCATATAAAAGGGGTTATTAAAACATGAGAGTATGATAATAGTTTGACACGAGTTTTTAATACCTAATATAATCATGTTAAAATTTCGTACCTATAATTTTCTCAACTTTGCTGGAAGTAAGCTGCGACTCAGTTCTGTTGTATCTACGCGTCAAGAATATCAAGCGGCAGGAAATTCACTTCACTACTTTGACATTTATTTGCTTCAAACAAGAAAAAACATTCACAAACACAACTTACAACGATTAGAAAAGAATATTCTGTTTAGCGAGAAAATAATTACTCACAAATATAAAGAGGAAAATTTGAATTTTGAATTTGTTAAAGACATTTAAGTATTCAGCCTACATTTGACCGTGTCCGGACTCGCAGCTTATATCCAGCAAAGTTGAAAAAATTATAGGTACGATATTTTAACATAAAAATATGAGTGTAGATAAAGTAGTGTATGCAACTGCATATAATTAGGTATTATATGACAGTTGCATAATCTACTATTATTTAAAAATGTATAAACTGGCGTGAAAAAAGTGTATCCTAAAGCGACTGTTTTCGAATATGTTATTGGAACATTAAGCTATGAGTGTAGATAAAACATATTATTGCCTTTATAGTTGTGTGTGAAGCACTTAGATGGATCACTCTCACTTAATTTGAACACTGATATTTACCGTATCAAATGTGGAATGAGCTCCCAGCCACAGTGTTTTCTTTGGACTATGACATGAGATCGTTCAAGAGGTATATTAGAGGTCTCTTCAGAGGCGGGCAACGTATTGGTGACTCCCCTGGTGTTGCTGATGTCCATAGGCGGCGGTGACCACTTTCCATCAGGTGGCCCGCATGCCTGTTTGTCTGCCGGATAACATAAAAAAAACCATCCTCATCATTAAGGAAGAATGAACGAACTTCTGAATCTATTGATAACTTGTTATTTTATTACTCTAGTAAGTCTATCACTTGTATAAATAAGTAGTACCTATTGTTATTGTATTTAAAACTTGTGCAAATACCTACGTAGTCTCAGACATTGAGTTAGGCAACTAATGTCTTGAATGAATACTTCTGGTGTATAGGGCTTAGGTATATAATACGCTTGTTTTCCTCGTTAGTGATTATAAAAAAAATATATGAGAAGGTTATTATGTTAGTATGGTAGTGTTGTATTTAAGTTTCTGCCCGCTTTTTAGTCTGTACTTATAAAATATATATAAATATTCGAATTTGTTCGATTAACATTAACTGTATTTAAAATAAATAAATTTTTGTCGAATGTAAAGTAAAGTAAAACACTTTTATTTCACTCAGTCACACAAATGTGAATGAGTTTTGACTTGTTATGGCCAGAGATGTGATTTCACAATCCGTCGCTACACGCACGAAGTAAATTTTTATTTTACTAGACTTCGTTGTGTTGTCTAGGTAGGTACTTTTGTCAGAAAAACTAGGTTACACCTTCACCGATCCTAGTAGGTACTCTGGGCCAGGGTCTGGATTCTTGTGATGGGGATAGGATTCGGAATATACGGTTCTCTTAAACAGATTCTGGCGTTTCTGAATCGTACGAGGCTATGAACACATAACTAAGTGACGATGCGATGATTTTGAGGTGAAACTGACCGCGCTATTAGAGTGCACAGTTTTAAAGTTTCTGTTAGAAAGAAAGAAAGAAAGAAAAGAAAAGACATTGTTAGTAGTGAAAACGGATCGCGTATTCAGCGGCCTTAGCCAAGAGGTTGCGTTAATCTACAATCGTTTGTGGTAGAAAAAATGTATGGGATTTGACATAAGCTAACGTTATCTGACATAAGCTGTTTGTGGTAGAAATTCTTGGTCCATAGACAATTCACGTACTTTCGGTGTACAAAGGAGGCGGATTGGCGGATGATCCTACACAATCAGAGTCAATGTAGACTTGGTAGAAATAGTCGAACTTCGAGCTGTCAATTTTCTACCATACACGCATCACGCAAGCGGAGCTGTCAAAGATGGCTAATCCAGCTGATTCGCCGAACACCGGTTGAAAAACGGTTGAAATTAGGTATGCCAAATTGAAATAAGTTTCTTAAACTAGCTTTCACTCGCGGAATATTTGATTTAGGGGTTAATTGACATTCGTTCTGTAGTTTTTACATTTATAACATTAGACTTTTAAAGCCAATTTAGACTCAACCAAAACGGTGGTTGACGTAAATAATTATTAAAAGTAAATAAAAATAAGTCAGTAAAACGACGATAGGTCGGTCTTTCGGAAACGAACCTATAGATTTTTGGCCGGCTAACCATTCACGATCACAACTCCCCTGTTGGTCCTTGGGCGGCACTGATTACTAACTTACTGCTTGCTCGTTTGCCCCCTCTATTGTTAGAAGAAATTGGTCCATAACGTTTATAATTATCGCAATTAATAAGGAATTCATATAAATTATATCTACGACTATGTTGTAACAACACAAATTCTTCTGCGGTCGATGGTTCGTCGCTTCACGCGAACGAAATCGCATTTTTCGGTAATTAAATTCTATCGATGAAGTAATTCGGTAATTAAATTCTAGATACCTGTACGTAATATAAATAATAATCTATGAGAGTTTTTATAACCTAACTTCGGTGGAGGAGGTGATACCTAAGTATTCCGCCTGGGAGAGTACAACTATTTTATCTATTTCTGCAAGCGATACGAAATAAAACGTTTTTGGCTTTTGGTTAGACTGATGGATAAGGTATCCAGTAAAGAAAGTGGGTCTTAAAGCGGATTAGCTTAGACTCACCGTTTACAGTACACTATTTGGTCTCTCGGCTTTATTAAAAATGTCTTACAGGGCTAATTATTGATGTTTATTAACTTCAGCTCGAATAAACTATCGTGCTGATTAACTAGGTACTATGCTACAATACACCACAAGCTAATGCTTTATTTTCTTGTTGTTACTGGCTAATTTGTTGACAATAGCGAAATACAGCAATTATCAAATCGCGTCCGGATAAAAATGTACTTATCGGAGCCCGATCGAATCTAAAATTTCACTCATGCATGGCCCCCGGGAACGCAAAGCACCGAATTGCTTAACCCAGAGGCGGATCTACTCAGCTATCTATATTGGTACGCTTATCTCATTCCACACATTAAACAAACACAACATTAAGGTGAAAAAATCTCCGAGGCGCACATCTTCTTTGAATAATAATAGTGGAAAGTGAAAGCGATGTCGTTGCCAACATAATTAATTGCACTCTTTGATATACTGGGTACGATTATGAAAGCATACGCATCTCTTTAGGAAAATAGGTAATGAGATTTACGAGATAAATCAGTGATTGCAGCCTCCGAAATGATCTATTGACTTTTCTCCTCTTTTCTCTTAGGCAATTTGCATAAGAGAAGGGTATTTAAAGCACCTACTATTTACTGCGCTGGCGCAGTGGCCCCAAGGGGATCTTGGCCTTCGACACTAAAAATAGCCCACTTATGCCGATCCTGAACAGACTCTTTGTACAAATTTAATTTTGTGTAGGTAGTAGGTAAAAGCTATTTGCACGTAAATAAGTGTCTCTTACACTTAGGAGTAACTTAGCAAACGTCACCACGACGTCGCCGTCGATGTCGTTAGCGTCTTAGGAGACGGAGAGCAAATTTTTGTATCGATTTTGTGTGCACTACCTATCAATGACTAGAATACTTTTCTTTTACTTTCCATACCAAGGTTGTCCGGAAGAGGTCACGCTAGTGATAAGACCGATCTTTGTACTGCTTTTTATTATGTATTTTATTCCATGTATGTATCTAGTGTGCAAATAAAAAGTTTTTGTATTGTATTATATTGTGGCGGTCCATAGTCTCTGCCTACCCCACCTGTGGGACAGAGGCGTGAGCTTTATGTATGTAGAGCTCGTCTAATCTAAAATGACGCGCCCCACTATCGCATTAACGCACACAAGCAAGTTTAAAATATGGACGCAATACATTTGCAAATGCCGTTGTAATTGGTCATTCAGTTGCCTGTAAGATTCAAACGTAAAAGCACGCGTCGTTCATTGGCTCCCACACAGATGAAGTGTCGTTATCAATATTTGCACTCACACATCGAAATCAACTAACTAAGTAGTGGAGCGCGTCATTTTAGACTACACGAGCTCTACCAGTAGTGTTACTTATTGTAGGATATTTTGTAGTATCAGATATATTTTACGGGTTTTTACCGCGTAACTTGGTTCACAAGTAGCTCGATATTTAGACCCATCTATTGCATGCATCATTATCACGGAACGACTTAAATATCTGCTCGATAATCTAGATGGTAAATTTTAATATCGACTATAATATGTACCAGGATTTAAATACTCTAGATCCCGGGAAATTCTGTACAACTGAAACAAATAAAATTGCAGGAAACCCGCTGTAAAATAAAAAAAGTTAACATTGTTCCGAATCCCGCGCGGCCGTTACCTCACTCTCGCGGTCAACAAATCCTACCAAACGTCAAGGGCGTTTTCCCATTAAAATGGTTACAAAACACAATTAGGGCCTGGAACATTTGAAACTGGAATTTAATTTCGTTAATTCTTTCGTACTGCCGCGGGTTCATGCGGACGTGAAACTTTTCAAATTCATTATTCATGAGAACTCTTACTTAGAAATGTGCAATCGTAACCAACGCGCGTCGAAAGTAGCAGAACTGAAGGTCTTAAAAGATTGGTAGGAATAATAGCTTTTGTAACTCTTTATGAACTTCATTTTTTTACAACAATGATTGTTACTATTAGTTCACTACACAGTAAAGGAAAATTCTCCCTGTTACTGTGGCATGGACCACCTGGTCTCATTCTTGGCGTGTCCTACAACTTGCACAATGGGGGACTTGTTCGAGGCCAATCCAAATGCTGTACGCGTCGCCGAATACTGGGCGAAGAAAGTTTAAGGGTGTTAAGTCCATCGACTCGATACGAAGAAGAATCTCTATACAAATTAGATGTCCAAGTAAACACAGCTGTCCAACTTAGCTAGAAAATGACAATATTTACAATAAAAACAAACAGTCGCAAAGTAACATCGCATGCAAAAGTGATATCTATAAATCAAATAGTGGAGAAACGATGGGTGTAGCGGCGGCGGCGGCCGCGTCGATGGTAATTGGAAAAGTGACAGGGCAATTACGACGTCTGCACATGAGCGCCCGCGTATGCGTACGCGCAGGATTGGCGCAACTTGAAGGCGGCAGCGGGGTTGATAGTTACGGTGCGACGACGGCCGCATCGTCACCAGGATCTCGAGTCCGCTAATTTACTAACCTCTAACTACACCTCTACTGAATTGTAATTGTATCACAATCATAGCTCAATTATAGTTCGACACTTTTTTGGTATTCTGCTACTGTTACTAATGTCTCGATTGAATTGTAATCGGATTACATCGCTGTTCAATAGCAGTTTTACGCGCTTTTGGTATTCTGCTACAATTAAAACTGCCGTTGAGCTGCTATTGCAATCCAATTACAATTCGATCGCATTAAGTTGATAAGTGGTCTCGAGATTCAGGTGACATGGCGGTCAAATGCATGTTAAATACAGCTTGTATAATAATAAAAAAAGAACACAAAAACATTAAGTTTGTAACTGGTTACTTACAAAATTCGTACGTTTTTTTATTAATAGGCAAGAAGTCGTCTCTATCACCAAGTCATAGGGGAGTAATGCTATAATCTATATACGACAGAGGGCCAAACGTACCGACCTAAGAATTACCATGCTTGCAGTGGAATAGGGCTGGTCATATCTACCGAACAACCGGCAGCCAATAGGTACAAGGGGCCGCGACTAAGCAGGCGCTTTTTTATTTAATGATACATATGTAGGTATGACGTTTATAAGTGTTAGTAAAAGCCTATTTGAATAAATGTTTTTGAATTTAAATTTGAATCAGGCGTAATCGGACGTTCCAGTCTGGTGAAGCTTCTCGTGGCGCCTGTACCCGGTAAGATGAGGCTTGAATTTATAACAGAGATGTCAAACTAGCGAGCGAACCGTCTAATGGATGAGGAAGGTTATAGATATTCGATTCAACGCAAGCAAAGAAGAGTGCAAAAATTCATAACACATATTAAAAATAAAAAATAAATATTCGTGGATAAATTCACACAGCGCCATCTAGCTCCAAACTAAGCAAAGCTTGTACTATGGGTGCTAGATAACTGATATATTACCTTTGAAATACATACTTATTATACATAGAACACCCAGACCCGTAACAGAAATTCAAATTCATCATTTCAATTTCTGCCCGGCTGGGAATCGAACCCGGGATCGCTTGCGTGGCGCGTCATATTGACCATTGAACCACTCAGGTCGTCAGATATTCAAAACATCTTTATGTAATGTAGATCTGCAAGCCAACAGAGATAACAATAACACATTCCGCTTGTCAATTAAAACTCTATTGTGTTTCTGGCGACGATTAGTTTACTTGAAAGTTTAGCAAATAATGTGTACAGTCGCGTACAAAATTGTATTTTATTTTAAAACGTGCTATTTATTCTTAAATAGAAATTGCATTTGTTAGAACTAATCTAAAATAGTTTCAGAACAAAGCTACGAAGTTCATGTCTAGAACACATAAAACACATTAATGTTGAGAATTTTAACAGCCTATTAGCGTAACCACTTTGTTTATTGCCTGCGAAATAATAGCTTTCAACTCAGAGCACGTAAATAGCTTAAAAATTGAAATTTTGTGCTTTGAAAGTATTCATCGTATTAAGAATTAAAGTATTCATATAATTTACTTTAGGTATATTACCTTTTTATGTTTCAACCCGAAAGCAGACATATTGAAATAACTCAGCAAAATATGGTTCACCCATATTATGAACAGGAAAAAAGGAAATGCTCGCTTAAAATTATTTTTTTCTTCTCTAATTCAAAATGAGGAACAATAAAAATATTTTAGTAATTAGGAGAACTTACAGTATTACACATAAATAAAGTAAGATTACACCGAAATTCTCATGTATGATACTTAGATTTCTAAACAGATATCTCATAGAATGCTGATGAAGTATACAAACAAACCGATACAGATTATCTGTTTATGTGAGCTAACATCCGAAACTTTACGAAGTTTAGGCAGTTATGTGCAAGGTCAGGGTTTCCATTACTAATTAGGTACTTCGGTCCCAACACGCAACAGTTGTTCGTAGTCCTTGCTCCCTTTAGTGGCTGTATTCGAGGGCTAAGTCCTTGTAATGGCCGCAATCAAGCTTCCTTAGCGGCTGAGCGACTTTCTTTTAACTTGTTTCGTAGAGAGGATTACGAGGACTTCGGTAATACTTTTTGTTGGATATTAATAGCCTTACATTTTTTAAATATAATTACTGGAGCTTAACATAATCCGTTATTCAGTCGAAACGGCGTTAATAGAACAATATTTTCATAGAGATTGAAATGATCCCTGCTCTGTCTAGTTTTTGTTACTTTCAGTTGTTAATCAGACTTAGATGTTATGGGCGATAATTACTCGTACGAAATTCGTCGTCACATGGTTGCATGGCTTGTATTAACATAAATAAAACTGCTAGCATTTTCATTGGCTCAAAATGTAGCATTTTCACATAGCTAACAAAGCTGCTCTAATTTCCACTCCTGGCTGTTACCTAACTCTCAACGCTAATAGCACGGCAGCTATTGTTAAATCCTTCCACTTTTGCGCGCGTCTGTACCTGAGGGGGTAAGTGGAGCGCGTCGACAATCAGGCTGCGTCCGACGCCCGCGCTTGTAATGGAACAATTTCGCGTACACTACCGAGCACTGACGCTAGTGATGTTCTGAGACCCGAGTGGCTAAGGGAGATGTCAAGTGTTCAGGCGTTTCGGGCCGGGCCGGTTTTGGCCCGCGGGCCGAAACGACTAATGCATTAAAATTAATATATTTCCTCAGGCCCAATATATATAATCATTTTTAATTGAATTTTTAACTGCAGCCACAAACATCCGAGCAAAAAATCAGATCGGCCTGAAACGTATGAACATTCACTGTAGTAAAGTATCTAATCATACTTATTTCACACAGATACATGAAATACCTACCCAAATCTTCGTCGTGAATAACACTATAATATATGTATTGGTGATTGTTTTTGAGGTAGTTATTGTACTATTATTACAAACCAGGGGATTTGTTTCGATAGAAAATAGACTGATAACGTAAACGAAATGTTAGTTTCTAGACAGGCAAGCTTCATCTTCGGCCGCATCGACACATACCACCGACCACGAGAGATGGCGGTCAAATGCCTCGCTAGCTCTTACACAGAATATCTACTCCCCCACCGCTTATATAAAAAAATCCTTTATTAAACTGGTAAGAATACACGAGTAGACCATACTAAAAATCCTATAATCTTATGACACTTAAACTCGTAACACTATTTCACATTAACGCTTTGTGGATCAATCAATGACGAAATAAACCCAATAATAAATAGACTAATCCTTGTCACATCCCTAGCGATAATCCCTGTCGTGCGTAGGTGTCCCGCAACCTAGCATTTTCATCACGACTGTACAGCATTCAGTAATTCAGTAATAGTCAACGCGTAGAGCGTTAACGCTAACGCCCCCAACTATTGTTGTAGTAAACATGCAACTCTTTGCTGTTTTATCGTTTTCATCTGTCTATTGTTATGTTAAGTATAGTGTGCGTTACGCGCGTATTGATATAGTGCAGATATCGTACGTCTTGGAGAAGGTGAAATTAACGATCGTTAATATGCGTAGGTTGATATAGTAGTCAATAGTACGTAATGGACATTATGAGTACAATTAGATGATGTAATCGCCTGTACTATTATGTTGTTATGATAGAATAATGATTAGGTAGTACCTACTTAAGATTTTCAGGGGTAACAAAGCGCTATTTTATTCAGTAACTGTTATTTTTTAAGCATTTAGTATTTGGTACAAAACTATACAACCCGAACCGTTGAATAATCCTTGGATCGGTAGAGACGTAGTGTTAACATTTCGAATTCGCTCCGGACACGTTCCAATAAATAAGTTTGCATATATGATGGGAAAAGCAGACTCCTAACTCCAGTGAATGTAACTCGATTGAAGATGTTTATCATATTGTATGCGGAACGAGCAATTTAGAGTAAACAGGCAATCTTATTGTAAAATTTTTGGGACAGCCGGTAGATGTAATAGTGCTCGAGTATTTCTTCTGTCGGGGGAGGCCCGAGAACTATATAAATTGGTTAGAGTGGGTTTGAAGCGTAGGTAACTTCGCTCAAACTCATTTTAAGAACAATATGGAGCGAATAATGGTGAGTGGCTACAGTAGGAGGTGGAACAAAACGAAGACTTGAACTAAATACATAACAAGCGGCATGGTCGCTTTGATGTGATCAAGCTCATGAGGATTTTTTATGATACTGTATTAACTGTATAATATTTGTACTATGCTATGAGTAAAAAACACGACACACCCGCACACACACTCACGGCAAATCTTCCCAATATTCCACATTCAAACCGTTCATGGCTATAAATCATACTTTTAAATGCTCAAAAGAGGGATTACTGTCTCCTATAGTACAGGGTAACCTAGTTTAGGAGGCAGGAAATCAATATGTGGCTAATACATTTTTAATACCTGAATTGTTTCATACACATATAGTACCAAAGAGATTGCCATTTATTGTAACTGTTATGTCGTGTTTGTTGTTGTATTATTTGGCTAATAAAAATATTATTATATTATATTATTAATGGTACTCTCAAAAATCTTTTGAAATCAACTCAGCAAAGTCAAGTCAGCTGTTCGACACAGTGTGGCCAATTTGTTCGAAGATAAACGAACTGTGAGAGCTATCCAAAACACGCTAGTTCGTTCATATAGGCCTGGAGCGTCCTCGATCAACTTCGAACTGCGTGGGTGAAACCTGTGTCAATGTTACAAATCCACCGTGTATCTTAAGAATAGATACGCGTTGTAAGGATCCGATCTTCGCCCGGTTTGGATTGATGATCCAACCTCGCGGCGGTATCTCAGATTACACAAATCGATCTGTCAAGGAAAGGGAGCGAGACGACTGTTTAGGTGTACCTACTCTCTCGATAACAGTGCAAACATGCGCTAAGGTGTGTCGTGTTTTCTTAGATATATAGAAATATTTGGTATTGGTCATCTTAGCGTCAATGTCCCGGTTGTGCTTTCGAAGACGGGGGCCCGGGGTCCGCCTTGACAATGATCCAGAATTTGGCGATCAGGTTTACAGTGGAGCGACTACCATCTGACCTCCGTGACCCTGCTACCAGGGGAACCTGACCAGAATGGATCATGGTTACAAATTCAGTTGTCTGAATTTGCAGGTTTTATCACGATGTTTTCCCTCACCGTAAGAGCATCGGTTAGAATTCAACTAATGTACATAACTCAGAAAAGAGTCATTGGTACATGGCCGCAGCGGGATTTGAACCCGGTAACTCTCGTTTGCGAGCCGGATACTCAACCGCCCGGCCATCGACGCTATTACTTGATTTATAGAAAGACTGTTAAGAACTTTAGATACTACGGTACGTCTTTAATAATAATCAAAATTTTAGTAGCGTCTAATGATTAACAAAATCTGTCGTAGCTTCCAATTATAGTCACCCCATTTTTTTTTATTGTATTAAGAATCCAGGTGCTGAGTGAACGCTATTATGATCAATGCTGTTGTGCTCGACATCACAGCCAGCCTATTTGAATAAGTTAATTAGCTAAAACGCTAACCTACCCCATTTGCTCACCATATAGATATATACTATAAACTAGTTTTGGGTCTTAAATAAAAATAATCACCTTGTAAAGTGACTTGGGAAATTATAAAATTGATGAGAACTATTAAGTAGGCAACCTTATTTCGAATAATGAAGACGTTAGAGCAAGATAGTAGCTTTTAATTGTTGATATCAATTAATCTTATAATTTCTCAAGTCTTACTTTAGCGAAATTCGCCAAGGAGTTATTCCTTGACGCGGAAACTACTGAACTTTGTAGCTTTTAGCACTGATTGGTGATTTATCCCGGTATTCCGTGTCAAGAACGTTATAACCTAATTTTTCGCGGACGTAGACGCGCGTAAAAATTAGTAGGAATTACTCAATGCTATCGCATAACAACAGGGTCTTACCCTGAGTTCTTATAGCAGGACCTAAACAGAACTGCCCTGCTTAGAGCGCGACAGCGCTATACGTGACACATAAGCTTGACAAACAATAACTCAACCTCCTCACAAACAATAACAAGAGGTTTTCTATTGCAGAGGTGACGGTGACGTATCGGCGCGGGCTGCCAGTGATTACGGTGCCGCTGCCGTCGCGCCGCGAGCGCTGCCGGTTCACGCTGCGGCCGGTCTCGCAGACCGTCGGCGATTTGCTCGAACAGGTTGGTTGCCAGAACATTTATTGCTATCACAAGGGTGTGTGGATGGAGTATTGTCCTCAGGGTACAGGTTTCAGTGCCAGCAGGCAGCCGACCCGCCGATCTCCGATAGCACGCCGCTATTTTCGCATCGCACACAATCGCAGCAAACCAGGGCTTCGATTCTGGTACGGAATTCGTCTCAGTTGCAGTAACATTACAATTGCATCGCATGTCAAACGTGTGATTGTTATTCAAATGACAGATGTTGAGTTGCAACTTTCATGAGTTCGAACTTTTTCACAATTCGTTTTCTGGTACTTTAGTTGCATTATGGTTTTATATGGCTGTTGGTACTCCAATAAATGAATAAATGACTAAGTTGCATCTTTCTTAGTTGTCAAACTGCCTTCAATTCTGTTAACGAAAACGTGTCAAAGGTCGAACAATGATTTAACTGCAATTTAACTGGGATGGTGCTGACTGACTCGATACCTCGGCGTAGTTATAGTAACATCACAGTTACATTGCAACATAATAACAACTACATTGCACACCAGAATCGGTACCCTGAGCCATATTTGTCTTGCTACGATTAGTTTACACTCAATTGCATCAAAATGGCACCGTGCAATCGGAGATAGGCGGTACCATTGCAGAGCAGAAGCTTTGACAGTCTACTAGCTAGTCAAAATAGTCATACGGGTAATCATTGGCATATTGCAAAATCGGTGACGTAATAATGCGGCGAATTAAAAAATAATTTATACAGAATGAGGAGTTTTCCAGTAGGTATTGAAAGTTGGTTTCAAAAAGCATCAATAGATGGCGCTCCTACAACTTTGGTACCTAATCTTTTTATAATCTGTATGATGGTGGCAGTGATTTCATGCAGCCAACTAATACTAAACTTAAAAATATAATGTTTATTAAAATAAACATAACTGTTAAAGATTGAACTAAGTGTAAAAAGAGATATTTATAGAAGTTGGCAATATGTTCCATTATTATTACAACCTCTAAAATGGTTAAAAACTATTGACAAATACAATATTATCCAATACAACGTACCCGGTGTTTATATCCTGTTTGCTTAGAACTATTTCAAGCGATTATTAATTACCAAATCGGGGCGCCATCTAGTGAGTGGTTAGGAATGCTTTAGATACCTATTGGAAAACTGCTCATTGCTCGAGCAAGTTGGTGGCAGGATATGTAATAACGGAAGGTAGATATCGGGTTACTGTTTTCGAAGCGCACCTAGTGCCGCTCTGGCAACGAATTTGGTAGTGGTTCAGGCCCTAGAATGACAGGCCGGTGGTAGTAAAGTTTCTACAAAAAAAAAGCCTTTCCTTTTGCGCCACCGTATCCTCCGACGATGGAATAGGTACATTTCATCGCTTTTTAACGCGCGCACTTCAAAAGGCTTGTCTATATAGACAAGCCGCCACTTTGCAGACGCTTTGCAGATGTCCTGGACGACGGTGGCCGTTTTTCATCAGGTGACTGTCAGACCCTAGGATAAAGAACAAACCTAGGTCAGACCGTCTATCCTAGGCAATAAAAAAATCTTAATACATTCCGCCAGGGTGACGTATTAATAAACCATTTAGTATTCACGGCGAAGTTATGCTTGCAAAATCCCACAATTACTGGATTGCTAGACGTCCAACTTTGCTAGTTTGTAAGTTTCCTAGTCCGACTGGTAGGAAACTTTGGGCCCATGACAGATTCGTACTTGCTCACTACTTAAAAACTTTGGATGCCTTATGCATTTAAAGTAAATGGTTTATAACGTCATTTTTCCTGTCAACAATGAACCTTAGTAGGATATAAAATAAATAATCATCTTGGCTTTAATATCCCGGTTGTGCTCTCACGCACGAGGGTCCGGGGTCCGCCTTGACCATGATCCAAGCCTAGGAGGATAGTTATATATTTTTTTAAGTTCGTTTGTTTATGCTTTTTCATACAACTGTAGCTGCAAATGCATCTTAGCATGCACCCGTTCAAGTAGAAGGACGACCTTCAGTCGTAAATTGAGGGTCATGGAGGGCCTAATATTAC
The DNA here is from genome assembly GCA_905147135.1 of Blastobasis lacticolella. NCBI lineage: Eukaryota > Metazoa > Arthropoda > Insecta > Lepidoptera > Blastobasidae > Blastobasis > Blastobasis lacticolella. The sequence continues at coordinate 5,056,814 of LR990042.1, read as the reverse complement.
AAATGTTACAAAGTTATTCGGGGAAGCAGGATTGGTGGAAGGCCTACGTCCAGCAGCAAGACGTCTTACCTTCTATTTCTCGCAGTTTTTGAAGAAACGCACAAACGAAAGAAGGCACCGTTTCGCAATAACAATATTAGATTTTAATTATTAATTTTCAATTTCAAGTGCCATTACACGGGCTGGTGGCATTACATGCAGGCAGCATTCCTCCATGATGCGTTTTCAATCTTGCAAAGTTTAAAGTTTGTCTTTCCGCAGTCGGCTAATTGCAGCTGTGCAACTTGGAAGTTGTTAAGTGGTTTTGGCTGACTAGGCACTTTGACAATGTGCATATGTGGATGTGATTGGGAACCAACGAACCGTAATAGGAGAGAAAGTGGAAATATATCCTTGTCGTCAACCCTGTCGATTGGTACCACAGAATAATCTAAGAGAAAAAAATCTTGTTCTGTTATTGGCACCATTAGAGTGATTTATTGAGCCGCGCGTCCTCTACGATGGGTGCAGATTGAACGTTGTATATTTTTTACTCTAAGGTGCACTGACAGGGTGTCGAATAGAGTGAGAACCTTGACCATAATCCAGGATTTGGTAGATCAGGTAATTACAGTAGAGTGACTGCCATCTGACCGCCGTAACCCAGCCTAAATGTGCAGGTTTCCTCACGAAGTTTTCTGTCACCGTAACAACATGGCTAGTGTCAAACTAATGTACATTACTCAGAAGAAGTCACACATACATGGCGGCACTGGGAATCAAACTCTGTACCTCTCGCTTAAGAGTTGCCCCGCTAGCTATTAGGCCCCCGACGCTCCAAGCTCCGTATGTTGTAACTATAGTACTAAGTATCCATTCCCAGGTGCGCTATGAGGACCGCGGCGTGGAGCGCGCGGCGGCGCTGGCGGCGGATGAGCGCGTCCGCATCGCCGCCAGCGACACCATCGAGAGCCTGCTGGAAAACGACTTCCGGCTCGTGATCAACGACACCGAGTACTACGTCAAGAGCCCCGCGCAGGTAGGCGACCATATTTTTTTTTTCCTACCACTAGGTGGCAGCAAGCTTACGGCCTGCTTGATGATAAGCAGTCATTGGATGTTTGCAGTACAAGGGGCATCACCCACGCGTTGGTGACCCTGTAAAAACCTGTTCACTCCTCTCTTGTAGAACTTCATGATGTACTCTCTAGGAAAAACCTCCCTAGGAGCTTACCCAGTCCTATGTTTGATTGATGACTACTGTACTGTCTACTGACGTAAGTGTACCCTACAAAGTATTTTGTGCTTAAGCGTGCTTTAAAATTCGTTAAGTATATGTCGCAGCTGGATGGTTAAATTAGCCGGTTAACTAAACGGCTAGCTTTTTGAGCAATTATTTAGTTGAAAATTTGCCAGTTTCATAAGATTTTAAAGTGATGTTGAAAGAACGATATTGCCTTGAGTTTACGCAGCTCTTCCACACATTGTTCCAATGCTTACCTACCCACAATAACTTTAAAGTATAATAATAGTTTGCATTAGGTTTCTATTCGGTTAGTTTAGGTTAGCATTATGACAATGAATGGAAGAGCTCCGTAAACTCGAGGCAATATCGTTCATTTGACTTTACTTTCAAAGTTTATGAATTTGGCCAATTTTCAATTAAATAACTGCTTAAATAGCTAGCCGTTTAATTAACCGGCTAATTTAACCATTTGGCTGCGACATATACATACCGGTATTTGCATCTAGGTTAAGTCGTCGTCCTAGCGCATATCCCGACCTCTGCCTCTGCCTCCGCTTTCCTACTCAATCTTCTCCACTTCGCCCGGACTTCGGCATCCTCTCGTCGTAAGCCGTTAGCTCTCGCATTCGACTCAGCGATGTCAATCCATCGCTTCTTGGGTCACACCTAGGTTAAGTACAGTCTCTTATTATACTAATCTCTTAGACAAATCCTAGATGTCCCAAAATCGAATTGACTAGCGCGCTCTATTCTTGCATCACTAAAGACTAGAGAAACCGTATCGAAGCGGAACCTGTCCATGTGAACGATAATTTGCGGGCAAACAATTTGAACCGGGCAACAGTTTGTGAATGGGCAACAATTTGCCGGTCCGCGATTGGCCCGGGCTAACTGGATCTCACGTCGGGCACGTAACTGCTATACTATTGCAAGTGCACTCGGTCCCGACGAATGGAGTTTGCTCTCGGACACAAATAGCTTTCACAGGATTGGAATTGCTTGCGCTGCGCCTCGCCTGCAATGAGGAGTTTTCCAGTAGGTATAGTCAGTAGGTTTCAAAAAGCATCAATAGATGGCGTTCCAACAATTTTGGTAATATGTATGCTGGTATCATTGATTTTATGCAGCCAACTAATACTAAACTTCAAAATAAAATATTTATTAATATAAACATAACTGTTAAAGGTTGAACGAAATATACAAAGAAATATTTATATAAGTTGGCACTATGTTCCATTATTATTACAACCTACAAAATGGTTGAATACTATTAACAAATACAATATCATCCAATACAACGTACCCAGTGTTAATATCCTCTTTGCTAAGAACCTATTTCAAGCGATTATCAATTACCAAAATTGTCAGGGCGCCATCTAGTGAGTGGTTAGGAATGCTTTAGATACCTATTGGAAAACTGCTCATTGTATAGAATTGATTTCTGGGTTCTGTTTGACTTTTAGACCCGACGTAAAAAAAGTATGACGTGACGGTGTATCGTATCGACGGGTAGTCGCATTTTGGAACGGGTGGACCGATTTCGTTGCGATTTCTTTCATTTGGGAGCCAGAATAATCGGGATGGTTCTTAGTTCTGTCTGTTTCGGGAAGTTTCCGACAGTCTGTAGGTTAATGGTTCCAAAGTGGACCAAAACTTATAGTTGTCTTGGGTGAACAGGATATTTATCAAACCAAAATTTCGTTTTTTCCGCGATATAACTAAATCCTTGTTATTATTATTAGTTATTACCAGCAGATTTAGGTATACCGATTATCTACTGTACCTGACTCAATCTCGTCTACGACCAACGAGAATTTTAAAAATTTTGTACTGAATTGTTTATTGATAAAACCATTGCTTTTCAATAGTTCATAGGTCCAGGTACAGAGGTAGTTTTCTTCTTATTCTGAGTTTGAAAGTAGATGTTTCGGTGACCAATTCGAAGAAAATATAAATGAATAAAATGCTTACTCCAAGGAACTTCAGATTATTTTTTGTCCAACCTTTAGAAACTTTTGCTGCTTTTGTGGCTCATGGGAATTCACCCGGTATAAAACAGCTCAGCCCTAATGACTTCTTTTGTAGGTATAATTTGTCCTTTTCCGAAATTGGCGGCCATTTTGTCTTTGAATGAGCTTATAAGATATCCTATTACAGCTGTAGCAATGGCCACCAGAACATTAATTTGTCATCACTATCAGCATTTGCCTATTACAATACACTTTTTAAAACCATAATCATATCATTTGTTCAATTTAACACACTACAGTCTTAATGCTGGTTGTCTGCACGCACATCTTCGAATCTCTTCCAAAATGGCGCAGGTATCTACATGATATTTTCTTGGCAAATAAAGACTAATTCAAGTAAAACGACGGCCTGCTTATAATATGTAAATATAGAGACCAGAAAAAGAAAAACATCATGATGAAACCTGCACATGTAGGCGACTGAATGCGTAAACATGATCCTATCTGCTTAAGCCTTCACTCTCCCTGTTAACAGGGTCACGGAGATCACATAATTACCTTATTTGCCAAATCCTGGATCATGGTCAAGGTAGACCCCAGGCCCTCGCGGGCGAGAGCACAACCAGGACATTATAGCCATAATGACAGAGACCAGAAAAGATCCAGTCCTCGAGCCTCCTAATTTGGCAGATCAGGTGCTTACAGTGGAGCGACTGCCACCTGACTCTGTCCTCCGTGACCCTGTTAACAAGGGAACCTGATCAGAGTGGATCATGGTTACACTTACAGTCACTTGAGCGTTTAGTTTTCCCTCACCGTAAGAGCATCGGTTAGTGATTAGCCAATGTACCTACATAACTCAGAAAAGATTCGTTGGTACATGACGACACTGGGGTTCGACTCCGGTACCTCTAGTCTAGTCGCACGCGACGATATTGTTAAATAATAAAACAATTAGGAGCAAGTTCACCACCCTGCGGTGTTTCCATCCGCATACCTGACGGGACAGGCGCTTCTTCTGGACTCGTTTTACGATAGAAAACATTAGGTATTTTCATTCAAATACGAATTTGCCTCCTTGTTTGAACGTATTACCAGAACACGGAGGCTTGCTACGGGGGATAACTGCTTACCACCAGGCAGACTGTATGTCCTTTCGTCGCATAAGCTTGGTGGTATAAAACACTTCAGAGTACCACAAGAAACCTCACACCGCACTCTACCACTCCTCATACCTCCTGAACTCCCGCAAAATATTTTGCCTTCCCTCCCAAGTGATTAGGGAAACGTCCTCCCAATTTCGCGTTAATTATGACTTTTGAATATTAAATCCGGCGAGGGTGCCGTCAGTCACTCTCGGTTCATCCATCTTGCAAATTAACTAGTTCCGCCCGCGGGCCGCGCCTGATTGCTTCGAGCTGCGACGCGTTGTCACTTGTCACTTAATCGGGTTTACATGACAATAACATGAGCGATTTGGGCATAGTATGATGGATCATACTATGGGTTGTTATTCGGTAGACATAAAATCCAGGAATATGGCATGGCGGTCTGGTGTGTAAAAGGCCGAACTATGTGCGTAAGAATTTATTTATCAGATTTCCCAGCTGGAGGAATCCATGTGTACCAATGCAGTCTACGGCTGGACTGCCTGTCCCTGGCACGCCACTTAAACCGGTCCGGCGTTACGCGTATCCAGTCATTGCCAGCTGTTTTGCGCAGCTCGCCATCTTGCCATCTCACCACAGGAAGTCCTCCACCTTTGCCCAATGGTGATCTCCACCCAAACATGTCCACCTCAACAGCCATCGGTGTTACGGCAATGTACTGATTGATTAATGAAAAATAACATAATCATCTTGGCGTCAATGTCCCGACTGTGCTCTAGCGTGGGAGCCCGAAGTCCGCCTTTGCCATGATCCAGGATTTGGCAGATCAGGTTACAGCTATGCATGAGACATAATAAATAAATAAATAATAAATATTCGTGGACAAATTCACACAGCGCCATTTTTTTTATACCACGAAGGTGGCAAACAAGCTTGCGCCTGCCTGATGGTAAGCAGTCACCGCAGCCTATGGACGTTTGCAATACCGGGATACCCACGCGTTGCCGACCCCGTAAAATCCTTAGCCCCAAACTAAGCAAAGCTTGTACTATGGGTGCTAGATAACTGATATACTACTTAAATACTTTTTTTATAAATACATACTTATTATACATAGAAATTAAAATTCAACATTTCAATTTCTGCCTGGTCGGGAATCGGAACCCGGGACCTCTAGCGTGGCATGTTGACCATTGAACCCTCTCAGGTCGTCAATAGGTAACTAATAGTTACGCTATTAGAAATCCTCAATTTTAGCACCATAAAAACAATCGAAGAAATGTTGAAACTCAACTCCCGTGATATTGATGCCTTAGGCGTCGGTGACCACTTTCCATCAGGTGGCCCGCTTGCCTGTTTACCTACCTTATACCATTAAAAATACTCCGTAATCTGCCGCAAAGCCCGTTAGAGTCGTTAAACGGCGATCAAATATTCATACATCACGTCCGCGAGTGAACGGCGGGGTGGGAACCGATGACAGTGTATTTTCATAACGTTCATAACTCACTTCCATAATAGAAGTTGACAGAATAATGGTAGTTCCAGTAACAGAACAATATTCCAGTAACAGTAAAAATTGAAATTCTGCTTCGGCTATAAAAATACGGCGATATTCTTGCCCACTATCACGGTTGAATAGCTGATGAAATAGGCAAAATACTGGATAAATAATGGATGTGGTACCATGTACCTAGATCTCTAGCCACCCTATAAAACAAAACTTTACCTGAATTGTTTATTTTAACAGACCAGCCAGGCATTTGACGGCCATCTCATGCTACGGTGCCACAGATACACGCGACAAACTTTTATTACCCCTACTTTTCGTCGGAGTTAATACCCTAAATGTGAATAGATGTAACGAATTAGTCTCTGTCTGACAGTTTACTCATAGGATTTATGTTAGACACCCTGAATTAATGCGAGGCCTAGCAATTCCATTAGCTGAATAGGTGTGTAAATATTTCGTTAATTTGCTAACATGGTGTGGTCTTCAATCTTCCGTGGATACGTGACAGTGCTCTCGGGACCGACCCTCTGATGTTGAGCTTCAAGTCAAACATTACAGTGTGTAGCACGTTGTTATCAGAATTACCTGATGTGCCGAAAATCTAAGTATCCAATACAGTAAAATTAGAATAGTTCTATTGTTCTATCTACACAATGCTATCATCATCATCATCATCAACATATCAGCCGAAAGACGCCGACTGCTGGGCATAAACCTCCCCCAGAGATCTGCGCAAAGGCCGGTCCAGTGTCCAGTTTACCAGGTCGTCGGTCCACCTTGTGGGTGGCCTACCCCCGCTGCGTCTTCCGCAATCAATGTTATGCTATGTACCTACCTAATTTTACGTTTATTTCATATTCAGATTCAGATTCAGATTCAGATATTTTATTGATAACAATAGTTACAGGTCATTTAGTTACATTATCATCATGTCGTAGGTATACAATAAAGTCAGTACAATTTGGAATAAATAAAATTTACAGAAGTAATTTGAGATTCATGTCGTACCTACTGCATATTGTAGGCCAATAAAAATGTCAATTTGATTAATTAAATAATAAATGTCACTACAATAAAATGTCTTAAAATATAACAATTTAAAATGTCAAGTGTTACCCAATTAAATAGTAGGTAATTAAAATAATAAATGTATATTTATCATAATAATCTATAGATTCACATAAATGTCAAATATATGCTACTTATTGATTTAAAAATTCTTCTAGAGTGTAGAAGCACTGCTCTAAAAGCCATTTTTTTTACTCGTATTCCGCACATGACACGTTTAACGAGTTATGAAAATCCCGGTTCGCCTCCTTTGATATATTACGCAAATCAATCATTGTTATCTTTTGGGAGCATGTTAATTTATTTAGAATACGCTTTATTTTCTTAGGTTCGAAAGGTATATTTTATAAAACAGGCAATGGATTCCCAATGCCCCGTTGCAATATTCATTTAACGAATTCTGTATTCACCAGTCTGAAGCATCGACATTTAAATAAGGATTTCTCTGTAATTGGATGTTAGCTTTAAATTTCTTCATCTCATCGTATCTGCTTTCAATTACGGAAGAGGAGTCCGCAGGGTTGGGTAGTCAAGCAATAGGGCTTGTTTTACTCTGTTCCGGGTTGCAAGATAAGGTAGCCAGGGCAATGAAAAGCATGCCCCATTAGTCGTTTTTAATCGGCTTAGTGATAAAAAAAGAAAAAAAAATTTGACCGTACCACTAAACGGCCACTCATATGTATTGCGGATCCTTACGTGGGAAGGAAACCTTACTTATATACGCAATGCAGCATTAAGGCGATGCCTGTTCTAATTGGCAACGATCAATCATGATGGTCGGTTTTGAGGACTCCTATTGGTCGTCGGGCGACGTTCGTCGACGTCGTTTTTATATTTACAGTTTTATATCTATGCTTCTAACACTCATATTCAAATATTAATGGAATAGGGGCCGTTATCGCTAACTTACATTTTGTTGCTAAGAGGCTTGTCTATATTCTCTCAGCGATTTCATTCACTTTTGTTAATCCTTTGTTATTAATGTAAGCCTTTAGGAATTGTCTAAATGCAATCTTGCGTTATTACGCTTTATGTCCCACAACTGGCTGTAGGTATAAATTAGTATACCGCCCATTCCAATTTCAGACTGAATATATCGCGTTGTTGGCAATAAAGCCCTGTTTGGTCATGTTGTTTTAGAGTTCGCTTCGTTTGTTCGTCGTTCTTTATCTTGCTTAGTACTCAGATTAAGTGTGAGTGAGTTTTGTATGTTGGGCTACAGAGCTTATTATTCTATATTGCGACTGATTATATTATTTTATATTCCGACTGTAATTTTTACTGTATCGCTGTTGCAATGGATCAATATAAACATTCAATTACCTTTAGAGATACATTTATTTACTACTTACTTACTGCGCTGGCCCAGCGCAGCGGCCCGAAGGATCTTGGCCTCCGACACCAAAAGGTGCTCATGTCGATCCTGAACGGTTTCCTTCCATCCCGGCCTCTGAAGGTCGGATAGATCCTTCAGCACTTCATCCAGCCAGCGGGCCAGTCAGATCTAGGACATCCCACCGGCCGTTTCCCATTCGGACGTCCAGAGTAGACACTCTTTTCCTTTTTTTACGTTGGGAAAATCCATTCACAGATATCTAAACGGCGAAGATTATTTGGGACTCGCCTGTCATTGAAAATGACAGTCCACATCTTGTCTGCGGGATGACCAGATTTTCAGATCTTAAGAGTTTTTCGATAGATTATATAGCAATCAAAAATTCGATAGATTATATAGAATTTTAGTTCAGTAGTTATAGTTGCATTGCAACTCATGGCATTAGACAAATTTCCAACACTCCACCTATTTTATAGAGTCTCCTTCATACGAGCATCATACGAGAAATAACTAAAACCATCTCCACCTGCCAATTCCAGGAGCGTCTGAGCACCGAGGAGGTGACCCGGTTGAGCGACGTGAGGAACCTGGTGAACCAGCTCTATGAAGCTTTGAACGTTCGCGAACACCAGATCCGTAAGGAGCGAGACCTCCGAGCCCAGCTGGAGAAACTGTCTGCTGAGATCCAGCCGCTCGAAGAGGTGAAGTATAACCCGCGTCACGAAAGAAGAGACTTGTCAAATGGCAGTGGAGGGGATTTCGCGCAGGTAATCGTATACAGCGCAAGTCGAACCACGTGACCCGCCAAGTCTCTTCTTATTTGACACTAGCTATAATAAGTATTTTTATACGATCCTGCCGCAACTTCTGTGGAGCCAGGGTTTAAGTACCTGAGTTTTGACACTCAGTCGGGCACTCTTAAATTTTATTCAAATCTGTCCCCTTCTAAATTTACAGAAACGCCTATCCCTGGAGGTGGAGACCACTCGTCGTACCTCCGCCCTTACTTGGGTGGGTTTAGGGCTCATGGGGGTCCAGTTTGGGGTGCTGGCCAGGCTGACCTGGTGGGAGTACTCCTGGGACATCATGGAGCCTGTCACCTACTTCGTCACCTACGGCACGGCTATGGCAGCCTATGCCTACTTCGTGCTGACTAAACAGGTAAGCTGAGGTTGCTTTGTATAGAAGGATTACTAGACTGCCGATGCTTGGTGGTATATTCACCGCAGGACAAAGGAGCAGACAGTCCCGCCCCCATAGCATGACGGGCTCTGTGGCGCGACATAACTCAGTGTCTCGCTTACTTCAACGCAAAACGGAAGAGCTAGCAAGAGTTACCTCGCTCACTCGCGCGCTTCAAGGCCGGACGTGCTACGTGTGCTGGAAATGAGAAAGGTTTTTTATACTACTCAATAGGCCTTTTGCCTGAAAGTGTGCTGATTACCGTATCCTTCAAACCGAAATACAACAATCTAAATATTGTTGCTTGGCGGCAGAAATAGACAAGGCGGTGGTACTCACCCAGGCGGACTTTTCAGGCTTGACAGAATTGTACCACTGGACAATTTATTTAATAATTGAAGGTACTTTATATGGAAGTGGCAATTCTACTGCATTTTGTTTTATAAATTATTCTACTTATGCATATGTGCAAAGTTGTAATCTGTTTTAAATAGTTTTAATTTAAATTTCAAACTTCTCATTTTTAGGAGTACATACTGCCGGACGTGAAGGATCGCCAGCACCTCCTGATGCTACATAAGAAAGCGAAAAAGATCGGCCTCGACATCCAGCAGTATAACGTCCTCAAGGAAGAGGTAAGAAATCGCTTCATAGCAATCACCTGATCTGCTAAATCCTCGATAACGGTGAAGGTAGACCCCAAGCCCTCATGCACGAGAGCAATACCGGCACATTAACGCCATGATGATTATTTTTACCATTTAGAGCATTTCTTCCAGAAGGACTATAGTGACCCGTAGTAATCGTAACAAATTATATCACTCTGTCTATTGGTGAAAACCTGTAGTTTTTGAGTTTATCGCGAACACATAGACAGACAGACGCGGCGTGGGACTTTGTTTTGTAATATGTAGTGACTAGTATCTCGCCCCATATTCGCAAGTGTGAAATTTAGGGTACCCCGATCACGTGTTATCCCGTGGGGATATCGGGATATAAAGTAGCTTTTGTTTCTTCGCAATATTTAATCTCTCAATGCGCGAAAGAATTTAAAATAAATGTTTAATAATTTTTGTGTTTATCCATTACAAACAAACAAACAATCAAATCTTTTCTCTTTAGTTTAGTACAAAGCCGGGGCGGATCGCTATTCGCTAGCATTATTACAAAATTAGCGTCTATCTTTACAAAATATAAAACAAATTCGCTTCCCGCCGTCTGTTCTATGTACGCTTAAATCTTCTAAACTACGCAACGAATTTTAAAACGGTATCCTACAAAAGATAGAGTGATTCAAGAGGAAGGTTTATAAGCAAGAAAAAAAGCATAGGCAGGGTAAGAGTCGGTATACGCGAACGAAGCCGCGCCGTGTCCATTAGAGGTTACTATAAAGATCACTGATTTAATCCTGACCAAACCCCAAAATTCTTCTTCCAGATAAACAAATTGGAGAAGGACCTGGCTCGTCTGAAAGACCCGCTACAGATCCACTTGCCGGCCACCTACGTCGAGAAACTGGGTGAGGAGAAGCGGTCACCGCTATCCAAGATCAAGGACATGCTAGAAGAAACCAGTAAGAAGATGAAGATAACGTAATATTGGCTGCAGAGCGGCGTGAGGTGGGTGAGGAGACGTTGACTATGACTTCAGTAAAAGGCTTGTCTTATGAACTCTACTGACCATCAGACTAAGGCCTTTCGGACTAAGTCGTTGTGTATATTTTGTGAACGACCCTTTGTTCTAGTAGCATTCAGTGGGGTTTTCAACAGGTTTTTTTCTGTGACCATCGTACATAGATTATATTAATTTAAGTCTGCGGTCAAACTGCTTGATTTGCAAGTTTTGACTTCTTAAAGTTAACGTTGCCTACCATACCACATACCTCAGCCCTATTGCATAGACGTAAGGTTGTTTTTGGTTTGAAGATGTGATGTTTTCGACGGAACGGGGGATTCAAGCACGACAATTGAAAATTGACGACGTCTTTATAACGATGTATAAGTTAATATGAATTTATCCATGAAGTTTGGCCAGGAGAGCGACCGCCTAAATCGTATTGATGGCTTACGCCATCGCAAAAAGATGTTAATGTTTCGGACCGACCGTCTAACGCAAGTATAACTTACTAATGTCTAGTGCCATCACTAAGAGTAATGGAGTATAATTACGTTCCGTATCCACTCCGCCATCTTGGATGCGTCGTACATCTCAGTCACTCAGTAGCTACGCCTAGGTCGAGTGTGACGTCACTAACAACTTCTTTTAAGATGGCGACGTCCAATTCGAGTTAGGCGATCGCACTCCAGAACGAACACTGGTGCATATTTCAGATAAATGCGCCTTTTTCAGCAAAAATAACCTTACAGTGGACTAAGATATGTTATATCTCTATAAATTATGGTCTGTGTCAACAGAAGACGGAAACGGACGGAAAAATTACGATATTATCGTAGTGGTTACGTAACTCAGTACAGGGCCAAGACAGTAGTCATGTCGAAAAATACCCTGACAAATATGACGTCATTTTTCCGTTTTCTCAAGAAACAGACTGTACTTCCTATAACTTATTAATTCTTCAATCTTAATACATATGATATTAGTATTCGCCTTGAAGATTGCTGCGGTTAAAACTATGTATGTTACGAAATACTTTTTGTTGTATAGTTTTACTAAGTACCTGTGTATAAGTTGAACTATATAATTATCTACTTGTTATTTCTGAAGTCGAAATTGAATTTATTAAAATATAAATTCAGTTGCTGTTGTGTATCGGCATTATTGTGGGTGTTAGCTTAACAGCAAAAAAGAACATTAATTTATTAAATAACAATCTCGTTTAATTTATCTAAATTGATAAAATAAAACTTCTCTAAGTAGGTAGATCGAAATTTAACTTGCCCAAAATACCCTTTTCTAGGAAGTAGATGAGTTTTTTTCTAAATTGTGTTACTAACAAAAGTTTTGATATTGAAACATTTTGGTATTACGTTTTCTATTTTGTTGAATTTTTTGAAATTGTAAATAATTCAATTATAGTTGGAAAAGGGTTTCTAAATTTAGTTTAAATTATTTGATGGTTTCGTGCCATGCTCATATGTTGTTTCCTATAACTTTAGAACATTAACACAAGTGCAATATTTATTTTTACCTTACAGACTTGGTTCACCATATTATGGACATAGATAAATTATTTAGACAAAATCTAATTAAGAATTTATTGGCCCAAAATATTTTGACAATTCTCGGCCTTAGTTAAAATGTTTGAGTACCAAGACCTCATCATGTCTGTGTTTACTAACAAATATCTTAGTATAGCCAATTTTAGAGTTACGCAAATTCTAGTCTGTCGCACACTGACGCCTTAATTAAGTACACGGAGTTGTTTCCAATGTTTCAGTTACTTATTACATCGTTTGTAGAGTAAGAGATAACACGAGATATTCTTCAAATATAATCTTGACGCATTTCACTATGAAACTAAAATAAAAATGAGGGTTTATGGACTTGTTCTTTCCAACGACGCTAAAACTGCCCACCTAAATTTAAAGTAATTTACTGTAGGGCATAACCCACGTTTACGTACGTTTTGCCTAAAATTAAATGGAGTTATGTGTCATTTTTTAATAATAAATTATAATAGAAATCAACGACTCTTTCGCGAGCTTACTTGCCGAATATGTCAGCACAATATTTATAGAAATGGTGCTCCTTCAAAATGCTTTCAAGTGATATTAAATATGTTTGTGAGTTTTTCATTGTTCAAAATTGAATCTTTTAGTTGTAAAATTAGTAGTACAAGCCATGTTGATTTAGGTTCTATTAAAGTTGTAATTGAAAATGTTATTCTTTTGTGTTTAACATGTCTTTTTGTACTAATATTTACATTATATAATCTTATCCAATACACATTCCTCTACCACGTATCGATTAGTTTCACATAACATGTTTTGAATGCTGAGTACGAGCGAGTTCATGTCCATCGGGCCTGACCGTCTAACTCGAACGGAGTATACATCGCCATCTCACTCGCTCAAACCGCAACTGAGTAAGATAAGCCTTCAATAATTGCTATTCGAATTATAAATAATTCGATACGCGCTTAAAAGCGGTCGTGCCCGATGGACATGAACTCGCGCGCGCACAGTAGTTAATATGATATTCATGTTAAAATGTAATTATATACGTACTTATAATAAATACTTATAATGAATTTAACGAATATAAATATTAAAACAAAAAAAACACGCCGTAGGTAATTGGATGGCTGTGAAACAAATGTATAAAAAAATCGCATTTTCAGTCCAAGTTCTAGAGTTAGCATCACAAATCATAATCATGTCTAAAATATTTTATAAGATTTTTGAACAATTAAAATTGGTCTTCTGTAGTTAGATATCCATTAATTAATATTTGAAATATCTAAAAATTATGTAAAAATGTATTTAAGTAACATTTAATTTAAGAAACATTTCACCAACAATCTTACATCCATTTCAACGCAAAAACTACAAAACAGCGTTTCGCATTTTTTCGCAAAGTTTTTACTAATAATGGCGACTATCTACAGAGTGTTACATAATATATGTATGAAGCCGTGAACTGGATGGAGTGCCAAACGTATTAAAACGATAGGTACAACTATTCCAAGTACGACAGAAATAATCACTCCATCCAGTTCACGGCTTCATACATATATTATGTATCACTGTGATTTTGTCTATTAAATATATAAGTTGATGGCACTTACTCGTAATGTGAAGCGATGTCATCAACAGAACTTAACTGAACGCATAACTAAACATACTAAAGCCTTGTACTAGAGATAGCATTTTAGCCAAATACAATGGCCGCGATAAACTGCCTAAGTGCAAACGGTAGGATTTTTGAAAAAACTCTGTAATTGATTTTGTTGTTTAACCAATGGCATTATGGTTTATTTGTCAATGACGTCAAAAAAGTGCGCGAGTATTTTCCCGTTCTGTCCGCGCCGTCTCCTAAGGCTCAAGCGCGGATCCAGCGTTGTGGGCACGATGGACATACATAACCATAATTGAGGTCCAATGCTAACGTACAGTAAAAATATGAATAACCTTTAGCAGTATCCGTGAAAGTATAGGAATACCCTAAACACTTTAATACAAAATCCGACTCGCACTTGCTGAGTTTCAGGTGATCGTGCCCACGACCTTTTTAGGGGCTGGATCCGCGCCTGCTATGGCTATGTGAATGACAACCAGCGACACACCGGCCATTGACACACACCATGCACACGCGCCGGATTTTCGTCAAAATGTACAATGGCTTATACATAACTGCCTAGGCCAATTATATAATATGTACAAAGTGTTGTTGGAGCCAGACAGCCCGCCAAAGCTCGTAAAGGTACGTCCAAAGTACGCTAACGTGTGCAGCAGCAGTACCGCCCATTTCCGATAGCACTGGTTCAGGCTTGCTGCGATTGGTTTAAACTGAATTGTTTAAAAATGGCGGCGTACAATCGGGGATACGCGGCACCACTGCACTTCTGCCCGGCTGTTCTGTGCGGCGCAGTGCATTTCATTTCAACCTACGAAATACCTGAAAACGTGCGAGCGGGACGCATGCGTAATATCTGGTCACGGTGCTGATTGGTGTTTATTAACTACGTACCCCCGGATCCGATCCGATAACAGACGTATCATACTGACTAATATCCATTTTCTAATAAGAAAATACAAGCACGGGCACACAGCCCACGTTCACTTAAATAACGTTTGACGGAGACGGATTGACGCCTGTGGACAAGTCCATACGCGTTTTGTACTGCGGGTACTCTGGATCGAGGCGCCGGTTTAGCGGTTTATCCGATCAAGCAATATTCCCGGATCCTGTCAAAAGAACGGATGACGGATGTCGGACGCCGGACGTCAAGTGGATAAACGTTCATATAAATAGGTATATAGGCCGCTTCTTCGGTCCGGTTTTTTTCGAATGACGGATCCGGCGAGACAGACGCCGTGGACAAACGGCCTTACTGGAGTTTACTTTTACCTTTTTAAAGTTTAGTTTTGATTTGAAATGCAAAAGAATGTAATTGGATTCAGCATTTTGATGGTAGAAACTGCGCTACACTGCACGCTACCATGCAATGCTTGAAAAGCGACTCTGAAAGAATAATTCTTGAGTTGGGACACCATGAAATTAGAATTTAAGGGGTCTCATTTGTTGCGTCTCACGTTTTTAATATAAGTGAGATACCGCGATGAAACCGCTATTTTGAAAGCTCTCGGCATATACTTTTTAATGGATCACCAACACCTTGTTCATTCATTCTATGAACTTTAGATGTAAGCTCGCACACGATTCGCTCAAGGTAGGCTTTGTCTTGTGATTTGCTAATCTGCCTTCTAAACTCTTCTATAACCTTTTTCTATGTATAATATAAAATATACAGATTTTTATATACTTAGATGATAATCAGAGCAAAGCTTCTGTTAGTGTAAATCGATTTTATTTACTGTAGCACAAATGTTAATGATGTATATTCTGTAATGTAAGTTATATTGGAACTGTATGATTAGTTCTTTGTAATATTCGGTGAATGATTTTTGGCAATGGTTGTAGGTGCGTAAGTAACCTTAGTGTAAATGTAAATTACGTTTCATATTCTGCCATAGCATTAGGATTTCGTGTAGTTGTCAGATCTGTTATTTGTAGTACGACATAGGTAGTAAATTTGAATTTTTCGAGGAAAGTAGAAAGTTGTAAGAAGTATAGAAAGGAGTTTCCCGCTTTGATCCCTTTACTTATTTTTACGTATTTATACAAATACTTTCTTACAAATACAATTAAGTAGTAATATCTTTATTTATTTTTACTAGCATTGTATCCATTTACATTTCTAAATTATCAAATTACGTGTAATGTAATTGCATACTTAGAACATTATGAGAGTGTGCAACGTTATATTTTCAACATACTTGATCAATCTCACAATCGAGTAGTTAGGTATATTAAGTATAAAATTACGTATTAGATGAATAATTTAATCAGTTACTAACTCTACTGTTAATATTTTGGTCCAACAATTTAACATAGGCCTTAGTCCTAGTGAATCCACAAATACTTAATGAAATACCTATCTGTACGAATTGTACTTATCTAGTGTGACAGCAGGTTTATTTATTTTTACCAAGGGAGATTCTGGAGCTTTTGAGATAGCAAATCAGTCTAAATACCGTATTAAATTTTATATTGTCTGTGTTGAATTGTTGAACAAGAGACTTTGCCAAAATTTACCCTTCCATTAAACTTTCTTGTTGACTAACTTTGTTACACCCTTTTCCTATAATAATCAATTTATTATCCTGTTATGGGTAGAAGAAATGGAGAGCGACGTCACTGGCACATTACCACATTACAGTAACTACCATCCTACTCCTTGGAGCCATTTTACAAAGGCACAACTTTGTATATGAACAATGCAATAGCATAACTGCATGACGACCTTAAGAATTACATTCCTGTGCACTACTGTGCAGTTAAAAGGTTAAAGGTTTTTATAGCATTCATGAATTAAATTTTCATGAAAAAAAAAAAACATACCCTGGGGGTAAACAACGAGTCCTTTGGGCATAAGGAACAGCTAATTCTTTCTTCTTTTAGCAAACTGATTTTGGCTAAGCACCAAATGCCGTGAATGGTTGGTGTAGTGGCAAAGGGACATTTTCTTAAAGTGGTAATGCACTTATGCTTTGTACTGTACCTACGTTTACGCCCGAGTGCCTACATTGCAATATAGGTAAGCTATACTGTTCAGCAGGACCTCATAAGAGCCGCAATTAACACTGAAGTGTAGGATAACATAAAATTGTACCTTTGTCATATGGACCCTTTGTGACAGTTACTATTTTGCATTTTGTTAAATTTACAGTCGTGTTGTTCGAATAAATTTGTAAGAAATTCACAGGGAATTGTGTTTCATTTAACTATAACTACCTACTTATTACTGTGGTGGTTACATTTGGATTCTAAAATGGCCTGTCGATACATATGCGTGTGTAGATTGAGTTAGTCCGGCGGATACAGGGCTCCCGCGCGCAAGAACACAAGATGATGGTTAAATAACTGACATTTCCGCAAAATTAAACACTAAACAATGGTGACTTACATGTTTATTAATTAAATAAGTTAGTGTTACTATATTACAGGCAATTCTATGTTAATTACAATATTGCGTACGAGCGACAAATTTACTTGAGTCAGAGACTTATGTTTTGTCTGTTTCGATAGCTTCCGAAGGGGAGAGAAGCTTGGATTCGAACGGATACAAATCAATGCTCTGCACGTGGGCGCGCACCGAGACTCCCGGCGGCACTCCGAAATAATCCTGCCCTATGTTTCGAATGATCGTCGTGCCCGGCTTATGGATGGTAGTGACGCCGGGATTATGGATGGTAGTGACGCCGGGCTTTTGCTCGATATTGAACCCTATCCCAAACTGTGGAGTGTCTTTATCGTCTGTGTCTGCATCGAAACTGTCGTCTTTATTATTTGTGGTCTGGAAAGGTTTTAGGGGCACATAGGGCTTCTTCGACGGCCTATTAGGCTTGTTGATGGGACGCCGGCCCGGCTTGCCTGCAATGTTTAATGATGTCTGAGTCTTTGCGTGCTATGTGCGGGTGCCGTAAGGTGATGGTGTAATAAAAACCAGTTCGGTTGTGAATATAGTTTTATTGCGTTCAAGCAATTCTCTTCGTTCATTGGTTAAGTTTATTATACTATTATAGTGCGCTTCAGCCGTTATTTGTGAGCAAGTGGATTGGAGGTGATCTTGTTATTGTCGTGTCTCACCGCATTCTCGAACGAATTTTGCGTTAAAAACTATCGAATACATCGAGTTCGTGTGAAGGTTAATGACTTAGATAGCTCCCCATAGACGTCGCAAGTAAATTACATTGATTAGTTATCTTCTTCGTGCGTCATTTCTTCCAATACATACCCAGAAGAAGATTTGTGTAGTTCTAATCCTAAATATAAACAAGATCACTAACTACAATCAGCTTGCGATCTCCATTACTCATCACCTGGTCGTTTGGTCGGGTCTTGGTGGGAGCCGTAGCCGGCGTCCTCGTCTACATAGCTCGTGTCGTCTCCGCCGCTGGGTTCTGAAAAGCTGGAACCGCCTCCTTGGCCGAAACTCGATCCTCCGGAGCCTTGACCTGGTTTCGTTGAGCCTTGGCCGTACCCGGCCCCGCTCGTGCCTTGACCGAATCCAGTGCCACCCGAGCCGTGGTTGAATCCTGAGCCACCTGAACCCTGGCCGAAGTTTGAACCATCATTCCCTTGTCCATAGTTCGAGCCGGACCCTTGACCGTAACCAGAACCCCCGGTGCTACCAAATCCAGTGGTCCCAGACCCGGATCCAAAAGAGGAGCCTCCATTGTAACCGCTTTCTCCGGAAACGTCTTCCGAACTGCTGGGGCTAGTTGGTGCCGTGGGTTTCTTGCTCGGTCTGTCTTTGTCGGTTTGGAATGGTGGGGGCTTAACATGGCCTGATGCTGCTGTGGCTTCGGGCCCTGGAATAGAGGTAGGGAATCGGTGATCGTGCACGGAGTGGAATTCATTTGTGTTCGTGTAGAATCTAACCGTTTTGCTACGTGCAGCTTTACCAGTATGTGTATGGTGTATATCTACGTTAAGCGTAACCAGTCCAAATTGATTTATTATTGAGTGTACAAGGTATCTGCCTAGTTACCGTCAGACTTACTTTTGAAAACATCGTCGGAGCCGCTATCATCTGGAGAGTATCCGGTGGATCCTGCGTTCACGAAGTCTGGGTCGTACGCGCTTGGGATGGTTGGGAAGAAGGCAGGGATGTACGGGTCCTTGTTGTTCTTCACGATACGGTAGCCGATGCCCGGGCCAGCAATGTAGTTCACAGTTCTGTAATGTATCATTGCATTAACTAGTCGGTACAAGTGCTCAGCTTGTAGGAAATGCAAAGTCAGTCAGTTTTAAAAGTCTCGTAAAAACTAAATCTGGGATTTTTTTAAATCTAAGTGGGTACTCGTATTACCTTTGAACACCTTTGTCATCCAAAAAGGTATAAGAGCCTCTAACATTGCCATGGGAGTCGCTGCTTTCCGTTCTTCTCTGGTCGGGCCCAGCTGAGATGAACCTGTGACAAGTATGGAAGCTTCAGGTTTTAAACGCTAGATTCCTTTGTGCATATTTATACAAACAATAATAGGTGAACCTCAAATAATTCGACTAGATGGAGAACGTCGAAACAAAACGTCGAATAATTGGTGTATGTAGAACTAAAAGACAACACATGGTTACCTGTAAGAGCCATCGAGTCCTCTCTGTATAGCGGTACGACCACGGGGCCTGGTCTCTCCCCGCACTAGCGGAGACCTATGGAAGGGGGATCCAATTACGTTGGGGCTGTCAGGATGGGCTGAGGATACGTGGAACCCAGTGTCACGACCAGCTATGTAGGAGACGTCGTGTCGCTCGCCGACGTCGTCCACGTATGAGTAATGCCCTGAAAGAATTAAGAGGAAGATGAAGATATTATGTTGCAGAAGGTAAGTCAATAGTTTTTTTTTATCAATTTAGATTCACATCAATAGCTCATTATCAGTCCACTGCAGCTGGACTTGAGTTTTGGTTGGGTCATATCTCCACGGTTAGTGAGTTGGAGATGGCAGTGTCAAAAATTTAAAACAGAAACTGCTTCTGCCCATTTTCTGTTCTACGGAAGTCCTTTAAGATCTGCCTAAGACAAAAGTCGGCTTGTGTACCAGTAAATAGAAGAGGTTGGCGCACGCCACGTCACTCATCATATCACCCAGAAGACGCCTACTGCTGGGCAAAGGCCTCCCCCAGAGATCTCCACAAAGGTTGGTCCTGTGCCTTCCGCATCCAGCTGGTACCTGCGATCTTTACCAAGTCACTACACAGTTTAAATTTAGATTTACCCCTTTTGGTTGCCTGAAGAACCCCATTGACCTATCGCGGTTATCATCACATATTTTAACATTAGTTTATGGGTTTAAATCGTGTATGTATCTCGTTTAACGAGAATGGCTTTATCGCTACACTCGCTTACAGCTCTCCAGTCGTACCGTGGCCATGATGCATGCAACTGCGTCGGAATATCAGGCTACTCGATACTGTAAGTGATTATCTGATCTGCCAAATTCTGGATCATGGTCAAGGCGGCCCTCGTGCGCGGGACCACAACCGGGACATTAACGCCAAGATAAACCCGTAAACTTAAACATCAGAATGTAACTAATGGGATTGCAGTATCACCTTTCACGTCGCCTCTGCTATCTGCGTTCTCGTTCTTGGAGTAAGTCCTGGTGTCGAATTTGAAAGAGTAACTGGGGTCTTCGTTGGGGTCGAAGTAGGGGTCATCCTTGTTGCCAATTGGGCCACGTGGCCTCTGATCAAGATCCATCTTTCTATGGACATTGGGGCCTTTGGCGCGGAATCTAAAATGTGGAAATGGCGGTTTAGGGTGGCTATTACCACACCGCGGCGGCCGATCTAGGAGGCAAGCGTTCAGTTGTTACTAGTCCTTACGCGTAAATCAACTGTACGCTTGCCACAGATCCGCCTAGCCGCGGTGTCGTCTGAAGATCCTTTTAAACTACGACCGCACTGTAGCTTGGTGCAGAGCCTAGTGAGTAGCGAAGGTGCCAAGCGTGTAGTGGGGCAGAACAGATAATTTTTTAATGTATAAGACCAAACGGCACTGGTCTAGTAGTAACGTGCTTGACAGACCAATTATCAAAGTCCGGGAACTGGATGGCCGTTTCGTACTTTGAAACTAGTCGAAATTCAGCACCGCAACGAGCTTGCCACTCGTTAGGTAGGCTCCTAATACTGTTGGCGAAGCCAGGTTTACCAAGGTCTTCCGCTAGGTATTCGGGAACTAGTTGAACAGTTTAGGGCAACGTGGTGGTATTTATTTATTAGAGTTTAAGAGTCAAGGGTAAAAACAGTAATTATCATCAAGTAGAGCGACGGTTTGGAGCGCGAATTTTTAAACCGGCCCTTAAGAGGACGATCCAGAAAACATTTACCGATCAGATCAGTAATGTTCTAAAAAAAGGTTGGGTCCAAAGTGGCAAGAATAAAAGGAGATGTAAGAAAAGAATTGTGGATAAATGCGAGCTAGAAAGTTATGTCAGGACAGAGCAAAGTGGCGGTCCATAGTATCGGCCTACCCCACATGTGGGACGGAGACGTAAACTTTATGAATGTATGTAAAGCAACGGTCTCATCGTTTTTATTGTTAAGTTTTGCAAATGTCATAATGCCACCTCACACGACGCACGAAGGGACTAAGTCGGTATTTCTAAAGTGTAATTATGTTATAGTCATGAAATGTAGTCACATTGTAATTTACGACTTACCCCCTAGGCCCAGCAGTGTATACGGTTTCCTTGATAGTGTCGGTGGCAGGGTCCTTGCTGCCGAACCGGCCGCCCACTACCTTGTTGGCATTGCCGTGAGCCAGGTGGTAGCTGGACCCTCGGTCCTTGTTCGCGTACCTGGTGAGATAGTCAGTTTATTTTCTAGTTGTACTTATGTAGATTGGTGTATTGAGATTTCTGTATAGTTCTAATTGTGATAATTATTTATTGATGATTTATTTTTCAAAATTGAACGAATTTGTTATTTTCATATGGGACTTCCAATTTCAACAAATTAGATTAAAATACATAAAAACTACTTTCTTTTATTTAAAAATAATTATTTAACGTGATTGGACGTTTTTTGTTTCGCTATTGGCAAAAATGTAAACGTCAATTTACTTTCATTACGAATCTGAACGCGTATGTGATAATTTAAGAATGTCTGGGACTAATTGCTCTAATTCCTAAATCTGGAAATTCTACGTTATTTAAAAAAAATATTTTAATCTGTAACAATTACAATTTAGAATACCTAATACTCAAAAGTATAAGTACTCTATCTTATAGTAGAGTTGTGTATAAATCTAATTAATAATATAATTAGAATCAGTAAATATTATTAATATCTACTAATTTAGCTTTTAGGTACTGTTTGTTTTCCGATAAAAATAAAATAAAATAAAAAATAAATAAGATTAAGTGACAGTGACAAAAGACACTGAAATCGTTCCATTTATCCAGCGTCTCGGAGATATTGTGGAGATGAAAAGTGGGTCTTACCCGAAATCGAACGATCCATCCGTGTTAACCGTGTTGTAATCGCCGTCATTGGTCCTCGACTTGCCCGGTATCACCTGAGTCCTTACCACAGCACACATGCACACAACACTGAACACTCTCCAGGACATTTTCCACCACTTTATGGTACGTGTTACTAAAGATATAAGAGCGATTATTTCATATCTTAAGGCTTGTTTTCTCGGAGGAGTTTGGCGTATGACTATGGATACAAAAAACAAAGGCCTTCTTTTATATGTGGCGCTAAAATTGAGCTCCCGGCGGCGGCGGCGGCGCGGACGCGACCGGACGTCATTGTTATTGTCGGTAGGCGCGCGCGCAGCGGCAGCGGTGCTATGAGGCTGCGCTGGAGCTATAAAACTATACTTACAAATATTATATAAAATAGTATAAATATAGCTACCTACATATGGGGAGCGTCGGTGGCCGAGTGGTTAGGGTATCCGACTCATAAGCAAGATCGAATACCCGGTTCGAATCTCGCTGCAGCTATCTACCAATGACTCTTTTCTGAGTTATGTACATTATTTTAATACTAACCGATGCGCTTACGGTGAGGGAAAACATCGTGATGAAACCTGCACATTCAGGCGACTGAATTTGTAACCATAATCCAATGGAGGTCGGATGGCAGTCGCTCTACTGTAATTACCTGATCTGCCAAATCCTGGATCATGGTCAAGGCGGAACACGGGCCCTCGTGCGCGAGAGCTCAACCGGGACATTATCGCCAAGATGATTTTTTATAAATATACCTACCGTCATGAGTGCCAATTGGCATAGGCGTATTTAGGGCTATTTCCCTGGCCCCTGAAGTGGCCGTTGAAGCAATCTGAGTCAATCGCCAATGTACAGCCAGTGAGCACCCCATCCTGGGGTGGGCACCAGATCATTCTGGGGTGGGCACGGCCCACCCGGCTCCCCCCTTTCCTACGCCTATGCCAATTGGCTCCCGACGGTGTTCATCCAGTCTCAGGGTCCCTAGAGGTAGACCCTCGTCGATCTCACACCTAAAAGAGTGGCGACCTCGTTGCGATGCTGAAGTTCGGCTAGCCTCAAAGTACGAAATGGTCACCCATCCGGTTCTCACACTCTGCGTGCAGTACTCAATAATGGTTATCTATCTCGCAAGCATTCAGTCGACCAGGGCCGCTTTTAACTTGTTATTTCGTAGTCATGTAAATTGTGAATGTCATTCGTGCAAATCTACGATTAAATCATGATCCTTTGAGCTGTATTTAACCTCGCATTTAACTGTATTAATACGAATGTTATTCGAAACGTGCGTGCAAAATGTGACAAGTCCAAAGTTGGTAAGTTCGTTCGTTATCAATAAAATCAGTCTTTGTTGAACAGGATAATTTAAAATCCTTTCAAAAGTTAAACAGGACATGGTTAGGACAACATGTTGGAAGCAGGTAGAGTTAGGTTTATCCTAAAATTCACGTTACCTGGCATAAGCCGGTATAGACTCTTGGATAGATGATGATGAGTGGAATGGAGTGGAATAAAGTTAGACCTGTAAAAATCTACTTTTTCATTCAAAATGGCGCGTTCTTATTCGAATAAGGTGTAGTTAATTCTAATAATATTATAGAGCAAACCTTAAGATATCTCGAGAAACTATGTCCGTCGATCAGACAAAAATTCCCTACTGCATGTAATATACACTATTTCAATTATTTCATTTTCAATTGCCTGTTTATTTCAGGCCAATTTCATGGAATGCCCTCTGGCAAGTGAAAGCATAGTATACCTACTTACCTATAGCACATCTTGCACTGTGGCTCTAGCCTCTGCAGATGCTTGGTTTGAAGATACGCGCATGGCCGCTACATCCTCTGTTCCGTTCAACCAGGAACCGAATCTGGCTACTCATCGTCTAATATCAAATAATTGGTTTAGTTAAGACTATTGTTGTCTTCGTTGCATAGGTATGCCAGCAGCAGTCATGGTAGTTAGGTACTGTTAGTGATACAAAATAGAGTTTAGGCTACAATGTTTAAAGTAGCTGCTTTCTTTTCAATGCTACATTATAACGCCTAAGTCAATTCAATTGCTTAATTAGAGAGATAGAGAGTCATAGCGATAAAAAGGGAATTCGGTGGTTTCAGACTGCACTTAGATATACATTTCAAATCCGTATGACTTCCTAAATAAAACGTGACCTCTGGCAATCACAACAATTAGTCGGTGTACACATAAAATCGTCATTAATTATCAAAACAATGCATCATCAAAGTGGCAGAAGTAGAAAAAACAAGTTGTAAAATTCCAAGGACCGATTCCCCACCGTGAAGGGGTATGTGTCCAATAATGGCCATTAATGGGGTCCATTCATTATCGACTTAATTAATTTTAGCGTCCGGCGTTTGTTTCGCTTCCTCGTCTGTCTGTCTGTCCGTCCGAGCCTTGCGATTCGAGCACAATGTGGTAATAAACGTCTAAATCTGATGAGACCTTTAGTTGTGCGTGTGTCCATAGAGCGACGTTAATGTCGTCGGTCGAGTAAATGATATTATCAATTGTCAGTCAGTATACGAAAAATCAAGGAAATTAAGTTAGGTTCGCTGGACACAGCCCATGTGTATGTGGCAGTAAAATTGCCAAACTCTTTGCTCAATAAGTACTTGTACCAAATGGCTTAATTGTGATGAAATGGTATATATTTGGAATCAGCTCGGAAAGTCGTTTATTTTATACCCCACTAGATATGTTTCAGACAAAATGTTTTTTCCTAAGGGAAATATTTATAAGAAATCCTGGTCAGAATGATTGTCGGGACATCAAAACACGTGTGTCAAACGGCTAACTCGTACTTCGATTTGCAATTTTATTAGCATAGGTACTACTAGGATTTTGGCCTATCTTGGCTAGACTCTCTACCGCTGACCACCTCAAACGTATCCACGATTTTTCATGCCCAACCAAAGGAGCGTACTGGAAACAGTAACATACACCTAGGATTTTCGGCTATCTTGGCTAGACTCTCTACCGCTAACCACCTCAAACGTATCCACAATTTTTCATACCCAACCAACGGAGTGTACTGGAAACAGTGCCAACAAAGCTCGTTCCGGAGTGCTCTTGCGACTCGTGCTAGCCGTGTCGGAGTTGTACCCATGCACGTGTGCTGTACGCGTCCATGCACACAGAGTTGTTAAGTATAAGTAGGTAATTGACAACGTAATATGTTCATTTGAACTGTAGTTGGCTTAAAACACAGTGCAACTCAATAGGGTGGTAAGTTGTACTGAGTCTGTCATAATTTGTTAACGTAATATGAAGATAGTACTAGGTTCAGACCTAATTATACGTCATTGAAGTAGATTTCATCTTTTATATTACGTTAATTAATCTATCTGGGTCTGGGTGTAGTATGTACTTAAAAAAAATATATAATTAGTTTATCAGTTATCTAACACCCATAACACAAGCTTTGCTTACTTTGGGGCTAGATAGCGCTGTGTGAATTTGTCAGAGCATATTATTATTATTATTATTCATTATGGAATAAATATCAATAAAGAGAAAACGCACTTGAAGTAAATTCTATACTATCTGTAGAAACGAAATTAAAATTACAGGAAAAGATGAAAAAGAAACACTTGACAGGTGTGATTGGTGGCGTTGGAAGGTGAAGGCCGAAACCTAAGTAAGTTAGGGATAGAGTTCGCAGGTACACTATCATCCCTCTCATGCCTAACCTCTCATCTCAGGAGCAGTAGCTACGTGGAAGAAAAGAAGGGAGAGGTTTGTCAGGACCGTAGGAAATGGAACGATGTGGTCTATGCCTAGTGCCAACTCCTACGGGAAAAAGACGTATTGTCATATACTTAAGTACGTAAATGTACCTACCATGTATAAAATTAAAATCGGTTCAAACAAGTTCATATGAAAAATATTTTTTCATAGCAAGCTTTTATCGCGTGTTCTCTAGTGTTAGTCAGACTTTTTTGTCATACGAGCCCAAACTCAGGTTTACCGTAGGCCTAAGGTTCCAGTCACCTTCCGCCTCCATCATCAGATCACCTCGATGGTATCATAACATTGCACTGTCACCGAACTGTCATGTGTGTGCAAAATTTCAGCTCAATCGGAAACCAAGAAATGGGTCAAATTTAACTCACAAGATTTTATAACAAATACAGAACAAAATAAAAGGTAATAAAACAGGAGGTAGAGCTCGTCTAATCTAAAATGACGCGCCCCACTATCGCATTAACGCACACAAGCAAGTTTAACATATGGACGCAATACATATACAAATGCTGTTTTAATTGAACATTCAGTTGCCGGTGAGATTCAAACGTAGGAGCACGCGTCATTCATTGGCTCCCACACAGATGAATTGTCGTTATCAATATTTGCACTCACACATCGAAATCAACTAACTAAGTAGTGGGGCGCGTACATTATAAATGGCGATAGGTCTGTGATTATGACGTCACAGCCCGGTATCGCCCTCTGTCGAGTTATGAATTTCAAAGATTCTTACTATATTGCTTATTTTATAGGTGATGGTTTTATTTTTTAGTTTGTCTTTTCTGAGCCTAAGATACAAATCTATTGATTATCTTTTACCTTCGAGGCGTTCTTTGGCTTGCCAAACTTATTTATAAATCGACAACTTTTTATAACATTTTCCCATAGGGGTAGGTAGGGACCATATTGTTTTTATTGCTACGGTCCTGGCCGCAGAGCAAAAAAGTAATTTGCCAGTCTAAGGTAGGCTCTTTCCAATCTTATTGGTTCTAACAGATCTCTCTCGGTACCTACAATTTCACTAACCTTTTCACATGTGAACGTCGGTTGGTTGACCTGTCTTTTTTATCATCCACGCAAAACTAATTCGTTTTTCTGTAGGAATTTTTTAGTCGGTTTCCAGGTGTATTATTTACGAAATAATCTCACCATAATATCTCTATAATTCAATAAGTAAATGTGAAACTTTTATAGTAGAAAATAATTGCCCTGCATTTCAAACAAGTACTTACCTACCTAAGTGAGCAAAATTCATAACCACAATTACGAATTAGGTAGGTAGGTAGTAACAGGTAGGCAGTAGGTAGGTAGGTACAAGTATTCTACTAAGCTTCTACACTAGATCAATCCACAACAAATCGTTGCTCAACCTTTACAAAGAAGCCGACCGCAGCTTAATTCAGATGTAAACACCGCACTTACGAGTATGTCCTTCCACAGAGCCATTGTTTTGTGCAGATATTTATTGGATCAATTTAGATACCGGTGTGATAGGAAAGTGAGTTAACAAACAAGACAATTGAGACAGCGTGATCGCTTGACCTAGCTGACGATTTTATGGGGCGAAGACCGTAAAGGCGACGGAGTTTTTTATATGACATAGCAAAGGTCGTCGTTTCAATCAGCCGAGTCAGAATTTTTATAATAGAAGGAAGCAAACGAGCGTCAAGTCACCCTGGTGGAAAGTGATTACCGCCGCTCATAGTCAAATACTATAAACACAAAGCCTAAGGCGCTCTCCTAATTGGCAATGGTAGTGCGATGGGCGATTTTAAGGTCTCCTATTGGTTGGGCGACGTCTGTCGAACGACCATGGGCGCATGATAGTTGTCAATTAGGACAGCGCCTAATCTAATTTTAACTTATAGCGCCTACCGCACATAAAAAGCTACAAAAGCAAAGCACGCATACCAGAACTAATGAAACAGAAATAATGAAATCTATATTAACTTTTTAAGGTTTCCCTCTATGGTAACACAGTATAGATAGGTATACTGTATTGGTTTGGTCTCCTTCAATCAAATATCCTAACGAGATACTTTAGTCAATATATTCGCATGAAAATGGGATCCTTTGGATTAGAAAGATGACGGATGGGATGGGAAAGACCTTAATCAATCCGGCTTCCGCATCGGTATTAGGAGACACACCTACCAACTGGCGAGCACGTTGCGGTGCTGAAGTCTTTCGCTGGGGACCCTGAGAGTCGGCGACCAGTCTCGGAAGCTGATTGGCAACCCGTCACTGTATATTATTATTAAAAACTAACTAAGTACAACTAAACACAGGTCCAGGTTTTGCGCAAGCGTCCAACAGCTCTGCTCGCCCACAGCAACGCTTCTAAGCTCCACTTATTGTTACCAAAAAATCTAAAGCCCTAATCTATTTACCAAGTTCATCACAACACTTCCCGTCTATACTTCCTTAAAGATTCTGGTCGAGCTACACATTGTTCAAGAAGACAAAAGAATGTTGTACTATGCACAAAAATCTGAATTGGGTCAATACAACTTGCCGATTCGATATCTGCAGTGGTAACTTGAGTGGTAGCCAGCGGACCGTTGAGATGTCGGTTTACCATTCAATGGACGGTAACTACCTACTACGCAGCGTACGAGGATGTTGCCACACATTCGGGTATAGAAATATGATAGCCACGATTGAAAAATGATATATGGTGCAGGGAGATAAAGGTATCAAAGGGTAGGATCGGTGTTTGCGGTCATAAATTGGTTTTCACACTTGATACAATGACGAGGGAATTGTATGGGATTGTTGTTGACTGGGAAATGAAGGAAGCGTATGTGTGTAAAATTGTCATGCATGTACAGGCTGATGCATTAAAAGTATTACATATGAAACTATTGGTAATCATATCGTTCATGAGTCCTGCTTGAGGCAGTCTCAGCGGCAGTTCTGGACACGCTTCCTTGGCTTATGAAATATTCTGATGACTACGCTCTGGTGGACTAGCGAAGGCAGGATCTTGAGACCAGGGTAAACACGTGGAAGGAAATGCTAGAAACCGGGGGTTTGAAATTAAATGTCGACAAAACAGGTTAGGTACATGGCTAGCTACAGCAGGGATCTTGAAACCATACAGAGAACGAAGCTGCTAATAGAACAGATAAATTCAAATATCTCGGGACCGGCTTATGCTAAATCGTTACTACCTATTAACGATGGGTACCTTATCTATTAAGCCAATCTATTCCAACCATAATTTGTATATAATTCGATTAGAGACCTCGAGCGAAAATTATCTGATAACCCCAACGCAGGCTACTAATGACATTTTGATGCGTATTTTCATGAAACATTTGGAAACAAAATAATTTAACCTTTTATCCTCCAAACATTTTTCTTTGTATTCTTCATATGCATCAGACGGCGTCGCATACTTGCGTGTCATTTAACTGGACTCTACTCAGAATATTGTATGGAGCCTTCCCGGCTATAGGCAGTCCCAAGGCGGAGCTTAGCTGGTAGGCGCCTAGGTCTTGCTTAGCAAGTCCGGCATAACCAGCCAGCCGGCCGCGTCGGTACTCATGTGAGTCCCTCCCTCGTTCGCCCGGAGGGTGCCCTTTACCCGTTGGAGGGGGCGCAAAAACAAAAAAAAACGTATACACCTCTGGGATAAACCTATCTTATGAGCCTGTCTTAGTTTTGGGCGGCTTGAACCTCCTGCATCACTGCACTCTACGTAGAGTCCTTCGCTTGGTTAGGTCCAATATGCCGCCCATGACGTAAAACACTGCTTAGTCCCCCTGGTGTAAAATCATGAAGGGTAATTTTTTTCAGGTTTCTTTCTTCCTGGATTTTTTTTTGTTTTAATTAGACCATTCATTCATTTGACCGCCATTTTACCTGGTGGTAAGTGACGATGCGGCCGAAGATGGAACATGCCTATCTACGAACAGCCTAGTCAATCTAGCCTTGAAGACATCCAGATTATATGATCAGGGAACACACTTACAGGCAACGTGTTTTATTCCTTTGCCGTACGCATGATTAAGGTTGAACCGAAGCAGCTCGTGCGGATAGCTGGAATATCCACGACATAAGGATGAAGCGTTGGCGGAAAGAGGTTGTGCAACTGCTTCTCATACTCTCCGGAAAGCAACCTGTAGAAGACCGACAGCCGCGCAACCCTACGCCGATGCTCGAGGCTCTGCAGTTTAGCTTCAATCAATTGCGAGTTAGAAATTATCTTCTTTGCACGTGTGCGGAATTTATAATAATCATGAGTGAGATGATACGAGTAATAAAGTCTACGTTGGGCTTTATATATTATAAATTGTTCATTTAAAATACGTTGTAATGAGTCAAATTTAAAATTTTATTTATTTTTAGGTTATAGATGTGAAGGTGTGTGTGATTGTATTGGTGTGATAGAATCTTCCACGTTTCAATTAGGTCACCACGCAGCTGTCTTTCTTTAAAGTTATTTCTTCTATAATAAGATTTCAGGTATATCTAAGCAACTCACCTTAACCCAGATCGCTAACATTCCTACTCATAGTTGCAACCAACTTACAAATATTTAACAATAAGTATACCCTATGAACAAGTAACAAAAACTGCTTCGGAAGCCGGGATTCGTTCACTTCCGCCACGCAGCGACCAAATCTGTGGGAAATATCTAAATCATAATTAGTGGAGGACACATTGTGATTAAAAGGAATCACTCAGTTGCTACTAATGTTTATATTGCGTTGTGTTGTGATATAGATATGATAATTATTATTACATGCAATAGCATTTTGTGGTTTTCGGTGGCCTTGTGGTTTAACGGATACTGGTAAGGGAAAAACCGTGATGAGACCTCCACATTGAGGCGACTGAATTATCCAATCTGGTAAGTTTCACCTAGTAGCTGGGTCATGGCATAGCTTTTAAGAATCAAAATGTAAAACATTCCGAGCTCGCCGCTTAAAAAAATAAAAATTTTCGTTAATTAAAGATTTTTTCATTAAGAGCACGCTAGCTTTACTAGTCAAATGTTCAAGCTCGTTCCGTTCGATCATTTAATGCTTAGTACTTTTCTAATAAAAATTCCGAGCTCGAGGCGCTCGTTTATTTATAGAGACTTATATTAGTTATTGGGAAACCTTGAAATATTTTAAATAATTTACATTACCTACATTTTCCCATCAATCTTTTTTTATACCACTAAGGTGGCAAACAAGCTTACGGCCTGCCTGATGGTACGCAGTCACCGCAGCGTATGGACGTTTGCAATGCCAGGGGCACCATCCACGCGTTGCCGTCCCCGTAAAAACCTTTTCACTCCTTACTTGAAGAACTCCATGTTGTACTCTTCAGGGAAAACCTCTCCAGGTAGTTCATTCCACAACCTTAGTGTGCGTGGGAGAAAGTTCCTTTAAAATCGCATATTAATAATAATATTCCCGGTTGTGCAATCGCGCACGAGGGCCCGGGGTCCGCCTTGATCATGATCCAGGATTTGGCGATCAGGTAATTACAGTGGAGCGAGTGCCATCTGACTTCCGTGACCCTGCTACCAGGGGAACCTGACCAGATTGGATCATGATTACACATTCAGTTGCCTGAATTTGCAGGTTCCATCAGGATGTTTTCCCTCACATTAAGAGCATCGGTTAGAATTCAACTAATCTACATAACTCAGAAAAGGGTCATTATAAGAGTGTTTGGCCATAATCCAAAAGCTATTTGTAAATCAGTTTTCACGTGTAAACCTAAACCATCAGAAAAAATACCAAAATATACGTCGACAAAGTCGATGAAAAAAGCTAGTCTAGTCTAGCCACAAGCGGATTTGAGGATTTTTTTTTATGTTATACGGCAGACAAACAGGCAAGCGGGCCACTTGATGGAAAGAAGTCACCGCCGCCTATAGACACCAGCAACACCAGGGGAGTCACCAATGCGTTGCCCGCCTCAACCTCAACTTATGCTCCGAACAGCAAAGCCGGCGAATCTATACCTCGTATTCACCATCCACCGATACTACATACACCATAATTAATATTCGTGCAGCGGCCGGAGGTCGGAGGCTGCACAATGGTGCTCGAAGGGCATCGCGATCGTCACGGCGGCTGCGCGCGCGCTTGGCCCGCCGTACTCTTTCGGCGTATCGCCCAGCAGTGGGAGTGGGCAACCGTGAGGCTGAGAGTATATTGTTTCCTGTACTGGCTTTTAGCGCAGCTAGTGTGGTTATCTAATGTTTGCGAGCAGCGCTTCTTCTGGAGGACCATTATCGATATAAAATATAAAAATGTAGCTAAGACATACATATAAAAATGTAGCTAAGAAGGCGTTACATAATTAGGTACTGTGTAATTCGCTCTGTGAGGGAATACATCGTGATTACGAAACCTGCACATGAAGGCTACTAAATGTGTAACCATGATCCAAACGAGCCACGATGCCACAGACAGCCACATAAAGAGAGTCACAGATATTATACACACGTCAAATATACCTCCCTATTTTTTCGTCGGGAGTTAAAAATAACACAACCGTAAGATGTTGGAAAACCACCGACAAAGTCTACATATACTCCATATAGAAAAAACAATTATATACCTACAGATATACTCAAGGATCACCCAATTTTAATTTATACTCTATTTTGCCAACGTCTACCGTCAAGTCACGTGGTGACGTCACGTGTTAAAGGGCATTCGGTACCAGGGCGAGAGCAAACGCGAGGAGGTTATTGAAAGCAGGATTTTAAATATTTTGAACTCTATACCGGTGCTCTAAAGATCAGTTCCCGATGCAATAGGTACTAAAACAGAATCCTGAACGACAGCTAGATAGCTAGAAAGCTTGAGGTCAAAGGAGTTGCAACTTAAATGCTTGGCGCTTATGTCTATTTTCAGTTGTTGTAAATTTACTATCACTGGATGTCCTTTACTCTCTTTTCAATATTATATTTTAGCGTGTAAGGTTCATTTTGGTTTGAACTATCTAGGTGATGCGCTCTCCAGGAACTGGGAATAGTAAAGTGCACCGGGAAATTCACCGCACGTTGAAAGGAGACAGATGAATCTCTGTATTGATCTGGCGGTGCAGCACAAGTAATTACTTATAATAGACATTCATACGTCATCAACGGCCAGTAACAGTGCACTGCTGGATCACAGAATACTTGTAGGACAATATATTTCTAGTTTACTTCTTCCTTTTTTTGTATTATTATTATTTTTAATTTGTTTAATTTTTTGTCGTACCGTGGTGTCTTGTGGCAATAAATGTCTTAATTCTTTATTATTGTTTATTCTTAATATTATATTATCATATTTGTGGTCGGGGTATGCCTTATTGCTTAGCAAGGACACTGAAAGTTAGTCAGAGAGTTAGGTTCATGCAAACTCAGTAAAGTCAACTTAATTAGTTGGTTTTTATTACCAAACTCTCTTTAGAGTTTCCAATTCTAAGACTTGTAAGTACCTACCGAACTTTTTATAATTTGTTCAGTTTTATTTACATTGTGTAATTAATATTTTATATCAAAGCTTTTATGTCCACCACGCAATGTTTACAGTGTCATAACACAGAACGCTATTACTAGCAAGAAGTGCGTTCCGTTCTATTACATTGATGTTTTCCAGGCGAATCAAAATAGGTAGTAGAAATATAACGAGTGTCGGTGGCCAAGTGGTAAAAATATCCGACTCGTAAGCCAAAGGTACCGGCATCGAATCTCACTGCCGCCATGTACCTATGTTTCTTTTCTGAATTTTTATTAGTTGAAAACTAACCGATGCTCTTACGGTGAAGGAAAACATCGTGATGAAACCTGCACATTCAGGCGACTGAATGTGTAACCATGATCCAATCCGGTCAGGTTCCCCTGGTGGCAAGGTGATGGAGGTCAGATGGCAGTCGCTCCACTGTAATTACCTGATCTGCCAAATTCTGGATCATGGTCAAGGACCTTGATATTAACGCCTAGACGATTTTTTTTTATATTAATTCGCTCACGGCGAGCGTGCTCGTCATCAAATGCAACGCGTCGCTCGCGAGCTGTTGCAGAAACCGCTCGCGCTCAGCTCGCGAGTGGCGCGCAAGCCGTAGGTATGCTGTAACGGCGTATTCTAAAGATTTAGGCGCATCCACATAAAAATATAAGTCAATGTATGTTTTAATTAATATGTTCTACATTTCGACTATTGTTCATGTCATGGGTGAGTAAAAGATAATATGTATATTTCTAACAATAACTGCACATGTTAATAATTCCAAGCGTCAAGGGTTCTGCCATCTGTATCGTCTATCGTCAAATCAGCCATAGATTAGTCTCCGATTTCCTATCTTACACGACAATTAGGTAGATCCTGAATCATGCCAGCGTATTTTTATGATACCACGTCAAACGGACCAAGCTGAAATCACTCATACTCTGAAGGGTTTGAATCATGTTCACTCACACCATGTACCCTTTAGTGCACGAACATTTGTTACTGAAAAATTTATTTTGCGAAACAATGATCCTTTTCGTGCTCGAGCTACGATAAAGTTCGTCTAGCGAATTAGCAATGATTGTATTCGCAACTCGATCATGAAATTATTACGAATTTCCATTAAATTAGAGTTTTATACTATGTAAGTATAAAGTTGTTAACAAAAATAAGTCTACTCTGTTGCCAACTCCGTATAAAACTGTACACCTTTCCTGATGAATTCCACGCTCACTTCTACGGATAGTTTCTATGTAGTTCTCATTCCAGAAAGATTGCATGTGGAAAGTTCTGGAACTGCGCAGATCGCAGCCATTTTGTCATTTATCGATGGCGGTCATAAACCTGAAAATAAGGCTGCTGCTTTGTGCCTTGTACTTAAATTGTTTAAATATAATAATTATCCAACGTCTTATATTACGATTTGAAATAAAGTTATTAACCTATATCATCATCTTCTTGGTGACAATATCCGGGAGCGGGAGGGCCTGGGGTCCACCTGCCACAATGATCCAGGATTTGGCACATCAGCTAATATTACAGAATAGCGAGTGCCATCTGACCTCCGTAATCCTGTTAACAGAAGAACCTGACCAGATTCGATCACGGCGACTCATTCAGTCGCCTGACTCTGCAGGTTTCCTCTCGATTTCCCGCGTAATTTTATTCATCGTAACTCATAATATAACCTAATTAGCAATCTAGATTGGCCACAAATTTCCGTTTGAACAATTGTGTTCGCAAAAACTGTATGGGTAAATTTATGTAAAAAAACGTAGCCAGCAATATAATTCTTTGATCCCGGACTTGGGGACAAATTGGGAAAAACCTACATAATTAGTGGCGTTTGAAGCAATCTTATCACGTCAATTAAACTGCACAATTGAAATTAATCGACAGGCCCGTATTTAGGTGGGGGCGATGATTATTAATGATGATATGGTGATGCCCCTGGTATTGCAAACGTCCATAGGCTGAGGTGGCTGCTTACCACCAGGCAGGCTGTAAGCTTGTTTGCCACCTTAGTTGTATAAAAAGGTAGGTAAAGGATGTACTTAAACACGACAAATTTGTGAAAGACTCAATATCTGAAGTTCGCATTACATACCGACCAATTTAGTAATATTTACTCAATTAATCCATATTTTTTAGAGTTTGCGTTCCATCATTACATTACCTCAGGCCTCTGTTCTATATCCAAACGATAACCGAATTATAATCAATACATCCTCAAATCTATAGTCTATAGCTATTTCTGAATACAGGACCTAATCACTTTATTGGCCGATAATCCATCAGGGTCACTGGAAAATTGGAAGCAGAAACAGCCTTCTTAATGAAGCAGTTTTACGTTAATCATCATCATCCTAGCGTTTATCCCAGCCTCTGCCAGGTTTCCTACTTAATCTTCTCCACTTCGTCCGGTCTTCGGCATAAAGTTTAATGTTCATATCTATACTATATCAACCTCAGAAGCATAAAGTTATAGAAAATCCCTCCACTAATCTGGAGGAAGTTAAAGTCCAACAATGATAGGCTCTTTGTGATTTCCGAATCAAGATTGAGGTAGGTACCTACATTATCACCACAAGATATTATAAAACAAAGTCCCACGCCACGTCTGTCTGTCTGTTTGCGTTAAACTCTAAAACTACTTAACGGATTTTTATTAGACAGAGTTATTAATGAGGAAGGTACTACCCGTGCGAAGTCGGGACGCTAGTAATATAAAAGATATCTCGCAGCCTTTTAAAGGGTCGCAGTAAACGCCTCGCGCTTGTCCGAGCTAGCAATAGGCGAATATAAACGGAATCCGAGAGAGGTCGTGGGACTGACAGACAAACAGACAATCGTAGATAGCGATCGTCAATTTTGTTTGCGCTTTGTATATTGTTGTGAAGTTATGAGTTATGAAGAGGAAGTGTCCGTGTGTTCGTTCCGCAGGGTCTGAGTATCGTCATTAGCCAGCCAAAAGTAATAGGCTCAACATGTTGCGAATGGGCGGAAATGGGTGTAGCTAACCTAGAACTTGCAGCCTAGAACTTATGGTCTAGTGTTAACATGTAAATGTAAATTGTAATGGTTCATTGTTGGGCTTTGGAATTGTTTTCGTATATTACGTGCCAACTAGGTATTTGCAAAGTAAAAATAAAAAAAGTTTAATTCGTTACCTACAAGTGCCTTGGAGGTTTTCTGGAAGAAAACGTTAAAAATAAGTTGAATAGGGTTTTCCATGTCATGTCGTGAGGCATTGCTCTAAGTGCCTCTTCTTAGGAACACTATGGGAAACTGTTGCTTCACACTTAAACTGATGGCACTACTGTAGTTCTTGGCAACGCAGATGTCTACTCGATACCTAATTTTGATGGTATTTATGATCAACTAATTTTTGAGTTGAATTTCAAAAATTTTGTCTTTAATTTTAATAAAAGATAATACTAATAATGATGAACAAGACATGATGAAAATCGGATTTAATCATACAAATATTCCGTATATCATTATTCCTAACGTAAATAGAAAATGATAACCATTTAAGAAAGCTCACTGTCACCCAAAGAGTAAAGTGGCTGACCAAAGTGCGAATAAGTACGCGAACTTGTGGCTCAATGACCTGGCTCGCTCGTGTGTCAGCCTACTTATTTACTTACTGCGCAACAACGTTTAGAAAGTGAATCTTGGCCTCCGACACCAGAGATCGCCATCTCTTCCTATCCTGCGTTATCTCCTGCCAATCGAAATTCCTAGTGGTCTTTCAGGACTTCATCCATCCAGCGATACCTGGGTCGCCGCCCGGCCGACCCACATATGCTCTCCTTACGGCACGATCCTCCCCCATCCTCTATGTGGCCAAGCCAACGCAGCCTTGCGACCTTGATCTCTCCCATAATATTGGGTTCGGGAATAAGCTGTTCCATCTCCTCGTTCTTTCTCCTCTTCCACATGCCGTCCTCCCCCTTTGTTGGCCCCAGAATTTTCCGGAAGATCTTACAGAGTAGATAAGTATGCGAGGCGAGAAT
Organism: Blastobasis lacticolella; assembly: GCA_905147135.1. Taxonomy (NCBI): domain Eukaryota; kingdom Metazoa; phylum Arthropoda; class Insecta; order Lepidoptera; family Blastobasidae; genus Blastobasis; species Blastobasis lacticolella. Next base: position 5,018,965 of record LR990042.1, on the reverse strand, counting down.
CCCTAGCGGCAGTCAGTGGCACCTATAAAGGCGTCGATACTTTTAAACATCTCACTGGCACCATAACCGACACCAATTAGCGTGAAGATGAAATTGATCTTAGAATACAAAATATGCTTAGGTGTCGTGCAGCGCTGCATAAGGTGTTCCACAAACTGATAAGCAGGAATACCAAGATTCGGATATGTAAAACGTGTGTCAGCCTAAGTTAAATTAAATTGACCAACTAACATCGATGCCTAAGACAGGTAAATTGCTTATCTAGTTTAGCCATCTACTTAATGATAGATGTAGCATACTTAACTTACGTAGCTTAAATCACTGTGGTTGTAAATGACTTGAAATTATTCGACTCATAATATCTTATCATAGGTAGGTAGTTTTAAATTTAACCAAAATAATATGTAATTTTAGACTTAACTTTGATGAATAAATTATTATTATTATAAAAAGGTACGCGTACCTTACAACCGCCGAGTAAGTTCGCCGGCGATCCAACATGTTTGATTTTTTATCGTAGCTCGCGGCTCGCGGCTTCGGCTGGCGCGTATTTTTTTTGTGATATATCTCGTTACAGGGTACAGTTGTGTTTTGTGCATAAAATTAGTCTATATTTAATCAACTTTATGGTTTTCTGTTGCGAAAGTTACTAGTTTTCGCAGCTATTGACTCGAATTATTTACGGAATTCATAAGAAAGCAAGCCGGTAAGTTTGAACCGCTCGCTCATTCCTTGTGTTATGTTATTGTTTATGTTATTTGTGATAGTTATATGTTTCTCAGCTTTTAAGTGAAACTTAGATATTTTAAATTGAATTGAAAGTGGTACGTAAAGAGCTCTCCTTGTATACTTAACTTATGTAAGTTAGAATTAATTGCTTCGGTCATCATATCAAGCAAGCAGCGCTGCGCGTGTAGATATCTAATTTGTTAGTTTTTTGGCCAATATCCGTGAAGGTATAGCAAGACCCCCCAAACACTTTGCTGTAAAGTCCGACTGGCACTTGGTTGATTTTCAGGTGATGGTGCCCACAACCTTTTTTAGAGACTGGATTCGCGTCTGAGAAGGGAGTAGATAGGTATCATAATAAAATGGTATAGGTACACCAGTTAGTTTATTGTTGCTGATTATAACTACAAAGATTCATTGTAATCGGATTTGCTATTTCCAAGAAATCGAAATCGATAATTACAGTTTACGTCATTTTTGCCAAACAAAACGCCAATTTATAGATTAGATAATCCGGCTTCGGTGATGGATCCTGTACCTCCGGACGGATTAGAATTGTTCACGAGGGCCGAGAGTCAAGCTCGTAGCAAAATTTGGGCTAGGCGTGCACAGGAAGTTTGTGCTAGGCGTGCAGATGAAGTTTGTGCCAGGTGAGCAGGTTAAGTTTGTACTAGGCATGCAGGTGGGCTTCGCGAAAATTCGAACAACATAGATAATGGTTATTTTATACGAGATAACCTCTGGTGTAAGCGAGTTCGTCGTAGGGTCATGTTACCTGATGGATGCACTGTGTCGCATTTGATAGTATTCGCTTACAATAGTAGTGTGTAGGTTTACTCGTATACATATAATGGTCTACGGCAGAGAACCACTAACGCCATCTGACACGGAGTTGCGGAACAATTTAGGCAATGACTATGAAACTTTATCTCAGAAGGTGATAAAAATGCGTGCTTTAACTAATGCTGTGATTAAAAATATTTCCAGAGCACAATTGAAACAGAAGCAGCTGTATGATCAGAATTCGAGGTCGGTGCGTTTCGAGGTCGATGACCTCGTGTTACTCTATACACCCAGACGTTTTTTCGGTAAAACGTTTAAGTTGTGTAGGTTGTATGGGGGGCATATATCGTGGTGTATAAACAACAGAAATTATATTGTCAAAAAGTTGGGTGGAAGACCAGCCAGACCGCAGGTTGCGCATGTGAACAAAATGAAGAAGTTCCATGTTCGCCCGAGGGTAGCATAGGCAGCGTCCGAAGATGGGCAGTGGATATTGTTTTTTATATAGGTAAGTTATATAGGGGTTGCATGATATATAACTTTTTCTCTAAATAATTTGCTGGTCTCTGCGAGACGTTGCCATACCATCGAAAGCGATACTCTTCCAGCGTTAGGGGGAAGTGTCTTTTATGCAAAAGGCTTAATGGAGAGTCACAGGTCCCAAAGCTTGCTCACCAGTAGAATGTCGTTAGTGTACTTCATGAGCCAAGGAGGCATGGCCTGAATTTCTCCAGACTCCAGTATTGGCAATACACCCTATATTAATATGTAATCACCCGCAACCGGCACCTGCTGGCCGTGCTGCCGCGGCGCCGAGCCAAGAAATAAAAAAGTTAGCTTGTATGAAAATTACAGATTCTGTCATTTTTGCCATACATAACGCCAATTTCATAGGTAAGGACCTAATAATAAAATAATAATATCTATCGAGCAATAACGCCTGCTATATTTTAGCAGCAATTAAAGTTGTGTGATTAATTGCTATTTAGGTATTCGTATATCATACTTCGGATACCAAAGACTGGGCGAAATGGAGGAAAGCGCCTCTGGCAGAAGCCGAGACTAACCGCTCGAATGATGATGATGATGATGACATCATACATCGCACCGTTACGAGTACCTAAATAGCAATTGCGGATATATCTCAATACATATAGGTACAATAACAAACTAACGATATATCTCAATATCTCTCTAGTTATGCAAGTATTTACATGACTAGTTAACAGACTCATTTCGATAATAGTAGGTAAGTTACCTATTGTACCACCTAGTTACCTCATCGTAGTTTAGCTACTTATTTATACTTACAAACATTAAACAGTGAGTTTTACTTACTGTACTTATTTTATTTTTTAATATAGGTATCATCATCACAACCGATCAGACAGTCCACTGCAAGACTAAGGGCCTCTCCCACGAAAGGGGAGGTTATTGCCATAATCTCTATGCTTGGCGGGTCGGAGATTGTAGTGTTATAAATATAGCAATGGAAAACGCTGCTGCCCAATTGCCAGCCTACAGGGACGATCTTTGGCGTGGAAAACATTAGTCACCTTGTACGACACCCAAGAGTGTAAGGGGTTGGTGCTATTCTACTCTGCCGGACACCACACGGCCAAAAGGATTAGACAATAAAAAAAAATAAACTTACCAAATTCTAATCTACAAGTTGTGTACTTACTTGTGTTTAAGTAAGTTAATTGCGTTTGCATTTGAATTCATTAAAGCGGTGTTCAATTACCTACTTGTACATATTTATTTTTCGAAACAGAGATATAAGGCTAAACGATTAAGCATGGTGTGGGGCATTATAGTTGCCAGCCCTATCGAGTTTACATAGATACAGTGAGAAGAGCATCAGTGCATTACCACACGAAGAACACTAAAAGTTTGCTAAAAGAAGGCAGCATTAGCAGTCCCGTATGGCCCAAAGGACTCGTCCTTTAGCCCCTTTACCGGTATATTTTATTTAATAATTAAATTAATTAATGAACGCTATAAAAACCGTTTAACACCTGCAGTGCAAAGGAATATCATTCTTAAGGTGGTCATGCACATGCTCTTGCTTTGTACCTTTACTCAATAATTGCAAATGAACTTAGCTTCTTCGTCTATACGTACAGGTACAGAGATATTGATAAAAATAAGTAAGTAATAATACTCGTTGCCAATAAAATGCAGTTTAATTAACACAGAGGATACAAATGTTTAAAAATATTAATTTTATAATAATAAGTGTTACTCTATCACGCTCTATCCTATAATATCGGTTATTTTATATTATTTCCCCCCCTCGTGGACCCCATACTGCGCCCGCATTTACGTGAGAAAGTCACAGGGAAACCACGAAAAACCTGGACAGCGCATTCGGTATATGTACTAATCACAAAACAATTATATAAAATATACAATACAATTATAATTGTAAAATATTGAAGTACAGAGATAGGTAATAAAACTTAATACTAATGCTTATAAAATATTAAAAAATGAAAAAACTCGTCCATTCGGCTGCCCCTGCTGCATAAATGATGCATAAATATGCAAAATTTAGTAGGTCAAATACAGTGCACATCGTAATGGAATCAGGCACTTAGAACCTTGGCACTCTATATTGGACCATCGTAGGCACAGAGCAAAAAAAATTTGCCAGTCTATAGAGAGGGCTGTGACAGCTTTTTCGTACAAAAAATGCATGCTAGGTCAAAGACAAAAAATAACGAAATCTTCTTCATTTTCTGTCAGCATCAAATAAAAAGGGATGTTCACTTTATCGACATATTATTTCGATATGTTATATTAAGCAATATTATCGATATACTTAATAAAAACATTCCTAAGACATCATCAAGTCATGTAGCCATTATAGCACTGCTTTTTTACATTACATTATGTAGTAATGTAAAAATAAAATGTTTTATACATTAGGTAGGAATGTTTGGCATTTCATTAATGCTCTCGGGGTCATTAATGCACCCATATTCTTGATACGAGTACTTGCCGATTTTTACAAACTTCAGCAATGACTTTTTACATTTAAAACCAATAAAATATTAATTCATAAACTACAAACAATATAAATTATAAAATTAGGTGAACTTGCGAATTTTAAAGCTCAACTATTTATATTAGCCTACATCATTCCACTGTTGAGCAAAGGACTTTCCCAATTTTTCCAATCATTATGATCAATGGGTATTTTTTGTTTACATCGACATTGAGAAAAAGCAGCGAACACATAACTATCGCATTTCCGACCAAGCAATAACTTTATCTACTTTTAGGGATTAAGTAGGTAATTATGAATAATCAATATTTCTACAGTACATATTACAGAGCTCGGCGTTTTAATTCAGTCAGAAAATTACTAATACCTTGAGACATTTCGAAAAAAGTCTCATAAATCAAAATTCTTTAACACGCATTTATTTCACATATTATTACACATTCTACAATCGATAACGGCAGTAAAATAATGGTAGTGGTCCAAAGCACTTCACTAATTTAATAAAATAAAAAAGCCTATAACACAAAATATAAAAATATGTTACCAATAAATAAATTGAAATATTTTGTTTACAAATGCGTTTGACAAGTGAATTGATTGTCAAACTGACGGTCAGCATGCATTTTACCATAGCCTCCTTCATCTTACAAGCCATGCGCAGAAGTTTGACAACGTCGCATTTTTTAATTTTAGTGTACCTGAAAATTACTGTAAAACTATCGTCGTGGTCGTCGTCGTTTAATGTTATTGTTTATTTAAGTGATAAAGTATATAAATAAGTATATACATTAGTTAGATAATATGAAATTGGATAGATTCCTGTACTATTTACCTATCTACTTACTTGCAATTGTATTATCCTAATATTTTAAATGCGAAATATAAAATATTGCCCAATTTATTAAATATTAGGTATAATACATTTTAAACAGTTTTATTTAAGTACCTAAGTATATAAAAACTAACTACTTATTTACTTATTGTACCTACCTACTTTTTCAACGCTTCCATCATCGTAGATAATCAAAGACCGTGGTTTAAAGTAGTTGTGATAACTTTTACAGTGCGATAATGTTTGTTACACACAAAAGATTATTCGGTGGGACTCCAGTAATTCCAGTATGCTTGGGGAATAGCAAAAGTCCATTTGTTTAATAGAATTACTTCTTTTGGAAAGCAAAACATCGGCACAGCTTCTTTCCCATTTTAAAGGTTTAATCATAATTTTACTTGCATTTTTCAAATGCAACAACGCCTGTGCATCTGTTAGAGAAAGATTACGATTATAAAACAGAATTTGATTTATGAAATAAGAAAAAACTAACAACAGAAATGGTAAAGGGCTGTTTTTCAAAAATCGTATTTATCCAATTTTAACACAATTATAAATTTATTTACTTATATTTACGTTCGTAGATGGTCCATTCGAACGCGTTAATTTACAGTTTTATCAATATATTTTTAATTTATCGTTATAAAATTCATAATTTTCCCGCATATTGACATGTAAACAATGAGTAAATTGGTTCACAGCGAAGTGGCCGTTCCGTACTACAGCATGGCTTGTAAGATGAAGAAGGCTATGATTTTACCCATCAGGGCCGCTCTACACTAACCATGAAGGCAGCTAACTTTGGTCGTAGGTATATAGTATTTGACCCACTTCCCACAGTCACATGATGACATTAGTTAATCACAGTTCAGATGATGACAGTCAGTAGATCTGATGGAAACGGAAGGTGGCCAAAGGAACACAAATAAAACAATGCCATTCTATTGAATTTCGACTCGTTTGATTTGCCGTAACCAAGACTATTCTTAGAAGATCGACAGGTTCCGGCGTTGGAGCTGGAAGGCGGCCAGAAGGTTCCAAGTGGGTTTGTCTCATACGTTACGTATTATGTAGGGTCCGACTACCTGCTCTTTTGTGCATTCTTCGTTCAGTATTCGACATACTTGAGTTTAGATTATATTGCAGAAATAAACAAATCTTCAACTGATTATCAAGGATTTTGTACTTTAAACTGAAAACTACTAGTAGACAGATTTCTCGATTCTTAAAAGTTTAATTAGCATTTTCCATGTTCTTCAATGATAATAATATTGCTTGAATTGATCCAATTATCTTTTGATTATTTGTTACAAGTGGTTTTCCTTTTACATCTTTTTGCAATAGCATTGAAACACCCTCATTCCCCTTTGCGCTATACGTATCGGTTAATAATTCCATAGAAATTCCAACCTTTGCTATTTTTTTGACCATTGTCTTCGATACCGCATTATTTTCGCGTAGGGGTGCTAAACCTTTTTCTAAAGCCTCCACATTTTCAGGCATTGACTGAATACATTCACCAAAATTCTTAGCATATTTCTTCAGTAATGCATCGGTAAAATCACATTTTGTGATTAGTGATTTTAAAATCTCAACATTTACAGCAGCATGTCTTCCTTCAGGAATGCTGTTTGCATCAAGATAAGCTTTTGCTAATTCTCTTAAAGCGTATCTTCCCTTTTTTGGAAGTCTCTTACGTTCTGGCAACTCTGATTTAAAGATTGAAAAAACATCAATGAAGCCCAAAACAAGTGATTGAAATGTATCCAACAAATCGTGATTTTTCAATTGGCGTATGAGTGGTTGATAATGATTTCTAAAAGAAATTGAGAGAGTTTGATTATTTGTCTACGAACTATCTATTAGAATTAATTTTGTTAACGTATAAAACATACGCACACGACACAGTGTCCAGCCAAAAGAACTGGTCCAGGTTGGTCGCGTAAGAAATCGATAAACTTAATCAATCCTTCTTTCGGACCCAGTGCATTCACCACATTTTGATTATGGTACAGTCTTGTTTCATTTCCAATTCGCCTTTTTGTTATTTTGTGAATTCCTGCAGGTATATTAGTAATATCTCGATCAGGAATAATATATTGATTAAATATATTATCATTGTTGTCTTTAGATCTAGCTGAAATCTGAATAAAAAAATATTTAATACGAAAACACCACCAATCCATAGGGCTCTTTTATAAGTCTGCACGTCATGTTATCGATCACGTGGACTTCCACGATATATTGTTAAAATCTTAGCCGTGTTTCATCTAATGAGGAGTTTTCCAGTAGGTATTGATAGTTAGTTTCAAAAAGCATCAATAGATGGCGATCCTACAATTTTGGTAATCTTTTTTTAATCTGTATGATGGTGGCAGTGGTTTCATGCTGCCAACTAATACTAAACTTAAAAATAAAATGTTTATTAATATAAACATAACTGTTAAAGGTTGAACGAAATGTAAAAAGAAATATTTATAGATGTTTGCACTATGTTTCATTATTATTACAACCCCTAAAATGGTTGAAAACTATTGACAAATACAATATTATCCAATACAACGTTCCCAGTGTTTATATCCTGTTTGCTAAGAACCTATTTCAAGCGATTATCAATTACCAAAATTGTCGGGGCGCCATCTAGTGAGTGGTTAGGAGTGCTTTAGATACCTATTGGAAAACTGCTCATTCGGCTAGGTAAAACCAGAGCTACAGCTTGACCTATTCGCAGTACTGTCATCCATACACTAAAGAGTAGCAATCATCCATGCAATAAAGTCGCGGGCAAAAACTAGTAAAGAGATAAAATCACTCTAGCACACGAGATCGAGCGATCCAAGATTGCGACTGCCATCTGATCTCCGTGACCCTTTTAACAGGGGAATCTGACCAGATTGGATCATGGTTACACATTCAGCAGTCGCCTGAATGTGCAGGGTCCATCACAATGTCTTCCCTTACCGTAAGAGCATCGGTTAGTGTTCAGCAAACGTTCATCTTGCAAAAGTCATTGGTGCAGTTACGTGGCGGCACTGGGGTTCGAACCCGGTACCTCTCGCTTGCGAGTCGGTCCCTTAAATCAATAGGCCACCGACGCTCAACAAAATAAAGAAAAACAAAAGAAATAACAAAAACAAAAATTGTAAGGAGGTACTATAATTTTACCTGGCATATTTCTTTGGATTTAGAAGAATCTGTCGTATCCAGATTAAATATTAGTATAACAGCATCATTGAAAGGTCCTTGAAACAAAAAAAAAACATTTTTATTATGTTTATAGACTGTAGGGGCACCGTAGGCTATCATACTTCACCGTGTGTAAGAAATAATACCTACAGCATATGCTGAGCTGAGCTCTAGTTTGGCATGACACTACAATATTTAACCTAATCTATGTTAGTAAGAAAAATTTAGTTAATTTATATTGTAGAAATTGCCAAATAAATATTATGTCTATGTCTATGTCTAAATATGCCACTTTATAGCAATAGTAGAGATTTAGAAGATCTACAAAACGTTGGTCTATTCGTGCACAAACAGGTACGTTCGGTTTAGGCGAAAAAAAATTTTTTTTTCGACTCAATCTTTCGGCTGTTTGTAGTGACTGTTTTTACTTACTTAGGCGCGGATTATATCAAGCGTCGGCGACGTAGGTTGCGTTATGCTGTCAACTCAAAATTGTATGAACTTCTAATGCGCGCGCCGACGCAACCTGCGTCAAAAATTCATACAATTTTGAGTTGACACTTGTGACAGCATTAGAGACCGCCCAAACCTAAGCCCATAATACGCTGACACTGCGATAACGCCAGCTGCCGAACTTAAAACCGTTGTAACTCAGAAACAATGAATCCTAGAATACTTGTTCCTAAAGAGAATTTTTTTGAAATCTGACAACCTGGAGAACTCTCTAGTTTCTAAAGAAAAATTATAGCACTCGTCGAGATCTAAATTTCAGGTGACAGCTGTCAAACTTAAAACCGTTATAACTCGAAAACTACAGGTCCTAGAGTACTAGTTCCTAAAGAGAAATGATAGCACTCTTCGAAATCTACATTTCGGATGACAGATTTGAGTTTGATAACTGTCACCTGAATTTTAGATCTCGATGAGTGTTATAATTTTTCTTTAGAAACTAGTGTTCTAGGACCAATCGTTTCAGAGTTACAACTGTTTTAAATTTGACAGCTGTCAACCGAAACGTAGATCTTGACGAGTACCATAATTTCACTTTAGGGACTAGTGTTCTAGGACCAATCGCTTCTGATCTAAGCGAGAGAGGTGAGATGGGGATAGGGTGTAAAATTTGCCACTATAAAAAAATGCTTTTGTGAAACTTGTCGAACAAATCATGTTGACAGCTCGCGTTAAAATCCCGAGGCAATCGACTATATGCGGCGTTATCACAGCGACGGCGTATTTTGAGCTCCGGTTTGGTCGGTCCTTAAAAACCTTGCGTCGCCGACGCTTGGTACAATCCGCGCCTTACAGAAGTGAAAAAAACCGATGTGCTTTACATCTTCTTGTCAGTTTCGCTAGTCAACCACATTAAAGTTACCAAAACGTGACTCACCAATAAGTGGCAAAACTGTACCAAACGTGCTAGAATGTTCACGGGCAGAGTAACGTGTTGTATGTCTCCTCAGCCTATACTTACGCTAAAAAGTGGCATATTTATTGGACTCGATGATGTAGGATAACCTACGGCGTCCTCATAGTTTATTATGTACGTTAAAGTTTTCTGAAATATTCTTATAATGAAAGTAAACTTATCATCCAGTGCCAATCCATCGATTAAATCATTTTGATAAATTTCAGCCTCTCGCGCAACATTCTCACCTCGTGGTATGTTCGGCTCCATTGTCTAAAATAAATAAATAATAAAGCTTCCGTCCTTAAACAAAAATAAAAAAAAGTGTTAAACGGCGAAGTGAAATAGCAAAATATATACGAAAATTGATAAAAACATTTTAGCTCATACGAACTATTTTCGATACATATTTAAAAGAACGTGCCTCTTTCTAGAATGCTCTACCCTTAAATAACGTGCGGTTAAACTTGAACTATGGTGTGGCCCGGGACCGCAACTCACTATATTGGGCGAATATTTGTTTGTATCGGCTTACCCATTCTCGTATTATACGTACCTCCATCAAGTTTACGCTGACGTCTTTTTAAATATATTGCTGGATGATATTAGTTATGAGATATAAGCGTAAATAGAAAATAGATAAATTTTCACAATTTTCTTTGTCTACTACTCATTGAATTCTCAAACTTGGCTTCCAATTATCTACGTTTATAGTGCTACTTCTATGGTGGCACGCAATATAAAGCACTTATATCGTTTAATAATAATAAAACACCATATATCAAATATATAATACAATGTAACACTAATTATTGTTCTGTATGTAATAATACGTGTATAATACAAAAAATGTCTATTGTCTACGTACACCTTGTGCAGCGACTGATTAGGTACTTCACCCGTTTTAAATTTTTCACTATCAAGGATAATTTATTGATAGTGAAAAATTACATGCCTACTAATATTAGTAATATCTAGTAATGTCCGCTCCGATTAGATTTAGGTATTTGATTAATTAAGAAGATTCCACATGGCGTGAAGGCAACGTCGTCGTTAGTTAGACAACTATACAGAACATACAATACTTACCTATAATAGGACCACGTTAAGTCCGAATCGGCTGACAGTGGTAGTAATTATAAAGTGTGGATATAGCAATATCGATTGGATAATCTGTCCTTGTCAGTCATTGCCCATTATTATGTAGGTGATTCGCACACTGGAAGGCAGCACCGTATCTACGGTTGTGCGTCACGTAGGTACGTTAGTGCGTGATATAAAATTCTTTGAGCTGCCATCGGTTTCTATGGAAATCACGCATAGTCGAACACACTGAAAACGCATCCACGCGCTTTCGCGCGGATCCGTCGTTTTTTTTCTTTGACACATTTGACACGCGTGCTCGGTAGTCAATATTGCCAGTAGGTCTACTGTAATACGTACTGAATTTAGTGCTGAATCCAAAGAGATATTATATATGGTCTGAATCCACGGGCTGTCCCTAATGAGATGTACAAAATATCTAATGCTTTGTGAGGAAATTTTCTGATTGTTCAATGCAATATATAAAAACCAAAGCCAAAAGTTGCAAGCATTATTAAAGCATATACCAAAGCTTTAGCATCTACAAACCGACAAGGATCAACAATACATCATAAACATGGCGTAAAAAGGAATTAACTTTCCGCTTATTTGAAATGTCCATTTTCAATATGGCGGCATGCACATGGGCAGAGACCCCTCCCCACCTAGCAAAATGTATAAACTGAAGAGCAAAATAAGAAGAGAAAAAGTTGCATTTCGGGTGGCAGATGTTAAACCTAAAACTGTAATAACTCTGAAACTTATTATCCTAGAACACTAGTCCCTAGAGAAATGGTAGTACTCGTCGAGATCTACAATTTGGGTGACAGTTCAATTCGAATATTAGGCGGTCGGGCTTCGGGTCAGATAAGTTTTAGGCGCTGTACTTTCTAAAGGCATCAAATAAGCCGCTGCTGTGAAGTGAGTTTTCCAGGTTGTCAGATTACAAAAAATCATCTCAAATTATATTTCGCCTAAATAATGTAATTTTATGAAAAGATTATCACAATTTGGAAAATTCCTAAATTTTTGATTGTATATAAAATAATAAGAAATATACACATATTTCCAAATTTCGCCAGAATGACGAATGAAGGGCCCAATCTTGCAACACTAGAGTGGTCTATGGAAATGAAGCTCTGAAGTTGTCTATGGAAGCGTACGGTGCAGCACCCTACGGTGTTGCGTTCCAATGTGCCAGTCGCCTTAATAATATTTTTCAATTCAGTATATACCAAAATGCTACAGTATATCCCCGGACGCAGCTGCGAGAGTAGTTAAACTCATGAAACGTGGCAAGTCACCGGGATGGGATGGCCTTAGTATCGAGCATGTCCTTCACGCGAACCACTATATTTATGTACTTTTATCGAAATTGTTTACTATGTGTTATAGACTGTCTTATAGACTAAGTTACCTACCTAAAAATCTAATGAGGACTGTTGTAGTACCAGTGCCAAAGAATAAGACCTGTTGCGAAAGTAACTAGTTCTCGCAGCTATTGACTCGAATTATTTACGGAATTCATAAGAAAGCGAGCCGGTTAAGTTTTAACCGCTCGCTCATTCCTTGTGTTATGTTATTTATGATAGGTACTATGTTTCTCAGCTTTTAAGTGAAACTTAGATATTTAAAATTGAATTAAAAGGCGTACGTAAAGAGGTCTCCTTGAATACTTAACGTTGATGAGTTAGAATTTATTGCTACGGTCATCGTTTCAAGCAAGCAGCGCTCGGGCCTAATTCTCACGCTGTGACATCGCAAATTCGACATTTTTTCTAGCCTCATATTTCCAACAATAATGAAATTGGAATGTCTATTGCAGTCAGAAAATATTTTCTTAACTCTCTTCGACAGTCATACATTGTCGGAAATCGATTTCAAAAACGTTTTAACACTTCGTTCTTATGGTTCGCCATATTTCATTCATACATATATGTAATTATTACTGATTAATTTATTTATTGTAATGTATTGACATGGTTAAATTTATGATTTTATGTAATTGTTTGAAATTAATATTTTTAGCTAATTGACATAAGTATGGAATTTGACATTGTTATTATTTTTATATTTTTGGTACTTAATAAAAACTACTTACGTACCTAAAAAGATATAGATATTTAAATTCTGAAAAAAATATTTATTTATTTATTATTATTTATTAATACAGTTTTTTGCTAAAGAAAATGTCTAATTTGAGATGTCACAGCGCGAGAATCGTACCCCTACCGCGTGTAGATATCTAATTTGTTAGCTTTTTGGCCAATATCCGTGAAGGTATAGCAAGACCCCCCAAACACTTTGCTGAAAAGTCCGACACGCAGTTGGCTGATTTTCAGGTGATCGTGCCCACAACCTTTTTTAAAGAATGAATGAATGAATGAATGTCTTTATTGCTCAAAATGTGGTATACAATTGGTTCTTATATATAACATTTTTGACTCACACACTTTGCCAGAATCTGGCATGCAATAATTTATAATAATTTAATAATAAAAAATGTCAGATTCAGTAATTAAAATAATTAATAACCCAATACAATAATAACATGTGATTAAATAATAAATTAAATTTATATTAAATAAAAAATAAAATAATAAGTTCAATGTCACTTTCACTACGAATTATATTCATTAAGTCCCAATAAATAATTATTTATCCAATAAATTTAAATAAATATGTCATTAGAAGTAAATAATATGTCAAGGTACTTATTTTCTAATAGTACCCATTATATTTTATTTTTATTTTATTTATTTATTCATACTTTTGTACAACATTACAGCTTAAAACTAATGCGTTGTACAAATTAGGTTTAAAATTACAGCTATTATATACAATATACTTATTATTTAGGTAAAATTTTCAGTAAACATTGCTATTATTGTATGCATATTCAATAAATTATTCGCAAACAGATCGCCAATACAAATCCATAAAATTATTAATTAAAATTAAAATTATTAATTTAGAGACTGGGTTCGCGTCTGAGAAGGGAGTAGATTGGTATCATAATAAAATGGCATAGGTACACCAGTTAGTTTATTGTTGCTGATTATAACTACAACGTTTCATTGTAATCGAATTTGCCATTTCCAAGAAATCGAAATCGAAAATTACAGTTTACGTAATTTTTGCCATACAAAACGCCAATTTCATAGGTATAATAATAAAATAAAATGATACAAAATGATAATAAAATTAAATGTATCGAGCGATAACGCCTGCTTTATTTTGCCAAGCAAAAAGTTGTGTGATGAATTGCTATTTAGGTATTCAAATATCATACATTGTAAAATTTTGTTGCCACTTCTTTTCCACTCAAGGCCTCCCTGTTCATCTTCCACGACTTGCCGGATGTTTTCCTCGGCCAATCCTTACAAAAGGCGTCCAACTCGTCCCGGCATCTGCGTCTGGGCCTACCGCGCTTCCTTGTTACATTTTGTGGGGTCTAGTCGGTGGACATCGCGGTGAAGGGAATAGGTAGCCGCCAATGTTGGCAAGCGAACATGGAGAAGGTAGAAAAGGGTAATTACCCACCATGCCAACCTTGTATTCGTGTACTTGAAATGTTAGTGTTGTTGAGTTTCCCTATTGGAGCGATAGATGTCGCTACAAGTAGATAGTAACTTACCGAATAAACACGTTGTACCTTCTCGTAGTTTAGCTACTTATTTTATACTTACAAACATGAAACAGTGAATTTTACTTACTGTCCTAATTTTATTTTTTAATATAGGTATCACCATTACAGCACATAACAGTTCACTGCAGGACTAAGGACCTCTCCCACGAAAGGGAAGGTTAATGTTACAATCTCCATGCTTGGTCGGTGGGTTGGAGATCGCAGTATTATAAATATAACAATGGAAAACGCTGCTGCCCATTTTCCAGCCTACGGGGACTATTGCCTCGAAAATATTAGTCGCTTTGTACGACACCCACGAGTGTAAGGGGTTGGTGCTGAGAGATGAAACGGATATCCGGTTGCTATCCGGTATCCGGCCTTAATTTACTATCCGGCCGGATACCGGATAGCGCGTTAATATCCGGCCGGATACCGGATAGTAAAAAATGGATGAAAAAAACATAAAAATGATTTTGCTAATCGGCTTCCTTCATTTCTCTGAGCAGTAGCAGCGTCAATAATATTATCCTTCAGGTCCTGTTGGACCGCCGTCAGCCAGGTGGCGTGTGGGGCCTTCCGCGGCAGCGCGTCGTCGTCGACAATTTTAGGGCAGAGCATATGCCCATACCATTGCATTCAGCGTTATCTCATTTTCTCTGGGATATATGAGACTTTGTAACTTCCACGAGTGTGGACATTAGATAGATGGACTTTTCTAAACAGGGAGACACCCGCGAAAAATGCGCATTTCTGTCGTTCGTTGTATTGACAAGTGTTGTTTAGTATAACATTTTTTCCAAAGTCAATCAAGGTTTATACTGGAAAAAAATACAAACTTCTCTATATTTAGAGGTAATATACGATGTCGTTTGTCCTCCGATATGCTGGGGGTATGTGTAAGCCCGTATTTCAAAACTCCGAACCCTTTCGAGGTCAAAAGAATTGTTCAGTTTAACGTTCAAATTATTCTTATTGAAGGAAGACTTGAAATCACGTAAACACATGCAGCCGTCTAAAGTCCCACTCCACGATTACAGCTTGCACAAACTTGTTCAGAGACTAAGTTCAGCCGAATAAGAGGCTGGCCGGATATCCGGTATCCGGCCAAACCACTATCCGTTTCATCTCTAGTTGGTGCTATTCTACTGTGCCGGACACCGCACGGCCAGTAGGTATAGGCAATTAAAAAAATATCTACTTGCCAAATTCTAATCCACAAGTTGTGTACTTACTTGTGTTGAAGTAAGTTAATTGCGCTAGATATCGGTCGCATTTCAATTCATCAAAGCGATGCTTAATTATGTACTTGTACATATTTATTTATTTATTAAAATATTTATTGCACACACCACTGTAAATTTTTCGAAACAGAGACGTAAGGCATTTGTTAAACGATTAAGCATGGTGTGGGGCATTATAGTTGCCAGTGCTATCGAGTTTACAGATACAGTGCAAGAGCATCAGCGCATTATGACATCAAGAAAATTTTCCTTTGCCGCTACAGCAACATTCACGGTATTTGGTACATCTTTAGCTAAAATCAGTTGGCTAAAAGAAGGCAGCATTAGCTGTCCCGTATGCCCAAAGGAGCGTTCTTTAGCCCCTTTACCGGTATTTTTTATTTAATAAGTAAATTAATTAATGAACGCTATAAAAACCGTTTAAAAACTGCAGTGCAAAGGAATATCATTCTTAAGGTGGTCATGTACTTATGGTCTTGCTTTGTACCTTTACGCAATTATTGCAAATGAACTCAGCTTCTTCGACTATACGTACAGGTACAGAGATATTGATAAAAATAAATAAGCAATAATAGTCGTTATCAATAAAATACAGTTTAATAAATACAGAGGATACAAATGTTTAAAAAATATTAATATTATAATAATAAGTGTTACTCTATCATGCTCTATCCTATAATATCGGTTATTTCTAACATCGGAAGGTCTATTACCTTCCCTCTCTATTTTATATTATTTACCCCCCTCGTGGACCCCATACTGCGCCCGCATTTACATAAGAAAGTCACAGGGAAACCACGAAAAACCTGGACAGCGCAATCGGTAGATGTACTAATCACAAAACAGTTATATAAAATATACAATACAATTATAATTGTAAAATATTGAAGTACAGAGATAGGTAATAAAACTTAATACTAATGCTTATAAAATATTAAAAAATGGAAAAACTCGCCCATTCTGCTGCCCCCCGGAATGGTGCCTCGGTCCGAGGAACAAGCCGGCTCTCCGCCGGTCTATTGCTTTTAGCCATATTTCTTTACAAAACTTGGCCCCACGGTCCCAATCGGCTCAAATTCATATTCCTGTGCTAGGCTTTCATACTTCCTTCGTTTGTCCTCAGCAGGTCCATGCGTCATAATAAGCTAAATTTTTGTATTAAAATATTGCATGTGTATTGCATAGTAAACTAAAACCCTCGTCCCTTCCACGCGTCTTCAGTGTGTTACCGCATGTTAGAGTGGATTCGGGTCCGGGACTTACGCCTATCAATAAAAGAAAGAGTGTAAGGGTGCGGGAGACCAGAGAAATCACCAGCGATTCTGTTTTCTAATCAACGCTACGATCACCGTATATAAAGTCCATTGATTTATTAATTTTTAATTGTGTTCGCCGTACATCTCTATCGTAACCCCATTCTTGCCATCCGTTGATCCGGCGTACAGTAGCGTGAATCAAAATGCTAAATATTTATCAATTTTGAGCCTCTACGTAATGTCCTGCAGGAAAGCCATCAGACCAGCTCTTGTGAGTGTCTTGTAGTCAGAGAGCCATAAATGTTTAAATTATAAACTTAAAAGATCACTTCAAAATCGGTGAATGTACATTTTACCTGGTTTTATGCGGGACAACTTTCAATATATTATCGAATACTGTACTCGTCTTGATGGAATCAGGCACTTAGAACCTTTACAATATATGTTGGACTTACTGTTTAGGTATAGTGGGAGATTTCCTGAGGACCCAATTTCTAAGGGGACCTTGCCTTTTTGAGACAAAGCAATCTGCTTGAAACAGGTGTTCCTGGGGGTTATCTGAGCTGAATTAGCCTGGTTGTCACGTGGTTCCCCCCAGCAGGTGCGCAGGGGAGGGGGGAAAAGTACGTCCGGCACGCTTCATATCTGCACACATTTAGACACTATACTAAGTTTTTTTTCTTTTTCTTATAATTTGAGGACGAGGAATTCATTTCTGCAATAAAATTTTCACTCACCCAAACAAAAAAAACGAGAAATTAAAAAATCCAAATTTTTCTTTTCACATTATTTTTCGAATTTTCTCCCCAAAATCAAAACTATTAGGATTTGCTCCAGAAATAATACACTTGTAATACCCAGTTATCCTGCACACAGAATACAAAATAATAATCTTGTCGAACATTTTTGACTAAAAACTGTGTCAAAAAAAAAAGTTTTGTGTCGTGAGTGTGACCTGCATAGTAAGAGAAGAGTGGTATGCATTAGCTTTTTTTGTTATGTTTTGATAAGTTCTAATAAGTTGTTAGTCTTCTAGTTGTAGATTACATTAATAATTTCTGGACGAGATAAATATTATTATTATATTTAGTAAAGCTCGACCATTAGTCGGATTTTTTAGAATCAGGCACGGGCTACTGCCAAGTGCTCTGGTTCTGTAGTATCATCGAGTACTTATGATAACAATGTTAAAGTAGAAGGTACATCGTTATTTTCTGCGGTAATGGCCTTGGACAATGACGTTGGGTTTAGGAAACGGCGGACTATAGAGCATGTGTCAATGACTATTGATTTTTGTAAGGGTATGTAAGTAGTATCTGAAGCTGTAATGTCTTTAATGCGGCACTGAGAGACGTTGGTACTACTCCTGTTGACGAGATGATGATAGGGATGATTCGTACGGTTTCTTGATGCCACATCTGTTTGATTTCGTCTGCTAGTTGGATGTATTTCTGTATCTTTTCTGTGTGTTTCTGTTTCAAATTATGCGAATTAGGGACTGACACGTCTACGAGGTATGTAGTTTTAATGGATTTGATGGTGAGCGTTATATCCGGTCTATTGCTGAGGACGGTACAGTCTGTTATGATGTCACGGTCCCAGTAGAGCTTGGTAGTGTTATTTTCTAATACCTTTTTCAGCTTGTATTTGTAGTAGGGTGTGTATGTTTCGAGTAGGTTATGTTTTAGGGCGAGTTGTTGGTGTATGTGCTTAGCGACGTTATCACGACGGTGGGTTGGATATTGGATATTCCTTGTTGGCGAGTATTCTGCAACCTCCTGTTATGTGATCTATTGTTTCAGTTGTTTGGTGACATAATCTGCATTTATCAGTTGTTATGGCTTCTTTTAGAATATATTTGGAGTAGTTACGGGTTTTGATTATTTGGTCTTGGATTGCTATGAGAAATCATTCAGTTTCGCTGAATAAATTGCCTTTTGTGAGCCAAGTGCAGGATGCAGTGCGGTTAACATGGTCTTGGTCGAGGTGATGAGGATACTTTCCGTGTATTGCTTTTTTCTTCCAATTTTCGATTTTTTGGTTGTCTTTTTGTTTAGAATCAAATTGGCAAAGTTCCATATGTGGTAATATTTAATTATTATTTTTGTTTATTTTATTTTATCTCAGTCACGTAGTGTGACCGGTAATATAAGTGAAGTTCACGGGATTACTCCAAGTGCACTTCACTTTCAATTGCGGTGGTTGCGGAGAGCTGACAGGAAACTGGAGAGCACAAGAGGCACAATATCCACTTTTTCCAGTTCCAAATTCTCAATATCTCTTCTTTTAGTTCAGTGTATTTATTAATGTTATCGGCGGTAGTTTTTTGTAAATTATGTGTATTCGGTACAGCAATATCTATGATGAATGCATGTTTTTCCTGTTTGTCTATCAATGTTATGTCAGGGGGTCTAAAAAGGCCACAATTAGTATTTCATATTATGATTCATATTAGACTGCCACAAACTTATCTGATCCGGCGGTCAAAACTAGAACTAAGTGACGCCATTTTGAATTGCCATGTGAATGTCATCAACAGCGACGCTGCAGATAAATTTGTGACAAATTAGTATGAATCATCATACGAAACGCTAATGTGGCCATTTTAGACCCCCAGGTCTGTCAAAATGGATAGTCTTGTCAGTTAGTATAGCTCTATCAAAGTAGATCCTGTGTCTTGCTCTCAAGTACAGGTTTTGGGATATATTTGTAGTATGGTAGGGATTATGGAGGTATAAGTTTGTCTTTGATTGTGAGTTTCTGGTGGATAATGTTTGCTATTTGGTTATGACGATGAGTATAATCTGTTTATGCGAGGTGAGAGCATGCGCTAGTTATATGCTGTATAGTTTCCGGTTATCTGTTGCTTATTATTATTATTATTATTATTCCTGAACAGACAGGCAGTTGGAACAACTGATATGTCTGTATCTCATTATCCTCAACCCATGTAAATGTAAATTAAATAAATATGTTGAGAAAACTTTCGCCACAAGAGTTAATATAAATGTAATCAAATCGTGGAAAAGCGCTAAACAAGTAGCAGCTGCCGCAGGGAGGCTTGTCCATATGGGCTCCCCAATGATAATTTTGTTTTGCCAAGCTCCAATCAGCAGAGCTTGGCAGCTGTTGCTGAGGAGCTATAATCTGTCCCCAAACAAAAGCTTCCTTCGCTTCCTCATAATAACAACCCGTTGTTTCTGTGGCGAGTGGGATAAACAGGTACTGATTTTGCAGCGCAGAGTATTTGTCCCTTTTTCTTCTTCCGCTGATTCCACCGCTGTCCTAGCCGCCCTGATTATAAGAGCGAGATGCCACGCCGCGAAGGTACTGACTCATAACATACATTTTCCAATCTGCCACGGCACTAAATTTACGCCATCAAGCCATCCTACCGACTGAGTCCAAAGGCACCTGAGAGAGCCCTCCAAGCCAACATCGATATGAGGAATGCTCATCCTGCCACCATCTACTGTACGAATATTAGTGACCAGATTCACAACCCTATTGGACGACGTAGGAAAGACCGGCAGGTTCACGTCCCGAACACGCTGAGATAAACATTCAAAGATTCGCTCTACCGAATCTCTAGGCACTTCAGCAGAGGCAGCTACACTGCCCGGGTACAACCAAGTAGGATACGTACGGAGGAAATAAATAACATTGGCGACAGCGAAGCACAATCGCAGCAAAATCATAGCAACGTTTGCTGAAAAATTTTTAAGGCGTCTCCGGGCGACAAGAAGAAGTTGCCTTTTGGATTCTATAGCTTCGGCGAAAATATATGACTCCAGAAGATGAAAAGATGACGAAGATAATTCTCTGATGCATGGAAGATAAAAAGGGAACGGAAGGACGCGACTCTACACTGCAGGAGTATAATAACACATACTGAAGTTCACCTCTAGCCCCAGCCTACACAAGAGCGGTAGTAGGATCTGCAAATCATGCTCCACTACTTTCCTCCAATTATACCATCAACTAGGTACCATTCCTTTAAGGGGATTTAAGTTACAAAATGGCCTTGTGAAGAGCAACACTGAAAGCTACGAGACCAAATGAGTCACCCTGCTGCAACCCAACCTAGGACAGAAGATGAGTCACTGGATAGAAGAGGTTACAAGGGGAATAATAAAGTTGGTAGAAAAAGGGTAAAGAGAAGGCACAAGTGACCATTTTGTGCAACAGCATTAGCTACATGGACCATCATGCGTATGTTTGCATTTTCGTGGCGCGTGTCTGCTTCCTCGCCACAGTAGACGAGACAAAAAGCTAGAACTATGCTACATATGCATATATATGCAACTTCTTTTACAGGACCAGATAAAGTAGAAGATTTTCTATTCTTTTGTATAGAAAAACTTCTGTAGAATAGATTGTGTATTACGAGGTGTGAAATTGGTCCTTAGACATTATTTTAACAAGTATAAGTGTAAATGAGTGCCGAAAAGTACTCTTTACAAAAATATATCTCATTTTTATTTAATTTATATTTAAATATTTAAATCTCGTCTAAATCTCTCGTCCAGAAATAATTTATAATGTAATTTACAACCAAAAGAATAACAACTTATTATAACTTATCCAAACATAACAAAAAGGCTAATACATACCGCTTTCTCTTACTTTGCAGGTCCGCTACGCGACACCAAACATTTTTTTTGACACAGTTACTAGACAAAAATGTTTAATAAGTTTATTATTCTGTATAGCAGGATAACTGGACTATTTACAAATTATTTTATGTAGAGCAAATCCTAATAGTTTTGAGTTTGGGGTGTAAATTCGAAAGAAAAGTGAAAATACTTTTTTTTATTTCTCTTTTTTTGTATGGGTTAGTGAAAATTTTTTGCAGAAATGAATTCCTCGTCCTCGAAATATATGAAAAAGATACCCAACTTGATTTAATGTCTAAATGTATGCAGATATGAAACTTAGAGTGAAGCGTGCCGTACTTACTTTTGCCCCTCCTCCCCTGCGCACTTGCTGGGGGGAACCACGTGGCAACCAGGCTACATCAGCTCAGATCACCCCCAGGAACACCTATGCCAAGCGGTTTGCTTTGTCTCAAAAATGGATAAGATCCCCCACTAGTAAGTTTATAATGATAGTTTATTTCATTATTTTGGAAACTTGTACTCTAATTCTAAAGAAATGATTGTATTGTGTGGAAAATTAAACCCTATCCTATTTTTCTCAGTCTACATCCATTAATTGGGTCTTTGGAGGTAACATAACATAAATGGGCTTATGAGATGAGGGAATGTATTCATAAAATCCAATTTGGTTTTGTTTAATATCAAAGTTTCGTGTCAATACCATGTCACAATGACTGTCTTCATTTGTAGTCAAAACGTCACATGGCAATGTTTCTCTGAGGTTCAAATCGTTAAAAAAATCGACATGTTGAGGTGTTATGTTTGGACCAATATTGAAATCACCAATAAAAAAAATGCATCTCTCATTTAGTGTTTCCCGGGAAATGATTTCTTTTAATGTCAATTTAAACTCATCGTCATTCAAGTTTCCTTTAACACCAGTTATAATGTATAAATATTCATCATATAATAACAATGTTAGATAAATTTTATTTTCACAATCAGCTATCGTAGTTATAATTTTAAGAGATTTACTTGCTTTTTTGTAACAAATTATGCCTCCGCCTGATCTCACAGCAGGGTCATAATCAGATCGAAATGCAATTTCAAAATTCGGTATCTCAATATTGTCTGATTCAATTGTGTTAGTTTCCGTAAATATCAATAGTGATCCATTCTCGTACCACTTATCAGTGGTAATAAATTGATAATGTTCGTTAAAAGTTAACTCCGTATTTAAAAAAATAATTACATCATCTATTTTTTTTTCAAATGTTTCAAATGCTAGTTTCAGTTTACTTTCATCACGCAGTCGGTTCATTTCCTTTACACGGCGTTTAAATATGTTGTTGGTTTTAACGGAAAAATTAAATGTGCCTATTATGTATAAATCTTCAAGTCGTTTAACACGAGTTAGTGCAACATATTGCAAGCTCTTATCTGTAAGTAATTTGTCATGTTTATCGTCGGTTAAATGTATACAAACACCGTCGTGATATGTTTGACCTTGGCTTTTGTGCACTGTTATTGCTTCTGCTGCTTTTAGAGGAAACGCGTTAGCCAGCTTTTTACTAATTTTTGGATCAGATCTGTATTTAACTACAATACTAGATCGGTAAATAGGAACACAATTTTCATAACCAGGCTCCTCATGAGTTTTGATATAATCTAATCTTGCTTTTTTACCTATTTTGTGTGAATGAAATTGCATCCAAATTAAATCTACCTTACCATCATCACCATAATGAAAATTTTTAACGATTCCAGTTGTACCATTTGCCAAACCATCACCTACATCCATATTTGCTGTAATCATATACCGTATACCTATCTTCACACGAAGATGACACGGCCGCCAGTCGTCACTATCGTCAACGTTATTAACGGTTGTTTCTTCTCCAGGTGATATGTCAATTTTATCTTCATTAAACTTATCGACTTGATCATTTTTATAAAATAAATGAATAACCGAATCTGGTACGACACGAATATTTTTATATTCTCGTGATTTTAATAAATCAATATCTTGTTCTGTCATTTGGCAATCTCTGAAATTGTTTAGAGCATTGATAAATTTTTCATCTTGTTGCCTTATAATCTTTGTCAATTCATAAAATTCACAGCATTTCCATAATTCTGATTCTGGATATAGGGGTTTAGCTAGTACTGGATCAAGTTGATATAAATCTCCGACTAATAAAACAAACCTACCTCCGTATAAATTATTGTTATCAAATATTTGCTTTAAGCGCATGTCCACTTTGTCCATTAACGTTTTGCCAACCATGGAAATTTCATCACAAATAAAAAATATACAATATTTTAACAATTCCTTTTTACTATTAAGACGGCTTTTTTTTAAATTTCTTGTAGTTGGTAAGAAGATTGGTAGTGAAAACATGTAATTCAATGTTACTCCATCAATATTTGAAGCAGCTTTTCCGGTGAATGCACATTTCAAAACTTTTAATTTTTGGGGAGCGTTGGATATTTTATTTTCTTCCCAGGTTATTAATTTCTCTATGAAGTCAATAATAGTACTTTTTCCACTACCCGCTGGTCCTAGCAATAGAATTTTTGGATTATCTTTACATATTTCATCAAGATCATTCTTCTTGTTTATTTTGATATTCTTTTTGTACATACAGTATATGTGCATTACAATTTTACGTTGATCATCAGTCATTATCATGAAAACTTCTTTAATATCGTTCAAATCAATTGATAAGTTTTCACCTTCGACCGTTTCGTCCAATGTTTCTTCGCCCGTTTCGTCCAATGTATCTAAAAATATAGGCTGTTATTAGAATATTTATTTTCATCTGTCTGTTAATTTAAGTTTTTATTTATTTATGCAGTAAACTAATTGATAATAATATGTAATATTGGTGCTCGGTTCAACATTAATAAATGAAAGCGAAAGTTAGGTATCTATGGTAGAAGAAGCCTGAAAGTAAAATAAATGTAGTAGAAATGAGAGCGGTAAGAAGTAGGAAAGGAGTGTCGAAAATGGAGAAAATACGAAATAAGTAGTGTAGTATATGAATGTGGTGCAGCACATCTTCTTTTACTCCAGTAAAAGAAGAAGTAGTGACTAGGATAGAAGAAGAAAGCTGAGTTGGTTTGGTCAAGTAGAGAGAGAGAGATTAACGAAAAATATATATTATATGGCAGAAGTGAATGGAAGCGTTAGAAAAGGAAGACCGAGGCATACTTACCACGATCAAATCGGAGATGTTTTAAAGAAAGGTCAGGTCAAGAGTTCGCTAAACCGAAGAGCTTGTATGAAAAGGTTGATGAATGTGGAAGAAGCAAGAGAGATTTGTCAGGACCGTAGCAAGTGGAACAATGTGGTATATGCCTACCCGTAATAAAGCAGTGTGTAGGTATGAATGTAACTTTGTACCTACCTATTGCAGACTCGGAGCTGTTTCTCAGTAACCTGTATGCATATTTCGTGCCGTTATGATCCACCAAAGATATCTGCAAATATACGTATACAATATGTTAAAAATATAAATCATCTAAATAATGTTATATTGGCTTATCCATTTAAACTGATAACTAAGGCGAATGTTGCAGCGACCAACGATTGCTGGAAGTAAGCTCCTATTATGTTATATACAATAGTTGATAACTGCTCAGAAAGTTTAATTTGAGAGTAATATTTCCTTAACAAATAAGTTTTCAAAATCTCACAATTTTGTTTTATCATACAAGCTTACGGCCTGCCTGGTGGTAACCAGTTACCGTACGTAGCCTTTTGACGTTTGCATTGTACGTCGAATGAAGTGTGCTTCAGTAGAGTACGAGGCGCAGTGGAAGCAGGCAGTACAGAATGGAAACTACTAAATACTTTCATCACAGCATTTGTTGGGCAGCGTTGGCGCCCCGTCAATAACATTTTGTTTGAGTGTCGGAGGCCTCCTGGAGGCCTGGATCCGACTCGTAAGCAAGAGGTACCGTTTTGTACTCTTTTCTAAGTTATATACATTAATGAATTGAACACTCACTCATGCACTTACGGTGAGAGAGAACATTGTGATGAAACCTGCACGTTCAGGCAACTGAATGTGTAACCATGGTCCAATTCGGTCTGGGGCTCTATACTTGAACCGTTCGCCTCGAGTGCGGTTTCCAATTTTCACTTTCAGCAAGAAAATATAAATAGGTATTTTAAAGTTACATTGGCAACACTAAAAGCGGATGGTACAAAATATCAAGCACCAAAATATTGGATTTTTATCCCAAATCGAATTCAGTTCGACTCGTGAGGTCGGTCGGTCAGCGTGAGCGGTTCAAAATTAGAGCCCAACGTTCTGGCAGGCGCTCCACTGTAATAACTTAGGCATCTCGCTTATCTCATGCGCAAGAGCACGACGATAATAACGGGCAGAGTTATCTTGCAGGCATTGTATCTTTGAATATAAAACTCTCTTAGGGCCGATTTTTCAATTCTTAGATAAAATTGATCTGCCGGATAAAATAATACATTTACTGCGAAATTCTAAAAATCGATTTCTCGATGTAACGATGCAATTTTATTTTAGTCACATAGTAACTTATCAGACTGTTAAGTTTTATGAAAAGACAATTGAAAAACCAGCCCTTAGGGCCTATTTTAATCCTCAGTTAAATTTTATCTGCCCGATAAAGTGATATACTGCCAAATTAAAACAATCTGTACCTAATCCTTCACTTATAAATGAAGTAATGATACCATTTTATTTTAGTCGCTTAATAACTTATCATACCGATGTGTTTCATCTAAGGATTAAAAAATCGGCCCTTATTAGTGTAATAAACGAACAATCAAATTAGGTACCTCGTATATTTTGTCCAATGGCGGAAAATTAGCAGGAGGATTTTCAAATTTTATAATTTGTCTTTTATGTTCGTCGTAACCGACGATTTCTTTTATTGTAGTCATGATCCTGAAATTAATGATATATTGATAGATTATCAAAACCAGATAAAATAGTTTTTAACCTCTACATTCTAAAACTCAAGATACCTAGAATCAAAACAATCAAAATGGAATAAAGTAGCTCACATGAAATTAAACAGCTTCATGTAAGTTTATTTAAGTGACACATTATTATCTAACTGGCAATAAATGGCCGGCAGCGGAATCTGCAACTGGCGCGGCGTCGGCACGTCGATAACATTTGACTGATAAGGACATTGTGACACATTATTTTTGTACTTACCGATGAATTATGTGCAGAAATCAAATAGACGTAGGCATTTAAACTTGATTTAATTGTATTTTGAGTACGGTACACGAGCCCAAGATGCTTCAGCGGCCATAGCAGGGAGCATAGCCTCCTTCATCAAGGAGTAAAGAGACAGAGAAAGAAAATGCATAATGAATCTCGTTCTAATTTGACGTTGACAGTTGACATTGACAAAATGCGTTTTGTTTACAAATTTATTTCCAACACTACGCCTTAAACTAACACATCTTTGTATCGTATTATTTCATAATATCAATAAGTACATAATAAGTAGGTACATGACAAAGCTCTATACCAAAATAAACTTAGTGAAGTTTCAAAGTATTACATTACATAAGTACTACAAAAAATTTACTTAAACTAAGTAACTAAGTTTTACATTACGTATACTTTCATTATAAAAGTTTTACTTTATGTAACTAATTCAAAACTTCAACAATAAAGATACAAATAGCATAGTACATTTCGGTCACCACCCAACTTCCGCCATTTTGAAAAAATATCGATTTTGCGGCTACTCATAAAACTAATGCCAATCGATAGGAAACTTTAATATCTATCGATTACTATGTTCAAAAATGTCGAAAACGGTATACCTTGCGAGATATTGCAAGTCAAAGATGTACATTATCTACCGACACATGGGGAACAAATACCTCCTACTAAGTCTACTCATAGTCAAATATCTTCTATATTACTGAACCGAATTCGATTAAATAAAGTTAGGAATAATTCGATTAAAAGACCTTTCAAATACAGAAAACCGCATTAAAATTGGTTCATCCGTTCGGGACCTACAGATAGACGGATCATCATGGTCCTAGCACTTATCCCGGCCTCTGCCAGGGTCCGCTTTCCTACTCAATCTTCTCCACTTCGCCCGGTCTTCGGCATCCCCTTGTCGTAAGCTCGCATTGGACTCAGCAATGTCAATCCATCGCTTCTTGGGCCGCCCACGGGGCCTCTTTCCTGATACCGGCAGATTCAGGCACCTATTTCCCACGTATCCCTGAGGCTTACGCAACACGTGACCAAACCAGCGCAGACGAGCCTCCTCGATCTTATCTGCGATATCCCTCACACCAAGGCTGCCGCGGATGTACTCGTTACGTACTCGATCGAGTCGCGTAACTCCGCACATCCAGCGCAGCATTTTCATTTCCTTGGCGTGGAGTTCGCGATCGTGTTTCGTCAGCACTGGCCATGTCCCGCAGCCATAGAGCATCACCGGTCTAATTATACTCATGTATATAAGCCCTTTGAGCTTTACAGGGATTTTAGGGTCACATATGACTGCCGTGAGTTCCCGCCATTTGGCCCAAGCCGCAGAGATTCGGGATTTGACATCGGGGCCGATATCGCCGGAATCGTGCATCACGGATCCGAGGTATGATCCTATTCCGATCCGAGGAATTTATCTGTTCTATTGACAGCTTCGTTACCTATACGATACGATAAGCTAAGGAGGCATGTCCTGAATTTCCGCAGAGAGGGCATCGAGCACTATGCAAAACAAGTAAGGACTTAACACACAACCTACAGTAATCGGGAAGGGTTAGTATGGCCTACGATGGTTTTGACAACAGCTCCAGTATTGGCATACATGTCCTGTATAATAGAAATGTACGCCTCGGGCACAGACTTTGCTCTCAGAGCCCACCAGATTATGTTTCGAGGGACACTGTCGAAAGCCCTCTGCAGGTCGAGAAATGCGTTATGCAACGGTTGATTCCTACTGCAATGGGACTCCTGGAGGACCTTGAGAGCAAAGACTGGATCCATGGTGCTGCAGCCTGGCCTGAAGCCGTATTGGCATTCCGACAAGGAGCATTCCTGGCGAAGTCTCTGGTCAACAATCCGTTCGAATAGCTTCATTGTGTGGCTCATAAGTTTGATACCTCGATAGTTGCCGCACTCTTGCACAGTGCCTTTTCCTTTATAGATTGGTGTGATAATATTTACGCGCCACGCGTCAATTATAAGCCCCGTAACTACAATCCTGTTGAATAGCTCAGTGGGCAAGAGTACGCCCCGGGTCCACATTGTTTTCCAAGTTTTTATGGGTATTCCGTCTGTCCAATAGCTTTTCCGTTCTTCATACGTACCAGAGACCTCTCCATCTCATCAGGGGTGATCGGGCTTATCATGCCAATGTTTGCAGGAAGCTGTGGTGGTACGTAGTTGTTGGCATCGTTAGATGCTGAGGTCAAGGAACTGTCCTTGAAATGACAGCGCCACCGGTTTATAGAGTTTGCACTTGTAAGCAAAACGCCATCCGTACCTTTTATGGCACACTTTGTCACATCCAGACTGGCTCGAGTCCACGGTTTTGCCAGCTTGTAGACGAGCTTGTGCCCCTCCACAGAATCCAACGCATCGTAGAGCGGAGCCAGCTGGGCCGACAGCGCTTTTGTCACCGCCATTTTAAATCACCGCTTTGCTCCCAAGTACACTTCTTTATTCGATAGTGAGTTACTGTGCTGCCATTTCTTGAAACATGCCTTTTTGTCCCTAACCGCTTCCTGCTCCTCACCATTCCACCACCCCGTATCCTTGTCAATTCGTCGGACGCTTTCGACGTGCCGAGTACTGTTCGTCCAAGGTTGAGGATGGATTTCTGATAGTGACACCAGAGCTCATTGAAAGTTTCACCCTTTGGGCTCCAATCGAGGCTTTCGGCTGCCTCCATGTAGTCCTGGCTCGTGCTGCTCAGAGTCCGCCACTTAATAGACGGCACGCAGCGTTCTGCCGTAGGCCGTCTACTACTCACGCGGACGACCATGACAAGGACTCGGTGCTTTGTAGTGAGGCATTCCCCCTGGATGATCTTGCACTGAGATACGTGACCGATGTCACGTCTTCGGATCAGCAGTTAATCGATCTGTGATTGGTGCGGGCCACTTTCGTAGGTCGTTCGTTTTGGAGGTGTTCTGGTCTTTTCTGGAAGAAGATGTTGACTACGGTTAAATCGGCGGGCAGTGAGGTTCGGAGAATATCTTCTCCCTCACTGATTCGCTGGCCATAACCAAATCCATCGTGCACCCGACCGAACTCCTCGCTCCTCTGGCCCACATGACCGTTGAGGTCCGCACCAACCACAATCTGTTCGGAGGATAGTATACGTGGCAGGGTATTTTCGAAACTGTTACAGAAGGCAGTCTTTTCGGTGTCGGCGCAGCCGGACCGGGGAGCATAGGCGCTAATGAGGTTGGTTGTTATACCCTCAATTTGCGCCTTGATCACCATGAGTCGCCCACCACAATAGCGACCCCAGTCCTCCCTTCTGCCGATCTGGTGTACAACAGATTGTATCCCTGCCCGATTTCCCTAGACTGGGAGCCACGCCACCTCGTCTCTTGCAGGAATGCAACCTGAACGCGGCGCCTAAGCAACAAATAAGCCAGCTCTCGAGATCGGCCGGTCAGAGACCGACGTTTAAGGTGGCGAAGCGGAGCTTCCTACTAGCCCACTTATCGCAGGTGTAGGGCAATATGCCTGCGCGTCGTTCAGCGGCGACGCCCTAGCATGGTGTTTACTTCCAACAAAGGACCTTTTCATTCTATTTTAGCGGTGTTTTGGCTTTTAACATGCGGTGACTACCATCCGCCCGTCATTGATACATGGCGGCAGTAAGATTTGATCCCGGTACTCTCGCATTGCAAGTCAGTAATTTACTTGGGTAAATATGCCCCATCCCAAAAAAATAGAAGTTGTCTT
Source organism: Blastobasis lacticolella (assembly GCA_905147135.1). Taxonomy (NCBI): domain Eukaryota; kingdom Metazoa; phylum Arthropoda; class Insecta; order Lepidoptera; family Blastobasidae; genus Blastobasis; species Blastobasis lacticolella. Next base: position 4,988,257 of record LR990042.1, on the reverse strand, counting down.
AGAACACAGAAATCTATTTCTGGGATCTGGTCACATTATTAACGTCATATGCATGGCAAGTGCTAGGCGATGTAGGTACAACGCCAAATGCTATGCGGAGTTGCTAGCTGAGTTAGAGTTGAGGAGCTTGCTCTTACAAAGTAAGCACTGCATTATGCAACTTAACTTAATTATCTTATTCCATAAAATAAAGAAACTTGCCAGACCGATAACCTAGGTTAAGCAATGTTCATAGCGTACTTTAACTGAATGGGTAAACGTTTTGTACTTTGAGACTAGTCAAACTTCAGCACCCCCACGAGCTCGCCATTCGTTAGGTGTGCCAAATGCCAACGGTATGTGGCGAAGCGAGGTTGACCATGGTCTACCTCTGGGGACCGGAGACTAATTGAACAGTCTCGAGAGCCGAGTGGCATATTACTATGAAATAAAGTATTTTGTGTGTTGGTGAACACATAATCTTACAATACACTTTATTTTAGTTTAATTTTTGTTGTAAGTTTAACGCGTGTATCCGTCTATCTGTAGCTCCCGAACGGATGACCCAATTTCAATGCGGTTTTCTGTATTTGAGTCTTTTAATCAAAATTATTCCTAACTTTATTTAATCGAAATCGGTTCAGTAGTTTGGAAGATATTTGACTATGAGTAGAGTTAGTAGGAGGTATTTGTTCCCCATGTGTCGGTAGATAATGTACATCTTTGACTTGCGATATCTCGCAAGGTATACCGTTTTCGACATTTTTGAACATAGTGATCGATAGATATTAAAGTTTCCTATCGATTGGCATAAGTTTTATGAGTGGCCGCGAAATCGATATTTTTTCAAAATGGCGGGAAGTGGGTGGTGATTTTCTCCATACTAAATGTTCAATGCTCTTTCAAATGTTTCTCTTTACTTAGAGATTTTGTTAATACATCTGCTAATCATCAGTAGGTATATAACATAACTGAATAACTTTTCCAATTATCTAGAATATATTAGAAATTGCCATATACTCGGCCTCAGTACTGGAGAGTGATACTGTACGCTGTTTCAGGCTCTCCCATGAGAAAACAGAGTTGCCAAAACAGAATACATACCTCAGTCAGCATCTGTGAAACATGCAATTTCAAAATTGCCATTTTGAAATATTAAACTGTAGTTTTTAGTACCTTGTAGGTAACGAAGAATTATTTTAGCTGCTTTCCAGTGACTGTTATCATTTTGAGCAGCAGTTGTTGAATTGGCTTAAATAGCTCACACTGTGTGCTATATCTGTAGCCGTATTCACAATCATTCGAAACCGTTTCCGAACCATTCGACACGAAATTCGTGATTGGCGAATCCGTGTCGATCGATTCGAAAACTCTTAATCAGAATCTCGATCGATTCGGCCACGGAAACTCTACCGTTTCGGAAATGTCTATGGTTCTCCCGAGCGTTTACGAAAACACTTTTGTTGATTGATAAATGGATTATTGGCGATTGATAACACGAATTTGTAAAAAATGCTATTAATAAGTTATATTTCGTGCGATATATTAATTTTTATATATTATTTGATTGTTTATAAGTAGAATGTTCTTTTTCTTTGAAGTTAATTTGCAGAAATATAAAATTTTGAAAGTTTAATTCTTTCTGTCGTTATGAACACACAATATTCGAGTGATTTAGTTCCGTGATTAAATTAATTTTTATCCTTTCGTATCTAATCTAATCGAAGAATCCATGTCAACTGTAAGTACCTGACTAAATATTTATAGTACATATTCACTTAAATCAAGTACAAACTCGGTGATTCAATTTTGGATAAATAGCTAATCAAACTGCCTGTTTTCTTGCGATTCCAGCCATCACGTATATCATACGGTCAACGATGCCGACGACGTGGCGATGTTAGAATACATGCGAGCCCATCCCGCACTCGCAACGGGTCGACTGTATTGCCCAGACGCTATAAGGGAAAAGAAAAAATATTAGTGGACCTCGCCGTGAAATTGAATGCTATCGGCGATGGTTCAACTGAAACTGCAGACAAATGGATGAAGGTCAAAGAAGAAGTAAATATTGATTAATTTTTAATATAACATAGGTACATATTTATTAAATTGGTCATTATTTGTAGACGTGACAGGACTGGAAGTCAGATATTAAAAAATAAAGCCCGTTAAATCGGGTATTTAAATCTGGCACTGGTGGTGGACCTTCTCTGGTGGACGTGGCCCATTGCTTAATGCCCTTCAACGCTAAACTGAAGCAGTCGAAGTGCAAGCTGCAGCGGTGAATAAAGTGTCAAAGGGCATAATTAGACGGCCTGCCGTTGCGATGGAAAATCTTGTAGAGTCGAATCACAACTGCCATAGAAAATCTAACTAAGTGATTACCTAAATTTGATTACCTACCACTCCTTAAATTCAACTTTATTATATTATTTATTATAGTTTAATGTGTTCATTTCATTTTTACTGAGTCTGATTTAAATTAGTAACTGAATTGTGAATTTAAAGTTATAATTAACAAAATAGGTAGATTATTAAAGAAATTTCATAATTGGGATATGCTATATATGATATGATATGAGTTTGTATCGCTTACCAAGTAACACTTTGAAAATACAAAAAGCATTTAGGCAGAATTTTTAGTGTGTATTAAATTTACGACCTGAGTGGTTCAGTGGTCAACAGCCGGTCTGCTACGCAAGAGGTCCCGGGTTCAATTCCCGGCCGGGCAGAAATTGAAATGATGAATTTTAATTTCTGTTACGGGTCTGGGTGTTCTATGTATAATAAGTATGTATTTAAAAAAGAGTATATAAGTAATTTTATCAGTTATCTAGCACCCATAACACAAGCTTTGCTTACTTTGGGGCTAGATGGCGCTGTGTGAATTTGTCCACAATTATTTATTTATTATTTATTATTTTATTACAATTGGTAACTGAATTGTGATTTTAAATGTACCTATAATTTGGTTATTAGTAAACATGATCACTACTCATTTCATTTTGCTATGATTTTACAGTGTCTGATTTAAATTAGTAACTGAATTGTGATTTTAAAAGTATATTTAGTAAAGTATTTTGTGCAACTGTATATCTTTTTATTAATATACCTATATCAGAAAAGGCTTATAAGAAAGCTCACTGTTACCCAAAGGGCAATGGAAAGAGCTATGCTCGGAGTTTCTTTGCGCGATCGAATCAGAAATGAGGAGATCCGCAAGCGAACTAAGGTCATCGACATAGCTCTAAGGATTGCCAGACTGAAGTGGCAGTGGGCAGGGCACATAGCTCTAAGAACAGATGGCCGATGGGGCAGTAAAGTTCTCGAGTGGCGACCATGGATAGGCCTCCTACAAGGTGGACCGACGACCTGGTAAGGATCGCAGGTCCAGCTGGATGCGGAAAACACAGGACCGGCCTTTGTGGAGATCTCTGGGGGAGGCCTCTGCCCAGCCGTGGGCGTCTTCTGGATGATATGATGATGATGATGAGAAAGGGTGTAACAAGTCCACAAAATGTTAATGGAATGTTCTACTCATTTAATTAAACTCTCTATACAAATATGATCAGCTGATCGGTACTTTTGTAAGTAAAAACAAACAGTTTTAATTTCTAAGAAGGGTTGTTATAATTTGAGAAAGAGAATAAATGAATTTTATAAATATTAATTTAATTAGTTACCTAATTTAAACTTAACAGAAATGAAAGAAAAGATATAAAAAAATTACATCGATACACAATATAGGAAAAAAAAAAAAAAACACATTTCAATGTTCACAAAACAAAGAAGACAGGCTTGTGGTTTGCCCGATGGCAAGCAGTTGAGGAAGATGTAAATGAAAATTTATTCACTTTTTTTAGCCCAAACACAAACATAAAGCGATAATAAAAGTAACTGTGAAAAAATTATATCGATAACGCGAAAACTGAGCTTTTTATAAACAAAACAATATGGGAACGCGCGAAAACGTATTGCACCGGTCGAGTAGTGGCTATGACGTCACAGCACCCACGCCAGTTGTACGAACGGCGGGCGCGGGCGGCCGGCCGGGGTGATGTAGCTTAGCTCAGCGACAGTATGTGAGTGACATGCGCTCTGTGAACTTAAGTACTTTCTTTTATTCAGATAAGTTTGTTACTTTTTTAAAGACTAGTAAATCGTTTCGATATCCAACCAATTAACATGGAAACAGGATTGTCACGTGGCCAATCAAATAATTTGCCGAAAGTCGATTTACTCATGATTGCGGATTATTTTACTAATCATGCAAAGTATATCAGTGCAGAAATCCAAGGGCAAAAACTTGCAAGGTAAGTGTACTTATCTTAATTTAGATAATCTAGTAGTGCGTTATTTGTAGATTATTAATTAGGAAAGTGCAAAGGAGTCCGCTTACGAGTCGAATACCCTAACCGCTCGGCCACCGACGCTCCGAAAAATAATACGTGTGCGAAGCGGTAAATCTGTACCTGCTCAAACTGTATGTACTAGTGCTGTCAGCTTGCTGTGGGATGTCGATAAAAAAAATACTAATAAAAAATCAGTAGCGTTTTATCTATGTTGTTAAGCTTTATTTTTACAGGGCTGGATGCGATAGCTATGGAGATAATGCAATAGGGTATGTTCAGGTGAAAAGACTACATCCACAGTGAACAGTAAAAGCAAGAGTTGCACCTGAACACAAAGTTCGAGCCACAGCATATCATTGTTCATTTATTTGTGATGAAATTACGAATAAAATTGAACATCTGGAATGTGAAGGTTGTGCAGCAAGTAAAGGAGGATGCAAACATACCATGGCGCAGTGGCGTTACTGTCATACAAGCCCAAAAGCCGGGCTTGCCTTATAAAAATAATTATCGATCAAAAATCAAAGGTAATGCGAGCGCGAACTATTTAAAGTTCGCGCTCCTAATACTTTTCAAACTACGTGCACACCACCGCCGCGCCGAAAAGCAGCGCCATCGTGCGCCTAGGTTACAAAACACAATCCGAACGCACACGCAAGTTGAGACTGAGTTGAATTGAGACGCGGCCAGTCATCTCATTCGCACGCGCTGGCTTGTAAGCGGGCTTCGATTTCGGCCGATATGTCTCTTTCTTACGTATGAAAACTGTCCTACAATAAGATATAACTATACGTTTGTTTATATAGTAAATTGTACGAGACTTCAAGCCGTGCATGCGTATGAAGTTGTACACGGATGCAACTTCGCGCATGCGCTACGTTTGTTGAATGCTGGAATTCGTACCAACTTCACTGTTGTTTTGAGCGGATAAATAATTCGTTTTTTGTGGTGTTTGTGTTGTGTTTTGTAGTAAAAGTGATTTAATTGGATTGATCAACAATAGAGGAAGTAAAGCCCCTTGTGATAATTTAAACTGTGCACAAGTTTTGATTTGCATGGAAAAGGTAAAGTTTTTAAACATCGCTCAGATAATAACAAATTATTTCCTCGCCAAAACCTACGCCCGATTTACGTACCTATTTCTCAGATTATTAAATCGCTTATAAGACAATTTCATAGATCGGTGTACCAAACTCATTGGATTGTTGGTTATTCTCTCTTATTGCTGGAATAAAACTGAAGATAGTCTCTGGTTACCCCACCTGTGGGACACAGGCGTGAGCTTTATGTATGTATCAGATGATTGATCAGTAATGTGGCAAAAAGATAGATTTATTTTTAATAACAATAAAAACTACAAAAACTTCATTTCTCGGCTTGCCTTACTTTGAAACCCTAGGCACGCCACTGCCATGGCGTCAGTTATGTGGTTACATAGACGTAGTGAGGAGCCCGCTTGTACAGAAGTAGCATGTTACTGGATGAAACCAAAATTATCCCAAGTCGGATCTCAGCTAAAATTTATTAAAGCCAAAGTTATGAGTAATACGTGGCAGCCCCGGCGCTCAACAGCATCTTTGACGTCTAATGACACATCCAACAAACGTTTTCTACAGTCAGTAATAAAAAAATCATTGGAGCTGGGCATAAATTGGGTAGATTATGACTTACTTTCGTCCAACTGCAGATGTAGAAAAAGTATCAATACATGGTGTATTACAATTTAATCTAGTAATACAATTTAGAAAAAAAAACATTGCTACAAGATCACAAGCAGACTGCAGATTATGGCATGAAATGAGATATGCTCGTATTACCGCATCGAAAGCTTACGAATCCGCTAAATGTAACACACCCGATGAAGTTTTAGTCGCAATAATTTTAGGAGCTTATAAATTTAAAGAGACGTTCGCAATCAAAAGAGCTTCGTAACATATTTGATGTAAATAAAAACAATATGGGCAAAATTTTTAATTTTCGATTAATTTTCTTTTTACTTGCAGGTAAACTATTGGAAAAATCGGTCATGAAAGAAGTATCTAAGGTCAAAAATATTAAATTCAGAAGAGTAGGTTTTATTATTTCTAAAGATTACCCACATCTAGGTGCTTCTCCAGACGGGATTGCTGAAAATTGCATATTAGAAATAAAGTGCCCACTGTTTAATAAAAATGTTGAAAAATATGTTAGAGACTTATATAAATACTGTGCTGAGTGCTGAGAATTATATAAATACTCTTCAATAACAGTGAAGTTTTTATTCAATTCAACAGTTGGTAAAGGGAGCTTTAGTAAATACGTAGTTTACCAAAAAATATGTAGGTACTCAGTTCGGGAATCAAACACGGACGTATTTAAAAATAAAAGTTACATTTTTTCTAATTAACTTTCATCAATACGCCCAGTTCCCTATTCGCGAACTTTACTTTGTATGTCTTATAATTTCAGACTTGCCCATACTGACAGATTTAAATTTACATAATAAACATGTACACCATGTACCATGTGCACAAAAAAAAGAATATATACGTGATGTACCTACTCAAATATAATATCGTCTAATTATAATATTTTATTCGTAAACATCTTTTTGTCGATAACATCTCAAACAAGTGACAACACTATCATCAACCATAAAACATTGTTATCAACAAGGGTAAAGGGAAAAGTAGGTAGGGAGTTTTGGTATTGTCCTAGCTCGTCATAATTATTGTCTTTCTATTCAATGGACTTTTTATGTAACCCTGCTTGGTACTAACATCTGCATGCCTCATGTTTTGTTGGCGAAAGTCCACTGTTTAAAAGAAATTATCACTAAAATACGTAATTCGTTTTTAGTATATTCTATAAACTAAACATTTAAAAATGCAAAAATATATAAATAGGTATTAATTATTTAGGGTAGGTACTCACATTGACACATCGACAATGTCGATTAGTTTTTGTAGATAACGTGTCCTCCCTTCTCATCAGTTTACACCACTTATTTCTAAGCTTTTTGTCGTTAGGGACATAAAAAAAATTTTTTTTTGAGTGCTAACCGTTGTATAAGTACATAAAGGTACTATACAATATCTGTATGGTAATTTTTTCTCCATAATTCCAAATATATCAATCGGATCTAAAATTTACTGCACGAGTTCGTTAGCGCGCGAACAAGCAATGACATCTCGGTGGATGTACCGTGGGTGCTGTGACGTCACGCGTTGAGCGGTCAAGTTCGTGCTGATTTTTAAAACGTACAACTTTGAAAATTCATAGAAAATTCAGTTTTTGAGATATCGAAAAAATTCTTCCACTATTATTTTTTAGATTTTGTATTTGATTTTTGTACATTATAAAATAATCACACTCATCTTCCTCATTCCAGTGGTAAAATTCCCATGTTGCCGACCCTATAAAAACCTTTTAACCACATTCTTGAAGAACTCCATGTTTCTTTGTGACCACGATGTGAGGATGAACTATGTTGCGTTGATAGAAAGTAGCTGTAGGCATCAAGTCAAATATTTCTTCAGAACAAACACCACAAGTTTCACAGCACGTTTTTAATAAAGTCACAAGGGCCAAGGTGATATGCTGGTGTTTTTGCAACCAAGTAATTATAGAGAGTCACTAAACCATAATCAATGGCAGAGCCTCTGTACTAACTGCCTTCTCACCCTCAGTGCCTCTGTATACATATACATATATCCCTCTCTTGAAATTCAGTGGCGGATGCAAATGAATCACTATCCTCAGTTTCCATTTCGTCTGGTGGGTTTATGCGCACATAGACACTGAAAATAATACAGAAATTTTCAATAATTTTGTATTGTTGTTATTGTAAAAATTTTTAGGTTATTTTTTAGTATTTAGCATAATTTTTGTCATACTTACTTTCAATTCCACCGGAATCGCAAAAGCATATGAGGTCCTAAGATAAATAGGGCTTTATGTCTTCTATAATGTGGATCGCAGTCTCCGCAAAGAAGTAATAAACCCTACTAAAGTTGGGCATGTTAAATGGGTTCGACAAATCCCTTATTTGCCGATTTAAGCACATCGTATCGGCTCTTTGCTTCACCCTTATCCTATTACGATGTTGTATCGGCAGTACAAACTGCATTTTCCAAGAAAATCTTAATAATCTACAATTCACAATAACTTTCTGAGAGCTAAATAGCATTCGTGTAATCTTCCGAAAATTCGACAGAGACTTCCGATTTGAACTGTCTAATTTGTCATTCGGATTCGAGACCGATGCTTCAGAATACGGTTTTCCGAGTCGATCGACAAATTTGTCGATTCCGTATCCGAATCCGGTTTCCGAGTCATTGTGAATACGGCCCCAGGTGGCCCTCTTGCCTGTTTGCCTACCGTATGTTATAAAAAAATAATATAATTATGTGTATACGTATTTATTATATATTTAAGCATGTATGTGCATGTATATGTATCTACTACTATATTTATTTTAATTCTATATGGTGCACGTCGTATCTGCTTTTCTTTTATAACGCCTCGCTTCTGTAGGCCTGCTTGAAGTAACTTCTTTTTAGAAACAAGTAGTGCCTGTTGTGTCGTTTATATTTGTGCTTTTTCCTTAATGTTTTATTGTGTACAATAAAGAGTTAAATAAATAAATGTATAATCAATATTATTAAAATAAAATAATAGTTACTATTATAGGGACTTACGTATTTGTAATTCTATTATCCTGTCACAATACACAACAATATACGTTTCAAAGCTATATAGATTAGATGAAATAAATTAGAGAACATGTAATAAGTGCACCTTCTCTGAACGCTTTCAGAAACAGACTACAGTTGCATCTAAATTTAATAAAACCAGGCACGCATTTGTTTCAAGCTGGAAGTTCATCAACAAACAATACCAACCTAAACGGCGAGACACATTGAAGAGGTGCGCCGCGCGGGGCACTGTGCGATGGGGCAATCTCCGCAATCCAAGCCCGAAACGTTAGCTCTGATGTATGAATATTCTCTACATTTTTTAAATTTGCCCCCATCATGCAGCTTGCGGCGCAATGTCAGTAGATGTCAAAATGAGACGCACACACACACACACTTGACTGTTTCACTTTACAAACAGTTCGAATCTTTCCTCCTTATGTGGCATAGTTCACTCACATTTGTCTCCTTTTTTTAAGTATAGATATAACTCATGTGAATTAAATAGAAAGTCGCTGATGTGTAAGCACCTTCCCTTTTTCTGATTTTGTAACACTATCATATTCGTTTTATTTTCATGGTCCTTTCGTCCTTTCGTGTTTGGTTCTGGGACCCTAGTTTCGACATATACATTTCAGATGACAGCTGTCAAACTTAAAACTGTAATAACTCTGAAACAATCGCTCCTAGAACACTAGTTCCTGAAGAGAAATGATAGTGCTCGTCAAAATCTATGAAAACTGTAATAACACTGAAACTATTGGTCCTAGAATACTAGTTTCTAAAATAGAATGATAGTGCTCGCGAGATAGACTTTTCGAATGACTGCTGTCAAACATAAAACTGTAATAACTAGGGAATGCAATCACCGGGATCCCGCATACATTTTGCAAGACTAATCTCTGTCGAAAATTTTGCGGTATCCCGCTCGACTGGCGGGATGATAGAGAAGCGTGTTATTGTGCGCGCGGAGGCTCGTGGGCCGTGAACTCTCTATCTGAGCGCTTACTAAACGATGCGAAGCTACACTTGCGAGCTTAAGTATCGAACTACCCCATATTTTACCATATACGCTCGTACATTTCTAGCGTTACAAATCAGTCTATAACTTCATAAATAGCTCAAATCGCGAAAACCTAATTAAAATTGATTTAGTATTTATTAAGTTAAAGACTGATTTATAATGCCTGAAATGTATGAACGTGTATGGAAAATATGGAGTGGTTCGATAGTTATTCTTGCAACTTGTAAGGGTATTTCCAAAATTGTGTTTAATTTGTTTACGATGTTGTTTGTGGTGTGTACCTAATTATTTCAATTTGACGTGAGTATGTCAATTTAGGTCTAAAAATACTAAATAACCATTTGAAATGTACCAAAAAGCTTGTGTAACTTGGGTTAAAATAAAAACCTTGAAAACGTGGTCTATAAAGGTCTTTACTACGATTGATTTCTAGGGTCTAAGTCCACCCTGCTGAATCCCGCAAATACCTGGATCCAGCGGGATTAATATGGTTCAGTCCCGCAAATACCTGGATTGAAATTATCTTGCGGGATTGCATTCCCTAGTAATAACTCTGAAACTATTGGTCCTAGAACACTGGTTTCTGTAGAGAATTTAAACTTCTCGTAGCGATCTACATTGTGGATGACAGTTGTCAAAATCAAAACTGAAATTACTCGATTAGATCGCTTACGAAAACGGTAGAAATTGTACGGTCTGTCTAAAAATTGCATAATTATTTTTTGGCTGGCACTACTATTATTTTAGTCCAAAATGAATTATATCCTTTTTTATACGTTTTCTTTTGTTGCATTTGAGTCGGCAGTTTATAAAAATCCTCGGTGCCATTTTATATCCGCTTGTGAAAACACAGTCCAGAAGTCATATGGTCAATAATTATGCGAGTCGTTTAAAATAACGCGCGTAAAAGCGTCGAAAAAGCTCTCGTGCAAATGTTGCCTAAATCACAATTTCGCGTAAACCTCTGGTGCGAACGTTACCTAAGTTGAAAAACCAGTCGACGCGTAAACCACCGTTTTCTTTTTGTTGTCACCGTGACGTATCACCACGCGGTGCGCCGCGCAGTGAACTGCACCGCCTCAGTGTGCGTCTAGCCTAATGATAATAAAACACAAATACATAAATACATCTGACTGTAACCATCCGCTGATAAAACACATGAACAACATCCTTCGCATATAAAATATAACTCATTCACACGTAGGTTTTAGTATCTGTCTATTTTTGAAATAAGAACTAGCCTGGCATTTGACCGCCTTCTCTCTTGATGATAAGTGAGGACGCGGCCGAAAAGCATGCCTGTCAAGAACACCCTGTTCACTCTAGCCTTGAAGGTGACCACATTACAATGATCAGGGAATACGCTCACAGGCAACGCGTTCCATTCCTTAGCCGTAGATACGCATTATAAAGGTTGAACTAAAGAGTTTTGAGGGCCGGCGGAATGAGGTTGTGCAACTGCTTTGCACAATCTCCGAAATGTAACTTCACCGACCCCCGAGCTTAGCATCGGACTTGTGCTTGATAACTGAAGCAATTGCTTTGAACTGAAGAGCCGCTTAACTTTCGAGAGGATACCAAGTTTCTTGGCTGCAGTTTTTGCTTTGGATTCGATGTACTAACCGAAGTTGAGATTGGTAGACAGCTCAACACCGAGGATATACTCTAGCTCGTTCTAAACCACGCGACGGATTTTGATGCGGTTTTTACAATAATTTACATAATTTATTTCAGAGGTTTATATCTTTTAAGTACCTACATGCATACTTATTACAATGGAGAAGACGTGCGACGCCGGTGCTAGTCGCTAGTGAAAAAAAAATTGATTATATTCCCACGACTCGTTGAGATAACATGACCGCGCTCGAAACTACATTGTGGCGTATGCTGCGCGTGTGTACACAAAGCTGTGTACTTTACAGATGTTCGCTTTATGTCATATCGTGATTTGGTGCGCCAGAAACATAATCAGACCCCAAGTCGCAGTCGATAGGGTGGGATGAGGACGAGATCTCGTAGAGGAGGCTGTCTCGGAAGACGAGCCTTTCTCAACCTGTAATGTATGTACCTTCATAGATGTATAATGTTATGTTGGAGTTGCTTTTGTACTGGCCGTTAGTCTGGCAATACGCGTTGAATAGTTAATACGGCGTTCCATTATAACACCTCAGTCGCTAACGAGCATTTTTTTAAGACTAATGCGGATTATATTCGGTCCACTATTACCATAGGTAATATTTTGGGAAAAATCGGCAAGTTTAATGTGTCGCCGGGCGGTTGGACCATGTATTTGGAGCGGTTGGAGATGTATTTCCGCGCTAACTCCGTGAAAAAGGTCATGTTTCTACCGACGTTGGCGTCCGTTATGGGTGCGGAGGCCTACGAACTACTGAGTAACTTGGTGAGTCCTAAAAAGGTCAGCAACTGTGTCTACATAGAGGTTAAGCAAGCTATGAAGACTCATCTCGAACCGAACCCTTCATGGCTGAACGTTATCAATTTCGACAAAGGCGGCAAAATGAGGGTGAGAGTGTCGCGCAATATTTGCCGGAGTTAAAGAAACTCAGCAGTTTTTGTGACTTTGGAGTGGCTCTCGAGGACAACTTGCGGGATCAATTTGCCTGCGACCTGCGGAACGATGTTATCAAACAGCGTCTTTTCGTTGCAAAAGCGGTGAATCTAGCTTTGTCGTTGGAGGGCGCGGAGCGGGACGCGGCTATTGTGGACCAATCGAGAGCGAGTGCGACGGGCGTCGGCGCAAGGGCCTCTGTAATGCCGACCCACACGACACCAACTTCAGCTGCGCAAACTGTTGCACAAACAAAAGTCTGTGCAAGTCCCATCGTCCACACGGTATAAGCAAATCATTTGATCGTTGGCGTCCGGCAGAAGTGTTCTTTATCATTCTATCGTTAATTTAGCACCTGTCTTGAAATATGGAAGAAATATATAGGCGTAGACAGCTTCTAATACTAGCCGGACTTACAATATCAGTTACATATACGCTAATATTATCTAAATTACTGAACCGATTTTAATGGAACAAACCATCTCGATTAAACTGGCTTTCACATAGACTAAACCGTATCCAAATCGGTCCATCCGTTCGGGAGCTACGACGCCACAGACGGACACACAGATCGTTAGACAGACACGCCAAATCTATAACACCACTCTTTTTCGTCGGAGGTTAAAATGGTTTTCGAAGTGCGCCGACGAGTTGACTTGCATCATATAAAATACATCAATGCGAACACTTTTGATTATTGGCAAGAAATCAAGCTTTAGGTAATTCTGCTAAATTCTTTTGAATCACAAAATATTTGCTTATAAATAAAAATAAAAATACAAAGTAAAGGTAAATATTTACAGTTTTATTCAATAGACATAAACTTATATCTAGATTAATCTATCAGTTCGTTATAAAGCTTTTAGTTTTGCTAATTTTATTACAAAAATGTGTGTACATAACTGAAAATGATAAAATGTAGAAATCCAAGTTGGTACATAATAACGGAAATGTGAATCTAAATATATCTTTAATTATATACTAAGCATACCTACTTTTAAAGGAAAATGTATGTTTATGAGAGATAGGTAGTACGTAATTAATTAGCTGCATTTGTAATATTATTCTATAACTGACGTATTTACAACAGGTTATTGCGCATTACAATTAATATTTTTAGTACAAATTAACAATTCATAGATATACATTATATTGGGTAATAGTCTCAGCCTGCCCCATCTGTGGGACACAGGCGTGAGCTTTATGTATGTATGTATGTATGGGTGTACTTTAATTGAAATCGCCGCACTTTTATAGATTACATTATAACCATAATATCAAATGATAATGATTTAGCGCACCTTTACTTACTATCACAAATAATGGTAACTTTGTATTACTTAAACACAAATTCTTTGTGACGAAAATATGAAAACAACAACCGTTAGGTAAGTGATATATCTAGTAGAAATCTCAATCTTATCTAAACCTAGAACACAATTAGAAAGGGTCTCTGCTTAATTAGCTTCTTAGCTAAAGTTTAGTGTTGTGAGTACCTAAATGTGGAACAAACACTTTCAATAATGAGGAACAATCATATGGTAGAATTTTATAGGTTTGTTTATAAAATCTGAACGCATTTTCATAGCAATGAAACCCAGTGACAGAATTTCAGAAATCCGATTTCAAATGTTTAAGTTATTAGGAATTGAATGAAATGTCAAACACAATGAAATATGTGCTTTATATCGTACGCTGTAAGGTTTTCCCGGATGTGGAATGAAGTCATCGGAAATGCAAAAATCACAATGTTCTAGCACATATATCTTCTCTGGTTTTAGAGATATTGTGAAAACTTCTTCACAATCATTCATGTGGTATCTAAGCTAATGGAAAACTCACTAAATAAAGAATCGTGACTGATCCTCATTATGTGCTTATTAGCCAGTATCTTAAATTCAGAAGCAAAAAGCGTCAGAGCAAATTAAAATGGAATGTATTGATTAAAAAATAAGGTTTATTTTTGAATCACGGCTTTAATATAAGTGATACAAAAATGGTTCTTATTCTATGAGCAATACATTCCACTTTGATTTGCTCACACGCTTTTTGCTTCTGAATGTAGACTACTGAATTTAATCAAATGTTGAATTTAACTTAACATGCGCCTGCATAAAAATAGGAGCAAATAATCTTTTCACGGTATCGTGTAACTAACTTGTTGATCACTTATCTACTGTCTAATTCTAAACTTTATTAGAGAATAAAATTTTACTGTAAGATACGAATATTTAGAAGGTAGAACGTTGCCTTTTTATTCACCTCGTGACCTTGTTGACGTTGTTAAGGCAGGTACCCAAGGTACAGCCTTTTTAAGTCTAAGCTTGTATGATAACAAAGGTACACGAAGGTTTTATGCAAACCTTAATAGGCTTGAGGAATTTACGTATAAACTTGCCGTGTTGAAGATAAACATGGCGTAAATGAAGGCAAACATACAATATAAAAACAATATATCTTGTTTAAAAAAATCTATACTTTTTATGAAAGATGTACCGATTTCTGGAAGTCTATACAGAACTGTCCGGTCCATCAAATCTATAGTGAGCTATCATGAAGAAATAGTTACAAGCGTTTTTCTATCGATTTCTGCCTATTGTGTTCATAAAGGGCCCATGAGACGGTCAAACGTTGATCAAAGCTCATTCATATGTTTGAGGAAAATCGGCATACTTAATATTATTAAAGTGTTTGAATCAAACCGTTTAATCGTCTCGTTGGACCTTTATAAGCAATGAAGGAAAATATATTTACTTTTGTTCATTTTTATATATAGGGCGCCCCGCGTTGAGCGTGACACGTGCGCGTGCGTACGCTCCGTGTGCTTTTTTTCTAATCCATTACGGGTGTAATACGAAGCGCACGTGACTGAATACTTGAATGGGCAGCAATGCACGCGCTCACGTACGCCCAACGCCCGGGCGTCCGCTACCCTTTTACGCTTTTGACGCCCGACTTGTGTAATATAGGATTTGTTTTTCATTCACTCATTCGTTCGTTGTAGTTAAGGGATTCGTTCACAGGCCGGAGGTGCCGCAGTACTCGCCGATGCGGTCAGAAATGCACTCGAATATGTCGAAAGATACATCGCAGTTGCGTCCGTTATCTGTAAACACGAAATTGATAGGTTAGGCTGTTAAATCCCTTAGCCGTAGCGGTAAATGTGAGAGAGGTCCGTTCGTCTACAAAGAAAGCGCTTTCAGGTTACCTGAAAGCGGTTTCCCTTTAGAATCAGTATGTAAATAAAAATTTGTGGTGTTTTAACGTTTTCTGTGCCTCTACTGCTATCTGACCCGCACAACCTGGGTGCAGCCGATTCGCCACATCCGCGTCCGTCTGTCAGCACTGAGACCGCGAGCAGGTGAGGTTGGCTTGGGCGCCTGAGATGGCGGTAGTACTCGTAATTTAGTATGGAAGTCGAACCCTTTGTGCATTCTCCATATTAGCGGTAGGTATTGCCATAATGCCGTGTGGTGTCCGGCAGAGTAGAATAGCACCAACCCCTTACACTCGTGGGTGTCGTACAAGGCGACTAATGTTTTAGAGGCAAAAGATCAAGAGTCTCCGTAGTCTGGAAAATGGGCAGCAGCATTTTCCATTGTTATATTTAAACACTGCGATCTCCAACCCGCCTGCCGAGCGTGGAGATTATGGCAATAGCCTCCCCTTTCGTGGGAGAGGCCCTAAGTCCTGCAGTGGACTGTTACGGGCTGTGATGATGATGATGATTGCCATAATCACCAAGTTTGCCAGGCGGGTTGGAGATCTCAGACGGCAGTGTTGAAAACACACAACAGAAAACGCTGTTGACCGGTTCGAAGGGAATTGTTGGAAATTTCGTTCGTAAACGGCCTTGTCGCCAATCGGTTAGGCATAAGCCGATTACAGAAAGAAGACAAATATTAATAAAAACGAAGTTTAATCATAATTTCCATATTAAGCAATCAAAGCAAATGCAATTTTGTAACGCGATTTGAAATCAATATCTACTTCTGTGATTTGTCAGATTTTCGTTAAAATATAGAGTTTCAAAGTTAAACGGGATTTAAGGTTTGTACTGAAATATTAAATTATATGCAGTTATGATCAAATTTAGTTTGTATGGAGCCCGCCTTCTTTCCGTAATAGACCTATACCTTAGGAACTGTAGACTTCTAGAAGCTCCAGATACGCATAATCAGATTCCACCCAGAAAGTTCCCAAGGGGAGATCCAAGATCTCCAAATTGTCTCGATTGCATGAAAATGTACCCATGTGCAGATAGCACAGATTAGAATTTCTACGTAATAATTTGCAATTGAAGTTCCCATTCTTGCCTACTTATCGGTTTCTTTCAAGCATTCGTAAGTGGCAGATATTTATAATCAGGTATCAAATAGTTTCCAAATATGGCTGCCATTTGAACACTGGAATCGAGCCTGAACCGTACCACTTTATGATATTTAATATCTCAACAAAGCCACAATTACAGTTTACGCACTATGCCTACCTACTTGCCGGTAAAACATCGTTTATGAACAATGCAGTCATAAAATACAAAGTTGTCGCTGCGGAGGCGTCCGCTCTTAACACTGCAATCCAGCCAGATACATTTGTTGCAGCCGTAGGTAGAATACGTCGAATAAAAAGATAGCTAGCTATTTTACAAAATATTTAATGAGGAACTTTAGTGTGTGAGCCTTCTCGGCAATTACCCTTCGTACAACTGGACTTCACCATCACACACCATCACAGTTGGAACAAAGACAAGATAATTCGAAAATAGATGCGTAAAGAATAAAATGTATTTTAGGTTTAGTAAAATTACATTATCACAAAGCGTATAAGGCTTATAGCGTGTAAAAAAAAGAAATAAAAATTGCCAGTACATATTGCAATCGATTTGTGCTGCTGTATACTGAATTTAATTATTTACTTATCTAGTACATTGCAGAGTGAACGGACCCCTATCATACATTACATACATGCCGGGAGGAGGTCCGATCACTCAGCAGCAGCCTGTACCAACCCCATACACTCATGGTGTCGTAGAGTATGATTACTGATACCGCTGTTAATGTGCTTATCAATATATCTGTGTAAACCAGTATGAGTCTCACGCCTCCGCGTAAAAGAGATGGCTCGACACAGTGCCGACGGGCTCACATCGACATCCGCGACCACGACCACTCTCATCGTCATCATCTGCCTGCTCTTTCTTCTTCACTTCGCCCGGTCTTCGGCATCCCCACGTGGCGATGTCAACCCAATGCCTCTTAGTCTCGCGCGGGACTCTATGAAGAGTAAAAACCCTTGCAAGGTATATGATTTCTGTCAAATGTTTTTGCAAGCTTACTTTATAATTTGTGAAAAAACACGCAGCGTCCGCGTAGGTCGAAGGCACGCCATTGTAGACTGCATGTTTTCTGTCCGGTTGCTACGCGGTGCCTATGCGGGCACGACGCGTACGCGTTTACTATCCGGTTTGTATGCGGCGACGAAGGAACCCTAAGCAGGAAGATAAAGATGCTCACCCATAGGCACAGTCCTTGAAAACAGGTCGTGGTTCTTCATGAGGCACTGCCTGGTGGCTTCCAGAACCGCCATGAAGTACCCTCGCTCGTTCACTCCATCCGAATAGAGGTTCACCAGACCTTCCAGCGTTGGGAAGCCGTATCCGTCGACCTGGAAGTAAGGATCGCAGGATATAGCGCCTAGTCATTCAATCGTAGTGTCGTGGACATATATAAAACTCACGCCTTTGTCCCACAGATGGAGTAGGCAGAGACCGCCACTTTGCTAATGAATATCGACAGAAACTACCTGGACTTTTTAATGAGTACCTACGCTAGGAATGGAATGTTTTGCCTGCGAATGCGTTAATTGAGGTAAGTATAATGTGAGCATCTTCAATGCCTAGATTGAATAGGCAAACCAAAGAGATTGGAATGTTAGCGACCTTCATGATTATAGTGGCAAGAAGGTCGCTAACATTCCAATCTCTTTGAGGCAAACAGACTTTCTCCTGATATTGTATGTAAACATGGCGGCAACATACTAAAACGTCCCGATCCCGTTTCGTGATTTTATATTACAATGTACATTACAACAGTTATAATTTTCGTAGATATATTTCTTTCTAAAATCTTTTAAAATATTTCAAAGCGCCTTCAGACTACAATGGGCCAATCAACAAAACAGAATAAACGCGAGCTTACGAACATAAATTTTTTATTTTATTTTTTTCCAGGACAAGACAGCTCGTTACATGCGCCCGTAGCCTTTACATTTACAGCCAGTGAAGGCCTCCGGGGCAAGTCCCCAATAAATAAATATTGCGGACAAATTGGAGCAATTCTTGTCGAGTCGAGTCAAGTCGTAAAACGGGCATAATATAAACTTTACAGCAGCGACTGCGACCTCGGATGCTTTCATTGGAATATTGGATCGTAATTTACAGCACAGATCGGATAAGTATGAGTAATCATGGCTAGAATGCACGATGGGGCGTTAAAAACTAAAGCAATGAACTGGAAGTATAGGTTTAGTTTTTCAATATTTATATAGGAACTTTATACATACTTAATTGTCCGTATTGTAACAATGGATATAATAATAAAAGCTAACTTATAAGTAATCATCTACACAATTATCCCATATCAAAACCGAGAATCGATTAGTCATACCTACTGTTATTATGAATTGTAGTAGAAAAAACTAGAACGTATTTTGATATAAATCTGTAGTTACGTATGTCAAACGCAAGAGCATAAGTCCATGACCGACCACCTTAAGAATCATATTTCTTTGCACTAATATGCAGTTGTTACACGGTTTCTTTAGCATTCATTAAATAATTTTTTATTTATTATATAAAAAATACCCTGGGCCAAAGAAGAGTCCTTTGGGTATAACGGACAGCTTATGCTCCCATCTTTTAGCAAACTGATTTTGACTAAAGATGCACCGAACACTGTGAATGTTGCTGTAGCGGCCAATGAAAGTGATAATTCAGTCTTAGAGTGGTACTGCACTTATGCTTTTATACTGAACCTATACTAAATATCAGAATAACAAAGCGGCTTTAGTTTATGTTGCTCCCGATATATGGCATAATCGAATTTTACCCACACGAAGTTGTGGGAAAAATGGTGGCCGAATGGTGTCCGGTGGCCGAAAGGTGTCCGGCAGAGTAGAATAGCACCAACTCCTTACACTCATGGGTGTCGTACAAGGCGACTAATATTTTCGAGGCAAACTATCAACAGTCTCCGTAGTCTGGAAAAAGTGGCAGCAGCATTTTCCATTGTTATATTTAAACACTGCGATCTCCAACCCGCCTGCCAAGCGTGGAGATTATTTTCTCCCTCGTGGGAGTGGCACTAAGTCTTGCAGTAGACTGTTACGGGCTGTGATGCTGAATCTTGTACCTTGGTCCCACGGGAGAGAGTAGGTACAGTACGACACTTTGCTCTACCATGACAAAACTCACATCATCGATCATTAAATCTAGAGGTAGTTTAGTTAACCTAATAAAAAAATCAACTTGGCATTAATGACCCGGTTGTGCTCTCGCGTACGAGAGCCCGCCATGACTATGATCCAGGATTTGGCATATCAGATAATTAAAGCGGAGCGACTGCCATCTGACCTCCGTGACCCTGCTACCCGAGAAATCGGACCAGATTGAATCATGGTTATACATTCAGTTGCCTGAATGTGCAGTTTTCATCACGATGTTTTCCCTCACCGTAATAGCATGGGTTAGTATTTAACTGATGTACCTACATAACTCAGAATAGAGTCATTGGTACATGGCCGCAGTGGGATTCGAACCCGGTACCTCTCGCTAACGAGTCGGATAATAGGATCCCGCGAAAGGGTAGTTGATTGTTTACACAGAAAACCGCGAAAGATGACTAGTTAGAATAAATAGAACTTTTTCAGTCTACTAAATAATAAAAACTCTTTAGAAATACACAATTCACTTGATCTGATCTACATACTAGTAGAGTGGTCATTAACACGAATGTTGAACAATTGTTTCACAGTTTAATTCTAAAAATGTTGTTAAAACTGTACGAGTAAAAGTAAGCGTGGAATGGTACTTACAGCTTTCACTTTCCGGTAAACACACTGCAGCAAACACTGGAATCAGAGATCGAAATGGGTACATTAGTATGCTGTACACACGTTAAGTTTCAATTGGATGTTGTAGGTTTTAAACTTTTATTGTTTTGAGTAAAAAAAAATATAATAATCATCTTGGCATTAATGACCCGGTAGTGCTCTTGCGCATGAGGGCCCGGGGTCCGGCTTGACCATAATCCAGGAGTTGGCACATCAGGTAATTACAACGAAGCTACTGCCATCTGACCTCTGTGATCCTGCTACCAGGGGAACCTGACCAGATTAGATCATGGTTACACAGTCGGTCGCCTGAAGCGGATCGGATTCGCCTGGTCGGAAAACCTGCACCACGTTGTTTTCCCTCACCGTAAGAGCATCATCGGTTAGTATTCGGATAGTATTGTTTTGTTAGGTTTAATGAACTTAAGAGCCTTTTGCGTCCGACGCGAATATGAAAAAATTTGAGAAAATGCTGTCCACGACTGTCACCCGTATTCACAAACAATACTTATAAGTTGTAAAGTAGCTTAAAGGGCGTAAAGTAATGCGGTCTCACAATGCTCGTCTGTTAAGTGGCTTCAAGATTGGACAATCTCGTTTATTTGGACGGGTTAAATATTGTCAGTAGGAACCCTTGTACGTACGCGTGAACTGTGAGACCTAATAGAGACGTTTACGAATACGGATGTATGACTAAGAGTTTGCCATTGGCTGGCAAGTTTAAGTTGTCGCGTGACAAGAATACGAACTATTTTTATGGCGAGCCTCGTGATGACTGTTCCTGTAGTTCCGTGTGTAGACGGCGCCGTCATTAGAACGTCAACTTAAACTTGACGATCCCTAGACGACTATCTGTATATTTACGAACTCAGCTATGATTAAATGCGTAAGCGCTCTAAGTTTTTACCTAATTCTGATTGTTTGAGGTAAAGTTCCCGAACACTGAATCTGGAGCACGGTCATAGACCCAATACCTTCCCATTTAAGTTGGGTTGTCTTTAAGTTTATGTTTGTAATGAACAGATTCGCAATTTGTTTGTGATTCGAGTGCGTCCAACCAAATCCCACGAACCCGCCGCATGCAAGATTCGGGCATGCACGTCGTTAATTGTTACGTAGGATGAAAGATGACAACAATATTTATATAGAAATTTGCGCGTTGCTTAGCAACCTGGCTAGGATCTGTCACGTTTAATCGTTGCGCCCACGGATGTTGTCTTAGAGAATAACAAAGCAGTATTGCACGCACGCAGCTCGCGCGCCGTTGCAGCAACGACTCATACCCGGCGCGTTCGCAGGATTTGGACGCATACTTACATACATACACATATACATACATAAAGCTCACGCCTGTGTCCCACAGGTGGGGAGGCAGAGACTATGGACCGCCACTTTGTTCTGTCCTGACACAACTCCCTAGCCTCGCATACCTCGACAACTCCTTTTATTCTTGCCACTTCGGACTCCAACTTTTTGACGCATCATTACGGAATTTATTGCAAACTCCAAACCTTGACCAAACCAAGGCCGAGTTTGTACCCCGAACTCACCCCGGCTATCCGTTTCTCGTCGTGCGTGAACGGCACCTCGCGCTTGTTCCGGCGCCGCTCCGCAGGCATCGTGTGCTCCTCCTTTATCACGTCCAGCGCCTCTGGAATTGGGAAAACAAGACGTATTAATAAATCTCCACATTGTAAATCACACATGTTTCTTTGACACTTTTCCACCACTCAACAATTCTGCTTGGACATAAAAAAATTCTGGTGCCACAATCGCAAACACGGGAATAATTAAATTTCATGAATCATCATCAAATGAAATGAAAATTTATTAATATCTCTTTCAATCGCCAAAAGGAGGGGGTAGGAAAATAGGAAGGAAACACACAGTGACATGTCGCCCACCCCAGGCTCGGAGCACATCCACCCCACCCCCACTCTATCGGATATAGCCGGTCAGTGCCCGACAATGCCAAGCAGAGCCGGACCGCGCCCAACATAATATACTTAAAATAAAGCCGCTTAAAACTATAGCAAGCAGCGTTTTTCTATTTGTGATGACGTCTTTATTTAAAAAAGCATAAATTGTCTACTATTAAGCTATATTATATAGTCATAATAAACTTTAAAAAGTAAACACAATATATGCATGAACTAAAATTACTTCAGGAGGTATTAATTACTTCACAAAAAGCGGTAAAGTTTATAAGTGTACGTTTCAATTAGACCTATGTGTAGATAATTACTGTTGCTAACTAATTCTTATTGGTAATCGTAATACCTATCTACACTCTTTAGGTTATCCGCTACGTATACCTAGATAACTCCTATCCGACTAGTTTAAAACTAGTAAAAGACGCTCCGATTTGGCTGGACCCGACCAATCGTCAATTGCAGTCGATACTTATCTTTACGGCGTACAAAATAAAGTCGCTTTTGGATAAATTCGGATACGCCGTCGAGACGGCCTTGGTCGACTACTTCCTCTGAACCTAAAAGCGGCTTCATTTTATAGTGCGTAAGAATTAGTAACAACTGCAATTGACAGTTGGTCGGGTCTAACCAAATCGGTGCGTCTGTTACTAGTTTTAATGCCAAATTTAGCAATAAAGCCATTGGTTTAAAAATGATGTACCCTAATATCATTTATAATAGCCACCTGCACTTTTTAATGACATTCTAAACGCAGGAATGATATGTGGGTAGTTATAAAAGTATTATTGCTGCAGTTATTTGGTCCACTAACCTAGAATAGAATTTAATGCCTGTTTAATCATACGTTGCCTCTTAGCCTTTTTACTGGATGCATGTCGAGCTATAAAAGTGATATTTTTAACGAAGGATAAAAATATAGTTATGGAGTGGGCAAGTATTGTTTAAGGGCCTAATAAAGTTTTAATACTCGTAGAGCAATGTGGGTGTGTAAGGAGCGTCGGTGGCCGGGTGGTTAACGTATCCGACTCGTAACCGAGAGGTACCGGGTTCGAATCTCACTGCTGCCATGTACCAATGACTCTTTTCTGAGTTATGTATATTAGTTGAACACTAACCTATGCTCTTACGATGAGGGAAACTGGACTGAATGTGTAACCATGATCTAATCGGATTTGGTTCTCTTCAGATGGCAGTTGCTCCACTATAACTACCTGATCTGCCAAATCCTGGATCACGGTCAAGGCGGACCCATACAGAACATAAGCCCCAAAATGATGTATGAGAGCAATGTGGGTGTGTAACATTTTATCCTCCACTGATTTGATTAAATTTTAATTTAACGATTCAGGGATTAATATCCTTAGGTATAGATAACATCTAATATAGTTTGTTTTTGTAGTTTGTAAAAATTGTTGCAACAATTAGCAAACATTTGTTGTAAAACCTACATATTAAAATAAGGCACACTAAAATTAGGTAACCCCTACGTAAGTGTTTCTGCACTACTTGCTTCTTACAAACAACATAAATTTTCCATTGAATTCGTCGTTTTCGTATACCGACTATCTTCTTATTCACATTACGTTGCCTTTACGGTTACCATTACAGCTAGCACGAGTCGCTCTCGCGCGCGATAAGCGAGAAAAGGCGCGACAAAGATACTGCTTTCTCTTTCATCTTAGTATTGAGAAAAGGAAACAAATGCTCTCTATCGCGCGAGCTGCGTCGCGGACACACTTGTGATAGCTGTACAGGTCCGAAAATTTCCTAACAACCAGGACTAAAATGGCCAATATTATTGCTAAATGTGGGACGCGTTCGCCGCCGTTACAACAGGGTGCCCATGAATTTCAACACGGAACTGGATAAACTACATTCTCTACGATAACTTTGCTGAGAGTGCATGAAATCTCTCGCGTTGCAAAAGTCTTAGCTAAACAGTTTTGGTTGCGTGGAGAGGGTTTCTAAACCGATAGGTAACAAATTAATTGACATAGAGATAGACATGACATAATTTTATTGTTAAAAAATGTTTACAAGTCATTATTTGTTGTTACCTAGGTACAGTAACCCATAGGATATGTACATTATATTAGATTAGGTCACAGCGTCCAAACCTTTTTATATCGTATTTGTATTACAATGAAACCGTTGGTTTCTTTTGAGAAATAAGTAAAAATTTTCATAATAAATTAAAAAAATATTAAATATGTCCATAAATAATCAATTTGTAAATGTTGATAATAAAAATAGGCTCGTAATTAATCAATCACATAAATTGGTTGGTTGTTGACACTTAGGTGATAGAATAACAATATCATATAGGTTAATCATCATAATCATCAACAGACCGCTCTTTACAAGCTTGTCAGGCAGATTGGAGATCGCTTTACTGAATATTCGCAACGGAAGAAACTTCTATTCAGTTTATTTCTTGTCGTAGAGTGAATGAATGAATGAATGAATGAACACTTCATTGCATAAATACAGGATACAGTCGGTACATATCGGTAACGGTAACAGAGAAAACAACAGGAGGTTTGCTCTTACCAATTAACGTAGCATTTCATACTGATTTGTAGTAGATCATGAATCGTTTCCCGCATAGAAAGTAGGACACTCAATTATTTTAGTTTAGAGGAAAGATAGATCTATGGTGAATAAAAATCTTAATCTCAATTCTAGTCTATTAATTGGGGCCTAAAATTCAGGTTGAAAATACAGGATTGTGCTTAGAATGTCACATTGCGGTGATATTGTACAGGATGCTAAGACTTTGGATCGTCTCTGGTTTTTTTATTTTTTATTTTTTATGTCATACTGTAGGCAAACAGGCAAGCGGGCCACCTGATGGAAAGTGGTCACCACTGCCTATAGACATTAGCAACACCAAGAGTATCGCTAATGCGTTGCCCACCTCTATAACACGTTGCTCTGGCAGCAAAAAGCAAATGCCACTCCACTGCCAAAGCCACGGTTCCCCAAATCCCCACCCCATGGAGCACTGGAAACCTTACTCACCGGCAGAAACACAATACTATTTAAAAGAGTATTATTTAGCTGCGATATTCTGTAAGGTGGAGGTACTTCCCCAGTCGGGCGGCTCCAATTCGAACGAGATACCCCGCTATGCCCTACCTCTCTTAAATACGCGCATCCAGAGTGATGCTAGCTCATGCTATACTGGCGGTGGGTAGCTTGATGTGCTGCCTTTTGTTGTATACCGAACGCCACATGGTCTACTTCAATGTTTTATTTTTATCTCTATTTAAGGAACTTTGTCCGGAGACACTGAATTATACAAGTAACAAATACAACATACGTTAATTTAGTGATCGAGCATATCTTTGTTAGTAAACTCTAGCCCAACCTACCTGCTGGTGTTACAATATCCTGCAACCGTTTGCGTTCACTTTGGAGGAAGTGATTGTTATGCTGAAGGCTCTTAGGGTTACTGCCTCTGTCTAAGTGTGCCTTTATCAAGATTCGCATAAAAAATAAGTAATTCGTAGGTCCAGTAGGTATTGAAGAGTAGGAAGTACCTCATCATCATCATTGGCTTTAGACACCTGTCATAGAAGATTTAAACAGTGTCACTGTTGATGGTACGGCACTTTCTCTGATGGCTGGAGAGGCCAACACGGGAAAGACAGTTTTGGTCACATAGTGAACAGACAAAAGAATTTGCCCTGGATCATCATCACAACAGTCCACTGTAGGACATTTGGCCTCTCCCACGAAAGGTGAGGTTATTGCCATAATCTCCATGCTTGGCAGGCGGTTTGGAGATCGCACCGTTATAAAATAACAATGGAAAACGCTGCTGCCCAGTCTGCCTACGGAGACTCTTGGACCTTTTGTCTCGAAAACATAAGTCGCCTTGTACGACACCCACGACCCTGGATGGTAAGGGATAACGCGCGAAACGACACTAAGGCGCTTACAATCCCTCGCCATTCAGGCGAACTAAACTAAACCTAAACTGCACCTAATTAACCGATTATTAAAATTTATAAATTTAAAAAATTGACGCTGCCAATTATACAGTAGGTTTTAAAATTAACAAACTAACATTTACCCCGCCCCACAGGCAATAGACCAACTAGCTATTTTTAACGATTTCCGTGCGAATAAACTGCTACCTATCATAGTGTCATAACCATACAAGTCTTTTTATCACACGATAAGAGCCAATGACATCAAAGTAATAGGTTATATTACTACATAATTAACCAACACTGGCAACAATCATCAATCACGGTTCTGCTAGCTCAACGTGCTACATAAAGCCTTTCATTTTAAAGGTATGTTTCAGGTTTCCTACCGCGTAAGAGTAGCCCGATATTTCGACGCATGCATCATGGTAACGGGACGACGGGGTAGGAAGCCCGAAACATATCTTTGAAATGTGTGATAATACTTTAAAACAATATTTATTTTAATTTTATTTACCATTATTTTATTTTAATATAGACTTAAGTGTTAGTTACAGTGGTTGAGACCTTCTATTAGGTGACCATACCTGTGTCAGGAGGTCTCACGATTATGTCATGTCTTTATTTAATAATAGACCATAAAAATATTGAAATTCTTGCCTGTGCGCTTGAGAATGTTAGTCGAGGATACATCCAGTCCAAACACTATTGTTACACATTCCGGTTTCTCAGAATCCGGAGATTACATGTAACTATGATACAATTTAATTCCTTTCCAATGTGAACCTTTAATTCGTATCGTTGTTCAAATCTAATAAACTCATGCATACCTACGGCGCTAATAGGCAACGGTGATGCGACGGACATCGCCCGACCAATAGGAGACCTGAAATCCGCCCGACCATGGTCGCACCATCGTTGCCAATTAGGACAGCGCCTACGCCAGTAGCTTAGCTCCGATGTGCTTCTTTAAAGATTTCATAACGAACTGTCACAATAAGTTATAGTAATAAATACTGCGCAACGCTCATTTCCCGAATACACTGCAGGACAAACGAAGATGCGCGCTGGCAATTTCGCAAACCTTCGCACGTAACAGTCCAGTGCGCATCGCATCGCATGTTGTCCTAGTAATTCACCTGCAGTTTGTGCAAGGGTTATGCAAGCAATGCGCCTAAATGGGGCGCTGGAAACGGCGCGGCCTCAAGATAAGATAGCAATAACCTGTTTGAGTTATTTAGCCTACATTATAAATAATAAATAATCCGCTTGGCGTTAGTGTGGCTGTACTTTCGCGCACGAGGGCCCGGGGTCAGCCTTTACCATGATCCAGGATTTGGCGGTCAGGTATATTTTTTTTATACTACCAAGGTGGCAAACAAGCTTACGGCCTGTCTGATGGTAAGCAGTCACCGCAGTGACCCTGCTACCAGGGGAACCTGATCAGACTGGAACATGGTTTCACATTCAGTTACCTGAATGTGCAAGTTTTATCACGATGTTTTCCCTCACCGTAACAGCATCTGTTAGCATTCAACTAATGCACATAACTCAGAAAAGAGTCATTGGTACATGGCCACAGTGGGATTCGAACTTAGTACCTCTCGCTTACGAGTCGAGGACCTTAATCACACGGCCACAGACGTTCCCCGTCTATTTTAATTTAGCTTTCATTATCCGACAAGAATCCGAACAAGTACGATAACCCCCGACAAGTTTACAAATACTTAAATATTTTCTAATCAACTGTACTAATTTTAATGAAACACAGTTATAAACCATCTCGATTAAACTGGCTTTCAAATAAAGAAAACCGCATCCAAATCGGTTCATCCGTTCGGGTGCTACGATGCCACAGATTTACACACCTCCGCACATACACTGAGCCACAGATACACACTTTAAACATAAAATAATAATAATATAGTCATGTCATCCCTTCTGAGTTATGTACATTAGTTGAATACTAACCGATGCTCTTACGGTGAGGGAAAACATCGTGATGAAACCTGCACATTCAGGCGACTGGATGTGTAACCATGATCCAATCTGGTCGGGTTCCCCTGGTAGCAGGGTCACGGAGGTCAGATGGCAGTCGCTCCACTGTAATTACCTGATCTGCCAAATACTGGATCATGGTCAAGGCGGACCCCGGGCCCTCGTGAGCGAGAGCACAACCGGGACATTAACGCTAAGATGATTTATAGTCATGTCATCCCCTCGTTTACACAGGCTCTGTCTCATTTTTTATTTATCTACTCCAAAACAACCTTTTAAAACGAATTCGTTAACTGTGTTTACTAATGTAAGTTTGTTGGACAATACTCTTTTAAACAGTAAATAATTACGTACCAAATTAAGGCAATTACGGCGATTTTACGTAATTACCTGCTGAAGCACAAGGCATGGTAAGTGCCCCAATTTTTTTGACATGACACACATTGCAAAGGTAACGAGATTTTCACAATGCTAGCAATGTATGGCAAAGGGATATTTCACAAGGCATTGAGGTAAGAAAAATTGTTTGTGACAACCGCGAATGCCGCAACAGAGAATATCTGCTTGTTTGTTTGCCAACTTGTTGCCATTTTGGGAGTCGGCCTTACCTCAAAATGTACAGAGAAATTATGTACCTTCAGTTTACAATTTTCGACAGAATGGCCAGGCTATAAATAGGTATAACATCTATACATAGTATAAAACGAAGTCGCTTCCCGTTGTCTCTATCTATGTACGCTTAGAACTTTTAAACTACGCAACGGATTTTAATGAGGTTTTCAACCATAGATAGAGTGATTCAAGAAGGGAAGGCTTAAGCAAGAACGAAGACGCGCCTGGTCCAATTTTATGAAAGCGTGTGCCTAGTGCTCGTTTCTGGTACCTACATCAAGGCAGTTTATGCTTAGGTTTTGATAAGTATGCTAAAGCTAAAGAAAAAAAAGTTTAAAGAGAGGCCCTGATTTTAGCCACCAACCTGTATTTCTGGCAGCAGTTCTTAGTTACATATAAGGAAGGTTGACGACGACTGTAACTGTACATGTGAGATCATTTTCTGAGTCATGTCTGTTAAAATATTGCCTATTGAGTGCGCTCTATAACACGACAAAATGTACGCAAGCAGCTTAAAACCCTATAACATGAGTTGTGACATTTTTGATTAAACAAAATAATTTCTTTTTGTTAGTTTCGATTTATTAGAAAAAAAATCAATCCAACATTAGATATAAGTATAAGTATTTATTTATTGATTTAAAACTTCATGTACATTACAGTACAATGGCGGACTTAAAGCTTCGTAGCTTTTTCTACCAGTCAACCAGAGAGAAAAATTACAAGGCGGTGCAACAAAAAAGAAGAAAAAAGAACATAAAACAGACTAAAAGTAACATTATTTAATTTATACATCAAACATTCACAGACCGAAATTTATAGAGAGAGAGAGAGAGAGAGAGAGAGAGAGAGAGAGAGAGAGAGAGAGATAAAACAAGGAACTGAGCATAACAAGCTACTGGCACACCCAACAACACTACTGCCCAAACACTTCATAAAAGAGAAAAACTAAGTAGGAAAATATATAAGGTGTTACAGAGACTTTAGGAAATTATTGTGAACTGCTTTTTGAAAGTAAATTTACTGGGACTTCGTCTAATCTTCAAAGTCTGGCAGCGATTAAGGAGAAATAATTAGACAGTCGGTGGTCGTGGATGTCACAAAGATATTGAAACTTGCATTTCAAATGTTCAGGGACGGCTGGATCGTGAAGTATGGAGAAGGGGGAGGTAAGAATTCTTTGGTTGCGGCGATGTCGTATAGGCAGCCATGGTATTTATACTTACTCATATCTAGGTAGGTATACCTACAGAATATTTAAATCATGTGTGAACCGTTTAATAAAATCCCTATCTTTGCATTACTTATTATTTATTATTAATATTTTAAATTAAGTTTACTTTATATGTATGTAATTTTTTTTTATTTTGTGAAACATTTTTATTTAGTTTTATAAATTGTAGTATTAAGTTTGTACATATTGTAGTGTAACTATGTAGATAAAATCAATAGCTAAGTATTTAGACATGAATTTATTGACCGTAAAGAGTAATAAC
Organism: Blastobasis lacticolella; assembly: GCA_905147135.1. Lineage (NCBI taxonomy): Eukaryota > Metazoa > Arthropoda > Insecta > Lepidoptera > Blastobasidae > Blastobasis > Blastobasis lacticolella. Next base: position 4,957,570 of record LR990042.1, on the reverse strand, counting down.
AACGAAGAAATTAGTACTACTTTTCGTCAAGGAAAATCTGTAAAGGTCGTGATTGATTAGTATCAGCTTATACATGAGCTTATGAAGTAAAATCATCCCATGTAAACAATGCATAGAACCATTGGTTCTTTGTCCATAAAGTTAACACTCCACCGACAAGGTTTTCTATGACCATTAAAGCAAATCGTTGTTTATTTGAAGGTACGTGGTCCAAACTTGATCGTGCGACCTTTATATTCGGAGGCGAGGTTACGACACAGTGAGCGCATTCTGAGGATTTATTTTATTAAACGACGGCTTGATGGACGTACGATATCAAATGTCAATTTTGAAAGGTGGTGGAAGGGGTAAAACAAGTTGTAGAGTATGTAGAGGTACTCCCTGATGACAATCATAACATATATGCTCGTACTGGTACACTCACGTTTGTATCCCATGAATTCTACTAAATTCGGAAAGGAATTGAACGGTGATGTCGATAAAAATTTGTTTGAGATATCTATTTAACAGGGATTTATCTCAAATTCAAGTCCTATGGGTATTTACAGCTTGCGCCATGTTGTGGTATGAAATCTGGGAAAGTCGTTCGTGGACAATGGGTCAGAATCGACGGATGATGGTAAACGCTAGCTATCGACCGTAACGTCTACGATTAATGCATTTAAGTTTTATGTAACAAAAATACAGAACCGCAGGTGTGCTGTTACTGTGAGGACGATGACGATTATGGAGAGTTAAAAGGGCCATAGTAGCTGGAACCTAGTCAAATTTATATTTGTATAGTTTGTTTATTTACTTATATATGTCAGTAGCAGTCAAATTATTAATATTACACGTCATATACTTGTTTATCTATGCTCCTCTTCATCATCATCCTGGCGTTAAATCCCGGTTTCGCTTTCGCGTGGCCCACTTATCTCGGTCGTCAGCATCCTTAGTGGTAAGCCTTTTGGCATGCATGTATTACTTGACGACGTCGAGCCATCGCTTCTTGGGCCGGCCTCTCCATCCCGTGCCCGGAGGGGATGGCATGGCCAGTCATTTGTTCCCTAAGTAATTTGCAGGACTGCGCAAAAGGTGATGCCCCTGGTATTGCAAACGTTCGTAGGCTGCGGTGACTGCTTTCCATCAGGCAGGCCGCAAGCTTGTTTGCCACCATATGGTATAAAAAAAAACAGGTGGCCACACCATCGAAGGCGGTATATTCTTGCAGCTTATCTACAATATCATGGACGTCAAGGCTACCCCGACTATGGACGTTTCGGACGCGATCCTACCGGGAAAGACCACAAATGTTGCATAAGATATATTTTGAGGAAGTAAACTACAGAATTGCAATTATTTGGGAAATAATTCCGATAAGTTCAAATAGCAAAGATAACACTCTGCTATTTGAAATACCTACGAATCCCTACGATATTTATCGATATTTGCCTATCTCTAGTCGCGAGTCTATAGGTGAGCTAAATCGTTCAGAATGTTGTTGTTGTGTGTGTGTCAATATCTCTTGGTTGACTTTATTTTGTGCATGAAGTTTTAATAAATAAATAAATGTTCTACAACCCTAATCAAAAGTCATTGCGCCCGAGCTCAGGCGATCGCAAGCCATGTGCGCGCGCGCCTCAAGGTCGCTAGTGAAAGTGAAATGTTGACTCGCGCAATCAACACGTAATGTTGGCCATACTATTGAGTTTAGATGGCTACGGTAATGCGCATGAGTTTGGACACCGCAATTGACCCGGTTGTGGTTGCATCCACGAGTTTGTAGCCAAATGCCACTGCACGAAGTAGCAGCAGACGGCATCGGAGAAATTAATTGTTGTTTAAAAAAATATGCTCTCGCGCACGAGGTCTCGGGGTCCGCCTAAACCATGATTCAGGATTTGGCAGATCAGGCAATCACAGTGGAGCGACTGCCATCAGACCTGACCCTGCAACTAGGGGCACCTGACCAGATTGGATCACGGTTAAACATTCAGTCGCCTGAATGTGCAGGTTTCTTCACGATGTTTTCCCTCACCGAAAGAGCATATCGAGTAGTATTCAACTAATGTACATATATAACTCAGAAAAGAGTAAATAATACATGGACACAGTGGGATTTGAATACGGCACCTCCCGCTTACGAGTAGGATACCGTAACCACTTAGTCTTCCGAATTTCTAAAACCTTAATCATTCGCCCATCTTGGGTAATGACTACGATCTTACCTCTAAGTATCGACAGCTTGATCTCGTCTTGGCACAGGGTGATGACCCTTTCTATTTTCTGCGGAGCGGTGGGGGGGTTCCGACATCTTTTCTCCTGTGAACAAAGACACATTCATGAGATTCTTTTGAGAATTTTACTTTAATTTTTTTTCTAAAGTTGCAAAAGTAATTATCCCTAATACCATATGTTATGTCATGCTTGACACATGAGATTTTGCGTTGTTAAAAGTGTTGTACACTACAGTAATACCGAATGAGATTAGGTAAAAATTAAAATGAATGCATGTAACAATGTAATTGCAAAATATTATTAGGCAAACGCTTACTACATTAATTTTTACAAGTTGTTGTAATAGTTGCGCTGTTTATGTTTATGTTGACTGGCCGTGTGGTGTCCGGCAGAGTAGAATAGCACCAACCCATTACACTCGTGGGTGTCGTACAAGGCGTCTAATGTTTCGAGGCAAAAGATCTAACAGTCAGGAACAGGAAAATGGGCAGCAGCGTTTTCCATTGTTATATTTATAACACTGCGATCTCCAACCCGTCTGCCAAGCGTGTAGATTATGGCAATAACCTCCCCTTTCGTGGGAGAGGCCCTTAGTCCTGCAGTGGACTGTTATGGGTTGTGATGATGATAGTAGACTGTAGCAGATATGGTGTCGTTTCAAAATCTCCAAAATATTTAAACTGGAAACAATCCTATCGAATAGGTACCTAAAATTTTAGACCAACAACTAATCAACGGCCCTTCGTAGTTTCTGCCAGCTAGGGGCAGAAACTACCAGGCAAGCTTCAAAAATAGGGATTTTTGAACGATTAAAACAATTTTTAATTTTTATTTTCGGCATGAAAAATTTGATGTTTTATGCTGATTTTCCCTTTTTTTGCCCATACTCTTTCTTTGTTGCCAATAAAAAATATTGAATCTTTTGAAAGATCATAATTAAAGACCGTTCTAATCGATACGAGCGATTCAATAATAGCCCCCGGTTCCGCTTGCCTGCTCTACCTCCTCCACCGGTCTTGGCCCGGTCTTCAGCATCTTGTGTCCAACTCAAATGTGTAGATTTATGTAAACGATTCACCCTGACCACAATGTTTAATTTACAGTTGAATGGTCCAATAAATTTTAATGACAGAGACCGTAACAACCTTCATTGGGAGGTGAACTGACTGACATTTATAAAAAATACTGCAAAAAAAAAAACCATTCTATAATTTACATTAATTTGAAGGAAACTATCGTCAATCGTCACACATGAGTGAGTTTAGTTTAGCTATATTGACATATTGCTCAAATATTTAATATTATTGATTTTAAAATAAATGTAATATGTGCTACTTTACGTATTTTATATAATTAAACATTGACATGTAATTTATGTTACCAAATAAATAATAAATCCTCATCAATGGCAGCAATTTGGGAGACATTCGTAGAAATAGATTTTTAGGCTAGTTAGTTAAGTTTTGGCCGTTGTTTAGATTTTTGTTTTATTTGCGTGCGTGTGTATAGTTGATAAGAATTTTTATTAATTGCGTAAAAAAAAAAGTATAATATAACATAAATACTGTAAATCCTTGAATTCCAAATTCATTCTTCAAACACACTTTCATCTTATCAAGTATCAGCGAATCTTCGTCCAGCTCTGCCGAAATTTATGCATTGTCTTCTACTATTGCACTATAAAACGGTGTCAAAACCCATAGCTTCAAGTCCATGGTAGGTCATGGGAGATTGGGCACGGTCGTCACTACAATCAAATTCCTACCTTTTTGTTCATTGTTTCTGTATTTTAAGAATGCGCACACTTAGGAAACAATAGCCGTTTAGTTATTGTTGCAGCCGTATTTAAAAATAGTGAAAAATAGACTTGTGTATATACCACAGGGGTAGGTTCTTCCGGCAGTATGGAAGCGGTGCTGGAAAATACAATAACGTCGATTGACATTCGCTAGCTTTGACGCTACTTACGAATAAATAAAACCCTACTAATATTATAATTGCGAAATCGAAATCGTCAACTGTATTTTTAAATTAAATGAATTTTACTTTACCCCTACCTACCCATTTTTGTTCTTGTCATAACTATACCGCTTTATCTATTGTTGAAAACCGCATTAAAATCACTTGTCTAGTTTAAAAGAACTAAGCGTACATAGATACATAGGAACAGACGGTGGGAAGCGACTTTGTTTTATACTACACGTATGTATAGATGTCGTAGGCAACTGATTGAATTGAGTCGATCGTTATTTCAATTCGGTTAGGTTAGGTTTGTATTGTGACAGAGAGCAAAAGAGCCCCGCGAAGCGCCCTCCGACAACACGGGACAAATGATATGCTCAGGCAGATCTCGAAGATCGGCCTACGATATATGCTTTAAGCTTATAGCACAGGCCGAGAGCTTAGTGCGAATAAAGTTCCTGCAGTATGGATGCGGCGCTGGAGAGGCTCAGTGACGACAACTGACATTCGTGAGCCTTCAATCGTTCTACAAATACAAGGTGCGTTCGTGAAGTTCACGTTATGTAAGTGAGAATGCGTAAATCAAACATTGTGTCGGTACAAGGTCAGTCTTGCAGTTACGACAAGTCACACATGCAGTTAGGAGCTACTTTTACTACTTACTTTTAAATGTTATGGTCATAAAGACAAACTCATAAAAATATTTATTGCAGCTATAGGTAGTTTTACCACATGTTCAGGACAAGCTGATAAGACTTGTTAAATCTTCTAATTTCAAGTGCTATGCTATAAACAAGTGTAAATACTAAAACAATGCGATGGCAAGTACCCAATTAAAATCCCTGAAGTAGTATTATACTAATAAAGTAAAATATTTGTTTGAAGATTATATTAAGATATTCTTTGTATATTTTATTTTTACTGTAAGGGAAACATCGTGATGAAACCTACACATTCAGGCGACTGAATGTGTAACCATGATCCAATCTGGTCAGGTTCCCCTGGTGGCAGAGTCACGAAGGTCACATGGCATCGAAGGCGGTACCCGGGCCCTCGTGCACGAGAGCACAACTGGAACATTTATTTTTTATTCTTTGTAAATTTTACTGTGCAATAAATTGTTAAATTAAAAATATATACATATATACTTTAATGTTTTCTTGGACATTGGATTGACGAATATTTTTGAATATTTGTATTGAATATTAACGTCAATACAATCCACTACTGTCTAGACACATTGACTATTGCTGCAACAAACAATTTGCTAGACCAATTTGCATGCAATTCATAGAGCAACTAAGCCTTGTATGTTGTTGGCCAACTATCCATAAATTATTGACGAAATAACTCGTACAAACATAAATAGAGATATGTCCTAGACCCAAACACGTTCCATGGTCACCATATTACATAATGTCTTTGGGCCACTTGTTCCGACGGGCTAGTCCTTTCGCTCAGAAAATGTCTATTAACCAATTAATTTGACTCGTGAATATTATTTCATTGCAGTGTAAAATGCATAATATACAAATAAAAATTACGAATTCTCAAGCGTCGTTGCACCGGAAGCCGGAAATACATGTGGCATGGTCAGTTTACTCCAGCCCCGAACTAAATTAACAGAATTTAATTCGGACTTTTGACAACTTAAAACTTTAAATAGAGCGACAAGATTAAGTCTTTTTAAAGAATCTTTGTTAACGAGTAGCCCGATATTTCGACGCAGTTTCATGCATCATGGTCACGGGTCGAATGGAGAACTGCGAGCGCCGGGCGGTGTAGGTTAGCGATAAAGCGGCCGAAGTAATAAGTTACAACATTAAGCTTAAATATAAATGGCCTATAAATTAAAAAAAAAAAGTGTTCTTCTGTCTACTGCTGGCCACCCTGTTTTAGATAGTGCCATGGCGGCATTGAAAAGAGTGAGTGAGTTTATCCATTCAACAATTCAATTACCATTCATCGCACTTCAGGAAATTTCCATTTTCCATTGTGACTCATTTTCCAATTTACACTTGCAATGAAACTAAGCATTAACAGTGGACCTTGGTGCCGGAAGGCGGAGGTAAAGAGATTAATAATCATAAAACAATCTGCTTCGATAATTTTATAGTTTCTTTTTCTTACATTCTATTCTAATTCATTCGATTTTCATTGACCTACAACTGCCTACAATCTTCTACTCACTGCCACATTTCCGCGCTGTTCCTGCTTCCTTTAAGCATTTTTATTACATCTGCATGATGTTTTAATTGTTTTAGAAAAGTATTCATGATGGATGCGTAATTATTTTGTTGTTTTAATGCGCAAATCTCTACAACTGAGATTCTATTTAAATTTGTATATTAAATATTTTTCGCTTGTATTATAATCAGGAAGTCTTTAAATTGCATATGAACCTACTTTTAAGTGGCAGATTAACAGTATGCAATGCAACAAAACTGTACATGCACTAGTCGCAGAGATCCAATTCTCAATATTGTTCCTAACCGTGAAAGTGGTTTACTTACCGCCTTTGTAATGTTAACTGACGGAATGAGAATATGTCAATGTGTTTGTACGAGTAGAGAAAAACATATGGGTACCACTAGGTACTCATAATGTCGCTGCGTAACGAACGAAAGTACCTGAGTACAGTAATTGTAAAGGAAAAACAATACAGAACACACAACTTGCGTGAGGCACCGTACCTACATATCAATAGACAGGCTGGCACTTTGTTTTTACTAACCTAAGCAACAGGTGTCGGAAAACCCCAACATATGTCTACATACTCGACATTAGACTAGTACTAGACTAATACAAATATACTGAAACTGGCTTACGACGCGAGGATGCCCAAGACCGCACGAAATGGAGGAGAATAAGTCGGAAAGGGGACCTGACCGCTCGTATGATGATAAAGATGAGGTACTTACCTATACTGAAACCGTCCATATTCGATCATGGTTACACATTTAGAAGCAGGTCACATCGCTCACCGTGTAAGAGCATCGGTTAGTGTTCAACTAATGTACATTTAACCACAGAAAAGAGTCAGTGGTAAATAACGGCACTGGGATTCGAATCAGGTACCTTGGGGTACGAGCCGGACCATATAACTGGCCACCGACGCTCACTATGCGTACGTCCGACTACGGTCACATCAAGTCACTTTTAGTAGCAAACTCACCGCTTTTCATAACGACTTTGTTTAATGAGGTTCTCTCTATGTCACAATAGGTACTAGACTGCTCTCCCACAGAACAAAGAGAAGAAAACGCCGCACGCACCGGTGAAAGTTAATAAATGCAGACGTGGAGATTGGATAAATGGCGGTTTATTGACGAGACAACCTACATGATGTCTGTAGATTTGTGTTTTAAGAGCTTTTACGTATTGTCGATCCAAATCCTAGAAAATGTTTATTTAAAAAAATGTTTTAGCGTAAATGTCCCGGTTGTGCTCTCGCGCACGAGGGCCCGGGGTCGCTAAGATCCAGGATTTGACAGATCAGTTAATTACAGTGGAGCTACTGGCTTCTGACATCCGTGACCCTGCATCCAAGTGAATCGGGCCAGATTGAATAATGGTTACATCACGATGTTTTCCCTCACCTTAAGAGCATCGGTTAGTATTTAACTAATGAACATTACTCAGAAGAAAAGAGTCATTGGTACATGGCCGCAGAGGAATTAAAACCCGGTACCTCTCGCTTACGAGTACCTCAACCACTCGGCCACCTACGCTCCGAAAAATCCTACAAAATGTTTACCACGGCTAAATTTGGCATTTCGTTTTTTAGCGTTTTCATAAACACTACGAGATAACTCAAAGCTCAGAGAGTTAAAAGACGGCGCTTCTATGGAGATTGTCAACTGTCTGGCGACCGATTACATAAAGAAACTTGTTTAACGGCTCGGACGACAGTGCTGTATAGCTTTAACATTTCGATCGTGTTTTGTCTCGTCGCGTGTGAGAGTGTGACTGATGGTGATTGAATTGTTTGTTTTTGGAACATAATGTGTTTGGCCTATTAAGATGTAGGGTAGATTTTGGAGTATTGAATTGGAACATGTTTAGCAATGATGAACATTTGGCGATGTATTAGATGTTCTTTGGAGGTTTATGTCCACCGGTGGTCCTGTGGCTGATTTGAATGATTAGCTACGTGAGTTCATTTCGCAGTAGATCTCCTATTGGATACATTTACGAGTTTTGGTAATCACTTAGTTCGCATCGAATCTATTCTTAAAAGGGGATTATTCCTTCACCCCAGTGTCATACTAAAGTTTCGAATCAAGAATCCGAAATAAAAAATACCTATGTCATGAAAAATGATTTGGTTCCGCGAAACGTCATCAAGTGATGAACGATGACGACAAACACGCGAGCTACCCGGCACCCCCGCTTTCAGTCCCACAACATCTTCCTCAGCAGGCGCGGATCTAGGCCCTAAAAAAGATGTGGGAAAGATCACCTGAAAATCAGCCAAGTGCGAGTCTGATTTTCCAGCAAAGCGTGTGGGGCTCTACAAATGGTACCTTTATTTTATATTAGGTAATAAATTTTTGACATTTTGGCACTTAAAAGCTGAGGGTAATAATAAGAAAACCAACTTTTCTATACAACGTTAGCCTTGGCCTTCAATTAGGGTCGCGGGCATGCCCATCGTGCCCAACGTTGGATCCGCGCTTGCTCCCCAGCCTACCTCACCGCGGGCGATATGATTGTGTGGAAAACAGCGATCAAACATTCTACCTAGTTCCTCAGTTTATAAAAACGATCTCCAATCAAAAAGATATCTAAACTTCACACAATGTAAACAAACGTTTAATGGTAACTGACATTGGTCGCGAACTTCGAAGGCCCTGGCCTACTCAATGATGCATTGTTTATCTCTTACGGCGCATCAAAGCACGTACAGTTACATCACTGTGTGGCTACAGCATCTCATGGAGTATTGCTGTAGGTACTGGTACTGCAATATCCTAAGAAATTCTGGTATTAAGGGTATGTGTGTCTGTCTGTCGCATCGTAACTCCCAAATGGCTGACCCGATATCGATGCGGTTACCTTTATTTGAAAGACAGTGTAATCGATATGGTTTTTAGCCTTTTTTAGGTTAGTTTAGGAAATATATGAGTACCTGTAAGTGCGTATACTTGCTCAGGGATTGCTCGACATTTTCTGTCGGTTAGGTTATAAAATAATCTTAGAGCATCAGTGGCCTAGTGGTTAAGGTGTACATTTGTTGAACACTAACCGATGCTCTTATCGTCAGAGAAAACATGGTAATGAAACCTGCATATTCAGGCGACTGAATGTGTAACCATGATCCAATATGGTCCGGTCCCCCGGTTAACAAAGACACGGACGTCAGATGGCAGTCGCTCCATTGTAATAACCTGATCTGCCAAATCCTGTATCATGGAAAAGCGGAACCCGGGCCCACGTATGCAAGAGCACAATTGGGATTGGGATTTATGCCAAGATGAGGTTATAAAATCCTCTAACATCGATCGTGATTCTCAGGCGCAGAGTCATTGCGTAGGCGCATACGCAGCCTCGCTGACGTAGACGCTGACTTGTATGGGCAAGCGCCGGACTTATATGGTCAGGCGTAGGTAGGACAGTGCCTTGAGATGGGTATGTGACTTGAGTTTTGTATATTCAAGACGGAAAACATGTGAAGCCAGACGAAAATCACGTATATAAGCCATAGTCTATCACAATATTTGTATGATAGAAATGATAAAGAAACTATAGGCAGAAGAAGCTATAGGAAGGAAGATATAGGTCTTCAGTTTAAGTAACTCAATCGATTACTGTATACTACTTGTAATTAATCTTAAAGCATACAAAATTAGTAACATGTGTCAGAGTACAATATGTCTATGATGACGTAAAATTAGTTGTAAAGACATTTATTGAATAATGTAGTCGATTTACGATGTCTATGACATGTATCTATTCTATTACCTTTTATCCAAGTCTGTAATTATAATTCTCTCCAATACAAACTCAAAGGTTTGCTGGTAGAAAACTCAATTAATGAGTTAAGCTCGCGTTTGTACATCTCTGTTACTGTACTGTATAATTATGTCATGTTTGTGTACAATAAAGAATAAAGAAAGAAAGAAAGAAATACATAAATTGCGCGAAGAAGCCCAACACAACAATAAACGCAAGCCTATAGTACCTACTTATTAATTTGTCAATTGGTTTGCATAACAGCCGTTACGTCAGGCGTCAGGGTTCGCCAACATTCGGTCGCGTCTTCCGCAAAGCGGCGAAATACTCTGTAATCTGTTACTTTTTTACATTACCTCAGCCAATAATTGATTAGTCGGGTTGCGGATCACCACAAGTTAAGCGGGAGAACGATATCTTGTGCAATAAACTGCGTAACTGCATTTTACTATTTTATTATGAAATAAATCCTCGATGTAGATTTGGTGGGAAATATTGGAATTTAAATTTTCGTCCCACACCGCGTCTGTCTGTTCGCGATAAACTAAAAAACTACTGAACGGATTTTCATGGGGTTTGTAAAGCTTACTACCCGTGCGAAGCCGGGGCGGGTCCCGAGTATAAAATAAAGTCGCTTTTCGTGTCTGTTTGTTTGTATATATCAGCTGACTCCTCCTTAACCACGCAACGGATTTTGATGCGGTTTTTACTATATTTTAGTGAATTTCTTCCGTTTATATGTATAATACATGCATAATATTATAATAGATTTTACCCGATATCCGTACGATGCCGGGGCTGGTCCCTAGTGTAATCTTAAATTAGCAGGAATATTGAACTCAATATTATGATTGGTAGAGTAGAATTCCGTTTCGACAAGTCTTGAATAGGTTCTAAATAACAATAATTCTATAACGTCATCAGACAAGTAAGAATGAATGACGGTTAACAAGGATTATTATATCATAAATAATTGGTTCTTCTAAATGAATAATTATGTTAGGTACATTAATGAATTGTGAAGGAATGATAATATTAATTCGATTACGTATATAATTAAAATGCAACTTTCTAATGCCTCATTTAAAATAAAACGACAACATCTTCCGTGTTTAGCTAATCTATATTTAGGCGCTGTCCGAATTGGCAACGGTCGTACGACGGCCGTCGACCTACCAATAGGAGACCTCAAAATCGCCCGTCGGCGACCGCTGCCAATTAGGACGGCATCTAAGTCGTAAAATACGCCTATCATGTAGCATGACGCATTTTTCGAATTGAATGGTTATACTTTGGTGTTGCCAATATATTGAAACATTGAACTTATTGTATTTTCCGCAGAAACATTGAAAACAGGTAGTTATCAAAACAAAACAGCAAATCGCTACCAAAGTACAACATTAAGTTCAACATTAAGTTCTTTAAGAAAAGGTTGTAGATGATGCCCTTGGTATTGCAAACGTCCATAGGTTGCGGTGACTGCTTACCAGCAGGCGGGCGGTAAGCTTGTTTGAGACCTTAATATTATATAAAAAAAGTTATTTTCTATCAAAATTACAAAGAAACGTATCTTTAACAGCAACCAATTTCACTTTGATTTGGTTAATATTGTATTGTTATTTGTGATTTTAGTATATTTTATAACTCGCCTCAAAATATCGTCCCGCAGCGAGTGGTTGAGATCGATTTACGTGACAAGTGATCTCAAAAAGCGATTTTGCGGTGTTGAATAAAAATTATAGGTCGGGCGATCGACTCGTATCGATCGATTCATAAATTACAGCCCACGGGCCTAATTCTCGTGGGGTGACATATCGAATTCGACATTCTTCTAGCTACATATTTTTATTAAATCTTCGACAACAAAATTTCTTGCAAAATTCAATGACATTTTAAATACATGTATATAAAAAAAACATATTTGTGGCTCAAGAAAATGTCAATTCTAATGTCGAAAGCGTAATCTACGCAATCCAGAACTATGCCACATAAATGTCACAAAATCACCTTTTGACAAACCACGCGTGGCTGTACCCAGTAATTAGCATAGCGTTTTCGACGCAACGCAGCGTAACGGGTTACTTTCCCTGTTGTTTCGTTAACGCACCAATTGTTGCGGACGCCTGACGGCGAGGCGGCGTTGTGCAAACGCGGCTTAACTTAATTATCTTTTTATAAGGTTTGCAACTTCTTTACAATAATTGGACGCAAATATTTGGGACGATCGATCGATGCGATTCATCGATTGGCTAGGTACAAAAAAATTTTACGTCACACGTGGTATAGGTCCACAGGTTGGAAATATTTTTATGAATTTTTTTAAAATAACTCTATATTTTTTGGCTGTCTACTACTATTTTCGATAAAAATACAATTCTGTAGAATTTCTGCAAAGATTTTAAATATATAATCATAATACGAGTAAATGCTTAATAAAGAACTATAAACGAATAAAACATGCAGATATTGCTTTTTTTATGCAAGAACCCACTATCTACATTTAACATTAATGAAGGCTAACATTATTATCGTCCTTTACCACCTCTATTATGATGATTGATTATCATAATCTTACTTATCTTTATATGAACAGAACTATCGTCACGTGAAAGTCGTCTCTACCATAACCGTTTTATCAAACCTTTACCTTAATTCGATACTAATATAGAAATTAGCAAAAACCACATATTCTATAATCTACATACCGCAGTGATTTCTGTCTGTCCCTGTCGGGAATAGAACCTGGGACGCTCTGCGCGATAGAAATAGTACGAAACTCTTAAATGTCAAAATAAGAAGCAATGATCGATACCACTGCAGGTAAAAGGTAGGTAGTGTGACATAACTGGTTGTCAAGGTCATGGAATGGAAACTGGAGCAAAGTTATGTGTCTCAGATAAAGCTGTTTGTGTAAGATATGGAACCTTGGAAATGCATTAATCTCTATTTGTCAATTACAACGGCAAAGTAAATATGTGGTGGCTTAGACAGTATAATGACGGTAAATTGTACTTAAGAGGCCGACGTTCTTCAGGAAGTTTAAACAACAACTGCTTCTTCTTTTTTATTAGAATGTAAATAGCAAGCAGGTATTTTGCTTATCAAATAATTTGTGTAACTTACATTTTCAGCTGAAATCGCGCTATCGCTCAATGAGATGCCAAAAACGCAGAGGCAGCACAGTAGGGCACTTATTTTGCGAACCATTTTGTTGCACTGGCACAAAAACTCCGGGAAAAAAAGAAAATTAATTAAAGGAAATAATAATATCACAGGGTTTTAAATTCGAATGTGTTCTTTTTTCGAACGGCGAACGTGCGCGAAAGGCGCGCTGCTTGGCAGTGTGGCAGCGTGAACTCTTGTGTGGGGATTTTTGAAAGGCCCGCGTAGGAGGGCTGTGCGGATTTCACACCGTCACGTTCCTTTGCACGTAAGACGAAAAAAATAAGAAGAAATAAATTAGTAACGTAATGATAGCGACAATGTATGATAAAATAAAAATATACATAGTCGTGGTAAGTAGATACTTACTACTTTAGTACACCATACCTATAATTATTACATACAGGGCGTTTGGTACATTGCTTGCCAAATTAAATTGGCTGAAGAGAGGAGCTATTTGCTATCGTTAGGTCCCAAGAAACCCGTGGGTGCGATGAAAGCATATGTCAAGAAGGTTCAAGAATGTCAAGAAGTTCAAATTAAAACTTTGCACCAGGAGAGATGGTGTTGTAATTTGGAAGTAGATATGTACTTTTAGGCTGAAAGCACTACCTACTAAAACACTTAGAGTCTTCTATTTGTTAGATTTTTATATAATATTTAATTTTAAAAGGTGAATTATATTATTTTATCGTCTCACGACGTAAATTGTCCTTCCAGGATTGAATATTTCTCTTCACCTATTCCTAAAAATTCCTAATACCTAATTAATATTATGGACTACTTTGATCAATTCTATTTTTCTATTATTAAGTTTTCCTTTCATACAAACAAAGTATGCAATACGTGTGACAACACCGATAAGTGGCATATGTTACTAAAAATAAACCATCCTTCCAGAGAAAAATAAGGGATCAATATAACTAATATTTGCACGTCCGCATGCAGACTGATCATGATTATTATATACTGATTGACTGCATTGGATTTAATATTTGTTTAAGACCTGAATCGTTAAACTGTATTCATGCAAATAAACGCAGCTCAATGGGTGAAGAATTTAAATATTTACTTGTAGTTTTAGTGTTCATTAATTACCCTAGTTATAATTAGCGACTCGGCTATTAATGTCATACGAATAAATAAATATATGCAAATAAATTTATTATGATTATGACCCCGTCAATCAAAGTAACCCCGGTATATGGCACATTTTTAAAAATTGTATTACAATTTTAAATATTGTTTAAAGCTTTTAAGTAAAAACGTGTTGTAAAAAGGTAGTAAGTACTACCAGGAACATTACAACTAAAGTTCCTAACATTGTCTTATAGGCAAATACCTATAGGAACTATAAATCTACTCAACGGAATCTTCGTTCACAAAAACTACAGGAGTAAGAATAGTACGTTCTATTTGATTTATTGCAAACCTTAACTCTTAAAGTTTAAATATTATTATCTAATCATTTAAAAAATTAAGTAATAATTTAAGTAAGTACAAACATGAGAATTTATTATATATGTATATCTTAAAATCCGGTCAATGCACGATAAGGCAAAGTTTAGGCAGACATACGTTTTGAAATTGAAGTAGGTTGGTAAGAGTTATTGCCAAAGAATGAAATCTGACAAACAAAGTTGCTTTGAAAACCCAATGTAACAGAGATAATATTATAACAAAGCTTAAAGAGTAAATTATGGCTCCACCTGTTTTTTGACACTTGACAAACAATAAAAGGAAAACATAACAATCCATACCGCGGTAGCAAATTTCATCCTCGACATATTAGTACGTACGTGAGTAGCATGAGTACTTACATCAATTGACGTATCTGTGACTTGCCTTGATTTTTGAAATTACTTGTCAATACCGACAGCGAACGGTTCAAAAATGGGGAAAATCAGCGTCATGCAAATTTCTCTCGATCAGGGTTGCAGCTATCGTAACTTGCAGCAACATATTGAATTTTTCTTAGTGGTTTTTTATTTTGCTGATAATAAAAAACCAGTGCCAAAGACAGCTAAGATTCTCGTTAAGCACTTGGAGACTTTACTCACCGGCAGGAACACAATTTACACAGTTAGGCTGCGCTATTGTGTAAGGTACTTCCCCAATCGGGCGACTCCAATGAGGAGTTTTCCAGTAGGTATAGATAGTTGGTTTCAAAAAGCATCAATAGATGGCGCTCCTACAATTTTGGTAATCTTTTTATAATCTGTATGATGGTGGCAGTGATTTCATGCAGCCGACTGATACTAAACTTAAAAATAAAATGTTTAATAATATAAACATAACTGTTAAAGGTTGAACGAAGTGTAAAAAGAAATATTTATAGAAGTTAGCACTATGTTCCATTATTATTACAACCTCTAAAATGGTTGAAAACTATTGACAAATACAATATTATAAAATACAACGTACAGTGTTTATATCTTGTTTGCTAAGAACCTATTTCAAGCGATTATCAATTACCAAAATTGTCGGGGCGCCATCTAGTGAGTGGTTAGGAATGCTTTAGATACCTATTGGAAAACTCCTCATTCAAAACGGATTCCCCATTGTGTCCTACCTATCAAAAAATAAAAATTGACTAGAGGATAGTATGATAGGAGCGTCGGTGGCCGAGTGTTTAGATAGGGCTCGTAAGCGAGAGGCACCGGGTTCGAATCCCACTGCCGCCATGTACCAATAACTCTTTTCTATATAATGTACATTAGTTGAATACTAACCAATGCTCATATGGTGAAGGAAAATATCGCGATAAAACCTTCACATTCAGGCGACTGAATGTGTAACCATGATCCAATCTGGTCAGATTCGCCTGGTAGCAGGATCACGGAGGTCAGTTGGAAGTCGCTCCGCTGTAATTACTTGATCTGCCAAATCCTGGATCATGGTCAAGGCGGACCCTGTACCCCTCGTTCGCGAGAGAACAACGGGACATTCACTGAACACAAAGATGGTTATTTATAGATAATAGTATGATGATTATTATATTAGACGGGACTTACACGCGACGTACCATTTCGGTTTGTTTTCCCAAAGTTTCGGTAGGGTTACACCCACCGTGGTCACAAGAAGATTGCTGTGGAGAGGTGACAGCAGCGGTGATGTGCTGGTAGACTCCTACCCTCACATAGAATTGTCAATTTGTTGCTGATTCGGAACTACACGGCACACAACACACACGATGTCCACGGATACGTCCGACGATAAATTACGAGTCTTAAGGTTATTAATTTATTTTGTACACCACTAGGTCCCACGACGCCGAAAGCTTATATCCATCTTCTGTATTGAAGGTTTAATACTTTATGATTTCAATCGCTTCCCGAACCATACGCGAATAATCCGGTCGGTGGAGAGGACAATAGGTGCATGCAGTTCCATCCAGTTGTTTGTTCCAGTGTTGAGCAGGTGGTCTGCTATGGCAGATTTATTCGTCTGGTGGTTGTCAACTGCTGCTGTATGCTCCTTGACCCTTTCGGCAATTGAACGTTTAGTTTGGCAATGTATGAGCTTCCACAGCTTTAGTCTATCTTATAGACACCTAGCGTTTGATACTGGATCACATCCTTAAGAGTACGCAGCAGGTTCGCTACCTTGAGGTGAAGAACATATATTGTTGGCATCTACTTAGTACTGCTCCGATCTTATCTGTCACCCCTTTCACATACGGTAGGAACGCTGACTGCCGACTTACTTCTGTAAGCTTCTCCCTCTTTTTCCGTTTTACTGGCTTTTTTGTCACCTTGTACCCGTTCTCCCGTAGTACTAGCTGGACAAGTGATAACTCGCTCTTTAGGTGGTCCGAGTCACAAAGATCTCTATAAGATGACTGTACCTCATTTCTGCGACGAACAATCTTCGATGATCGCCAATGCGATTTAACATAACTGCGTTGTCATTTTACAACGATGTATTTAAAGTTCGACTTAGATAGCTTTATTTGTGAGCGAAGTTATGACGGAGAGTAAATGTCGGGGGTAAGTCCCGTCTAATATAATAATATGTGTAAAGAACGCGAATTTAGTTTGAAACAACAGTATGATGATTATCGGCTGAATGCTGGCGTACTTCAGCATTTTTGTTACAGGAAAAACAAACTCACGAATCTTGATATCACGATGCTTGGATATTGTACCTATGTTTTGCGGGCATGCGAGTGAAGGAGAATAATCTCCTATAATAATTAGAAATAAATGAACTAGTAAAATTTTTACGAACCGATGTTTTATCTATTAACGAAAAATGTTTAGTAGAGTTATAGTAGGTAACTATATACTGTTCGACAGCATAGCAGGATTACCGCCTATATTGCTATTCTAACGTCGTGCAAAAGTACACTAGTTATAGTAGTAAGTATCCAGGAATAATCCAGGATTTGGCAGATGACATAATTACAGTAAAGCGAGTGCCATCTGACCACTCTGACCCTGCTACTAGGGAATCTGACCAGATTGGATAATGGTTACACATTCAGTCACCTGAATGTGCAGATTTCATCCCGATGTTTTCCCTCACCGTAAGAACATCGGTTAGCATTCAACTAATGTACATGCCTCAGAATAGTCAGGCCGCAGTGGGATTCGAACTCGGTACCTCTCGCTTACGAGTCGGATACCCTAACCACTTGGCCACCGACACGCTCCAAATCTTTAAACCTAATTCCTTAGTAAAAATGCGTACGCTATCCTACTAATATTATATACTGTAAAAATAACCTCTTAATGACATTGTACTATATAGCTATTTTCTTTCATCTAATTATTCCACAGCCCCCTGTGTAGAGTTCCTACGAGGTAATGCAGCTGATCTAGATTTGCCGTTAGCAGTGTACGAGGTGGTCGCCAAGAAGCCCGTGGTGGTGATCACCTGGAGTGGGTTGGAGCGAGATCTTCCCACGATCCTTCTGCATTCTCTCATGGATGTGGTATATAAGGTGAGATTGAGGGAAGTGAGCATGACAGGTTTTAGAAAGTTTTACAAAGTTACTTCTATTTCCATATTCTCTAGAATCGTTCAAAATGTAGTCCTACGGGCCCTTAGACATATTTATTGGGCATTGACAATCTTAACCTGGCTCTATATAACAACTGCCTAAAGCTAACCTAGATATTTTTATGTCATCGAATTCATATACAATAAGCTAGCAATAAGAATACCGAAGAAACAGAGACTTACTAACTCGTCTTACGTAATTATCTTTATTAGTCACAATTATATCATATAGCTCAATTATATCATGAGCTCACAACCACAGTATTTCCTTTGGACTATGGGATCATTGATATCGTTTGAGTAATCTATTTGAGGTCTTCTAAGAGCCCTGAACTCCCCCTTACCAAGCCTCTCCTTTGGCCCGATCTCCACTAATGCGGTGCATCGTCACGGTGACAACAAAGAAAACCAAGCGGTAGTTTGTGCTGTGTTTTCCCAAGCGGGATAACACAGTCGGGTTTTGTAAAAATGTGAAAATAATAGTAGTGCTGGCCAAAAAATTATTCTGCAATTTTCAGAGAGACCATACATTTTCTACCATTTTTTTGAGCGATCGTTTCGGAGTTATTGCAGTTTTGAGTTTGACAGCTGTCATCCACAATGTAGATCGCAACGAGAAGTATAAATTCTTTTCAGGAACTTGTGTTCTAGGACTAATACTTTCAGAATTTATTACTTTATTACTGTTTAAAGTTTGACAGGTGTCACCCGAAATGTAGTTCTCGACGAGCACTATCATTTCTCTTTAGGAACTAGTGTTCTAGCACCAATCGTTTCAAAGTTACTTATTACAATTTAAGTTTGACAACTGGCTTCTAAAATCTAGATCTCGACGAGTACTAATATTTCTATTTAGAAACTAATGTTTCAGAACCAAACACGCTCTATTTATAATTCGGGATGACGAAAGGACCACAAAATGTTATAGAATCAGAAAAAGGGGGGCTTACACATCAGCGGTCAAACTTTCATTGAGCAGGTCGACTTCCTATTTTATTTACATGCGTGTCATAAAAAAGTAGACTGATATATGTGAGTGAACTAAGTCACAAAAGGAGGAAAGATTGAATGCAAATTTTAAAAAATGTAGAAAAAATTCATTCATCAGAGCTAACGTTTCGGGCTTGGATTGCGGGTTTTGCCCCTACCTTGCAGTGCGACGCGCGGCGCACGTCTTCAATGTGCATTGCCACTTAGATAGCGCCTATGGTGTTGATGTCCATAGATAGCGGTGACCACATTCCATCAGGTGGCCCGCTTGCCTGTTTGTCCTGACGTTCATTTTGCGTTAGATGATTAGAAGTGATGTTAATTTGCGAGCTAGGCATACTCGTAATATCAATATTAATTTAAACAGCACTTACTTTTATGATGAAGAACCATAATTACTTACCTATACATATAGTTATTAGAAGGAGCGTCGGTGGCCGGGCGGTTGAGTATCCGACTCGTAAGCGAGAGGTACCGGGTTCAAATCCCGCTGCGGCCATGTACCATGACTTTTTTCTGAGTTATGTACATTAGTTGAATTCTAACCGATGCTCTTATGGTAAGGGGAAAACATCGTGATGAAACTTGCAAATTCAGACAACAGAATTTGTAACCATGATCCAATCTGGTCACGTTCCCCTGGTAGCAGGGCCACGAAGGTTAGATGGCAGACGCTCCACTGTAATTACCTGATTGCCAAATCCTGGGTCATAGTCAAGGCGGACCCCAGGCCCTCGTGCTCGAGAGCACATCATCATCATCATATTATCCAGAAGACGCCCACTGACCTGAAAGGTCGGTCCTGTGCTTTTCGCATCCACCTGGTACCTGCGATCTTTACCATGTCATCGGCCCACCTTGTGGGAGGCCTAGCCACTCGAGAGTACAACCGGGACATTAACGCCACGATGATTATGATATTATAAGAAAGAGAATTCGCTAGCCAGCACTAGCCTGATCTTAAAATGTTCCTGTCAATACGGTTCGTGAGAAAAGGGAGTCTGTACACAACTGGAGTTATAGGTTGACCTTGATGACGATAGATACCTGACGATAGCAATTTTAGACGAAGAATATATCCGCGATACGAATGGCATGGGAGAATTTTCCCGATCAGAGCACTTCAAACAACTGAACGTCGGTTTCGCACTCAACGAGAGCGCCGCCAACCCGAAACCGAACGAAATATACGCATTTTACGTAGAGAGGACAGCGAGAAGTAAGTAATTAAATACTAGAGTTTAAATACAACACGAAGTACAACATAGAGTTCTTCAAGAAAGGGGTGAAACTGTTTTTACGGGGTCGGTATCAACGCGGTAGTGATGCCCTTGGTATTGCAAACGTCCGTAGACTGCAGTGACTGCTTACTACCAGGCGGGCCGTAAGCTTGTTTGCCATCTTAGTGGTATAAAAAAAATAATACAACCTAGCCACCACAACAGGCACCGCTCGCAATCGACAGGGAGCTCATTCTTAGACTTAGAAACCTAAATCGTCGCGAACTTTGCGGTTTGAAAGGAACCTTCTCCCACGGACTTTAACGATGTGGAATGAGCTCCCTGGAGAGGTTTTGCCTGGAAACAACATATCAGTATCTTCCTAAAACGGAATGCGTCCTGAATTTCAATTTTTACAATTCCGAAATAACTAAATTTCGCTCTCATTTGTTAGATACCTAATAAAATGTGAGATATAATAATGTAACTGATAATGAAGCTGGGTCACGCAAACATTATCGTAATGTTAATTTAATATAACTGGTAAATCAATATCTGTTTTATCAATAACTGCTACATGAATGACTACTACTATTGCTACTACTACGGCTGCTACTTGTGTATTACGCGAATGAGGTAATACTCCACTCCCCACTGGGATCAAATGGGAAATTTAATTCCCTTTTTTTATTTCAATGATTAAAAACTGAGAACATGCTTCAATCAGTTAGCAGTAAACTGTTGGAATTTAAAAAATGACACCGTTGAACTCTATTCTATGACTAAAAACGAACACATATAAAAGACATCAACGTTCACTCTCAAGTAACCTGTCTTATTAATTTTAATCACTCTATAAACAATATTAAACGTAAAACAAATCGCCTAAGCAAATTGCATTACAAATTTACTACTGAAATTACGAAACGAACAACTTTAGCACTTGTTAACAGTTACTTACAACATATATATAATGACTACATTAATTAAAGTAAATAATTGTTGTCGATAAAATCTTTGTTTGGCAACGTACATAACACACACGTCTATTCAATGTGCTAATCTTACCCATTAACATGTTTGGTAAGACGCATTCAAGATTCCGCGTTTGGCGCAAGAGCCCCATTGCAGACTCGGCTGTACAAATGTAGTCCTACTAGATTAGATAGTTTCTCTACGGAAAGATTAGTTATATGCAGCCAGCCTCTTGGGCATCATTCCCAACAGTGGCAGCGACCTGGGGGATATTTGTACATATCGATTTTTAGATTAGGGTTATAGTTTAATTTAATTTTAGATAGATAATTAAGTTTTTATATTATTTTTGTATGTTGTTTTTTAATAAAGCCTGTTATATGAACTCTTTAAATCAAAGTTACACAAAAGGTAATCAAACGACTCACAATACCGATATTGTCAAATGATTCAACTTTGTACATGAACTCTACGATTACTGTTCTTTTTACCCTACGACTACTGTTTGCCAAGGGAGGGTTATGTTTTTCGCACGTATCTTATATGTAGGTATATATGCTTGTAAATATCTTTATCTACACTCATAGCATAATGTTTCAATTACATATTCGAAAACAGTCGTTTAAGGGTACACTTTTTTCACGCCAGACTATAAAATTTTAAAAAATTACTTATCGATTCAGCATTTTCCATACTATTTTCATTACAGCTGTAACGTAAAATAACTCAACATTATGCAACACTTTTATTTTTTTATTTTTTGTCGGGCGCCTTGACACGGCGTAATGTAGGCTGAATACTTAGATGTCTTTAACAAATTCAAGTTCTAATATACTTGAATTACTGTTGTTAACATTCCTTAAGTTAAACAAATGTTCAGCTTGTTGTATTGACTTACTTCCATTTCAATTACAATATTCGCATCTTCCAAATTATGCACATGTTAGATGTATGGTTTATGTGGTGTGAGACATCGCGGATAATATCGAATATCGGCACTGGTTTAGTCACGATTGTTGGTACCTAAACCTGCCTGTATCAGGAAAGAGGTCCGTTTTTATTTCTTAGTGTTATTACATGTTTTATTACTTAATTGATTAATCGTCTTAATTAATATAACACCCGATTTCTTAGTGCTACACACTAAATATTAATAATGATTAAATTCAGTAACTTTTTCTAGTTGGCGACTCCGTAGTCGCCTTGTTTTGATATTTTCGAATTTACGTCATTTTATGTATACACCGGCCAAAGAATTCGTTTGGCCGGTGTGCATAGGCATACGCTGTAAAGAGTTATAGAGTGCCACAAACAATCACCGGTGCCAGCGGCGGCGACGGCGATGACATACACTTACCAGCACAAAAAGTGTCGGCAAATTTGTAAAGCCAAGAACATTGAACAAAGCATGAACATTGAGAATTCAATGTATCTTTCTGTAATTTGTAGATCTACATAATAGGGCTCAGCTAACTTTCGTGCGCAATACTATTACAATTCGAGACGTCCTCAATAGTAGGAGATACCTATATTTCAGCAATAGAATGACACGGCTGTTGGGAGACAATTTCAAAACCGTTAGTAAGTTAGGTACTGTAGCTATTGAATTAAAATTCGATATTTCAAATAAAACATTTACTAGAAATATTGTAGTATGGTCATTATTTTGACAACCTTCTTAGTAAGAAAAATTCAAAAACGAATTAAATATTGATATTGAATAAAACTTAAATGTTTACAATAAACCATTTAGGACCTAAAAAATATTGTAATTTGATTGTAATTGACGACCTTTTAAGTTAGATGAGGTGTGTGTGAGAGGGTGTTAGGGTTAAGCTCGTAAATCCTAGATGTTACTCTTCGTTGTATTTATTTATTTAACAATTTATTGCACACAATAATAATAAAATAGAGACATTATAGATTATAGGGGATGAGACGTGCGCAATAGTTTAAAAACTTATATATACATATTGCATCTACTTATTATCTTGTTCTTCAAAATGTTTACAACGCAATACTTCCAATTTGCAACCCAGTCATAGCAATGTCTGGTCTTTAGAAAATCTAGAAAAACAAATAAATGTAAATAAACGTAAATACGCCATTAATCCGTTAAGTTGTTTCATAAAATGTCAGAACATTAAAAATGTCATTTAGGTATATTTTTGGTATGAAACCCTAATTTATACATATAAAATTGAGGACCGCTATTTACAAGATTTGAGTATTAAAATTGTATACAATTAATACTAAATCCAACCCTGTTCGCATCAAAATATTTTCGATCACCGAAATATTGCTCAATTTGCCAACCATTTTAAATCTATCTTTAATGGCATGTTGTTTTAAGGTAAAGCATTTCAATTATTACAAATTCCCACTATTACGATGCATATTTTTGTCACAATTTCTAAAATTGATTCCCGATAGCCACGACCACGATTGTTTACTTACTGTTGAAAGGATAATCAAGGTGTATTTCCATTCTTTGCGCTTAATATAAATGTGCACTAAATTACACCGTCTTTTAAATGGTTTGATTTTAATTTAATTAGAAAATTATAAAATTTACACAGATGTTTCAAAAGAAACGTCAGGTCGTTGTTAGCTTGAGCAACATGTTGAACGTTCATAACATTGCGCGCGTCATTTTCCTAGAGCTTATTTGAATAGACCAAAAAACTGGATAGCCAGATTGTAGAGAGAGCGAACAGGGAATATTTGTGATTTGTGTTTAGTCTGTTATATCTGTGACTTGCATAGACTCTTGCGATGATTATTTTACAAGAGCAACCCCCGGCTTGTCCTTGTTTCAAAGCGCTACCTACCATCGTTACAGATCCACAACATAATGGGCAAATTCTGGACCTACCGCGCTGAGGAGGTCAGAAAATACGTAAACATGGGCAGCAACCTGGAAAAACTGGGAGGCTTCACCAGTATCAACTTAAATCTGCTATATGTAAGTTAACATAATTCTTTCAGGACGTAGTTTAAAGGTAGTAAGTAAGATTGGTTTCGTGTGGTGTCCGGTAGAGTAGAATAGCACCAACCCCTTACACTCATGTCTAGAGGCTGGAAAATGGGCAGCAGCGTTTTCCATTATTATATTTATAACACTGCTGCCAAGCGTAGAGGTTATGGCAATAACCTTCCGTTTCGTGGGAGAGGCCTTAAGTCCTGCGGTGGACTGTTATGGGTTCTGATGATGAAGTAAGATTGAGAGGGCTGGTCTCTAAAATACACAATAGGGTGCTGTAAGGAATGTCTGCTATCGGTTATCTGAAAGTCTTACTAAGGTTACACAAAAACATTATAGGAAAGGTAAGGTTTTCATATGAACCAGTCAAACTGTTCACGTGCAATGTGCATTTGTAGAGTGGCGAGCAAATCAACGCATCACCTGAGATACGAGTACTGTCGGTGGGTTTCGACATTAGAATTGCTCCAGACGTGGATCATGAAGCCTTCGAGAATATGGTAAGCATGAAACTGGTTTAGATGGAAAGTGGATTGGCTCGTTTCGCCCTGTATCATCATCATTCTCGCCAGCAAGCCCGGCTTTTGCCAGGCTTCGCTTTCCTCTCTCCTCTACTTCGCCCGGTGGTCGGCGGTCTGGATGCATTTCCAACTTAACATTCTTTAAAAACACCGCGCCGTGTTATTCCCCATAATAAGGGATAACGTGTTTTGGATTTTAACGTGCCGTGACCAGGGTACCCATGAGTAAGTCAGGTTGGCTCGGGCCCTTGAGATGGTGATAGGCAATCCCCCATTCCCTGATACAATCCTCTAATTTCCTATACCAAAAGCATAGGTGCGATATGATTCCATATTCTTATAACATGAAGTCCGTTTCGGTATGAAATGAACACCACAAATGTCTTCTGGTCTGTTTAGATAAAGTTAAATTTTCTCCATTTAGATAAATCTTAGTATCTACGACGGACGTCCTGAACTGATAATTTTCATGGTTGTTTAGTTAGATACTTCGAAGCTGTCAGTACCACATCTATATCACAAGTTATTTTCAGGTAGAAAAATGGTGCACGGAGGCAGGCGAAGGAGTCGCTTTTGAGTACCTTTTGAAGAATCAGAAATAGAAAAAACTACAAATATAACTGACGGAAGTTCACCGTTTTGGGGTGCCCTTGTAAAAACTGTCGAAGAAATGTGAGTTAAATTATCCTAGATGTGGTTAAAATTATATTTTTGAACAAGGCACGTGAATCCGTTTAGATACTGCATACAAATGTGCGCCTGCGCAAACCTTCTCCCACCGTGTCACAAAATTGGTACTAAATAACCTAACCGAAAAAAAATTAGGATAACCCCCGACTAAGTTTACTGGAACTCAAATATTTTCTAAACCACAAAACCGATTTTAACGAAACAAAGCTAAGAACCATTTCGATTAAACTGGCTTTTAAATAGAGAAAACCGCATCCAAATCGGTCCATCCGTTCGCGAGCTAAGAAGCCACAGACAGATACAAACGTCAAACTTATAACATCCCCCTTTTTTCGTCGGAGGCTAAGAAAGTTGCCTGTAAAATAATACCTGTAGGTAGGTAAGCTTCATATTTACTACTTAATTATAATGTCATTTTCTTCTAGGGGACTGAAGGTGAACTGTGTCTTATTTTTTTATTTTATTTATTTATTTGTATCAGGCTACAGAGGCCCATAGATATAATACATGTATCATAAAAAATTATAAAAACAATAAACAATACATTATAGCCAAACCTATAAAACAATACCACTTATAAAATTAACAATAGACTAATAGATAATATTATAATTTTCAATACTAAATTCTAACACTTTTCACTTTTCGTTTCGGCGGCACCGGAAATTCTGGGTCGCCCACGGAATCGCCGGTACACCACACCCTTCGGCCAATAATGTTCCCTCATGAAGAAATCCAAGTCTGCGGTGGGAACCAACACCACGAACGAGTTGAACGTACGTTCATGGCTTGATTTCAAGAGCCGGACTCTCACGAGGTACTTTTTGGTTAAGCGGATATGCTCTTCCACGTCCTTTGCCGTCACTGTGTAATGAAGGCGGGACAGGTAAAGCGCCGTCGTCGGTGTCGCAGGGCGCAGTAGAAAGTTGGGACCGGTTACTGCACCCGTCACTGCACTGTCTTATGTCCCGGCACAACCGACGCCCGGTACCTCCGCCGGTTGGGCATCCCGGCCATCAACTTTAGTCCCATATACAACTCGCCCATTCCAGAACACTGCCATAATGAGAGACTACACAAGGACGCGTACTTAAATGGCATACGTGTCATGGAAAATGTGGTGCGAACCATAGCCAATGTCGAGGGAAAATCATAAGGAAATAAAGTCATTGTTTTATTTTTGGTAACGATTTAAATAAATATAATTTGGTATTAATAACGTTGAGATGTTTGGTTTTTAGCGAAAGTTGTGTTTAAATATGCATTTGTATTGTATTTTAATACTACCATGGGATTATTTTTGTAAGTACCTATGCTCATAACATCTTAGTAAAATCTGACTGCCTAGGAAAAAATTGGAATTGCGCTTAAAAAAAGTTTAGAAGTTTCTTGAGAGAATGAGAATGGGATCTTTCTCTGTAAATTAAAAATTTATGTTGGTAAAATAATCAAGAGTGAAGGAACGTCGGGGATTATAAAGCGATTGCTCTACCGGCAAGAGTCATATTCTTAAATATATGATGATGATAATTAACAGTAACAAATCACGTAATATTTTATTTTCTAATGATCAATTCAAATCAGTGTACAAAACTTAAGTATGCTATCCAAGTACGAAATTGGAATCAGCTTTATTATCTATTCTTCACTATCCACTGTTCCTGCTGTGCCTTCATTCCTGCCAACCACAGACAGAGACGGTACCCGGCAGCCGAAACCAAGAAGCAAGAGCGTCTGTAACAAAGGTACGGATAATGAGGAATGTGTCAATCTATCATCTCTGTCACTACTGCTGTGACTGTATATATCATCATCATCACAGCCCATAACAGTCCACTGCAGGAATAAGGGCCTCTCGCACGAAAGGGGAGGTTATTGCCACAATATCCATGCTTGGCAGGTGGGTTGGAGATCGCAGTGTTATAAATATAACAATGGAAAACGCTGCTGCCCATTTTCCAACCTACGGAGACTAGGCTATTTTGCCTCGAAAACATTAGTCGCCTAGTACGACACCCACGAGTGTAAGGGGTTGGTGGTATGGACACCGCACAAAATATAAAAATAATATAAGTTGTTCGACCTCCATGGTTCCAACACCGACCTGCATCCTGCGTCATATTGTGAGATTAAGGGCCGATTTATCAATCCTCAGATAAAAACATCAGCCCGATAAGTAATAACTTAAAATAATGTGACTAAGACAAAATCGTATCGTTACTTCTATAAAGTAACATGTCACAGTTTGTTTTAATTTGGTAGTATATTACTTTATCGGGCAGTTAAATTTTATCTGAGGATTGAATAATCAGCCCAGAGAAGAGTATTTTTAAATTTCTGTCATTTTTCTTAGTTCCGAATGAAATGTCATAGAGCATCGCAAAGATATTAGGAAAATTTATCCAAAAATACTAAACTGACAGACATGCTTAATATCAATATATTATCTGTGAAAATCATAATTCTAGTGTTAAACCCCAGGGAGGAAAATGGGGACTACGAAACATCGATTATGTACGGAAAATAATGGCGCAGCCTTTGCACTTAATGTTTCTCACCTATATGATGATGACTGCTTGACGAGCCTTATCACGCTTCGGCAGCTTTTTAGGGAGGAAGGGTTTAGAGGGGGACTTCATTGGTTTCTTTACGTTAGATGTAACGGATGTACTAGAGCTGTGCCGCATCTTTGACTGCGCCGCTACGAGTTCTCTCGTGGGTGCCAAAGTGGAGCGGCGCTCGTTGAAGTACTCCTCGATCTCTTGCAGCGTCACGTTCTTGGTCTCCGGTACGAATTTGAAGACGAACAGCACACCTGGAATGTTGACGTTGTTACTGTTATTCCAGGGAGCTACTGTCGAGGTACAGTCTATCAAAGCCGTGAATAGGAACTATCTTGCAACAATAAATTACAAACAAACTGAGTATTTCAGGGAGTCTAGAAAGCCACATTAACGTTACATATTGTGGGGGCGAGCCTCAGCTACCTACCGGGTCACAGGTGGCGGATAGTGAACAGTCCTGTAGTATGCAGGATAGCTGCGAATAAAGGGCAACCGAAATAAGCAGTCCCGGACCGAGGCGGTAGGGCCAACAGGGAGTGTTGGGGTACCTCAGCTGCGTGAATACCCCAGGAAAAGACACAGCAATCCCGATGACGGCCCTATGACATGGCGAACAAGCACCGCCATTAAATAGGTGTTGCCCAGCAGCTCTTTAAACTGTGACTGATTCGTGGCACAACAGTCACGGGCCCGAATCGCCACCGTATAATTTATTATGCGGGCTAGCGACGGGTAGAACCGTGCCACCCACGTGTTTGTGCCGTGCGTGGAGACCCGTACGGAGGGATGAAGGAATCCTGGTGGCTGAGCGTGAGGTAGGCCGGCGGTTGTGCCCGCCGATCGCAACACTCCTCTTTGGTCCGGAGTTCCTCTCAAACGGGCGGTCTTGAGCTAGCCACTCAGGATCAATCGGCTGTGGATTCCACTTATTGGTCTGCCGGCGAGGGGGGGGGGGGGTCCCATACGGGATGGGGGCGGCCATGCTGAGGTGGCCAGGGTGTACGGCCCAGCAAGCTGGACACTACGAGCTGCTGATGTCGCGCACGACTCCCAACTCTTCGTCCCTATATTCTTCCGGTAATCCTGGTGCCTCTTAAAAAAGGCACCCCAGGTTCGGGCTCCGTGGCGGGTGGGAAACCGGAAGGATGAAAACAAACAACATTAAAATATGTATAATAATCGCAAGCAACCAACATCCGATGACAAGCACGCGCAGGGACAGCGCGGTAGGGGAGGCAAGCCTCCAACACGCAACAGGCGGCCAGCGGGACCCGTACCGGTGAGTGTTGGTTCCAGGGAGAAATCCCTGGGACCAGGGCCGACCGGTACGAGCGGCCCCACCGTCGAAGTTGAGGTTCCGGCAGGAGTGGCAGCAACTGGGAACACAGTGGCAGATTCTGCCGCTGGGCCCAGTGAAGCGACACCGAGCCAGGTGACCACAACTTCAGAACAACAACCAGAGCCTGACCCTATGGACGAGGGGTGGACTCTGGTGGCCCCAAGGGTACCGGCCAAGGTGGCTGAGAGGACCCGTAAAGTGAGGCCAAGCAAGAAAAAGAGGGCAAAGGAACTCAGACGCCTTGCCTCTCTTTCTAGTGAAGGGGAACCCCAACCTGGGACGTCCAAGGACGCTGGGCTGCCGGCTACGGGTGAGGCAACTCATCCTGTGGTGGGTAGACCGCCTCCAAAGGCGTACCGGACATGCAGGAACCCCGGAACTGCGCTGCAAGGTATTGCTGGTCACGAGGAGGCGCAAACCCCAGTCAAAAGGAACCGTCTCGACGAAACCATCACGCCGAGAGAGGGTCCTAAACGACAGAAGTTTGCGACTCCGCGTAGACCACAGCCTGGTAGTTACGCTGACGCAGCGAAACCGAACTTGGTGGTGGGGGTCACCAACCAAAAAAAATCATCTGGGACGAGAACAAGCCACTGAGGTGGAACAGATACTCTGCCAGAAAATTATGGAGGCAGCAAGCAACAACTTGAGGCTGGGCCCGGGCTTCCAAGGGAAACCAATTTACACAGATGGTAATCTGAAGCTGTGGTGCCTTAGTACTGACGCCAAAGAGTGGGTCAGGAAAACGCTACAGAATGTCATCCTGAGCAGTGGAGATACCATCTGTGTAAAGGAAGAACACGAGCTTCAACGACGCGTTCGCTGTGGGATACTCGTACCCGGTGAATGGCCTGATGCGAAACTGATAGGTAAGACACTGCGCTACCAAAACGATTGGGCTCAGGTGGACGCGTGGCGAGTACACAAGGTAGACGTACAAACGGGCAACACCTTCGTCGTGGTCAGCGTCCCGGAAACTATCGTCCCCACACTGCTGGAGAGAGAGCGTAGGCTGTGCTTCTGTCTAGGGTCAGTCTACGTGAAGTTCCAGGTCGTGGGGGGGAAGTTTTCGGAGCGCCCGGCGGGAAGAGCCGAAGAGGAGGAGAAGAAGGACACCCCACCGGCACAGACGGAAGAGCCTAGCCCAATCGTAGTGGTAGATACGGCCATTCCAGGCCCAACAGCACTCCAGACAGAGTCGCTACTACCACCACCGTCGGCGCTGCCGATGGATTCCGCCATACCGGGATCCAGCGGCAGCGACGACGAATGTTCCCGCAACCTAGGCGATATGAGCCTAGACGAGGAGGAGAGAGCGCTCATGGATGATGGCGCTGACTTCGCCTAATCCCAAAATTAACATCATACAAATAAACCTCCATCACAGCCAAACCGCCACGGCTCAACTACGCAAATGGCTGGAGGTTCACAACACCACCATCGCCCTAATCCAAGAGCCCTGGATTAGAGCGGACCGCATATGCGGTCTCCTATATACAGGAGGTAAGATATACAATTCGACTGAATCACCCAGAACATGCATATACACTAGTAACAATATACATGCACAACAACTCCTTAATTACTGTTCCAGAGATCTAACAGCTATAAGGATAACCAACAAACTAGATCCCACACAGCAGGACATGGTCATTGCATCAGTCTACATGCCAGAACAGGACGACCCGCCACCTAATGAGCTAATCCAACTAGTGAAATGGTGCGAAGAATCCAAGCTGGAACTCATTATTGGGACGGACGCAAATGCACATCATCCACTATGGGGGATGAACAACGAAAACAACAGAGGTAAACTGCTAGTTGAATACCTATTCACAACTAACCTGCTAATTATTAACAACGGTGCAGAACCGACCTTTGTAAACAAAAGAAGTCAAACGATAATTGATCTAACACTAGCTACAGAAACCGCGGCCAAACTAATATCGAACTGGAGAGTCTCTTCTGAGGCATCCTGTTCAGACCACAGGTGGATTCTGTACGATCTAAACATAGCTAATACTAACACGGTGCTACGTAGAAACCCGAGAAAGACAAACATTAATAAATACACAGCTCTGGTTGAGGAAGAGGTTAAACGCATGAGTAAGCCACTAAAATTAACCGACACGCAACAAATAGAAAAACAGGTAGAACAACTAACAACGTTAATCATTAACTGCTATCATAACAGCTGTCCCGAACCGAAAGTCTCTAATCCCACCGCCAAACAACAACCGTGGTGGGGTCCCAAATTAGACAGAATTAGGAAAAAAGTGAGGCAACGGTTTAACAGAGCAATGAACACTAGATCTGAGGAAGACTGGGAATTATACAAGGAAGAAAAAGCAAAGTACAAAAAAGAAATCAGGCACATGAAGTATACAACATGGAAAAAGTACTGTACCAACATCGAATCCAACGAACAGGCAAATCGGGTAAGGAAAGTCCTATCCAAACCTATGGAAACACAACAAGGTGTACTGCGCAAACCAGACAGTACAATGACAAGCACTGCTGAGGAGTCGGAAGAAACCCTGCTTCAAACACACTTCCCCGGTTGTAAAATCCAAAATACAAACAACTCGGATATCACCGAGGAGACATACACAACCACCGCAGAGGACTGGAAAATCGCAGGTGAAGTAGTTACCAGTGAGTCAGTAAACTGGGCCATTAACAGTTTTCAAACATTTAAAGCAGCGGGGCCAGATGAAATCTTCCCTGGACTCTTAAAATGGGCAGGCGAACGCATGATACATCTGCTGACGGATATATTAAGAGCATGCTTGGCTCACAGATATATACCGTCTAATTGGCGGAAGGTAAGAGTCACATTTATACCGAAGCCAGGGAAAAGTGATTACACCGATACGAAATCGTTCAGACCAATCAGTCTTACCTCCTTCCTCCTCAAGACCCTTGAACGCCTATGCGACAAGGAGATAAGAGATAAGGCGCTTATAAAACATCCCTTGCACAAAAATCAACATGCATATACAAAGGGTAAATCTACAGAATCGGCACTGCATGCAGTAGTTGGGAAAATCGAAAATGCAATTCAAAATAAAGCAATATGTCTAGGTACTTTTATAGATATAGAGGGAGCCTTTGACAAAACTAACTTCACAAGCATTAAAAACGCATTAAACAAACACAATGTCCCGGTAACTATCTCGGGATGGATAGAGAACATGCTTAGTAAAAGAGTCATTCAGCTAGATAGTAATCCTAACAAACAGGTGTCAGTGGTAAGAGGTTGCCCGCAAGGCGGAGTCCTGTCACCTCTTCTATGGAATTTGGTGGCTAATACACTAATATCTAAACTAAACTCTAACTATTTTTTCACAGTAGGTTATGCTGATGATCTGGCCATACTCATTACTGGAAACAACGCGGACACCGTCACTGGAGTTACACAGAGAGCTCTGAAAATGGTGGAACTGTGGTGTAATGAGTATGGACTCTCAGTTAATCCAACGAAGACAGAAATGGTAATGTTTACTAATAAACGAATTTTAGGTAACTATAGACTACCCAGTCTCTTTAAAACACAACTTACTCTATCAACGGAGGTAAAATATCTAGGAGTAATACTTGATAACAAATTAAACTGGAACAACCACATTGAATCAAGGTACAACAAAGCTACAATATCCTTCTGGCAATGCAGGAGGATGATAGGGAAGACCTGGGGACTATCCCCCAAAGTCATAATGTGGCTATACAAAACAGTGATTAGGCCTATGTTCTGCTACGGAGCGGTAGTATGGTGGACCAAAACCAAACAATCCACCACAATAGCAAAACTACAAAAACTACAAAGGATAGCCTGCATGGCAGTTAGCGGCTGCATGAGGACAACCCCAACTGCAGCCCTGGAAGCTATGCTCAACCTAACACCACTCCACCTTCACGTACAACAAGAAGCGACAATAGCTATGGTACGTTTAAAACACTCAAATCTATTGGACAAAGTACCGCTCCCGCATACGGTACTTTACTACGATGAAGCAAAAAAGGAACCAATGATTGAGGCCATTAGCGACCGAATACCAAAGCAGGTAGAAACGGTCAAGAAGTACAAGATCCAACTGTACGAAGACCCGCGGGAGGGGCAAAACATACGAGAAGTAAGGATATTCACTGACGGGTCCAAAACAGACTCAGGTACAGGTTGCGGAGTTTTCTCTGAAGACCTAAACATCAAAATAGCGGCCCCACTGGGTAAGTACAACACGATCTTTCAAGCGGAGTGCATGGGAATCATCCTAGCCACACACGCGGTACGGGACAAGAAGGTAGAACTACAGCCTATCAGGATTTTATCAGACAGCAGGGCAGTACTCATGGCCCTTGAAAATAACAACACAACCTCGGGACTTCTACTCGACTGCCGCAAATGCTTAAATGAGGTATGTAAAACAAATCCCATAACCCTACAATGGATTAAAGGACACAGCGGATCGAGGGGGAACGACGCAGCTGATGAGTTGGCCAGAAGAGGCTCAAGTATGAAGCCCACTGGCCCGGAACCAATTATACCCATGCCATTTGCATGGACCCGTAAACACCTGATGGATAGAATCAAGGTAAAACACAACCAACTCTGGTCATCACTAGAGGAATGCAAACAAGCTAAGGAGGCTCTACCGAAAATTAACCCTCCCCTTTCCGAAAGGCTCTTAAAACTAACCAAAAAGCAACTCCGTTTAGTAACCGGAGCATTAACGGGACACGGTCCATTTAATAAACACCTCTTCACCATAGGTCTCACCGACAGCCCCTTGTGCAGAGCCTGCCTGAGTGAGGAAGAGACAGCAGCACACATCCTGCGGACATGCGAGGGGGTGGCAACATACAGGCATGAGCATCTCGGACAACCACAAACCCTTCCAGAGACGTTTGCAAAACTGAAAGGATTGCTGCGTTTCCTGGAGGAGTTAGGATGGCAGGAACAATAGGGTATCTTGGAGTACACCATATCCACGCAGAATGGGCGCGAGTTCGCCTGAATGCGGAAAATGGCCCGGATACATCTATCTATCTATCTATCTAACGTTACATATTATGATTCATATTAGATGCCACAAAATTATCTGATCCGGTGGCCAAAACTGGAAGTAAGTGATGCTATGTTGAATTGTCATTTCAATGTCAAAGACAGCTACGCTGTAAATAGGATTGTGACAAATTAATATGAATCATAATATGCAACGCTAATGTGGCCTTTTTAGACTCCCTGCATGAGCACATATCACACATAGGATGGTACCGCCATCTTTTCTTTACGCCTTTCTTAACAGACTCTAAGAATAACTGTCAAATTCCAAGCATACTCGAATTTCTTCTATACGTGCAGCTAACTCTGCAACGTAGGTACAGGTTTATCGCGACCATTATTGGCTCTCCCGAAAAAGTTACAACTATATATTATAGACGTATTATTATATCATATTATATTATATTAGCCTGAATTATCCCACTGCTGGGCAAAGGTCTCCCCCTGATTCTTCCACTTTTCGCGATCAAGTGCCATTGTCTGCCAGTCACTTTCAAAGGCCCGCAGCTCAAACAGAGGTATATATGTAGAGGTATGTATCATATTGTATATCACTGTGTTTACCAGGTGAAAGTATGATCAATATCAGTCATACATTCACAACAATAAAGTTTTCCTTCAGTATGAAAAGCACGTGGCATATCTATCTACCTATACATACCTAGGCCGCATCATTATTTATGCGAAGCTTTTATATATCTAAGTGGTGGTTAATAAATCAGTATTTAAGGTACAGTCCTACTTTAAAAGTAAGCAGAAGCGAACCGACTGTTCAGTATCTGAACGAAGAAAACTAAACTTTATCAATTTTTTACAGTTCTGGTCATATTTTGCCAAAACGGCCTAAAGTAAAACTGTTTTTTTTTAATAATGCAGGGAGTCAAACGATAAAAAGGGTTTGCTAAGCTATTTTTGAATCAAACTGAAACACGAGTGTGAAAGTATGAAAATACTGTACTTACATAAAATGCACCAAGCAGCATACCAGAGCAATACGAATTGTAGACCAATGTAGTATTTCATGTAAGGGAACATAGTGTTGCTTGCAAAAATAAAGAAGAACAAAAAGCTTATTGTTATTCCACCCAATAGTCCTCTGATCTATGGAAGATTAAACAGGTAGGTATTAAAAAAAATAACACATCTTGGCTCAATCAAGTAAAATAAATAATAATCATCTTGGCGTTAATGTCCCGGTTGTCTGCCTTGACCATTATCGAGGATTTGGCGATCAGGTAATTACAGTGGAGCGACTACCATCTGACCTCCGTGACCCTGCTACCAGCGGAACCTGACCAGATTGGATCATGGTTGCAAATTCAGTTGCCTGCATTTACAGGTTTCATCACGATGTTTTCCCCTCACCGTAAGATAATCGGGTAGTATTCAACTACAGTACATACCTCAGAAAAGAGTCACTGATACATCGTCGACGCGGGATTCGAACCCGGTACCTCTCGCTTACGAGTTGAATACTCAACCGCCTGGCTACCGACGATCTTGGCTCAATCAAGTAGGCAATGAATACATCCGTGGCAGCCTTGGCGTGAGGAATATCGCAGATAAGATCGAGGAGGCTGGCCTGCGCTGGTTTAGTACGGGCTGCGTAAGCCTCAGGTGTACGTGGGAAATAGGTGCCTGAACCTGCTGGGATCAGGAAAGAGGCCCCGTGGGCTACCCAAGAGACGATGGATTGACATCGCTGAGTCGGATGAGAACCAACGGCTTACAGCGTAGTGGAGAAGAATGGGTAGGAAAGGGACCCTGGCAGACGCCGGGATAAGCGCTAGGACGATGATAAGTCATCTCTGCACCAACATACCGGTTGTGCTCTCACATGCGAGGGTCAATGGTCCGCCTCGACCACGATCCAGGATTTGGCAGATCAGGTAATTACAGTAGAGCGATTGCCGCCAGATCTCAGTGACCCTGGTAACAAGGGAACTGAACCAAATTGGATCATGGTTACATTTTAAATAGCCTGAATGTGCAGGCAATAGAGTTACATAATTAGTCTCCAAGGAACAATATTGATTTTTAATATTGCTTGGCTTTCAAAATACATTTTCATCTCATTTATTCGTAAAACTACTTTGTTTATTATCATGTACAAATTGTACTTTATTATCATGATAGGTAACTTTCTCCTGCCTCTCTTGACATGTACAGTCATTCAGCTAATTCATCGATCCCCTGACCTCATGATAATCCATATGATAATGGAGCAAGGGGTCACATAATTAGTTGTAAGACTGTACCTAATACCATTCCATACGTCCATACGTTCATACGTTTTATACTAACGCACTTGTAAGGGATATAGCTCGTACATAATAAGCATGGGTAATATGTAAGCTCCACAGGTCGCAGAACCGACATAGAGCATGTAGAATAGCTGAGGGGCAATAGTTGGCGTCTGGACATACATTATGTACAATGCAGCACACGTGCAGGCCAACGCCATACCGTAGCCTGGAATTTTAAAAGTGTTATTTTATCATTCAATTAAAATATAGAGCAGTAAGGCGGACCTCGGGCCTTAACGGCCACCCAACAAGAAGATGATAAGTAGTTTTTAGCCAGTTACTGCGACTGTGGTGCTGTATATGGTAGTATAACGAATTAACTACCGCGTGTTGCGAATGTCTATGGGCGGTGGTGATCACTTGCCATTTGGTGACCTGCTTGCTCGATTACCTCCCTCTATTATATATGACGGATGCGGTCAATAGTATGGAATCATGTGGTCAATAGTACGGACTCATGACGAAGAAAACGGAAGTGGGAGTGCGCCCTCTGGTGGGGCGTGCTGACAAAGTCTCGACGGCACGAGTCGGGCGGAGTGGCGGCCATTCTTGGCGCGACCGCCGTCTTGAAACTGTCTCCACATTTTGTTTGTTTACGTTTGAAGTTTTTTTTATAGAAAGTGTTATTTAGAAAGTGTTATTACGTTTAAAAATAAAGTAATTTTAAAATCACCTTAGAAATAAGAAAGTAAATTCCCTCAACTGCCTACATTGTAATACCGCTCTGATTTCAAGTGAAATTATAAGTGATGTGCAAAAATTAATTGGAATAAATACAGTGGAGTAAATGTGAACCTTTTCTTTAATTTATCTGGACGAATCCGATCTGATGACAATGATCCTGATACACCCCTTTCCTTCACGCGACGACATATATATATAATAAAATATTGATCAAGCACAATGTTATATGTCCGGCTCTGATCTGCATTGGCGGGCGCTGTCAGGCTCTGCCTGGCATTTTCGGGTGCGGTCAGGCTTTGTCTGGCAATGTCTGTCGCGGTCAGGCTCTGTCTGGCATTGTTGGGCGAGGTCCGGCTCTGTCTGACTTTGTCGAGCGCGGTCAGGCTCTGCCTGGCACTGTCGGACACTATCCGGTCGTGATCGGCATGGATGGGTGTGCTCCGGCCCTTGGGCGGCCAGCATGTCACTGTATGTTTCCTTCCTACTATTATAACGTAACTTTCCTACTATAATGTCCTTTAAGACGATCTACTATATAAAGAAGTTTTGAGTTGACAGGCATTTGTGAACTTTATGTGTCGTGATAGTACTCCGGTATAAGTACCTACTAAAGATTCTGCCAATACTAACTTGAAAATATTGCGAGTCGTTTCCTCCTGACTGTGTAACACAAGAAGACTGCAAAAAACGAGGAACATAGTCTCGTAAGACTAAGCATTATGTTTCCAATACCGGGATCAACTGTAGATTTGGAACCCTGGAAACCAATGTATCAAGTAGTTCAGTGTACCTAATCAGCCACCTGTCGTACTCACTGTCTCCCAAAGGGTAATGGAAAGGGCTATCGGAGTCTCGTTGCGTGATAGAATTCGAAATGAGGAGATCTGCAAGCATAGCCCGAAGACAGCCCGAAGGATTGCCGGGCTAAAGTGGCAGTGGGCAGTGCAGCTTGAACAACAGATGGCCGATTGTGCAGTAAAGTTCTCGAGTGGCGACCATGTACAGGAAGACGCAGCGTGGGTATGCCTCCCACAAGGTGGACCGAGGACCTAGTAAAGATCACAGGTACCAGCTGGATGCGGAAGGCACAGGCCTATGCCTGCAGTAGGTGTCTGTCGGCTGATATGATGATGATGATTATGAGTCAGCTACCAAGGATGCTGAAGACTGCGTGAAGTGCACTAGGGGAAGTAGGAAGGCGCAAGCGGGATTGACACCACGATGATGACGAGATGAGAGAGCCAGCCCCTAAGACATAGTCGCCTGGTACGACAACAATAAGTTGAGGGGATTGGTGCTATACTTTCCTCCCTACAAGGTCTGCCATTCAGTAATTGTACAATGCAAGAGCATCATTGCATAACCACCTCCTTTTTATTTATTACATAACAATACCCTTGGAGTGAAAAACGAATCCTTTGGGCATAACGGACACTTACTAACTGATTTTGGCAAAATATACAAAAAGCGCCGTGAATGTTGTTGTAGCAGCAAAGGAGAATTTTCCACATTTTTACCACTTCCAGGTAATGCACTTTTGCTTTTGTACTGTACATATCATCAAGAGCGTCTGTGGGCTAGCGGTTAGAGCATCTGAGCCGTAAGCCAGAGGTCACGGGCTCTAATCCCGCTTCGGCCATGTACCAATCACTGTTTTCTGAGTTATGTACATTAGTTGAATACTAACCGAAGCTCTTACGGTGAGGGAAAACATCGTGATGAAACATGCACATTCAGGCGACTGGATGTGTAACCATGATCCAATCTGGTCAGGTTACCCTGGTAGCAGGGTCATGGAGGTCAGATGGCAGTCGCTCCACTGTAATTAACTGAACTGCCAAATTCTGGATTATGGTCAAAGCGGACCCCGGGCCCCCGCGCGCGAGATCACAACCGAGACATTAACGCCAAGATGATTATTTTATATCAATGTAAAAGTTTGACTACCTTCAATATCTCAACAGCATAGAACGTAATCACTGTAATCCCCGCCATCTGATTCATGAACGAGTAGGTCATCACTATAAAAAAAACACGGCATGCCGGTAGAGTGAACAAAGCACGTAATTCTTGATAAAAGCCCAACCTGAAATGGAACTTAGTTATAGTGTCAGGCTTAAGTTATTATATCGTGAAACCCAGTTGTTGTTCTTCTTCTTTGCATGTTACTGAGTGCGTAATTGAAATGCGAAATACAAACGTGCGAAGAATACTGGTTCGAAAGATCGTAGTTACGATAAACTGTTGGTCGACAGATTGCTTGTGCGATTAATGACAGTGCGAAGGTATGGTAGTGCGATAAACAGTGCAGAGACAGAATACTTCTTCGACGAACGCTAGTGCGAACGAAACGCCACTGCTATGAACAATAGGTCGAAACAACACATTCAGTCAGTCAAAAACTGTCAAAAAGTAGGGCCCCTAGCCATAATATCAGGTGTGATGGTAGTTAAATATCTAATAGACTATCTAATTAAATAAATATATAACTTTACCAAATACAAATCGTACGTAAGAGAATTAACCTACGAATATTGTTTTCCTTCTGGAAGTCTACGAGCAGCTTCAGTTCATGTTCTATGTGTGTATAGTTCTTTGCCCTGAATTTCCTCAGCGACTGCTCAGCCAGTTTCACGTTGTGGCTCTTCATTATAGTGTAGTACGGCGTCTCGGGCAGGAATACGAATGAAATTGCCAACAATATAGAAAACATGGCAGAATAAAAACATATTGAACGCCATTTAAATAGATGACCAAATGTTGCCTGGAAGTACGTCACATTTATTTTTTACTGAGAAAAATAGCGTTGCAAAAACATGTACAGAAACGTACCTTAGTGGCTCCGTTTACAATTTTTCTAAGGAGAGCCTTCACGCGAGAAAGTGATGTTACGTCATATTAAACTCAATGCCAGCGTAAATAGGCTGTTTCTGGAAAGGATTGCTCCATCTTCGTCCACATCGCCATTTCCCATTAGGCAAGATGGCGGTCAAATGCTTGACTAGTAATTAGTAAAATGAAATTACACTGACCTGTGCTACCAGTCCGAGACTCAACATCACATTGGGGATAGCGCCTACCAGTCCTCGCATATTAGGCAAGCAAATTTCAACACAGTAAACTCTGGATGTGCCAGACATAATGCCAATCCCGAAGCCAACTATCATTCGACCTGTATTCAAAACAGACTTTTAAAAAGACCTAGGTGTGCGAAACGTTACGAAATTATTCTTAGTCATGTCGTGAATTACTAGCCCGCGTCTTGATTCATATGGAATTAAGTAGCTTTCCCGTATCCTTTCACAATCTCCGAAACTTAAACGATATTTTCAATTGATACCCATTATCTTTTTTGTTTATTAAGTGATTGAAAACACTAAATGTGAAGTCAGTCAGGCCACAATAGATCAGCGAAGACCGCATCTGCATCGGTTAAGCCGTTTCTAACACAAACTTGAGACAAATAGACAAATATTTATTCAGCATGTTTAAGAGAACGACGGACGAATTGACGGTAGTCAGACTTAGCTCCATCTTAGATCTCATATATTTTTACAATAGAGTCACAAAACTTAGCGAATTTTTACATAAAAATGTTCCCCATGACAATTTAATTTAGAATAACTAAAATGTCTCAAAAACATATCAATGTTAATTTTTAAAATATCGAATAAAGCTCTGTACCTAAATCGTGTAACCTTCGACTCATTTATTTGTTACCTGAATAAGTGAGTCAAAGGTTTATAGAAACCCATACCTACATGTCTGAAGAATATATAGTTGGCTCAGACTAGGTGTTCATAAAATATCTATGAAATCATTTATGCTCAGTTGGTTTTTGTGATTTTGGAGCAGTAGTATGGGAAGGGGTGAGAAGAGGTGATTGACGTGCCGTGAGTCTTCAAACATCTCGAAAGTGCTGGTAGCATTAGCGTATCTAGCTATTTTACAGGGGGGCCCTGGCCCCTGAGGTAGCCGATGAAGCCGAGTCAATCACCAATGTACAGCCAGTGAACACCCCATTCTGGGGTGGGCACGGCCCACCCGGCTCCCCCGCTTCCTACGCCTATGGCTGTAAGGTATTACCGACGTCAAATTTCTCCCTCGCCTGTACCGCTCCATACCACAAGAACGAATGTAGTTGTACATTCATAAAAAAGAAAAGTATTTATTAAATAGAATAAAAAATAACACCTTTACCTATGATCAAATGCTCGGCAGTCGAAGCGAATCCACAAACCAGCCACCCAATGATTGTGGGAACGATACACACATTGAATACTATCCGTCGACCCCATCTATCTAGCATATAACCGGATAGAATACAACCCACTGGCGTGAGAAGCGTCAATACACTTGCTGAAATAACAAACATCGTGCTGGGTTAATTAAAAAAACAAGAGGACGATACCTTGAAAAAAAAATAACATTGACACACAATCACATACTTATCCAAGTCTTATCCGATAAAGTTATCTTTATAGATGAGTCAGGCTCGTCTAATTGAGGCAATGCTACTGCTGAAAAGCCAAAGGCCAGCCCAATAAGTATCATTTTGAGATTCACCCAAAAGCCATACCCGAGTTGGATGAGAGAGTTTTTAGTGAAAAGCCCTGTGTCTATGTGGACGGGGTGGAAATGGTAGTGTGGTAGGCGGCGATGATGGTGCGATTGGCTCTTCTTTACTTCACCTTCGCTTTTAACTTCAAATTTTAACTCTTGAGTTTTTTCTTGAGTATTTTCTTGCAATTTAGGGACTGCCGATGTGCTTGCAGACATCGATCTGAATTACAGTATTGTAACGCAGTGAATATTACTATATTTGGAAGTGTCCTTGCGAATACACCGATGATTTCTTCTTTCTAATAGTAGCTCTCCATAGCAAAGATTTCGTGAAATTCAAGTGGAGAAATTTTACTTCTTGGGGTAACAAGAAAGAAATAGCTAATGCTATTACAAAGAAATATGTAATAAATCCTGTGGCAAAAGTCCTGTAACTAAAGTGAGCCTAAACACCAAGAACTAAAGCTCTCATGTTAATTGGTATGATCTCAGAAGCAAGCAATGATAATTTATTTACATACTGCAAATAGTTTATCTATATCGGAACAAACGAATTTAGCAAACTCATCAAAAACAGATTTTGCTATGTTATTGCTTGAGGATTTTTGCTTCCAATCCAATGTCAATTTGATTTTATCTGATGAACGCAAAGATATTAGACATAGAGGCACCTGAACATATTATTTCTTTATGAT
Source organism: Blastobasis lacticolella (assembly GCA_905147135.1). Classification (NCBI taxonomy): domain Eukaryota; kingdom Metazoa; phylum Arthropoda; class Insecta; order Lepidoptera; family Blastobasidae; genus Blastobasis; species Blastobasis lacticolella. The sequence goes on along the minus strand of LR990042.1, from coordinate 4,914,675 downwards.
ATTATCCAAAGCATGGACTTACTACCCAAAGGGACTGCGCACTGCTTTGACTAAAACCGGGCAGAGCGAGAGTCACCATCGATAGTCCTTTGTCCCTTTCTAGTGTTGCCACCATTGTTGATGCAAATTCCGAATTACTTTTATTATTTGGCGCGGACACCGAACTCACGGCCAGGCAGAGCCGGACTGGCTGCAATCTGAAGGTCATGTTTTCACCAGGGTCCAGCCCAAGCTTACCCTGCTACTCGGAAACTATTGGCCCTAGAACACTTGTTCCTAGATTGAAATGATAGCACTCCTCGAGATCATCGTTGTGTATGACAGCTGTCAAAGTTAACCCATTGGTCCTAAAACCCTAGTTTCTAGAGAGAAATTATAGTGCTTGTAGAGATCTACATTTCGAATGACAGCTGTCAAACTTTGAACTGAAATAACTCCTAAACTATTGGTGCTATCACACTCGTTCATAAAGAGAAATGATAGGGTTCGTCGAGATCTACATTTTGCATGACAGCTGTCAAACTTAGAACTGTTGTAACTCGGAAACTATTGGTCTTAGAACACTAGTTCCTAGAGCAATACGATAGTACGACAGTTCTAAGTTTGACAGCTGTCATACGAAATGTATATCTCGACAAGTACTATCATTTCTCTACAGAAACTAGTGTTTTAGGACCAATGGGTTCCAAGTTATAAAAGATTTAACTTTGACAGCTGTCATACGAAATGTAGATCTCGACGAGTACTATCATATCTCTTTAGAAACTAGTGTTCTAGAACCAATGGGTTCCGAGTTATAACACATTTAAGTTTGACAGCTGTCACCCGAAATGTAGATATCGACGAGTACTATCACGTCTCTTTAGAAACTAGTGTTGTAGGATAAATCGTTACCGAACTCTTTTTTCTGTTTCGTGGAACAAAAAGTCGTAGGTTAATAATTATGTCGACTCGACGTTTGTCGGAGAAACGTTCAGTAGATCAAAAGGTATTTTGACAACTACTTTTCGGTTTGTACGGATTACCTCATAATAATACGAAATTCACGGTAAATATATTTCTCCAATAATGGCAACACCAAACATGACACTTGTCAATTTAGAATGACGGTGATTATGCCAATAACATTGTGCTTACACTGTTAGAAAGGGACAAAGGACTATCGATGGTGACTCTCGCTCTGCCCGGTTTTAGTCAAAGCAGTGCGCAGTCCCTTTGGGTAGTAAGTCCATGATCCAAAGCAAGGACGCTAGGTATAATTACTCTATAGTCCATAGCTATATAAGCTGTATATATTATGTCTTTCTTTACTTTGGACATGCTTTGGACTCAGCCATAGAGACATTTTTTATATTAATGTCTAGGCTAGGACAGCTAGGATCAAAGAGTATGGAATGCCAGCGACCTTCTTGCCAGTCTATAACCATGAAGGTCGCTAAAGGTCGTAGAGGGAGTATAAGCTACGCGTCGACTAGCCCGCACCGCAAGAGCCGCACGCGCCGCACGCGCCGCACGCATCGCATTGAGATATTGCTGACGTTGCTGATGGCATGGCCACACTGGCCGCACCGCACGAACCGCAATTGCGGGCAGGGTTGCCAACTGTGTGTCTTGATTTGGTACTAATGATGACATCTCAAAAAATGCTTAGATGGTGTAACGTTCGCCCTCTCAGCAAAACAGACTCTCTCATACTTTCATACACACGCTCATTCACACTGAAACCTAAGCTCTAAAACTACCATTTCTAAACCGTAAGATATAGAAATCTATTATCAACGTTTTAAACTAAATAAGGCCATTTGTGATCGTCTATGGAACTCTACGTTGTGATGTTAGTAACCCCGATGCTTTAAGAGTGGAGAAGTATAAACAGGTATGAAATTAATGATTTGAAATGAAATTAATATGAAAAGAGTTAATTATATTACAGTGCGCAGTCCCTTTGGGTAGTAAGTCCATGGTCTAGGCATAGCCTGCTTCATCTTACGATGAAGGAGGCTATGGTCTAGGGGACTCAGAAAATTCTACCAAAGGAGATTATAGACTTGCATAAAGAATTTATGTAGGACAGTAAACTTTTTTGAAATTCGTGACTAAACCAAAGAGTTTTATATTATATACTAATAATAAACTCTTTGAACTAAACTCATTGCGAAGATGTTCTCGAAGCCGTCATTTAAAATTTGGCCAACTAGGAATTTTACTGAACAAAATTATTATGTAGGCTCCACGAAGATCTTTTGAAAAAAAAACATAGTATGCGAACAATGAGTTACACGGAATCAAGAACGTCACTTAATAAAGTAATACCGGAGGAGCGGGTAATTTAAGGCCGCATGGACTACTATGGCATAAAACGGAAATAGATTTAATTGCCCACCTGCGACCATATGTAACCATGTTAGCAATATAGTTTTGTCACATGCTTCATGTGGTTCAGCGCAGTGCCAAACTGTTGTTACACGCTACTCGAAAAGCGGTCGACAAATTGACAAGGATACGGAGGTGGAATGGTAAGGTGCAGGAAGCAGTTAGGGACAAAATGGCATGTTACAAGAAATGGCAGCACAGTAACTTACTATCGGATAAGGAAATGTACTTGGGAATAAAGCGGCGATCTAAAATGGCGGTGGCAAAAGCGCGGTCGGTCCAGCTGGCTCCGCTCTACGATGCGTTGGATTCTGTGGAGGGGCACAAGCTCGTCTACAAGCTAGCAAAATCGCGGAGTCGTGCCAGTCTGGATGTGACAAAGTGTGTTGCCAAAAAAGGTACGGACCGCGTTTTGCTTACAAGCGCAAACTCTATTAAAGACCGGTGGTTCTGTCATTTTAAGGAGCTGTCTAACGAGGCCAACAACCACTTGCGATCACCACAGCTTCCTGCAAATCTTGGCATGATAAGCCCGATTACTCCTGATGATGTGGAGAGGTCTCTGGTACGTATGAAAAATTCAAAAGCTATTGGCCATGACGGAATACTCATAGAAACCTGGAAAACAATAGGGACCCGGGGAGTACTCTTGCTCACTGAGATATTCAACAGGATGGTAGCTATGGGGCATATACCTGACGCGTAAATATTATAACGCCGATCTATAAAGGAAAAGACAGTGTGCAAGAGTGCGGCAACTATCGAGGTATCAAACTTATGAGCCACACAATGAAGCTATTCGAACGGATTATTGACCTTCGCCAGGAATGCTCCTTGTCGGAATGCCAATACGGCTTCAGGCCGGGCTGCAGCACCATGCATTCAATCTTTGCTCTCAGGGTCCTCCAGAAGTCCCATTGCAGTAGGAATCAACCGTTGCATTACGCATTTCTCGATCTGCAGAGGGCTTTCGACAGTGTCCCTCGGGAGATAATCTGGTGGGCTCTAAGAGCAAAGGCTGTGTCCGAGGCGTACATTTGTATTATACAGGACATGTATGTCAATACTGGAGCTGTCGTCAAAATCATCGTAGGCCATACTAATCCCTTCCTGATTACTGTAGGTGTTCACCAGGGTTCTGTGCTGTTCCCTACTTGTTTTGCATAGCATAAGCATTAGCAAAAAAAAAAAATTGTGATCGATGCCCTCTCAGCGGAAATTCAGGACATGCGTCTTTGGCTTATGAAGTACGCTGACGACATTGTACTGGTGAGCAAGCTGAGGCAAGACCTTGAGACCAGAGTACACATGCTAGAAAATTGTGGTTTGAAGCTGAATATCGCCAAAACAGAGTAGTATATGGCCAGCTGCGCGGATCCCGACACCATCCGTATAGGTAACGAAGCTGTCAATAGAACAGATAAATTCAAATACCACGGATCCGTGATGCACGAGTCAAATCAAATCCCGAATTTCTGCGGCTTGGGCCAAATGGCGGGAACTCACGGCAGTCATCTGTGCCACCGTAAAATCCCTGTAAAGCTCAAAGAGCTTATATACAAGAGTATAATTAGACCGGTGATGCTCTATGGCTGCTAGAGATGGCCAGCGCTGACGAAACACGTTCGTGGACTCCATGCCAACGAAATGAAAATGCTGCGCTGGATGGGCGGAGTTACGTGACTCGATCGAGTACGTAACGAGTGTATCCGTGGCAGCCTTGGTGTAAGGGATATCAAGATCGAGGAGGCTTGTCTGCGCTGGTTTGGTCACGTGTTGCGTAAGCCTCAGGGATACGTGGGAAATAGGTGCCTGAATCTGCCGGTATCAAGAAAGAGGCCCCGTGGGCGACCCAAGAAGCGATGGGTTGACATCGCTGAGTTGAATGCGAGAGCCAACGGCTTACTACAAAGGGATGCCGAAGACCGGGCGAAGTGGAGAAGATTGAGTAGGAAAGCGGACCCTTGCAGAGGCCGGGATAAGCGCTAGGACGATGATGATGATCAATAAGTTTCAAGATAATTTTATTAGCTACCAAATATTCATGTAGACGGTCTGCAAAAGTAGTTATTAATTGACATTCGCATTTATTGCAGTAAGCAAAATGACAACAAAAGAACAAAGTAAATCAAATAAGGATTGAAGAAATGCCTTACAATAAATACCTGCTTAACTACTAGAACTTACAGGCTGACAAAGCTGCAATCCTTCATTCTGTAATGTAGCGTGTGTGCTCATGCAGGCCTTAGGTAAGGACGGGTTCTAGGACAGGTAGGTGTCGGAGGCGTATGTTTGGACGGGCTCTAAGTTAGGTAGGCGTTCGGGTTGGCCTGCTGCTCCCGTAGGGTAACCGTCTCTAGTCGGTTAAGTAGGTTAGAGCAAGTAGGATGTAGGCGTGTAAGTTTAGATAGGTCGGAGCAAGTAGGACGCAAGCTATTAGCTTGCGTCTATGAGCACACATAGCACTGGCTAGGTAATAATTCAAATGTGTTCCATTTGAATTAGATGTAAGGTATTATATGTATTTTATATCATTCTTCCAACAAAAGTTATCAATATAACATCAATTAAACATTTGTATTTTTACTTTAAACTCAGTGTAACACGCAGTGCTACAGTAACCACATACAAGTACTCAGACAAGATAGTAATTTGACGGCAATTGAGGTTGTACTTCTAGCTATAATAATTTAAAGTAACATCCATTGTGTGTCTTCTTAAATCAATGTTTGTATGTGGTAGTACATGGCGAGGAAATTCTCTTTATGTTCTTAATGTAGAAACGTAGACTTACTACATAACCCTAATAAATATGGACAAAATTGCGTATTGTTGTGTGTCATTATCTTGTAGGTTACCTATATTATTATTAAAAGTATTAAACTTGCTGCTACTATGAACTAAATATGAACCGTTAGTAAGTACTAAGACAATTAACTATAATAATAATCTATGCTCAAGATATAGATAAGTACCTAGATAAAAGTATAAGGCAATGTAGGTGCCTACTTGTTTTAATTTTTTTTTAAATCTATTCTTTATAGCATTACCACTACACAAATGCCATTTTGTATAATGTTTAAGATATTAATACATTTTCCAAAATATCGTGATATACATACCTCATTCCCACAGGTAGGGTAGGCAGAGACTATGAACTGCCACTTTGCTCTGTCCTTGACACAACTCCCTAGCCTCGGATATATCCACAACTCTTTTCATACATCTCCTAATAGTGCATAATAAATGATAACAATAATGTGTTATAATATTAATACATATATTTATACCATTTGTCTTTTATTTTTTTTTAGAACAAACAGGCCTAAATCAATGTGCTGCTGCCCATTTTCCAGACTACGGAGACTCTTGATCTTTTGCCTCGAAAACATTAGTCGCCTTGTACGACACCCATGAGTGTAAAGGGTTGGTGCTATTCTACTCTGCCGGACACCACACCTACCAAGAAAACTGTCTGGCAGTGTCCATACCCTCTATTCTAGTTCCTCCCATATTAGAACGCTAGTAATGGTTTACAAGTAGTCAATAATGTTTATGTAAGTTTTCCAATTTGCAGTTTTATAGTTTGATGAATGGATACTTATATAGGTAGCAGCAATAACCAGAATAACTTTATTCATTCATGTAACTCTTTATTGTAAGTATATGTACAGTTAAAGGAAATAATATCGAAGATGTTTCACACTAGATATATAGGGAAGTCCAAGAGTGGTTGTCACACTGTTGACACGCATTGTCTTCGTATCTTAGTAGATTTCATCACAACGCCGCGGTAATTCTTAATAAATTGGAACTGCAGTAATATGAACAAGCTTCTTCTTTCAGTCAAGGGGCTTTTACTAGAGCAGTTAAGTACAGCAGTATCTAGTAGATATCCACCCAGTGTCCAAACCATTTGCAAAAGCAACCAATCATTTGGTAGTGAGAGTTGCTGTGATGAATCTGTAATAAAATAACTCGTATTACTGTTAGCCGTATTGTATCCTATGTAGGCAACTAATTTCTTAGAGGCTGACCAGCTAGGACCGCCACAAACCAGGAAATGGGCCTGCCCATTTGTTTTCTGTTGTGTATTTTATCGGCCGCGATCTCTGACCCGCCTGTGTAGTGATAGTGGAGTAATGTGGAGAAGGCTCGTGTCAAGCAGTGGACCAGGAGAGCTTGTCGGCACAAAACATCTTCACTTTCGATATAAATGGCAGACTACGACTTTGAAACCTTAACATTGAAGGACTTCTTGAAAAAGATTGAGCAACCGAACATTCATCAATTGATCAGGAGCAGGAGCACGCTAAGGTAGTGGCCATAGAACTAGAAGGTACTTGTCATCGTTTTCTGAAGGTTGGAAATTCACTTCAAAACCGTTACCCCAACATTAAGTGCTGGGATCACTCTCGGGTAATCTTGACTACGCAAAGGGAAGACGAACATGACTACTCATACAATAGAGATCAGATAATTGTAACTAGAAGTGCCAGCGATTCAACTTACATTCAAGCAAACTATGTACACGGGTATGAAGAGGAAAATAAGTTTATTTGCACCCAGGATCCAATGGAGCATACAAGTAGCGACTTTTGGAGGATGGCTTGGCAGCGGAATTGTCGAATTATTGTGTCACTTTGTGACAAAGATGACGGACCTGAAACGTATTTTGAATATTATGTACACGCCAAGGATTATGGGGTGTTCGGCAGATATATATAACCCAGGGGCGACCTGGAAGGTTATCAAAAACACTGTCAGCGGATACCACCCAACTAAGCCCCCGGATGAACTTTTAAACATAGACCATGACAAAAACGTAGCGGTTTCCAAAGTAAATAACTATTTTGCAAGAGTAGGGCGTGACCTAGCAAACAAAGTACAAAGTCCTCCAAGTGTAATCAGCCCTGCTAACACAAATATGACTATGGATTCACTAGTTATACTCCCAACTGACACTGGCGAGGTGGAAAAATTGATTATGAACTTGAGAAGCGACTGTGCTACTGGTTGGGGCGGTGTCCCGGTTAAGGTACTGCGGATGGCGCGACAAGTACTCGTCCCCCCTATCACTCATATCTGTAACACTGCTATTTCCACAGGGATTTTTCCCGAATACTTCAAACGTGCTATCGTTCATCCAATATATAAGAGTGGGGATAGAGACCAGATTTCAAACTATAGACATTTTGTTCTTCTTTATTTTTGCAAGCAACACTATGTTCCCTTACATGAAATACTACATTGGTCATCAATTCGTATTGCTCTGGTATGCTGCTTCGTGTATTTTATGTACGTACAGTATTTTCATAATTTCACAATCATGGTTCAGTAAGATTTAAAAATAGCTTATCGAACCCTTTTTATCGTTTGTCTCCCTGCATTAAAAAAAAAACAGTTACATTGTATGCCGTTTTGGCCAAATATGACCAGAACTGTTAAAAAAATGGATAACGTTATTGTTGTGAATGTATGAATGATATTGATATTGCTTTCACCTGGTAAACACAGTGGTATATAATATAATATATACCTCTGTTTGAGCTGCGGGCCTTTAAAAGTGACTGGCAGACACTGGCACTTGTGCGCGGAGAGTGGAAGAATCGGGGGGAGACCTTTGCCCAGCAGTTGGATGACTCAGGTTTATATAAAATAATGTAATAATACCTCTGTAATATATAGTGGTAACTTTTCGGAAGAGCTAATAATGGTCACGATAAACCTGTACCTACGTTGCAGAGTTAGCTGCACGTATAGAAGAAATTCGAGTATGCTAGGAATTTGACAGTTATTCTTAGAGAGATTCTCTCTTCTTCTGTTAAGAAAGTCATAAAGAAAAGATGGCGGTACCATCCTATGTGTGATACGAGCAGGGTGTCTAAAAAGGCCACATTAGCGTTGCATATTATGAGTCATATTAATTTGTCACAAACTTATTTACAGCGTAGCTGTCTTTGACATTGACATGACAATTCAACATAGCGTCACTTAGTTCCAGTTTTGGCCACCGGATCAGATAATTTTGTGGCATCTAATATGAATCATAATACTTATGTAACGTTAATGTTGCTTTTTGGACTCCCTGAAGTACTCAGTTTGTTTGTAATTTATTGTTGCAAGATAGTTCCTATTCACGGCTTTGATAGACTGTACCTCGACAGTAGCTCCGAGGACTAACAGGAAGTACGTGTACATTCCAGGTGTGCTGTTCGTCTTCAAATTCGTACCGGAGACCAAGAACGTGACGCTGCAAGAGATCGAGGAGTACTTCAACGAGCGCCGCTCCACTTTGGCACCCAGGAGAGAACTCGTAGCAACGCAGAAAAAGATACCGATGCACAGCTCTAGTACATCCGTTACATCTAACGTGAAAAAAACCAATGAAGTCCCCCTCTAAATCCTTCGTCCCTAAAAAGCTGCCGAAGCGTGATAAGGCTCGTCAAGCAGTCATCATCATATAGGTGAGAAACATTAAGTGCAAAGGCTGCGCCATTATTTTCCATACAAAATCGAGGTTTCGTAGTCCCCATTTTCCTCCCTGAGTTTTAACACTAGAGTTATGATTTTCGCAGATAATATATTGATATTAAGCATGACTGTCAGTTTTGTATTTTTGGATAAATTTTCCTAAAATCTTTGCGATGTTCTCTGACATTTCATTCGGAACTAAGATAAATGACAGAAATTAAGAAATACTCTTCTCTGAGGTAGAGGGCGCCACCCTCACGTAAACATTGGTTCAGTGTTAATAAATATTTTTAATAAGTTAAAGCTATTTTATCGAAAAAATAGGGTTCAAATATGGTTTATTATAGTACGATAATACAGCGACAGTGTTATTCTAACATAAAACAAGTGATTAAACGTAAAAAAAACAAAAGTTGATATTGAACATTAAACACTATAAATAAAACTTAAGTCGATGTAAGTAAGTTATTTAGCGATACATGTGGCAAACAAGTGATAATTTAAACATAAAAACACTTCTACATTACGTTTTAAATAAATTAAATATACAATATTAAAACAGAAAAAGTGTAAAAGTGCACACTACCGCCAACTAGTACAGTTATTACAAACAAACTGCACCTATGCTGGGTTATTCAAACGAGATTGAAACTAGTAGCCGTATTTCGCCGTGTCGTCAACGAGACTCTGTAGCGCAGAGGTAGTAACTGCGGCTTTGAGTCATACATCCGGGGTTCGAGCCTCAGATCAAAAGTAACATCATAGGAAAAAAAATTTTTTTTTTTTTTTGTCTTTTAGTCTGACAAATATGACAACAACTCGCAGAATGTTTACGATTAGACTAGAGGATAAATTGAAGGAAGCCCTGACAGAATTAAAACTGTCAAGGGATCACGTAATCTGATTACTCCAAGAGGGAGAGGACAGCGAGGTGGAAATTACACATATAAATAAAAAAAACCAAGATCTAAAGGGGCAGCTAGCTGAGCTTGACATACAGTTGGAAGATATACGAGCGCAGCGGGACGAACTTCAGGAGGTAGTGGAATCTCTCCAGGAATGCAGTGATCAGCACACGGCCGTCCTGGATCGTATCAATTGTCTGGAACGTGATTTGCAAGCAGCTCACCGTACTATTGATCGGTACAAGTTGGAGCTACTTCAACTGCAATCAACAAATACCAAAATTTTATGTGATAACCTATCGATTAACAAACACAGTACTATTACAAATAATGTCGGTGCAAACATGGTTCAAAGAATAAAAATTAAATTAAAAAAATTTAAAAGTACCTCATCTTTAAAGATAATATTAAAACGTAATGGAAAACTAAAAAGTTCATTACACAAAGCAAATATTGAATTACAGCATTGTAGCGATATTATATGTAAAAACCAGGCCGATTACAAAAATGAAACTTTGTACTTACAGTTTAAGTTGAACGAAATGGAAACAGATTTGAAAAATACCACATTAGGAATTACGAAAGATCTCAAAAACTGATATCTTAATATTCAGATTCTATGAGCCAATTAATTACTGATTTAAAATGTAACGAAGAGAAGTTAAATTCACTATTTTAAACCAATATTGCACCTGTAACTGCTCGCGAGAGGACACGCCAACCGTTGCGAATAATTTGTCTGCCCCGACGGTGGCGCCGCCAACGACTAACGTGCGCACTTCGCTGCCTTACAATGATGCAATGCGTAGTAGAACATTTATATTTTCCGATAGGCTCGGAAGAGGGTTAGGTCCACTAATCGGAAAACATACAAAAAATAAAGTTTTAAATTATTGTTACCCGGGAATATCATTGGATTATTTAACGCGCATGATCATGGAACAGGAATATCAAAATAATGACACATTAATTGTAGTTTTAGGTGAAAGTTCAAATGTAAATAAAGGGCAAATTAGCGAGTTTTATGGCTCATTGATGCAAATTAAAACTATAGGAAAGATATTAATATGTGCATTTCCATATTCGAGACGATTCACTGTAAGGCAAAACAACAAAATTCGTTATTTTAATAATTTAATAACAACATTGACCACTCATAGAGACAATATATCATTTTTTGACTTGAATAGATTTATACGACAATTTGATTATTATAGTAATTACATGTTACCGTTGAGTGAGAAAAGACATATTGCTAGGTTATTAGCTCATAATATTTTAAATATTGACATTAATGTTAATGCTACTGACATAACAAATTACAATGGTACGTTATGTACTTCTTTTGATAATAGGCCTTCTTCTTTACCGGTGGATTTAAACCGCCTAAATTGACAGAGGGTAAGAGGCATAACTTCAAAATTGCCCATCAAAATATCCAGGGCTTACCCGGCAAAGAATTATTATTGGAATTGTTTTTGGAGAAATATGATATAAGCATTTTGTGCATTAGTGAACATTGGTTGAGGGAACATCAAACTTCCTACCAAATAAAGGGATATAATACAGGAAGCAGTTTCAATAGAATTTCATCAGTACGAGGAGGTTCCTTGATAATAATTAAGGACAGTATAAAATTTAATGAACGCTCTGATATTGTTCGACTATCCAAAGAACGAATCGTAGAATTATCTTGTGTTGAGCTTGATAACTACGTCATTATTTGTGTGTATAGGCCTCCTCAGGCAGACTTTGATATTTTTGAAAATATCATGGAAGAAGCCTTGATGAAGGTATTTAATAGCAACAAAAAACTTATTGTATGCGGAGATTTTAATATAAATCTATTGAATGATTCAACTGGATCTGCTAAAATAATAAATTTATTTAAATCCTTTAATATGAGTAGTCTTTTTCAAGAAGCTACCAGAATTACTTCTACTTCATCCACTTGCATAGACAACATATTTTGCAATTGTACTGTGGATGAGAAGCTAATAGTAAATTGCCTACCTTCTGATCACACTGGTCAAATTGCAATCATAAACGATAATTTAAACACATTATCACGTGAAATCACATGTAGACCAGTAACTAAAAAGAAAATGGAAAATTTCAAAACGAATTTAATTAAAAAGCTTGACATAATATATTTTAATGATAATGATTCTGACTTGACATATAAATTATTCTTTGAAACCGTTGAAATTGAATATAACAATAACTTTAGTCAAAAGAAAGTAAAATCAGGGAACAAATTAAGATTTTGTGAATGGGCAACCCCAGGTATACGTTTAAGTAGAAATACACTATATGACCTTTATACACAAAAATCTTATAATTCCACTGATACTTTTATTCAGCATCTTAGAATTTATTCCAAAACGTTTAAAAAAGTATGTAAAGTGGCTAAATCTATGCACTTAAAATCTAAGCTAGAGAATGCCTCAAACAAAATAAAAACTACATGGGATATAATAAATAAGGAATGTAACAACATTAAACAGAGGGATAGAAATTATGAAATTAAATATAATGATACGAAGGTAACAAATGATTCAAAAGTAGCACAGATATTTGAGGAATTCTTTACTAATATTCCTCTAACGATAACAAGCACGTTGGTTTCATCTGCTGAATCAGCTAGGTTATTACTTGAAAGTAATGTAAAAAGTTGCGAAACTGCTTTTAATTTTGAATACATAGATGCTAAAACGGTACTTAAAACTTTTAAATCACTGAATGTAAAAAAGACTGAAGACGCATGGGGTATGTCAGTTAAAGTGGTTGGGTCCTTCATCCACCTTATTGCTGATCATTTAGCGTTAATTTTTAATAAATGTATTGACGAGGGATCATTTCCTGATCTTATGAAACTAAGTAGAGTAACGCCACTCTATAAAGGTGGTGACAGTCAATGCCCTACAAATTTTAGACCAATTTCAATACTTCCAGTATATAGTAAAATTTTTGAAAAAGTCATGCGTGATCAATTATTGTCTCACTTTATTAGTACGAGGCAGTTCCACAGCAAACAATTCGGATTCACCAGGGGAAAGTCAACGATTGATGCAGGATCTCAATTTGTTAAGCATATATTTGACTCCTGGGAGAAATCCGAGGATGCTATTGGCATATTTTGCGACCTATCAAAGGCGTTCGACTATGTTGAACACTCCACGTTGTTGATGAAGCTAAGTCACTACGGCGTTAAAAATAAATCATTGGCAATGCTAAAGTCTTACTTGCAGAATAGAATTCAGAAAGTAGATGTTAAAGGTACTATGTCAAATGGAACATTTGTTAAAATAGGTGTACCTCAAGGGTCGATCTTAGGACCATTTTTATTTTTTATTTATATTAATGACCTACCATATATGGTAGAAAAATTTACCAATATTGTACTATTTGCTGACGATACATCCCTCATATTCAATGTGAAACGTAGAATTAATGATTTTGGACATGTAAATGATACTTTGGACATGATATTGAATTGGTTTACAGTAAACAACCTTCTTTTAAATGCAAGTAAGACAAAATGTATTAGATTTTCACTGCCTAACGTAATTAAAAATGAATTAAACCTATCCCTAAATAACAAAAAGCTAGATTTAGTCAACGAGACGGTATTCTTGGGTATAAAAGTTGACTGCAAGCTACAATGGGGCCCACACATAGATAAATTAACCGGCAAACTCAGCTCTGCGATTTATGCAATAAGAAAAATACGAAATCTAACGGACATTACAACAGCTCGTCTGGTATATTATAGCTATTTCCACAGCATAATGTCTTACGGCATTCTGTTGTGGGGTAGAGCAGCTGATATAAACAAAATATTTGTTTTACAAAAGCGAGCAGTTCGATCTATATATAGATTAGGTCCTATGACATCTTTAAGAGAAATCTTTAAAGAGATAGGTATTTTGACTCTTCCTGGGCAGTATATTTATGAAAATTTAATGTATGTTCGTAAACACATTGCATCATTGACAAAGGCGAAGGATACTCATAACCGAGACACAAGAAATAAAAACAACCTGCTTATTCCCAGAACTAGATTAACAAAAGTAAATACATCTTTTGTGGGGCATAGTATTAGATTTTATAATAAAATACCGGAATACGTGTTGGATATGACTGACAATGCATTTGTGGGATATATAAAACAGTCACTGATTAAAAAAGCATATTATAGTATACAGGATTATCTTGAGGATAAAAAACCTTGGGAAAAGTAATGGTTTTATGATTTTGTTTGATAATTGACTTTATTAATTTTATTTGAATTAAATTTGACATTTTAATTTTATTTGATATGCTATTTTAATTTTGATTAATGTGATATTTTATTTTAATGACGTGACATTTTTATTAAAATAATTTAATTATATTATATTGCCTATGTTGTATTTTGATGGTCTATAATGCGAATTTTTAAGAAACTGATTTGCCAAATTTTGTAATTTGTTTATTGGAAATATTCAGTTGCTATAATCACATAATGGAATTGTACTGGTATTTTAAATTTTATATTAAGTAAGTTACATTTTAATGACTACACACATGGTAGCCATCCATACATGAATTTTGTATTTTGTGATGTGTATTTAATTTCAATTAATTATTATTGATAATTGATTATGTTGTTTATTACTGACCTTCAATAAGTGTATTCTGAAAATATTTACATTGAATAAAAATTATTTGAATTGAATTGAATTGAATCTGGGCTGATTTTTCAATCCTAAGAAAAATTTAACTGCCCGATAAAGTAATATACTACCAAATTAAAACATACTATGTCACTTTATTGAAGTAACGATACGATTTTCATTATTTATCTGAGGATTGATAAATCGGCCCTTAATCTCACAATATAACGCAGGATGCAGGTCGGTGTTGGAACCATGGAGGTCGATCAACTTATATTATTTTTATATTTTGTGTGGTGTCCATAGCACCAACCCCTTTCACTCGTGGGTGTCGTACTTAGCGACTAATGTTTTCGAGGCTAAATACCTAGTCTCCGTAGGCTGGAAAATGGGCAGCGTTTTCCATTGTTATATTTATAACACTGCGATCTCCTACCCACCTGCCAAGCATGGAGATTATGGCAATAACCTCCCCTTTCATGCGAGAGGCCTTTATTCCTGCAGTGGACTGTTATGGGCTGTGATGATGATGATATATACAGTCACAGCAGGAGTGACAGAGATGATAGATTGACACATTCCTCATTATCCGTACCTTTGTTACAGACGCTCTTGCTTCTTGGTTTCGGCTGCTGGGTACCGTCATTGTCTGTGGTTAGCAAGAATGAAGGCACAGCAGGAACAGTAGATAATGAAGAATAGATAATAAAGCTGATTTCAATTTCGTTCTTGGATACCATACTTAAGTTATGTACAATAATTGTAATTGATCATTAGAATATAAAACATTATATGCTTTGTTACTCTTGATTATCATCATCATCATATATTTAAGAGTATGACCCTTGTCGGTGGAGCAATCGACATTCCTCTCTCCTATCTCCTTATAATCCCCGGCGCTCACTTTTTCCTTCACTCTTGATTATTTTACCCATATGTATTTTTATTTTTCAGAGAAAACTTAGGTACCAAATTCTTAAACGCATTTAAGTGGATACTTAAACAAAAACTTTCATACAAAAAACGTTAAACTTCATTTTTAAACGTGTTTAAGAATTTGGTGCCAGCCGGGGAGTGACTGGTACTAGGGGTTTCAATATAAAAGTTAATAGCTTTTATCCGCGACTTTGGGCGCTTTGTTCAATTTTTTTTTATTGCCTAGGCAGGCACACGGTCGGACGGTCCACCTGATGGAAAGCGGCCGCCGTCGTCCAGGACATCTGCAACCTAAGAGGAGCTGTACGTGTAGTCGTGCCTTTTGAAGAAACCCATGTTACAGTGCAAAGGAAAAACCTTTATGTTCAATTATTAAGTCGCATTTACAAGATCTCATTCCCATTCTCTCAGGAAACTTCTAAACTTTTTTAAGCGCAATTCCAAGTTTTTCGAAAGCAGTCAGATTTTACTAAGTTGTTTTGAGCATAGGTACTTACAAAAATAATCCCGTGGTAGAATTAAAGCACAATACAAATACATATTTAACCACAACTTTCACTAAAAACCAAATATCTCAACGTAATTCATACCAAATTATATTTATTTAAATCAGTACTAAAAACAAAACAATGACTTCATTTCCTTTGACAATGACAATGACTTCCTGAATTTCCCTCGACATTGGCTATGGTGCGCACCACATTTTCCATGACACGTATGCCATTGAAGTACGCGTCCTTGTGTAGTCTCTCATCATGGCAGTGTATTAGGATGGGCGAGTTGTATATGGGACTAAAGTTGATGGCCGGGATGCCCAACCGGCGGACGTACCGGGCGTCGGTTGTGCCGGGACATAAGATACAGTTCACCTTCAGTCCCCTAGAAAAAAAATACATTATAAGTAGTTAATATGAAGCGTACCTACCTATATTTAGTTTAATGTAATTTGTCTTATGTGGTAAACAAATATGGCGTACTAACAACCAAAGATAATTTATAGGGTTGGGGAATCACCGAATGAATGATTAGTGAAATAGAATGAAAATGACGTGAACTGATCGACACACTACCGAAATAAAGTATTTATAAACAAGCTTCTGCCCGCGGCTTAGCTCGTGTGGAACTCGTTTATATTTTAATTAATATTTTGAGCTAAAGGAATGTTTTTTGTTCTAGATAGATAAGTAAACACAACAATATCAATCACTCTAGCTTTGTGTTCGATAAATATTTATTTTTATTTATTTGTTCATTTTATATGTAGGTACCCATAGGTAAAAATAAAAGTAAATACTGTATCGAGCAGCGTTTAGCGAGTTAAATAATGTCTTAATAGTCGAACACACAATTGTCAGATTTCCGTGTATCAAAGCCGTAAGCACGCTGTAAATTGTCGTTCCAGATAGAATCACCAACCGAGTCACAAAGTATATTTCGAAATTCATAAAAGAAAAGCCGTTATTGCAAATAAAATTACCAATCACAACACAATAAAGTTTTCTTTTAAAATACCAAACTGTCGTAGAGAGCAAATTTTCAAAGTGAAGGATGATGAAATCATTGAAATTGCTTATCGGTTCACAAAGATTGTAGATCCATTTCAATAAGCCCAGCGTAGGCCGAATCAATTCTTTTCATTTTAATCATTATAGATGTAAGTAGTCAAAAGAGGTTGTAAACACGTTGTGTACCAATTTCTACAGGTGACAGAATAAATACTTTCTAATCATTTTTATGTGGTCCATAGAGGTGATATACCATTTTCATGTCCTTCCATAAATAAAATATAGTTTTTATCGTGCATGATTATGGTAGAAACAATGTGGGAGTCGATGAATTCCAAAGATTTTAAAATTATGTAAAACTCTTTGGTTGATTCATTCATTCTACTTCTCCCATCTCTAAAATCATTAGACATTCTTGATTTCGTTGTGTCAATATGCCAATGATTTTTAAAATCTGTGGCAGTAAGTGAATGTGAAATTTATATTTTCAGTGAATTTACGTATTTAATTAATTAATTTGCAACAGTGTTCGTTGAAATTACAATTTATGTGTTTCATATATAATTCAAGACATCTATACATAATTTTCGTAGCGTAATTGATACGGCAAGTCGCAATTTTGTTACGAGTGCTGTTTGTTTACCACATAAGACAAATTACAAAAAATTAATGGTACGGGCACAGAAATGAAACACAAACAGAATCCAAGGTACCTTAAAGAGATGGGGTGCGGTGCATGCAAGGTGTGACAAAATCCTTTGTTGTACATGACATACACTCATCAGGTCTTACAACGCGCCGCCATTTCGTACCGATAACACGTATTTTTCCTTGATGAAAATAATATATAAATGCCGTCATGTGGTCAAATGTTATAAAATTAACATGAAAAAATTAAAAAAATCGATGCACAAGTAACGATGATTAATGCTAATTTTTCATAATTATGCTTTATTTACTATTGTGTAAATTTCGAACAAAAATTACTAGATGACGTTTACACGCCTTTTTCCCAAAGGAATAGGCAGAGACCACATCGTTCTTCTTGCTAATTATAATTCAAGAATTAAAAGTCTGAACTTTATTTATTTAATATCGTACGGTTGTGTTGCTATCCTAATACATAAATTAGTAACCCACCGTAGAGCATCTACCCGCATGCGTTGGGCAAACAAGACGTGTTTGTTGATAGTCCGTTAAAAATAATCTATAAAATAATAATTTTCATTTATATTTTAAAATAACCATTAGGCAAGGTTCATCATGATGCTATGCGCGACTTGTAATAAATCCATTGATATTGCCGAGGGTGCAGCAACAGTGCAGTGTAGTGTATGTGCGAAGTATCAACACTTCGTATGCACGGGTCTACGCAGCAAGCCGAGATCAACCTGGCGTTGCAGCACATGCAGGAAGGATAAGTCACCAGGCCTCCCCGCTATCAACGGTGACGCTATAGTTAAATCCATACAGGACTTACGCCAGGAGCTCGAGTCTATTAAAGGTGATATGGGAGCTAAGCCCGCCGAGTCGACGGATGCTGTACCCCAAATTGACGTCATGCTTGAACGCAGGATTGAGCTTGTCGAGGGTAAATTAGAGGATCTCGAAAAAATCGGCGATTTAATATCTAATTTCCAAGTTCGGGTGACAGCGCTTGAGGAGAGGAATTTTCAGTGCGAGCAGGCTGATCGGGTCCTGAATTTAGAATTTCAGGTATACCGGAACATTCCCAGGAAAAGTTACCCGGTATCATAGTGCAAGCAGGCAAAGTGGCTGGGATTACAATTACGGAACAAGATCTGAGGTGGGTAGGCCGATTGGGAACGCTAAAACCGGATGAATCTAGGCCTAGGCTGATTGTAGCAAAGTTTTATAGCCAGGAGCTGAAGAATACTCTATTGCGCGCCATTAGAAAACGTAAGGGCATTACGTTGAACGAGCTCGGTTATGGGGATGTAAACTGTAGGATATTTGTTGCGGAAAACCTTACGGCTCATTTTAAAGAAATATACCTGCAAGTTCGAAAATTAAAAGGTTACGACTTTGTGTGGACCTATAATTGTAAAATTTATGTGCGTAAAGATAAAGGTTCCGAAGCTATTCTTATTAAATCTAATAATCAGATAAAAAACTTATAGATTGTATTACTCACTTTGTAATATTTGCTAACAACCTACATTGTTTTTTCTTGCACCGTCGCGTGTTGTTTTTTGCTATGTACACACACTTTTCTGTTTTGTTCTGCACGATGTTACCGTTAATTTTAGATAGTACTTTAGGTTTACACCAATTTCAATGCCATTGCCATGGGTTAATGGTAGGTCACGGTACTTTTTGGGTCGCCTGTTACACAAAGCAGAAGGCAAAGTTGAAGAGTTCTGTGACCTTAGGCCTATTAGTATTCTACCAGCTTTTTCAAAAATAATTGAGAAGGTCGTTCAGTTGCAGGTTACACAGTATTTGGAGCGTAACTCCATTTTGCCTTTGATGCAGTCAGGCTTTCGTCAGAGACATAGTACGACTTCCGCTCTCGTGAACATATGTGATGATATCATTACTGCCGCGGACGAGGGCAAGGGCACTATCATGGTTTTGTTGGACTTCACTCGCGCGTTTGACTGCGTAAATGTGCCATTACTCTTAGCAAAGCTGAACTATTATGGTTTTGCCGAAAGCGCGTGTAAGTGGTTTGAATCCTACTTCACTGGGCGGAGCCAGGTGGTTCAGTGCGCTGTTGGGAATGGTTCCTGTGTAAGGTCGCGCCCGAGGCAAGTAACACAAGGTGTAATTCAAGGTTCCACTCTTGGACCAACACTATTTGCCTTGTACACCGCTAACATAACTTCTGTGATTGCCCACTCTCTTATGCACCTTTACGCTGATGACACGCAGGTGTACGTACACACACCTCCTGGTCCGGAGGAAGTGTCTGACGCCGCTTCTCGGCTTAATAGTGATCTCGACGCAGTCGCTTGGTGGGCGGACAGACACGCTCTTGTTTTAAATCCCACAAAAAGTGTTTCGCTTATCTGTGGCTCTCGGCACCAAGTACACGAAATAAAAAAATCCAATCCGTCCATCACAGTCAATGGTTCGCTGGTACCGCGCCAGAGCTGTGTTCGAAATCTAGGGTTGTTGATGGACGAACGCCAAAAATTTGAAGAACACGTGCAACAAAAGGTGGGAAAGGGCTTTGGGTGCCTTAAAACTTTATATAGATTGCGTCCCTACCTTAAATCGGACGTGAGGTTCCTGCTGTGTAATAGTTTGGTTCTATCGCATATTAATTATTGTGACGTAGTTTATGGCCCATGTCTATTGGGCAGAGCAGTGAAATGTGTACAAAGGCTCCAGAACGCATGCATGAGATTTTGTTACCAGATACCCAAAAGGCAACATATTACCCCATACTTATTGGATAAGAAAATATTAAATATGGCTAATACAAGGAAGCTCAGTTACGCTTGCTTCCTCCACTCACTTCTAAATTTCGAAACCTCTCGCTATTTGCGCAATAAAGTCAATTTGAAGAGGGGTCCTCTTCTAGATATTTCTGTGCCATCTCTTGCCGGTACCCTCGGTTGTTTCAAGATCGCAGCTGCGAAAATCTGGAATGACTTGCCACCCCCCGTACGTAGTGCACTGTCGATGACAAACGCTACGTTTCGCAAAAAATGTTACTCGTGGCTGCTCTTGAAGCAGTCGAGGGATGCCGGCAACCTTTGATGTTTGTGGTGATGGCAATGTTGTTTTTGGTATTAGCTTTGGTTGGGTTTAGTATTAGCACATGTTGTTATGATATTATTGTTTAATATATATAAGTACATCATATTTAATATATATATGTATACAAAGTATACAAAATGTTGTTTGGCAGAAAAGCGTGTAATGTGTGATTTTTATTGTTGTCCTAGCCTAAGCAGTGTGTGGTTGGGCTAGGATAATATTTGGCCATGGCAGAATAACAGCGGCTGTCAGTCTCACTGGCAGCCATAGCTGAGCCATGGACCATTTTGTTTTGTATAATTAGTTTTTATTTTTTGTTTATTATGGTCGACACTAGTCGAATTTATTTAAATTGTTAATTTTTATGCAAAGCAAATAAATATTTTCATTTCATTTCATTTCATTAAAGAGGGCAAAATGGATTATGCGTATGGCAACCCTCAAATCACGCACACATATAAAATGGTGGCCATTTGTATGTTTCATTCATGATTTAGGAGACATGGATTCTGTTTTTGTTTCATTTCTGTAGGTACAGGTATTATTTTACAGGCAACTTTCTTAGCCTCCGACGAAAAAGGGGGACGTTATAAGTTTGACGTGTGTATCTGTCTGCGGTTTCGTAGCTCGCGAACGGATGGACCGATTTGGCTGCGGTTTGCTCTATTTGAAATCCAATTTAATCGAAATGGTTCGTACCTTTGTTTCGTTAAAATCGGTTTTGTGGTTTAGAAAATGTTTGAGTTCAAGTAAACTTATCCTAATTTCGTTCGATTATGTTATTTAGTACCAGTTTTGTGACGCGGTGGGAAAAGGTATGCGCAGGCGCACATTTGTATGCAGTCTCTAAGCGGATTCACATGCCTTGTTCAAAAATATCATTTTAACCACATCTAGGATAATTTTACTTACATTTCTTCAACAGTTTTTACAAGGGCACCCCAAAACGGTGAACTTCCGTCAGTTATATTTGTAATTTGTTCAACAGGATTCTTCAAAAGGTACTCAAAAGCGACTCCTTCGCCTGCCTCCGTGCACCATCTTTCTACCTGAAAATAACTTGTGATATTATATAAATGTGGTACTGATAGCATCGGAGTACCTATCTAACTAAACAACCACGAAAATTATCTTCCATCTTCATCTCGTCAGATTTTTAACTTGTTAATTCAGTTCAGGACGTCCGTCGTAGGTACTAAGATTCATCTAAATGGAGAAAGTTTAATAAACAGACCAGAAGACATTTCTGAAACAGACTTCATGTGGTTCAAATTATCTTATTCTTCGCTATTATTTATTTTGCTTAATCTTACTATGCTGACTGTAAGAGTGTCGGTAGCATGGCTAGCGGGTCGGAGTCGTGAGTGAGATTAACCGGGTTCAAACCCCAGTGCCACCGTGTACCTATGACTTTTTCTGAGTTATGTGTACATTAGTTGAATTTCCGGAGAGGGAAAACATCGTAATGAAACCTGCACATTCAGGCGCTGTCCTAATTGGCAACTATCGTACGACCATGGCCGTGCGACGGGCGGTTTTGAGGTCTTCTATTGGACGGACGAGCCCGTCGTACGACCGTTGCCAGTAAGGACATTAGGCGCCTCAGGCGATTGGGTTGCAGTGGACGTTATCGTTACGTGTAGCGTAGCCATGCGGAGCAATAACCACTAACCCTTCAGTCTTGAAAGAAGTTTGACAACGGCTATGCAATGTTTAGCACGTAGGTACATCTTAATTCTTTTATCATGTCAGATATCGCACCTATGAGTTTGATATAGGAGATTTGAGGATAGTATCAGGGAATGGGGAATTGCCTGTAACCATCTTTCCTACTCCATTCTCACCTACTCATGGTGCCCCTGCTGATAGACTGACGAGGCTCTGGCGAACCGCTAACGGATGGTCGCGGCACGTTAAAATCCAAAACACGTTTTTCCTTATTATGGGTAATAACGCGGCGCGGTGGTTTTTTATAGAATGTTAAGTTGGAAATGCATCCAGATCGCCGACCACCGGGCGAAGAAGAGGAGACAGGTATGCAGAGCCTGGCAGAAGCCGGGCTTGCTGGCGAGGATGATGATGATACAGGGCGAAACGAGCCAAACCACTTTCCATCTATAACAGTTTCATGCTTACCATATTCTCGAAGGCTTCATGATCCACGTCTGGAGCAATTCGAATGTCGAAACCCACCGACAGTATCTCAGGTAATACGTTGATTTGCACGCCACCCTACAAATGCACATTGCAGGTGAACAGTTTGACTGGTTCATATGGAAACCTTACCTTTCCTATAATGTTTTTGTACAAACTTAGTAACACTTTCAGATAGCCGATAGCAGACATTCCTTGCAGCACCCTATTGTGCCCTCTCAATTTTACTTCATCATCAGAACCCATAACAGTCCACCGCAGGACTTAAGGCCTCTCCCACGAAATGGGAGGTTATTGCCATAATCGCCACGCTTAGCAGCCGGGTGAATATCACAGTGTTATAAATATAATAATGGAAAACGCTGCTGCCCATTTTCCAGCCTCTATACACGAGTGTAAGGGGTTGGTGCTATTCTACTCTACCGGACACCACACGAAACTAATCTTACTCACTACCTTTAAACTACGTCCTGAAAGAATTATGTTAACTTACATCCAGCAGTGTTAAGTTGATACTGGTGAAGCGTCCCAGTTTTTCCTGGTCGCTGCCCATGTTTTCGTATTTTTTCAACTGCTCAGCGCGGTAGGTCATGAATTTGTCTATTATGTAGTGGATCTGTAACGATGGTAGGTAGCGCTTTAAAACAAGGACGAGCCGGAGGTTGCCCTTGTAGAATAGTCATCGCAAGAGTATGCAAGTTAGTTAAAGTGCAAAGAGATTGAAAAGTTAAACCTTCACGGTTAAGATTGGCAAATATTTTTTTTGCTTTGTGAAAATTTGTAAGTTAGTAAAACTATAGCTTTACGAGAAGTATGCTCACAGAATAAGGTCCATTTTTGTATCACGTCTTTTGGAAAGCGGAACGGGCGCGTAAAATATATAAGTTATACAAAAAATGACCTTATTGTACGAGTATACATTCTATTTTGATCTGCTCTCTGATGATTTAGGTCGCTTGATTAAGCAAAGGTGTAATTGGCGCCTAAGTCTTACTAAGAAAAATACTACTTATACTACTTAATACTACTTAATACTTGTTACTTACTTTAATAAATTAAATGAAAATCTATATATATAAAATAAAATCGTGTTAGTTACACTTTTAAGGTAGGTGTAGGGTAGGTGTAGGGAAGGTGTAGTAAGGGTGTGGGGAAGGTGTAGGGTAGGTGTAGGGTAGGGTAGAATTAGGGGTAGGGTGGTGTAGGGTTAGAACGCTACGCATACGAAGTCGCGCCGGGTCCACTTGTTGATTATAAAATTATCATTGATCATTGTGATCTTTATAGTTTATCGTTGCGAACTTAAAGCTGCTCTTTTAACAGACTTGGGATTGAATATTTTCTTTACCTTAAAAGAATATAGTTATAACTATGTTTCCAATTACCTTTTCACCTGCTGTGCCTTTTGTTAGAGTAGACCCATGATCAGGTGTTCCCCTGCATGTTACTTTTAATTCTGTAAATAAAGTAACACACTTCAATGTTCATAAAAGTTTTATTGAAATTAACATATTCAAAGAAACTTGAACCATATCCTAAACTAAAGAATAACATAATTATCATCATCACGGGCCACAACAGTCTACATTACTTTTCTAGCCTAAGGACACTAGAAGTTTTGCCTCGAAAATATAATTCGCTTTGTACGACACTCACGCGTGTAAGGGGTTGGTGCTATTCTACTCTGCCGGACACTACACGGCCAAGCCATAATCACTACATCATCCAGCATAAATCTATGATGGAGATTAGGTTAGTCTTAGAGACTTTGGCTCTCTGTGTGTTCTCTACCGTCTGTACTTCGGGCAATATTCCGAGGACGTGCTTGTTTTGTGCCGCCTCCTTCCAAAGTCTTTCCTATGCACGACAACTTAGGATTATTCAAAAGGCATGTCTGCAGGTACCTCCAAGACCGGCACCGCATCCGCACCCCAGTTGCATATGTCCTGGACGACGGTGACCGCTTTCCATCAGGTAGTGAGTCTGACCGGTCAGACGCTGATCGGTACGCTGTCCTAATTGGCAACAGTCATATGACTATGGTCGTACGATGGGCCTCTCTAAGCAATAAATTACTACGGAACACACATCCTCATATTGAGAGGTAATACAAATTATTCAACATCTATAAACTATATTTCATATTCCAGACCATTTCCAAAGCGTCCACACAAGATGGGGGTTTCTTGTGGCGTTCATTAGTTCTTATGACCACCTTCCGACTTCCATACATGATACATGCATTGTCATCCAAGTTGCATAGATACACACAATTTTTGAACTAAGCAATATAGCGCCGAAAATCTGCCATATTGAATTTGTAACACCTATCTATGGACACTCACTGTGGGTTCTTAAGACGAATCTAACGATACCTTGTTAATTTGAAAGATTTGTGGCAATAAAGATATTTACAAGCATATATACATACAAGATACGCTCGAAAAACATAACTCTTCCTTGGCAGTCGGGTAAAAAGAATAGTAATCGTAGAGTTCATGTACAAAGTTGAATCATTTGACAATTTCGATGAGTCGTTTGATTACCTTTTGTGTAACTTTGATTCAAAGAGTTCATATAACAGGCTTTATTAAAAAACAGCATACAAAAATAATATAAAAACCTAATTTGTTAAATTTCCTTCCTTTCCCACACATAGTGACTTCTGCCTGCGGTTGGGTAGGGGTAGGGTAGTAGTTTTTTTTTTTTAGATTTAGATTTATTTATTCACAAAAACATTACAATCTTCAATACAACACATTGGTAAACCTCTTTGAGGTTTGTCTCAACGATAATTTCGCCTTCGCCATCACACATACAATATTAATAAGTAGGTACTTATGCTGTTACGGTAGGGGTAGGGTAGGGGTAAGATAGTGGTAGGGTAGGGGTCGGATAGTGGTAGGGTAGGGGTAAGATACTGGTAGGGTAGGGGTAAGATAGTCGTAAGGTAGGGGTAGGATAGTGGTAAGGTAGGGGTAAGATAGTGGTAGGGTAGGGTTAAGGCAGTAGGAGAATATGGTAGGGGTAAGCTAGGGGTAGGGTAGGGATAGGATAGAGTAGGGTGGGAGCAGCTACCTATCACATGCAGCATGTGTAATGCACGCTCACTTAAAAGTCTGTCTGGCGGTGGCGTGGGGGCCGGGTCGCTCTTTTCCCTCAAATATGGTTGAATTGGACGATGGCTGGGCCCTGCGTTATACTCGTGAACGGGTGCTGCCTTGGTAGACTGGCTAACTCTTGCTGTAGTTTTAGGTGGGTTTTCTTAATTTTACTAGACATATTTATATAATATATTGAGCGCGGTCCGGCTTTTCCTGGCATTGCCGGGCACGGTCCGGTCGTGACTGGCGTGGGGTAAGTTTGCTGCTGCCATGGGGCGGCCAGCGTGTCACTGTGTGCTTCCTTCCTACTTTCCTCCTTTTTGACGATTGAAAGAGATATTTAATGTCCTAATCAATAAATACATTTTGAATTTTGAAATTTGAATTTTTTTAATTATCTATCTAAAATTAATTAAACTACAACCCTAATCTAAAAATCGATATTTACAAATATCCCCTAGATCGCTGCCACTATTGGAAATGATAACTAATCTTTCCGTAGCGGAACTATCTAATCTAGTAGTACTACATTTGTAAACCCGAGTCTGCAATGGGGCTCTTGCGCCAAACGCGGAGTCTTGAATGCGTCTTACCAAACATGTTAATGGATAAGCTTAGCACATTGAATAGACGTTGATGTCTTTTATATGTGTTCGTATTTAGTCATAGAATAGAGGACAAAGGTGTCATTTTTTAAATTCCAACAGTTTACTTCTATTTGAATGAAGCATGTTCTCAGTTTTTAATCACTGAAATAAAAAATTGAAACTAAATTTCCCATTTGTTCCCAGTGGGGAGTGAGGTATTACGTCATTCGCGTAATACACAAGTAGCAGCCGTAGTAGTAGCAATAGTAGTAGTCATTTATGTAGCAGTTATTGATAAAACAGATATTGATTTACCAGTTATATTAAATTAACATAACGATAATGTTTGCGTGACCTAGTTTCAGTATCTGTTACATAATTATGTCTCACATTTTATTCGGATCTAACAAATGAGAGCGAAGAGTGAGGGCCATCTTACTTAATTTTTGATATCATTGATGCAGCGAAAGGAACGATATGTGGTCATGGGAACTGCGCAACTGGTGCTGCATTTATTTTCCTCCTAATGCCGTTTTCTAAACGCGAACAAGGTCTTCCGCTGAGATCCGGGAGCGGATTGGCACCCAGTGACAGTATATTAGTCCACAAGCAGGTGTCGTCGTTTGTCTTCTCCAATGCACTCATTAGTCCGTTCAAGTCCGGTTTGCGGCCTGGGCATAATACGGCTACGGCCTTACTCAATGTTACCGAAGTCGTGAGGGACAGCATGGAGAGAACTAGATTGACGGCCCTTGTATTGATTGACTTCTCCAATGCTTTTAATAATGTCGATCATGACATACTACTGGCTGTTTTATCTCATCTTGGAGCATCATCCTCAGTGACGGACTGGTTCACATCCTATCTCCGTGGACGACAGCAAGCCGTTCGAGCGGATGGGTCAACTTCTAGCTGGTGCAACCTTGATGCTGGCGTGCCTCAAGGTAGAATTCTTTCTCTTCTTCTGTTTGCTATTTTCATTAACCAGCTGACCCTAAACTTAAAATGCTCCTATCATCTATATGCTGACGATCTCCAGATATATGCAAATGCTGAGGCTGCTAACATTTCTGATGCAATTAGTGCTCTTGACTGCGAGCTCCAAACCATCCTGAACTGGTCATCAAGATTTGATATACACGTCAATCCATCCAAATGCCAGGCTATTATTATGGGCAGCCCGTACGCAATTAAACGCCTTGATCTCTCCCTGGTGCCACCTTTACATTACAATGGTACAATTATCCCGTACTCTTCCCAGGTAAAGGATCTGGGGCTTTACATTGACAGCACTCTCAGCTGGGTACCGCATGTGACAGAGGTCAGCAGGAAGGTCACCGCGACTCTTTGTTCCCTCTAGAGTTTTAAATTTTTCCTTCCCCCTGCTACCAAATTGCTACTTGTGCAATCTTTGATTCTGCCTATCATTGATCACGGCTATGTATGCTACACTGGCGCAAACCAAGACCTTCTCTGTAAGTTAGATCGTCTTCTTAACGACTGCATATGATTCATCTTTGGTTTTCGAGCTAAGCTCAAGTGGCTATCCATCCGACAACGCCGTAACTTAAGAACTCTTTCTCTCCTTCATTCAATTTTACACGACCCAGCTATTCCAAAATACTTAAAATGTAAATTCCAGTTTCTCTCTGATAATCATGACCGTAATCTCCGTTCTTCAAACAATCTTTTATTGAATTTCCCTCTTCATCGGACTAGGTTTATTTCTAATTCGTTTGCTTTAACAGCGATAAGACTCTGGAATGATCTTCCCCTTGACATAAGATTAATATCTAGGAAATTCTGTTTTAAGAGAGCAGTACATAACCATTTCCTGAACACTCCTTAGCTCCTAATTTATTCCTTGGTCCTTTATTCCTTTTTCATCTCTTTTCTTCATAAAGCCTCAGGTACCTGAATAATTTTGGGAAGCTCATGCAGTTAATTAATTAATTATTTAGTGTAAAATATCTATTGCTACTTTTAACTTTTAGTGTATTTATTATTATTATTTATTTATTTTTATAAATTTGATTGTGGTTGAATAAGCTTATGTGTAATCTTTACTTGTAAGTAATCTTCCTGCACCGCATACCTTTTGTCAACTGTTATCTCTCCTGGTAGACTGGTAGATAATGCTATTTTAGCTTTAAGTCCGCCAATGTACTGTTTGTGCATGAAGTATAAATAAATAAATAAATAAATAAATTAGACATATTACACTTTTTTCTAGGACGCATCGTCACTATACCACCAACCGAAACGACCGTCTACCATTTGCCTTTAGGTCAACCAAAATTGTTTGTAACCTAACTGTCGCCAATAACATCTGTTTACTTCATTTGTAGTGTAACAAAAATGTGCTTTCACTGGACTAAGCTGGTGGTTATGCTGGCTACCTTGTCCCCCAAAGCAATATATAATGTTCCGGTAATTATGTACTGCTTGGCGAAAGAAATGTAATAGATAAGGGGGTATTACCCATTCAAGCAAACTACTCCGGCATGACAGATACCTACTGCCAACTTGTCTGCTATGTTATCATATTTGCTTTAAATCATACTGCCTGCCGTCATCGTTACCGCAGTCTATGGACGTTTGCAATATCAGGAGTAGGTATGACTTCTAGGGTTCCCAATTATTTTAAGACCAAAAATAGTATTTTCTGATTCAGTAGCCATAAAAATGAACTAGATAGGGAATTAATTAAAAATATATAGTATTTTTAACAAAATATATATTATTTCTTAGATGATGACTAATTTTTAGGAACGCTTTATAATTATTATTACAACTACTTAACTCTAAATTATAAACTACCATTAACTCAGCTTTTATAAAACGTACTGGCTCTGTTACAATTATCTTAATATTTCTGTTATCACAGAAAATATAGACTAGCTGTAAAACTTGTAAAAACTTTAAGAATAAGTTTTAGTAAATCTTGATTCACTGGAGTTACCATCAGACTCATTGCAGTCATTGCGGTAGATGAACACTTGTTGCCATTTATCAGCTGCAAGATTTAGGATACAATTGATCTTCAATAAGTCCTTAGCTGGTCCAGGATAGGGTTTAATTTAGTTATTCCGGAATTGCTAAAATTAAAATTCAGGACGCATTCCGTTTTAGGCAGATACTGATATGTTGTTTCCAGGCAAAACCTCTCCAGGGAGCTCATTCCACAGCGTTAGTGTCCGTGGGAGAAGGTCCTTTGAAACCCCAAAGTTCGCGACGATTTAGGTTCCAAGATTTAAAAATGAGCTTCCTGTCGATGGCGAGCGGTGCTTGTTGTGGTGGCTAGGTTGTATTGTTTTTTAAACCACTAAGATGGCAAACAAGCTTACGGCCCGCCTGATGGAAAGCAGTCACCGCAGTCTATGGACGTTTGCAATACCAAGTGCATCTCTCACGCGTTGCCGACCATGTAAAAGCCTTTTAGTGGTTCTTGAAGAACTTGTTGAACTTTTGTGTTGTGTTTTAACTCTAGTATTTAATAACTTACGTCTCGCTGTCCTCTCTGCGTTAAATGCATATATTTCCCTGGGTTTCGGGTTGGCGGCGCTCTCGTCGAGTGCGAAACCGAGGTTCAATTGTTTGAAGTGCTCTGATTGGGAAAATGCTCCCATGCCATCCGCTCCGCCGAGTTCTTCGTCTAAAAATTGTTATCATTAGGTATCTATCGTCATCAAGGTCAACCTATAACTCCTATAAACGCAACACAGTTGTGTAGAGACTTCTTTTTCTCACAAACCGTATTGACAGGAACATCTTAAGATCAGGCTAGTACGCTGCACGCGTTTGTGAGAAAAAGATCAATCATAATCATCTTGGCGTTAATGTCCCAGTTGTGCTCCACGAGGGCCCGGGGTCCGCCTTAACTATGATCCAGGATTTGGCGATTTGGATTTGGTCGTCGTGCCATCTAACCTCCGTGACCCTGCTACCAGGGCAACCTGAGCAGATTGGATCATGGTTACAAATTCAGTTCAGGCAGAATTTGCAGGTTTCATCACGATGTTTGCCCTCACCGTAATAGCATCAGTTAGAATTCAACTAACGTTAACATAACTCAGAATAGAGTAATTGGTTAATGGCCGCAGCGGGATTCGAACCCGGTACCTCTCGCTTACGAGTCGGATACTCAATCGCCCGGCCGCCGACGCTCCTTATTCTAATATATAAGTAAGTAATAATAGTTCCTCATCATAAAAGTAAGTGCCGTTTAAGTTAAGATTGATATTATGAGCGTCAGGACAAACAGGCATCGGGCCACCTAATGGAATGTGGTCACCGTTGCCTATGGACATCAACACCAAAGGCGGTACCTAACTGGCGATGCACATTGAAGACGTGCGCCGCGCGTCGCACTGCAAGATAGGGGCAAAACCCGCAATCCAAGCCCGAAACGTTAGCTCTGAGGTATGAATTTTTACTACATTTTTTAACCAACAGTTTTCTTTTTACCAACAGTTTGCATCTTTCCTCCTTATGTGATATAGATCACTCACATATATCTGTCTACATTTATACGGATATAACGCATGTAAATGAAATAGGAAGTCGACAAAGAAAATTTGACCGCTGATGTGTAAGCCCCCTCTTTTTCTGATTCTGTAACACTATCGTATTTGTTTCGTTTTCGTGGTCCTTTCGTCATCCCGAATTATAAATAAAGCGTGTTTGGTTCTGGAACAATAGTTTCTAAAGAGAAATACTAGTACTCGTCGAGATCTAGATTTCGGAACCAGCTGTCAAACTTAAAATTGTAATAAGTTTGAAACAATCGCGGCTAGAACACTAGTTCCTAAAGAGAAATGATAGTTCTCGTCGAGAACTACATTTCGGGTGACACCTGTTAAACTTTAAATTGTAAGAACTCTGAAAGTATAGGTCCTAGAAGACTGGTTTCTAAAGAGGAATGATAGTGCTCGTCGAGAACTACATTTCGGGTGACACCTGTCAAACTTTAAACTGTAATAGCTCTGAAACTATTAGCCCTAGAACACAAATTCCTGAAGAGAATTTATACTTCTCGTAGCGATCTTCATTGTGGATGACAGCTGTCAAACTCAAAACTGCAATAACTCCGAAACGATCTCTCACAAAATTTGTATAAATTGTATGGTCTCTCTGAAAATTGCAGAATTATTTTTGGCCGGCACGTCTATTATTTTAGTCCAAAATGAATTATATCCTTCTTGTACGTTTCTCTTTGTTGCATTTGAGCCGGCACATTCAAATAAAATCCAGTCACTTTAAAAAAAACTCGACTATGTTTTCCCGCTTGGGAAGATCACTTATATTAAGTCACGCGTCACTCCGCTTTTCAAAAATCTGATATACAAAAATGGACCTTATATTATGACCAATACATTCCACTTTGATTTGCTCTCACGCTTTTTGTTTCTGAATTCAGTTACTGAATTTAGGAATGTGTAATAAGCGCATAAGGAGTTGAGGGCTCTAAGAAGACCTCAAATAGACCTCTCAAACGATCCCAATGATCCCATAGTCCAAAGGAAACACTGTGGTTAGGAGCTAATTCTACATTCGAGAAACGATATTTCGAATCTTCGCATGGACTCCACTAGAGGGTGTTTACTCGTAGATACATATTTTGAATTTCATCGCAATTAAACTGTGTTCTTTGTAAAAATATATAAATTTCTACTATTTCGAAAAATACGTTGTTACACTTGTTACGTACCAGGCACGAAGCTGACGTGCACAGTCCTTTTCAATCTAACCCCGGCTCCTTTGAGTCTCCTCAGAGTCTCCAAGTGCATCATGCCGACGCTCTTCATGTCCTGAATGCCGCGGGCATACAGCCAGCCGTCATCCGTCAGGTGGGCAGAGAAGGGTGGATGTGTCCAGAATTCCTGGAACAAAATGGTAGGTTGTAAAGTTTTGAAGTAAGGTTTAATTAGTTTTAATTTGTCGTAAGTAATAAAAAGCAATATAGATATGCTTTATTAAATAGATTAAATCAAAACCTATGTGTATAAAATGGTTTTACATTGTTAGAGACGTGCCAGCTGCCTCTGTCTCGGGAAAGCCGACTATTCGGGCAAATAGCTGACTAGTCGGCATATGCCGACTAAACGGCACTTTGCTTTACTACATTTTTATCAGATACAATAAAAATCATATTTATTTCCATGACATCGTTTCGCTATCAGTAAACAATGTTATCTATTTCACTTGCAGTAAATATATTTAGGTTCTGTATCTCAGAGTACATCAAGAGACTGTGTATGAAGATTTAGATATTATAGTGATGAATGTCAAGTCTCAATGTTGATTCTATTCAATTCAGTAAAGAAGAGTGTTTAGAAATTATTCGTACTCTATAGGATATTGACGCTAACCTACAAAGCTTTAGATATCAACGTATAAATCAAGACTAAATGTGATAGTTGGATGGGAACCTAGACCTGGATCTAGACTTATATTCCATGATCTACTCCATCTAAGAAATTGTATTTGGGCCGACCGCTTTTTTTTATGGCTGGCAGGGGTGGCATGGCCAGACATTTATTGCCTACGTAATTTGCCGGCCTACACAAGACGTGGCCATACTATTGAAGGCGTGTTGCAACTTATCTGCGATGTCACGAACGCCGAGGCAAACCCGGATATGGGCGTTTCGGTCGCGATCCTTCCAGAAAACACCACAAAATACATCATTTCAGTTTCTGCTCGGCCGGGAATCGAACCCGGGACTTCTGCATGGCCACCGGCATGTTAACCAACTGAACCACTCAGGTCGACAAATGAACGTCAATATGAATGTTATCAGCGCGCAATGGCAAGATAATACTTCAGACAATGATTCACATCTGCACACATTTTCCTTATGAACAAACAAGCAATCATTAAAATACCTACTTACTGTAAAGTTATAAGAAATTATTCACCATCATTAGTTATTAGTAATCTATATACTTAACAATGTTTACTTGTATGAGTTATTATAAGGATAAAAGTTGTAAATATGGACCGCAAAATTATTATTTATAGTGTTACATTATAGGTATGGACAAAACAAACATAAATAGGTACATACATTTATGTCATGCTCCATTTGTATTGTATGATGTAATTGTGACTGATAAAGATAATTACGTAAGTTTACATATTTACTGATATTTCAATAAATATATACGAGTAAGTAAGGCTCTGTTTCTTCGGTATTCTTATCACTGTCTTATTGTATATCTATGAATTCGATGACAGAAAAGTATCTAGGTAAGCTTTATGCAGTTGTTATATAGAGCCAGGTTAAGATTGTCAATGCCCAATAAATATGTCTAAGAGCCCTGAGGACTACATTTTAAACTATTCTAGAGAATATGGAGATAGAAGTGATTTTGTAAAACTTTCTAAAACCTGTCATACTCACTATCTTCAATCTCACCTCATATACCGGCACCACATCCATGTGAGAATTCAGAAGGATCGTGGGAAGATCTGGCTCCAACCCACTCCAGGTGATCACCACCACGGGCTTCTTGGCGACCACCTCGTATACTGCTAACGGCAAATCCAGATCAGCTGCAATACCTCGTAAGAACTCTACACAGGGGGCTGTGGAAGAATTAGATGAAAGAAAATAGCGATATAGTCTGGGGCCATGTGGACATTTACAAGGTCATTAAAAGGTCATTCCTGGATCATGGTCAAGGCGGACCCCGGGGCTCACGTACACGAGAACACAACCGGGACATTAACGCCTAAATCATGAACTGTATTATGTTTAAAAAATTAACCCAATTAGAATTACTTACTATTGTAATTAGTATGCTTTGTTGGAATAGAAATTTAGGCAGTATTACTGCTATGCTGTACAACAATCTATACTTACCTACTACAACTCTAATAGTCGTTTTTCGATAATAGATAAAACATCGGTTCGTAAATATTTCCCTAATAAAAGCTAAATTATTTCGGATCATTACGGCTGATTATTTCCCTTTACTCGTAAGCGGCAGAACGTAGCCGCCGGCAGAAAACATGATAAAAATGATAATTTTCATTCAGATAATTTTTAAAACATTAGTCCAGGCCACTTATATTATTACTTCATCGACATAATAATTATATGGACAAGCCGTTAATCCAGATAGTCAACGGATAGATAACAATAATTCCTACAATCTTTTTATTGTATTTTTATACAAATTATATGATTTCATTGTTCGAAAGTAACATCGATTTTATTAGTACCCATTCCTCGTAAGAGGTAATAAGGTAACTATGCTTTTTTGAAATTTATGTTTAAAATTTTGTTCAAATAAATGATTTATTGGTTGGCGCTGTGAATTTGGTCAAATATATTTATATATTTATTGCTGTAGATTATTTCAATTCGGTGGCAAACGAGCAAACGGGCCACCTGCTGGAAAGTGGTAACAGCCGTACGATTCGTGAGTTTGTTATTCCTGTAACAAAAATGCTGAAGTGCACATGTCGCACTCAGCCGATAATCATCATACTGTTGTTTCAAACTAAACTCGCGTTCTTTACACATATTATTATATTAGACGGGACTTACCCCCGACATTTACTCTCCGTCATAACTTCGCTCACAAATAGAGCTACAGATCTTTGTGACTCGGACCACCTAGAGAGCGAGTTGTCACTTGTCCAGCTAGTAGGTACTACGTGTCTATAAGGTAGACTACAGCTGTGGAAGCTCATACATTGGCCAAACTAAACGTTCGATTGCCAAAAGGGTCAAGGAGCATATAGCAGCAGTTAAAATCCACCAAACAAATAAATCTGCCTTAGCAGACCACCTGCTTAACTGTGGCCCAAACCACTGGATAGAACTGCATGCGTCTAGCGTCCTCCCCACCGACCGACAATATAATCCGCATATGGTTCGGGAAGCGATTAAAATCACAAAGTATAAATCTTTCAATCGGGAAGATATAAACTTTCGGCGTCGCGGGACCTAGTGGTGTGCAAAATAAATAACCTTAAGACTCAAGATTTATCGTCGGACGTAACCGGAACTACAAGGCACGCAACACTCACGATGTCCACGTCCACGAGTGTTGTGTGCCGTGTAGTTCCGAATCAGCAACAAATTGACAATTCTATGTGAGGGTAGGAGTCTACCAGCACATCACCGCAGCTGTCACCTCTCCACGGCAGTCTTCTTGTTCCCACGGTGGGTGTAACCCTGCCGTAACTTCGGGAAAACAAATCAAAAAGGTACGTCGCGTGTATCATTCTATCCTCTATAAATAATCATATTTGTGTTGTATCAATAATCACCTTTTCATAAGTGAAAATTTAGAACCGATGTTTTATCTATTTACGAAAAATATTTATTAGAGTTGTAGTAGGTAACTATATATAGCATAGCAGGAATACCGCCTAAATTGCTATTCGAACATCGTGCAAAAGCACACTAATCATAGTAGTAAGTAATTCTATTTGCGTTAAATCCTTAAACCATCATCATCATCGTCATCAGCTTGGCGTTAATGTCCCGGTTGTTCTCTCGCGAACGAGGGGTACAGGGTCCGCCTTGACCATGATCCAGGATTTGGCATATCAAGTAATTACAGCAGAGCGACTCCCATCTGACCTCCGTGATCCTGCTTGCGAACCTGACCAGATTGGATGATGGTTACACATTCAGCACCTGAATGTGGAGATTTCTTCGCGATATTTTCCTTTATCGTATGAGCATTAGTTAATATTCAACTAATGTACATTACATAGAAAAGAGTTATTGGTACATGGCCGCAGTGGGATTCGAACCCGAGACTCTCGCTTACGAGCGAAATCTAACCACTCGGCCACCGGCGCTCCTATCATACTATCCTCCAGTCAACTTTTATTTTATGAGAGGTAGGACACTACGGGAAATCCCTGAAATCCCTTTTGAATTGAAGCTGCACGATTGGGGAAGTACCTCTAGATTACACAATAGCGGAGCCAAACTGTGTACATTGTGATCCTGCCAGTTAGTAAAGTCTCCAAGTGCTTCAACGAGAATCATTATTGCTATGTTGGAGTATTGATTATAATATTAATTGAGCTTGTTTGGTTATTAACGTTAAAATTCCACTATTGGACTTCAAGTCTCATAGTTACACCTCATTAGTAGAATGGTTGGAGATCACAATGTTACAAATGAATAAGTAACAACAGACACTGCAGTCCATTTTCTGATTCGGAGAGAGATGTCAAGTGACCCTGATGTCTCTCATTTGAAACCAGGTACCGGCATTTCCACACTACAGGCAGGCATTCTAAATTCGCTTCAAAGCAAATTCGTCGCACTTTAGTATATTCCTTATATCGAAAGTAAACTGGTCACAAGTCTCTATTATTTTCTGTTATTAAATAAAATATCAACTCCTTACACTCGTGGGTGTCGGGCGACTAATGTTTTCGAGGCAAAAGATCTGTCGTCTTCATGGGCTGGAAAATGGTCGAAAGCGTTTTCCTTTGTTATATTTATAACACTGCGATCTCCAACCCGCCTCCTAAGCGTGGAGATTATGGCAATAACCTCCCCTTTTGTGGAGAGGCCATAAGTCTTGCATTGGAATGTTATGGACTGTGATGTTATGATGATTATATAAGCAAGGAAAGGTCTAAGCGATAGCCTCTGAAATAAAATATAGATATTTCAGTTACTGATGTTAATAAACTATTATTCCCATATAGATCCCATTATTCCTTGTCCTTCCTTTCTTCCTTGTGCTCCTGCACTTGCTACCACACGGTCAACACATTAATAGTTCCTACAGTTTGACGACCTGAGTGGTTCAGTGGTCAACACGCCGGTCTGACACGCAAGAGGTTCTGGGTTCGATTCCCGGCCGGGCAGAAATTAAACACCCGGGTCTGGGTGTTTAATGTATAATAAGTAAGTAAGTAATTAAAAAAAGTATATAAGTATTTTATCAGTTATCTAGCACCCATAACACAAGCTTTGCTTACTTTGGGGCTTGGTGGCGCTGTGTGAATTTGTCCACGATTATTTGATTATTTACAGTTAAAATATATATTTTTTTTATTTATAATTTTATTGTATACAAGAAAACTTAACAGTAAGTTCAGTTTAATTATGACTCAATAGGCACTACTTACCTCTAAGAAGAAATCTCTTCCAGTACGCCCACATTTGTATAACTCCTTAAGTACCTACTTATTTTTATTCTACTGATTCTATGACTCAGGCTGATATAAATAATATCAGCCTGAGTCATCCCACTGCTGGACAAAGATCTCCCCCTATTCTTCCATACTTCGCGATCGTTTGCTATGGTTTGCCAGTCCCTGTTGAATACCAACAACTATCTCCATCGTTGTTGGATGCCCAATCAATAACATTTTAAAAAGCAAAATGTCTATACTCA
This sequence comes from Blastobasis lacticolella, assembly GCA_905147135.1. NCBI lineage: Eukaryota > Metazoa > Arthropoda > Insecta > Lepidoptera > Blastobasidae > Blastobasis > Blastobasis lacticolella. The sequence continues at coordinate 4,876,863 of LR990042.1, read as the reverse complement.
CCATAGTCGACATCAGGATGTACACTAGGAATTTTTAAATATTCCCTCAGCCGTTCCAAAGTATCGGAGTCTTCTTTTGACATATTCATTTTAAATCAACGTAAATTGGTGAACGTACTACAACTTCGCACTACAACGTTACAATACGAGTAATACTGTTGAATACAAGACCTCAATTGATAAAGGCAAACCGCAGAGACGTCATTTGATGCAAGTACTCATGCTACTTACGTACGTACTAATTTGTCGAGGATGAAATTGGCAATCGCAGTTTGGATTGTAATGTTTTCCTTTTATTGTTTGTCAAGTATCAAGAAACAGGTGGAGCCACAATTTACTTTTAAAGCTTTGTTATAATATTATCTCTGTTATATTTGGTTTTCAAAGCAACTTTGTTGTCTGATTTCATTCTTAAGCAATACCTTCAATTTCAATTTCAATTTCAAAACGTATGTTTGCCTAAACTTTGCCTTATCGTTCTTTGACCGGATTTTAAGATATAAATAAATTCTCATGTTTGTACCTACTTCAATTATTACTTAATTGTTTAAATTATTAGATAATAATATTTAAACGTTAGGAGTTAAGGTTTGCAATAAATCAAATATAACGTATTATTCGTACTCCTGTAGTTATTGTGAACGAAGATTCCGTTGAGTAGATTTATAGTTCCTATAGGTATTTGCCTATAAGAAAATGTTAGGAACTTTAGTTGTAATGTAGGTAGTACTTACTACCGTTTTACTACACGTTTTTACTTAAGAGCTTGAAACAAAATTTAAAATAGCAATAATTTTTTTGTAAAGGTGCCGTATACCGGGGTTACTTTGATTTACGGGGTCATAATCATAATCATAATAAATTTATTTGCATAAAAACAGTTTAACAATTCAGGTCTTAAATAAATATTAAATCCAATGCAGTCAATCAGTATCTAATAATCATGATCAGTCAATAGTTATATTGATCACTTATTTTTCTCTAGAAGGATGGTTTATTTTTAGTAACATATTCCACTTATCGGTGTTGTCACACGTATTGCGTGCTTTGTTTGTATGAAAGGAAAACTTGATAATTTAAAATAGAATTGGTCAATATTATTCATAATATTAATTAGGTATTAGGAATTTTAGGAATAGGTAAAGATCAATATTCAATCCTACCACCACGAGAGACTATGAAATAATATTAATCACCTTTCAAAATTAAATATTAATTAAAAATTTAACAAATAGAAGGCTCTAAGTGTTTTAGTGGGTAGTACTTTCAGTCTAAAAGTACATACCTGCTTTCTGAGTAGCTCTGTCGGACATCAAATATCAATATAGAAGCCAAAATCTACGCACGACAAACGGCGTTTCATTTGGAATATGAGAAAACAAACTACAAAATCATGGATATTTTAATAATTTTTTTGTGAACCTCCAAATGTGTAAAATCGTGAAGCAAGTAATAACAATGATGAAGAAAGCGATAAGTTATATACAAAAACATTAAGTGATCTCAGTTTGGTAAAAAAATAAATATCTAAATATTGTAGCTATTAAAGTTTATGTTTAGAGTTAAGTAACACTAGGTATCTAGATTTGAGTTTCTAATGTGTATCAGTTAGTTTTTGCACTTTGTGGCCTATTTAATTGTATTTTAAATTCGCTAAAGTTTATAGTTGTAATTGGTTGGGCATAGAAATATGTGAAAATAGGCAAAAGATTTTTAAACATTTTATATTATAATCAAAAGCAAGTCCATGACATATGAGAATAACAGTATTATTTAAAATAATAGATAGCTCGAATATTTTTAATGCGTATGACGTAAAAATATAAAGTATCTGTTCATTTTAATCAATTGAAATAAACTTACATGACGTAATATATCTATCATTTCACTAACTAATAGATCTGATTCTCTGAGACCGCGTTAACTTCAGGGGAGAAAGGTATGCATCCTTTGAAATACCATTTTTCTGTTTAAAAAATGGACCGGCTAGTGTTTTTATCTAGGCTTGAACAACACGATTATTTCTAAAACCCCTTCTTGTACAACATTGTTTGCTAACTTTTTAGCTTTCCTTTCTTGATGCCGGTCTTGAGCATGAAGAAGAACATAACTGGTACATCGGGGACAACGATCCGTCACCACCCAAAAATCTTCTTCATCTATGGTCAAGAAAATATTTAACTTAGTTAAAGAATACAAAGGCCAGATTTAAAGATAAGAAATTTATCTGTAAAGAAGACAAACCTTTAAAATAGAAATACATTTTCCTCCTGAGCTTGTTGGTGGTGTCGATGGAAGGATTCTTATTAGCCAAATCATTCTACGTATACATTGTTCCGGGAATATAGCAAGGTATGGATCATCTTGTTTTATCCAGTTAAGTCGCTGGTAAGTAGAAAGTTATTGGTTTTAATAGCCGTGATTTTAATCCTGTAATAAATAGTAACTCGTCAGCTAACACATAACTACAAAGTGAACCAATGTTTTAGGAAAAGATCCAGGAAAAAGTTAACAAATTGGTGTGACACGTAACCTAATTTTATTTTCATTCAAATATGTACCTACTCTATTACAAACTCGCAATAAAGTTAGTTTTGCCGTAAAAACTTGCCAGTCATCAAAATTCCCGTATTATTGCTAATATATTATGACCTTGATCGCTAAATAATGGTAGTTTATGCAACTGTCATATAAAAGGGGGTATTAAAACATGAGTGTCTGTTTATATGATTTGATAATAGTTTGACACGAGTGTTTTAATACCTAATTATATGCAGTTTCATACACTACTTTATCTACACTCATACTTTTATGTTAAAATATCGTACCTACCTATAGTTTTCTCAACTTAGCTGGAAGTAAGCTGCGAGTCAGTTCTGTTGTATCTACGCGTCAAGGATATCAAGCGGCGGAAATTCACTTAACTATTTTCACATTTATCTATTTATTTGCTTAAAATAAGGAAAAACATTCACAAACACAAATTACAACAATTACTAATAATTCTGGTTAGCGGGAAAGTAATTACACAGAATATAAACAGGAAAATTTAAATTTTGAATTTGTTAAAAACATCTAAGTATTCAGCCTACATTACGCCGTGTCCCGGCGACCGACAAATAATTAAAAAATAAAAGTGTTGCATTATGGTTAAAAAGTTATTTTATGATGCAACTGTAATGAAAATAGTATGGGAAATGCTGTATCGAAAAGTAATTTTTTAAAATGTTTTAGTCTGGCGTGAAAAAAGTGTATCCTTAAACGACTGTTTTCGAATATGTAATTGGAACATTATGCTATGAGTGTAGATAAAGTATTTTATTCACTGATAAGTACAGCCGATTATTTCAATATTTGCAGAGATATTACAACTATTATTTTGTATTGTCGAACTCTGGATAAGTCATCAAACTTAAACAAAATAAAGCTATCGTAGAAACTACATGTCGGCGTTTTTATTGCGTGTCAAGGGAAACCGATTCAACTGTCTTTTGCGGGCTACTTGATCCGCTGAAATTTTTTATTTCTGGTAAAAAAAAACTTATTTTTTATTCGAAACATTAAAGTTAGGCAAAGATTCTAAGTTTCGACTTGTAAAGCTCTCCTGGGGACTCTTCTTGGCTGTTTTGGCTGTAGCACAATGCAATACTAAACAAAACTTGCCACAGCAAGCAGGTATTCGTTGAGTTGCTCATTTTCGTATACCAAGTCGTGATGGCGATACTGTTATCCCAGACGAATAATGTAATGTGTGAAGAGCTCGTCTAGTCTAAAATGACGCGCCCCACTACTTAGTTAGTTGATTTCGATGAGTGAGTGCAAATATTGATAACGACACTTTATCTGTGTGGGAGGTGGTGGGAGCGTCGACTGCTCCGCGAACTATGATCTGTATGCCTACGTCGCGGTCGACTAGTTGACCAATTACAACGGCATTTGTATATGTATTGCGTCCGTATTTTAAACTTTCTTGTGTGCGTTAATGCGATAGTGGAGCGCGTCATTTTAGATTTAACGAGCTCTACTTGGATATTATCTATAAAAATCGCAGTAAATAGCACGACATTCATCATAATTTTCCAATGCTTATAATGCTATTTTCGACCGAATTTCAAATGTCCTAGACACGGTGGGGACAATAGGTCTTACAAATGCACATTGGCATTCACATTTCATTTATATGTATCAAAATAAATATCAAGATTACCTTTACAATGTAGAAAATTGGAGCGGCCCCGCGCCGCGCAGAATCGGTTACGTTTCTCAAATTGATACCTATTACACTTGTTCTCACAGTTCACTAATATTTGAACACGATTTGCAATTACTTTTGCTTTATTTCCCCCATTCCCCATTTACTTTTGATGATAATAACTAAAAACAAATAAACGCGACAAAATTCAAAATATTTGTTGTTTGACAGCGGCGGAAAATCAGAGACAATGTAAATGTTTTGGTAGAAATAATCGAACTTCGAGCTGTTAATTTTCTACCGTACACGCTTAACGCAAGCGCAGTTGTCAAAGATGGCTAGACCGGCTGAAGTTTCTAAATGTTTATAAACAATTCCCAACAACGGTGTGTGAGCACTTTGGCTTAAGTAATTCGATGGGCCCTTAAGCAATAAGTGCGTATCTTGTCATGTTTAGTTGTTATTTTCCTTTAATTTTATAAACCGTGTTTTTTAAGGCAAGAGACAAAGCAATTTATTTATACAACCACAAACAACATTCAAACTTAACCCTAAACCTATACATATTTACATATAAAAATCCCCGCGAGGCATGGGCCCAGAAGGCTCGCAACATTTCCCCTTTGAATAATAAGGCTCAACTTCTGAGTGAAAAAGTTGCCAGCCCTGCCAGTGGCCTCATAGAGACGCCTGAAGAGATCCTTTATAAAGGTTTTGGCCGCAAGACCAAAAGGGCCCATTGTCCCAAAGGTACTTTATCTTATCTATCCGTATTCATCGCACGTTTGTATTTCGCAGTTAAATTACGCACTCAGTCGACACGCAATGAAGAAGAACAACAACTGGGTTTCACGATATAATAACTTAAGCCTGACACTATAACTAAGATTCATTTCAGGTTGAATTTTTATCAATAATTACGTGCTTTGTTCACTCTACCGGCATGCCGTGTTTTTTTATAGTGGTGACCTACTCGTTCATGAATCAGATGGCGGGAATTACAGTGATTACGTTCTATGCTGTTGAGATATTGGAGGTAGTCAAACTTTTACATTAATTATATAAAATAATCATCTTGGCATTAATGTCCCGGTTGTGCTCTCGCGCGCGAAGGCCCGGGGTTCGCCTTGACCATGATCCAGAATTTGGCAGTTCAGGTAATTACAGTGGAGCGACTGCCATCTGACCTCCATGACCCTGCTACAAGGGGAACTATACCAGATTTTATCATGGTTACACATCCAGTCGGTTGAATGTGCAGGTTTCATCACGATGTTTTCCCTCACCGTAAGAGCATCTGTTACTATTCAACTAATGTACATAACTCAGAAAACAGTCATTGGTTGGTTGGCATGGCCGGAGCGGGATTCGAACCCGGAACCTCTGGCTTACGGGTCAGATACTCTAACCGCAAGGCCACCGCCGCTCTTGATGATATGTACAGTACAAAAGCAAAAGTGCATTACCTGGAAGTGGTAAAAATGTGGAAAATAGTCCTTTGCTGCTACAACAACGTTTTTTGCATATTTTGCCAAAATCAGTTAGTAAGTGTCCGTTATGCCCAAAGGATTCGTTCTTCACTCCAAGGGTAGTTTTATGTAATAAATAAAAATGAGGTGGCCATGCACTTCTGCTCTTGCATTGTACAATTACTGGTTGCTGACTAGGTACACTGAACTACTTGATACATTGGTTTTCAGGGTTCTAAATCTACAGTGGATCCCGGTATAGTTAACATAATGCTTAGTCTGACGAGGCTATGTTCCTCGTTTCTTGCAGACTTCTTGTGTTACACAGTCTGGAATAAACGACTCACAATATTTTCAAGTTAGTATTGGTAGAATCTTTAGTAGGTACTTATACCGGAGTACTATCACGACACACAAAGTTCACAAATGCCTGTCAACTCAAAACTTCTTTATACTCGTATAGTAAGACATTAAATATCTCTTTCGATCGTCATAAAGGATATTATAGTAGTAGTAGGAAGGAAACATACAGTGACATGTTGGCCGCCCAAGGGCCGGAGCACACACATACCTCGCCGATCACGACCGGATAATGTCCGACTGTGCCAGGCAGAGCCTGACCGTGCCCGACAAAGTCAGACAGACTATTGCCCCTTAGCTATTCTACTGCTCTATGTCGGTTCTGCGACCTGTGGAGCTTACATATTACCCATGCTTATTATGAACGAGCTATATCCCTTACAAGTGCGTTAGTATAAAACGTATGTATTAGGTACAGTCTTACAATTAATTATCTGACCCCTTGCTCCATTATCAAATGGATTATCATAAGGTCAGGGGATCGATGAATTAGTTGAATGACTGTACATGTCAAGAGAGGCAGGAGAAAGTTACCTATCATGATAATAAAGTGCAGTTTGTGCATGATAATAAACAAAGTAGTTTTACGAATAAATGAGATGAAAATATATTTTGAAAGCCAAGTAATATTAAAAACAGTATTGTTCCCTGGAGGCTAATTATGTAACTCTATTGCCTGCACATTCAGGCTATTGAATATGTAACCATGATCCAATCTGGTTCAGTTCCCCTGTTATCAGGGTCACTGAGGTCTGACGACAATCGCTCTACTGTAATTACCTGATCTGCCAAATCCTGGATCTTGGTCGAGGCGGACCATTAGCCCTCGCGTGTGAGAGTACAACCGGTATATTGGTGCCAAGATGATTTATCATCGCCCTAGCGCTTATCCCGGCGTCTGACGGGTCCCTTTCCTGCCCATTCTTCTCCACTTCGCCGTAAGCCGTTGGCTCTCATCCGACTTAGCGATGTCAGTCCATCGCTTCTTGGGTCGCCCACGGGGCCTCTTTCCTGATAACAGCAGGTTAAGGCACCTATTTCCCACGTATACCTGAGGCTTACGCAACCCGTACCTAACCAGCGCAGGTGAGCCTCCTCGATCTTAACTGCGATATCCCTCACGCCAAGATTGCCACGGATGTATTCATTGCGTACTTGATTGTGTTATTTTTATTAATACCTACCTGATTAATCTTCTATAGATCAGAGAACTATTGGGTGGAATAACAATAAGCATTTTGTTCTTCTTTATTTTTGCAAGCAACACTATGTTCCCTTACATGAAATACTACATTGGTCTTTAATTCGTATTGCTCTGGTATGCTGCATGGTGTATTTTATGTAAGTACATTATTTTCATAATTTCACACTCATGGTTTAGTTAGATTCAAAAATAGCTTAGCGAACTCTTTTTATAGTTGGTCTCCCTGCATTATAAAAAAAAACAGTTTCATTGTAGGCCGCTTTGGCCAAATATGACCAGAACTGTTTAAAAAATGGATAACGTTATTGTTGTGAATGTATGAATGATATTGATATTGCTTTCACCTGGTAAACACAGTGGTATATAATATAATATATACCTCTGTTTGAGCTGCGGGCCTTTAAATGTGACTGGCAGGCAATGGCACTTGATCGCGAAGAGTGGAAGAAGCGGGGAGACCTTTGCCCAGCAGTTGGATGATTCAGGCTAATATAATATAATGAAATAATACCTCTGTAATTTACATATAGTGGTAACTTTTTCGAGAGAGCTAATAATGATCGCGATAAACCTGTACCTACGTATAGAAGAAATTCGAGCATGCTAGGAATTTGACAGTTATTCTTAGAGTTGTTAAGAAACTCGTAAAGAAAAGATGGAGGTACCATCCTGTGTGTGATATGAGCAGGGAGTCTAAAAAGGCCACATTAGTGTTGCATATTATGAGTCATAATAATTTGTCACAAACTTATTTACAGCGTAGCTATCTTTGACATTGACATGACAATTCAACATAGCGTCACTTAGTTCCAGTTTTGCCCACCGGATCAGATAATTTTGTGGCATCTAATATGAATCATAATATGTAACGTTAATGTGGCTTTTTAGACTCCCTGAAGTACTCAGTTTGTTTGTAATTTATTGTTGCAAGATAGTTCCTATTCACGGCTTTGATTGACTGTACCTCGACAGTAGCTCCCAGGAATAACAGGAAAAACGTCAAAGGCGCAGTCAAAGATGCGGCACAGCTCTAGTACATCCGTTACATCCAACGTGAAGAAACCAATGAAGTCCCCCTCTAAACCCTTCGTCCCTAAAAAGCTGCCGAAGCGAGATAAGGCTCGTCAAGTAGTCATCATCATATAGGTAAAAAAAATTTTGTCAAAGGCTGCGCCATTATTTTCCATACAAAATCGGTTTCGTAGTCCCCATTTTCCTCCCTGAGGTTTAACATTAGAGTTATGATTTTCACAGATAATATATTGCTATTAAGCATGTCTGTCAGTTTAGTATTTTTGGATAAATTTTCCTAAAATCTTTGCTATGTTCATTTCATTTCCCTCAGAACACTGACATTTCATTCAGAACTAAGAAAAATGACATAAATTTAGAAATACTCTTCTCTGGGCTGATTTTTCAATCCTCAGATAAATTTAACTGCCCGATAAAGTAATATACTACCAAATTAAAACATACTGTTATATGTCACTTTATTGAAGTATCGATACGATTTTCATTATTTATCTGAGGATTGATAAATCGGCCCTTAATCTCACAATATGACACATGATGCAGGTCGGTGTTGGAACCATGGAGGTCGAACAACTTATATTATTTTTATATTTTGTGTGGTGTCCATAGCACCAACCCCTTTACTCGTGGGTGTCGTACTTGGCGACTAATGTTTTCGAGGCTAAATACCTAGTCTCCGTAGGCTGGAAAATGTTATATTTATAACACTGCGATCTCTTACCCACCTGCCAAGCATGGAGATTATGGCAATAACCTCCCCTTTCATGCGAGAGGCCTTTATTCCTGCAGTGGACTGTTATGGGCTGTGATGATGATGATGTATACAGTCACAGCAAGAGTGACAGAGATGATAGATTGACACATTCCTCATTATCCGTACCTTTGTTACAGACGCTCTTGCTTCTTGGTTTCGGCTGCTGGGTACCGTCATTATCTGTGGTTAGCAAGATGAAGGCACAGCAGGAACAGTAGATAATGAAGAATAGATAATAAAGCTGATTTCAATTTCGTTCTTGGATACCATACTTAAGTTATGTACAATAATTGGAATTGATCATTAGAATATAAAACATTATATGCTTTGTTACTCTTGATTATCATCATCATCATATATTTAAGAGTATGACCCTTGTCGGTGGAGCAATCGACATTCCTCTCTCCTATCTCCTTATAATCCCCGGCGCTCACTTTTTTCTTCACTCTTGATTATTTTACCCATATGTATTTTTATTTTTCAGAGAAAACTTAGGTACCAAATTCTTAAACGCATTTAAGTGACAAAAACTTTCATACAAAAAACGTTAAACTTAATTTTTAAACGTGTTTAAGAATTTGGTGCCAGCCGGGGAGTGACTGGTACTAGGGGTTTCATTATAAAAGTTAATAGCTTTTATCCGCGACTTTGGGCGCTTTGTTCAATTTTTTTTTATTGCCTAGGCAGGCACACGGTCGGACGGTCCACCTGATGGAAAGCGGCCACCGTCGTCCAGGACATCTGCAACCTAAGAGGACTGTACCTGTAGTCGTGCCTTTTGAAGAAACCCATGTTACAGTGCAAAGGAAAAACCTTTATGTTCAATTATTGAGTCCCATTTACAAGATCCCATTTCCATTCTCTCAGGAAACTTCTAAACTTTTTTAAGCGCAATTCCAAGTTTTTCGATTTTACTAAGTTGTTTTGAGCATAGGTACTTACAAAAATAATCCCGTGGTAGAATTAAAGCACAATACAAATACATATTTAACCACAACTTTCGCTTAAAACCAAACATCTCAACGTAATTCATACCAAATTATATTTATTTAAATCAGTACTAAAAACAAAACAATGACTTCATTTCCTTTGACAATGACAATGACTTCCTGAATTTCCCTCGACATTAGCTATGGTGCGCACCACATTTTCCATGACACGTATGCCATTGAAGTACGCGTCCTTGTGTAGTCTCTCATCATGGCAGTGTATTAGGATGGGCGAGTTGTATATGGGACTAAAGTTGATGGCCGGGATGCCCAACCGGCGGACGTACCGGGCGTCGGTTGTGCCGGGACATAAGATACAGTTCACCTTCAGTCCCCTAGAAAAAAAAAATATGATAAGTAAGTAAATATGAAGCGTACCTACCTATATTTAGTTTAATGTAATTTGTCTTATGTGGTAAACAAATATGGCGTACTAGCAACCAAAGGTAATTTACAGGGTTGGGGAATCACCGAATGAATGATTAGTGAAATAAGAACGAAAATGACGTGAACTGATCGATACACTACCGAAATAAAGTATTTATAAACAAGCTTCTGCCCACGGCTTAGCTTGTGTGAAACTCGTTTATATTTTAATTAATATTTTGAGCTAAAGGAAAGTTTTTTAATCTAGATAGATAAATAAACACAACAATATCTCACTCTAGCTTTGTTTTCGATAGATATTTATTTTTATTTATTTGTTCATTTTATATGTAGGTACCCATAAGTAAAAATAAAAGTAAATACTGTAACGAGCAGCGTTTAGCGAGTTAAATAATGTCTTAATAGTCGAACACACAATTGTCAGATTTCCGTGTATCAAAGCCGTAAGCACGCTGTAAATTGTCGTTCCAGATAGAATCACCAACCGAGTCACAAAGTATATTTCGAAATCCATAAAAGAAAAGCCGTTATTGCAAATAAAATTACCAATCACAACACAATAAAGTTTTCTTTTAAAATACCAAACTGTCGTAGAGAGCAAATTTTCAAAGTGAAGGATGATTAAATCATTGAAATTGCTTATCGGTTCACAGAGATTTTAGATCCATTTCAATAAGCCCAGCGTAGGCCGAATCAATTCTTTTTATTTTAATCATTATTGATGTAAGTAGTCAAAAGAGGTTGTAAACACGTTGTGTACCAATTTCTATAGAAGACCGAATATTATTATTTTTTTTATGTCATACGGTAGGCAAACAGGCAAGCGGGCCACCTGATGGAAAGTGGTCACCACTGCCTATAGACATTAGCAACACCAAGAGTATCGCTAATGCGTTGCCCACCTCTATGACACGTTGCTCTGGCAGCAAAAAGCAAATGCCACTCCACTGCCAAAGCCACGGTTCCCCAAATCCCCACCCCATGGAGCACTGGAAACCTTACTCACCGGCAGAAACACAATCCTATTTAAAAGAGTATTATTTAGCTGCGATATTCTGTAAGGTGGAGGTACTTCCCCAGTCGGGCGGCTCCAATTCGAACGAGATACCCCGCTATGCCCTACCTCTCTTAAAATAAATACTTTCTAATCATTTTTATGTGGTCCATAGAGGTGATATACCATTTTCATGTCCTTCCATAAATAAAATATAGTTTTTATCGTGCATGATTATGGTAGAAACAATGTGGGAGTCGATGAATTCCAAAGATTTTAAAATTATGTAAAACTCTTTGGTTGATTCATTCATTCTACTTCTCCCATCTCTAAAATAATTAGACATTCTAGATTTCGTTGTGTCAATATGCCAATGATTTTTAAAATCTGTGGCAGTAAGTGAATGTGAAATTTATATTTTCAGTGAATTTACGTATTTAATTAATTAATTTGCAACAGTGTTCGTTGAAATTACAATTTATGTGTTTCATATATAATTCAAGACATCTATACATAATTTTCGTAGCGTAATTGATACGGCAAGTCGCAATTTTGTTACGAGTGCTGTTTGTTTACCACATAAGACAAATTACAAAAAATTAATGGTACAGGCACAGAAATGAAACACAAACAGAATCCAAGGTACCTTAAAGAGATGGGGTGCGGTGCATGCAAGGTGTGACAAAATCCTTTGTTGTACATGACATACACTCATCAGGTCTTACAACGCGCCGCCATTTCGTACCGATAACACGTATTTTTCCTTGATGAAAATAATATATAAATGCCGTCATGTGGTCAAATGTTATAAAATTAACATGAAAAAATTTAAAAAATCGATGCACAAGTAACGATGATTAATGCTAATTTTTCATAATTATGCTTTATTTACTATTGTGTAAATTTCGAACAAAAATTACTAGATGACGTTTACACGCCTTTTTCCCAAAGGAATAGGCAGAGACCACATCGTTCTTCTTGCTAATTATAATTCAAGAATTAAAAGTCTGAACTTTATTTATTTAATATCGTACGGTTGTGTTGCTATCCTAATACATAAATTAGTAAACCACCGTAGAGCATCTACCCGCATGCGTTGGGCAAACAAGACGTGTTTGTTGATAGTCCGTTAAAAATAATCTATAAAATAATAATTTTCATTTATATTTTAAAATAACCATTAGGCAAGGTTCATCATGATGCTATGCGCGACTTGTAATAAATCCATTGATATTGCCGAGGGTGCAGCAACAGTGCAGTGTAGTGTATGTGCGAAGTATCAACACTTCGTATGCACGGGTCTACGCAGCAAGCCGAGATCAACCTGGCGTTGCAGCACATGCAGGAAGGATAAGTCACCAGGCCCCCCCGCTATCAACAGTGACGCTATAGTTAAATCCATACAGGACTTACGCCAGGAGCTCGAGTCTATTAAAGGTGATATGGGAGCTAAGCCCGCCGAGTCGACGGATGCTGTACCCCAAATTGACGTCATGCTTGAACGCAGGATTGAGCTTGTCGAGGGTAAATTAGAGGATCTCGAAAAAATCGGCGATTTAATATCTAATTTCCAAGTTCGGGTGACAGCGCTTGAGGAGAGGAATTTTCAGTGCGAGCAGGCTGATCGGGTCCTGAATTTAGAATTTCAGGTATACCGGAACATTCCCAGGAAAAGTTACCCGGTATCATAGTGCAAGCAGGCAAAGTGGCTGGGATTACAATTACGGAACAAGATCTGAGGTGGGTAGGCCGATTGGGAACGCTAAAACCGGATGAATCTAGGCCTAGGCTGATTGTAGCAAAGTTTTATAGCCAGGAGCTGAAGAATACTCTATTGCGCGCCATTAGAAAACGTAAGGGCATTACGTTGAACGAGCTCGGTTATGGGGATGTAAACTGTAGGATATTTGTTGCGGAAAACCTTACGGCTCATTTTAAAGAAATATACCTGCAAGTTCGAAAATTAAAAGGTTACGACTTTGTGTGGACCTATAATTGTAAAATTTATGTGCGTAAAGATAAAGGTTCCGAAGCTATTCTTATTAAATCTAATAATCAGATAAAAAACTTATAGATTGTATTACTCACTTTGTAATATTTGCTAACAACCTACATTGTTTTTTCTTGCACCGTCGCGTGTTGTTTTTTGCTATGTACACACACTTTTCTGTTTTGTTCTGCACGATGTTACCGTTAATTTTAGATAGTACTTTAGGTTTACACCAATTTCAATGCCATTGCCATGGGTTAATGGTAGGTCACGGTACTTTTTGGGTCGCCTGTTACACAAAGCAGAAGGCAAAGTTGAAGAGTTCTGTGACCTTAGGCCTATTAGTATTCTACCAGCTTTTTCAAAAATAATTGAGAAGGTCGTTCAGTTGCAGGTTACACAGTATTTGGAGCGTAACTCCATTTTGCCTTTGATGCAGTCAGGCTTTCGTCAGAGACATAGTACGACTTCCGCTCTCGTGAACATATGTGATGATATCATTACTGCCGCGGACGAGGGCAAGGGCACTATCATGGTTTTGTTGGACTTCACTCGCGCGTTTGACTGCGTAAATGTGCCATTACTCTTAGCAAAGCTGAACTATTATGGTTTTGCCGAAAGCGCGTGTAAGTGGTTTGAATCCTACTTCACTGGGCGGAGCCAGGTGGTTCAGTGCGCTGTTGGGAATGGTTCCTGTGTAAGGTCGCGCCCGAGGCAAGTAACACAAGGTGTAATTCAAGGTTCCACTCTTGGACCAACACTATTTGCCTTGTACACCGCTAACATAACTTCTGTGATTGCCCACTCTCTTATGCACCTTTACGCTGATGACACGCAGGTGTACGTACACACACCTCCTGGTCCGGAGGAAGTGTCTGACGCCGCTTCTCGGCTTAATAGTGATCTCGACGCAGTCGCTTGGTGGGCGGACAGACACGCTCTTGTTTTAAATCCCACAAAAAGTGTTTCGCTTATCTGTGGCTCTCGGCACCAAGTACACGAAATAAAAAAATCCAATCCGTCCATCACAGTCAATGGTTCGCTGGTACCGCGCCAGAGCTGTGTTCGAAATCTAGGGTTGTTGATGGACGAACGCCAAAAATTTGAAGAACACGTGCAACAAAAGGTGGGAAAGGGCTTTGGGTGCCTTAAAACTTTATATAGATTGCGTCCCTACCTTAAATCGGACGTGAGGTTCCTGCTGTGTAATAGTTTGGTTCTATCGCATATTAATTATTGTGACGTAGTTTATGGCCCATGTCTATTGGGCAGAGCAGTGAAATGTGTACAAAGGCTCCAGAACGCATGCATGAGATTTTGTTACCAGATACCCAAAAGGCAACATATTACCCCATACTTATTGGATAAGAAAATATTAAATATGGCTAATACAAGGAAGCTCAGTTACGCTTGCTTCCTCCACTCACTTCTAAATTTCGAAACCTCTCGCTATTTGCGCAATAAAGTCAATTTGAAGAGGGGTCCTCTTCTAGATATTTCTGTGCCATCTCTTGCCGGTACCCTCGGTTGTTTCAAGATCGCAGCTGCGAAAATCTGGAATGACTTGCCACCCCCCGTACGTAGTGCACTGTCGATGACAAACGCTACGTTTCGCAAAAAATGTTACTCGTGGCTGCTCTTGAAGCAGTCGAGGGATGCCGGCAACCTTTGATGTTTGTGGTGATGGCAATGTTGTTTTTGGTATTAGCTTTGGTTGGGTTTAGTATTAGCACATGTTGTTATGATATTATTGTTTAATATATATAAGTACATCATATTTAATATATATATGTATACAAAGTATACAAAATGTTGTTTGGCAGAAAAGCGTGTAATGTGTGATTTTTATTGTTGTCCTAGCCTAAGCAGTGTGTGGTTGGGCTAGGATAATATTTGGCAGAATAACAGCGGCTGTCAGTCTCACTGGCAGCCATAGCTGAGCCATGGACCATTTTGTTTTGTATAATTAGTTTTTATTTTTTGTTTATTATGGTCGACACTAGTCGAATTTATTTAAATTGTTAATTTTTATGCAAAGCAAATAAATATTTTCATTTCATTTCATTTCATTAAAGAGGGCAAAATGGATTATGCGTATGGCAACCCTCAAATCACGCACACATATAAAATGGTGGCCATTTGTATGTTTCATTCATGATTTAGGAGACATGGATTCTGTTTTTGTTTCATTTCTGTAGGTACAGGTATTATTTTACAGGCAACTTTCTTAGCCTCCGACGAAAAAGGGGGACGTTATAAGTTTGACGTGTGTATCTGTCTGCGGTTTCGTAGCTCGCGAACGGATGGACCGATTTGGCTGCGGTTTGCTCTATTTGAAAGCCAATTTAATCGAAATGGTTCGTACCTTTGTTTCGTTAAAATCGGTTTTGTGGTTTAGAAAATGTTTGAGTTCAAGTAAACTTATCCTAATTTCGTTCGGTTAGGTTATTAAGTACCAGTTTTGTGACGCGGTGGGAAAAGGTATGTGCAGGCGCACATTTGTATGCAGTCTCTAAGCGGATTCACATGCCTTGTTCAAAAATATCATTTTAACCACATCTAGGATAATTTTACTTACATTTCTTCAACAGTTTTTACAAGGGCACCCCAAAACGGTGAACTTCCGTCAGTTATATTTGTAATTTGTTCAACAGGATTCTTCAAAAGGTACTCAAAAGCGACTCCTTCGCCTGCCTCCGTGCACCATCTTTCTACCTGAAAATAACTTGTGATATTATATAGATGTGGTACTGATAGCATCGGAGTAAGTACCTATCTAACTAAACAACTATGAAAATGATCTTCCATCTTCATCTCGTCAGATTTTTAACTTGTTAATTCAGTTCAGGACGTCCGTCGTAGGTACTAAGATTCATCTAAATGGAGAAAGTTTAATAAACAGACCAGAAGACATTTCTGAAACAGACTTCATGTGGTTCAAATTATCTTATTCTTCGCTATTATTTATTTTGCTTAATCTTACTATGCTGACTGTAAGAGTGTCGGTAGCATGGCTAGCGGGTCGGAGTCGTGAGTGAGATTAACCGGGTTCAAACCCCAGTGCCACCGTGTACCTATGACTTTTTCTGAGTTATGTGTATGTCGCAGCCATCTGGTTAAATCAGCCATTTAATGAGTAGGCTAGCCTGTTAATTAAACGCCGGCATTCAATTGAATGCCTTGGCCGATAGTTGATAAAACTATCGACTCTTAACGTTTAACTAGTTGGCTTATTATAAGCCAGCCCTTTGAAGACGGCTGACGTAAAATCAGGCAGGTGATTGAAATTTAGTTCAAATTTTATCCACTGCATCACTGGTAGTCGTTAAAACAAATATGGCGTCAGACAGCTCGCACAGCAAGCAATGTTTTTGTATTTTTATCGTTTTAACTAAATTTAAAGTGTGGTACCTAGATGTTTTTAAGTAAGAATAAGTATAACTTAATTTGTTAATTTTCTTTTCATACTTACAATTAAAAACAAATGTTTAAGAAAGTTTCGTGCCGTTTTATATTTGATTTTATAAAATAAGAAAGTGCATTCTTCCTTTACTACATTGTTGCCAATAATTAATAAGTTTAATGTTATTATTGTTGTAAATACTATAAATTTTATAAGTACTCGCAATGCAATTACTAATTGAATTTGTTGCCACAAATATTTTCGTTTGTAAATAAAAATTATATTTATTAATTCGTATTTTTTATCTTAAGTAAAGTTATATAATTTACGAATGGTCCCTCAAACCAAACATATATATTCTATTAACAAAATGGCTAAATAACGTTCAGCCAAGTAGCTGCACGTTACATTCAACTCCTTGGCTAGCTGTCCTTTAGCCATTCAATTGAATGCCGGCGCTTTATTAACGGACTAGCCTTCTAATTAAACGGCTAATTTAACCAGATGGCTGCGACATGTACATTAGTTGAATTTCCGGAGAGGGAAAACATCGTAATGAAACCTGCACATTCAGGCGCTGTCCTAATTGGCAACTATCGTACGACCATGGCCGTGCGACGGGCGGTTTTGAGGTCTTCTATTGGATGGACGAGCCCGTCGTACGACCGTGGCCAGTTAGGACATTAGGCGCCTCAGGCGATTGGGTTGCAGTGGACGTTATCGTTACGTGTAGCGTAGCCATGCGGAGCAATTACCACTAACCCTTCAGTCTTGAAAGAAGTTTGACAACGGCTATGCAATGTTTAGCACGTAGGTACATCTTAATTCTTTTATCATGTCAGATATCGCACCTATGAGTTTGATATAGGAGATTTGAGGATAGTATCAGGGAATGAGGAATTGCCTGTCACCATCTTTCCTACTCCATTCTCACCTACTCATGGTGCCCCTGCTGATAGACTGACGAGGCTCTGGCGAACCGCTAACGGATGGTCGCGGCACGTTAAAATCCAAAACACGTTTTTCCTTATTATGGGTAATAACGCGGCGCGGTGGTTTTTTAAAGAATGTTAAGTTGGAAATGCATCCAGATCGCCGACCACCGGGCGAAGAAGAGGAGAGAGGTATGCGGAGCCTAGCAGAAGCCGGGCTTGCTGGCGAGGATGATGATGATACAGGGCGAAACGAGCCAAACCACTTTCCATCTATAACAGTTTCATGCTTACCATATTCTCGAAGGCTTCATGATCCACGTCTGGAGCAATTCGAATGTCGAAACCCACCGACAGTATCTCAGGTAATACGTTGATTTGCACGCCACCCTACAAATGCACATTGCAGGTGAACAGTTTGACTGGTTCATATGGAAACCTTACCTTTCCTATAATGTTTTTGTACAAACTTAGTAACACTTTCAGATAGCCGATAGCAGACATTCCTTGCAGCACCCTATTGTGCCCTCTCAATTTTACTTCATCATCAGAACCCATAACAGTCCACCGCAGGACTTAAGGCCTCTCCCACGAAATGGGAGGTTATTGCCATAATCGCCACGCTTAGCAGCCGGGTGAATATCACAGTGTTATAAATATAATAATGGAAAACGCTGCTGCCCATTTTCCAGCCTCTATACACGAGTGTAAGGGGTTGGTGCTATTCTACTCTACCGGACACCACACGAAACTAATCTTACTCACTACCTTTAAACTACGTCCTGAAAGAATTATGTTAACTTACATCCAGCAGTGTTAAGTTGATACTGGTGAAGCGTCCCAGTTTTTCCTGGTCGCTGCCCATGTTTTCGTATTTTTTCAACTGCTCAGCGCGGTAGGTCATGAATTTGTCTATTATGTAGTGGATCTGTAACGATGGTAGGTAGCGCTTTAAAACAAGGACGAGCCGGAGGTTGCCCTTGTAGAATAATCATCGCAAGAGTATGAGTGTTAGTTAAACTGCAAAGAGATTGGAAAGTTAAACCTTCACGGTTAATATTGGCAAATATTTTTTTTGCTTTGTGAAAATTTGTAAGTTAGTAAAACTATAGCTTTACGAGAAGTATGCTCACAGAATAAGATCCATTTTTGTATCACGTCTTTTGGAAAGCGGAGCGGGCGCGTAAAATATATAAGTTATACAAAAGTTGACCTTATTCTACGAGTATACATGCTATTTTGATCTGCTCTCTGATGATTTAGGTCGCTTGATTAAGCAAAGGTGTAATTGGCGCCTAAGTCTTACTAAGAAAAATACTACTTATACTACTTAATACTTGTTACTTACTTTAATAAATTAAATGAAAATCTATATATATAAAATAAAATCGTGTTAGTTACATTTTTAAGGTAGGTGTAGGGTAGGTGTAGGGAAGGTGTAGTAAGGGTGTGGGGAAAGTGTAGGGTAGGTGAAGGGGAGGGTAGAATTAGGGGTAGGGTGGTGTAGGGTTAGAACGCTACGCATACGAAGTCGCGCCGGGTCCACTTCTTGATTATAAAATTATCATTGATCATTGGGATCTTTATAGTTAATCGTTGCGAACTTAAAGCTGCTCTTTTAACAGACTTGGGATTGAATATTTTCTTTACCTTAAAAGAATATAGTTATAACTATGTTTCCAATTACCTTTTCACCTGCTGTGCCTTTTGTTAGAGTAGACCCATGATCAGGTGTTCCCCTGCATGTTACTTTTAATTCTGTAAATAAAGTACACACTTCAATGTTCATAAAAGTTTTATTGAAATTATCATATTCATAGAAACTTGAACCATATCCTAAACTAAAGAATAACATAATTATCATCATCACGGGGCACAACAGTCCACTTTACTTTTCAGCCTAAGGAGACTAGAAGTTTTGCCTCGAAAATATAATTCGCCTTGTACGACACTCACGCGTGTAAGGGGTTGGTGCTATTCTACTCTGCCGGACACTACACGGCCAAGCCATAATCACCACATCATCTAGCAAAAATCTGTGCTGGAGATGAGGTTAGTTCTCTCGCAGACGGTTTGGATCCCTTCCGGAGAGACTTGGTTCTCTGTATGTTCTCTACCGCCTGTACTTCAGGGAATATTCCAAGGAAGTGCTTGTTTTGGTGCACTACAACTTAGGATTCTTCAAAGGGCATGTCTACAGGTACCTCCAAGGCCGGCACCGCATCCGCACCCCAGTTGCATATGTCCTGGACGACGGTGACCGCTTTCCATCAGGTAGTGCGTCTGACCGTTCAGACACTGATCGGTACGCTGTCCTAATTGGCAACAGTCGTATGACTATGGTCGTACGCTGTGCCTCTCTAAGCAATAAATTACCACGGAACACACATCCTCATATTGAGAAGTAATACAAATTATTCAACATCTATGAACTATCTTTTATATTTCAGACCATTTCCAAAGCGTCCACACAAAATGGGGGTTTCTTGTGGCGTTCATTAGTTCTTATGACCACCTTCCGACTTCAAGTTACATAGGTATACACAATTTTTGAACTAATCAATATAGCGCCGTAAATCCGCCATATTGATTTTTTAACACCTATCTATGGACACTAACTGTGGGTTTTTTAAGACGAATCTAACGATACCTTGTTAATTTGAAGATTTGAGGTAATAAAGATATTTACAAGCAAACATACATACAAAATACGCACGTAAAACATAACCCTTCCTTGGCAGTCGATTAAAAAGATATCTACTAATCGTAGAGTTCATGCACAAAGTTGAATCATTTGACAATTTCGATGAGTCGTTTGATTACCTTTTGTGTATCTTTGAATTAAAGAGTTCATATAACAGGCTTTATTAAAAAACAGCATACAAAAGTAATATTAAAACCTTTAAAATTAAAATAAACTACAACCCTAATCTAAAAATCGATATGTACAAATATCCCCTAGATCGCTGCCACTGTTGGGAATGATGCCCAAGAGGCTGGCTGCATATAACTAATCTTTCCGTAGCGGAACTATCTAATCTAGTAGTACTACATTTGTAAAGCCGAGTCTGCAATGGGGCTCTTGCGCCAAACGCGGAATCTTGAATGCGTCTTACCAAACATGTTAATGGGTAAGATTAGCACATT
Source organism: Blastobasis lacticolella (assembly GCA_905147135.1). Taxonomy (NCBI): domain Eukaryota; kingdom Metazoa; phylum Arthropoda; class Insecta; order Lepidoptera; family Blastobasidae; genus Blastobasis; species Blastobasis lacticolella. The sequence continues at coordinate 4,856,010 of LR990042.1, read as the reverse complement.
TATCTTAATTTTTCTGTTATAACAAAAAATATAGACTAGCTGTAAAACTTGTAAAAACTTTAAGAATAAGTTTTAGTAAATCTTGATTTACTGGAGCAACCATCAGACTCATTGCAGTCATTGCGGTAGATGAACACTTGTTGCCATTTATCAGCTGCAAGATTTAGGATACAATTGATCTTCAATAAGTCCTTAGCTGGTCCAGGATAGGATTTAATTTAGTTATTCCGGAATTGCTAAAATTAAAATTCAGGACGCATTCCGTTTTAGGCAGATACTGATATGTTGTTTCCAGGCAAAACCTCTCCAAGGAGCTTATTCCACAGCGTTAGTGTCCGTGGGAGAAGGTCCTTTGAAACCCCAAAGTTCGCGACGATTTAGGTTCCAAGGTTTAAAAATGAGCTTCCTGTCGATGGCAAGCGGTGCTTGTTGTGGTGGCTAGGTTGTATTGTTTTTTAAACCACTAAGATGGCAAACAAGCTTACGGCCCGCCTGATGGAAAGCAGTCACCGCAGTCTATGGACGTTTGCAATACCAAGTGCATCACTCACGCGTTGCCGACCATGTAAAAGCCTTTTAGTGGTTCTTGAAGAACTTGTTGAACTTTTGTGTTGTGTTTTAACTTTAGTATTTAATAACTTACGTCTCGCTGTCCTCTCTGCGTTAAATGCATATATTTCTCTGGGTTTCGGGTTGGCGGCGCTCTCGTCGAGTGCGAAACCGACGTTCAATTGTTTGAAGTGCTCTGATTGGGAAAATGCTCCCATGCCATCCGCTCCGCCGAGTTCTTCGTCTAAAAATTGTTATCATTAGGTATCTATCGTCATCAAGGTCAACCTATAACTCCTATAAACGCAACACAGTTGTGTAGAGACTTCTTTTTCTCACAAACCGTATTGACAGGAACATCTTAAGATCAGGCTAGTACGCTGCACGCGTTTGTGAGAAAAAGATCAATCATAATCATCTTGGCGTTAATGTCCCAGTTGTGCTCCACGAGGGCCCGGGGTCCGCCTTAACTATGATCCAGGATTTGGCGATTTGGATTTGGTCGTCGTGCCATCTAACCTCCGTGACCCTGCTACCAGGGCAACCTGAGCAGATTGGATCATGGTTACAAATTCAGTTCAGGCAGAATTTGCAGGTTTCATCACGATGTTTGCCCTCACCGTAATAGCATCAGTTAGAATTCAACTAACGTTAACATTACTCAGAATAGAGTCATTGGTAAATGGCCGCAGCGGGATTCGAACCCGGTACCTCTCGCTTACGAGTCGGATACTCAATCGCCCGGCCGCCGACGCTCCTTATTCTAATATATAGGTAAGTAATAATAGTTCCTCATCATAAAAGTAAGTGCCGTTTAAGTTAAGATTGATATTATGAGCGTCAGGACAAACAGGCATCGGGCCACCTGATGGAATGTGGTTACCGTTGCCTATGGACATCAACACCATAGGCGAAACCTAACTGGCGATGCACATTGAAGACGTGCGCCGTACGGCGCACTGCAAGATAGGGGCAAAACCCGCAATCCAAGTCCGAAACGTTAGCTCTGAGGTATGAATTTTTACTACATTTTTTAACCAACAGTTTTCTTTTTACCAACAGTTTGCATCTTTCCTCCTTATGTGATATAGTTCACTCACATATATCTGTCTACATTTATACGGATATAACGCATGTAAATGAAATAGGAAGTCGACAAAGAAAATTTGACCGCTGATGTGTAAGCCCCCTCTTTTTCTGATTCTGTAACACTATCGTATTTGTTTCGTTTTCGTGGTCCTTTCGTCATCCCGAATTATAAATAAAGCGTGTTTGGTTCTGGAACAACAGTTTCTAAAGAGAAATACTAGTACTCGTCGAGATCTAGATTTCGGAACCAGCTGTCAAACTTAAAATTGTAATAAGTTTGAAACAATCGCGGCTAGAACACTAGTTCCTAAAGAGAAATGATAGTTCTCGTCGAGAACTACATTTCGGGTGACACCTGTCAAACTTTAAACTGTAATAGCTCTGAAACTATTAGCCCTAGAACACAAATTCCTGAAGAGAATTTATACTTCTCGTAGCGATCTTCTGCTGTCAAACTCACAACTGCAATAACTCCGAAACGATCTCTCACAAAATTTGTATAAATTGTATGGTCTCTCTGAAAATTGCCGAATTATTTTTGGCCGGCACGTCTATTATTTTAGTCCAAAATGAATTATATCCTTCTTGTACGTTTCTCTTTGTTGCATTTGAGCCGGCGGCATATTAAAATAAAATCCAGTCACTTTAAAAAAAACTCGACTGTGTTTTCCCGCTTGGGAAGATCACTTATATTAAGTCACGCGTCACCCCGCTTTTCAAAAATCTGATATACAAAAATGGACCTTATATTATGACAAATACATTCCACTTTGATTTGCTTTCACGCTTTTTGTTTCAAAATTCAGTTACTGAATTTAGGAATGTGTAATAAGCGCATAAGGAGTTGAGGGCTCTAAGAAGACCTCAAATAGACCTCTCAAACGATCCCAATGATCCCATAGTCCAAAGGAAACACCGTGGTTAGGAGCTAATTCTACATTCGAGAAACGATCTTTCGAATCTTCGCATGGACTCCACTAGAGGGTGTTTACTCGTAGATACATATTTTGAATTTCATCGCAATTCTTTGTAAAAATATATAAATTTCAACTATTTCGAAAAATACGTTGTTACGTACCAGGCACGAAGCTGACGTGCACAGTCCTTTTCAATCTAACCCCGGCTCCTTTGAGTCTCCTCAGAGTCTCCAAGTGCATCATGCCGACGCTCTTCATGTCCTGAATGCCGCGGGCATACAGCCAGCCCTCATCCGTCAGGTGGGCAGAGAAGGGTGGATGTGTCCAGAATTCCTGGAACAAAATGGTAGGTTGTAAAGTTTTGAAGTGAGGTTTAATTAGTTTTAATTTGTCGTAAGTAATAAAAAGCAATATAGATATGCTTTATTAAATAGATTAAATCAAAACCTATGTGTATAAAATGGTTTTACATTGTTAGAGACGTGCCAGCTGCCTCTGTCTCGGGAAAGCCGACTATTCGGGCAAATAGCTGACTAGTCGGCTAGCATATGCCGACTAAACGGCACTTTTCTTTACTACATTTTTATGAGATACAATAAAAATCATATTTATTTCCATGACATCGTTTCGCTATCAGTAAACAATGTTATCTATTTCACTTGCAGTAAATATATTTAGGTTCTGTATCTCAGAGTACAACAAGAGACTGTGTATGAAGATTTAGATATTATAGTGATGAATGTCAAGTCTCAATGTTGATTCTATTCAATTCGGTAAAGAAGAGTGTTTAGAAATTATTCGTACTCTATAGGATATTGACGCTAACCTACAAAGCTTTAGATATCAACGTATAAATCAAGACTAAATGTGATAGTTGGATGGGAACCTAGACCTGGATCTAGACTTATATACCATGATCTACTTCATCTAAGAAATTGCTTTTCGCGCCAACCGTTTTTTTCTATGGCATGGCCAAACATTTATTTCCTACGTAATTTGCCGGCCTACACAAGACGTGGCCATACTATTGAAGGCGTGTTGCAACTTATCTGCGATGTCACGAACGCCGAGGCAAACCCGGATATGGGCGTTTCGGTCGCGATCCTTCCAGAAAACACCACAATTAAAATACATCATTTCAATTTCTGCTCGGCCGGGAATCGAACCCGGGACTTCTGCATGGCCACCGGCATGTTAACCAACTGAACCACTCAGGTCGACAAATGAACGTCAATATGAATGTTATCAGCGCGCAAGGGCAAGATAATACTTCAGACAATGATTCACATCTGCACACATTTTCCTTATGAACAAACAAGCAATCATTAAAATACCTACTTACTGTAAAGTTATAAGAAATTATTCACCATCATTAGTTATTAGTAATCTATATACTTAACAATGGTTACTTGTATGAGTTATTATAAGGATAATAGTTGTAAATATGGACCGCAAAATTATTATTTATAGTGTTACATTATAGGTATGGACAAAACAAACATAAATAGGTACATACATAATATTTTGTATTTCCTTTTTGTCATGCTCCATTTGTATTATATGATGTAATTGTGACTGATAAAGATAATTACGTAAGTTTACATATTAACTGATATTTCAATAAATATATACGAGTAAGTAAGGCTCTGTTTCTTCGGTATTCTTATCACTGTCTTATTGTATATGTATGAATTCGATGACAGAAAAGTATCTAGGTAAGCTTTATGTAGTTGTTATATAGAGCCAGGTTAAGATTGTCAATGCCCAATAAATATGTCTAAGAGCCCTGAGGACTACATTTTAAACTATTCTAGAGAATATGGAGATAGAAGTAACTTTGTAAAACTTTCTAAAACCTGTCATACTCACTATCTTCAATCTCACCTCATATACCGGCACCACATCCATGTGAGAATTCAGAAGGATCGTAGGAAGATCTGGCTCCAGTCCAATCCAGGTGATCACCACCACGGGCTTCTTGGCGACCACCTCGTACACTGCTAACGGCAAATCCAGATCAGCTGCAATACCTCGTAGGAACTCTACACAGGGGGCTGTGGAAGAATTAGATGAAAGAAAATAGCGATATAGTCTGGGGCCATGTGGACATTTACAAGGTCATTAAGAGGTTATTCCTGGATCATGGTCAAGGCGGACCCCGGGGCTCACGTACACGAGAACACAACCGGGACATTAACGACTAAATCATGAATTGTATTATGTTTAAGAATTTAACGCAATTATAATTACTTACTATTATAATTAGTATGCTTTGTTGGAATAGAAATTTAGGCAGTATTACTGCTATGCTGTGCAACAATCTATACTTACCTACTACAACTCTAATAGTCGTTTTTCGATAATAGATAAAACATCGGTTCGTAAATATTTCCCTAATAAAAGCTAAATTATTTCGGATCATTACGGCTGATTATTTCCCTTTACTCGTAAGCGGCAGAACGGAGCCGCGGACAGAAAACATGATAAAAATGATAATTTTCATTCAGATAATTTTTAAAACATTAGTCCAGGCCACTTATATTATTACTTCATCGACATAATAATTATATGGACAAGCCGTTAATCCAGATAGTCAACGGATAGATAACAATAATTCCTACAATCTTTTTATTGTATTTTTATACAAATTATATGATTTCATTGTTCGAAAGTAACATCGATTTTATTAGTACCCATTCCTCGTAAGAGGTAATAAGGTAACTATGCTTTTTTGAAATTTATGTTTAAAATTTTGTTCAAATAAATGATTTATTGGTTGGCGCTGTGAATTTGGTCAAGCATATTTATATATTTATTGCTGTAGATTATTTCAATTCGGTGGCAAACGAGCAAACGGGTCACCTGCTGGAAAGTGGTAACAGCCGTACGATTCGTGAGTTTGTTATTCCTGTAACAAAAATGCTGAAGTGCACATGTCGGCACTCAGCCGATAATCATCATACTGTTTGTTTCAAACTAAGCTCGCGTTCTTTACTCATATTATTATATTAGACGGGACTTAACCCCGACATTTACTCTCCGTCATAACTTCGCTCACAAATAGAGCTAGAGATCTTTGTGACTCGGACCACCAAGAAAGCGAGTTGTCACTTGTCCAGCTAGTACTACGTGTCTATAAGGTAGACTACAGCTGTGGAAGCTCATACATTGGCCAAACTAAACGTTCGATTGCCAAAAGGGTCAAGGAGCATATAGCAGCAGCTAAAATCCACCAAACAAATAAATCTGCCTTAGCAGACCACCTGCTTAACTGTGGCCCAAACCACTGGATAGAACTGCATGCGTCTAGCGTCCTCCCCACCGACCGACAATATAATCCGCATATGGTTCGGGAAGCGATTAAAATCACAAAGTATAAAACTTTCAATCGGGCAGATGGATATAGCTTTCGGCGTCGCGGAACCTAGTGGTGTGCAAAATAAATAACCTTAAGACTCAAGATTTATCGTCGGACGTAACCGGAACTACAAGGCACGCAACACTCACGATGTCCACGTGAGTGTTGTGTGCCGTGTAGTTCCGAATCAGCAACAAATTGACAATTGTGAGGATAGGAGTCTACCAGCACATCACCGCAGCTGTCACCTCTCCACGGCAGTCTTCTTGTTACCACGGTGGGTGTAACCCTGCCGTAACTTCGGGAAAACAAATCGAAAAGGTACGTCGCGTGTATCATTCTACCCTCTATAAATAATCATCTTTGTGTTGTATCAATAATCACCTTTTCATGAGTGAAAATTTACAAACCGATGTTTTATCTATTTACGAAAAATATTTATTAGAGTTGTAGTAGGTAACTATATATAGCATAGCAGGAATACCGCCTAAATTGCTATTCGAACATCGTGCAAAAGCACACTAATCATAGTAGTAAGTAATTCTATTTGCGTTAAATCTGTAAACCATTATCATCATCGTCATCAGCTTGGCGTTAATGTCCCGGTTGTTCTCTCGCGAACGAGGGGTACAGGGTCCGCATTGACCATGATCCAGGATTTGGCATATCAAGTAATTACAGCGGAGCGACTCCCATCTGACCTCCGTGATCCTGCTTGCAAACCTGACCAGATTGGATGATGGTTACACATTCAGCACCTGGATGTGGAGGTTTCTTCGCAATATTTTCCTTTATCATATGAGCATTAGTTAATATTCAACTAATGTACATTACATAGAAAAGAGTTATTGGTACATGGCCGCAGTGGGATTCGAACCCGAGCCTCTCGCTTACGAGCGAAATCTAACCACTCGGCCACCGGCGCTCCTATCATACTATCCTCCAGTCGACTTTTGTTTTATGAGAGGTAGGACACTACGGGAAATCCCTGAAATCCCTTTTGAATTGAAGCCGCACGATTGGGGAAGTACCTCTAGATTACACAATAGCGCAGCCAAACTGTGTACATTGTGATCCTGCCAGTTAGTAAAGTCTCCAAGTGCTTCAACGAGAATCATTATTGCTATGTTGGAGTATTGATTATAATATTAAGTCTCATAATTACACCTCATTAGTAGAATGGTTGGAGATCACAATGTTACAAATGAATAAGTAACAACAGACACTGCAGTCCATTTTCTGGTTCGGAGAGAGATGTCAAGTGACCCTGATGTCTCTCATTTGAAACCAGGTACCGGCATTTCCACACTACCGGCAGGCATTCTAAACTCGCTTCAAAGCAAATTCGTCACACTTTAGTATATTCCTTATATAGAAAGTAAACTGGTCACAAGACTCTATTATTTTCTGTTATGATATAAAATATCAACTTCTTACACTCGTGGGTGTCAGGCGACTAATGTTTTCGAGGCAAAAGATCTGTCGTCTTCATGGGCTGGAAAATGGTCGAGAGCGTTTTCCTTTGTTATATTTATAACACTGCGATCTCCAACCCGCCTCCTAAGCGTGGAGATTATGGCAATAACCTCCCCTTTGGTGGAAGAGGCCCTAAGTCTTGCATTGGAATGTTATGGACTGTGATTTTATTATGATTATATAAGCAAGGAAATGTCTAAGCGATAGCATCTGAAATAAAATATAAATATTTCAGTAACTGATGTTAATTAACTATTCAAGATAGATCCCATTATTCCTTGTCCTTCCTTTCTTCCTTGTGCTCCTGCACTTGCTACCACACGGTCAACACATTAATAGTTCCTACAGTTCCTACAGTTTGACGACCTGAGTGGTTCAGTGGTCAACACGCAGGTCTGACACGCAAGAGGTCCTGGATTTGATTCCTGGCCGGGCAGAAATTGAACACCCGGGTCTGGGTGTTTAATGTATAATAAGTATTTTAAAAAAAAGTATATAAGTATTTTATCAGTTATCTAGCACCCATAACACAAGCTTTGCTTACTTTAGGGCTAGATGGCGTTGTGTGAATTTGTCCAGGATTATTTGATTATTTACAGTTAAAATATATATTTGTTTTATTTATAAATTTATTGTACACAAGAAAACTTAACAGTAAGTACAGTTTAAATATGACTTAATAGGCACTACTTATCTCTAAGAAGAAATCTCTTCCAGTACGCCCACATTTGTATAACTCCTTAAGTACCTAGTTATTTTTATTTATTTATATCAGCCTGAGTCATCCCACTGCTGGACAAAGGTCTCCCCCTATTCTTCCATACTTCGCGATCGTTTGCTATGGTTTGCCAGTCCCTGTTGAATACCAACAACTCTCTCCATCGTTGTTGGATGCCCAATCAATAACATTTTAAAAAGCAAAATGTCTATACTCACCATAATCGACATCAGGATGTACACTAGGAATTTTTAAATATTCCCTCAGCCGTTCCAAAGCATCGGAGTCTTCTTTTGACATATTCATTTTAAATCAACGTAAATTGGTGAACGTACTACAACTTCGCACTACAACGTTACAATACGAGTAATACTGTTGAATACAAAACCACAATAAATTGATAAAGGCAAACCGCAGAGACGTCATTTGATGCAAGTACTCATGCTACTTACGTACGTACTAATATGTCGAGGATGAAATTGGCAATCGCAGTTTGGATTGTAATGTTTTCCTTTTATTGTTTGTCAAGTATCAAGAAACAGGTGGAGCCACAGTTTACTTTTAAAGCTTTGTTATAATATTATCTCTGTTATATTTGGTTTTTAAAGCAACTTTGTTTGTCAGATTTCATTCTTAGGCAATACCTCTTACCAACCTACTTCAATTTCAAAACGTATGTCCGCCTAAACTTTGCCTTATCGTTCATTGACCGGATTTTAAGATATAAATAAATTCTCATGTTTGTATGTACTTCAATTATTGCTTAATTGTTTAAATGATTAGATAATAGTATTTAAACGTTAGGAGTTAAGGTTTGCAATAAATCAAATAGAACGTATTATTCCTACTCCTGTAGTTATTGTGAACGAAGATTACGTTGTGTAGATTTATAGTTCCTATAGGTATTTGCCTATAAGAAAATGTTAGGAACTTTAGTTGTAATTTAGGTAGTACTTACTACCATTTTACTACACGTTTTTACTTAAGAGCTGGAAACAAAATTTAAAATAGTAATAAAGTTTTTGAAAAGGTGCCGTATACCGGGGTTACTTTGATTTACGGGGTCATAATCATAATCATAATAAATTTATTTGCATGAAAACAGTTTAACAATTCAGGTCTTAAATAAATATTAAATCCAATGCAGTCAATCAGTATATAATAATCATGATCAGTCAATAGTTATATTGATCACTTATTTTTCTCTGGAAGGATGGTTTATTTTTAGTAACATATTCCACTTATCGGTGTTGTCACACTTTTTGCGAGCTTTGTTTGTATGAAAGGAAAACTTAATAATTAAAAAATAGAATTGGTCAATATTATTCATAATATTAATTAGGTATTAGGAATTTTAGGAATAGGTAAAGAGCAATATTCAATCCTACCACCACGTGAGACTATGAAATAATATTAATCACCTTTTAAAATTAAATATTATTTAAATATCTAACAAATAGAAGGCTCTAAGTGTTTTAGTGGGTAGTACTTTTAGTCTAAAAGTACATACCTGCTTTCAAATTACAACACCATCTCTCCTGGTGCAAGGTTTTAATTTGAACTTCTTGACATTCTTGAAACTTCTTGACATATGTTTTCATCGCACCCACGGGTTTCTTGGGATCTGAGGATAGCAAATAGCTCCTCTCTTCAGCCAATTTAATTTGGCAAACAATGTACCAAACACCCTGTATGTACCCTGATTGTAATAATTATAGGTATGGTGTACTGAAGTAGTAAGTATCTACTTACCGCGACTATGTATATTTTTATTATTTTTATTTTATCATACATTGCCGCTATCATTACGTTACTAACTTATTTCTTCTTATTTTTTTCGTCTTACGTGCAAAGGAATGTGGCGGTGTGAAATCTGCACAGCCCTCCTACGCGGGCCTTTCAAAAATCCCCACACAGAGTTCACATCCCCCGACGAACTGTCGAGCGCCCTGAACCTCCTCCTGGAGGCTCGGGACGACTCGACAGAGCCCCTCCCTGCCGTTTCAGCGGCCCCCGTAGGCCCCTAATCCCAACCCACAGCAGCGGGAACCCCTTCTGGGGTCTCGCTATAATTTCTCCAGCGTATGATCCGTAAGGAGTGACGTTGAGCGCACCCTGACCCTACGGGGTGTCGCATCCGATGAAACTTGAAAAGCCCTTCCGGCTACAGGTGCTCGCAGGGGGTGTTTAGTACGTATGCGCCTAGGTCCCTTTTTTGGCGAGTCGTGCATAACCAGTCCGGCCGGCTGGCTGGTAATCATGAGAGTTCCTCCCTCCCAACCGCTATACCGGAGGGTGCCCATTTCCTTTCCTTTCATTTTGTTGGGCGCAAAAAAAAAACAGAGTTCGCGCAGCCACATTGCCAAGCAGCGCGCCATTCGCGCACGTTCGCCGTTCGATAAAAAACACATTCGAATTTTAAAACCTGTTATATTATTATTTATTTTAATTAATTTTCTTTTTCTCTCGGAGTTTTTGTGCCAGTGCAACAAAATGTTTCGCAAAATAAATGCCCTACTGTGCTGCCTCTGCGTTTTTGGCATCTCATTGAGCGATAGCGCGATTTCAGCTGAAAATGTAAGTTACACCAATTATTTAATTAGCAAAATACCTGCATCCTATTTACATTCTAATAAAAAAGAAGAAGCAGTTGTTATTTAAACTTCCTGAAAAACGTCGGCCTCTTAAGTACAATTTACCTCATTATACTGTCTAAGCCACCACATATTTACTTTGCCGTTGTAATTGACAAACAGAGATTAATACATTTCCAAGGTTCCATATCTTACACAAACAGCTTTATCTGAGACACATAACTTTGCTCCAGTTTCCATTCCTTGACGACCAGTTATGTCACACTACCTTTTACCTACAGTGGTATCGATAATTGAGAAATCCCAAAGAGTTATCCCAGCCTTCGAACTAAAAGGTGGATCAGTATTATAACCCAAAACATGCTATTTTTTAAGAAGTAAATAAAAATACATGTGACCGGCTACCAAAAAAATGCACAAGGCTGCATCAAAAAATTCTCTCTGAAATTCTCAAACAAACATAGTCGCCTAGTCAGTCTGCAAACGGTACTTTTCGGCTTGCTTTAACGAAATCCAAGTAAATTCAGTAATTCTGCCTGGACTAAGGTTATGTGAAGCACTCTTTTTGGAACTTTTGTGCTTTACTTAGATTATTTTTTAACTTCATTGTACGTAGCTAGTTTCGGGACTGAAAGAATTAGAACACATTACCCTGAATCTTTGTGTTTTCTTTATTTACTGAACCTAGCACTGTATGTGGGACAGTGTTACGTTACAGCACTCACAAACGACATACGTTAGTTACTTAGATCAGATTATTATAGTAAAACCGTATATTATTTTGTATTATACACTCCCTTCGTGTATTAGGTAGGTACCTATATGCAGTTTCTTGGAGAAGGTGTTTATTTAGACCAATCCCTAGAGCAGCTTATCTGCATTTACATAGTTACTATGTGGGTTAATGGGTTGTGTTTCATTAGAGCGCTAACCTACCGATTACCGATACACGATTTGTTACCAACCTTCTGTCTTGTTGAGTCACTGGATCAAAATTTTGCTATAAAATCCGATTACCTCAAAGCCTTTTGTTTAGGTTAGGGACTTCACCCGCAGTAGTTCAAAACATAAACTATCACAGTCAAGTAGGACCCCAGGCCCTCATGCGCGAGAGCACAACCGGGACGTTAACGCCAAGATGATTAATTTATTATTAATAGCATAAAGAAAAAATACTACGTACAAATAGTATAATAATATAATTAACGTATAGTTTAGATGAAAATATCAAAATGACAACGAGAAATATGAAAATGTTGTAAAATAATTTTTGCTTTTTTCCAGGTTGGTTGGTTGGAAGGAAACGTTCAAAGCGCTGCTCGCCCCGTCGACCCTCAAGCCGTTCGGCATCCTGGCCCTCTACTTCTTCATCTACCAGTGGTGCGGCATCAACACCATCACGTTCTACGCCGTCGATATATTTGAGGTAACCTGCCATTGGACTGTCCACCTTGCTTGTTTGCTACGTGGGCCGGTAGAGAATTAGGTACTGAGTCAGCTAAAGTGATCAAAATGATTAAAACGAAGAAGTAGACTTCTGATTCGTAATGGCTGTAAACTTTTATGATTTTTTTCTTCTAGTCTTTCCGCGTGAAGCTTGTTTTCTTAACTGTAGATACACTAGACTCACTAGACATGGCAGATTGGTAGGAATGGATAGATTCAGTGGCTGAATACGCTGCCCCGCATACTTTAAGGATTATCAACGCTCGACTTATCTAAACAGCAACCTTCCATATTACTTCAACTACAAACAATTCCACAAGAAATCGAATGTTGACATTGCCCCAAACAAAAGTGTCATGTGTCGCAATTCATGCGAGCTTTTATTTTCTGGCTTCAGGCTTCAGGCGCTCAATTGCACAAGCACTGGCTAACTTATCGCTGAGTGTCCTTCGCGTGATCTTCACGGTTGTCGACTGCATCATGTGCCGGAAGTATGGACGGAGACCTCTCACTTTCATCTCTCGTATGTTAAGCATCCCATCGCGAACTGTGCTTTTCCAAAGGAACTTTCTCCCACGCACACTAAGGTTGTGGAATGAACTACTTGGAGAGGTTGTCCCTGGAGAGTACAACATGAAGTTCTTGAAGAAAGGAGTGAAAAGGTTTTTGCGGGGTCGGCAACGCATGGGTAATGCCCCTGGTATTGCAAACGTCCATAATTTTATTACACGTGTTTAGTTGACGACCTGAGTGGTTCAATGGTCAACATGCCGGTCTGCCACGCAAGAGGTCCCGGGTTCGATTCCCGGCCGGGCAGAAATTGAAATGATGAATTTTAATTTCTGTTACGGGTCTGGGTGTTCTATGAATAATAAGTATGTATTTAAAAGTATTTAAGTAGTATATCAGTTATCTAGCACCCATAGTACAAGCTTTGCTTAGTTTGGGGCTAGATGGTGGTGTGTGAATTTGTCCACAATATATTATTATTATTATAGGCTGCGGTGAATGCTTTCTATTAGGCAGGCCGTAAGCTTGTTTGCCACCTTAGTGGTATAAAAAAAGCATCCCTGCTTCCAAATGTATTGATTGCTCCCACGAGGTGTATGGTGCTCAGTATACTGATGTATGCAGCATCGGAAGAGGCTAAGATCAATGAATGTCTTGTAACTAATTTTATTTATTTATTTAATCATTTATTTCAGACAACTGAGGCCCATATTTATAAATACACAAACAATATAAATACAAAATAAACTAATAAAAATCGGATGTGTTAGTGTTTGTAAAAAAGTGATTGTAGTGTCCATGTATGTGTTAATGTGTGTAAGTGTTATAAGTGCAACAAGAAGCGTAGTAGGCAAATGAGGATAAGTAAAGCAAAAAGCAAAAAATAATATACAACAGCAACAAAGCAAACAACAGAAAGCAACTACAAGCAATACTTGCCATTTACACAAGCGTATGTAATTCAAAAAAGGGATCACCGACAGATAGGTACACTAGTCATGACAAAAGCGGCATTTTGTTAAAATCTTCTCCCTCATTTATAGAAATTCATAATTAGAAAAACTTTTCCAAAAGAATTCCAGCAGTATTTCAATTCCTTCTCACTTGCGAACTTGCGTGCCATTTTAGGAGTTAGGTATTCCGCTATATAAACCGGTTTAATGGGTCCGCTGAATTCCAGGTAGCCAGTGTTTAGTTTATTAGACTTATTTTCCTTATTAAATTTACGGGCACCATTTAATACCTTCTCTTTTGTACCTCCACTAATAAAATCTACGATTATTTTCGGAATTTTATCTTTGCCATCCTTGGTTCGAAAGACGTCTTTTATTTCGTGTTTTTGAAGGGGCGTATCGAGCACACTCGCAGTTTTTATTACCATATCTGTTAATATTTCCCTGATTTCGCCATCCTCTCTGGATATATTTTTTATCTAAATTTTCGTTGAACCTAGAATTCATTCCATGTTCCCAACCTTGTCCTCAAGTTTCTAAATGTAGGTACGTACTATCTTCTTTTCTTTTATTTTATAGGTCGGACAATTGAGTCTTTATTTCGTCATATTGTTTTGACATGACTTCAGACAGTATGTCACTTGTATGACCAGAAACCTCCGCGATAATATCATTTTTGAGTGATTTAAGTTTCTTATTAATTCTACCACTTCTGGACTTTTATTAGCTAGCATATCTCGTCTCTTAGTGCGCTCAATTCAGGACGACTCTGCCTCTCAATAGGACAGCCAGTAATATTTTGTGAGTCCATGTCGATCGTCGAAACGGTCGAAACACTCGAGCTTGCGGTAGGCAGTTGACTGTTAGCTGGCAGTGACTGGGGCTTCGGGGTTTTCGGAGGTGTGCGGTTCATCGGCATTTTCTTCCAAATCAAATCAAATCAAATCAAAATTTCTTTATTGATTAGGACATTAAATATCTCTTTCAATCGTCAAAAAGGAGGGGGGTAGGAAAGTAGGAAGGAAACACACAGTGCCACGCTGACCGCCCTATGTCTGTAGATAAACGTATCCCTCGCCAACCACAACCGAACCGGGCTCGACAATGCCAGACAGAGCCGGAACGCTATATTATATTATATACTCGTAGGTATGTCTAGTATAATTAAGAAAAACCACCTAAAACTACAGCAAGAGTAAGCCAGTCCACCAAGGCAGCACCCGTTCACGAGTATAACGCAGGGCCCAGCCATCGTCCAATTCAACCATATTTGAGGGAAAAGAGCGACCCGGCCCCCACGCCACCGCCAGACAGACTTTTAAGTGAGCGTGCATCACACATGCTGCATGTGATAGGTAGTTGCTCCCACCCTACTCTATCCTATCCCTACCCTATCGCTACTGTACCCCTACCCTATCCTACCATTGCCTTAACCCTACCCTACCACTACCTTACCCCTACCCTACCACTATCTTACCCCGACCCTACCACTATCTTACCCCTACCCCACCCTATACTACCTTACCGCTATCTTACTCCTACCCTACCCTACCCCTACCCTAGCGCAGACAGGAGACACCATGTGTGGAAGAGGAAGGAAAATTAACGCCGCTTCCAAGGTGGTTCTCTGTGGGGGAAAGAAACGGCAAGAAGCCCTACGTTAATTCTTTTTTTTTTTTAAACATGTCTTATGTACTAATACATTATTTGTCCTATATACTATCTTAAAAGTAAATACCTGTATAGAACACCAGTTCAGTCCCATGGACTTTTGTCATTTACATATTCAGATATACTATAATAACTTTTTTGACATAATTTGTTTTTTATAGCGACTTTAAATTTATTCAATGGTAAATTCTGAATATCTGTTGGAACCTTGTTATAAAAGCGTACAAATTGACCCATAAATGATTTGTGGACTTTGGCTAGACGACAAGCACCAGCAACAAGCTTATCTTTATTTCTCGTATTAATATTATGAACATCACTATTCTTCTTAAATAAGTG
Organism: Blastobasis lacticolella; assembly: GCA_905147135.1. Lineage (NCBI taxonomy): Eukaryota > Metazoa > Arthropoda > Insecta > Lepidoptera > Blastobasidae > Blastobasis > Blastobasis lacticolella. Next base: position 4,840,390 of record LR990042.1, on the reverse strand, counting down.
TAAATTTTTATGAACATACATTAAATTCTCATATATATATTGTGACGGCATTGTCATGATATCAATGTTCCTGAATTTATCTCTTAGTGAAGTTCTAGGTCTCAATTGATAAATCGCGCGAATAGCCCTTTTCTGCAATACAAATACATTGTGCCAGTCGGCAGCGTGTCCCCACAGCAGTATGCCATAGGCCATAATACTGTGGAAATAACTAAAGTAAACTAATCTTGCTGTAGCCTCGTCAGAAATACTCCGTATTTTCTTTACAGCATATGCTGCAGAACTTAGCCTTTTCGCCAATTTATCAATGTGAGGACCCCATTGCAATTTATTATCCAGGGTAAAGCCTAAAAATACTGTAGAATCAACAAAATTCAAATTTTCGCCTTTTATTTGTACATTAGTGGGCACTGATCTAACATTTGGCAAAGAGAATTTTAAACATTTTGTCTTCTTGCCATTCAGTAATAAATTATTAACCGTAAACCAGTTTACCACTTCTGCAATAGCCATGTTCACGCCTTCATATGTTAATTGTTGTCTTTTTACTTTAAACACTAAAGATGTATCGTCCGCGAACAAGACAATTTCATGGGCATCTTTTACAAAGTACGGTAAGTCATTTACATAAACAAGAAACAAAAACGGGCCCAAAATAGATCCCTGGGGGACACCCATAGAGACAACAGACCCCATAGATCTCTCTCCGTTCACATCAACTTTTTGAATTCTATGACTCAAGTATGAATTTAGCAAGTTCAGGGCCAAGTCCTTTATTCCATAATGTTGTATAATCCTTTAGCGCTATTGCTTAACTTTTAAAACTAAGAAATAATGTGCACAATTTCTCAAATGTTGGGGTAATTCTATAGGCACTGGCAGTACTGGCGTGTGTCATTGTCAATGTCATGGACAGGTGTCAATGTTAGTTGATTTTGACGTTAAACAAATGATTCTATGTGGGTATTTTGATGCGACCGGTCACCGAAGTGAAATGAAAAGGTGAGGGTAAAAAAATAGATCTTGTATTTCTTGATTACAGTACTTTCTACTGAATATTAACACTCACAAACGATACTCCACGCACACTGGGTTACACTGAACGCAACTAATAAACTTTCAGAAGGAAAGATACGTAAATTTACAAAGAAGTTATTTAATCCATCAGAGCGGTAAATATGTAGTTACAGCTAGGGTTGCCTACGATTTAATGTATTTTAAGGTTGAGTTTGTTTTATATATTTATTGCACAACAACACATGATTACATATTTAACATAAAATTAATAGTTTTCGTTTATGAATGCTGCCCGTGATGAATTTTCTCTTATAGAATTATTTATCACGGGAGTCTCTGAAGATGAGGGAAATGTATCTTCATTTTCAAGTTGTATATCTTCAAGTGAATCTTGATTGTGCATAGCAACATTGTGCAGAATTGACAATGCAACAATGTATAACTTTGTATTGTCTAATTTCGTTGCAAAGCCACGAAGTAAACATTGGGATCTTTGTTTCCACACACTAAAGCATCATTCTACAGTGTTACGGGTTCTTATGTGTGCACGGTTATACGCTTCTTCCTTTTCTGAATTCAAAACTGGAGTAAATAAGTAAGGAGTAGGTATTGCATAACCCGAATCTCCTAGTAGTCTTCCTTTAAATTCTAAACGCTCACATCTTTATTTTAAGCTGCACTCATTAAAAATCCTCGGGTCATGTGCGCTCCCACGCCAATGTGATACTATGTCCATAATTTCTAGATTTGCATTTGATACAACTTGGACATTTATTGAACTGTATCCTTTCCTGTTTATATAGTATTGTCCGATATTTCTACCAACTTTAGGTATCCGGATGTGAGTACAAACGATGGCTCCTATCACTTGTCTAAACCGACATATTGAATAAAAACCACCAATCACACTATTCTGCTCAACATCAGTTTGTGGCATTTTAATCCACTGAGAAATGTGAGTTACTATAGCTAAAGCAACTTGCTTGCATATCAAGGACATTGAAGGCTGACTTATTCCGCTTATATCACCTGCATCGTCTGGAATCTGTTGAAATCACAATTTGGAATTAAACAGTTATACCCAAACACATTGAAATTCATAATTATAAGCACGATAAGCATTCTTCTACCTCTCCGCGGGCCCATATTCTTATTGCACTCAAAACTTTGATATGGGGAGGTATGCGACCACCTCTCGCATCTCCACATAAATCATTTTTAATCTTGTCTATTATAAACATGGCATTAGATCGGGAAAACCTGTACTTATACTTAAATTTCGTTTCTTCGAGTTCTTCTAATGGATTGTAACGGGTTTTGTAAAATTTAACTCTTCTTCCTAGTGAAGCGTTATTTTCAAATTCTTGCAGTAACCTCAAATCATCCAAGTCTCTATCAATTATCACCACAAACTTTGAACCCTGGTACGATCTTGAAATTATATTTCGAAAAACTTTAATAATTAGTACAACCAAAACCTTTTCGAAACCATAATCACACAAACTATGAACACCTAAGTAAAACCAGAGAATAACAAAAGATTCAGAAAAAATTAAAATGGCCGTTTGGTTACAAAATATGTCAAATTACGCCATAGATCACACTACTTTGTCCTTACTCCATCGCTAAACTGGGTAACGCCGAGGTGTAACTTTTACTCCGAGAGTAGAGTCGGATTAGTGCTCATACCTTACACCACGTTTATTAATATTGAAATTCGTTAATACTGGTCTAATACTTGGAGTAAAGTTACTACTGCTTTAGTCTATGTTTATTAATAAGGGTGACTGAGCCTCAGTCAAGGAGACATTCAGCACATTGGCAATGTTGTATAGGACAACCAATGACTTCACATAATATATACAGAGGGGACAACACATGCGTTCACTATTTACTCAGTAGTAGCATTTTAGCATCAGATCAATAAACAACGACGTTTACCACACATATATTGCCAACACCAAAGCTGCCTATTCCCTGCGTACATCCTGGCAGCCTTAAGGGATATAACTAATAATATTGAAAGGCTCGCATACGCTGGATTTATTATGTGTTGCATAAACCCCATGGATACGTAAGATATAGGTGCCAAAACTTTCCCTTACAAATTGACCCAGGGGGAAGCCTAACTAGCTGACTCGCTTGCGAGAGCCAACGGCTTACCACACGAGTATGCCGAAGACCGGGCGAAGTGGTGAAGGTATACTCAGTCAGCACGCGGGATTCACTGCTAAGATGATGATGATTTTTAAAATGAGCCAAGACTTTTTTTCAGCCCAGCGGTAAAGCCCGGCTCAGTCATTAGTGGATTTTCCAGGCAGGGCTCGCTCTTCTACTTTCTTACTTTCTTTTTTAAAGTGCTTCCAGATTCACTGAAAGTGGTGTCCTATTAGAACCCTAAATTAAAAAGTTTGGTGTTTTAGGTTTTTACTGTAACTGTAACTGCCATCTCGTCACCCGCACAACTCGTTAGGCAGTAGCCGGTTCGACAGAGCCTCGTTCATCGGCCAGCAGGGGGACCGCGTACAGGTTAGGCTGGCTTGGACCCAGAGGATGGTGCTAAGGCCTCATAATCCTTACTAAAATGAGCCAAGACTGTGAAGGGCTTATTAAAGTCTGTTATTTTTGCTAATGCATCCATGTTTTACTCATAGCAGTACCTACATATTATTGAAAAATTACACAATATCAGATTTTCTTGCAGAGTTTCTTGCTATTTCTTAGGATTCTTTGAACTGGTATAAAGCCGGTGGCCGAGATACAATAAAAAGTATTTTTTATTTCTAACAATTTTATTAAGCATACTTATCTTGCATACCTACGTCTTGAAATATGCACCATGTTCATCAAAAGGCCTGTTGTCTTCTTGTTTGCAATTTATTTAGTCTTGAATGAGTTTGTACTGAGACTGTGAATTTACAGGAAGACCTCATAACCATCATATCAACCGAAAAACGCCCATTGCTGGGCATCAGTCAGGGCGTCATTTTGCCTTAGGTCATTCTGCGTATTATTCCTCTTATAGAAGGGTTATAGAAGGCCTTTTGGGATATATGAAAGGGTTTGTGAATTTGTTGTTCTTGAAGGTAGCGTCGAACAGCGGCTGCAAGCGTTTGTTTTGCGGAATCTCCGATTGCATCTTCTCTTCGTAAATTGCCAGGACCTTGAGCAGTTGGCCTCGGGTGAGCTCGGTGAGCTCCGTGTAGTCGCGGTGCTTGACCACCTTCGGAGCTGGGGAGAAAGACGTCGATTAGAAATTGGATGCTGATATTCGTGACACGAAATGGTGCGTTGGAGGCCGAGTGGTTAAGGTATCGAGTGGTAAAAGTGTCCGCCGGACGTCGTTAAGAGCAACATCTGTATTCGCTTGCTCTTCATTATTTGTGTTGAAATAGTGGTAAAAAAATAGCGCCTAACATATAGAGTGGCAGTGATCTATAGCTGAAATTGTGACAATTTTAGTGGTGAAATTACTTTTCTGCAATAGTAAATCGTTGAAGAAATATTAAGCAAAATAGTTTAAAAAGTGCAATCTGTCGGTAGTGAGTGTAAATAGATCTATTGTATTCACTAATCGCAGCAGTGACTCATCGTGTCCAGCGCAGTGCCGTAGGTACCCACGCGTGACCGGCCGGCCAGCCCCGGTGCACTTGCACTGCTCGGGACAGCGAACGCCGCTCTGCACTTACCTACGAACGCATTATACTCGTAGGTACTAAAGCGTACAGCTGCTTGTTATCTGCGCGCGAAAAGAATATTTTGTTCGTGATGGCAGTGAATAGAATAAAGGAGACGGTCTAGTTTTTTCCTGACCACCAGCCGGCATAATGAGAGTTGTAATGGATAAAGCTTATGAAACGTAATGTCCTCTCGTAATTATTTAAATTCTTTAGCTAGCCAATTGTTTTATATTAATGTTTAAAATATTACTAATTTGCTATGAAACGAACGCATTCTTGGCATGAAATTATGAACACACCCGAAAACAGCTATGGATGCACAAACTTATCTGACCCGGTGGCCAAAACTGGAATCAAGTGTCGCCATTTTGAAATGTCATGTCAATGCCATTAACAGCGACGCTGTCACTGGGTCAGATTAAGTTTGTGACACTGCATAGACAGACAGGTAAAAAAATCCTAGGTTTGGACATTGACAATGACAGGCATGTCATTGTCTTTGTCATACACTGCCACTAATGACGAATGAAACTGCATACTCCGTTAGGAAGACCTGCCCTGTGGTTGTGATTTCGAAGGCGATGATAGGCTGTGAGCGACCTAATTGGCCATAATATGTATTATGATGCTGGGGAATTCTAGTTATTATTTTAAGTTTCTTTTTGGCCACATCCGTTGGCCATTTTATGTATCAAAAGGTGTGTGTCACGCATTGTACGCACTTTTGCCGTTGTGCCCCTTAAAAGGAATTTTCTTACAGAGCCATAACGTTGTCAGACCATGTGACAGCGTCGCTGTTGTTGGCATTGGCATGAAATTTCAAAATGACGATACTTAATTCCAGTTTTGTCCATTATGTCAGATATGTTTTTATTATACAGGGTGTTTCATAATACATGTATAAAGCCGTGAACTGGATGGAGTGCTAAACGTATTAAAACGATAGGTACAATTATTTTTTTCGTGCGTGGAATAGTAAGCGAGAAAATGACTATCGAACTTTTACCTTTTCAATGTCGATAATCGACATTTTGAAAACGAAAGACCGCATCTCTAGAAATCAGTTGTAAAAGGTCACTCAAGTTCATAGTACTAGGCGCAATGATATTAAGGAGATCTAAATTAGCCATTTTGTATTTTTTGGTTTGAGGGTTCTGTATAAAAAAATATTGTAATTTTAATTTAATAGGTTCCTTCATAGTTTTTTCGAAAGTGCACCACCACCTAACTAATAGCAAAGTAGTCTAATTCAAATTACTGTGGCATATTAATGTAGCAAACTCTAATTAATGTAGCATATTTGTCTTTATAAGTTTGCATTCTCATGTCATGCCTGTCAGTCATGTTTCAGTGTCGCAAAGGTAATCGTACCTATCTGCTATGAGATTTTTCAGTAACTACACACACATATTTTTGTATTAAATAAAACAAATAAAATACCTTAGTGTAATGAATGAAACATAAATAAAACAAAGACAGCAGAGAGTGGAGTTTAAGACAGAACCCTCCACTAATGTAGGGAAGGCTTAAACTCTCAGAGGACTGTTATGTTAAAATCCGTACGATTTCACGAATATTTCTCATCAACAAAAATTAACTAAATGAATCTTAGTTGACGGAGCTATACCTGTAAATATCCCATGCTTCACCCAGTTGGGAACCTAGGCAGGGGCGCAACAACCGCCGTATCAGCCGTATCAATGATACGGGATCCCAAATCGTTTGTAAGCAAAAATACGTACTGTTATCCTCAATTTCAGTTAAACACTATTTCCCGGAAAAAAAAAATTCTTTAGTGATTTTCAGACCAGGGTCGGGGCCCCCTCCGCCAAAGATGCAAATGAAATCAAGTGATACAATCCGTTTTCGTTCCCCTTTCGCTTAGAGATAATTAACATTTTTAATAAAAAACAACTACTTAGAGCCCCTCACGCGCACTCACTCATTACTTCATTGAAATTGTGTAAAAATGCACCTATAGCAAAAATGAGAAAAATCTTGATCTCATGTACAACATATTCAGCACTATCGGTGAGATCATAAGATTTAAAAAACTCCTTACACTGTTCATTGCTCAACGGGTCAGATGGACCTGGCTCATAATAAAATCGTTTTGGCCCACACGATTTTCGAATTTGACTGTTTTTAAGTTAATCGTGAAAACTTTATAGCCAAAATGTCAGAAATAGAGCTCGCACGCTCATTAATTAATTGTTTGCGAAGTTAATTTTATTATAAACCAGATGTCAGAAATGTCTACATCGTATGTCGTCGTATGTCGTATCGTCCATTTACTGATTTTATGTTATTCGCGCAAGTATTCTGAAGGGGTAGTTTGTGAAACTATCGAGCTCGCTACGCTCGCTTATTCAACAAATTATGACATTTTTATATTTATCATGCAAGGTTTTAATATACCAAAGTCAAGGGCCAATTTACAAAAATTCCGATGTCCACCCCGGCCTTTAAGGAGATTCTTGTCATACAAACTACCAACATAAAACATTAACAAATTAAACACCTAAATCTTCCTCAATAGACAAAGTAATTCCACTTTGTCAATTGGTGAAAACCACATGAAAATCCGTTCAGTAGTTTTTGAGTTTATCGCGAACAGGCAGACAGACGCGGTGTGGAACTTTCTTTCATACATATGTTATTCTTACTATTAAGGTGATTCAACGCCCATACTAAATTTCTCTCGATATTCTTTCATTTGTTTGAGTGTTTAGTGATTGTATTATGATTTCTACTCTTAGTAAATGTATTCAATGGTGCGCAAAGTGGTTTTCTTTTCAAAAGCAGTTAAATCGAAAAAAGCACAAATCGCCGCTTGATAGCGTTGTTTTGTGATTTAATTATTTTTCTTTTTCATTGCTTTGTTTTACATTATTAACATGTAGAAATCTATTTCGCGCACAATTGAACATATTTTCTAATAGCCAATTGCACAAAAATGTTACATAAAAATTGTATGAAAATCGTACCGCCTTAACACGCGAATGGCTTGGATTTAAGTTACTCATTAGCATCCCTTGTAGCCGTGTGGTAACCGGTAGAGTAGAATAGCACCAACCCCTTACACTCGTGGGTGTCGTACAAGGCGAATAACGTTTAGAGGCAAAATATCTAGTCTCCATTAACTGGAAAATGGGCAGCAGCGTTTTTCATTGTTATGTTTGCAACACTGCGATCTCCAACCCGCCTGCAAAGCGTGGAGATTATGGCAATAACCTCCCCTTTTGCGGGAGAGGCCCAAAGTCCTGTAGTGGACTGTTATGGGCTGTGATGATGATGATGATGATCCCTTGTAGTTGGGGGTACTAACTATGGGGCCCCAGACAGTTATTGATACGGGGCCCCTGGAAGGCAAGCAACGCCACTGAACCTAGGTCACCTAGGTGAAACACGGACCCAAACACAATTTTAGTAATTACTGTCTGTACAAATTACCCGATAAAATAGTGGTAAGCAAATGTACTCCATCACCGACATCATAAGGATTATTATTAGTCCACTGTTGGACTTGTTTGAGCCTCACTTTATTAAATAAACACAATCAACATTACGGTGCATCTACCAGGAGAACATAAGAGGCGAAATAAGTACGACCCCTAACACGCGGATCCCTAAAGCCAGTGTTACCAGCAGTAGTTTCCAAAAAGGTACGTCTGGGCTCTTAAAATAGTACGAAAATGGCTAAAAAGTTACGATTTCTTCTTATTATCTTCTATATTTTATCGACCTTGGGGGGGGGGATGATTTTTAGTCAATTAATGACGTTATTTTGTTGCCGGTGGCAAAATCAACCCTTCCTTCCCATTATTTTTGGTGAAATTGTGAATTTGAAAGGTGAAGTGACTACCCCCCTCAGCTAAATTCAGCATTTTGTAAAAACGTACTAAATAGTACGATGTGGAGCAAAGTACGCTTAAGGTACGACAGTCGGCCAAATAGTACGTAAATCGTACTAAAAGGTACGATCTGGCAACGCTGCCTAAAGCGCTGCCTGCTGCCACGCCTCCCGCCTCGCCTCCCGCCACCCGCGCCCCGTGCGCCGCGCCGAACATGTGTCGACACGCCGGAGTTTTGGCAGTGTGCATGCTGCACTTGGATGTGTCGTTTGATTGAACCGCTGACGCCGACAGCGTGGCTTCTTGTGTTACCTATTTTCGAGTCGTGTTCGTTTATTCGGTTTTTAGCTTTTCGCGTGATCGGTGTGATTGTTTGTTGCGTTGTATGTATAGGATACCTAAGTACTGTGAAAATAACTGTGATAAGACTGTAAACGATATGAATGAATGAATGATTTATTGCTTCAGGTACCAATATTAACGTAGTCTTGTTTGTGTACAATGTTCAACAGTTTAAGTATTGTGATAATCATTATTCTGTGCATGAGTGCAACCAAGCAGTAGGCCAAAGACCATGTTACCTACCTACTTACGTATTGCATAGCAACCAGTGCATGCTGTAGTGTTGTGTAGCTGTGTGTATGAGTGTATTTACCTATCGGTCATCGAGCCACAAGAAAGCAAGAAAGTGTGGTTAACTGCGCTGGCACCTGACACTGTTTGTTTCCATAAAATATCGTTTAAAAGGTACGTACCTACATGCTTTAAAGGTCTAGGTGCTAGCTAGACTAGGAGACGCTACCTACCACCTAATAGTGACGTTAGAAGCGCAACCGCCGCGCTCGGTTCTTTTCCGACGGGAAATAGGTAGAAAAGACAACGCTTTTATCTTTTCATAAAAACATGTAGGTATTTAGTGGAACCTGTCTGTAATGTGTTTCACCAAAACTAGATTCATAAGTGGTTCCCTAGGTACGTAGGTACTTAGATGAGGGAACCGTGTTAGTAGGTACCTAGTACTTACCTATCTGTGTAGAGCCATTTTGTCAATTGAACGAATCCCGTTTTAGTGTAGTAGATATCTACTTTAGTACGTAGCTGACTATGTTTATTTTTATTTAGTTTAAGTACCTGCGGCAGTCCACACCGCGGGTCCGGCTGCCTTCCAGACTGATTAACATGTTTTTTTTTTATTTACGTAGGTACCTACCTACCTAACCTACTTAGATACTGTTTTTAGGCCTTTAGTTAATAAGTACCTAAGTATTATGATTTTAATTCTTATTTTACTTTTGTTGTGCTGGGGTGGTTTGTTCTGTTAGGTACCTACCTAGTAGAAATCATCTCGGTGTTAATTACCTGGTTTTGCTCTCGCGCACGAGGGCCTGGGGTCCGCCTTGACCATGATCCAGGATTTCGCATTTCTGGTCATTACGTCTGACAGTCCTGAATCCTGCCTGACCCTGCTACCAGGGGAACCTGACCTGATTAAAATCATGGTTAGACATTCAGTCGCCTAAATGTGCAGGTTTCATCACGATGTTTTCCGTCAGAAAAGGTCACTGGTACGTGGCGGCAGCGGGTGTCGAACCCGGTACCTCTCGCGTACGACTCGGATACCGTAACCTTAGGCCACCGACGACGCTCCGACTATTTAAGCACCTACCTATTGAAAATAATTAGTGTAGGTAAGTTCCTAGTTAATTTGGTAGAGATTATTCATGGAGATAAGTAGGTAACATTTAGTTCGGCGCCTGGTAGCAAGATGTAGGAGGTTCGTTTGTTTTGTTATGAATGGCGCGAGGTTATTAAACTCTTCTTTATGGTGTGTACATACTCAACTTACGCCAACGAAGCGTTGTCGGCCGATTTGGATTTCTAAGGTCCAATAGGTAATTGCATTTCGTAGTCAAGCAAACGATCTTTGGGAGTTTTGGGAACCTATTCGGGCTCGTAATCGCACGTTTGTTCGTTGGCCTTCGGTATCCGCCCAAGCTGCGTTTGGTCGATTGCTTCTATCCGTTTGATGTTACCGCCACGCTTTTTTCATAGGGGTCGCACGCGGTTATTGAACTTCTCCTTCTAGGATCATCAACTTGAAATAGAGCTGCGCATCAACGTAGTCGATATGGTTATTTTTCTTTAAAAACGAAGATTTTTTATAAAAATTAAAATTCAATGTCTGGATAATATGAAGTCGCCAGTGTACTCTTTGCAAGCTATACTTTAACACCCTTTCGGCTTTATACATGTATTATGAAACACCCTGTATAGTAAAAACCAGGGGTAAGCAATGCTAGTAATGCAAGGGAGCTGGATGGGTAACCATTTCGTATTTGAGGATAGTCAAACGTTAGCACCGCAACGAGTTGGAAATTCGTTATGTGTGCCCCCTAATACCGTTGGCGAAGCGAGGTCGACCGAGGTGTTTTACACACCATGATTCTAAGGAAATCTAGTTCCTGTGCTAATTCATTTTGGGCACATCCGTCGGCTATTTTATGTAACATCAAAAGGTATGTCACGCGGCACGCCGCATTACCAGTGTTTTCTTAAAGCGAACGCATTACACGCATTATTGAACATAATGCCCTCTCATCTTGAAAGGAGTTTTTTGTTTCCTAATTGATTTCTCTTCTCTATGACGAAAAAAACGTGAGTGTTGCAGTTTTGCTAAAAATATTAAGTTTTCGAAAAATAATTGTGAAGAATTGGCTAGACTTAGATTTATTTTTTAACTGATACGTGTTCCGTATTTTTCATACCTCCGTTTTTCATTCACTTTGTACCGGCTGGATCTTAGTGAACACCTTGTATGAACCGATAGACCGTATCCTTTAACCTGTACTGAGTGTCGAAGAGTTATTGATGATGAAGTGTTTTTAAAATGTTGTGTATGTGAGTCTTATTATGACTTAGATTGTGTTAATATATCTGAGAATAATTTTGCTGTAATGACCATCGTAAATAAAACTAATTGGCAGTGTCAGACATGTAGATGCAAAGACATGGAATCTAGCAGAACGATTCACACCATTTTGGAATGTTCGAACATAGTATTCGACACGACCCCTACACAAACACCAATGCATCGAAATTTTGTTAACATCGCAAAAAGAAAACATAGTGCAGCAGATGCGTCGTTCATGGACGACACGATCTTTTTAGATAATATCCGTACCCTGGTGCGAGAGGAAATGGCGCGAGCCCTGCTGAGTAGCTCCGAGTCTATGCTGCATCGAGCTAAAGAGATAACTGAAAGAGTTGAGTCTGCTGTGAGAGATGTTGCGACGCAGCTTAACTCTAGAATGGATGCTTTAGAGAGCAAGTTAAACCAGATACAGCAAGTTAATTTACCCGTAAAGATCATACCACGCGTAAAACCAACTCCAAACGCTACGACCAGGGCTGCATCGCCACAAACAAACAGAAACGTAGATCTTCGAAGGGTTGCCTTGAACATGAAACCGCCCACCCCATTGCGTGATGCTGCACCACCTGCACCACCGATACGGTCTCCCGTCAAGGAACCCCACAAGCCACAAACAAGAAATATCCAAGTTCCGAGTACAGAGAAAAATAGTACAACACTTTCCTCGGTATTTGAGGATGAGGGAAGTGTTGCACCGGTCTGTGAGGAAGGTAACGGAGAGTGGATCGAGGTGAAGAGTAGGCGTCACCGAGACCGACAGCCCGTCGTCCTGCGGGGAGCTGCCGCGCCGGGGGTTACCCTTTTGCAAGCTGCGGAACGGACACGTTTTCTCCATCTATACTACGTGCGACAAGGTACCACTGTTGAGGAGGTACGTGACCATTTGCGTACTATAGGTGGAAGCGATGTATGTACTGTTGAAGCCCTTAAGGCGCGGGGTAACTAAACATCCTTCAAAGTGTGGTGGATAAGGTCCTTGCTGCTGAAAGTTGGGCAGAAGATATTTGTATCAGACAATGGCGCCAGTCCTTTCGATCGCGAGGGAGTATCAAAAAGGTTGAAGAAAAAAAAAATATCAATATACTACCAGAATGTTAGAGGCCTAAGATCGAAAACTGGAATATTCTATAACAACATTATAAACACTCATAGTAACGTAGTAGCATTGACTGAAACATTTCTGAATAGCTCTGTGTATGATGCTGAATTGTTTCCTGCCGGGTGGAGTGTGCTGCGTAAGGACAGGGCTGCGGACGCTGGCTGGGGGGGAGTACTTCTTGCAGTCGATGCGACCTATACTATGAGATTGGTTTCGGATATAGATGGTTTAACACCTGATAAAGAAATAATATTTGCAGTCATTAGTTATCTTTTATAAATTTTTTATGTTGCGTTGTATATTTACCACCGAGTTACAATGATGCCCAATATCTAAGTGTATTAAGCTGTATTGAGAATGCTGTTTGTAAATACTCAAATACTATGAAAGTGGTTATGGGTGTTTCTTAACTAAACATAAAAAAAATGAAAAAAATAAAAAAACTATATTTCAAGTTTCCGCTAAAGCAGTTCGATAGTGTATCCAAAATTATTATTTTTTATATATCTGGTCACGCTTAATAGCCTTTGTAAGGGGGTGAAAATGGGGTGCAAAAGTATGGCTGTGACATTAGGCAGCATGGCTGTGACTTGATGACATGGCTGTGATAAATTGTGTCATGGATGTGACACATACACTTTTATGCAATAGTTTTGATTAGCATGGGTGTGATAGGAAAGGCATGGGTGGGAAAAAATTGTTTCTTTTTTTTCAAATAATACACTACACTTTAATTTTATACATAATGTTTATTAATCAGTCTCATAGGTACAAATGAATTTGAACAAGCTTCGCTTTTACTGACTTTTTTTAGTGTAATAGACAAAACTAAAATATAATTTCAAAATAACAAAACAGTAGTATTTTAAATCACAACCGTTATAAACTTTAACGTAAAAATAAACATTCTTGTCGAACAAAGGGAACTCCACATAATGAGTGTTCAAAGTCAGAGAAATCAAATTAACATTTACTAAACTTAAAATTAACATTTGTAATCAGTCTCATTTATATTTTTTATGGTAGGAACATTATTCATTATTACCAAGCTTTGCTTTAAATGCTTTATGTAGAAACTTAAATGTTAATATACATATTGAAAAATAAACATAACAGCGGTCTTTTCAATAATAAAATAAAACCTAATATTAAAAATTATTGTGTCGAACGAACTTCACATAACGGGGTATTCAAATGCAAAGAAATCAAATTTAAAAATTAGTTCCCCGCGTCTAGTGGGTGTTGGTTCTGGTAATACACAAATAATGTTTTCTTCGTTAAGAGTGGCCAAATCATCTGGCTCTTTCCAAGTGAAAACTGTTTCTCCGTTCATGATGCTATGATATTTTTTTCTGGTAAATTTGGTAAGAAACGGTTCTTCTTCATGACTGTGAACGAAAGTGATTTGTCCAACGTACAAAACTGTTTTTTTTCTGGGCCCTTCAAATTTCGCAACCACCCAAACACCTTCTTTTAGAGTTTTTGAATTTTGTGGTCCATCTGGTGCTATGTGTATTACTTCTTGTATGCTAGGTCCTGCATCGTTGCCTCTAGGACTTCTCACAATTTCTTGTTTGGATATAGAATAGTGCACGCAATGATCTGTAATGCCGCATTCAGCACATGTAAGTTCCCTCATGGCTATCATTTTTGGGTCTGCTCGGTTCCAAGTGATTTGGTGCATTTTTTTTGTTCCAGGTAACTGTTTTATTTGCCCAGAATTCTTCAATAAATTGTCTCCTTCCTTGATATCTTCTTCAGTAACTTCATATAGCAGAACGTTACAGTTTTCTTTGACAATTTTGACAAATGTATCATAATCTGGAATGTCATTACCTTTCAGGACATGATTATTAGCTGTTTCTTTAACTGCAGCACCTACACCGTCAGCTGGGCCCTTCCCGTGGGACGATTCAGAAAAATGCCAGGTTGCTTCGGAAACATTTAAAATGTTAACCAGGTGTTGGGAGAAAAGATAAAAGTTATTTTTATTTTTGTATTGGCTGCTAGGTCCATCGCTAGCCATATGCAGAATTTTTATGTTTTGGTCCTTCATTAAATGCAAGAAGGCTTTTTTAAGATGTGCGTAAATAGCAGGAGCGTCGTGTCGAAGGCAAGCTGATACAGAGCAAAACGAGATTGTTTCTCGCTCTCCTGTGATACACGACAAATAATACAATACGCCGGTGTGAATTGACACTTGTTGACGGGATGCTCCGAAATGTACTGATTGCGCTTCTGTAAAATATTTACACGCATAATTTTCAGAAAAATCTACGCGTACTAAAACTTCTCCTTGCTTTATATTTTCAGTAATTTGTCTCATGGTTTTATGTTGGTTGCTGATATTGAATTTGTGTAGCAAAAATTTTGGGAGGGCATCTAGGAACTTTACCACTAGTTCTTTTTTGCTACATGAAACCCTGGCTTTTACAGTCCGTCTTATACTTTTTAGTTGACCCCTGATGTTTCGCTCTTCGTTTTGACTTATCCATTGATGGTATGTAATTTCTTCATCTTCGAATTGCGCAATGTGTGGTAATTTATTAGCACATCGGCTGCATTTACGACTCATACATGTATACGAGTTTACATCGCAAACTGAACTGACAATAACGTCATCTTGTAGAATTTTCAGTGACTTAAGTCTATCTACCATCATTCTAAAATTCTCATGTGTTACACACATGCATGTGTCTCGGTCTGTGAGCTTTGCCTTCACAACCCAGAATGGACGTAAGCGGCAAAACGATGCGTAACTTACACGTAAGCTTTGTGGCGATAGTGCGTTGAATTTTTGGTGTAACTTTTCTAAAGAATCACATAAATATCGCTTCTGTTTTTTAATCTTTTTTCTTGTGATAGTATCTTTCACTGCAGGACTGATCATAGAGTTTTCGTCATCTTCCAAAAATTTTGTAATAGCTCGTTTCCGTTTTTCCCATTCTTCATGTATATTTCTTTGTTTTTTTCTTGCCGCTATCGGAATTTGTTTCTGGCTTCTCATCATCAATCTGTTAAGCTTTTTGTGCAGTGCTTCAATTTTTCTTTTCTGCTGCAAAATTACATGTTCTTGTTTTTTAAAGGCTATTCTAGCCAGCATTCTATGTCTCCTTGCTCGCTTGTTACCGTCAGATCTTTGTCTGCTCACACTTGTACCAGATGTTTCATCGCCAGAACTCGAAGGAATTGGAGTCTGTGATGTTGAACTATCTACGCGTAGTCTGCGTAGTACGGGTGTATCTACGCAGACTACGCGTTGTAGTATTGATGGAGACTGGCTCCTATGATCTATTTCACTGTCGGTAGAAGGAGTTAGGTCTCTGATAGCTCTTAATGCGCGCTCAGCTAGTGTTTTATTTCTTCTACTTTTCTTAGCACGCTCACGCCATTCTTTTCGTTGTATTCTTTGCTGCCGCGGCGTAAGATCATCGATTGACAAAATCTTTTTTTCGTCCTTTCTTCTTTTACGCCGTTCTTTTTCTTTTTTTTTTGCTTCTTCGTATTTCACAGGGTCTGCTTTTATTTTCGCTCGTCTATTCCGTTCTCTTTCTCGTTTCGCTTTTCTTTTGTCCTCAATATTTTGCTTGTTGATTTTTTTTGGTGGCATCTTAAACAATAAGGGGTTCTACATTATTCGTCATCATAATTAGGTAACTAGTATAGTCAAGCACAGAGCACTTCACAATCTTCACATTATTGTGTTTTCCCCCAACAGCCATCAATATTATAGGTAACCGGACACTTTTAGACTAGTCGTACCATCCATCCATAACCATCCATTAGAAGTCACAACCATGCATTGCAATGTCACAACCGTGGCCTCAGAAAACCATGGTTGTGACTGCCTTGGTCGTGACATTTTCGTGCCGTGTCCGGCATAACCTAAAAACTAGATAAGTTCTTTGCAATATCTTACTTTTCGCCGATACTTTGTCATTAAGCACACAATTTATGAAAAAAATACAAATATAGCAATTGTACTTACCTTTTAAAACACGGACACGGCCCGGACAGCTTTAGATAGTCATTTTTAAGAATAAAACACTGAAATAACAACAAAATCGTACTCCGCCATTCAAACCGTTCAAAAAAGAAAGACAATGCAGTGTTGCCGCAGTAGAAAAAAAACCTGTGATACAAGCGTTTGGTCGCTAATTTCTACCTTTTTGAAAGGACTTTTACATCGTGCTATGGCTGTGACAAAAAAACTTCGGACAAACTTTACGAACATTTTTATTTTAGTAATATTAACGAAGAAAAATAAAAAAAATACATGATGGTAAGTGCAAGGTAAATAAAATTAATGGATAATGTATTTCTGACTAATAAACCGAATGTGATGAGTAGAAAAAATATTTTGCATTATATTTCGGTGAACGGACACAGCATGGCTGTGACTTTTTCATAATTGTGGTGAGTCTGACAGCAAGATCTTAGTATTTAATGGGTAACTTACCGTATGATGTAGTAAACAAAGTTAATAACTATTATAATTGATGAATTTAACAAACGTTAGTCCGCCCCGCTAACCTATTCTTACCAAAGACACATTTTTTTGTAAGAATAAGAATACCCCTTATATTAGGCGATTTTAATATAAATTCGTGCAGTTCTAGTGTAAAATTACAGTTCGATACCTTCTGTGAATTTTGTAAATTTAATCAGCACAATGAAATACGCAACGTCCACGGTGGGATATTAGACCTCGTGTTGAGCGAGTTTCAGGTTGAGGATGTGTCGGTAAGCCAATCGGTCGAACAGCTGGTGCCGGCGGATGCGTATCATCCCCCGCTAGATGTAGAGCTCCGGATTCCGCGTAGAGGCGGGCCGGCACGTCGTGTATCTAATGTGCCTAGATGCCGTTCCATGCGATCTGCTTCTGTGCCGGTTTATAATTTCAAGAAAGCGGATTTCGGTTCTCTTTATACCGAACTAGTTAATATAGATTGGTCCGAGTTGTATACAATAAAAGATGTGGATCTATCGGTTCAAACTTTTTATGAAAACCTGTACGCTGCAATTGGCAAACATGTGCCTGTAAAACGGAATCCAACTGGTACGGGGCCTTATAATTATCCTCCGTGGTTCACACCATTAATAATAAAAAATACTATAACTTTAAAAAATATAAATCTGACGGTAGGGAGTTTAACATGGAACTATTTAAATATTACAGAGGCTATGTAAAATCATTAATTAAAAGCGCATACAGAGAGTATACACTGTCGGCACAGGCTAACATAATCAATAAACACATAAAATTTTGGAAACACAAAAGAAAAACGTTGTAGCAGAAATCAACGCGATAGTTATATCTATGAGGGTTCGGAGGTATATGGGCAAGAGGCAGCCGATGCTTTTGCGGTGCACTTTAGCTCGGTCTTTCAGAGTGATGTTCCGCGGCTCGACGTGCGGGAGGCGGAGAGTGCTTCACATGCTGTGGCGAGCGCTGCACGCGTCGCCATTGAATCCGTGGATGAATATGATTTAGCCATTGCAGTCAAACGCCTCAAAAGACGGGCCCAGACGGGATACCAGCTTACATTCTTAAGGACTGTTTGCCAGTTATTAAAGAGCCTTTGTTGTATTTACACAACTGTTGCCTTAAGAACTCGACTTATCCTGCATTGTGGAAGCTCTCTAGAGTTACTCCTATTCCAAAGGCAGGGGCACAGTCGAATATTGATGATTTTAGACCAATAGCGAATCTTCCATTGCTGGGAAAAGTTTTTGAATCTATTATAGATCATCTCTTGCGGCTCCAGATATGTAACCAGCTGCATGATAGTCAGCACGGATTTCGTAAGGGTAGGTCAACTGTCACAAATCTTGTCAACCTTCTGGATTATGTCACTGCTGAGATGGATGCTGGAGGTCAGGTTGATGCTGCTTATTTTGATTTCAAAAAAGCATTTGATTTAGTTCACAACGACATCCTTCTGAAAAAGTTTGCGCTATTCAGATTTTTTTCGCCTCTTGCAGTACGTTTGTATAAATGGCTTTGAATCCAGTGAATATTTTACTCGTTCTGGGGTAAGCCAGGGTAGTACTTTGGGACCCACTCAGTTTCTGATCATGGTCAATGATCTTCCAAGTGTTCTGAGAGTAGCAAAAAGCTTATTATTTGCCGATGACCTAAAAGTATTTCTGCGAATTACTGACGTAGAAACCTTGCAGTGTGACATAGATGCGTTAGCGGAGTGGAGTGAAGTGAATAGACTGCCGTTTAACACCTCCAAGTGTAAGGTAATAACGTTTTCGTCATCTCGCGACCCCATATGTGCTCCATATTGTCCTCCTAATGCTCAGTTGGAGAGAGTTTGGGAAATAAAAGATCTCGGGCTAACTCTAGACATAAAGCTGAATTTTCATACCCATATCACAAATATGTGCAAAAGAGCCAATCAAACTCTAGGTTTTATTATGCGTACGGCATCGCAGTTTGCTGACATCAGAGCGGCCCAAGTACTCTATAACGCATACGTACGTAGCATGATAGAGTATGGAGCTATCATATGGGATCCGTGTGAAGCCAAGTATACTGTAATGATAGAACGTATACAACGTAAGTTTTCACGATGGTTATATAAGAAGCGGTTTGGTTACTACCCGTACTTATATCCCTCTGCATTTGTATCGGGCATGGTGGGTTTGGAAACTCTGCAATCTAGACGGAAAGTATCGCTCCTAATGCACTATTACTTGCTGCTCGATGGCAGGGTGGACAATCCACGCGTGCTAGAACGGATTGGTCTGGTGGTGGGGAACGTAGCGCCGCCTGATAGCGCTGCCGTATGCGCGCACGCGCCGTGGAATGCAGACCCCTACAATGCGCGCTCGCGTCCTCCTCGGCGATTTGATCTCGAAGCACGACGTCGATATCTTTGCTGATGGACTGCGTAAATTTTCTCGCCTAATAATAACGCCTAAATTATTATTAAATTGTCAATGTGTCTGTATATCTTAATGTATTTAATTTTATTTTATTGTATTAATGTAGTGATTCAATTGATTTATATTATGAATTCATTTATATATATTTTTTTGTTATGAAATATGAATTATGTTTTTAAATGTTAAATGTAAACGCTTTGGATTATGTCTGTAGTTTGCATTTAATTTAAATAAATAAATAAATAAATCTGACTCGTAAGCGAGAGCTACCGTGTTCGAATCCTACTGCGTAAATAGCGTAAAGAGACAAAAAATGGAATAAGCACGAAAAAAGTGGTAAAATATTTATTTAAAGTGAAATACAAAGTAATAATTATTATAAAAATTAAAACCAACATTAACCATAAAGAACAAGTCTGTTTAAATTAATCGCTTTTGTCTACTTAACGTATATTACTTAACTTATATTTTTTGACATCTACTCTATAATGTGGGTCATTTTTCACTTAACACATTTAATTTAAGAGTGAGTGAATACACTGGAAAAATAAAATCCTTATCTACTTAGGATCTATACACATTTCAGTTGCAAGTGGTGCCACTTTTAGAAGACTTAGTGATTCTTCCTCAAGATCTTTTACATTCTTTGCGTATGGTTTTCTTAAACTTGTTACATACGGATCGAACGTGTAAAACGTGTGACGTTTAAAACCATCTTCATTTGTTGCTTTTCGGCTACATTTTCTGGCATGATGTAGTCGCATGTTTCAGTTGTCTTTGTTGCGCGACTCTTGTGCGTCTTCCGATAGCTGTCCAATAGGAAGCACTGCGAAATGTTTAATAATACTTTCTCCATGTATAAGTATTTTTGTATAGATGATGGCATGTAATACCAATTGTATTTGCTCACGTAGACTCTTGCAGTTTCCATTGCGTATTCATCAAATTTTTGGGGATCGATCGTCATTCCTGAAGATAAAACTTGTAAAATGATGTAGAGGCGTTTCAGGGCTGGATTTAGGGGAGGGCAACCGGGGCGAAAGCCCCGTGGCCTCCACAAACGGGCGGCCCCCACAATAGACTTCGGAAAAAAAAATCTTTTAAATTCCAATTAGTAAGCACTAGTAAACATCTTTTCCTTTGATATTTTTTTTTTGCTCTTTTACCTTTACCTACAGCCTGCAGTACTTTGTACATACATGATTATTTGATTATAATTACGCTAAATTTATTATTTTTTAATTACACTTAATTACAATAAATTATTTATTGAAAAACTCGACTTATAAAAATTTTTCACACTATTTGGAAAATAATTTGGGGCGAGGGGGCCTCCGCTCCTTCGTTGCCCCGAGGACTCTGGACCTCTATTTTTTTACCTTGAATTAAGGTTTCATCTACACCTGTAATTTCGGCAGAGCATGTGCTGTTATAGAAAAATCTTCTTGCGTTATTACCATCGTTAGTATTCCCACTATCTTGCCGAAGTTTATCTACTATCAATCCTAACTCCTCCCTGAAACAATTTTGAACAAGTTCTTTCTTTTCCTTCTTCAATCTCTTTTTTCTTCACTTGTAGCAGACCAAGTTTCAAAATCAAGATTATAGGAAATGTGTAATAACATTTCCATACTGCGAATCCAGGCGTGTAAAGTGGAGAGTCCGTGCTAGTAGGCACTTTCGTCTTCTGGTCTGGCACTAACTTTCGACAAATCATTCATTAGTCGCGGAGTAGCCCCACATATTGTGTACGTGGAACCAGAAGGAGTATCTGTTAGCACTTGAGCCACCTATCCATCTATCATTGTTAGAAAGAGTTTATATTGTCATTGATCATTGATGGTTGTAAAGCTTCAATTTGCCTTCTAATTTTATCTACAACAGCCTTGGTTTTCTCTGGAGTTTCCAAATAATAAAACCTGAATGCTCATCAATTAATCTGATGGGGACCATGGAAGTGATGAACAAATTGTCATCTGAAATTGTTTCCGACTCCTGTGGAAGTATTTGCTTATATGCACTGCTTTGGCCAGATGAACCATCACATCCCCATTTGCTGTAGAGGATTAACGTTTTATACTGTTTTTGGTAAACTGAAGCGATTTTCAAAATTTTAGCAACAGTGTGGTCCAATAAATCTTGGACATTAATTACTTTAGCGGAAGTATTGGTGATCTCAATTGTAGAAGATGGTGGATAGCAAGATTTCTTTAGTTCTTGTATTTAATAGTAAGGTGGGAATATACAACATTTTCGTTAATTTGTTAAGTTCCTTAAGTACATATATTATGCTTTAGTTAAATCCAAATTTACACGTAGGCTTTATTGATGTGCTCAAAGCCATATTCTGCGAGTAGAAGAGTATTTTTCCTCTTCTTGGTAGATTCTGAGGAGTCTAAATAAGCCACGCATGGTCTTCCTCGTTGGCCAGAAGTTGATGGTGTAGAATATTGATCAGAGTCCGGTAAATTCACCGAATACCCTGTGTTCAACCAAGTATTATTCTTCTCTAAAAATGTTTCTTTTCTCCGAGATGCCAGGGCCCAGCGCTTATTAAACGTTGGAAGAATGTGCCTTTGTATGTCACTTATTATAAAACATATGTCGTTTTTAGAAACATTTAATTTTTCCAGTAAAACTGTGGACAATGATTCCACGGTTCTACCTCCCTCGATATAGGGAAGTATGATATCTCGTTTGGTACAGTTGAAGGAAGACATTGTATAACTACAATACACAATCTGCGGTAATTACAGCCGTAAATGAACTTTACTTTACTTGAAGTTACATTAAACTGAATGGGTGGAATAATAATTACCTCCCTTTATTTTGCAATATTGAATCGGTACCTACAAAATTATTACCTCTTATTTTCTCACGCGAAACTGGTGCAAATTTGATAAGACCCCTTTGTTATTACGAAATAATTAAAAAATATAACAATAAGGCCCATACTGTTCGAACAGACCCTGAGGTAAACCGCAAAAGATACCGAATTTCCTACTCCGACTTTTATCAATTTTTTCCTAAAACCGCATATATCCGCAGCTATTAAGGTAAGGTAATTTTCCTTTTTAAGTGCTTTCCCAAATTTCTCAAAATAAAATGAAAACAAAAAGCTGTTTCGTAAAGTACATAAAATTACCTTCCTTAAAATGTATTACACTGCATATCTGTGCTTAATATTTTTTTCACAATATTGTTTTGAAACATGAACACCCAAAGACTTGAGTTTGGCACCTCTATCTTCAATGTACTTCTGACTATGAGAAATAATATTACTTTGCGTATTAGGTAACAAAATCCTATTGAATATTATAACTTGACTATTTGAGTAACAATTTAAATCAAAATATTACCTAGATATTCGTAAAAACCATTTAAAATATGCTCTTGTTCTACCATTTCCCATAGTGCGCCGGATCGCAGCGCTCATGACAGACCATGGTGTCCCAGCTCGCTAACCGATCTACATTAATGGGGATGGGTAGTGTCGACGCCTAAGTGCAATTTGACAGCAAAGGTCAGAGTTGTCGAACAAAGTAGTAATGTATGACAGATTTCACCCTTATGACTCACTCCGCTCGCTAAATAATCATGTTCCAACTGTGTTGTATTTCTAACTTACGTGGCTGCGTTAAAGCAGCGTAGAACAAATCGTCACCCAAGACCACTGGCACTATAGCACATAAACCAAGACACGAAACAAGGTATTTCATCGCGTTAACAGGTACGTCCGCTCGGAAGTATAAATGTTTGCAAACAACCGTTTCGAGATTCTGGTACGTGTGTAACGGAAACAATGGAAACTTTTATTTTTATTCCACACGTTTTCGTGTGTTGTTGTCTCTAGGTATACCTACCTATTCTGACATACCTGAGTGGTTCAGTTGGTAACATCTCCAACTCTCTGGTTGGTGGTTGGTTGGTCTGTCGTGCAGAAGCTCCGAGTTCGATTCCCGGCCGGGCAGAAATTGGACGGATAAATTTTAATTGTTAATTTTAAATAGGTATAATAAGTATGTATTTTAAAAATATATTAGCAGTTTATCAGTTTTCTGGCACCCATAACACAATCTTTTCTTACTTTGGGGCTAGATGGCACTGTGTGAATTGTCCAAGCATTTTTAATGGTTCTGCTGTGGAGAGTCAAAAAAGTTTTGACCGGTTCCCTTACCAGTCATAACTGTCTTATCTTCAATCTCTGGACCTTGACCGCGGACCTGGGTAAACGATCTAACGAAGCGGTAGATGGTTTTCCGACCAATTGACTGACTGACTTTCAAACGTCTCTCCTCCTGGACCTTGACCTGAAGAAATTCGAAAACCATAACCAGGTGACTTGAGGCACTTCCAACAATGATATTTCATGCCAAACAGACGGTACAATCGAAGTTATTCAGCGACTATGGGGCGCTCTATAGCTTATTATGTATATATAGCACCAAATCGTTATATAATTACTTACCATCAGGTATGCAGACACGTGGTGTCGGTAGCAAGCCGTTCCGTATGGCACATTTCACTCGTTACACTTGTTAGTGGTACTCGGATTGGGTTAAAATTTGGGTAATAAGCACTGGCACCATAACCAAAACATTAGGTTCACTGCGTGTAGCACTATAGTTGATTTATTGTTGCTTTATTTGTCGCGACCCGACCCGGCTTTCCGTAACCACGTGAGTTGGGCCTACGTCATATCCGGATAGATGCGTATGCGCCGGCGAGTAGGCGGAGACTGGCTGGGCTGGGTGGGATCTAGTTGCGTCTAGGCAGCGGGTGGTGGCTGGGTAGGCTGGGCGGGGTGCGGGGCGAGACGGCGTCCCCTCCCAGCCTGCCCCGCCGCCAGCACCATGGCATAGCGAGGCCGCAGGAACGGGTGGATTGCGCAATGACCAGCAGATGTGCCGTGCTGTTTAATCAACTATACCTACATATTTTTTATTTATTTTTATGTATTTATTTATTGTTATCTAGGTAGTATAACGCCCGTGACGTACCCAAACAATGGGCCCACAGAATACCAGCGCTGTGAGTCGTTTCTTGCGCCTCACAGCACATGCTGAGTGGGTACCATTTGCGCTAGCCGCTGCGGCACTGACAGTGTCATGGGAGACTACATATTGTCTTAATTAAGATATTTTAAATGTTAATGTGTCCTTTGTATGTAATTGTAACTGTTATTGTGTCGTGGTGTGCTATGTGTAATAAATGTATTTTCTTTCTTTCTTTCTTAAATCCAGATGCAAATAACTTAGATGCAGACCATATGAACCGAATCTAGAAAGCGGTCAGCAGCATTTTCTGTTGAGCATGTTTAACCGCCAACCAAGAAAAATTGGTGGTTTAAGTTTGTTGAAGTATCTATGGCTTCGTGTAGAAAGAAAGAAAGAAAATATATTTATTCGACGAAACGACGTCCAGATCCAGAAGGCACACACTAAAATTGTATGCCGACTGTACCCGGACCAAAATTTGATACAATATAAATCATAACTGCGTTGCCGCATCGTTCGTTGAAAAGGAAGTGACTCGGCAGTGCGAAAGGCTGCGCATGCGCCGCCAGACGCGCCGATTTTCAGTCACTGCTCTGCTCTGTGTATGTGTGGAGGTGTGAGTCTGTTTGTGGCATCGTAGCTCGGAACATTTATATGCGGTTTTCTCTATTTAAAAGGAAATTTAGTCAAGATGGTTCTTAGTTGGTATCATTAGAACCGGTTCAGTAGTTCAGGAAATATTTGAGCATATGTAAACTTTAGCCGAGTGGTGTCCGCCAGAGTAGAATAGCACCAACCCCTTACACTCGTGGGTGGCGTACAAGGCGACTAATGTTTTCGAGGCAAAAGCAAATGGGCAGCAGCGTTTTCCATTGTTATATTTATAACACTGCGATCTCCAACCTCCCTGCCGAGCGTGGATATTATGTCAATAACCTCATCTATCGTGGGAGAGGCCGTAAGTTCTGCAGTGGACTGATATGAGCTGTGATGATGATACAAACTTGGTCGAGGATTTTTCTTCTTTTTCCTGTCGGTTAGGTTTTTAACATTGCTGCGATCTCCAACCCCCCTGCCTAACATGGAGGTTATAGCAAAGCCTGGGCATCTGCAAGTTCAACGCTGTTGATCCCGGCCAAACAATAATAGACTTGGAACTGGGTTTGTTCTATTGATGTAAAATAAACAAACAACTACAACATCACTTATTTTTATTACTCACTTATAAATAGGTATTCATTTTGATTATTTTAATATTTACAATTCACTATACTTACTAATACTATCACAAAATGCTTTATCAGTTTTACACTTGATACTGAATAGTTTGCTAGTTTTTTTTTCACACGTAACAGCTAATTTCGTTATCTTCAGTTAAGTTCTATGTTACTTACTTTGAATTGAAATAATAATAGGCAAACGTACCCATCTGAAGGAGGTTATGAACCATCATGTTTTCGTTATACAATACAGAAAGGTACAGCAAAGAGCGTCGATGTACTTGGTGGGCTAGTGGGTCGACTCGTAATCAAGAAGTACCAGGTTCGAACCCCAGTACCGCCATATGCCAATGCTTTTTTCTAAGTTTTGTACTTACATTGTCAAACTGAGAAAAACAGCACATTATGGAACCTGGTCTAGTTCCCCTAGCTGTTAATAGGGACACAGACATTAGACGGCAGTCGCTCTATTGCAATTTATCTGATGTGCTAAGTCCTGGATCATGGTCAAGGCGGACCCCGGGCCGTCACGCGCGAGAGCATAACCGACCATTTTTAACTCCTGACTAAAAAACTATAGAGTATTATAAGTGTGACTTGTGTATTTGCAGCTTTGTGTATTTGTCTGTTTGTCTGTGGTAACGTAGTTTGTTTCATTAAAATCGGTATAGTAGTTCAGAAAATATTTGAGTAAATATGTAGTCTTATGGCCGATTTTTCAATCCTCAGGTAGTTCTACCTGTCTATCAGTCTGATAAATTATTATGCTACTAAAATAAAATCGTATCATTAGTTCATATGTAAATGAAGGACTATGACTTGTTTTAATTTGGCAGTATTTTACTTTATCGGGCAGATAAACTTTATCCGAGGATTAAAAAATCGGCCCTAAGTCGAGGATTATGCGACTTTTTCTGTCGGTTAGGTTATTTATTATTGATAGAATAGGACCACGATAAGTTCGTATTGACTGACAGTAGTAAAAATTATAAAGTGTACGTATGGCAATAATCTGGGGATAATCTGTCCTTGTCAGTCCTTCTTGTAAATATTCAGTTATTTGGTCACTATTAGCTTGAACTTTTAGTTTGTCAAAATTATTAATCATGCTGAAAATTATTTCCCGCACTTCCTTTTTAATTGTTTTGCCCATTATTTAAAAATATTTTTCATGACTTACTAAAATAAACAATCCCACACAAATCAAATTGTTAGTTACGACTTTTACGAATGACGTTCTATGACGTTTAAAAAACTTGGCATAAGTTGCAATACAGAGATTTCTATTTTAATTTTTTTAATAAGCGATACGGAGTTAGCGTGATCTTTTGCTAGTTCTCTTTTAAGGTACCCTTGAGGCATACTTGCGGCAATATGCGTCGAGGAAAATTTGCCTCACTTAACACCGCAGGAACTTTTAGCACTACATTCCCTATTGAACATGGTAAAAATGAAGTACAATCTTTACAGTACACAGGCGAGTCAAACTAACTTTACAGCTTGGAACTAAGCCTTGCTCTTAACATAAGATTACGTAGGTACTTATAAGATTCGTATATTTACCACACAATTGTTGATAAGTTAATACTTTAAAGCATTACTACTGAGGCAATAATAATTTTAATGGCACTTTTAATTATTATTCGAATTACTCATTATCCAACTTAGTATTATATTTATTACAGTATTGCGTTACGCTGCTATAATATAACCACAATTATCGATTTCAATATAAAATATCAACTACAAAAACTAAGTAAGTACTTATGATACTTATCTATATAAACAAAGTAATATGTACTTTAATACAACAATAATATTATCTTAACTACATTTGTTACTTTAATAAGGCCTGCATAATAAGGCACTAGTTTTGGTTTATAATAATTAAATTATTATAAAACTAATTTTACTTCCTAAAACAAATCGACACGTCTTCATACAAAGCTCACTGGGTCTTAAAATATTCATAGTAATCTCTTTACATTATATTATGGCTATTTATTATGACCTTTATATTATGACTATAGTTACGTAATTTACGTACAAACACTACAAACATACCTAACATAGAAAGGAAAACATTAACCTACAATGAAATGGTTTCCTAAAGAAATATCTAAATGCTCTATTTTATTTTATAGGTACATGATATGGCAAAAATTTTTGGAATACTTAGGTACCTATCTATTTCTGAACTGAGTCCTACTCAACGTACGACAATACTTAAAAATTTCCTGTAAATCACAAAGAATTTTAAAAAAGAAAGTTTTCGTTGGACGATTTTTCAAAGAGTTTGTATTGAAATTTAATAAACCAGCCCTTGAACTAGCCCTAAATAGAGCAGTATTTTACGGGCAGTAATTCATTTTAAGTACTGCGTTAAATAGTAATTTTGAGACTTTCTGGTCTTAGGGTAATTTGATTTGTTCAATCGGTTTGCTCAAAACTTAACGTTATGAACAAATGCAACCGTCGGTATGAAACAAGTACATACATTTATTTAAAGACCCTTGGATGGCCGTAAAGCTGCCTACCTATATATTAAATTATAAATATCGAAAAAATACATTTCAGGAATCTAATTTGACTTAGTTTACCAACTCGAAGTAAGTAAGACGAATATCTGAAGAGATAACGCATTGACTGACCCATTTTTTCCTATTTTTCAAGGACAATATATTTTGTCTACGTGTTTCATGTTAATTTTTGTCCTAAATTCTAATGGAAATCATGTTCTCACGCCGCCCCTTGCGTCGACACACTGTTACTCTTCAGCGTTTTGGTCCTGCCGCAGAAGTAGTCTTCTATCTCTTGGAGTGTTCTGCCTTTAGTTTCGGGCAGGTAAAAGTAGAAGAAAGCGGTACCTGAAAACACACGTGAACACGTGAAGTAAATTACTTGACCGAGGTCTTCCGCTGATCCTGGGACTGGATGAATGGTCGCAGGATCTGTGACGGTATTTTTCTTTTGATAGTGTAGTAAAATAGGTACGTGAATATGGCAATCTAATCTAATCCGTAAGGTTTAAATGTCAGTCAGAAAGTAGTTGAACTTCAGAATTGCTACGAGGGTAAAACCGACCCAAAAATGATGTTAAAATCCCCCTAAAAAGGAACATTAATTTCGTAGACCCATCAACAATCAATTTGTAGAGACTAGGTACTACAAGCAACGATTCATATCAATCTCACATTAATTTTTTAATCTTCGATTCCATATCTTTTCAACAATGGGTAAACCGCATAACCCCCAAATTCGACATTTGAAAAGTTTGCTGCTTTCATTAAATGGTCACCCCGATAAAATTTATTTAGTTTTCGTCACACTTCATTCGGTAGTTCGGGCGATTCTCGCACTGCGACATCTCAAATTCTCCCTATAGTCGAGGCTCTATTGGATTGCTCCCATACAGAATCGTAAAAATTTATATAGAGCTATGGGCTTCACCACATTTATTCCTTGAGTAATTCAAAGCATTTCTAGCACGGGCCCCACGAAAAAAATTGCTGCTGCCAGGGGCGAGAGGGGTATAAAGCACAACTCCGCCCACCGTATTTTTAAAAAATCTGTATGTTTCACGCTGGCTACTATAGCAAGTTCAGTATCATTTTCGTATAAAATAAAAATGTAAAATTCATTACCGGTATTTACTTTCATCATGTTCATAGTAATATTTTAAATAAATCGTATAAAAGTAAAAAGTTAACAAATTTTTTTCTGCTTTGAGAGCTAATAACTTTTAAACAACAAAAAAATATAACAAACAAAAATTACTTTAATAAAGCGTATATTATGCCAATTCTAAAAATATAAACTTCAAGAACCTCTTGCCACTAAAAGTTGGTAAAAAAAATTCTGTAACCTCGCGGTGCATGTATGTATGTATTCTGCATCTTCTATTTATTTGAAAATTATACCATACTTACCATAGTAGCCTGATAATACAGACCAATTTGTAAATAGGTAAATAGCCTCTTAGAGAGAATTGTCAGCACCGCGACGTTACAGAATTTTTTTTACCAACTTTCAGTTACAAGAGGGTCTTGAAGTTTATATTTTTAGAATCGGCATAAAATACGCTTTATTAGAAAAAAATTTGTTTGTTATGTTTTTCTATTATTTAAAAGTTATTAGCTCTTAAAGCAGAAAAAAAGTTACATTTTTACTTTTATATGATTTATTCAAAATATTACTATAAAAATTATTAAAATAAATACCGAAAATAATTTCTACGTCTTTATTTTATACGAAAATGATACCAAACTTGCCAGTGCCGTAGCCAGTGGGAAACTTATAGATTTTTTTAAAATATGGTGGGCGGAGGGTTCATTTATACCCCCCTCGCCCCTGGCAGCAGCATGTTTTTCGTGGGGCTCGCGCTAGAAATGCTGAGAATTACTTAAGGAGTAAATGTGGTGAAGCCCATAGCTCTATAAAAATTTTTAAGGTTCTGACCAATAGAGCCTCCACTACTAGCAAAAAAACTGTATTAAATGGTCAAATAAAATTAAAATTGATTTTCGACAATATACGACTATGGAAGATAGTCAAGAAAATATTTTATTGCTGCAATAGACAGTTCAATGTCATAATTATATCCATTAAGGAGATATGTGGCTAGAAAAAATATTGAGTTCAACATGTCACAGCGCGATAATTAGGGCCTAGCATATTTATCTCTGTATACTCACCAGATAAGGACATAACACCATACAGTGCGAAGACCCCGTAATCGTGCATCACGCTCTTGAGGAGTGGGAAGGTCTTCACCACAGAGAATATCGACAGATGCGCCGCACAGGTGGTCATGCCACCAATTATGCCTCGCACCTGGAAATGCCAAGTTTCAAGTTCAGGGGGCCATTAGCTCTTATAGCAGGACCTAAACAGAACTGCCCTGCTTAGAACGAGACAGCGCTATACGAGTCACATAAGCGAGTCTCGTTCTAAGCAGGGCAGTTCTGTTAGCAGAGCTCCAGTTAACCCTGTGGCACGGCAAGTCATTATCTTGGCCTTATTGTGCCGGTTATGCTCTTGCGCACGAAGATCCGCCTTGACCATGATCCAGGATTTGGCAGATCAGATAATTACAGTGGAGCGACTACCATCTGATCTCCGGACCCTGCGACTAGGAGAACCTGACACGATTGGATCATGGTTACCTATTCAGTTGTCTGAATGTCCAGGTTTTTTCACGATGTTTTCCCTCACCGTGAAACCATCGGTTAGTGCTAATAGGACATAACTCAGAAAAGAGTCATTGGTACACGGCCGCAGTGGGATTCGAACCCGGTACCTCTGTGCTGCACGGTACGGTAATGCGGCACGGCAAGTATTTTGTAATATTTATGTTCCGCTCTGTGCGGCATCTAGTGGTCATAGTTTTACATATTTTTTACCACTAAGGTGGCAAACAAGCTTACGGCCCGCCTGATGGTAAGCAGTCACCGCAGCCTATGGACGTTTGCAACGTTGGACTTGTGTTACGGGATATGTTACATGACCCTACGTATATGAAGATAAGCAAATAGGTACTTCGATTTTATATTCTAACATGGTGCAAGTATAGGTTTTTCATATTTTAAATTGCACGGGAAGTATTTTTTCCTTTGTTGCGTGGTTGTACGAGGCAGGAAGTACGTAAACACATATTATAGCCTTATGGAAAGTAGAAACTTAAGAAACTAGGTATCTTATCAGTAAAAGATGCGCCATCTGTTTCAGATCAAAACTTTATTTATGACTATGAGTTCCCGCCGGTTATCACGCGCCCACAATTCGGATTTCTGTAAACATTCAACTCTCTCCTGGGTCCTTAATAATTTTCCGGGATTAAAACTGGCCTATAACACTCAGGAATAATGTAGCTTTCAATAAGAGAAAGTGAAAGTAAAAGAAAAGTAAAAGAAAATCAGTTCAGTACTTTCGGTGATCACCCCCCCAAACCCACAAAGTAACAAACATTTCCATAGATTACCTGTGTCGGATAGACCTCGCCGATCATCACCCACGGTATTATGAGGTACCCGAGTGTGCAGCAGATTATGAAGATGAAGATGCTAGCCACCGGGATCCAGGAATGAGGAGGAGGTATGTCGTTATCTTGCCAGTACTTCAGCATGTACATGTAGATGGCTAGGATGACCATCATAGAACCGCAGCCGATAGCTGGAAAGTGAGATTTGTTTTTAGAAAAATGATCCTTATCTACAAGTGCTTACCTTCATATTAAGCAAGAATTACCGTTATCTAGAGAAATATTCATTAACGATCTCGTGAAGAGTATTAAATCTACAAGTTTGAAGAATATGGAAGCAGTGAAAGAGATTTATCAGAACCGAAGCGTAATAAGAGGGACAATGTGATGTCTGCCTTCCCTTGATGATATATAGGGTATGTACATCAACGTATTATATATATATATATATATATATATATATATATATATATATATATATATATATATATATATATATATATATATATTATATAACAGTTTATTGTGCACAGGAAATACATAGCGAATAACAGGCAAAGTAATCAATGGCACAATAGGCGCTACTTATTTCTGAAATAATTATCATTGTATTAGTCACAAGACATTCATTGATCTTAGCCTCCTCCGAAGCTGCATACATCAGTATACTAAGCACCATACAGCTCGTGGGAGCAATCAATACATTTGGTAGCAAAATTGCTTTTTTTTATACCACTAAGGTGGCAAACAAGCTTACGATCTGCCTGATGGAAAGCATTCGCCGCAGCCTATGGACGCTTGGAATACCAGGGGCATCACCCACGCGTTACCTTAGTGTGCGTGGGAGAAAGTTCCTTTGGAACCGCACAGTTCGCGACCAATTTCTCTCAAAGGTGTGAGGATGATCTCCCTGTCAGTGGCGAGCGGTGCGATGATAGAATGTAGCTGTAGGCATCATGTCAAACAGTTCTTCAAAATAAACAGTAGGATAAAACAGGGATGCTTAACATACCGGAGATGAAAGTGAGAGGTCTCCGTCCATACTTCCGGCACATGATACAGCCGACAACTGTGAAGATCACGCGAAGGACACCCAACGATATAGTCAGCCAGTGCTTGTCCAATTGAGCGCCTGATGCCTGAAGCCAGAAAATAAAAGCATGCATTGAGAAACAAGACACTTTTGTTTGGGGCAATGTCAATGTTTTTTTGTGGGATTGTTTGTAGTTGAAGTAATATGGAAAGTTGCTGTTTAAATAAGTCGAGCGTTGATATATAAGCCAGGCCTAGCCACATACAAAGCTCGGCGCGAGCGCGGCGCGAGCGCGGTGCGATATTTGCTAGGCAACCATCGCGCGGCGCGATAGTTTGTATGTGGCAAGGCTTTTAGAGTATGCGGAGCAGCGTAATCAATCACAGAATCTATCAATTTCTACCAATCTGCCATGTCTAGTGAGTCTAGTGTATCTACAGTTAAGAAAACAAGCTTCACGAGGAAAGACTCATAGAAGAAAAAAATCATAAAAGTCTCCAGCCATTACGAATCAGAAGTCTACTTCTTCGTTTTGATCATTTTGATCACTTTAGCTGACTCAGTACCTAATTCTCTACCGGCCCACGTAGCAAACAAGCAAGGTGGACAGTCCAATGGCAGGTTACCTCAAATATATCGACGGCGTAGAACGTGATGGTGTTGATGCCGCACCACTGGTAGATGAAGAAGTAGAGGGCCAGGATGCCGAACGGCTTGAGGGTCGACGGGGCGAGCAGCGCTTTGAACGTTTCCTTCCAACCAACCAACCTGGAAAAAAATTCTCGTTGTCATTTTGATATTTTCGTATAAACTATACGTTTATTATATATACTATTTTTTCGTAGTATTTTTTCGTTATGCTATTAATAATAAATTAATCATCTTGGCGTTAACGTCCCGGTTGTGCTCTCGCGCATGAGGGCCTGGGGTCCTACTTGACTGTGATAGTTTATGTTTCGAACTACTGCGAGGGAAGTCCCTAACCTAAACAAAAGACTTTAGGTAATCGTATTTCATAGCAAAATTTTGAGCCAGTGACTCAACAAGACAAAAGGTTGGTAACAAATCGTGTATCGGTAATCGGTAGGTTAGCGCTCTAATTAAACATAACCCATTAAGATAACTATAGGTACAATACTCTGTTGCAGATAGTAACTATGTAAATGCAGATAAGCTGCTCTAGGGATTTGTCTAAATAAACACCTCCAAGAAACTGCATATATTTAGGTACCTACCTAATAAAATGTATGATACAAAATAATATACGGTTTTACTATAATTATTTGATCTTCATACCTAACGTATGTCGTTGTGAGTGCATTAGAATGAAATTTTCGGTAGCGACTGCGTATTGTGGAATTTCTAATAAGATTGGTTGCTGTATAATCCGCTACTATAATTGTGTAGATATCTATTCTTCCACAAGTAAATACTTACGGTTCCACATGGTTCTTCTCTTTGAAGGCTATCATTCTCTGTATTTCTCCATCCACATCGCAGGTTGACCCCCTAAGCTTCAACAGGGAACTCTCTGCTCTATCTCTCTTGTCTTGGGTGAGGAGGTAGTTCGGAGTTTCTGGCACGAGGATCATCCCGAGGAGCGACAGTATTGGAACGATTGCGCTGACGCCTGCTAGGATGTACCAGGACGTTACGCTGCCGATTATGTACTGGAATGTCAGGAAGATTTTGTCTCAGACTTTAAAAAAACCGTAAAAAAAATACCATTACCCTAACGACGCGAAGGTTCGAAAGAACGTTTCTCGCTCGTACGATTCGGATGTGGAATGAGCTCCCAGCCACAGTGTTTCCTTTGGACTATGACATGGGATCGTTCAAGAGGAATATTAGAGGTCTTTTCAGAGGCGGGCAACGCATCAGTGACTCCCCTGGTGTTGCTGATGTCCATAGGCGGCGGTGACCACTTTCCATCAGGTGGCCCACTTGCCTGTTTGTCTGCCGTACAACATAAAAAAAAAAAACGTTCAACCAGGAAGACATGATGTTAAGGTGTAAAGTCAATATTCTTTATCAAGGCACATGAATGAATAAATGTATGAATGAACACTTTATTGAATAAATACAGGATACAGTCGGCAGGTATAACTGGGCAGTAGCGTTTTCACAGCACATACGTACTGCCTGCTCAAACTTTATCCCACGCCGTCGATAATTGTCAAGCAAAGACCAAGTGGTTAAGTGTCCTAGTTATATCTAGATATATATAGACACGGTATACCGTGTCACTGTTAATGCCTAAGTTTTAGTATAATATTTTTGGACGACCAAAATGATTATTTAGATTGGGTACCTTCCCAATTCTGTACCAAGTGTACCTACACTAGGTACAGAAGACGCGCGCAATAGAGCTAGCGTTTCTAATGACGCGCATAGCAATGTTAGCTACTTATGTACTGGTTTTGGGTATGTCAATAATAGTCGATATTCTCTCGTCTGTCCCTGTTCAAATGGAATTTCACTTCAAAACTGGTAAAGTAATTAGTTAGTTGGCTTAGTTTAGAGCATTTAAAATATCTCCTTTTGTAAGAAAAAGCTAGTCCTTTCTTCAGTCCCCAATTCCAGTTCCAAGACGGGCATGCTTCATCTACGGCCGCATCGTCGCTTACCAACAGGTGAGATGGCGGTCAAATACCAGTCTTGTTTAAAAAAAACGATTAGCTTGTCTGCTCGACTTGACGGGGGACACTGCTTTCTTTAATTAGTACAATATGAAAGCCCCTAAACCGAAACGTAGTAAGTAAAGTACCACAACCAAAACCGAACTCAAACACAAAAATCTTCTTCACCAAAGCGTCTCATCAAAAACACCCACGGATTCCTCAAGGTGAGAATATCTCATAACGTAATTACCACCTGCCATTATCTAACACTTGCAAACTGTCGTGTTTGTGTACCCATTATCTATATATGCGACAGATCTAATTTTACGCGAGATTGAGTACATGCTTGCTTTTCCAGTTATCTGGTATCACGACCGATGTATTTAACGTGACTTGGTTAAACGACTGGAGTGGTAAGGCCTTATATGTTTGCTGACGTAGGATTGTAGGAAGATCCTACAGACGTGGTTAGATTCAAAAAATTTGTCGACAAACTACATCAGTTGCAGAGACGATATTTATAGTGAATGCTTCGATAAATCTCATGCTGTTCAAGTTTCGTCTTTATGATACAGAAAAATCAACGACACCTCTTCACATCTTTAATGAAGGATTGGCTTTAATTGTCGCTTAATTTTTTGTAACATTATCGTTTACTTGTAACATTTCTGGCTACGGCAATTCTTGCGAAACTTCGTTCGCGCCACCAACCAATACAACCAAAGATATGCGCGGTGCTTGAAAGAGCCGCAGTCGAAAAGAAACAAAGCCTTCCCCTCTCTACCCGCGCGGGAATTTCCGTTTTCCTCGTTCCGTTTCTGTTAATCTCTATTCATAAAAACCAATTATAATGTTTATATGCTCCAACTAACAACAAGTACCTACCGATATCAGCGTTTGCATAGCTATCAGACATAGGTACTATTAAATTATGTCAGTAATTATTCATTGTTCCGTGTTTTGACGGGATTTATCACCATATGGGTATAACCACGAGACTGAAAGTATTGCATTCTGAACAAAACAGCTAATAATATTATCTAGACAGATGTTATTATGATTGTTGCTTTATGTAAAATTGAACACCTACTTCGTAAACAATATTTTAGCAAGGGCTTTGGGGCCCTGAGGCTTTTTTTATAAAGATTTAGCAAAACAGCTAAGACACCACAGGTGACCGGAGAGCTGGCTCGTTCCTCGGACAGAGGATAACTTTTGATATCCAACGAGGCAACCTAGCTTTCTGAGCACTATTTCCGGGCAGCGATGTAGATGACTTTTTTATTTCTAAATGTTTTAATGTTAGTGTTAATTTTAGTTTAGGTATATGTTATGGTTCTATAAATATTTTGTTTTGCAGATAGATATTTTTAGTCTTATGATCTCGAAAACACAGATACCTACATATTGCACAATAATTAACAAATAATTAATGTGCGAGGCTCTCAACTCCTTCACTTAATGATTCTTTAGAGCTACCGTTCTAAGATTGGAAAACTAAAATTAGACATTGACAAAATAATATACATAACCAGTTTCAACCGAATAAAGTTTCAGTTTCGATGTAAATGTTGCGTTGAACTAGACGACATAGTCTGACATCGTGATTTGTTAATCTTACTAGAAATAGCCGGCTGGTCGGAACTTGTGTTCGTATTTAATTTTAATCAACAGCCGGTAAAATTCCTCTATTGGAATCTTCGTATGAAATTAGGCTTCCTCAATACTCAAATATTTATTGCCTCATAAATGTATGTACATACCGCTTAAACTATTGGACTGTAAGTGAAAATCCTTGGTGCATTCCACCACAACACATCACTGTCATTTTTGTATCGATTTAAAGGTACCGAGACATTTTATTGCATCAAAAGTTGGCACTATTACAACAAGGCAGTGTGCTAGCGAAACAGATAACCAAAGTTAAGGAAACAACCCTGGTCTTGAGGCCACGTGTTTGCGAGACCTATAACCTAAAGGTGCGCTGCTTGCGCACGCAGTCTTTGAGCTGCCCAGAATCGTTCACTGCAGGACTCAGGCCTTTCCCACGAAAGGGGAGATTATCGCCATAATCTCCTTGGCAGGCGGGTTGAAGATCCCAGTGTTATCAATGGAAAACTCTGCTGCCCCTTTTCTAGCTTACGGAAACCTTTTCCGCCACGAAATCATTAATCGCCTCGTACAATACCCACGAGTGTAAGGTTGGTGCTATTCTACTCTGTCGGACACCACACGGCCACTTTGAGTCTAGTCTAGTCGAACTTCAGCATCGCAAGTAGAATTATTGAAAGTAGCAAGCTGGCGGATCTCTTTCCCAAAAGTGCTCCATGGTGTGGGGATACAAAGAACCGTGGCTTTGGCAGTGGAGGGGCATTTGCCTATTTGCCGTCCGAGAAATGCGTTACAGATTCGGGCAAGGTATTGACGGTACCCCTTGTGATGCTAATGTTTTAGGCAGCGGTGACA
The DNA here is from genome assembly GCA_905147135.1 of Blastobasis lacticolella. Taxonomy (NCBI): domain Eukaryota; kingdom Metazoa; phylum Arthropoda; class Insecta; order Lepidoptera; family Blastobasidae; genus Blastobasis; species Blastobasis lacticolella. Next base: position 4,802,594 of record LR990042.1, on the reverse strand, counting down.
ACTATCCATCAGGTGGTCCGATTGTTAGTCTTCCGGGTGTCACAAAGAAGTACAAACCTGTATGAGCACGCCCGTGGAAACGCCGACGGACGCGAGCGCACCCAGCATGCCGCGCAGGTGTGGCTGCGACACTTCGCAGGTGTAGACGCGAGCTGGAGCCCCCACCATGCCTGAGCCGAAGCCTATGAGGAGACGGCCTGGAACCCAGTTTTTTACTTAGTTTAGACAAGTCATTAAGCAAACAATATTGGAAGCGGTATGTCGGAAGCGTGCTTGCGACACGGATATTCGTTAAGCAACGCTCGCTCGAACTGGATGGATGATCGTTTTCTCGTTTGAGGGTAGTCGAACTTTAATACCGCAATGAAGTCACCACTAGTTACCGAAGCAAATTTTCGACATTTTGATTTTGATCAGGGCCTTAGCGCTACATCGCAGGCATCACTACATAGTATAAAACAAAGTCGCTTTCTCTGTCCCTATGTCCCTTTGTATGCTTAAATCTTTGAAACTACGCAACGGATTTTAATGCGGTTTTCAACAATAGATAGAGTGATTTAAGAGGAAGGTTTATAAGCAAGAAAAATGGGTAGAGGGTGGGTAGGTGTACGTGAACGAAGTCGCGCCGGGTCCACTAGTCTTAAATAAAACCGTGATGAACGGACAACACACAACGAAATATCTTAAAAAAATAATCTTGGAGTCAATATCCGCGATGTGCTCTCGCGCGCGATAGCATGGGGTCCGCTTGGCCATGATCCAGGATGTGACAGACCAGGCAATTACAGTGGAGCGACTACCATCTGACCTCCGTGTTATCAGGGGAACCTGACCAGACTGGATCATGGTTACGCATTCAGTCGCTTGAATGTGCACGTTGTCTCACGATGTTTCCCTCACCGTACGAGCATCAGTTTATGTTCAACTTAAGTACACAACTCAAAAATAGTCATTGGTACATGGTGGCACTGATGTTCAAACCCGGAACTGGAGTCGGACCGACGCTCCTCTTCCGAATCATCTATATGTCCTGTTACACATAACCGTCGCTTTAAATCAGTGCCTTAATACTACTTGAGAATGTGTTGACGTTTAAAATAATAGATTGTGTCATAGTCACGAGGTGCGATCAAAGAAACCGATATATTACCCAAGCTGTGTAAATAATTGTATGCAAAACTACACAATTTAATGAAATAATGAATGAGTCAGTCAGAGTGATCTTCGATCCATATTCTTATTATCGTTGCGATGTCAAACTTATCGACTTAGGTGTCCCAATTGACCGTGCGATGCCCATCGATCGATCGTTTGTCATTTGACGACCTGAGTGGTTAAGTAGGTTACATGCCGATCTGCCACGCAAAGGTCTCGGATTCGATTCCCGGCCGAGCAGAAATTGAATTGATTTACTAAGTATAATAAGTATGTTGTTAAAAAATCTAGCTATATAAGTAGTTTATCAGTTATATAACACCCATAACACAAGCTTTGTTTACTTTGGGGCTAGATGGCGCTGTGTGAATTTGTCCAAGCATATTTATTTATTCATTTAATTAGGACAGCGCCGAACACACTCATTATACTCACCAACATATAGCATCGGCACGTTGGTAGCGAAAGCGATGAGGAGCCACCCAAGGATGAGCGGGACCTCCGTGACGATGAGTGTTAGTCGGCGCCCGATGTTGTCCATGAGGTAGCCGCTCACGATGCAGCCGACAGGTGTGCCCGCGGAACTTAAGCTGGCTGGAAAGATGAGCATAATGGAATGAGGATATAAATTAAATATATTAGGTACCTACCAGAGGTGCCAGAGGACGCAGTAAGAAACAAATTATTCAGCGATTAGTCAGGGTGTGTTTGTCTAACCAAGTTTTCATTCGGGTTTATATCAATAATTATAATTTACAAAGGAAGGAGGATGGAAATAGGAAATGTATGGACCCCAGCCAATATGACCAATAACGTTGAGCGATATGTCTACTATTCCTATAGCGACAACTCTAGGATCTCTGTGGGAAAAAAGTTATAGACAATGAAAGCATACTTCGATTTGTACTGAGCGATAGGTATGTAATTGGAAAGGACTTTTCATTTTCTACAAATTTTACCACAGCGACAATTCTCGAATCGTTGTGCGTAAAAAGGCTATTGTCAATACAATTGGTCATAAAAGTACAAAATGATTAATTTATTTGGCCATAACTTTTTTCTTACAACGATTCGAGAGTTGTCGCCATGGTGAACGTTGTAGAAAATAAAAAATCCTTTCCAATGATATATCGCTCAACGTTATTGATCATTTAGACCATATTTTCCAGTACAAAATGAAGTTTACTTTAACAGACCATAACTTTTACTCATAGCGATTCCAGGATTGTCGCCAGTAAAAGTTGTAGAAATTGGAAAATCCATTCTAATGATATATAGCTCAACGTTATTGGTCATATAGGTTGGGTAGTCCACCTCCTTACCTACATTTAACCTAACTGACAGAAAAAGTCGGATAGCCCCCAGCCAAGTTTACTTAATTTCATATATTTTCTAATCTACAAAACCGATTTTAATGAAACAGCATCTCGATTAAATTGGCTTTCAAACAGAGGAACCTGCATCCAATCGGTCTATTCGTTCGGTAGCTACGATGCCAGAGACAGGTACACAAGTTAAACTTATAACACCCTCTTTGTTCGTCGGAGGTTAAAAATGATAAGATAAACAAAGGTTCAGATTCGGTAGGTTATTGCTCCGTAGGAAGTATAAGTAAAATTCAATTGTTGTGTCAGTTTAGATTACTTTCATTTTCAGTCAATAAAATGAATACAGATTTTACTTTTAACGTTGTTTTATTTTTCCTTCTTGGATTTGTTTATAATTTGTACTTACCCATTCGATATAAACAAACTACGAGAAATATTCAAAATTAGTAAGTAACTAATAAAATAAGAAGATAGACGTGATGACAACGTGAATTATTTAATACCAGTTTTGCTACGGGTCAAAGCACTCATCTACTTAAGTATATCTATTTTGAGCGAGGTTTTACGCAAATTTACGTGCGATACAAACATAACTATTAACTTAATTACAAACTTGAACGCCCATAGGATGTAAGCTCTCATAATTAACTCCATACTATATTGTATTCATGTCCATTTCCAAGTCCAACAGTGGATACGTACTATAGATATACACGTGTTACTATAACATCTTACCAATCCAACTGGCCTGCGTCTCAGTAATGTGTATGAACGAGTCCGCACTCTTCAGCTGGGGGAGAGCTGTCGCTGAGAAGCCAAATGCCATGCCAGTGTTGATGGTGCCAAGGTTGGCGACGAAGGACGCCATAACTTGCCGCAGAGCCTTCCCGCGGGCAGCCTTGGCCTTCTGCTTCGAAGACAATGGCGTCTTCGTGACGATCGGAGTGGAGCCATTCTTGTAGAGCGGCGTCGAATCGTCCCTAGAACGAAAAGAGCACAGCGTTGTAAGACAAGATGAGGACTTCAGACAGGGGTTTTAGCGCACGGTAGCGCCAGGCCAAGTTCATGTTCAAGTTCAAGGCATGAAGACTTCAGACAGGAACCTTAGCGCACGGTTGCGCCAGGCCAAGTGCCAGCATTAAAGCAATCAGTGTGAATTATTATAATTTAATCATTATGACTATAACTAGTCCAATGCTGGACAGTGAGCGAGCACCAATGCACCCTGTACTCGGCTAGCCGCATCCAGCGTACACCTGCAGCCTTTCGCAAAGCGCCACTCCATCTGGACCGGCGGGCGTACTACACAGCGACTCATCAAGCATAGTGGTGTCCACTTAAGTTCTAGTTTACCCCAGCGCAGTTAGTTCTTCGGCAGGTATAATTTATATTTTCAAATAGGTATAGTAATTTAAAGAAAATTTTACTAGACTGCATGAAACCTGAGGGTTGAGGAAGAAAATTTTATTATGAGCATTGTTGATGGCTACGAAATGAGCTTCAGAACAACTCACAGTGAGTTGTTCTGAAGTTCATTTCGTAGTAATAAAATCTTGGAAAGTGAATTTCATTTCAATTTGTTCACTTTAAAAATATGTAAATAATTGTAAGTATCTGACAATTTAAAGTATAATATATATAAGAAAAACTTAGTTTACATATTTAGTAGTTGGGTCTTGGCGTTAATGCCCCGGTTGGGCTTCGCGCATGAGGCCCCGTAGTTCGCCTTGACCCATGATAGTTAGGTACTACTACGTAATGTGTTTATCTATTTAATTTCACGCATTGTTTATTGTAGATCCATTACTTAATTTACAATTTAGAATTGTAGATACATTGTAAAAGTAACACTTCTGAAAGTTGGTTCGATTCGTTGTTCTGCGAACATTTCCTTATAAATTATATGAGTAATATTAGTTATTTTAAGGGTTTCTTTCAGCCAAGATAGTTTTATCTCTTTAAAACTTAAACGAAGCGAGGAAGCCATTGCTTTTGTCTTCGGAACATTTACCAAAACAAAGTTTACGTATCTTTATATTACAAGAAACGTTTACACTCTCGACCATGATCTTTGGCTCGTTCTTCCTTTCCTGCTAGTCGCCAGTTGCGGGTTAAAACGCTTAATAAAACAAAGGTATCATTGTTACCAGGGCTCGTGACAGGGTTATCGTGTAAAGATAATGAGGTCAATTTGGCCATCTGACCTCGTCTAGTGTTAATGGCATCTTTGTCGTCCGACCTCAAGTCTACACTGTTCAATGCTCAGGTGTCGATAGAATTCGAAATTCTGGTCTTCCATCACGGCTAGCAGAAGCGAGAACTCGCGCGCGATGAGCGAAAAGGGGCGCGACATAGATACTGCTATCTCATTCATGTTAGTATTGAGAGAAGAAAACAAACGCTCTCGCAACGCTAGATATGTCGAGGACACACTTATGCTAGCCGTGAAACGTGACTTGCAAGTTTGAAGCAGCCTTTAACTCCAACGTATACCTATGAATGGAATTTTTTAAGACTATTGATTGTTACTACAGTACAGCGTAGTTATAGAAACACGTGAATAAATACCACTTCTAGAAATGCGATTTTTTTTAAGAATAGCAAAAATTTTCTAAGAGCACACACGTGTTGTTATGTTATTTGCATAATTCATAATGCTAAAGATAGGTATAGAAAATTTAGGTCATATTACAATACCTACAGTATACCCAGCTTGGAAAACCATAATTGTTTAATTTAAATTCAATAACTATGATTGGGCTAGTATTGCTGTAATTTTAAATCAAAATTCTCTAAATCCAAAACTATACAAATCACATATCTATGGTTTGGCTAGCTTCAGAAGCGATTTTCACAATGACCATTGAGAAAATCGCTTCTGAAGAAGCTATTTGTTGAAGAAACGAAAACGTACTGCGGGCCTCTGCTATATATTAGAATATTAGAAGAGATTTACTTGTTTGTTTGTTACACGCATCCAGTGTGATTTTATAAGCTTACAAAGATACTAGTGGATAAAAGAGGCACGAAGCTGTAAGGGTTAGAAGGAGCTAAGGCTATGGCTGATTATTCAAACATGATGAGTGTCATTTCGTTTTGCCTTCCCAAATCACAGTTGCGAAATCGCTTTAAGCGATAAGGCCGCCTGTTGTTTTCTCTGTTGCTATCGACATGTACCGACTTTATACTGTATTTATGCAATACATTCATTGATTCATTCACATTGGTAAATGATGACATGAACACAATGTTTTAAACAATCATGGTTTTTTTCACACATTTTAAGGCTATGTTCCGGGTGTCCGGGTAAGTCGAAATATCTACTACTCGTCAATTAAAGTACGCGGTAAAAAACCCGGATTATACCCTTAAAATGTGTGATCGCATAAAGTTTTTTGCTAATCTATTTTACGAAATGATCTGATCTCCGTGTGTTGCTAAATATATTTACCTATGCAAGCCCATACAGCTTCGTACAGAGACGAACACGTGTTCAGTGATAAAGTGGAGATAACGTCTGTTTACTATGCTATAACAAGTAGTTATGTCAACGATCTCTACTAGGTGGTCAGGGAGATGTGATTGCTGGCTATGAATGATGGTGTTTACTTGTTGCTGGGTGTTATCGATCATTGTATGCTAAAACATGTTGTCGACCTTGAATTTTATCCTGTTGCGAAATACTTTAATTATGAATTATATTTTTTAAATGTGAGCGTAGGTATCTACTATCTAGAGCAGGTTATATACTTAGGTTTAATAATATAATGAAAATGAAAAGTGAATGTTTGTAAGTTTGTATATTGGGGATAATTGCCGAAACTGCTGAACCGATTTCGAAAATTGTTACACTGATAAAAAGAAACTACACTATTCTCACCTATTAGTAGGGTGAGTCCGGAAGAATACTCTCACGGGTGGCGGGTATACACCCGCCCTCCACTAAAATACACATATTACTTTTTATACTAATATATTGCGATTTTAGCTACATTTTCTCTTAAGAACGTTTGATGTAAATTTAATATTTTGTCTGATACTAACGAATTTATAATTCAACAAGAAACAGGTTTAAGACCGACATAAATGGCTGACGGCCCGAGTGGTTCAGTGGTTCATATCAGTTTATCGGATGACCATTGCTTGGTAGTCATACGAGTCATTAGCTCAATACACAGGTCAGTTAACTATACCTGGCACACGTTCACAGTAACACACCATTACAATTTCATTATTGTTTATTCATCTCGAGGACGAAGCCGAGTACCTATAACTCTTATTTATTGAAGGTAACAAATTCGATCAACCTAAATTGGGCCACTATTTACAAAGCGTAATATGTAAATATTTGCCATGACATGAATTTGTTTAATACCTACGTCAACGTGAATAACAGTCTCACTGCGGGTGGGTTACTGTTCTGGCGCACCTTTCTCTAGCGGCAAACTATCAGGACAATGGGGAATATGCAAGATTTATATTTTACTAGCTGACCCAGCAAACGTTGTTTTGCCATATAAATATTACTAAAATGGCTATTTAAAAATAAGGGTTGATCGTAGAAGGGTGAAAATTGAGGATTGTATGTATTTTTGTATGTTGTATCATAAAAAAATTGAAATTAAAAATTTTGTCTAAAAAATAAAAAATAAATTTAGGGGTGGACTACCCCTAACATTTAGGGGGATGAAAAATAGATGTTGGCCGATTCTCATAGATACCGGATAAGCACAAAAAATTTCATCAAAATCGGTCAAGCCGTTTCGGAGGAGTATGGCAACGAAAACTGTGACACGAGAATTTTATATATTAGATTTAAGTATTGGGGCTTTATTAGATAATTTCATTGACGAATAACACTTACCCCGTAAGGACAGGCCTTCATTTCAGCATCCGTCAGTAATTTTGTTATATCATGCGTTATTTGACGGTATTGTCTGTCCGCTTAAAAGTAGTTTCTTTTATCATTGGATAATTTAGATATCGATATGTACATTGAAATTGTAGAATAGTTTAAAAAACATAACCTAATTATAAAAAAATATATATTAAAGGAAATCATTTACGACCACTAAACCATACATACAGAAACCAAATTTGAAACAGTAAAAATTACGAAAATTTGAAGTTTGAAGCTATGGAGGTATTTTACCAGGCAATACTGGTAAACTAAAGGAAGGTAACGTGATTGGAAGCCCGGAATATACTTCTTAAATTTTTATCGACTTTGATTTTATTGTTACTAATTACTACTCTGACTCAACTCACAGCTCAGACTCAGAAAAGACGCCACTCAAACCGATCCTGAACAGGGTTTTTTCATTCCCTATTTGTACATACATACGTATAGACAAATGAACTGTTTAGTGCCACAAGCTACGATCCTGACACACCTCGTTCACCTCTTCCACATTCACATACATACCTTCTTATGCATTTACGCCAGTTGAGGGTTTCTTCCCACTTTGATTTCACTGTTATAATATTTATTATATACTCCCAATTGATTTCGTAGGCGTATTCCCTATAAGTCTATTATCAGTACTACTCATAACACCACATGATGGCTATAAAATCATTTCGCACTAGTTTACGATAGCGACCAGTCCAGCCCGGTCGCGCATGAGATGATGGCCTGACTATGCCTAGTACAGTGGTTAGCATGTGTCTGCTATGTAGAAAGTACTAGGTTCTTATCGAAACCAGGTTCTGAGTGTGAAGAGACGCTACTTAACTTTCTACTTATAATGGTAGGCCCTATCTGTAATCACGGATAAAATCGTCTCATCGTGTTATTTCAGTTAATAACTTACATACCGTACATGCTTACATCCGTTTGAAATTTGAACTCACAAGTAGGACATACACGCAGACTATTGAATGTTTCTTGGATTAATTACGACAATTGGAGATAATTTCTCCGACATAGCTTCCTATAGGTCGGCGAATGGTAATAGTGTCAGTGCCTGTCTTTTGATGGCTGTAGTGAGCCTTTTATACGAGCAGTTACAATCAAGTCAACTTAAATCTGACTATTAAATAATCTCTGTATATTGTGAGCTTTTACAATAGCCGAAGCAACATACAGACTTTTTTGTTTTATAACCTTCGTATTTACGTATTATGTGTAGTATTTCGTATTTAAGTAGATGTATAATCATCTTGGCGTTATCTTCCCTGTTGTGTTACCGCGCGCGAGGGTCCTACCCAGGTTTTGGCAGATCAGATAATTACAGTGGAGCGACTGACATCTGACCTCCGTAACTCTGCTACTAGGGAAACCTGACAAGATTGGATACAATCGCCTGAATGTGCTGGTTTCATCGTGATGTTATCCCTTAAATGGCGGCACTGGGGTTCGAACCCGGTGATCAATCCTGGATCATGGTCAAGGCGAAACCGACCCTCGTGCGCGAGAGCACAACCGGGACATTAACGCCAAACAACAAACAAACAAGTTTCTACAAAATTTACCATTGAAAATCAACTACAGATGAGATGTTTAAATAACATGTAAGTACCAAGATAGGTAAACAATTAAACATGCCTACTGCCTATGCATTATCAGTCATTTAGACACCTGTTTAGCACTAATGCACGTCTACTATCATATCATGAATCCTCATGAGGTAACTTTCCAGAGCCTACCTAATAGACCTGTGTGTAATATAAATTCTTAGAGGAAAATTTATTGACGAATCTATGCCATGGTCGAGGTTTATACTGCCTAGTTTGAGGCAAATATAATAAGGATCCACCATTAAAAATATTATGTGATTAATTAAATGTTTGTCTCTACATTTTGCTTATCTAATATCCATAAGTATATAAATAAAGGCAATATGTTTATATGTCGGTATTGTAGACACCTACTACGTAAGTACATTTGTGATTTGAGGTGTCTTGTGTGTTGTACCCTACATGTAAGTTCAAAATATTAGAACACCTAAATAAAACGACATTTTGAAATTGACCCTATACTTTAATCTATTTTCTGTACATACTAAATAACTAAAATGAAGAACCCGCAATTTTTAGATTTTAAAGGTTTAGGTAAACGGCCCAAGTTCTAAATATGTAATAATCATCGTGGCGTCAATGTCCTGATTGTGCTTACGCGCGGGAAGTCCCAGAGTCCGCTTTGACCGCTATCCAGGATTTGACAAGTTAGGTAATTACAGTAGAGCGACTGCCGTCTGACCTCCGTTACCGGAAACTGACCAGATTTGATAATGGTTACACATTCAGTCGCCTTATTGTATTACAGTAAATATGTAATATATGAAGTTTAATAATATTTTAGATGGGCCCACGATTTGTGCAAAATGGCTGGCTGTGACAGGATGCGCAGCCACAAGACTAAGGACTGGCGGTGATAATAGGACCTCCATGAACAAGAAAATGGGTAGCAACGTTTACTGCAGTTTATATTTCAAATAGGTACTATATGATCTCCAACGCCGCAGCCAATCGTAGAGGATCCTTACGCCAAAACCTTCCATTACTTTGGAAGAGGATGAAGTGCAACTATTAAAAGACTTAGTCAAACATTTTTGTCTTACAATATCGTCACTAGGTTGATTCACGGTATGCTTTAGTACAGAACAAATTATATCTGTAATTCTTGGACTTCTTGTTCTTCGGCGTGTCCTAAGACTTGCACAATGGCGGACTTGTTCGAGGCCAGTCCAAATGCTGTATGCGTCGCCAAATACTGGGCGAACAAAGTGTAAGGAGGAGACTAAATTGTATATTCAGAGCCATGGTGTCGTGTATAAGAAAGGACTACCTAGACAGCTAATGCTGTTCTGATGATGTAGTTAATTATATTTATTTGGAAGTCTACTTACGAAAGAGATCCATAGTCAGGTACTCTGCGCGAATTTAGGAGATCCATCACAATAACAATAATACTGAACACTTTTACACTTTAAAAGGAAGCAACGCAGATCTACGACATAATAATAACATCAAATATTAATAATGCTATAGCGGAAACTCAACTGTCTCGACATACTCATAATTTTAGCTTAAATAGACAAAGCACAGCCACAATAACGTATCCTACATAAAGTACTAAACATGACTAAATAGTGGTAAGTATATCAATAAGTAGTGAGCCGATAACGAATTTGATAAGGAAATCATGCATTTACGGACTGCTCGGGCCCTGTGCAAATAGTGCCACAGATATGGTGGCCCTTCTGGTCCCTTCTAATCGCTCATAAACATTCACATACTTTGAAGAAGCCGTTGTGACGAAGGGATTGGATTTTACAGGCATTGGACAGGCTTTTGACCGCCATATCACCGTGTGGTAACAATGCGGCCAAAGATGGAAAATGTCTGTCTAGAAACATCTCTTTACCATATATTATTTTTCTTTATTCAGTATTTTTATACATTGTCCATGATAAATTATTTAATAATTATAGAGCACATGTAGGTAATAAGTAAGTGTAGTAGTCTTGAAGGTGACAAGTGGCAATTTAAGCAATCTAAACAGTGGTAATTAGTAGAATTAGTTCCTATTAAAACTTAGCTACATCCTTTCCATTATAAACCAAACACAAATAAATTATAGTGTGTGCGGAAGTAAAGAATATCACAATAATTGCTAGCAATTGTCTTATCAATTTATCTACGAGACTTGGAGTTATTGAAAACTATAGACATGTAAATGGCGATGAATGGAAAGCGCCCACGTTAATTATGTTAAGTAAATTTTATTATATTGATTAATAAAATTAAACGACGATATATATTTAAAACAATGAATATGAATATAGTGCTGCCAGTTAGGTATAATTCCGCCATAAAACTCTGAACAAATATTGCAAAGTCAGGAACTAAAGCCACAGGTGTGGCTCATGTTCATAGCATGCCTGCCTGTGATTGCAGCCCCTCAATAAAATATATAAAGAACTTTGTCGCATTTGGATTGTGGACTTTAACTGTGACGTAAATACGGAGAATTGACTCTTGTGTTCACATTCAATATTTACATATTTTGATTATTCGGGGTAATTGTGGCATTTAAACATTTTGGAGCGATGCTTGGTTATAGTTGCTGTAGCTGATTTATATTACTATAATTTTCTAAGGTTAGATTTGACTGCTATGCCATCACCACACCACATGTTATGTGTAAATGCAGTCTACGATGGAGCATACCGGCCTAATAGGAAAATGGTAGTAACGTTCGGTAATGAAACGTTCGTACGATCACTGCTGTATAATGGTACTGCTATCCTAGGAACCATACTACAATGTTTGTTACTACCATATTACAATGTATGTTATGCTGTTCACTTAGCAGCTGACTGTACTATTGTCAGTCATTCATTGTGTATTTTTTTCTATAACGGTAACACATCTGTCAAGCGCCATAATATGAATAAAGCAACTACTTCACACGACTAGACCGACACATTTAGAGTTGCTTTTCACCCGTGAAACCATTGACAGCCACTTATGTATTCTTACTAGATTTCTCGTGACATTTGTCGTGAATAATATACTACGCGTCCTTGAGGTATTTGTAAATTAGTTAGATAAAGGAGGACCGGTAGAAATGTATGGACCCCAGCTTATGTCACCAATACGAGCGATATGTCATTAGAAAGGATTTTTTATTTTCTACAACTTTTACTATGAGCACAACTTTCGTATTGTTGTGGAAAAAAAAAATGATAAATTAAAATAAACTTCATTTTGTACTGGAAAATTTAGCTTATATATGACCAATAAAGTTGAGCGATATGTAAACGGAAAGGATTTTTAATTTGTCTTACTACAGGTATAACTGTCGAATCATCGTCAATCACAGCAGCGATGCGACTGTGGAGCTCCATCCCAAACCATGGAGCATCTGCTTTCTTGTCCTCTTTGTCCTGCTACCTGCACTAGGGAGGAATTGTTCCTGGCGACTGATAATGCCGTTGCCGTGGCCAACTACTGGGCATGCCAGATCTAGGGTTTTCGAAAAATTTACTCGACGACGAAGAAGACTGTCGAATCGCTGTTGGGGAGAAGTTATGAAGGTGACAGTTAATAGAAGAGGCATACTCCGGAAATAGGACCATAATTTTTTCCTAACAGCTGTTAGAGAGTTGTCACAGTAGTAAAAGTCGTAGAAAATTAACAATCCTTTCCATGACACATAGTTCAACGTTAATGATCATATAGGCGGGATTTTCCCAAATGTAAATGAAATTTATTTTAACTAAGAATAACTTTCTTCCTAGCGATTCGAGAGTTATCGCCGTAGTAAAAGTTGTAGAAAATGATAAATATTTTCCAATGACATATCGCTCAACGTTATTGGTCATATACCTAGGCTGAGTTGTCCGGACCTCTTTTAATGAGGAGTTTTCCAGTAGGTATTATTAGTTGGTTTCAAAAAGCATCAATAGATGGCGCTCCTACAATTTTGGTAATCTTTTTATAATCTGTATGATGGTGGCAGTGATTTCATGCAGCTAACTAATACTAAACTTAAAAATAAAATGTTTATTAATATAATCATAACTGTTAAAGGTTGAACGAAGTGTAAACATAAATATTCATAGAAGTTGGCATTATGTTCCATTATTTTTACAACCTCTAAAATGGTTGAAAACTATTGACAAATACAATATTATCCAATACAACGTACCCAGTGATTATATCCTGTTTGCTAAGAACCTATTTCAAGCGATTATCAATTACAAAATTGTCGGGGCGCCATCTAGTGAGCGGTTAGGAATGCTTTAGATACCTATTGGAAAACTGCTCATTAAAGCTTTAGCTATACCGTGCTAGCTTATTTTGCCATTTTGTTAAGCAATGGTTGTTCCGAGCTCATTGAATACTCGTCTTATTACCTAGTTACCTACTCACTTTAGCTGTTTTATATCAAAAACATTTCCACCGCAAAACTCGTTCATCGGATGATTTTATAAACAACCTATCAGGAGCACGAAGCTCGTAAATATGAAGATAGCGCAGAGCTTGTGGATATTAAAATAACTTCGTAACAAAAATATTTGATTCATCTGACGTAGATCGGAATGGATTCCGTCAATAATTCAATATAGGGAGTTTAAGAGGCATTATTGGCATTCAGACAAAGCTCAAGAAGATACCTATGGCATGTAGATAATATATTAGATCAGTTAGAAGCTAAGAAAATAGACATTGCAATTGGGGGATCCAACCCGCCTGCCAAAAGTGGAGGATACGTTATGGCACAGCAAAGCCCTCAGTTGGATGAGGTTCAAGTCCAGCAGTGGGCTCCTATGGGCTCATGATGTGATTTATCTAGGACACATTATCTATCAATTATCTTCATCTTATGCTTAACTAGTAAGTTTATGTGAAATAAGTACCAACCTGTCTGTTGAAGGTAGAGTAGGAACTCTGTTTTTGAACCAATACAATATTTTTTAATTCAAATTGGCAATACCGAAAGCGAACTGTTCAAAAATAGGGAAAATTAACATGATGTAACAACATATTGAAATTTTTATGCTAAAATCAAAATTGAACTATATTAAATATATTTATAAGAGGAGAAAGGCGTGACGTGTACTTATGTACTTATGTAAGTATATTTTAAAATCGTCTTGAGTACCCTGTAACGATAACCGTATCAAGGTTAATTACGGTATCAAGGTCACTTTTTCAGTAAAAGAAATGGCGCCCGGGCCCATAGGCCACTTACTACAGTAACTTACTGTAGTAGTAGCTACTTAGTAGGTATAGTAGTATCTACAAACCCTCTTATTTTTACTGTGGATTTTAAGAATAATAAAGGTGTGTCAAAGGTCGGTGGATTGTTATATGCAATTTACACTTAGATGCTGTGAAAATATGCAATTTTCAGAAACGACACTACCAGTCGCACTACCAGTATCATCATCATCATCTCGGCGTTATGTCCCGGTTGCGCTCCCGCACAGCACGCGAGGGCCCGGAGTCCGCCTTCCTACTCTTCTTGGCCCACTTCGCTCGGTCTTCGGCATCCTCGGTGGTAAGGTTGTTGGCACGCATGTCATTCTTGTCGATGTCAAGCCATCGCTTCTTGGGCCGACCTCTCCTTCCCGTGCCTGGCAGGGGTGGCATGGCCAGACATTTGATCCCCACGTATTTTGCCGGTCTGCACAAGACGTGGATGGCCACGATGGTATGGACCATCGAAAGCGACACTCTTGTAGCTTATCTGCGATGTCACACACATCCACCGAAGCATCTTCATTTCCGTGACGCGCAGCTTCTGCTTGTGTCGCTCTAGTAGGGGCCAAGTCTCGCTGCCGTATAGGAGAGCAGGTCTAATAATGGTCTTATAGACCTGTCCCTTCAGCTTTATCGGCATTTTAGGGTCACAAATGATACCGTTCACCTCCCGTCATTTGGCCCAAGCAGCAGATAGTGATTTCAATACCAAATAAAGTGTACTGCATGAATGATAATTGGATAAACCAGTATCTATCTACAGTTCATCGTAAAATTCTAGAACATTTATTAATATAAATAAATAAATATAAATAAGCTTGGACAAATTCACACACCGCCATCTAGCCCCAAAGTAAGCAAAGCTTGTGTTATGGGTGTTAGATAACTGATAAACTGCTTATATACTTTTTAATATATTCTTATTATACATACTGCACCTAGACCCATAGCGGAAATTAAAATTCATCATTTCGATTTCTGCTCGGCCGGAAGTCGAACCCGGGACCTCTGCGTGGCGACCGGCATGTTAACCAACTGAACCACTCAGGTTGTCAAATATTATATTACAGGTATTTATTAATAACTTAATAAAACGATTGTCGAATTAAAAACATAAAGGCATTTAATTCAATGAACAGTATGTAGTTCAAAGAACAATAGAATACTCTGGTGGGCTATTTGAGTACAGTAAATACATATTGTACAGTCAACAGCACGTATACATTACTATTTCAAATTTTAGGAGTTTGAAATGTTAATTTAAGTGTAGATTTTTGTAAGGAACTTTGGCGGTGCAGGGATAATGGTAGCCGCCAATGTTGGCAAGCGAAGATGGAGAGAAGGTAGAAAAGGGTAATTACCCACCTGGCCGGGTGTTGTGACCAGGGGACCAAGGGTCCGACAGTTGATCGTGGGAAGTTGCATATATGCCGTAGAAGTTGGCACATTTCTCTAGCGCGATGTAGGATTGTTAGCGCCATCTATGTGCGGATGCTTGCCAACCTTGTGTTTGTGTACTCGTAATGTGAGTATCGTTGAGTCTTCCCTATTGGAGCAGTAGAGCGATAGATGTCGCCACAGAACCGTTAACGGAAGTATCGGTAAAAATCGACTATAGGTTTGTAGCCTGACTTTTCAGCTTGTATTTTTTTACCGAAAGGAGTTCAATTATTATTTCCTAAGGTTTCTAACATCTATAATACACCCATAATTATAGTAAAGAAAAGGTGAAAAAATCCGTACGAATCCGGGGCGGGTTTATAAATGTGGAGCTGTATCACTAGGGCGTCTCTTTACTCACCACCAATCCTAATTGGCAAAGGTCGTGCGACCAAGGTCGTGCGACGGGCGGTTTCGAGGTCTCCTATTGGTCGGGCGACGTCCGTCCTACGACGGACTTTCAGATTCTCAGACTTTCATTCAGACTCCCAAATATTTTGCGGGAACAGCCCAACAAGCACAAGTAGCAGTACAAAATATCACTTTTGGTGTAACTCAGAACAATAAGAGTTAATAAAGATTTATAATTGTTCAACCGTGAACTTAGAGCTGCGCATTACGCTTTTGTCTGTATAATAGCATCATAAAAGCAGGTACGGATACTATTGTTACGGGCTCGGAGTTAGTGTAGATGTCAAAAATGCTGTCTTACAGCTACTAGCATTTCTATACTGCATTGGTAGCTTAAGAGCATTTTAATGGTAGTAAAATATGATAATTGCTGCATAAAAGTGTAGACTTATACCATTGAAATGCTAGCATCTAATAAGAGTCACTGTGAACTGCCATACAGCCATCAGTTTTATGTACAAATAGAGTGATTTATCGCATAAAGTTACACATCGGTTCACCTCAACTCTGTTATACAGCTTTTTAACATCTTTTGAAAAGCTGGTTAAAAGTGTTGTATGAACACACGTGAACACCAAAGGTGTTGTGAGATACTCGTCTAACTCTGAAATACAGCATTTGGTTGTAAATTGGCTACATAAAAATATAACTATACTGTTATAGTCCGCATAATAAAACCTGTGTTACCTATTCTAGGGCACATTGAGTAATATTTTAATTATTTCCGTATATTATAACACCTAAAGCTGCAATCAGGTTCACATTAATTAATAATTCAACGGTCACTTCAACGGTCATTTCGAGAGGTCATAGTTCTTGCGAAGGTAATCAAACTGCGACAGTACATATTTCAAAACACGGTTCCGTACATAATATAAATTAAGTGATGAGTTGTATAAATGTGGAGGAAGATTCCAGTGAAGATAAACAAAATACATAATACATAATTTTCTGAAGTCAGTTCCGTAATGCACCACGTACAGCAGACGTCGCAGTGCAGATGTGTTACACCCAGTAGAAATAAAATGTAAATTAGTATGCGTTGAACATAAGGATTTCCAATATTTTATACCCTTGTTACATACATTATGATTAAAAAGACTTAAATTTTTTATATTATTTTATTTATCAATTTAAAAAAAGTTACTTGAAACTTGATAATAATAAATATACTTGGACAATTCACAAAGTAAGTTTAGTTATTGCTACAGCCATGAAAGTCATGCTTAATCTTACACCACTACATCTGCACATAAGGCATGAGGCGGCTACAACTGTGATACGTTTGAAACACTCTAAATTATGGGGGCAAAACCTTATCCCACACGCTGATCTTCTGCAGGAACCAGTAAAAGAAGCCCATGTTAGTTCACGATTTGTTAACTTTTTTTAATTTGTAACTGTAAACAGACAAAAAAAGACATAATTAATAGATAGTAGTATTAAAACACTAGTTTGGATATAAAAAGAGCCAAAAGCGAGTTACATAACGAGGGCTCTAACAATACAGTAATTTTACGTATATTAAAATTATTAAATTGTAAGTGGTTGATGTTTTGCAGAGGATCCCTAAAACTATAAAATTCATTTTAAAAAGTAATGCGTTACAGTAGTTCACATAAATGGTTTTAGCATTGATGTGAATCATAATAATGCTATTAAGAGCCGTCAGGCTGCATTTTGGTTCACTTGAACTATTATTTACTGGAATAAGCATTACTGAGGAACCAGGGTGAACTCTTGTATAGCCACGGGAAATAATTTAGCATTAAAACAGTTCACATACGTTTCATACGAATGTCGCCATTTTGTTACTACCTTATCACTAATAAAGAATGTTTTTTATCTTATATTAATGAATTCTGACTTTAATTTCACGTTAAAAATACACTAGTTCTAATATAAAATAAAAACTTTGTTTAATTTTATGTTAGACACACAAAAAAAACATACATATATTTTTTGACGTGTTTTTTTTTCTGTATTAAATACTGTATTTCTAATTAAAAACGAAATATTTTCGAGGCGCGTAAAAGTTTTGCTATAAAACCATATGAACATTCACAGTGAACTTGCATTCCCAGTTATTTTCACAGGTTATAATGTTAAAAGTGTACTTACTAAGATAACACAATTATTACACCTTCACCATAATCACTTTATCGTCACTTAGCTAAATTAATATGTCACAGGTCGGCTGTATCTTATTTATTTCGTTAGAGCTATGACAAAATAAGTTTAAGAACATCATCAAAGGGTAATCGTGAACCTAAAGCGTTATTTAGGACTATCAGTTACCATTCCTTAGTGCTTAGCCTGTATAACAGGACACTCGTGTTCTATTAAACAGCTGATAAACAGCCTTGTGACCCATAGTAATTCCAATATACTGCTATTATAATGCTTTTATATAGCAATGTGAACTAAATTAGAACCAAAGGCTGAATAATTTGTGCCCATTTAAGCATTATATTAGTGTTAGCAGCGCTGTCAACACCCTTGTTACACTGTCTTGTGCAGCTTTTAGTTTCCGTGTTACACCGAACGTGGTCTCTTATAATGCTACTTGTGCTACTTGGGAGTGCTTCTTTACACGGATAAAATAATAATCATCACATCAAACCCATAAACGAGGGCCCGGTGTCCGCCTTGACCATGATCCAGGATTTGGCGATCAGATAAATTCAGTGGAGTGACTACCATTTGACCTCCGTGACCCTGCTACCAGGGGAACCTGACCAGATTGGATCATGGTTACAAATTTAGTTGCCTGAATGTGCAGGTTTCATCACGACGTTTTCCCTCACCGTAAGAGCATCGGTTAGTATTCAACTAATGTACATAACTCAGAAAAGAGTCATTGGTACATGGCCGCAGCGGGATTCGAACCCGGTACCTCTCGCTTACGAGTTGGATACTCAACCGCCCGGCCACCGACGCTTCTTTACATGGCTATCCTACTTATAACATATATTAACGTGTTACGAGGTTGCAAGTGAACTAGAATCCCCATACAATTATGTCGTCGACTGTACTTGTGCCGGCGACAACACAGAGGTTCCTGTCACATGACTCTTATCTGTATTGTGTTACTGATAAAAATGGCAAATTAAACAATCGCAGCTTTGTGTTGCGGTATAAAGCGGTTAAGGACTATGGGATTTATAATTTACGATACGAGTTCATTGGTGTGGGTACTTCAATTCGGCCTTCATTACTGAAGCCTCCTCCACAAAATATAGAAGGTAGTCATCTTGGCATCGATATCCCGGTCTGAAGCCTCCACAAAATATACGTACTCATCTTGGCGTCAATAACTAGGCCTGAAGCCTTCTCCACATAATATAGGTTATCATCTTGGTATCGATATCCCGATTGGTTCGCCTTAACCATGATCCTTTAGTAGTTCAGGTAATTACAGTGGAGCGAGTACCATCTGACCTTCGTGATCCTGGTAACAAGGGAACCTGACCAGATTGGATCAAGAAAACCCATTGAGGCGCCTGAAATGTGCAAGCTTCGGCCGCGGGATCCTGTGCCTTACTTTTTCATATCCGATGTAAGTAACTAGAGACAGAAGAGACGGCATTAGAATGCGAGCGCTCGCGTAAATGCGAACTGTACAAAAATCGGGTCCCCGGCCTTAACCTTCAAACCAACTATGTATGATTGTGATTCGTTTCGATGTCAAAAACTATTAGATTCATATAAATTGCCGCTATCCTAAAAAAATCCTTACATTCCAAACTGTACCGTCTTGAGATAGGATTAGTTACAGAGTAGAGCCCCTTGACACAACAATTGGCAGACCTAGATTAGGCCATGGTACCCATAATTACGGCGGGCCCGCCGAGGAATGTGGGCGGTCGCCGGAGGTGTCGTGGATAACAAGGCTTCCGCTGCTCTCATGACCGCTGCTCGCCGACGAAGTTTAATGGGTATACCGGCGACTGTTGGGAGTCCCAAACATGCCCTCGCTCCCCCTATGGAGGGCACCGTACGTAATGCATTATTCGCATGAAAAAAATAGAAGGCCATGATACCCGTCATATCCATCCCCAGACTTGACATGTTTTCTTTATAACATGGATTTATTTCTACGCTTTACGATGATCTTCTTGTGGCATGTAACAGGCAAACAACTGTAGGTTTGTATGTGTTAACCTATTATCTTAACGTTCAGGGTGACATTTGCGCCCTTGCTTTGCCTGAACGGTAAATACCACGTTGACGGTAACATGCGACGGGGTGACAATAACTATCACAGTTCTGGATCTTCTATAAACAAGGTGGCAAGCTCGTAAGAAACTACGGTAACCGTGTGATATTTTTGTGACCATTAAAAACATATATCCTGATTTTGACGATCTTCAAATTAAGGCGACAAATTGGGATTTTTATGAAAGGATAAGAATTTTACGCCATTCAAATGCAAATTAAGCTACAAATTTCTCTACCCATTTAAACAAAATAAGTAGATGTCGGTTACGTGAACGAACGAAGTACGTGACGGTCAGACGATTTCCACTTTTAAGAAGCTAGTGAAAGAGCACTACTTCACGTTGTGTGCCTGAATGTGCTATAGCTGAATGTGCCTTTAGTATATTTATAATAGTATATATATGTATGGCCGTGTGGTGTCCGGCGGAGTAAAATAGCACCAACCCTTTACACTCATGGGTGTCGTAAAAGACGACTAATGTTTTCGAGGCAAAATATCAAGAGCCTCCGTAGTCTGGGAAATGGGCAGCAGCATTTTCCATCGTTATATTCCAACACTGCAATCTCCAATCCGCCTGCCAAGCGTGGAGATGATGGCAATAATCTCCTCTTTCGTAGGAGAGGTCCTAAGTCCTGCAGTTGACTGTTACGGGGTGTGATGATGATATATGTATTTAGACAAAGTTATTGTGCGTAACTTATAATAATATGTACGTAGGTATATATAGATATATTATGCATATTTATTTTTAGTTGTATTGTGCTCGTCTTATCGGCGTCTATAATGACATCTCTCTCTGGTAGGCCTGCTGGAAGAGATTTCTTTCTAGAGATAAGCAGTGCCTGTTGTGTCTTATACTTCTGTACCATAACGTATGTTTTATGTTGTGAACAATAAACTATCGAATAAATAAATTAATTTTGATGTTTTCGCGATTCTACTTCAAATAGCGTAGTGCTACTTACAATGCTGAGAGAGGAACCATAGTTCGTACGTACTTACTTCTTTCACAGGAACAACACAGTAGCCCGTTTTTCTTTTCTAGGAACGAACTGTTTGATTTACTAAATTGACGGATTTGTCGGGTTGTACGTACATGGGAACAAACAAGGATCCAACCAGGGGCAGAACCAGTTTTTCCAAAATGGAAGAGTAGATATCCAATAACGTGGTCACAGTACACCAGTATAGTCAGGCAGGGACCGTGAACTTGAAACAATGAAATTGTTTTTGCACTTTTGTAACTACTACTTGCTACGAAACTCCCTCATGTAACAATTTACTTTCCGAGTACATACATTAGCCGTGTGGTGTCCGGCAGATTAGAATATCATTACCCCTTACACTCATGGGTGTCGTTCAAGGCGACTAATGTTTCCGAGGTAAAATATCTAATAAACTTCCGAAATTATGGCAATAAACTTCCCTTTCGTGGGAGAGGCCCTAAGTCCTGCAGTGGACTGTTTTGGGCTGTGATTATGATGGCATACGTACCCACAGGCTGTATATAGACTATTGGAAATACCGACTGGAACTACTCGAATCAAAGATCATTTTGCATAATATTCAACTGTTTTAGTTCTTATTATGAGGAGGGATGTACCATGTATTTGTTCTGTGTACATCAATGCCTACAGCAGACTATTGTCATAGAGAAAAAAATACTATCTATTGTGGACGAAAGCAGGCAAAATAACTACATATTTCAAACCTTATCTATAATTATTCGTTAGCCAAAAATTAAATTAATGTTTTTTCTTATCAAGTCGGTGGGCTAAACTTTGACTTAAACTTCATTCACCCAGTATTCGGCGATGCATACAGCGTTCGGATTGGCCTCGAACCTACCTAAATTAATTTACATAAGTGAGTATTTACGAGTTAGTAAACTCGGGGTACCGCATGGAGGCGTGCACTCCCCTTTGCTCTTTTCAATATTAATTAATAGCATAACCTTTGACCTCTCCTCTTTCTATCTAGTCGTGACAGAATGTTGGAAATTCCTGCTTTACAGGCTTTTGTGATATGTCATTCGCACTTCAAGCCGCCAGGCTCTGGAATGCACTTGCTCGAGATATAAGATGCGTTGTAGAGGTAAGGATCGGGTGGTTTTTGATATCGTGTTGAACTTTTGTCTCCATACTAAGCCTGGAGATGTAGATCCAACACGTAGAGACAGCCGCCTTTAGTTAATAACTTATAGGTAGTAATTTTATTGTTATCTAAAATTGTTATTTTGTTGTGTCGTCTTTAATTTTGTAATTTCTGTATACTTTATATTGTGTGCAATAAATTGTTAAATAAATAAATAAACTAATAATCGACGTTATAACTGTGCAATTACGTTGATTTAATCGCAGGGGGATCTTACGTTTTCAGGAGGTCTTCGGATTAATAGAAGAAGCTCTGGGCCTAGTTCTCCTTTATTAATTATATTGAAATGTCTATTGCAGCATTAAAATGTTTTCTCAACTCTTCGACAGTCAGGGACGTATTAATAAAGTTTTTTAGGTAGAGAAAATGTGGAATTTGAGATGTCACAGCGCGATAATCGCCCCAGAGAACTGAGGATCCCACCAAAAGTTATAAAATCCACATAATATCATTCCTACATCTTACAGCCCACTACCAACCTTTTTTACATTCTTGCTCATTACAATATCTTCAGCTAGTCGGTTGAGCCACACGGGACCTACTTGTTTTTGTGCATTGGATTAGTTATTTTTACCAGTCATTCCTTTTAAATTTTTGACGACCTGAGTGGTTCAGTGGTCATAATGCCAGTCAATCACGCAAGAGGTCCCGGGTTCGATTCCCGGCCGAGCAGAGATTTAAATGATGAATTTTAATTGTTACGGGTCTGGGTGTTCTATGTATAATAAGTATGTAATTTAAAAAAGTATATAAGTAGTATACCAGTTAGCTAGCACCCATAGCACAAGCTTTGCTTAGTTTGGGGCTAGATGGCGCTGTGTAAATTTGTCCACGATTAAAAAAAGAACATGTGCTCGTTTTAACACTTCTCATGCAGTATTCATATTTTATCTAGTAATGAATATCCAATAAATAAGTATGAAGGCTGATAAGGCTTATCAGCAATCGCAGAGTGGTTATTGCATTGAGACGTGCCAGCGTGCCCCTTTGATGATGTGCAGCCAAATTACCACTGATATTAGATAAGTTTATCATTCAGATCTTACATTATGATATTGAAATGAGCTACCTGATTCACGTAGAAAGTGTATAAATATGTTGTGAGTACGCAAGTCTTTATCTAAAAGAAAAAATTCTTAATATTTATTATCAATATCAGGTAACAAAAGGATGCACCGAAATCGATAACTATTTTAATTCTACGAGTAAGAAGTTACCACTCCCTTAAGTAAACCTAATAAACTTAAACAGTTTACCGTCTTGACAGCCTGAGGAGTCCGCATGAATACCTACAACTGGCTTACATGTCTGCCGTAAAAAAACTAGTAGGTAGCCAGAGAAAACACAGGCATATCGGCTAGTCTTCTCAGTGACAACAACGGTAACGGCGACAGTTACCACAGTTCAGCAGGTGGGCTGGGTGTGTCACTGAGTTACTTTGCCGCTGACGTGCCCAAATTGTGCACGGGAGTTTGCGGCTAAGATCAGGGGCTCTATTTTTGATTCGCTCGCATCGATTCGAACGGTTTTTAATTATGATCCTCGGCACAATAAAATCATATTTTTTAAACCACGTTCATCATCATCATCGTGGCGTTATGTCCCAGTTATTCCTCTGCACGGCATGCGAGGGCCCTTGGTCCACCGTCTTGATACTCCTGGCCCACCGCGCTCGATCTTCGGCATCCTTGGTGGTGAGCTATTGGCACGCATGTCATTCTTGACTACGTCAAGCCATCGCTTCTTGGGACGGCCTCTCCTTCCCGTGCCCGGCGGGGGCAACATGGCCAGACACTTGTTCCCCACGTAAGTTGCCAGTCTGCGCAAGATGTAGCCATACCATCGAAGGCGGCACTCTTGCAGCTTGTCTGCGAAGTCCGCAAGCGAACGGCGCATCCACCGCAGCATCTTCATTTCCGTGACGCCTAGCTCCTGCTTGTGTCGCTCTAGTACTACTACTAGAGCGAGTGGTGCAACACAGAAAGAGTACGCTTGAAAAGTAGAGACAGTCAGCATTATGCACCAAAATATCAAATTTTTCATGCCGAAAAGAAATTTAAAACCGTTTGAATCGAGGCGAGAGATTCAAAGATATGGCCCCAGATCTAATTAGGGATCGAAGAGGTCGCAATGGCCGAAATCTGTCGGAAGATTAGGTACTATTATTATTAATTTGCCACTCCAAACTCTTAAACCATAGCATTTCAATTGTGGAACCCTTCATACAATAGGTATAAACAATCCGCTGTCGGTCATGTCACCTGGTAATTACAATTCGTAGTGCGCGACTGTTTATAATTTCAAAGAAATATATTGCGACCTTGGCGTTCTCGCATAGTTACAGTAAAATTTATGCTTGTTTGATGAGTTCACTTTTCTAAACAAGTTTTACTATAGGAAGGAATCATAAATTTCAAATTTATATGCGTTCACACAGCATCCTGTTTCTTTTCTAAAGATGTACACATAAACCATTTTTAATTGAGTACGAATATAACGAATATAAACGAATGGATGGAGTATAATAAATATGTAGAGTAGGCTCATAGGTAGTGCTTAGGTGCCTAGGTACAGCTGTGTAGCAGTAGCAGGAAGTGAGAGCTTCACATTTCACTGCATATTCTCACAGATTTTCAACTAAAAACAATGAGTGTGTAGGTACTCAGGCAGCCCCAGCATTCGTTGCAACCACGTAATATTAGTTGCGTCCGTAGGCACCTACTTCTCGAACTTAACTGTTTTCAGTTTTATATATCTGTCAGTTTAAGCAAGTAGGTACCTACTTACCTACTCAATAATTAAAAATAGAATTTTCATCTTCATTAGTAACTGTATTGGTGAGCTTATCAATACGTGACGGTTGTCCTTTCCAAACAGTTATCGCCAATATTGATTTATTGTTTTGTTTGACGTCGGCATTATCAAATTCAATTACCATTCTAGTCATTTGGGTCGTTATAATAAATTGCACCCATTCTACCTATAATAAAAGTAAAATAATATCTACATACAATTATTATCAATTTAATTAAGCTTTGTCATTGTGATGGGTGTCATATGATACCTACTATCTTCAAGTGACCTTAGAAGTTCCGATAGGGTGAATGATCCGCCCAGCCCACACCACTAATAAGAGAATGTTGGAATTTTATTTTATACCAAACTTACCACTGACTGGTTGACTGCTCATCAGGCAGGCCGTAAGCTTGTTGCCACTTTAGTAGTATAAAAAAATCTGGAGACCCTTCTAAGTGATTGAAAATATTCGTTATTGTTATTTCTTTCTTGAAACTTGGTGTTAATGGTCTTCGAAATATTTATTGGACACGGACTTATTTACGCTGTTTCCAAATTTTTACCCGTAAGGTAATGAAAATGGGGTAATAATACTTATTTTCTTTGACTTTGCTCACACGAGACGGTAACTAATAGGTACGCTATCTAAAAGTACCGGTTTTTAATAGAAAATAACAATTCTACGTTCATCCATTACATTGTAGAGGAGATTTCCAAAGAAAATAATTACTTGGAAATTTCCACGTCCTTTCACGTTGAAATAGCGTGTACTCTGCAAAAAAAATACGACAACTAATTATGTTTAGGTAATCACATAAAACTTCTTCAAAGCTTTTGGCACTGGAATTTAACGTGCCATTAGTCTGGGATTTCTTTGTTACAATTCGTTTTCTGCAGTACCAACAAGTTTAGTTTCTTTTTTAAACACGTTGGCAATACCGAAAGTGTATAGTTCAAAATATGCATAAAAATATCGAATTTTCAATACCGAATGTAAAAATTTAACACCGTTCGAATCGAGGCGAGCGATTCAAAAATAGGGCACATGACGGAAGATATGGGGACATAGGGACAATGCTGCATGTTCATGAGGCTCCACATATCAAAGCGCCAAAAAAATTCATCCTACAGTTTCTGAGATATTCAAAATGTCGGAGATTCGTAAACGTAAAAATCCATGACCGAAGATGTGCAGAGGAATGATACCCTTACAGAGCTGCTAGCTTACGTTACCAGGGGTATGCATATCATCGTGATAACCAACAACTTTTACTATGGCACCAGATCTGAAATCGTGAAAAAAATCATGCAATTTAGAAGATTTCGTTTTCAATTTTGTATGAAACAGGCGATTTCTTTTCGTGATTTCAGAGTTCGTGCCATAGTAAACGTTGCTTGTTATCACGAGCACACGCATACCCCTTGGTATCAAGAATAAATTTAAAGTCATTTACGTAGGTAGGTATCTAAAGTTACATAGATAGGTACTAATAATCAATTACTTATCTGAAAGGCATAAAAATCAACACAGATGTTCAATTGTACCTAAGCCCAGAAATAATGTATAATAAGTATGTCTTCAAAAGTATAAAAGTATTTAATCAGTTATCTAGCACCCATAACACAAGGTTTGCTCACTTTGGGGCTAGATAGCTCTGTGTGAATTAGAGAAGAATATTTATTTAATATTTATTACCTAACATACAACTGTTGTTACTTGAGGCGCATCATCAGAGTAGCTACATACCTACAGGTATTTTATAATTTATTAGTTGAACATGTGTGTGTTCGATTGATTATTGTCGGGTAGGTCTCCGAACAAACAACAATCAACGCATACGAAACGAGCTCTAGCACGGAACGAGGACATGATCGGTAACGTAACAATCCGAATCTCTGAACTATCATCAACACAGCCCGTCACAGTCCACTGCAGGACTTACGGCCTCTCCCACGAAAGGGGAGGTTATTGCCATAATCTCCACGCTTGGCAGGCGGGTTGGAGATCGCAGTGTTTAAACATTTGAATGGAAAATGCTGCTGCCCATTTTCCAGACTACGGAGACTCTTGATCTTTTGTCTCGAAAACATTAGTCGCCTTGTACGACACCCATGAGTGTAAGGGGTTGGTGCTATTCTACTCTGCCGGACACCACACGGCCTATATATACTGAACTATATATACTATATAATGTGAAATGTGAACGACTTATATAAGTCGTTCACATTTCTCAGATTATTTGCAAGCTAAAGTGGCTGAATGGCTAAACACCCTACAGCCGTGGACCGTACGATACTACATAACGTGGACCCTCTTGTGGTGTCCACGCCAAGATTCAAAAGAACGTTTCTCGCTCGTACGATTCGGATGTGGAATGAGCTCCCAGCCACAGTGTATCCTTTGGACTATGACATGGGATCGTTCAAGTGGCACATTAGAGGTTTCCTGAGAGGCGGGCAACGCATTGGTAGCACCCCTGGTGTTGCTGATGTCCATAGGCGGCGGTGACCGCTTTCCATCAGGTGGCCCGCATGCCTGTTTGTCTGCCGGATAACATAAAAAAAAGCCGAGATCTCATTGTTTCTCTTCCCAATTCCCCCCCCCCACCTTTCCACAGAAAAGTTTAAACAACGTAAAATAACAAAGTGTTATAAAAGTGTAACTCTTGATAATTGTTTGTTTCTTTGTTTTTGTCCTTTCTTTCATAATCTACATCTTCTGTTGCCTTGTCTTCGACTGTTTTTGGCATAAATATATGAAGTGAAGGCCGAGCGAAGCCGCAAACAAAAGCTACATATAGTAATCATTTAGTGAGAAAATCCATGACCTACCGACCGTATGTTTCGCGAGTCACGTGCCTTTGTAAGCGACAGAGGTGATCGACCTATCACGCCTCGTGAAGCTGAAATGCATCTGAAAATTTGGAAGACGTCCAGATACCTTCACCTTGTCACCAATTTGGCAACAGCGTTCATTGCATGGAACAATGGCTTTATTGATTCGTCTTTTATTAGCTCTTAAGTCTAAAGCAGCCACAATTGAAAAGAAAGCCCGCCTGAAGGAATGTAGGTATACGGTTTCATATTCCATTAACAATTTTCGTAGTTATGGACGTTGCATATCGATCAACATTCCAGTCTATGATTCAGAGAGTTCAGTTTCTATTCGTGAATGAAGGTTAAATATGCAACGCAAAAATGGCTTACAGGAATGGTAACAGGTACCATTCTACACGTAGAGTCGTTATTATCAGTCGTATATAAACACAACAACTGCAGTTGCTGAGGAATCACACACCACGATGTATGTTTTTATTAGGATTTCCCATTTTACGTTCCTTGGTTATTAAGAAGCAAGTATTGAGGTGTGCTT
Source organism: Blastobasis lacticolella (assembly GCA_905147135.1). NCBI lineage: Eukaryota > Metazoa > Arthropoda > Insecta > Lepidoptera > Blastobasidae > Blastobasis > Blastobasis lacticolella. The sequence goes on along the minus strand of LR990042.1, from coordinate 4,774,000 downwards.
CTGAGAAGACACATCTCTGGCACAAAATAAAAACTTTTTAAAGGTATGTTTCGGGTCCCGCGTACCTTTGTTGTCGTCCCGTGACCATGATGCATGCAACTGCGTCGAAATATCGTTCTACTCGACAACAAAGGTACGCGGTAGGAAACCCCGACCATACCTTTAAATTGTGTGATAATAACCGCAATAGTTTAAAACTCCTCCCCTCTCTGGCCACTTCGATTAGTCGTGAAGAGACACCTAGTACCTACATGTAGTATTAAGTACTTAATCGCAATACAAATACTTTAAACACTGCTAGCTACAAATACTACAAATAAGGTACAGTGAAACATTAACATAAATCACGAAATAATTGCATGGACATTATTTACTTCTCGGCTTATAAGGCATATCTTTGTCATGAAACGAGCATCTATTTGCTCGCTCTGTTTTAAAACTTGTTGTTCACAATGCTATATAAATTTCCACTATTTAACTCGGTGTAAAGAAGATCTGTAATATACTTTACACCTTGACAGCATATTTAACAACTCAATAGAACTACCAAATAATGGAGAACAAAAAACAATTTTTACGCTACATAACATGAGAGGAAAAGTACCTACGTATTGCTACATAGGTGTATCTAATTAAGTGTTTAATGTTATGTAAATTGTATCTGATTGTAGAATCTTTTAGAGAATCAGCGTGACAATGTACTTCGTAACAGCTTATTGTTATTACTTTTTTAAATTTCTTTCTTTCTTTATTAAATAAATAAAGTAGGTAATTTTTCTTATTGGATTCATATATTTCCGAAAAAAGTTTTCTATCCCCTGGGTTGACGGACAAAAGCAATTAAATTCATCATAGTATTCTAAAGGATAAGTACCCTAAATAAATAAATTGCTATTTGTTACGGATGTTTAGTTTAAAGTTTTATATTAAAATTATAATTGCATTATTAAATGTATGAAACTGTAAATTTTTTGGCGGTTTATAAATTACACGAATACCTACAACTAAAAAAAATATAGCTTTATTATTAGAAAAGATATTACAATTATGTAATATGGTTGAGCTAACAATTCATTTTATATTTTGCATCTCTGATTCCCAAACTAGTAGAGCAAGAGCCCATGAGGGCCAGACCTTCCTATTGTCCGTAAGTATGAAAGTTGTTCCATGTGTGTCCCCAACACAGGTAAGAATGATCCCCACCCATGAAACCTGGATCGTGGTTCCTTTGGCAGGTAACAGGTAACAAAGGTGTATAAAATCTTATCTCCAATTTCTTAAGTTAGCAAGCTCAATTTTTTTGTATTTTATTCGTAACAGCATTAATACTCACGATGCTCATTGCCAGACACATAGTATGGTTACAACCCTCCGCCGGACACCCCTAAACTATAATTCTCTGTAATTATACTTACCTTATATTAGGAAAGCTGAATTTTATAAATGTTATTCAGAGAATTATTAAACTGAGTTTTCTCAGTAGCCAGACAGTTTTTTGGGTTCTATAATCCTGCCAGACGCATTAAAAGTGTAATAGTTGCGAGAGTGGGGCTCATATACAACAACTGGTGCGAGTGAGACAGAGCGCTCGGTTCGGTGCGATCTTTTACTGCGCATCAGCTGTCGTCTATACTAATATTATAAAAAGGAAATGTTTGATTTTTTGTTTGTTTGTTTTTATTGAATAGGCTTCGAAACTACTGGTCCTATTTAAAAAATTCTTTCACCGTTGGGAAGCTACACTATCCCCGGGTGACCATCTTGGCGTTAATGTCCCGGTTGTGCTCTCGCGCACGAGGGCCCGGGGTCCGCCTTGACCATGATCCAGGATTTGGCAGGTCAGGTAATTACAGTGGAGCGACTGCCGTCTGACCTCCATGACCCTGCTAACAAGGGAAACTGACCAGATGGGATCATGGTTACACATCCAGTCGCCTGAATGTGCAGGTTTCATCACGATGTTTTCCCTCACCGTAAGAGCATCGGTTAGTATTCAACTAATGTACATAACTCAAAAAACAGTCATTGGTACATGGCCGGAGCGGGAGCGTAATTTTCTAAAAAATTACGGTTCATTAATAAAACTCCAATAATGTAACCCAAGGTGTAAAAAAATACCCAAAAAATTCCTTACATCGCGTGTGCTGCGAAAACTATTGATGATAGAACAAAATAATGTACTACGACTTTGCAGAACACATCATTATCTATAAAAAGTGTCACGACAGTATATGTCTAACTATTATAGTTATGTCACATGTATGCATATGTTCTTTTATTTTCAAAATTTAATTGAAATGCCGCCGCTAAAAAACGCTATTTATTGGTACTTTGCTATTAATCCTTATCAAAATCAATTACTTCATATTCACGACTGCTTCAACACCTTTATATAACTTTTTGAATTATGCAATTCAGACATTCCATTCGAGAGATATCACGAGTTTAAAAATGTGAATATTAGAAAAAATTTACTGATTAAATGTGAATATTAGAAAAATTTTACTGATTATAGATTAAAAAATTTATTATTCTGACTGTAATAATTTTATTTTATTAAATTTTTTGAGGAATTATAAAAAAAAATCACTAAACAATTTGGAATAAACGGTAGTATATGTTTAGCATAACATTGCAATGAACTGAGCGCTCTGTCTCACTCGCACCAGTTGTTGCATATGAGACACTTTTTATGCGTCTGGCAGGATTATAGAACCCAAAAAACTGTCTGGCTACTAAGAAAACTCAGTTTAATAATTCTCTGAATAACATTTATAAAATTCAGCTTTCCTAATATAAGGTAAGTATAATTACAGAGAATTATAGTTTAGGGGTGTCCGGCGGAGGGTTGTAACCATACTATGTGTCTGGCAATGAGCATCGTGAGTATTAATGCTGTTACGAATAAAATACAAAAAAATTGAGCTTGCTAACTTAAGAAATTGGAGATAAGATTTTATACACCTTTGTTACCTGTTACCTGCCAAAGGAACCACGATCCAGGTTTCATGGGTGGGGATCATTCTTACCTGTGTTGGGGACACACATGGAAAAACTTTCATGCTTACGGACAATAGGAAGGTCTGGCCCTCATGGGCTCTTAGACTATAGGGAATGTCCTGTATCTTGGGAATCAATGAGACGTACCCGGATAAGGATATTAGACAACCATTATTTTAGTACAGTTTAAAGATAAAAATAAAAACAGATATTATGACTAGAACTAAAGCTAGTGCATCTATTTACGATTATATTAATAGCATAATTAAGTGCACACTTAATTATGCTATTAATGTAATCGTGTGTGCTTGGAGACGGTATTTAACTCTTTTCTGTTGCAAACGGCAAGGGAATGGAACTCGCTGCCTGCACATGTTTTCCCTGAGCGCTACAACTTGGGTCTCTTTAAGACAGGTATGCACCATCGTAGACTACATCTGCACTTAACATCAGGTGAGATGGCAGTCAAATACCTGTCTATTTCATATTAAAAAAAAAAGACACTGGGAACAAGCTGTTAACCCTGTACTTGGCAAGATTTTTAATTTCGAAAATGTTGATAAATTATCGTTTATACATATGTGTCCTGAGATGTTCATTAATACGGGAAAAATAGTAAAAAAATATAAATTTGTTAAATAAAGTTTTATCGAGTGTATCACATTAGACACATTGCCAGATTTATAACAATTAACTTTAGAAAATTAAATGTATAATTAGCGCCACCAGGCTTTCGATTACATCCAAACATTTTATTTTCTAGCAAATACAATATTAATATCACATTATTACGTGATAAAATATCAAAATTATAAAGCAATTAACACTATACATAGTTTAAAACAAAGTCTCTTCCGGCCGTCTGTACATAGATAGAGTGATTCAAGAGGAAGGTTTATAAGCCAGAAAAAAGGGTAGGGTAGGGGTGAAGTAGGAGTACGCGAACAAAGTCGCGCCGGGTACAAGACATCACTTTTTTTAAGGTTCCCTACATAATAGCTGGTACCCACCGCTCCGCCTGATTTTATTTTACCTCATTTTTATCGTTTTTCTTTGTATGGTAATCAATCATACAAAAAAATCAGAAAGCTATTACGCTCCGAAAATAGGCGGACAAGAGTGGATGAATCGGGGGGCCTTTGCCCAGCAGTGAGATGATTCAGGATAATATATAGATAATAACAATAATAGGCATAACCTAATTTTGCATTTCTGGCAGAAAAAAATGGTTTGCCCCTTTGTACAATACGTGTACCTTTCTCTGATAGATGCTATGGTTGGATAATGAGCAACATTATCATAACGAACACTTAAACTTCAGAAGACTTTCAACAATTTCAATCCAGTTATATCAAGCACAAGGCCGATCCTGTATGGACTACTGCTGCCACCTCTGGGATGGATTGACCCGCAATTGATTAAAGCTAAGCTCGAATTGAAGTTGAGTTGCGCGTCAATGGGTTCTATAGGTTGCAGTTCGGAGAGTATGCGAAGCAGTTGCGGGACCTTATTCCGCCGGCCCCTTTTCGCCATTGGAAAATGCGATCCGGGCGAGCTCTTCATCCTTATGTCGTGGATCATTCAGCAATCAGCAGTTTTGGTTCTACGTTTAAAATTCGTACGATAAGGAATGGAACGTTTTGCCTGCGAATGTGTTCCCTATCATTACAATCTGGACGCCTTCAAAGCTAGAGTAATGGCTAGGCTGTTCCTGGACCGGCATCCTCCATCTTCGGCCGCATCGTCACTTACCACCAGGTGAGAAGGCGCTCAAATGCCTCTCTCGTCCAATTACAAAAAAGTTAAAAGTTGAAGATTTTATATTGATGAAGGTGGGGAGCTGCTATCTAAATACGTCGGGCGGAAGCAGTGTTGAAGTTCATCTGTAGATGAACTACTTTCATCCACTTCCGACTTAGCCCCCCGTATGGGAACAAGCACTACGAGCTGATAAGTTTTTTCTGCTGCTGACTTAGCTGATTATGCACCTATGATAGAAAAATCAAAAAGAATAGTATCAGTACAATTCCAGCAATGTCGCAAATTGGATACATATCTAAAAACATGTAGAACGCTGACTATCTAGCAATGTAGCATATTTGACACACTAAAAAAAATTGCTCATAATGGGTATTTATATAATGGGGCTTTTCGGTGCGTGAAAAACCCTTTTCTATAAATATAATATTATAACCTTTTCGAAAAAACCCACATTTGAACAACATTCGTACAAAATATACTAAAACAACATTATTTTTATCTTGCCATGCGCATACGGTTCAACCGGTTCGTCATATTGTGTTCTACTATTGTTTTGGTATTGATAATAACTAAAAGTTATTTTTTGGTAGGATCTCAATAATACTTTTCAGCATATAACACCAAAATGTTTTGAAAATACTTTTCAAATTACTGTGTAGATTTTTTAAAAGTGCAATGTATCAAATAATACACTGCGCCAAGAAAAGGGGTTAAGTAGGCACTACTATCACACAAACGTCACATGCATCTTCTATTCGTATTCTATATTATCTTAGCCTGGCATTTTCTGTGTGCAATACACAAAAACCCAAATTGTTTTGAATAAATACTCCGCTTATCACTATCAGCCAGATAAATAAAGAGCGTGACATTTTATGCTAATGACAGTTATAAAAAGCCACGCTAATTTTTTATATTACCGACGTATTTACTTTCAGATAAACGAAAACAATTCTAAGATGAGAAGGCAAAAATTACTAAAGTCATTGACAGCAAATTTCATAAATTTTAAAGATTACTATAAATAAATAAGCCAGTTTTTTTTAAATATGAGTACCTAAAACTTATACGCTTATTAAAACTAAAATATAAACAATCTTGTAGATATAGTGCTACTCTGACCCGGTGGCCAAAACTGGAACTGGAACTGGGTAAATGGCGGCACTTCATATATTATTAATGTATTCGACACCCGCCAACGGGAACTCTTCAAATATTTAACTTTCAGTGATAAGTCTAGCATTTGCATTCAGAAAAGCATCATATGGTGAAGTGGAGCTGATGAAGAAGAACACAGGCCAACGTAATTCATCAACAATAAGCATTTTATAGGTAAAGTTTCTCGATAGTTAAGATGTTATTATAACAAAATAAATTAAAATTAATAGTTATTATGGAAATGGTTTCATCGAACATATCTGATGATGAAGCCGAAAGGTAGGCCACGGAACCCGTCATAAAACAATGTATCCAAGTTGTGATTTCGCTTATAGAATTGCAATAAGATGCACTCCGGCTATAAAAAAAATGGTAATATCCCTTGGTCTGACGCTGAAGCTGAAGGATAGTCACCGGTACTCAATTTAAGACCATGTATCTAAGCCGTGTTTAGGCTCATTAGAATTGTTTAGCTTTGGTTTTAATAGTAATATATCCCTGATTTGGTGATGGAGCCGAAGTTCGGCGTCCGAATTTCGTCATAAACCAATGTATCCCACTCGTGTTTTGGCTTATTGGAAGAGTCGTGATGTGCATTCTGGCTATAAATAAATGGAATGGTAATAACCCCTGGTCTGATGCTACAGCCGAAATGTAGGTATCGGAACTCCATCATAAAATAATGTATCTTATAGCTGTGTTTGAGCTTATTAGACATAGACAAATCTGTATTTGACACAAAAAATTAGGATTGTCATGAGATGCACTTGGGTTGTAAATAATTTTGATGTCAACGATCTGTCGTCACGTGGTCGACTTAATTATTTTTTGGCCTTCCAAACTTATGACCCGACCGTGGCCTATATTGCACAACGTTTTTGCAAAGTTTATCACAGATACTGAAGTAGATAAAACCATCGAATTTCTCTCCATAGACCACGGTTTACCAGCGGTATAAATAAATTTTTCGGTGGTCTAATAATCTAAACAGCAGTGTTAACAGCATTAGTTTCCAAAAAAGTACGTCCGGGCTCCTAAAATAGTACGAAAATGGCTAGAAAGGTACGGTTTACCTACTCTTCTATTTTATCGGCCTTGAGAGGGGGGGGGGGGGGGTCTAGATCAGTCGTAAGTTGAATTATAGACACAATAAACTGCGTTATATTGACAAGACAAGACCTTATTTACTCGCCGGTGGTGCCAGTGAGCAAAAACACGTCAAAATCATCCCTTCCTTCCATTATTTTACGGTATTTTGCGGACAAGAAAGGCAAAGTGATCACCCCGTCAGCAAAATTTAGCAATTTGTAAAAACGTACTAAATAGTACGATGTGGAGCAAAGTACGCCAAAGGTACGACAGTCGGCCAAATAGTACGTAAATCGTACCAAAAGTTACGATCTGGCAACGCTGCTAAACAGCGCTGTCTCTTACGAATACAAGTACCGCGATTAGTAGATTCATCCCTAAGAATTTGATATATTCCGCTAGGTATAGTAGAATGTTCACCCATAAGTAATCGCTTTCGATAAATCAGTTATTATTTCAAGAAAAACAAGCAAGACATATACAAAAAATATTTTAACAAAAAAGAATCGACTCTGAAGGTGCACCAAACTGTTACATTAGTTTCTCCAATTTACCACAATTATCCCTTTTTATCCTAACCATAACCTTACGAATTAGGCGTGTACCACAACTTAAACAATTTTTGTTATTCTTGGAGCCAAGCAAATTATGTTTGAATAGCAACCGAGATAGGCTTCCAAAGCTATAAAGCAATACCTAGCTAGCCCTACCTATTGTAAGTAAAGTAAAGTAAAACACATTTATTACACTCAAACACACAGCACAAAACTCTTAAAGTTAAATTTAAAAAATATAATCAAACAGAGACATAAACAAAACCAGAATAAGAAAAAATATACTCTAATCTCGTTACTTGTGCCATGTGGAGAGTGCAATGGGGCCACACTCAGCATATGGCACGACAGTTGCCGTGACGCTGGTTTTCAGTGGACCCTCTTGCAAAGTTAGTCTAGCGATAGGTCGTGTGTGTTTCACTTCGTTATTATTATTATGCCAACTATAATACTTACTGTTCAACCGTCAAAGAATTCCCTCACTGAGTAATCGGCTTTCCCAGCCAGAAAAAGCTTGACATTGTCTTTGAGTCTTTCATCGTTCTATTTATACCTAGCTATCTTATAAAGTAGAATAAATACCTATTATTGTAGTCCTTTGGAGGTTCCAGTGCGAAGCCAATTGGCCTGCCATTTTTACCCGTGTCACTCGCATCGGTCCGTAAAAACCTGAAAGATATAATCAAGGTATTTAATAACCAACTCTGGAATCCCTACACGACTTCAGACAAACCACCGAGCATTAACAGGCCTTTCAGACATGGAGTTCCTGTTTGAAAGGCATGTCCTTAGAACATATGATAAGTAAACACCTTATCACAATAGGTCTTATTGGCAGGGCCAAATATTGGTAGATAATGACCGGTTGAACATTTGTTACCCTAATAATCATATACACGTACTTAAATGGTATATAACGTATGTGTAATTAATAAGTAATAAAGTAAAGATAAATAGAGCAACAGTCACAAATAACTTTTAGCCAGTTATATTAAAGTACTTAGATAAGTAGTTATATGAAATTCGGTTTAAACAAAATATTCATGGAAGTACAACATAGAATACTTCTAATATTGTAGCATCTAATATTGTAGCACTCATAGCATAATGTTCCAATTACATATGCGAAAACAGTCGTTTAAGGGTACACTTTTTTCACGCCAGAATATAAAATTTTTAAAAATTACTTTTCTATACAGCATTTCCCATACCATTTTCATTACAGCTGTATCGTAAAATAACTTCTTAATCATTATGCAACACTTTTGTTTTTTTAATTTTTGTCGGGCGCTCGGACACTCATGTTTTAATACCCCCTTTTATATGACAGTTGCATAAACTACTATTATTTACTACTGAGTGGATGGATATGCAAAACATAGGTATCGGCGTCTGTGATGGGCTATGGGGTCTATGATGAACTTATTGGCTAAGCTCTTTGATTTCTAATAGTTGCTTTTCTAGACTTGCTTGCTTTTTCTTTTAAACAGAGCTTTTTCTGGCGGTTACGGTGGATGTTATGTCAATTGGATGTCTTATAAGTAACTTGCGACCGGCTTCGAAAGGGTTGTCTAGGCTTTTCTTTACTATAATGTGCATGGACTATACGTATAAACTGTCTAGAAGAAATTCTCTAACTGGTAGTAAAAACGGCATCAAAATCTAAGCGTGCTTTATAAGATGTTAGCGGATCAGACAGATATACGTGGAAAGCGGCTTTGTTTTATGTAGAGCAATAGCAAAAGAAAAAACGACATATAGAGATACTCATAAAAAAGTAGCTCTAATTATATTATTTGTTCAAAATGCTTTGGAGTTCTTCTTTATAAATGTTTCGAAGTGCTATTTTATTTCGTAAGCAGTCATACAGGTGGACACAATTTATTTCTATCGTAGTTATATTTATTAAATCCTATTTTCCGTAACGAATCACGTCATAAAATAATGTAAATATTTAGCTATCTATTAAGTATCAAAACACAAATCCAAACTCAACTCACTTTTCATCGGCCATTGTTAACTTAATTAGTTTGTAATAAACAAACAACTATACTATTTTACTTTTTAAAACACTATTATCACAGAACAAGGTCTAATTACTAGTACTATCACATAATAAACAATACGAAATGAGAATCACTTTATAAATTATATGAAACAATTTTTACAAAAGTTCGTAAAAGTCGCGCATATTGGTAGGGCGCGGTCGTGCGCACTCCTTCGCCGATCGGTGAAGACTGAACCCTGATAAGGAACTTTTCTCGCATATATGGATCATTTTCCCGCGTATTTTCGTGTGTTTTGTTTGTTATGCCTACGTCATGCGTTTACTAGATACCTACCACACGTACGTAGGTAAAAGCCACATCTGCCGAAGAACCGACAACCGTAGTGAAGGACGATATGTGTGGGCGTACAATAAGAGGCCTATAATCGCTCTTTGGACATTCAAATTCGTCATTTTTTCTAGTCACAAATAACTATGAAAAAGTCACTGAAATCTTTATTTCAGGTAAAATACCTTATTTTCAACGGTTTTCGTAAATACTTTATTGTCGTAGATCGTTTAAAAATATCGTTGTTAATTATAGAGATAATAAAATATCGAATTCGATATGTAGCGGCGCGAGAATAGGCGTCCAGGGCCTCGATTCCGCTAAATTACATGTGTAACTTTAATTGGATCGTAATAGCAGCTCAACGGCACTTTTAATTGTAGCATATATAGTTATATGTCAAAGCACTATCAAGAACGCGTAAAACTACAATTGACCTACGCTTGCGATTCAATTACAATTCAATCGAGCCATTTGTAGCAGTAGCAGAATACCAAAAACGTGTCAAACTGCCATTTAGTTGCGTTTGCGATCCACTTACAATTCAATCACGTCATTAGTAAAATAGCAGAGTTGAGGCCCTGAATGTATTGGCGCTCATGACGCCTACGATTATGTATGGCTTATGATGATGATGTGATGAAAGTGGATACTACTAACTGCGTATAGTAATCATTTCTTCCTAATTTCCGTATTCTTTTATACACGCTCTACTTATGAATTTGTGTTAGGGGAATCGAAATAGGCAAACAGAAATATCTTAAAATACTCGACTCACAAAAAGCTATTTAAAACGCAAAAAATGATTCCCAAAACATGATGCAATAACTTATAACAAGTGGTAAAATATTTAGAGCATTGTAAAATAGCACGTCATATTATGTACGTACTCGTAGGTAGTTGTTAAAAGGGGGCGTATCGTTGTAGTTTTCGAGAGTATGGTCTGAATCACTAATTTGCATATTGCATATCTAGTTGAAAACGGAGGTGTGTCCGCTTCTACGTCAATTCCATGACGTCAAGTTACATAGGTGCCATTTTAAGACCATCTACATACCATACATATCATACTCATACTTTAAGCATGCCTGTCTTTATGAAGGTGATTGTCGTAAGCACGTGCTCAGTAAAATTTTAATTACACACGACAATGGAAGTTTTTTAGATTTCTGTGACATTGGAAAATATTACCTACGTGAGCGACAATTTGTAGAGCAAAGAAGCAATTATTAAAAGAAAATTGGTTTCCAGTAGGTACTTAGTCTTAATAGTTAAAGGTCGGCTTGCACCAAATTCTTAAACGCATTTAGGAATGACGTTTAACGTTTTTTTGTTAGTTTGAAGTTTTTGGTGTAAATATAAACTTAAATGTGTTTAGAATTTGATGCAAGCCGCCCTTAATGAATAAGCACTGGATTTCTAGTGGCTCAGATAAAGATGATGAATTATTTGCCTAAGTTTTCTATATGAGTAGAGCCGGTCTCGTCGAGTCAAATGGTTTTCGAATTTTGATTTTCTGCATTGACAATTCAATATTTTGACGCATGACGCTGATTTTCCCAAATTTTTTTCCGTTCGCTACTTTCGTGCCGAAAATTGAAATTGAAAACTGTTTGACTCGAGACGAACGAAAACAGGAGTAAAATATGTATTCATGCAAGAATAGTGAGGAAATAGAAAAGTACCTACTATATGATTCTATAATTATCACTACTTTCCCAATCAAGCTCAAGAAGCCCCATTTGTATTAGCAATGTCAAGGCCGTGAACTAAAGCAGAGGCATCTGATTGAAAACTTATTGCTATGGGCGGGTGAAGTTGTGAGGTTTGTGCAATTAGGTAGGTAGTTTGTAAGGGCTGGGGTGAATGTTTATCTGGGGCTTCTCACTCTATTAACTAAGGTTAGCTGAATTGTTAGGTAGGTACTAGATACTTCCCGTCAATTCGTTCGCATAAAAAAATCAGCTACAGCGCAGAGAAAGCAATACTACGAACTTAAAAGTTATATAGATACTTGATATGAAGAGACTCTACAGACATAGTGATGATAATAAATTCGATTTTCCGCTAGAATATATTTCAGAATATAATAGAATATCAGGATAAGGTATGCCTAAGCTACAACACTCGAAAATTCGTCGAAATCCTTTCAGTAGTCTTTGTATTAAGGAGTGACAAAAATCCATCCAAACATCTAATTTAGGTAGGTAAATATTAGTACGATTAGTAGACAGTGGAATCATTTTCACAACATGAGACTGAAGGGCTATTGCCATTATCTTGACGCAAAATACCACGGTATCCAAAATACACATGTTGTCACTATTATGACACTGACTACCTTATCAAACGGTGCTCAGCACGCAGTAGTGAGAAGCCACGTAGTCTCACAAAAGACAAGAAAGGCTACTCACAATGACTTGCCGGTACCAAAACTTAGGTGATATGGATGTGAATGTTGGGTATGGCAGAAGAAACATGACAGTGGAAATACTCTCCCTGGAGTGTGTGGGGTCACCCTATGGGGGGATAGGATGAGGAATACAAGGTTACTTACAAGAGTTCGTTGTAAGCTGAACGATGATGTGGTGACCTAGGACTGAAAGATCTACTTATACTTAAGTGTTTTGGACATATCGAGAGGAAGGACGGATGAAAGACAACAAATGATAAAAAATTTGTCTATCGTGCGAATGTGAATGGATGGGTCAGTAGAGGGCAGCCGAGGAAGTCATACCTATACATTTTTTTATACCACTAATGTGGCAAGCAAGCTTACGGCTCGCCTGATGATAAGCAGTCACCGCTGTCTCCATAATGGCATGTCAGGAACTCAGTAGCACCCTCAAATGGTGGATTAGAATACCTATATATGAATGAAACTTCCATATGGAAGAAGCAAAAGAGGTGTGTCTGGAACGTACTTTGTAGCACTCGATATCTGCCTACACCTGCGGGTTATGGGCGTGAATGGGCGGGAACCTGTGAAATGAAATGAACCTTAATCTCCACACCGGAACACAACCATCCCAGTGAATATGCTAATCACAACACACTCATAATATGAGTGCATATTATGACCAAAACTTAACAGACCAGTGATGCATTTTAGCCTCACCCACATTAGTGGAGGGTTACGCCATAAATCTTCCACACTTGACATCGATCAACAACATCACGTGAGAATCAATTTATTCTTGCATAACAAAATGAATATAACGAATTTATACATAAAATGTCGCTGCACCTTTGTCAAGTGACTTCTCACCAGGGCTAGAATTAAGTTATCATATATTTAGCACCTCAGATCCTATGCCAGCGCCATGTGATAACAATTATTGTTGTACGCATTGGAAATTGGTAAATCAGGATTCGCCAGTAGGCGTTAAACGGCTATTTATTTATTTTACTAAGTCCGCACAGAATTTATTAATAGTATCAATATGAGACGAGTACGACTTAGTTTTGGTAAACAACAATGGAAATCACATTAAAATCTGTAGTTAACATTTGGGTTCGTTTTTAGTAAGGAAAGAATTATGGATCGCCACATTATCAATCAATCAATCATTTATTTATTTGTAATACACAGGTTGTGCAGTTGTTACAGTTTGGGTAGATGAGTCCTCTGTGACCTGCCATCGGCATACAAATATCCCGACACATAACAGCTACAATTCCTTCAGCTCACCTCCCTATGACCCCCCCGGGACATACGTCTGCGAAAATGAGCCTTTCAAGTACGACTGAATGGAAAATTTGCAACCTCGATGGATATCACTGAGCGATGGTGTTTACTCGAACCGACCTCCGCCTGCGAGGACGCAATGACAGCATGAGTGATGTCCAGACGAAATTCGTGTACACATAAGGTAGCACAACAAGCTACCCCTTTTGGACTTTACACTGAGCTTGTGTCTATTGCTGTAAGAGATAAAATCGAGCTGCACGTGGGTAGCTTGGTGAGCTGACGTCAGCAGCGTCGGTAAACATTTTAGTATTATGTCGCAATAATTTTATCAGATCAGGTAGGACTCTGCCATAGAAAACAGAGTCGACTCTGCCAAGCTTAAGGAGTCCGCCTGGGTGAGTACCAACGCATTTTCTATTTCTGCCGCCTATCAACAGTATTGACATTATTGGGTTCTGGTTTGAACTGTTTGAAAGATAGGTACAGGCATGAGGCAAGGCATAAGGTATTTCCAATTCATCTTGGTGGTAGGGCATAGCGGGGTATCCCGTTCGAATTGGAGCCGCCCGACTGGGGAAGTACCTCCACCTTACAGAACACCGCAGCTAAACAATACTCTTTTAAATAGTGTTGTGTTTCTGCCGGTGAGTAAGGTTTCCAGTGCTCCATGGGGTGGAGATTTGGGGAACCGTGACTTTGGCAGTGGAGGGGCATTTGTCTTTTTGCTGCCAGAGCAACGTGTTATAGAGGTGGGCAACGCATTGGCGACACTCTTGGTGTTGCTAATGTCTATAGGCAGTGGTGACCACTTTCCAGCAGGTGGCCCGCTTGCCTGTTTGCCTACTACATATATGACATAAAAAAAAACTTATTTCTCACAGTGACCTTTAAATGCATGAATTGTAAACGTTATGGGCGTCAGTTACCGCTTACCATCAGGTGGGCTGTCTGCTCGTTTGCCACTGCGTAGCAAATACGAAATTTTGTCAAAGCAAAACAAGAACAAAGCTATTCTACCTATCTACATTGATATTATACTCAAATGAATACCGACTTATATACATTTTAAAGCTGACTGTACTTATGAGTAGGTACGCAGGTATAGGTACCACTTTAGGAAATGATTTTTTTGCCTATTGACATAGACTGGGCTTTTGATGGAAAAGGTACAGCTGTATTGTTGTGGCCTTGATAATTTTCAGAGCATAGGTAGGTACGTAGCCTATAGTTAGGTAGGTAAATATATTAACTATCTACATGACGAATGTGTGCACGTGAATGTTTATTGTATTCGATAAGTGTACAAATTAGTTTGTATCTAGTTAGTTCGCTTGTTGTTTAGAGAGTCATGTTAACACCTATGATTAGATCTAGTACTAGTAACTTCTATTTTTGTTCATATGTCGTAGGTAGTCAAACTTGTGTCATGGGTGCTAGTAACTGATAAACGATTTAAATTTCTTTTCAATACATACTTATTATACATATAATACCCAGACCCGTAACACGTAAACGTTAAATTCATCATTTCAATTTCTGCTCGGCCCGGAATCGAACCCGGGCGGGACCTCGTGGCAGACGGCACGTTAACCAACTAAACCGCTCAGGTCGTGAAAACGTCTATAACAACACCATCATCACAGCCCATAACAGCCTACTGCAGGACTTAGGGTCTCTCACACGAAAGGGGAGGTTATTGCCATAAATTCCACGCTTGGCAGGCGGGTTGGAGATCGCAGTGTAAATATAACAATAGGTAATTCCTCCTCCTATCTATTTTCCAGTCTACAGAGACTCAAGATCTTTTGCCTCGAAAACATGAGTCGCCTTGTACGACACCCACGAGTGTAAGGGGTTGGTGCTATTCTACTCTGCCGGACACAACACGGCCGTATGCTATAGGCATATAACAACATGCCTATAACAAAACATCAGTGTAGCTTATTTATATTAATCGTAATGGGTACAAATCGGCACCGCCGCTTATGTGTATCAGCAACAATTTTTCTTACGCTAAGGGGTCGAGGGGGAGGCCTATGCCCAGCACTGGGCGTCTTCTGGATGCAATGATGAAGGGGTCCAAACCGCCAGTGATCAATGAACCGTCGATAACACGAACCCTCCATCCGCACCATGAAGCCGTTAGTCCGTCTCCAAACTTATAATAATAAATCGATAAATAAATCATAATAAATACTATCTAATATAATGAATGACAGATATTCAACATAAAGATAAGTTACGTGTATTTTGTTGTGCAATAGAGATATATGTAATATTAAAATACCTATCTCTATATATTGTACTAATAGGTGAAGGTATAGGTAATAACATTATACAGGCAACTACGGATAATAATTCGGTTAAATTAGGTTTCTGTTGTGACAAGACGGAAAGGAGAGGAGACCCGGGGAGCACGACTCCGTCATTTCGGAGCAGTGGCTGTTCCTAGACAGGCATCCATCATCGGCTGCATCGTCACTTACCACCAGGTGAGGTGGCGGTCAAATGCCTGGTTTGTCAAATAATAATAATAAAAAAGAAAGTGGCGTTGCTCACAGCAAGTATTTTTGATTTTTGTCTTTATGCACAATCCGTTACATGCAGCCGTTTAAAAACTCGGCAACTAACAGTGTAGTACCTACCACCGATTCTCAATGTCGATATTTTTAGGAGCCGACGCTGGCAGCGGAGGCATTCCCTAATTTTGTATGAATGAACCACGAACACGGGCGATATGTAAAACAATTTGAAATCGATTTAAAAATACAGGTTCAACACTAGCTATGATACGCACCTGTAGTAAGTATGTGAGCATACCTATATTACATCATAGGGATACCTATATAACATCATGTAATTCTCCAACCAAAGTGCAGAAGTTGCGTCTCTTACCTCGTGTCTAACATTGGCAAACAAACCGATAAACGCCGATCGCATAAATGAATGGCTTTAAATAGGTTTAAGTCGTTTTAAAGCATTCTATTCCGGGTTATCATATTGGACTGCGGCCAAACGACTGGCTGATACAACGACAGGGGGATTTGAAATTGGTTATTTTCCACTAACATTCGATCTTACACTAATTTGTTTTGTCGTACCTGTGTACCTCAAATGCCGGCACTGTATCCGCGCCCCTTAGTTCGTTGCAGATGTCCTGGGCGAATTACAAAATTGTAACTTTTAACCTATGAGCAACGAGACCACGAGTATTCCATGAGCACGTAGCACGTACTTCAGCATTCCTCCTCTTTGCTCCACAACATCACACGAATAACACAACCGTCATCGATGTTTGAAACATTTCCTACCAATTCTAAATCAACATGTAGGTAGATACTATCTTCTATGAGCTACGAGACTACGCGCCTCGTGCGCTAAAAGAAGACACTGTGTCATTCGAGGTCGATGTTCTACTTTTTTTTTTTTTGTGTGTAAACTACGACCGGCACGTGTCTGAGCTTTACGTGAGCTTTGAGGCAGTCTCGATCTTGGTAGTAAAATTTTCTTTGGTCTCCGTTTCGCGCAGCGCCAGCGCACATCTTGCGAGGCACAGCTCATCTGTCTAGGGAGCGATACTCGTGCTGTGGTATCGCAGTCGTCATTATCTATAGCAAAAAACCTGTATTAAAACGTCACTGAAATTTATCTTCGACAATATACGACTGTTGGTTGCAATAGAGGTTTCAATGTCGTTAATAATGGTCTAGAAGATGTGTTGAATTCGAGATATCACACTCAAAGGAAAAGAGATGTCTCATCGAATATGAGACAACTCTTCTCCTCTCTCCGCGTTGGTGGAAAACTGTATAAATAACGATTACCACCCCCTTATTTCAGTAAACAAAAGTCAGCAACCATTATCAATATCTGCATCTAATCAAATTCAGCAATGTGGCGAAACAGCAATTACGATAGGATACTCCCTGGTTACAGAACAATCACCCACCCGCGGCATGATTATAAAAGGAAAACATTTATTTTGCTCGTAATAATCAAGAGTTATCTTCATATTTTTCGCATGACCCAACGTCAGCGTGTTATCTTTTTTTTATTGTTCGAGTACCACTTTTATTTAGGTACTTAATACGAGGAAATCCCTTTATCAAGAGTCAAGTAGTGTCACTAAGATGCCCCATGCAAAGACTGCAGCTGCCTGCCATGTCATACATAAGTAAATGCTTCATGATCATCGTCCTAGCGCTTATCCCGGCCTCTGAGAGGGTCCGCTTTTCTACCCATTCTCCTCTACTTCGCCCGGTCTTCGGCATCCGCGCGTCGTAAGCCGTTGGCTCTCGCATCCGACTCAGCGATGTCAATCCATTGCTGCTTGGGTCGCTCACGGGTCTATTACCACCCTTAAAAAAGCTAAGAGGATTTTACAATGACAGTTGATGATGATAGTACCTAACTATTAGTGGAGAGGGCAATGGCACACTTAATCACCACACTTGGCAGTTTTCTAGATTCATTTATTGGTTTCCCGGTCTATTAATAATACTCGTACAATATCCGTTCCACGTTCTTGCACCGTGCTATTGAATAGCTACGGCGGATTGGACAAATCACGATTACAATTTGTGTTATAAGTTTCATTTTATAATATTACCCAATCCATAGCACTACCATATTTCTTCTATAACTGATAGAGCTAGGTACTCACGAAAAATATCTACGTGAGTAGGTTTCATCATCATCATCGTATATTTAAGAGTATGACTCTTGTCGGTGGAGCAATCGCCATTCGGTTTGACAGTACATAATAATATTGAATGGTTTGTACTTTTATATATTTTTAAATCGAGGGAGACAAACGATACCAGATCCTAATGGTAGGGGAAAGGAGAACAGAGTAGTGAAGCTCATCAAGAACAAGTAACTATGGACATTAGACGAGTGTTGTTGCCGCTAATTTTGCATCACTGATTACGCATTGGGTACTTCATACTACCCCAACCTACTTCTAGAGTAAAAGCTACTTTTAACAAAGAGGATAATTAACACAAAGTTGTTGTTATGTGTCAGCTGTAAAATCACATGACTGCTATTGCAAATGTTGACTAATGTATGTGCCAGAACGTAAGCGATTGTAAATTATCTTTATTGTCCCATTTAGTGCTATTTGTTTAGTGGCTTTATTTTATTTCCAAATTACACTTACAGGGCTGGACTAATTTAAATTTATTAAATTTATTGTACTCTATTTCGTTATTCACCCGTAGTCGTTGGTAAACTAGTTCACCCATAACTGCTTTCGAAAAACGTGAAGCAGGCGGACGATCATCTAATAATCCGCACAAATCGTCCTGGTTTAACCTGAAAATGTTGTACCCTGAAATTCTTAATTCTTCTCGCTCCTAGACTAAGATTGCACAAGTTTTCTTCAAGATGATCTTTCTCGAAGGTAACACAGACCGTTAGAAGTCGAAAACTTAAATTACACACCCCACACTATTCCCAAACTTTCATTAAAATCTAGTGCAATCGGGCATTAGTCCTAAACGTTTCCCTCCATGTAGGTACAGCCGGCTTAGGCACTAACATTTTATTAGTAATAATCAATTCTATCGTAGACTAACTAATTGGTAGATAGTGCAATCTTGATTTATATTTAGACATTAACATTTCTGTATGTCTGAGACTGTGACTCACTTATGCTTCAGATGCACTCATTTAAGATAATATGGAACAACACGTATGTCTTTCTTGGTAATTTTGCAATGTTTATGTTAAAATAATCGCTCTCACTTCTTATTATTGTTCGATCTCAAAAACAATCTGATCCGAAAATACGAACAGAGTGTTGCAAAACATGTTTGCATTTAGAAAAACTTGAAATTTCTCTAAAACCATTTTAGAGGGAGGGTTGCGCAGTTTGAGGTACTGTTTGGCGCCTTACACCCTTGTAAGGTGTCAGTTAGTCTCCAAATCATCATCATCATCATTTCAGACGCCCACTGCTGGGCATAGGCCTCCCCCAGAGATCTCGACAAAGGCCGGTCCTGTGCCTTCAGCGTCCAGCTGGTACCTGCGATCTTTACCAGGTCGTCGGTCCATCTTGTGGGAGGCCTACCCACGCTGCGTCTTTCGGTACGTGGTCGCCACTCCAGAACTTTACTGCCCCATCGGCTATCTGTTCTTGGAACTAAGTGCCCAAAAATACTCTACAAAATAGAAATAGTCTCCAAATGTTAAGTACCTAATTGAGACAAAGCCTGGATCAAGACGTTCGTCGTTCGCTGACTCCACAAGGCTAAAAACGACGCATAACGAAAACGACGCCATAAGGACATTTAGTCGGCAAGACTTTCAAAATTTGCGTCAGTCGAGTGCCCTTGAAAAATAAATTGCATAAGAAAAACAATGATAATTAAGTAAAGTATTTATATAACCAGGTAAAATGTACCTATTGGTTCTATGTTATAAAATATAAATAACTACATAATACTATCTCGTTTTTGTTATTTATTTTATCGTTTGTTTTCGTCCTTCGGTGATAGTAGTGTCATTGCCTGTATGACATTGTTTGTAAACATTATCCAACCTTCTATGACGATTGACTTGACCTTCACTACTCAATGAAACTCACCTACCTTTACCTATTACGAATGGATATGTAGCCGAACTTTTTCCTAAGAATGATTTAGGCATGTACCGTAATTGAGGATGGTGATTCATTTTGATTTAACTGTTCTCTTGCTTCACTAGAGGCCCTGATTTTAAGGAAGTGGTTATCTCTTAGACCAGTCGGTGCGTACAAAGAGCGTCGGTGGCCGGGTAGTTGAGTATTCGACTCGTAATCGAGAGGTACCGGGTTCGAATCCCGCTGCGGCCATGTACCAATGACTCTTTTCTAAGTTATGTACATTAGTTGAATTCTAACCGATGCTCTTACGGTGAGGGAAAACATCGTGATGAAACCTGCAAATTCAGGCAACTGAATTTGTAACCATGATCCAATCTGGTCAGGTTCCCCTCGTAGTAGGGTCACGGAGGTCAGATGGTAGTCGCTCCATTGTAATTATCTGATCGCCAAATCCTGGATCATGGTCAAGGCGGACCCCGGGCCCTCGTCCTCGAGAGCACAACCGGGACATTAACGCTAATATGATTTATATTTATTTATCTCTTAGACCAGTCGCTGATACTCATGTCACACAGTCACTATCTATACAGAGTATAAAACAAAGTCACTTACCGCAGTCTGTCCATATATATCTATGTACGCTTACATCTTTTGAACTTCGCAACGGATTTTAATGCGGTTTTCAAGAATAGATAGAGTTATTCAAGGTATATAAGAGGAAGGTTTATAAGCAAGTAAAAATGGTAGGTAGGGGTAAAGTAGGTGAAGAGTAGGCATAGTGTCGGTGAAGGGTAGATGTAGGGAAGGGGTAGGGTAGGGTAGGGGTAGGACGCCACGCGAACGAAGTCGCGCCGGGTCCACTAGTACATAATATTATGACGACACTCAACATCCGAGCGGTCAATCCCGGCTACTGCCAGGGTCCGCTTTACTACTTTGCTCTTTCTACTTTGCCCGATCTTCGGTATCCTCACGTCATAAGCCGTTGGCTCTCGCGTCCGACTCGGCGATGTCAATCTATCGCTTCTTGGGCCTTCCGCTGGATCTCTTTCCTGATACCGGCAGATTCAGGCACCTATTTCCCACGTATACCTGGCGCTTACGTAACACGTGACTATACCAGCACAGCCGTGCCTCTCCGATCTTATCCGCGATATTTCTTACGCCAAGGAGCTTGATTGGGATTTTAGAGTCATAGGTGACCGCCGTGAGCTCCCGCCGTTTGGCCCAAGCTGCGGAGATTATATAGGGCCGATATCTCCAGACTCGTGCTGCACGGATCCGAGGTATTTAAATATATCTGTTGTATTGACAGCTTCGTTACCTATACGGATGGTTTCAAGATCCGCGCTGCAGCTAGCCATATACTCTGTTTTGGCGATGTTCAGCTTCAAACCACCGTTTTCTATTACTGCCTTCCACGTGTTTACCTTGGTCTCAAGATCCTGCCTAAGCTTGCTCACTACTACGATGTCATCAGCGTATTTCATAAGCCAAGGAGGCGCGACCTTGATCACACGGCACAGAATTGGATCTCAGAGCTCACCAGATTATCTCTTTTTTTTATGTTATCCGGCAGACAAACAGGCAAGCGGGCCACCTGATGGAAAGTGGTCATCGCCGCCTATGGACATCAGCAACACCGAAGAGACCTCTAATATACCTCTTGAACGATCCCATGTCATAGTCCAAAGAAAACACTGTGGCTGGGAGCTCATTCCACATCCGAATCGTACGAGCTCGTCGTACTATCGTACGAAATCGTGTCTCACGTGGAACTTTTGAAGGCCCTCTGCAGGACGAGGAATGCGATATGCAACGGTTGATTCCTACTGCAGTGGGACTCCTGGAGGAATCTGAGGGCAAAGATTGGATCCATGGTGCTGCAGCTCGGCCTGAAACCGTATTAACGTTCCGACAAGGAGCATTCCTGGCGAAGTCACTGGTCTATAATACGTTCGAAAAGCTTCATTGTGTGGCTCATGAGCTTGATACCTCGATAGTTGCCGCACTCTTGCACACTGCCCTTCCTTTTATAGATTGGCCTAATGATATTTACGCACCACGCGTCAGGTATAAGCCCCGTAGCTATGATCCTGTTCAATAGTTAAGTGAGCAAGAGTATGGCCTGGGTCCCTCTTGTTTTCCAGGTTTCAATGGGTATTCCGTCATGACCAATAGCTTTTCCGTTCTTCATACGGGCCAGAGACCTCTCCACCTCGTCAGGGGTAATCGAGCTTATCATGCCAAGGTTTGCAGGAAGCTGTGGTGGCCTCACGTAGTTATTGGCATCGTTTGACAGTTCCTTGAAATGACGGCACCAACGGTCTTTAATAGGGTTTGCACTTGTGAGCAACACGCCGTCTGTGCCTTTAATGGCATCACATTTTGTCACATCCAGACTGGCTCGGCTCCGCGACTTTGCCAGTTTGTAGACGAGCTTTTGCCCCTCCACAGTATCCAACTCATAGTAGAGCGGAGCCAGCTGGGCCGACCTTGCTTTTTCCACCGCCATTTTAGCTCGCCGCTTTGCTAGAGTGCTACTGCGCTGCCATTTCTTGAAACATGCCTTTTTGTGCCTTACTGCTTCCTGCACCTCACTATTCCACCATCCCGTATCCTTGTCGATTCTTCGGCCACCCTACGATGTGCCGAGTACCGTTCGCTAAAATGAAAAAATTGTGCTTGGGAAAAAATTTAGTAGTCAGAGTAAATTAGTTAATAATTTATTAATATGCAAAAGCTAATAATATTCATAATACAACAATATTACGATTACATACAATAATATAGTAAGCAGTCATTATTTTACTACCGGATACATTTTCGGACACCTTCTTATTAGCAGGAGATTACGTACATAATTTTTTTATTTAACTAGATTTACTTAATTATCTTTTAAGAACACTTATTGCCACGTTATCACCGACTTTAAACATTTTTGCTAAACATTGCTGGCTGATCCATAAAGTTCATTGACTTCATTTCTATCACAAAAAGTCACTTCACTAAAAGTTCTACGGGAATCATTGGAAATGCAACTGACTATTCCAACCAATATATTGTCCATAATATCACAAAACCGAACATAAAAAGTCACGTTAAACAATACGCCTAGTCACCTCAAAAAAGACGTATACAGTATATTTGAAAACCGCCTTTGATCCTTAAAATGGTAGATCCTAGGCCTTCCACAACTATCACAATCGTCAACTCTTCCAAAGAGCTTAACTGATCGCCTCATATCAAAGATGGCATCATTAAAACCTGCTACATCTACGCTCAGAACCTTTCTACTCTTGATCTACTCATGGGAACCATTTACTCTTCTGAACCACTCACGAATATTCCATCACTTCGAGGATATTCCGACTACGACGCCAACCTACTGCTATGCTGGCGCCCCTTGATAAGGCGTCTCTGAAGGCACTTTATCTTCAGCTTCGTCTTCAGGTGCACAGTCCTCGGAGGACTCCGTGCTGGTGCCAGGGAGAAGGATGTAGCGCGCGTGTCTGTGGGAGAATATACAAATACAAATACAAATATGTTTATTGAAAAAAGCAAAAATACATATTATGTTGTTACACGTTTCCAGTACATCAGCTAGTGCTACAGATAAATTGAGAGGTTATTTTAGCCACCACACTAGGGCAGGCCTGTATCGTGGGGCAGGAATATATTTATGGATTCATCTATGCTTAGGAAAACTATACTTTGGGCAACATAACAATTTCATATTGGGTTACATTCAAGTAATTAAAAAGCAAAAATATAAAGAAGAAATATAAATAAGTACTTAAATTAAGATTATAGTGTGTGTGTGTGTGTGTGTGTGTGTGTGCGCGTGTGTGTGTGTGCGTGTGCATATCTTCAGTCTCCCGAGTATGATAATGTAAGTAGCCACGCAGTTACCCGTTTCCTCGCCTCCCAAACTGAAGAGTACGAAAAGTGAATATGTACGAAAATTAGTACTGGATAGACCTACGTTATAGGTACCGTCACGGAGTGCCAATCCACTCCCGAGACTGTTCAACCAGTCTTAGTGTCAGCGAAAGATCTTGGGCAACGGCATCGCCAACGGTATTAGGAGGCACACAAAGAATTCTAACGAGAACGAACGGACAAGCTCTTTGCGGTGCTGAAGTTACTTATATTATGGCGTAGGTAGGTAGTTGTAAAGTTTATTTGCGACCAATTTACAGATACGTGTACAGGGGTGCGACCGGCTAACTCGAATTAAACGACGCCATCTTTAAGCAATAGCATCGCAAAACAAACTCTACCAATCGCAGCGGAGCTGCCTTAAGGAAGCTGCTTGAAGATGGCGACTGACAATTTGAGTTACGCGGTCGGGCCCTATAGCTAGATGATATAAAGCATATGTGCGCTATGTACGCCGATCAGGGACCCGATTTTTTAATCGCTTGCATCCACGCGAACGCTGGCTTTCTAATGCATATCTTCTGTCTCTAGCAACTTACGACGGAAGAGAGAGTAGCGACCGGTTTAAAAATAAAGAGCCTGGGCGCATCGGAGTTTTTTAATAGAAAAATTTGTATTGTGATACATTAGATTCTCGCCACGCGAAGCCTACAAACTATGGACCGTATGGGGAAAGAAATAGGGTTCATAATTCCTTATACTTGGAGTGACGTAACGTGAACCTAGTTTGGTTTCCTGCATTGAACTGCATACGGGCAAATATCCAACTATGGCGCTTAACTCGATAGATTCCTACGGTATACGGGAGTGGTATAAATATGACGTAACAGCACCATCACTATTATATAGGACGTGCCCGACGCGATACTAATATAATCTTGAACAAATTCCCACAGCGCCATCTGCCATCTAGCCCACCAACTAAACAAAGCTTGTGTTATGGAATGGGTGGTTATGGATAGTTTACTGATATGTCCAGCAGACGGCATCTTTCGGTTGGTATGTAGAGTAGCTAACTCTACATTATAGCCGAAAGACGCGCTATGCTGGACATAGGCCTCCTCCAAATGTCTCCACATAGACCGGTAACTGTCCGCATCCAGCGACGGTGGCGACTGCTACCTTTATCTTAATTTGTCTTTATTTATATATTTCTTTATAGTAGAACATTGAATATCTCTTTCAATCGCCTAATAGAAAGGAAAAAAGGATAGAAAGGGAAACACACAGTCTACACCGACAACAGCGATAAATAATTGGCCCGGCCGGACCGTATACAGACAATACCAGAAAGAGCTGGATCGTCGATCTTCGACACTGCCATCCGCACCGCAACCAACACAGAGCAGCACCCTCTCAGGTCAGGTAGGTCCTCCTTACGGGCGGCCTGCCCACACTGCGTCGTTCGATACCTACGTGATCGCTACTCGAGAACGCTATTATCCCAGCGACCATCGGTTCTGCTACCTACGTGCCCTGTCTATTACCACTTGAGCCTGCCAGCCTTCACAGGCTATATTGGTAACCTTGATTCACTCCGAGCATAGACCTTTGCATTAGTTGTTGGGTAGCGACCATGTATCCGGTCCATAAGTTATCACTAGCAACAAACACTGGTCAAAGACCTTTGTCTTGAGGTAATGTGATAAGTAGTTGAGACGAAAATATCGAGAAAACTCCTTCTCAAAGTTAGACCTAACCGGTGTTAGGACCCTACAAAGCCTCAGGAGTTTGTCTAGGTGGGTACCATCTATATTTCCTACAAAGCAACAATGGTTGCATTGATGTGTTCCGGTTTAAAGAATTACAAGCAAGAGGCATATCATCTTAATCTTCACAGTCACAACGCGCCTGTGGTTCTGCATTTCTGTTGCATGAAACCTAAACGCATGAATCGTAGATGTTATGAGCGACAGTTGCCGCTTTCCAGTTGGCCTGTCTGGTCATGCAGTATGTTAGTGACTAGTAAAAGCTTTAACAACTTCGAGGGAAGCTTCTCCAGCTGACACCGGAGTAAGTACAA
Source organism: Blastobasis lacticolella (assembly GCA_905147135.1). Classification (NCBI taxonomy): domain Eukaryota; kingdom Metazoa; phylum Arthropoda; class Insecta; order Lepidoptera; family Blastobasidae; genus Blastobasis; species Blastobasis lacticolella. The sequence continues at coordinate 4,747,860 of LR990042.1, read as the reverse complement.
CAAGAACACTTTTGCAGTAGATAATTTAAAGTCCGTCATTCGGGAGTAAAAAGGCTGACGCCAGAATAACCTCAGGTACGCTAAACTGGATCGGCTGCTATACAAGCATTCGAAAATTCTTACACTAATGGAATACACCTACGGTTTATTCATTCACTTATCGAGTCATGTCTGCCGTAGTTATAAATAATACTATCTGCTAACTTTCCATTCCCTTCTCCCACATACGGTAGTTTCGGGGCTGGGGGCGCCAGCTCTGCGTCGGCTGCAGTGTGGAAGGTGCCTGACAATTCAGGAGCAGTTCTGGCTTTGTTGGGCACGGTTCAGCTATGCCAGCTGTCGATACTGTCGATATCTACTTTCCTATCCCTGTTCTTTAATTTATTGACGATTGACATAAATATGTACCTATATCTCTATCTATATATCTGTACCTAGGTATATCTCCTTGATAAGGCGATCCTGCTTACTTTTACCTTCAATTCTCCAACGAGTGAACAGCGCAGCGCGATCCGTAGTATCATAATATGGACTAGAAGGCAATCTGATGCCTAAGTGCTAATCAAAAACTATGGATGTTGACAACGAAAAGTATAACATTACATTTGTCCAGTTGGGTTTATTGTTGTTTAAAGATATTTATTTATTTAATATTTTAAAAAGACTGGTCTAGCCACGGAAACTACTCTACCTAACTTTGTGCTATCACGTCAGATTTTATCTCTGCCCATACCGCTCCCAACAGCCTACTATTCAGAACGCTACACAATCGGACGACACTCTAGGAACATTGACGGATCTATCTACAGTACTTCGACATGTAGTTTCTAATCTAAGCACGGGATTCCTATGATCAAAGCAAACAACTCTTAAATGCACCGCTAAGCCATATGATTTGTAAGGGACAGTCAATTATTTTCTTCGAATTCAGCTAAGTTACAGAACAAGAGCTGATTGTTTTTAATCATAGCAATTCGTTGCCAAGAGATTGCTGGTGATTGAAAAATTTCTGAACGTATGATGCGGATTTTTTCTTTTATCTTTGCATTACGAAATAGAGAAACAACATTTGGCGCCATAAATGAAGTTTCACTATTTTGTTCCATTGACTGTTATTTCGTGTTGAATACGGGAAAATAATTGAAACACAGCAAAACCAAGAATCGTTTATTAATTAAAAATAAAATCTTATTACACTAATACATAACATTAAATAGATCTATTATTTAAAGTATTTCAAGCAAAACGTAGATTAAAAATTTAGTTTATAAAAATCATTGATTTAAACTATGAGGCTAGGTTAGAATAAAAAAAGATCATTTGAAGAGGAATTCGAAGGAAAGGACCAGGATATCTAGTAAAGTAGATAAATGCATACAGTGTTTAAAAAATTGGAGGAGGAAATCAAAAAATGCCCAGAATTTATACACATTTTAATATAAAATGTGTTACTTCATCACAGATCGTTTGAACGATTAAGGACTATGTCACTTTAAAACAATTTTAAAAATACACGGGTTCAACAATTTTTACAACATAGTAGTTAAAAAATTTAACAGTCCAAAATATAGAGTAGTACAATGTACCATTATCAAATAAATATAATAATGTTATTGGCAAAGTAGTTTGAAAATGTCCTAAGTGTAAATACTGCTTTAGTTTGAAAGATATAACAAGTCTATTATATGTTTAAACAGAATTGGAATCATTCCTCAGTCTCATTTTTATACATTATTTCTATAAAGGTTTATCTTTATGCGAGTGGCAAAACGATAGAGAAATGTCATTTAGCTGATGTACTAATTGTACTCGTTAATTGACAAAATTTTGGTTTACATACTAAGAATTATTATATAACATGGACTTGTAGATTCATCAAATTATCTTACGACGTCCATAGACATCTCAATTTTAACTAGGACCACAGACACTTTTTTAAATTTCGAGCTAGCAAATAAAAACTAAATCGCTACTACCAAATCTCACTAACGGAGATATTCGATTATTATTTAAATATCTTTTTGCTGTAACTATCAATGGATTTTTCCAAATGTAATAAAGAAAATTTAGAAAAATTAAGTAAACTTATTGCGCTCAATACTCTTGAATTATCGTACCATTGCTATTACATTAATTAATACCCTGATTTTGAATACAACAATCATAATTTAGCGTTGTTTTTTATTTGCAAATTCTACTATGTTCATTGCTTTGTATGGCTTCTGGCGACTGCGTCTTGCCTCTTCATCATGCCTTTACGTCCAAATCATACTTCTTTTCATCGGCGTGCCTAAAATTTAATTATACATATTAATATTGCACTGTATCAATAATAATGTCAGTGTGTTCGAAAATAGTGTTTTAATTGGTGACTAGAATTCCTAAAGTAAACTTTAATACACTGTTATTACTTAGTCTTAGTGTCATAGTTTTCTCGTGGAATTAAACAAGTTAAATATTTAAATTCGGAATTTTTTATGAGCTATGATTTTTTTAATTTAAACTACCTACACTACGATTACAAAAAATTAAAATTGAAAAAGTTGTAAAAAAACCAGCACAGCAAACGACAAACTTTTCAATACCAAAAAATAATGAGGCCAGCATTAGAAAAAAAGATAGGGAATTAAAAGTCAAAGTATTTAACACAATTTGTCGGTCACTGTACAGTTCCATACTTTGTCTAACGTTTTCGAACACACTGCTAAAACCCAACGGTTAAATTGGACCACACTGACTTCACAACAAATCTTAGGGCTACAAGAATGACACCATAGTAAAGCCAACTGACCACAGCCTTATACATACCAATTGTCGACCACCAAAAAGTACTCCCTGCCGTCCAACCGCTTCGTCGTTAACATATCAACATCCTCATCTTCACTACTATCACTCACAAATGGCATGTTGCCTCTGAAATATACATTATACTACATTGTATTCTCTGTTCTTTAAAAAGTTTATCCCAGTTTTGCCAAATATCTTCCATTTTTGCGATGACATAGAGCGCTGAAGCGAAGCTGTGTTTTATGATTGTTGCAGTGTCTGTCTACTCGAGTTGGATGACGTGAAATGATGGCTCATGATTTCTTGTATGTGACTCGGTTTGGATTGGTAAGTGCAATTTTAAAGTTAAATTGAACTAATTATGAAGTGGTCTATTCTAAATTTTAGTGTTTCTAATGTTTAAGCTAAACTAAGTGTGCGATTAATTATAATATTACTGTGAGGTAATATGTATTTCATTTATTAGAATCTTGTTTAGTCAGTGGTTCGCTGGTATTGTCTTTACTGTAGATTCCTCCATTAGTTACTGGCCAGTCCTCATTATTGGTATTCTCTTGTTTTCTGCAGATCCGTGGATTTTCATATACATTTCCATATTTTTCGCCAATACTCTTCATGAAACCATACAGTGTGATCTCTGATAATCGCTATTTGAGCTGATTTCTTTGGTTCATCACAGTTTCTTCACGTTTTGTAGTAGAACAGATTCAGCTGTGGCCCTCGCGCAGTATATTATTATTTAAGTCGAAATTAAGTGAAAAGATCGAGATAGTTAGTATTGTTAGTGTTAATGAAGAAATTATGTCTAAGTTAAGTTGCACCCGATAGCCGCAATGCGTCGAAACATGAATCAAGATTTTTTTAAATAATTCTGATTTTTTTAAAAAGCCAACATGTTTTTAGCCCTTTAATCTGTATGGTCATCTCGGCTTTAATGTCCCAGTTGTGCTGTGCTTAGCGAGGGTCTGGGCTCCGCCTTGACCAAGATCCAGGATTTGGCAGATCAGGTAATTACAGTGGAGCGACTGCCATCTGACCTCAATGACCCTGTTAATAGTGGAACCTGACCAGATTGGTCCTTGAATCTGCACAAGTGTTGCTAATTTTTAAAACTCTCCTTCTTGATTCACTTTTCGTATGTCAATATTAAGCGTTGCAATTTAAATCTAAATCGGAGTTGTCATGTCCAAAAGAAACAAAATTAGCACAAACCACAGGAAAATATGATTATTACACTCACAATCAATCAAGCATGCTAATTAGAACACTTATTACCTGCTTAAAACAGAAGCAGGTAATTTATTATAGGCTAAAAGAAGTGCTGAAGAATCTATTCGAGCTTCAGAGGCTGAGAGAGGAAGGAAGGAAACCGTCCCGGGGCCCTATTTTTAATGCATTTATATAATTGGATATTTTGATTCATTTTTGAACCGTACTCTTTCAGTGTTGCCATGTGGTTAAAAAATATTGAACTTTTCATGCCTTCGAATCGAGCGATTTAAAGATAGAGCCCCAGCATCGGAATTAGTGGCGTCTCTTGGTGTCGGAGGCCAAGATCCTTGGGTAGCTGACCCAGTAAGTAATTTATTATAAATATAAATACACAAAATTTCAGAGCCATTTTTCAGATTAATTAAACTCAAGGGTTATACTAAAACTACACTAGGCCCCGCTTGTACCAAATTCTTAAATACGTTTAAAAATAACGTTTCACGATTTTTTGTATGAAGTTTTTTGTTTAAGTATCCGCTTAAATGCGTTTTAGAATTTGGTGCAAGCTGCCCTAAAATAATAAAAACAAATTAAAGCAAATATTACCGGAATAAACAGAAATGCAATTTGTAAGTAATATTTAAAAATTACTAACTGCAGCAATAATCGACCACAAAATGGTCTCTCAGCTACACCACAAAATGGCCGCCCGGCCACACCACAGACTATGACATGACAACTCCTATCTCCAATCCAAAAGCACGTACCTGTAGAACACATAGTGTTGCAGCATGAAGAATATGTCAAAGACAAGCGAGAACAGTCCCAGGCCGAATTTGGTCGCGTCCCCGAAGAAGGAGATCCAATCGTTGTAGTTGTAAGCGTTGAGTGTCATCTGGAGAACAGAGAGGGAGCCACCGACGAAGTCCAAGAATATGTTGCCGATGCTCCAGCCGACGGTCGATTTGCGTTTGTAGTTCATGTAGGCCTGGAAATTATAGAGAAAAAAAATAAGAAATTTGCATTTGGCTGTCTGTCTGCTAAAGTAGCGGCACTGGTCTAGTGGCAGCGTGCTTGCGAGACCAATAACCAAGGTTAATCAATGCTCGCAATGCCTAGGAACTGGATGAGTAACTGTTTCGTGCTTTGACGCTAATCGAACTTCAGCACTACAATAAGCTCACCACTAGTTATTTGTGCCTCCTAATACCGCTAGAAAAGCGAGGTTGACCAAGGTCTTTCGCTGGAAAACCTGAGACTGGTTGAACCGTCTTGTGAGCCGATTTTAGCTAAAGTATGGTTATTTTTATTCAATGGACAGAGATCACAGCTACAAATGTCTAACCTGCCTGCCTACGATAATCTGGACGCCTTCAAGGCTAGGCTGTTCCTAGACAGGCATGCTCCATCTTCGGTCGCATCGTCACTTACCATTAGGTGAGATGGCGCTCAAATGCCTAGCTAGTCTAGTAAAACAAAATAGGTAGAAATCTCCATGTCCACTGGGAGCAAACGAGAATATTCCAGTAGGTGGCGCTACTGGAGCGTAAGGTTGTTGGCAATATACATCTTGTAATCAGAATCAAGCGGTCGAAATTAATAGGTAGATTTTGGCCAATAAAACGGAGTCATTCAAGCTTTTATTCAGTTTCACATGTCTCTGTCTGTTCGTAATAAAATCTTGCCAGCAAATTTGACCCATTTCACGATTTCCGATTGAGCTGGAATTTTGCATTTATGTAAGTTCGGTGACAATGCAATGTTATAACCCAGCTGATCTGATGATGGAGACGGAAGGTGGCCATAGGAACTCCTAAACTACGCAAGATAGATCCATTGAGTTTGGGCTCATTTGAAAAGTCTTGACAAGTCGTAAGACAGATCGTAGAGAATGTGCGATAAAAGCTTGCTATGAAAAAATATTTTTCATTTGAGAACTTGACAAGCAACATTACACGCCGGTGTTCCACATATTCTACCATGCTCATAATGTTTTCATCATAAAGTTTTTATTTAGGTACCTACTATCTTTTTTGCTACTAGCTCATTCTGCTTTTATGTCATCCAGCTGAGTTGATTCTCCGCTGCCTGATGTCATATCGCTGAATTGTTTTTCGTTAGGTACCCTGCTTTCATGTCATCCAACTGAAATAGTCTTTCAGCGAAAAGGCCATTCTGATAGAGATGTAATTTCTAATAATTCCGAAATTCCTATGGTTAACATAATTCGTGATCAATTATACTTTATTTCCAATTATTGTTTGTACACAAGACCTTTCTACAGAACCTAATTTTAAACTTTCAGCGTCATAATCCGCGAAATCTAATCAAATATTCCTGATTCGTATTTTTCCAATGATGCCATTGCACATAATCAATGTAATCCTTTTGAAACAATCAATCAAAATCACCACGCGGAAACAACATAATCGGACCGATTAATTTTGATGCATCATAATAAATAACATTACCTTCTTAGAAATGTATTACTGCAACATTTTTATTTGTGACTATTGGATCCGGCGCGACTTCGTTCGCGTACACCTTCATTGCCCCTGACTACCCTTTTTTGCTTGCTTATAAACCTTCCCTTTGAATCAATCTACCTATTGTTGAAAAGATCTAAGCGTACATGGGATTGACAGAAACTAGCCTTTGTTGGCGCACTTTGTAGACTTATTTCATGATATTAAAGAGGATTCCACGCTGTTCGCGTTTGCGCCGCCCATATAACTTCCTTGCTGTAGCCGTATTCACAATGATTCGAAACCGTTTCCGAACGATTCGACACGAAATTCGTGAGCTGCGAATCCGTGTCAATCTATTCGAAAACTGTTATTCAGAATCCCGATAGATTCCACGGAAACTCTACTCTCTATAACATATGAAAATTTCATCAAAATTAACTGAAACCACATTTTCCTAAGAACGTTTGCGGGGTCCTTTGTCGATTCCGTATCCGAATCCGATTTCCGAGCCATTGTGAATACGGCTACTGATCCCCATTCTAGAACCTTTCTATTACTACATCATCTATACAGAGCTAGTCGGTGACCCTGGTTCAACTACTGGTGTATGCACTGCTACTACTGCTACTGGCATTTAGAATATAGCGGCAGCCTGTTCGCTCTACGTGTGTTATACAAGCCGACTAATTACTTAGAGAGCGAGCACCTAGGACCTCTGTGAACCAATGTATGGGCAGCAGTGTTTTCTGTTGATTTTCGATACTGCTTTCTCCAAATCACTAACCTGCGGCAGATACTTGATGAGCGTGATGCACAGTTTGATGTAGCTGCAGTAGTATAGGAAGTCGAGCCATTGCACGGTCCCGGCGGCGGAGAGCGAGGCGGTGATGCCCACCACCACCGTGAACACGCCCATGATACCGCGCCCGGCCAGAGACACCCGCTGGTCTTCGCGCTGGAGAGATAACCGAGGTTAAGCAACGCAGTGTCCGGGAACTGGATGGGTGTCCGGCAGAGTAGAATAGCACCCCTTACACTCGTGGGTGTCGTACAAGGCGACTAATGTTTTCGAGGTAAAAGATCTAGAGTCTTGGTAGGCTGGAAAATGGGCAGCAACGTTTTCCATTGTTATATTTACAAAACTGCGATCTCCAAACCGCCTGCCAAGCATAGAGATTATGGTCATAACCTCCCCTTTAGTGGGAGAGACACTAAGTCCTGCAGTGGACTGTTACGGGCTGTGATGATGAAGCAACGCAGTGTCCGGGAACTGGATGGGTGACCATTTCGTATTTAAAGGTTACTCGAACGTTCAGCACCGCAACGAGCTCGCCACTCGTTGTGGCTGGTTTCCATTGGTCGCAGACTATGGCGAGTGACAGTGACATTGACAGTATGCTGTAGCAGACTGTACTTGTCCGCTATACACTTGATCAATGTAAATCGGGCTTCAGGTGTGCCTCCTGGTATCGCTGGCATAGCGAGGTTGATCAAGCTCTTCCACTGGAGACCCTAAGGCTGGTTGAACAGGCTTTGAGGGACGATTCGATTGACTGTTTCGGTATGTAAAGTTATATTGTGTTACTAAACCGATTATGAAAATTCTTTTTATGTTATCACTATATCGAAATTAAATGAAGTTGTTCAACATCATCATCTTAGCGTCAGTCCCGGTTGTGCATTCGCGCGCGAATTCGCGGGGTTCGCCTTCCCACGTCTCTATTTCCCGAGTTTCTACATAACCTACGCGGACGAAGTCACTGTCAAAAACTTGTTTCTTATTTGTGTAAACTTATTTATATAGTAAAAAAACAAAGTCGGTATTCATCTTACCTCATACATGAAGCACTGCGCTATGGTAATCAGGGTAGCGAAGGCGGCGTGAAGTGAGAAGAAAACGTCGTTCAATTGCACGGGGTTCAAACTGCGAGGGTGGCGGTTGAAGTACTCTTGCTGGAATGCGAGGATGTCTTCATCAGTCATCGTCATCGACCGGATCAGTTCAGTTATCATCATCAGTACACCACAGTCCACAGCTAGACATAGGCCTCCTCCTAAGCCTTCCACACAGATTAGCTACTTGCCTGTGGCATCCACGGGCTCCCCAAAAACTTTAGTATTTTACTAAGACTTCAGTTCCTCTCGTGGACCATGTTTGATTATTTACAAATCAGGAGGGTTAACGAGGTATTGTAGATTAATATGGAACTTGGGTTTCCCAGGATGTAAACGCCTATCAGTTACACCATCCCAGGCTAGACTTAGGACGTCATCTTCAGCAACCTCTCGTCGTAGGCCGTTGGCTCTCACATTCGACTTAACGATATTAAGTAACAGTATTAAGATCCCTCGAGAAGCCTAGATCTTTCCCGATTTCCTAACTCCCACGTATCCCTGGGGCTGACGCAGCACGTGACTAATCCGAAAGCCGAGTATCACATCAGACAAATATATATCTCTGAAGTTTAAATCAGATGTATCCTGTATAAATCAGATGTATGGCCTGGGCATTCTCCAGAACTTGACGGACTTGAGCCTATTTGACGTGGGAAATAATTGAAAAACAAATCATACCTGAATGATCTTAGAGAAATACAGTCCGCAGTTGAATAGCGAATACAGCGTGAATCCCATGATGTTCAAGGCGAGGAAATCGAAATTGAGGCCCACGACGCTTTTCCTCTTGAAGTTGGTGTAGATTTGCGGGTAGAACGACACAGACCAGGCGGCGAAGTAGATCCAGCCCATGATGTAGGAGATCACCTCGATAGCCTTTGAGTGCATGACTGTCATCCGGATGAATACATGATCCATGCTGGAAAGTGTAAGGTGATTTTACCGACGTCAATGTAAAAATATATACTATTTTTCATAGACTTTAGTGGCACTAACTCCGCTGACAAGAGTTTGACACTTAAATAAAAAATGATGATGAGAACTCAGTGATAAATAAGCACCTTATGGATAGTGGTAACTGTCGCTCGTATGTTATTAGAGCTACGTTAAGTAGCGTACTGAGTCTCATCGTTTTCTAATGACAATTCAAGCGCAGCCCATTATAGTGGTTTCTGTTTTTGTTTGTTTTTTTAATGTTTACTGATTCAAAGCGATCCATAAGGAAAATATTGTAAAAAACATTTGATTATTGTTTTGTTTTTTTATAAAAATGAGCTTCTAAACTTCAAACATGACCTCGATGATGGAATCACGAAATGATTGCGTCCAGACGACCCATGTTTTTATAATCACGAAAAAAAGGTGCTTGAAGTACGTACACGCACATATACGTAAGCGTGTCCGCACTCCGTACGTTATTGTTGAGTTTTCCAGTTAGGTGACCACCCATGCCATCTGTATGTATGTATGTAAAAGCGGCCTTGAACAGGGCCGAGCATGTCGCTCTACCGCACGCGAACAGTCATACACGTGTAACTAAGGCCAATGTTCGTACAACAACAATCGCATGAATAGGAATAATGACTGTTACTGAATGTGTCATTTTAGTTTAAAAGCTATTTTTCGTCATAATGAGGGGTTTTCAATTTGACAGTTGAAGAAAAAAAGCTAGGTCAAGTTTGTCCTTATAGGCAGACGGAGGAAATAACACTCAATCACGTCGTAAATTGAGTACCTTTACCTAGTTCATATTGCTAAATGATCATAAAACCGTTAAATGTTGTCAGATTTAAAAAAATCTAAAAGTTAATCATTCAATATTATTGGTCCATGGTGTGTATGTTTGACATATTAACACTGAATTGCGACATCTATTGACGATAAGAAAAACTCATTTTTATTAAACGTCATCTTGAAAACCTGTCTTTGCAAACGAAAACGTTAAAAGCACAAAACTTTTAAATCTTAAATATTATTGTCTGTCTCTATCTCGCGACAGAGTTTGCGCTTATTTTAAATGGCGATACAAAACCGTGACGTCATGGTTTAGTACCGCCCGCTATCAGAATTTCAAGCGTTTGCATCTTGCTTATTTTTAAGGGTTTTATAAAACTAATTTTACTTTCCTATTCGTCACTCAAAACTCCATCAATTGAAATTTGAAAACCAGACATCAATCTGCCACTTACTTGACAAAGCCAGCCGGTGTCACATTGAACACCACCTCCGAATGCCCTGGGCTCTTCCCGTACGCGCATATGTCGTACGACAACCGCGCACTGGCGTTAGGCTCCAACGACCCTGGTATCTCGATGGTCGGTGGCACGAACTGCACTATGTCCGGATGCTGGATGTGTGACACCACTTGGAGAGTCGTGTTGTATTCGCCACTGGAAGTTCGGAGCGTTAGATGGTATTATGTTTGTACCTCACGTAGGTCGAGGAAACTGAATGTTTGGCAGTGATGTGTTTTCTTAATTTGTTCATATAAAAACACTGCATAATGACATTAATGACAAACCAAGCGTCGGAAAAATATAACACAGTCAATTTTGCTAAACATTCAGTTTTCTCGACTGTACATTACATGAACAATAGAGGGATCATTCAGTCTTCAGTCTGCACCTAGCTGTGGACACACTTTAGTTGTGTAGAATCGGGAAAATTAGAATATTGCACCAACCCCTTCGCCTCATGGGTAAGGGTGACTAATGCTTAAAGCATCATATCCACCGGAGGGGCGTGGTGGCGCGGGTAAATCGAGAATTGAAAGTTCCAGGATTACGCAGATATCCATTGCGACTGTCCTGACACATCGCATTCCATTCTAGTAATCTTAAGGATCTTCCCTTTCCAGTGCTTGCTTGTGTACATATTTGTAATTTCTTAGTAAGTAGATTAGTAAGAAACTACTAAATGCTTTATTTACAGAAAGATTGTCATTACGGCTATCGCATTGTTATCATATTAAAACTAACCCATCATAACGTAACATTATTTTATTTTGTGACGAAGTGACACAGACGGGGCGTTATAGTAAAAAATAATAGGAAAAGTTTGCTCTATCGGATTTTTTTTCTGATCGGCAATTTTAGTCTTTTGGCCCAAAATCGTATGAGACATGAATGATTTCTTTTCATATGGCGACTGTGGCTTAGCTCCGCTAGCGGCCATCTTATTTTCTGTTCAAAATTGTACTAATCATTGGATTAGTATCCATCCACAGATTTTCAATGAAATCTTTGGAACCTTATCGATTCAGGTAAAAGGTTTTAGATACTAATGTAGATATGAACGTTGAACTAAAATAATTTATCAATACAAGGCACCAAGTCCCTAGTTAGGTAGATCACAAAACCACAAAGTGCATAAGTGCTCTTGTGTGGGTTCTATAAGTAACAAAAACTGGGATGCCTCATATCCTTTAGCCAGTTTCGTTTTTCAGACACATTAAAGACACTTTTCTTTTTGGTAACTATAATGTAGCTGATAAGCGAAACGCGCCCTCACATCCTCGCGCGTCTATTGCAATAACGAGCAAAGAACGTTGGACCAGATTTTTCTGGAGATTTGCTAGACTGGAGACTCAGAGAGAACACGCGAGGTATAGAGGCCGTCCACCAGAGAGGTCAGACGGCAAGCTTGTCTCGAATGGATGAAGGTGGCACGCGATTGAGAGACATGGATGACATTGGTGGCGGCCTACGTCCGAAGACGGACCACCTAAAGGCTTATGATAATGATGAATAATCTAAGGTTATTAAAATTGAACTTACATCTGAATCATCTTAAACAGATGAGTCTCGTCTACGAGTAGATTCAGTTCCGTTATGTCGATGTACAACTTATCTAACTGGGAATGTGCACTTGGAAAACCTGAAAACAAACATGCATTTTTATTGATTTACTTAACTAAAAATATAGTCGCGCTTTATTATATGAAATCCTTATCATATAAGGTAAGACATACATAATTATTCACGTCTATATCACTTAAATCCTGCACTCTGCAGCCTAATAACGTACATGCGCATCGCACGCCTCACGCACGGACGCGACGTATGCGCACATGCACGTAATTTTTTTATTCATAAATATTCAACCCACATTATCTGCTCCACGTTCATCTTCATACACATTGTTTTGTTTGTCAACATTTTACTTTTCTAAATTCCTTGAGTATTATGGCTACATAACCTTTACCTTTACCTTTAAAACTCAATACCAAACAAATATTGCATAATGAAACATGTACCTACCGTGCGGATATTTAAGAAACGATTAAGCCGTGAATTATACATAATATTAAGTATATAAATTTATCCATTAACTTTGTAATGAATGTTAAGATTATAAAAATGCCTCGATATAATATTTCATCAGCCGAAAATTTCTGTAGATTGCACAGTTATCAGCGTGACATTTCAATTAATAATATTATAAAACGCGTATTAACGCATTTAAAATAATATGAAACAGTTTTCAGACATTGATAAACCTAACCGACAGACGTCGGAAAAAATCCGACAAATTTTACACATAGGTTCTTAAATATTTACCAAACTAATGAACCGATTTTGATCAAACCAAGCCTTAAGCTGTCTTAGGTCTTTGAACCTTCTCAATTAATCTGGTCTTGCTTCATATACCTATGTCAAAATCTTTGACGTTTAGAAATCACACAGATACACATGTCAAACTTAGAAAGCTCCTATTATTGCGTAGAATTATAGCTTCGCTTTGTCAAACTTTACGACCATCCCCATAAACATGTTGCAAGCTAAGAAAAGGAAGGCTCACTTGTGCCAAAACTCTATGAAAGTCATTGACTCGGGGCTTACTAACTGAGGGTTAATGTAGCGATATTTTTAACTAACAGCTATATTGTACCAATAGAAATTAAACTTAACTAAACCAAGTTACGAACGAGTGATGAATATTATAAGTGTATAAGTCGCTCCACAGTGATTTGTATAACTGTATAAGTTTAATTCTTTTACGTCAGATTTGAACCGACATGTCTATTTGACATCACTAACCCAGAGTTAGCTGATTAACCCTGGCACATAAGAATATTAAAGAGAGGTAGAGTATAGCGGGGTATCTCGTTCGAATTGGAGCCGCCCGACTGGGGTAGTATCTCCACCTTACAGATAATCGCAGCTAAATAATACTCTTTTAAATAGTATTGTGTTTCTGCCGGTGAGTAAGGTTTCCAGTGCTCCATGGGGTGCGGATTTGGGGAACCGTGGCTTTGGCAGTGGAGTGGCTTTTGCCTTTTTGCTGCCAGAGCAACGTGTTATAGAGGTGGGCAACGCATTGGCGATATTCTTGGTGTTGCTAATGTCTATAGGCAGTGGTGACTACTTCCCATCAGGTGGCCCGCTTGCTTGTTTGCCTATCGTATGCCATAAAAAAACACCGGTAGAATAAAAATTTAAATATTTAACTCAAAGTTAGCATCTAACTTGTTAGTTGTTTGACAACTGCTTGTCTGCTTAATAATAATAACAATAACTCTTCGCGGTGCAAAATGTAATTAGAATTCCAAAATAATATTATGATTCAAGCTGGATTACCCAAGCGATTGTTGGGAGTCCCACGTGCCCTCCGTCCCCACTACGAAGGATACCGTGAGTAATGCATTACCGGCGTTCAAAAAAAGGTTGACACAAATAAATAAATCATAATAATAATAAATATTCGTGGACAAATTCACACAGCGCCATCTAGCCCCAAACTAAGCAAAGCTTGTACTATGGGTGCTAGATAACTGATATACTACTTAAATACCATTTTTTTTTAATACATACTTATTATACATAGAACACCCAGACCCGTAACCGAAATTAAAATTCATCATTTCAATTTCTGCCCGGCCGGGAATCGAACCCGGGACCTCTTGCGTGGCAGACCGGCATGTTGACCATTGAACCACTCAGGTCGTCAAATGGAGACACATTAAACAGTTTTTAGACTCTTGAGACTTATGTTACAAAACAATTCAATAACACATGTACTCACCTAACACTAACATCGCAACAACAATATGTACAAAACAGACGCTTATCCTATGACTAGTGGGGGCCGCGGCCTCTCCCGCGTATAATACTGCACTGCCTCGCGCCATCTTCTGTCCTCGTTCGATTCTATCTGGAAAGAAGGAGAGAACGATATAAAAACAGTCAGTAAAATAGGTGAACATAATTGACCTGATTGTTTGATTTTTACATTTTCATTTGTGACCAGGGTACCTATTTTTGAGATCACGCGAGCGCTCGCTTTCACACTCGTAAGTTGCTAGAGATAGAAAAGTGAAGCATTATAAGGCGGGCATTCGCGTGGATGCGAGCGATTTCAAATATAGGGCCCCAGAAACTCGTAAATCAGTAATGCAGTTTTCTTTTCACTATAATTTATATAATTTATAATTTCTGCCGGAAAGTTTACACCTATATATAATACACGCACATTATAATAGAGAAAACCCGATAAGACCCTGCGAAGCCGGAGCGAGTTGCTAGTAAAGTATAAAATACTAGCGGCCCGCCCCGGCTTCGCACGGGTAGTAAACCTTAACAAATTATACACCTGAACCTTCGTCATGAATCACGTTGTCTAAAACCGCACTATGTAGTCTGTGTGTGAATACCGCATGAAAATCCGTTCAGTAGTTTTTGAGTTTATCGCGTACAGAATGACAGTAAGACACGGCGTGGGACTTCGTTTTATAATATGAAGTAATTATATTATACTTAAGTATGTACTGAGTAGTGTCCCGTTACAAACAGGACACCATATTACGATCACAAAAGTTCCAACCGTCTCCTCAACCATTTTAGAGGGAAGGGGGCGACCCGGCTCCTGACGGCCGTATTTCTTGACATTGACTCCCCTCCCGTACGTACCCCGTGCTGCCTAGATAGCCGAGCGGACTGAGCGGCGAACACGCGACTTTTTTCTAATATTCACATTTTTAAACTCGTGATATCTTTCGAATGGAATGTCTGAATTGAATAATTCAAAAAGTTATATAAAGGTATTGAAGCAGTCGTAAATATGAAGTAATTTATTTTGATAAGGATTAATACCAAGGTACAAATAAAGAGCGTTTTTTAGCGGCGGCATTTCAATTAAATTTTGAAAATAAAAGAACACTTATTGTGACATAACTATAATAGTTAGACATATACTGTCGCGACACTTTTTGTACATAATGATGTGTTCTGCAAAGTCGTAGTACATTACTTTGTTCTATCATCAATAGTTTTAGCAGCGCACGCGATGTAAGGAATTGTTTGGGTATTTTTT
Organism: Blastobasis lacticolella; assembly: GCA_905147135.1. NCBI lineage: Eukaryota > Metazoa > Arthropoda > Insecta > Lepidoptera > Blastobasidae > Blastobasis > Blastobasis lacticolella. The sequence continues at coordinate 4,732,186 of LR990042.1, read as the reverse complement.
TACACCTTGGGTTACATTATTGGAGTTTTATTAATGATCCGTAATTTTTTAGAAAATATAATATAGCCTATGTCACCCGCGGATAGTGTAGCTTCCCAACGGTGAAAGAATTTTTGAAATCGGTCCAGTAGTTTCGAAGCCTATTCAATACAAACATACAAACATACAAAAATAGGTACAAATCTTTCTTCTTTATAATATTAGTGTAGATAGTGTAGATTAAATCCAAGTTCTTGTCGCGAGGATTCTGAAGATCTGCCAAGTGGAGCAGAAGAAGCTCGAAAGCAGACCCTTTCAGAAGCCGGGATGGGCTGCTCAGGGTCAATTCATATTAGAGTGCCACAAACTTAGCTGATCCGGTGGCCAATACTGGAACTAAGCGACGCCATTTTGAATTGTCATGTCAATGTCAACAACAGCGACGCTGCAGATAAGTATGTCACAAATCAATATGAATCATGTTATGAAACGCAAATGTCGCCTTTTAAATCCTCAGGTATTGAGGTAGTAAGTTCTTCAATACCTACTTACTTACATCAACGTGAAATTTTAAATTGTTACGCTTACAGTATGTTGTTGTATGACTGGCAACAGCAGTATACCGTAGAGGTCATTGTATTATATTTTTACAATAGGCAGCTTCACAAAGGTAAATGCGTGAAGTATTTTTTGTTTTCATGAAATAAATCATCGATATTATGTGTTTGCGTTGTAAAGAATACTTTGTAGCATTGTAAGCAGTGAAAAATAAGACAAATTGTTTACTAACACGTATTATAGCATATATCTAATAACTCATACTCTCCAGACATATATATTTGATTAGATTAGAGTTATTTCTTTCTCTACTCTCTTATATTATTTCAATATATGTTTGTGAAGAGATCAATAAAATACATTAAATTGGGTAAATATTGTTTACACAATTTATCACGAACATGGCTGTAAATATGATTCCCTTATAATAAGCGAGGTCTTTTCGTTTAATTTACATGCTCGGCAGGCGCGTTGGACGCTCTGATGGACGCGATTGTGTTGAAAACGCTGCTAACCTGATATACGAAGGTCCTAGTTGGCTATTCTCACTCTTTGGTAAATTCAGTCCACATCTCAGCCCGTCGGCCAAAAAGTCCACGGAAGTAAAAATCTACCTAAACGACGCCTTGTACCACACTGAGAAATGGAAAGGGTTGATGACAATTCTGAAGGGAATAGAGACAAAAAATAAATTTAAATAAAAAATTGTAGAGTTTCAAACCTGAATAAAGTAAAGGTAAAAATAAAGTAGGTAGCTCAACTTACAAGGTATATTATGTAAATCCGATGACGAATTTTATGACAAAACAGTATTAGGTACAGGTGGTGTGCCCAATAGGCAATAACTTAAGTATGTTCCATAAAAATAAACTGCAACTGAGAAAAAGGGTACCGTAAGCGAGTGTTTCGAAAATAAATTCAATCTAAAAACAAGTACAATAGAAAAATAATTTATCATAGCAAGCATTTACCGCGCGGTCTCTATGATCAGTCAAGGTATTCGTCAAGACTAATCAAACGGCTCAAATTCGATGGGTTTACCATGCGTTGTTTAGAAGTTCTTATAGCCACCTTCCGTCTACATTATATTAGTGACTGACGGCCCTCAATATGTTTCTATTAAAGCACACACCTTTTTCTGCCATACCTCTTCGCCATATCAAACTGTGCGCAATATTTGTAGAAGTAGGTACGTACCAACACAGTGTTCTACGGGTTTACACTGATCAATAAGCAGAACGGTTCCGGTTACAAACTACGTTCCCAATTAGCAGCAATTACAAATTGAAGTAAGAAACAAGTTTTTATAGCTCCATATTCAGTGATGATTAATATTACCTTGGTGAAAAACTGAGAAGCACTCGTAACTGCAGCTTGGCGATCAAATTATAATGCTAAACAAACACATCCGGAACCCGAATTCATCGTTGAACACTTTACGACATATATAAAAAAATCTATACGTAGCCGAATACCTTGCCGATAACCGTGAGATTTTGTTCGGTCGCAAATTGAAAAGCAATAAAAAAGTAATGACGAATTTCATTAAGTTTCGCAGTAAATGTTTGCATGGCTGCCACTTGATAAGCGTTCCCCGGTCTGGGCGTGTATGATTTTATTTCTTAAATTCACTGAAATCGAAGTCAAATGTTTTTCATCAATAGTACATCCGTGAATTAAATTCAAAACGTACTATGAATAAGAAACTTCTCCGAGACGCAATATCACCATACCTACTTATATTATGTAACTACAAAAATGTATGTTTATGTTTACCGGTTGCCCCACGTTAAGGTTACATTTCCACACCAAAGAATTCTAGTTTATAAAAACCTATAGACCTTAAGATTTGTTCTAAATGACAATAGAGAGCGATAGAAGAGTGTGTATTGTAAATTCGTCGACTAACATAAGTTCCTACATTCAAACTAATGCTATAAATGAAAAAAGCAATTTTGTCTGTTACGTTTTCACGTCTAAACAGATTTGGATTAAAATTCGCCAAGGAGATGGATTGTAATCTAGGGAAGGACATATGCTACGTTATATATCAGAAAATAAATATTATTGGGGTGAAATAGAGAATGAAAGCTTATAATTTCTGTTAGGTAAATTAAATTGGTCCACGAGGACGAAGTCCGAACCAAAAGCAAAAAAAATCTTCAATGGTACAGAGAGATAGAGACAGGTATAGAGAGGTTTCCTCTCTTTTTTACCATAATCAAGCCTTGACTGGTAGCACAAATATTTTACACACCCATTTCAATCTAGTTTACGTCAAGATAAATATTAGAAACGGTCACCTTATAAAACAGTGGGATCGCTGAACTGCTCAACAGGTCAACTGCAAAGCACCCAACTGACCCAGTGCAAAACAAGGGTGTCATTATAAAGGCATGAGATAAGTTCGAGACAGCAATCCAATATCGTTTCACAAGTCATTGTGATTTCATATTGAATGATTTAAGATTGCATAAAGCATGAATAGGGGGTGAATGAAAAATAGCAAACCCGCAAAGTCCATAACTCGCCGCTGGAAAGAAGGAAGAAGAATCAAGGAGATATTAATAAGTTATACATCAAATGATGAAAACTTAGGAAAATCAGTTCCGTTTCGGAACCCATAAAAATTCCTCATCGGTCACGTGAAGCGAAAATGAAGGAAACGTGTTCAAAGTAATAAAAAATTATGAATGAATTAAAATTCCATGTACTTTAACGAATTAGTATTAGAACCAATTAATTGATAATTGAACAACATCATTTAAGATTTTATGGACGGCCTCTAACATAACGTAGATAACTAAGAACCCCATAATTTTGTTCTAACGAGGTCCTTGTTTCCTGGTCCTATTGCCGTGTGGTGTCCGGCAGAGTAGAATAGCACCAACCCCTTACGCTCATGGGTGTCGTACAAGACGACTAATGTTTTCGAGACAAAAGATCAAGAGTCTCCGTAGTCTGGAAAATGGGCAGCAGCATTTTCCATTGCTATATTTAAACACTGCGATCTCCAACCCGCCTGCCAAGCGTGGAGATTATGGCAATAACCTCCCCTTTCGTGGGAGAAGCCTGAAGTCCTGCAGTGGACTGTTACGGGTTGTGATGAGGTCCTTGTTATTCTGCCTCTAGCAATTCAACGTTTTAAGAATTTGACATTCTAGGAATTGAAAATTATACTTTTTACGAATTTAACATTTTGGCGATTCATCATTCTGATCCTGAAGGACATTAGGCGCCTAGTATAAGTGGACGAATGCGGATGGCATAGGACCGGCCTCTGGGGGAAGACTATGCCCATCAGCAGTCTTTCGGCTGATATGATGATGATGAAGTGAACCTCCGTTCTTTGGTGATATATTCTACACTTCCGGACGCTGTCACTTGTGTTCGGACAGAAAACCTTAATGATCTTGCTCAATTATACATAATTGGTTCCGATATTAATTGTAAGTAACGTGTTCATGTAGCAAACAATAGGAATGCAAATCTTGGATGCTTGACAGAAGCTTGACTAATATGGTGTGTATGTAGTAGCTGTTAAGTTAGCAATAAATAAATACATATGTCCTGTGGTCCATGCCACGTACGTATGATGATGAGATACTTTATAGCGATACACGTTTTTTTAGGTACAAAACCATTGATTATTAATCCTAAAGTAAAACCTGAAACATCGTTCAAAATTAAACGTTAGCCTTGACTAAACGAGATTTGCTTCGACAAAAACAGGAGCGGAGTTGTAAGTAGGTTGGCAAGGCAAGTATGAACCGAGAAATCCGAGATGACCACCAAAACCGGCTCTGTCAAATGCTTATTTCCATCATTTTTGCGCAAATAACTTTTACTGGTAATTTATCAGCCCATACCATTATCGGAACTTGTTTTGGTGGTATTTTTGTGCGATGACTATCGAGTTCGTTGCCTGGGTTAAGTAACTACTCACGTGTATTTGGTAAACATATTTTTCATTGATAATCTCTATTAGAATCTCAGCCTAATTTTCTATACAAGTTATTCAGAGATCCTCTTTATTTACAAATAATAGTGAATGTATTCAAATACGGAATGGAAGTATGTAAGTGTCCTTGTTTGGTGGTAGCAACAAAAACTAGTCAACAGACAGTTCTGGCAAGTTAAGACGAGGTCAGTAATACAAGTACAGTATAGGAACGATACGGTGATTATGCTTCATCAGGTAGTAACAAACTGTTATTCGAGGCATTGAAACTATGAGTTCAGCGACCTACAACTGATACTCGTGGGTCATATACAGTAGGTCAATAATAGGCAGATTTATGTCAACAAGTTTTTCCAGGCACTCTACGATAACTTTAGTTATCGACGGAGAACTAATAATATAAGTAATTGATATTCACTAATGGTTATTCTGTTTGTATTAGTAAAGAGATTAATGTTGAGCCAATTCTGCAATGTTAGTTTTTCCCGCAGCTTTGACTGAATCAGTTTGTTCGTTCTGAACGCGACAAGCTCAACATTTCATATGTAACCACATGCGTTTTCAAGCAAATTTGGTGACTATAATTAAGTTTAAAATCTGCACTACTGCGAAGCCAGTTTTCTTGCTTACAAGAAAGGGGTTGATCTACATACTCATTCTTGACAACTTTTACTAATAACCCAATTCTCATTCAACCAAAATAAGCAATGGAAGGTCGAATTTTTTTCGCAGTAAATACCAAAGAGGTATTTGTTTGATAGTAGTAGCTACGTCGAAAATTTTAATGAGTACCTAATTAAATTGGTAAAAGTTTTGCTTGTTTCGAAACTGAATTATTCCAGTGCATATACCGTGAATCGATATACTGTGTACCTCTCATGATCTTAATTCAAGGGCCGTATATAACGTGCCTACAGAATCTAAATGACTGCCATGCGTATGCCGGGCGATGAAAGTTTCCGACATCAGCTGTTACACTGAACCAGGTGACATGGGGCAATGCCCTAGGGCTTTCAATCGTACAACTGTGGAAAGTGTGGCAAGTTGCGGGGTAGAACGCTCTTCACAGATGGATGGACGTATGACGTCGTGTTACATACTTAACCACGTGTACTACACTATAGGTATTGTCCTCATCCATAATGGCAGATTTTAAGTAATCACCAGGCTTATCAGATGTGTTAAAGATTGCAAAAACAGAATATTTAACCTACCTGCCGTTCGATGATCCGCGTAGGACTTAACCATCTGCTTCTAAGATGTATGGCGCTTTGTACGTATACAACTATATACAAACAAAAGGTAAAATTAATCTGAGTGCAGTCAAGCCAATCAAACTAACGAATTGCATCGGTTCAATATTACAATCGAACTAACGAATTGCATCGGTTACATATTATCGAAACTAAGTAACACGGGCAACACCCGTAATGGCTTAAACTTCAAAAAATCGCCAGCCATCGATCGTCCCTACTTAGGTTAAAAACCTGTCAATCAACAATTACCAACGAATAATAAATTAAAAACGAAAAAGACGAATTGAAAAACTCGTAATGCGGAAGTGTACTTACATATTATTTGTTTTCTTTTTGTTTGTCCCTCAATTACACAGCATATTTTTTTACATCAAATATTATAAGGCAAAACTTAACTACTAATAAAAACGGAGCCTACAGCACCGTATTACGGGGGCTTCATACTGTAGCAACAAGGATTAGATATTATTACATTACCTGACAAAAACGCCAAAGATAATATCATGAAAGATAACACATTTATTAGTAAAGCAAAGTAAATATTGATATGGGAGCATTAAAGAGATTTGGGTAGATTGCTAACTAAATTATGTAAGTGCACGGCGTTGTCAGTAAATTCTTATTGACAGCTATAGCTAATTATCCATACTTTTAAAGTTCATTGATTTGAAGTCATAAAAGTAACATAATACAATGTCAAAATTACATGTCAAAACTATTACAACTTTAGCATTCCCGCTTTGAATCGCAATGGCCAACCTCTGCACCAAGAACGACCTGGAGCGGGAGTCACCCGTGATATCCCTGAGCCTAGAACTAATACGAACTAATAAGAAAAATACTAAATACTAATCTAAACACACACACACACACACACATTCACCATACGCTGAGTGTGACCGCTTTGCACAACTTCCCATGGCACGGGTAGCGATACATTATGGTTAGAATGTTACTGTTTATTTATTTTTTTACTATTTGAATGTACCTATCCTGTTATGGGTTGATGTGTAATAAACGTCATTTATTTATTTATAATATTATAAAGAGAAAAGATTTGATTTGATGTACGTGGTCGAAAAGTTAAGACTATATTTAAACGTACCGTACAGTCAGTACCTACCTAAGTCAATAAGTTATATCGAGCAGTGATCTGATCGTTAAAAGTATAATACATTGTTGAAGATGATAAACGTTACGTGCTAAATCTGTTATTTATTCGGTTTCTTACAAACATTGTACATTTTACTTTCATGTAAATTATAAAACGTTATGCACATTCATCCACTGTATACCGTCGCGTGCCTTTTTATGCTCATCATCTGGCTATTATGTTATTTAAAAAGGCAGTCAACCATGCGGATAATGGTTTATGAGAAGGTTTATATCACGTTTAATTGTGTGTATCTACTGGCAGCCAGTAATAAAATATTCTATTAAGCGCCGTCTATACTCATCATCATCACCTTGGCGTCAATCCCGATTGGTCATAGACATAGACAGCATTTTATTAGATTCCACATTATATCCTGAACCTAAGCCTTCTGCTTGTTCCTTCTTACTTCTTCTATCCACTTCGCCCGGTCTTCGGCATCCTTGGTTGTGACTTTGTTGGCACGAATGTCATCCCTAACGACGTCAAGCCAACACTTCTCGGGCCGGTCTTACCTTCCCGTGCCTGGCTGGAGACATTGCCAGACATAATTTGTTCTCTACGTAATTTGTCAGCCAGTGCAAGACGAGGCCATATCATCGATCGAAGGCGGTTCTCTTCCAGCTTATTTGCGATGTTTCGGACGCCAAGCGTACCCCGAATAGCTATTAGAAGTTTTATTTTTGTTTAGCGATTCCATATTTTCTTTACATGAAATCGTAGATACCACGAAGTGCCATAGTTAGCTGCAACTTCCACAGGCTTCCATCTCCGCGTGTTTCACTGGCTTTGTATTAAAAAAAATGAGGAAAGACCATCAAATGTTTTCCTAACACATATCACGAATCACGATACGCTCTTACGTTAGTCACCAAACCATGTCGAATTGAGAATTTATAAGTGCCGCTGAATATACGTACAATAACACAAGTCTTTGTTGCAGAATTTTGTGATTCACCACAGTTCTTACTTACCTATTCTCCTGCTTGTTTTTGTACAAAGGTTATCAAGCTACATTTATAAGCCTGAAGCAAAAACAGCAGTGTTATATGAGTTACGTGTATAATGCGTGTATATCTATGTATGTCGGTGTGTCGGCCTGTCAAATCCTGGATCATGGTCAAGGCGGACCCCGGGCCCTCGTGCGCGAGAGCACAATCGGGACATTAACGCCAAGATGATGATTTTTTTCTATGTGTGTCGGTTTGTCACATTGTAGCTCCGAACGGCTGGACCGATTTCGATAAGCTTTTCTTTATTTGGAAAGTAATATAATCGAGGTAGTTCTTAGCTTTGTTTCGTTAAATTCAATTCAAGTAAGCACTGTACTTAACAAGATCACCCACTAGACTAATCTGCAGATAACATTTACTTAACTATTACATAAACTAGAATATAGACTGTTTAGTACTTCAGTTTACGTACAGGCCGGTAGAGATGTTTGTTTAGTTTCTCTGCTAAATTAAAATATGTATTATCTGTATTGTGGCGTTTGTTACAAACTTTAAGTTATCTTCGCTACTATTATATTAAATACTAGCCGTTCTCAGCGGCTTTTACCCGCGCCGAGCTTGGATCTCTGTATACAATCATTTTTCCCGCGGGAACCTATTATTTTCCCGGGATAAAAAGTAGCCTATCTTACTTTGTGATCATGTAGGATACATTTTGTGAAAGAATTTTTTAAAATGGCCCAGTAGTGTTTGAGTTTATTCATTACAAACAAAAATACAAATCTTTGCTCTAGGTATGTTTGTAATTTAAGTGTGACAAATATACAAACGGACGTATAAAATTTATTACTTTACATGTATATGGCAAAACAGTATACAAATCAGTAACTGTCAAAATTAAAACTAAAACTGAATATCTGTAAGTAACATTTAACATTCTCTTTTTAATATCAATATAGATTACCTAATCGTTTTTCCAAGTCCCACAATTTTTTTTATTATGCTTTTTAGGGACAACAAACAGTTTTACAATGTAAGTATGTAGATCAAAATACATTACAAAAAATTATTTTCGTTATTGTAATCAATTTATAACATTCAGCACATACCTACATCACACGTATGTACGTTTCCTATCTCAAGCGTTTCAAAGTAAAACAACTTAGGTATATTGTCGTAAGTTAACGCAGTAGGCAGGTAGAGAGTCGTAGTCAGTCACGTCTGAAAAACGGTGTGTTATGTGCAATTACGTTGATCGGCACACGTAATGTGTAGTAATGTCTGAGCTGGTGTAGTAGCACATCAAACAGAATCGATAGCGTGTAGGTATGTAGTTCAGGGCCATTAGCGTAGCTAGTGTTATTTTCCAGGGGGCGCCTGGCCCCTGAGGTGGCCGATGAAGCCGAGTCAATCGCCAATGTAGAGCCAGTGAGCACCCCATCCTGGGGTGGGCACGGCCCACCCGGCTCCCCCCTTTCCTACGCCTATGTTCAGGGCCTTACAATGTGGTACGAATGTCAAATATTAACGAAACGCATCGCACTCGTGTTGAATCAGCCAATGTTAAGTTATTTGTGAATATTCTTAGCATGCAAATTATGTAGTATGGTTCCCACAATATCACGATTGTGATACCTAGTGCAGGTTTAGTGAGTCCTCTTGGACCTGGACTGCACTAGGTACTGCCTGGACTGCCTGGACGCTTTGCAGCCCAAAAGCTCAGACAGGGGTCTTTAAAACATAGTCTATCTGTGTTTGCTACGCGTGAAACTATCAATTATGTAAATCAAAGCAAGAATTACACTAAAAATGAATAATTCTACAAAAAAAATTAAATAGGCACGCATTTATCAGCCTACCCACAAGAAGCAAAGACAGTTAGTGTGACATAGATGGCGATTAAAATCCCATGCCACTATAGTTACGATATAATTACGCATAACATTAAATTATTATGTATGCAAAACACGACAGAAGCTATTGAGTGGCGCAAGGTAGACCTAGACAACTGTGAGAGACGTGTGAGGATCATCCACATAGATCTCTCACAGTTGCGTAGACCTGTGTGTACAGCCCACACAACGTAAGTACGTGTACCGTATCATGAGATGGGTGTAACACTGGACTTCAAACAACGAATATTTAGCTTTGCCCCACCAAAGCGACCCACTGCCACTTAAATTCTTTTGCTGTATACATCCTGCCGAAATCACTACATCAAAAACTGTATAAGAACGCCTTCAACTTTTTCAGAAACTCAGCAAACGAACAGCAAAACACATTTGAATTAAGATAACAAAATTACACATTTATCGCAGCTATTCAAAATAAACAGCACATTACACCAATCTCTGTCTTCGCTCGTAAAGATAATAGGTAACTACTTTGCCTTACAGTAATTCATCATTTACCTTCATATCAAAATGGCTCTGCGATTAGCACACGTCACATAATCAGTATTTACCTACGAATCGTACCTATTTATTTACACAGGTATAATCGTGTATACCTACGTTATGTACATAATCTATTGCGTGTTATCTAGGGGACAAAATGCATTGATTACATTACAATTGATATAAATAATCAATCATTTACATTTGAAAGAAATCGTCCAGTTGCTGTGACGACAGACACAGATTGCATCTAGAACATTCTAACAAGTGTATTAGTAAATTTAATAAAGTATGGAATACGTACAGCGATGTTATGGTTCCACGTCGTACCTAAGCACGTCCATCCAGTCATTCAGTACCTAAATACTGAATGGATTTCCATAGAATTCCGGTAGATAGTAGTATGTAGAGCCCAACAAAACAAGAGAATAGTCTAAACGAGAACTTGTTGCAGACAGAGAATCAATGTTAAGATAATAAGTACTGAGTATCTATTATGTTATGACTTGGAAAAGACAATTAGATTCAAACATTAAATATGCGAATAGCTGAATGCTATACAGGGTGGAAATGTTAAGTTTGTCTAGTTGGACTAAAATATATTGCAAAAGTGCATAGCAATAAGCTATAAAAATATTGTTTAGAAATTAAATAAAAATGCATTAATATGCACGCAAGGAATTTTCATACAAGCGAATTTTTCAATTTCTTGGAAATAGCCATTCTCTTTGTAGGTATAATCAGACAACATTAAGCTTACTGATCCATACCATTCCATCCATCCATTCCGTCCATTTTATTTTTACAACTACCCTTTTTATAAAATTACATCTGGTTAAAGAGGCAAAAGTGGTGACAAATGAAAAGAGGTATTTTCAAGCTTTTATTAAAACTTGAGAAAATATTGTTGGCATCTAAACATACTCTTTTATGGAGATCGAGTAGTAATTTTAATATGTTTTGTCCAATTATAAATATTGGAGCATGTATAATTGACGACCTGAGTGGTTCAGTGGTCAACATGCCAGTCAGCCACGCAATAGGTCGCGGGTTCGATTCCCGGCTGGGCAGAAATTTAAATGATGAATCTGAATTTCTGTTACGGGTCCGGGTTTTCTCTGTATAATAAGTATGTGTTTAAAAATATATAGAAGTAGTATATCAGTTAGCTAGCGCCCATAGTACAAGTTATGCTTAGTTTGGGGCTAGATAGCGCTGTCTGAATTTGTCCAGGAATATTTATTATTTATTTATTATAATTACGATCAAAATGGCAAATTTCTTAAGTAAGAACCCAATATTTATACGTCGTAGCATTGTACGACGCAGATTCCACATCACTTCAATGAAAGTATTGCAATATATTTTTATTAAATGAAATTAATCGGTCGGTTGAGCAATTCCCATCCTGTATAGATGTGAATAATACACATCTTAAGTTTGTACTAAGCGTCAGGCGCCTTGTTCTATATTGATCAAGTCATTTAGCTGCATGGACCGTAGAGGCTGACACGAAGATCACCTTGAGAGTCTGGTGGAAGTGGCAGCAAATTTCCTGACATAGTAATATAAATGTAAGTAATATCTATCTACACCGTTATACAACTGTAAAAAACCGTGTCTGTCCATTGAAGATATTTCAAAAAACTTGTCGGGGTAGGATTCTTGGACGTAAGTACGCCCAAAAAAATTGATTTGTAATTTTTGTCTGTCTGTTCGCGCATCACGCAAAAACTACTGAACGGATTTTGGTTCGGTTTTGATAGTTTCCTAGCTTGAAGTACAGAGTATAATCGAAACATGTTTCATCTAACTCGGGTACGTACAACCAGAGATACAGCTTGACGTCCCCGTAGTACTAGCATTTACACAATACGGAGGTAATTTAAAATGGTAACGCGGGCAGCAGCTAAACTTTTATAAGTACATTTCCACGCGGACGTAGCAAAAGCTAGTTTTCTAATACAATAACATCATAATTAAATCAGTCTCAAACATATTCATTTCAGAACTCTGGGAGCACGGAAGTGCCCACGCCAAACCGAGCAAAAAGTACGATGCACACTACCTACCTTTTCTCAAAGCGTATCATCGAAATTTTCAAACCATCTCGGCCTAGATAATCCTAGAAAGCTCATAGGACCAACGACCTAGATAGCCCTGCATTTTAGTTGATTGTCTCTGATAGAACTAGGTCTGACCTTTGAATCTCTTAAACGGCCAAGCCCTGTTTTCTTACCAAAATGTAACTCAACATGTTAGGCTTTGTAGAGTTAGGAGTTCGGCTCTTCATGCGATCTGATAACTTTATCATAGCGAAACCTTTAAGACGTTACGAGACTTGACAAACCAATTTTATATGAAATGTGTTTGGTGGAATTATATTTTACAGTAAACTAGTGGACACGGCGCGACTTCGTTCGCGTACACCTATTTCATCAAAACCTACCCTTTTTTCCTTGCTTATACAACATCCTCTTTGAGTCTATATATTGTTAAAAACCGCATCTTCACCCAAACCTTCCCTGTTTTCCTTGCTTATAAAACTTCCTCTAGAATCACTCTATCTATTGTTAAAAACCGCATTAAAATGGGTTGCGTAGTTTAAAATATCTATGTTTAGATAAACAATATCTACCTGCCAAAAGACAGACAACATTTACGTACAGCATTAACAAGGATTAACAGAGTCAAGTCCCGTAAAAAATCGCTACATAGCGGAATGCACAACCTAAAACGAAGAAGAAGTCCCGCAACTTCCAATAAACAAACAGTAAAGTCTCTAAGCTTTAAACTTACATTGGCCCAATACTGCAACTGCAGAGAAGTACTAGTCAGACTAACGTGTGCTAAATCCTGGCGATTGCCTCCAATCAGACGCTAAGTACAGGAAGTGAGTGACACGGTCATATAGACGAAGAAAGTATGCGCAGACGGCTGCGCTGCGACCGTCCTCGAGTAATAGATACATCGAGTTTGTAGGTATTGTGACTACTGAGTGATTTACTAGCTAGAGTATTGTGAGTAAGGCACGAGATATGAAATAAGTTAATCGACAGAAAAAGTCGGATAACTCCCTAAAAATATTTTTTAAAGTACCGATTTCAATGAAAGAAAGCCAAGAACAATCAGGATTAAACTGGCAACTCAATTAACCGCATCCAAATCGGTACATCCGTTCGGGAGCTGCGGTGCCACAGACAGACACACAGAATCACTGATATACACGACAAACTGTGTGGTGTTATAACCTCTTTGTTTTCGTTGGGGTTCAAAATTTGTTCTTGAATGAATGAATGAATAACGCTTTATTGCACAATCAAAAGTATACAATGGGTAACTTAAATTAACAGCAGGAGAAGCAACAGGCGGCCTTATCGCTTCTTGTGTGAAACATAAGTACTTCTTTTCACCTCTTCAATATGAATAGGGCGCTTTTGGATCGCAACAAGACAAAATATTTTACTCTGCCGGAACTTGAACAAAAAGCGATTTTGCTACGCGTTTTTACGCGCCAAAAGTATTCGTGACGGGGAGGTGAAAATTATTTATTACCAACAAAAATAATTATAATGCAAGTTCCGGCGGAGTTAGAATATTGTACGAACAATACCAACAGACTTGTACCGCAAAAGCAACCCGATTGTAGACTGTTGATGATAACGAAATCATCATTAACAAACGACAACAACACGACTTATGTCGAAGTAGAACATCGTCCAGTTACATACGACGTTTTATACGCAGTAACCAGAGAATGTAGAAATGTGGTGCCATGTGACGACGGTAGCTCTTGCCCTCGTGTACACCCGCCTGTTGACCTCTGCGTCTGACGAATAGAACTCTAAAAATGTATGGTAATACTATGTGCATACTTACGAGTAAAGATTCACTACAATGTGTGGTGATATGGATTACGAGCAACCTATTCTTGTGTAGCATTTGTTTCAATAACATACGTCGCAGAAAGTGAGTTATTTGACGCCATTGTGTATTTATTTGCTTGCCGTCTGCCTTGTCTGTGACGTCAGGGATAACTGTTGTTTTTTACTTGTAATTGTTTTATTGAAATGGGCTTAGAGGTTTATTATGTATTCGATTAAGACGGTGATGTTTCTCTCCGGCATTTGTCGTTAATTCTCTGATCGGTAAGGAAGAGTGTAATTATTATAAAATTACGCATATTTAAGGAAGAGGATAACCGATACCTACTTCTACAGAAGCGACGCCATTGTCAATAGTTTACTAGTTTCGTCTTCACTTCTCTACAATCAGGTCAAGTACACATTTTACAATTTCTGTCGGTTTACATGACGTAACCTTAAAGATTTAAATTATAAAGAGGTCAAATTTGTTTGTACTCGTATCTACTAATAGCGTGCCTACGTTAGTCTAGTTAGACAAACGTGGGCTATTTTTGATTTCGAATTGTTATAGTCCGGAGTAAGTAAATCGTGTCGGTAGGAAAAGCGTCCTGTGGTTCGGCAGAATAGATACCACCAGCCTTAGCACCAACACGTCACCCTTTTCAATTACGGGTATCGTACATTTAAGGCGACCACTGTGTTTGAGGCTGAAGAGCTAGGACCTGCGTAGACCAGAAAATGGTATGGTATATTCAGCACTGCGACAACACGCTTATCAGGTGTGGAAATTATGAAAAAATCCTCATTCAATGGGAAGAAGGCTCAAGTCCGGCAGTGGACATTACAGATTGTAGCGACGACCTTTATCAGGGATCTTCATACATTTTTTTATTAGACTTCCTAGGCATTTGACCGCCATCTCACCTGGTGGTACATATATAATACTAGTGGACCCGGCGCGACTTCGTACGCGTACACCTATTTTACCCTTACCTACCCTTTTTTTCTTACTTAAAAACCTTCCTCTTGAATCACTCTATCTATTAAAAAAACCGCATCAAAATCCGTTGCGTAGTTTCAAAGATTTAAGCATACAAAGGGACATAGGGACAGAGAAAGCGACTTTGTTTTATACTATGTAGTGATAACGCCTTTTGCCCGTAAAGATGGGTAGAGACCTGTTCACTTGCTACGGTCCTGACAAATCTCTCTCGCTTCTTCCACTACCCTTTTTCATATATTTCTTGAGATATTAATGCAAGTTTCGTAATCAATTCAGCGGCGATCAGTCCACCGCCTTCGTGCCAGCCATTATGTCCTTCCCGGGACCAGTTTTCGGTGAATAATTCCGATTCGAGTTTTTCTACGAACGCTGTTTTTGGCACGGTACAGGTGTAGATAAAAGTGTGTCTCCATTATTACATAAAGGGGTGAAAAGCATTTTACGGGGTCGGCAACGCGTGGGTGATGCCCCTGGTATTGCAAACGTCCATAGGCTGCGGGGACTGCTTGCCATCAGGCGGGCCGTAAGCTTGTTTGCCACCTTAGTGGGATAAAAAAAAATTCCCGATGAAGAAAGAGGCTTGTTATAAGTTTGACTTGTGCATCTGTCGATCTGTGTGTCTGTTTGTGGTCTCGTAGCTCCCGAACGGGTGGAACGATTTGGATGCGTTTTCTCTGTGTGAAAGCCAGTATAATTGAGATGGTTCTTTTCTTTGTTTCATTAAAATCGGTTCAGTAGTTTAGATAATATTTAGGTATATGTGTTCTTGGTCGGGGCTTGGCTTTTTTAGGTTTGTTCCACAAGGTAAGCAAATATTGCCACTTTAAGAGATTTTAAGAGAGGTAGGGCATAGCGGGGTATCTCGTTCGAATCGGAGCCGCCCGACTGGGGAAGTACCTCCACCTTACAGAATATCTCGGCTAAATAATTCTCTTTTAAATAGTATTTTTTCTGCCGGTGAGTAAGGTTTCCAGTGCTCCATGGGGTGGGGATTTGGGGAACCGTGGCTTTGGCATTTGCCTTTTTGCTGCCAGAGCAACGTGTTATGGAGGTGGACAACGCATTGGCGATACTCTTGGTGTTGCTAACGTCTATAGGCAGTGGTGACCACTTTCCATCAGGTGGCCCGCTTGCCTGTTTGCTAACCGTATGACATATATAAAAACTTTACTTTTTTACGGCCCACCTCTTCAAACTGATTAGTAAATGTGAGTCGTTACCTTGATTTATAAGTTAGTCTTATAATACGTGAGAATATTCCATGAAAGGTACTAAAGGATGGAAACATAATGTAAGTAAATATCTGCTGTGACACGATGATCTGTGCAATGTTGTTAAGTTGAATATAAGTATTGCGCCTTTGTATTGGTGAGTATATATGTTTAGTTTTGACAGCAGTAGTAAACGATTGCATACTACACAGTTTACTATTGCTATAGGACAATTCCATTGTGAAAGCTAATGTGATTGTAATTATGTAAATATTTATATCATCTTTTGCCTGCTACATTGTCAGCGAAGTTCCTGTAAAACGTCTGTAGTTTTATCCAGCAATTTCGACTTGTATGCATATACTAGTAACAGAAGCTCCGATTTGGCTGGAGCCGACCAATCGTCAGTTGCAGTCCATACTAATCCTTACCATGTACACAATAAAGTCGCTTTTGGATTATTTCGAATGCGCAAGCGAGCCGACTTTGGTCGGACGTCGGACGGACCACGTCGCTTGCACCCAAAAGCGACTTTATTTTATACTGCGTAAGGATTAGTATTATCTGCAACTGACGATTGGTCGGCTCCAGGCAAAACCGAACGACTCTTACTAGTTTTAGTTGCGCAGCTTCTATGTTCATTTTAAGTGTGTTGGATCAACTAAACCTGTTTAAGTTACACTTAATGTTCAACAGTAAAACTAAGTGAATCACGTTCCTCGCCTTAAATTATTGAAATAATTTAGCATCGTAAATTAGAGTCGCACGATTTCAGTATACAGTTACAATTAAATACATTTTAATAAATTAAGTTTAACATAAGCACGCCACGTGAAGGATAATTATTAGTTACGTAACTCAAAAAACATAGAAATAAACATTCTGATAATCGTAAGTGTATCAAAGTACGATTACTCGTAGCAACAAATATAGAATATTATGTTACCTACAATAGGTAGTAAATCCATGTTGATGACGAGATCCGTCTACGAGTATAGTTTGTGGAAGGCTCTGGAAGCATTCTCGAAATTTTGCCCAAACCCTGTCCAGCCCGTGAATCCTAGAGTGTCAGCGAGAATGGCACGATATCACTTCAAAACACGTGTCGGGCAAACTTTTGGAGCAATGCTCGGAAGCTGATGAGGGACGCCTTCGTGGTGTGGTCCAGCAGGAGTCAGGATTATGGCTGCATGCCTTGCCCTATCTTGTTATTGTTTGATGACCATTCTGTCAGAATTGCTGTCGCGCTTAGGTTTGAGTGTGGTGTCTGTGAACCTCATACGTGTGTATGTAAGAGGTTCATCGAAGCAAACAGACACCACGGCGTGTCATGCGCGCGCTGTGCCTGCAGAATACCACGTCATCAGGCACTTTTACGAAGGGCCCATGATCTGTGCGGGTGTGTCTTGGGTGTTGGTGTCCCCTGGGTTGAGCCGCTCTGACGGGAAGCGTCCATATGGGCTCGCAATCATCCCTTGGCAAAGGGGGAAAGTACGTTCGCGACTTCTCACTTGAGCAGTACACGACGGAACCCTGGAGCAGTAGCTGAAGCAGCGGCGAGCATAAAACGGCAAATACGCTGGGTTGGAGCAGCGTAAGAATTTGTGCCATTTGCCGTAGAAATAGCAGTGGTATTTTTATGTAGGTAAAAAAATATGTGATGCAATTCCATAATTCGCCTTATTTTAAGAACTGCACAGTAATATTAGGCGGTAAAGCACTTAAGCTCTTGAACTGCATGCTTTAAATAACCTATAGTTACCCTTTTGGTTACAAAAACATATATCATACGGGCCGTACGTTCGTTACCTACTTTAGTGGTAGGTATGAAAAGAAAAATTTGGTATCTAATTATCGATTAGAAACTCTTGATTCGGGTCGTAGTTGTAGGTACTTTTATCCAAACCGGAATACAACACTGCTACTTATCACCGTTTATTTATTCTGGCCACCAAATCGATTTCGCGTTTTCGCTATGCAACCGTGTTTGTAGGATAAACGAGGCTATCGATGTAGAGATACATCCATTGCTTTGCAGACACAAGAATAATCACATAAAGTCCCTATAAGGCCGTGGAGATAATCAAAATTGCAAGTGGATCTACAGAAAGAGATACAGCAAAATTGTTATTTAGAGGTAATATCATTACATTACAATTTCGCATAGTTTACGTAAAGCACTAAAGACGCGGCGTCGCGCGGCAAATATAGTTATATACGAATTTACGTTTATTTCACAAACAATGACATATTAACAGCGACTAAGCTTCAGAAACGCATGCGCATCCTTAAGGCAGCTGTACGCATCTATACGAACACGAACCAGTTCGACGGGCGAGACGACTTTCGTCAATTTCCGCGAAAGGGGACGTCGCTCAAGTCTAATTGCACGTTATAGGGGCCCACGACAAAAAGGCTACCATCAGCCTGTGGGAACTACTGATCTTTAATATGCAATTTATATGATACCGGTGGCACCTTGGTTTTCATCGGTTGTTCACTCGAAACTTTGTTAACGTTCGACTGCTATCGGCATCTCGTTACCTATTTTTCCGGGTTATGAACCTTTTTTCCATTGGACAATCCCAGCATCTCCCTGGTGGTTAGTGATGATGCAGCCGAAGATTCGTGATGGCAGAAAGGGGCCAGCGGAATGAGTTCGTTCAACTGATTCGCAGACTATGCAGCCTGTAGAAGACCGATAGACGCGCAACCCTACGCCCGATACTCGAGGCTCTGCAGTTATAATGAGATGACGGGATAAGTACCCTTTGTCACTCGAAAAGAATGTGGCTTCGTAAATGAATTATCGAAATCGGTTACCGAGTTTACAGCCACACAAACGGACGCGACGGGAGGCTTTGTTTCATAAAATGTACCTAGATATAGATAGATATTTACCAACAAACTGAGAGTATTTCTGTGGCGATAAGCTCGCATTGTATCGGCAGCCATATAATCATTATTTTAGTTCTAATAATACCTATCCAAGAAATACTAACTTACTCGCGCGCACCACATCCTGTTTTTTGTTTTTTTTTGGTCTCTCGTTTGTATTCTGGTTATGAATGATAATTACTTGAACAGTACATACCTAGTTTCATTTACATACTTTTCATCGCTATTGAAATGTTAAGCATTAACAGAGTTCAATTATGATAATAATTTCCCCTTTAACCGTACACCGATAACTTCCTTCTGACAAAGAAGGCTTCCGCTGTCGTGTCACATAGAAGACTACAGTTACCGAACAGTAGCATTATTTATGCTGCTTATTACCACGGTAGAGGCGAACAATGACGTAGGCACACACATTAGCGGCAATGCGCAGGCGCAGGCGCCACGCCACAAATGTTTTGTTTATATCGGCATTATGCGAAAGAAATCAAACATCGCAAACACAACTTTCTAATCAACCGTGGTTTGCACTTCCTTCGAACTCTGTGTTTTCACGTTCGAAGCAAAACAACCAATAGTTGACACATTCGTCGTACGTGCACTCTGCTGCCCTCTCTGTAGTAACGATGCCAATATCTACCCTATTGGTTAACAGATAAGAGTTATTACACAGCAGCATGATAAGTTTTATGACCGAAATAGGTTTGTCGATTCGCTTCACAAAACGTTCTGAAGTCCCCGTTATGAAGTGAGACAATAGAACCTACGGCTTGTAATGTGCAATGTGCCCGTTATAAGTTATGCGATTATCGACTCGTGTGGAAACGTAAGAGCTAGAACAAGTAACTGTTAATAATTACAAAGTGCAGTGGTGGCAACACTTTTCTGTAGCATACCTACATTCCTACAAAAAAATGGTGGCCAAGATGGCCGCAGCAGAAAAGAACAATGACAACAGCACTGTCACTGCTGGCAGTAGACATTGTTGTGAGAATCATGCAACTGTATGAATGTGGAATAGGCAAAAGAGGTGGGTCAGGATAGAAACTTGTGGCACTCAATATTATCTGTCTACCTCTGTAGGCGGAAGTGTGTATGGGTGTATGTATTCGTTATTATTATTATTACCACCTCGCAATGCAATGCAGTGGCGATTGTTTGTAAACACAAACCGGTAAAAAGGTGTAACGTCATAAATTTTAATGTAGGTATTATGTAAAACAGGTAAACTGCGAGAAACGTAAGTAGAGAAAGATTGTAAGCAAAAGTTTGCGACTATATACTAGGGTCCATTGCTTTGAGGTTATGGCGTCCTTGTCATTGTTTATATTGTGAGTTGTTCTTGTTGGCTGTCTGTCAAATTTAGTTCCTTTGTCATCCGCGAGCAATCTTATCTGCACATAGGTATGTCGCCATGGATTTAATTTTGAATGTGACAGATGCCAACATGACAGTTTGCTCGAAATGACAACGTACGTGTTCGTTTAAAATATTTATCTCCTATTTTTATGTACCTAATACGGTAGACAAACAGGCAAGCGAGCCACCTGATGGAAAGTGGTCACCGCCGCCTATGGACATCAGCAACACCAGGGGCGCTACTAATGCGCCTCTAATACAGAGACCTCTAATATCCTCTAATGACCTCTTGAACGATACAATTAGGTTAGCGATTTAGCCATTTAGGTGAGCAGTGTAAGTAAATACATTTCGTGTGTGAAAGTCTGGTATATAATTGTATATGCAATTTATTCAAGGAAGAGAATCAATAACCGATGTAGACAAAGCAAAATAGTTCCGTTGTTCTTGGAAAGTTTGCTAGAACTTCGTCGCACTCCACCGCGGTCAAGTAAGTATTGTAAATTGGTAGTATAAATAATGGGTACAAATACACACTTTCCATATTAGCGCTTCCACCACATACTAAAACATGGTACTAAAATACTCGTAAGTACTCTTTATTCTAAATGACGTAAACTGTGGCTACAGTCGGTCACGCTAGCTCGAACTCTAAATGTTTCCTGCACTTCATAAATATCCGATAGATATATTGCATGTATAAAAATGAAATGTCTAGGACCTTAAGACTTTATTGTCGCATATTCTTAGCTAATAAAGCCTATATTTAAGCCGAGATAGGTATATTTTATTCTATTCGTTGGCAAACGTACCACCAATATTTCAATATTCGTTTTGGTAATCAATGTCTCTCTATTCGTAACGTATGAAAACTGAAAAACGTGTAAATATATTGAATTTGAGAAAAAAACTTATAAGGTATCTAGGTATTATGTGGAAAAGCACAGGACCGGCCTTTATGGAGATCTCTGGAGGAGGCCTATGCCCAGCAGTGGGCTTTTTCTGGCTGATATAATGATGATGTGGAAAAAAGAACCAATACAAAAATATCGAGAAAGATGAACGTATAAAGCGCATCTGTTTATAAGATGTTAATATTTGTAGAATTACCGCGACACTAACGGGTTTGTTTGTGATTTTGTAATAACAAATTGTGCGATGTAACCACCGCTAGAGCGCAGTTAAATATTTATATCGTCGGTTAAATTCCGGCGATGTGATGCAACGCACCGAAAAAGCAAGTGGGTTAAACTAGGGATGCGCCGGCGCCGGTCCAATTCGTTTCAATCGAATATCGAAACAGAAATAAATATAATCTGTAGCGACTTTTAATCGATTCTAACACTATACAAATCTAAAATAATATTAAACAGATCGGGCCAGTGTGTTGCTCTGCTAGATAAAAAAATATATAAATAAATAATACGGCGTCATTGATATAACTAATCCTCTTTGATAATAATGTGGCAAGTGAAAAGTGGCAGATATTACAAAGGTTTATACGTGGGATGGCACAATTTGTAAATTATTTTCTCGTACAAGTTTGAATCGATATCGGCTGCATAAGCCCCAGCGCTAGGTGCCTAAACCTGCAGGTATCAGGAAAGAGGTCCCCGCAGGAGGCTCAACAAGCCTGAAATGCCGTCAACAAACATGACATCGATGAATCAGATGCGAGAGCCAACGGCTTACGACACGAGGATGAAGACCCGGCCAATTTGAGGAGGAAAAGTATGAAAGTAGACTGGTAGAAGTCGCGATGGATCGTTATGACGATGCCGATAATTAATGATAAGTTTTTAAAAATGGATGGATGTTTGACACTCCTTCACGCAAAAACTACTTAACAGATTATGATGAAATTCGGCAGCAATATAACTTATAGCCCAGAATAGCTAAAATAAATTATTTACATACCTAACATGCAGGCTTTAATTTATCCCGAAATTCAATGTGTTTCCCGCGAAAACGGGTCTAGAACGTTGTAATCGAAAGCCGTGAGCAAAAGCTACTTATAGTTGTACATTCACACTTAGGTACATACACACTCACGCCCGCATCTCATTGGGGTAGGTAGAGACTATCGAGTGCCATTACGACTAGATTTATCGATACTGCGACAATTAGCAAAAGCCGGCACATCCCTAGTTTAAACCGAAGCCGCTGAAAATGTAAATTACAACAATGCTGACCTAAAGCGCAGTGCGTTTGCTACGCAATGTAGCATTAGCAAGATAATGGAAGCCCGCTTCGGTACAATTTGTTTGAATGGCACCGATTCAGTTTTGTCCAAATAATAGGGGATGTATGGATGTTTGTTACTCCTTCACGCAAAAACTACTTAACGGATTTTAATGAAATTTGGCAGCAATATACCTTATAGCGAAATTCAATGTGGTTCCCTAGGGAACGTGCCTTGAACGTAGTACTTGAATTTTACACGGACGAAGCCGCGGGTAAATCCTAATTATAGTTATACATTCACATTCACGCCCGCATATCATTGGGGTAAGCAGATACCTACTATCGAGTGCCATTATGACTCGAATAATCGATACTTCGAAAATTGACAAAAAGCCACTGAAAATGTAAATTACAACAATGCTGACCTAAAGCGCAGTGCGTTTGCTACGCAATGTAGCATTAGCAAGATAATGGAAGCCCGCTTCGGTACAATTTGTTTGAATAGCACCGATTCAGTTTTGTCCAAATAATAAGGCAACAAGCATCGTCCGATGATATCGAGCAGGTTTGCTTAAACCGAATAAAACCCACATTAGTGCCCTGTCTGTACAATAACTAAAAAAAAAAACAATATCCTTTTAAGATGAACATCATCATGCATTCGCAACGTAAATATAATAACAAAACAAACAAAATTAGATGATGCCATCAAAAATTCTGCTCGATCGAAAATTGCTAGATTTCTTAGTGCCTCAATCAGTTCTTGTTCGATTTAATTATTTTACTCCACCCTGAAGTTGCTCTTTTACCAAAAACTTGTTTGGAACACATCAGATTTGAAGCATCAATAACGCTACACCTGCACATGACGTGCCATTACCTTGAGGAAGGAAAAATGTAGTCACTTACCTATAGTGTACGTACTCATAAAATGAAGCAAGTAAATCAGAGACGAGGAAATAAAGTTTATTTACGTTACTAGAATTATTTTATTCAAGTATATGAAATGGAATGCCTCAAACTAAAGTAAAAGTGATCTGATCAAATATCGTAAGATAAGCTCGTCGAGGCGGAAGAAAATGCTTCCTAGGTATATAGGAGGTAGGTTCATCCATTGGTACCTATTTGCTAAACCCATTACAGAACAGAAGATAACATAAAATATCGTGTGGTAAAAATACATAACTTACAGATGTCGATCGTAAATATTGCACATCCGCAAGCCTTTTTACACCGCACGTGCAAGATATCTCAAAATCTTTCCTTTGCACTTTCCTATAACATGGGGTTCATCAAAAGACATGTCTACAGATACCTTAAAGGCCGGCACCGCATATATTCCCCTAAGATTGCAGGTGTCTTGGATGACGGTGGCCGCTTTCTATCAGATGGACGGTATAGCTCCCTAGGTAATGAAAATACATCGCCAAGTTCGGCCTCCTACAGCGTCACACATCACAGCCCATAACAGTCCACTGCAGGACTTCGGGCCTCTCCCACGAAAGGGGAGGCCATTGCCATAATCTCCACGCTTGGCAGGCGGGTTGGAGATCGCAGTGCAGTTGATGTAAATCTACCCAGAAAGATGCTGCTGCCCACGTTTCGGATTTGTCCCTTAGTCGCCTCTTACGACACCCACGGGAAGCGATGGGGTGGTGCTATTCTTTGAGGTGGCGGCACCACACACCACTTGAGGTGGCGGCACCACACGCCTACAGCGTCGCGTCTGAGTAAATACCATGCCTAAACAAGCCGATTTACCTATTTACAGTCTTGTATTATTGTACTTGCATATCGATAAGTGCAAGCTGCTTGTATTATTCAGTGCAAGCTGGTATCAAACTTGGGAACTCATAAATATACAAACAATCCAAATCAGTTTAAATAAGACACTGACGTATTTATGACGCACAATATGAAAGCTCTAAAGTACTGAAACTCTACTTCAACCATTTAATTGTTCATTGCTGCTTAAATGAGTGAATTATCACAGAATATGTAATGAACACAAGAGTTTATGTTGGCAGTTAAACTCCACACAGAAACACATGCTTCATCCTTGGATTTTAGCTGTTTGACCTAGAATTGCGTTGAACTAGACCCATTCAAAGTTTGGAGAACTGTAATATATGTTTATTACTAATTTATTATAACTGGGGTAGAAGCCAAGTCACAGTGATACTACCGTGACGTTATGTATCACCCATCTTTAGCACTTGTATCGAGTGAAGCTCGTGAGAGCCCGTCCTATAAAAAAAAATTGGCTAAAATAGGTACATGCACAAAACTCGATTGTGTAAGTATGCGCCGTGTGGTGTCCGGCAGAGTAGAATAGCACCAACCCCTAACACTCGTGGGTGTCGTACAAGGCGACTAAAGTTTTCTAGGTAAAAGATCTAGAGTTTCCGTAGGTTTTCCATTGATACATAAATAACACTGCGATCTCCAACCCGCCTGTCCATAACCTCCCTTTTCGTAGGAAAAACCCTAAATCCTGCAGTGGGCTTTTGTTATTTACTGTGTATTACAGATAGGCTGTAACGACGACGGCAATGCCATAGGTATTGTATGACTTCGTTATCAATTTGGCTCTCCGCAATCGTCTTTACTGAGAATTTAACTTACGTATTGGTGCGTGTCTCTTGATAAGGTATTCTTATAATTACATAATCTTGAACAAAGTATCACAGATTAACTCTCTTGCTGAACTCTAAACTATCCGATAGATCCTAGAAATTTCAAATTTTAATAAGGCGAAGAATTTTAAAGAGATTCAAAGAAAGAGTTTCTGGAAAATCCCTCGGGATGATCACATAAAGAGGTCGCAATATTGTAAGGAAAGTGTACGGGAAACTACAAAACCTCGTCACGAACATGTCAACAACTCGAAAAATATCTAAAAATATGGATGACAAAATGACTAGGATGTTATACAGAAACATCCTAACCTATAGTCCCGAATGCCGAGGAAGCCACGGGCAGTAACTACTACGTAATTACGCCATTAATAAAACATTAATCGTAAATCAACCAGAAGGAAGTTAGATCGAAAGGATATTACGAAACTTGACAGCCACATTTCGTATAAATAAATATTTATAAACAAATTACCATATCGAAACACTGCGGAAATAGTTAACATCACAATTTTACCCAAGGTCTTCCAAGTATTTACTTATTGGCTTTTTATATTGACATAATTCTTTTTAACCCAATTTTTTGATTGATTTGACTAGGTAGGTAGATATTAAAATTTTTTGCAAACTTATATATACACCTTCTAGTGTGTACGTTTCAAATTGACAAATTCATCAAAGTCATAAAAGCATTGATCCAGTAACCACTTTTTTAGTTTAAATTTAAAACTATTTTAGACTGAAACTAGAAGTTGGCTAATGAATTCCGTAATTCTGCAACTTGCTTGCTCGGACTATGATTGGGTACTCGATAGATAACATAATAATCTCAAATTTTTCCCTACCTCGAAGACCTTGCTGAACACAGGTGCTAGAGATATCGAACGATAATATGATGATTATAACGATATGATTGAGTACGAAAAGGCACACAATATATCTATTCATCATCTTGGCAACAATATAGTGCACTCGCGCAAGAGGGCCCGGGGTCCGCCTTGACCATGACCCAGGATTGGGCAGATCAGATAATTACAGTGGAGCGACTGCCATCCGAACTCCTCGACCCTGCTACCAGGGGAACCTGACCAGATTGGATCGTGGTCACTTTCAGTTACCTTTACCGCCATCACGATATGTATGAGTCTACAACGTACGTAAAATACTTCAATATCCAATAACAGTCCACTGTTGGACTTGGGCTCAGTCTACGAGCTTTGCCCTACCATTCATTCCCACCGCTGCAACTCCTGTGTAGCCAGGACCTACAGCGGCGACCACACACAGGTCCTGAGTTTTGACACTCAAGCGCGCCCGAGGACAAGCATTAGGGTTCTTTGAATCCGCAAAAAATTTAATTAAGAAGTAGGTAAAGATAGGAGTAGGATAAATAGTTATTCCGACTTCCCCCCTCATAAAGCGACGGGTTCAGTCTCCTCCACCTTAGAGGAGGGGTTTCCAATACACAATCTCCAAACGTGGAGATAGCAGTGTTTGAAAATAAACAATGTTCGAACAAAAGCTATGCTCTATATATAGGTATTATCACTCTAAACTTAAAAATAGAAATTGTCATGTACTCTACAATCGGTCATTCAATTTCAAAGTCATGGCCAGCCATTGTTGGTCCGTTGATGAATACGATTGGTGAAGTCTGTCAAACAAAATACTTTATCATCTCATCACTCATAATTGCTACTTAGTTTAGAAGCATAATTTGTGTGCATTAGATTAGATACTAATACTTTTGTCATCCATCATCTCGTTAATCAAAACGGTCTGGGCGGGTTGCGGGGCGAAAAACTGGGTCGACTTCTTAGGTCTAATTTAAACTTAAAATGTTGCTTCATATTTGTAATATTTTAATCTATAGGTGCACAAGTACTTGTTGATGTAACCTACCTAGTTATTGCGAATATAAATAAGTAATAGAAGCATTCGTACGCTGCGCGGCCCATTGCTTTTGCACACGCGGGCCATACTACATGTTTTATTAATTTCATATTTAGATAGATAGATAGATAGATAAATTATTTATTGCTCACACAAGAATAATTACATTAAAAAGTTCCGACAAAAAACCATAACTAGTTGTGGGCAAAGGCGGCCTTTTCATATTTATTAGGTAGATTTAGGCCCATCTCATTGCTGTTAGTATATACCTATATGGAGCTAGATTAAAAAACAATTATTTTAATATAAGTACATAATCATAGGAGGTCAACATATCGGAGGCTTTAGAAAATACAAAACTCCGATTCGTATTCAGGAGGCCTGCTCTAAGGTTTTCCCTAACCCCTCCGTATTCAACCATCAATATAGGTACTAATATTATAAACGCGAAACTTTGTCAAGTTACATGAGTGGATGTTTATTACGTTATTGTTACGCGTAAAATCTTAACTGATCAAACTTTATATGTTGTATTTTATTGTCATTATGGTAGGTACGATCTCTTAGGCAAAATTTATATAGAAATTAGTAATATATCTAACGGAACCTAATAACATATTGTATTACACATTCAAACAACAGCCCACAGTCCATTGCTGAACTTAGCCTCCTCCACATTTATAAAGGCTTTTTGTCATATTCTCCTCATCTGGCAGCCGATTTGGATTTGAAGGTCGCAGTGTTGAAAACTCATAGCATAAAAGGCTACTGCCCATTTTCGTCACGAAGGTGCCAGCTGGTTACATGATTTAAGCTACAGCTGAATCATCAATGGAAGCTAAGAGGCAATCATCACCATCGTCATCTCAGCGATCAATCCCGGCTTCTACTAGGTTCCGTTTTCCTACTCTTTTCTCTCCACTACGTCATCCTCGTTTTTTTTTTTTGCTCCCAACGCATAGGAAATGGCACCCTCCGGTAGCAGTTGGGAGGGAGGAGTTGAACTCTCATGAGTACCAGCAGGCCGGCCGGACTTGTTTTGCACGACTCACCAAAAAGGAACCTAGGCGCATACGTGCTAAACACCCCCTGGGAGCACCTGTAAGGCTTTCCAGGTTTCATAGGATGCGACAACCCGTAAGGTTTGCCATCCTCGACAATCCATCACTTTTTATTGACCTCGGGACCTCTGATACCGGCAGGTTCAGCCACCTATATCAAGTACCTACCTATCTCTGGGGCTTACGCAACACGTGACCAAAGGAAGCTAAGATTCCCTATGTATTTTACTGTGTGCAATAAAATGTTAAATAAATAAATAAATAAATAAGAGGCGGTACAAGACGAATACCTTAAATATATGGAGAGAAACGCCGCAATGTGGTCGATTCAGCATTTCTGGGTCAGTGTAAGATTTCACGTGAGTATAAAGTGTCACTATTGAAACCACTCATTGCGCTGTGTAACAGATATCGATATCTATAGTTTCCCAATCAGCCGTCAGTGTACTAACACTAATACTAGTTCGTATTTGTAAACTCTAAGTACGTGGTCGTCTATATGTCCCTGTGTTATTGTAACAGATTTGCAACCGTAATCATAATAGGTGCCTATATACGATACGAGATTGGACAAAAAGCTCGTTGTAATAAATATCTAATTAATTCGGTAATATTTTTCGAAATAAACAGTGTAGATATTATCTTAATGTTAATGATTGGCGTACAAGCGAGTTATAAATAGGATATAAAGTTTCTGTATGCGTTTGTTTGGATATTTTGTAGGTATATTTAGGTAGGATTTTTGGGTAGGATTTTTGAATGAATAGGACGTATAATGAAGAAGATTTTGGTGTAAAATACGAAATATATAAGTATATCCCAAGCCGGACCGCTAATACACAAACGAATAAAGGAAATAGGAGATTTTTATGAATTTTAATGCAAATTGTATCTGAAATAACCTATTATCATACACATAAAATTTGGATTGAATCGGCTGTATTAAAGGAAATCGGGGATTATTATAAATTTTAATGCAAATAGTATCTGAATAACCTATTATCATACACATAAAAATTAGATTAAATCGGCTGTATTAAAGGAAATCGGGGATTATTATAAATTTTAATGCAAATAGTATCTGAATAACCTATTATCACACACATAAAACTTGGATTGAAATTCCCAATCAATCAAAACGAGCAGTAATAGGATAAAGATTAATCTGATAAAACAAACCTTCCAATGCATCAAACACGACTTTTGGAGATTATTTCACAAAAATAACGTTTACGTAAAATAAACAAACAAGGTTTGTTTTACCGCATAAAAAAAACTTAAAAAAAACTCACCAAATATCGAAAAACAGCCACGGGCACAATACTGGCCGGCGAAAAGATCCAAAAGCGGCGCACTGTACACTGTTACTTATTCCAAATTTAAATCTCTTCAAATTAAATAAGCGGCCAGTAAGAAAGACAGATTTAGACGGAAAATATCGTATATGCTCTGCAATTATTTTGTCCGTCTGCGGACGTCCGTACGCCGCAATGGTTGGCCGCGAAATGATAAGCGGAGGTGATCGAGCGCGCTTAATTATACGAAGTTAGTCTTGTTCAGGTGCAATCGGTATAGGCAATGTTTAGACTAGTATGGGCACTGCTTTGTTTACTTTCTGCTTTATTTATTAGAATGCGTCCTTCAGTATTCGATTCAATATTTAAAATTTAGATTATGGGAGATTATGGGGCTCCACCACTATCTCAAAGGCCAAAGCAAACATCACATGCTCGCGGACCCCAGCTGACAGACAGACGAGGCTCTGGCGAATCGGTTTTACCCTAACGGGTTGTGCGAGCCAGATTGCAGTCGCCGCACGTAAATAGCCATAAAACCACATTTTTTTATTGAGGTTTCTGGTAGGAAATCGCATTCAGTATATCTAAAAAGGCTTTCCTAATAAAAGAGCGGACTCTGGGTGACAGATATACCGCTAGCTGCTGAGTCGTGATTTACAAATTATAATTATATTGTAGAGTAAACATAAATGTAGAGTCATTTTAGCCCTTCTATAGAATATTACCATGTAGTGTGTGTGCGTGTGTCCCCATTGTGAACATCAACCGTGTCCCCGTTGAGGGTGAGAGCGTTCTCATCCCCTGCTAAAGGAGTTTTAATGTATGTGGGATATCTAAGATGACCGTACGGTCAGCGTATCATGTCCCTGCCATGAAAACAAGTCGAGTGTCGACTTGTGTCTGAAATCGAAACTATTTTGAACTAGGTTGCAAATTGGGGTCTCTGTAACTTGGTTAAATTTAATACTAAAAAGATACAAATTTGCGCATTTACCGCTACAAAGAATACCTTCGGCGTATCTCCCACGTTTATGTGCACTCCCCTAGAAGCCAAGCCTACTATCGGGGTGCTTGGCCTCGACATTTTTCATAACGTGCAATTGCGAGGTAGGTCAAGTTGGCCTCTAGAAAGCTAGATGTCCTGGGCAAGGCTAGGCGTATTTTACCCCGACGATACATCGCCTTCATCCATACCAATTTCAGAATTTCACCACCGGTAACCCGCCGCAAATTGAAATTCCATCCATGCCACCTGGATGAATGGCGTTATGGCGTTCGACCGCCGTATGATTTTCACTCAAGTTTGTACCTACGCTATAGAACGAAATTTCTGCAGTAGTGTAGTTACAAACAGGTAAGACATAGAAATCTGCAATAAACGAGCCTACACATACTCTTATACTCTTTCATAAAAAATCTGAATGTCATGATCCGACATTTCGAAAATACGAAAGTTTTGAAGGTGTTCCCCAATTTTTCTAATTCGGCACCTTCCAAGCGTTTCCATTTAGAGCAGGAAACCTACAGCATTTTCAAATACGTTGACAGTGTTGTTGAAGATACCATCTAAAACAACCATGATAGCAGGGTTGTTGTAGATCTTTTGACATGATGATTGCCAATTACCGTTTTCCATCAGATAGACTATCGCTGATTTCCACTTCCACTTCGGTTGTGACTCGTAACTTTAATATGTAATGAAACCACATCCGTAACATCGCTTATGAATGCCACAGGT
The DNA here is from genome assembly GCA_905147135.1 of Blastobasis lacticolella. Taxonomy (NCBI): domain Eukaryota; kingdom Metazoa; phylum Arthropoda; class Insecta; order Lepidoptera; family Blastobasidae; genus Blastobasis; species Blastobasis lacticolella. The sequence continues at coordinate 4,700,783 of LR990042.1, read as the reverse complement.
ATTTGCATGTTTATCGGTGTAAACAAAGTACTTGTTATGTAATCATCGAAATCAAATATGCCTCTGCTCTTCTGAATCGACGTTACATGTTTACTGCCCGACTGCACCAAACTTTATCGGCGACACTAAAGTTGATTTCAAATATGCATGACAAGAAAAAGCATTGCACCAACACCAACCTTATGTGAAAACTAACTCGCTAAGTTACCTTTAACTATATGACACCGATATTGTGACGCCTATATTAGGAATATATGCCGAATCTGAATCTAAATCTGTATGTGTAATCTGGCATATAAGTTTTCTTTAGATTTCTCGGAAAAATCATAGCCCCCACGCTGTTTAGCCCCGGACTAAGCAAGACTCGTACTTGTGAGTAGGTATTTAATGTAATACCTGATATATATATTTTTTCTTTTTATTGAGGATAACTAACAATTTATGCACTCATACATTAATATGTAAGGTAGTATTACACAGATTTTTACTTACAAACATAGCTAAGTGCTAAATTACTTAAAAGTGACCACAGCATGCATTTCTATTTAACAGTATCTAAAAAATATTTACAAAATTTTGTGTAATATTGTAACATTAGCACAATACGCTATAATCAAATAATATTATTAAAACACAAATTGACATATATATCTCGTGCCTACTTATCAAGTATTTTATATAATAACCGATATAACATAAAATATAATTAAAATCGTGCATAGTCATGTACATAATGTCACAAATGTCACTACGTGCACGATTTCATAATCCTATTAAAAATCAGAGGTCAAGGAACACGCCGCTTCATGTCTTTTTTGTGTAATTCGCTAATATTTTATAGATATTTGTAAGCGAGGTCATCGTTATCTCAGTAGCCCAATCCAATTACAGATTATTAAAACAGTATAACTTCAGAAGGTAGTGAGGTACGTATAAGACATTATCAATGAGAAAGATAAGCTAAATATTGGTATATGACATGATCGCTCATCGACGACACAGCCCGTCATTGTGATCGCTATTCTCTACAATTTATCGATTGAATAGACGCTAATTTTCTCATCTACCACTACTTATATAAAATTTAAGTATCTTTTTGCTCCAAAAAGGTGAGAGTGCCGGCCAGAAAAATATTAAACAATCCCTTACATTTTTACCATGGTGCCAAACATGCGTACACGTAGTGGTTAGGTTGTCACAAAGTAAGTAATAAAATAAATTGAAAAACATTTAAATACCTACAAGAAATGTCAAATCAATCAATAAAACCCAAAAATCGAGGGCCACCAAGTGCCACCTGTGGCACGCACGAATACAGAATAACAGTTACCATACTGCGCTAAACCTATACTGTGGGCGAACACATTTAAGTGCCATACGGAGCACTCCGCAAGTGCTATCAAGCGTTTTCGAGAGATAAGGATGACGAACCGAAAAGATAAATTCCGCTACGTCACCTCTACGAGATATTGAGATTCGTTCTATAAAAGGATGGTAATGATGGAACAATAATGTTTGTGTTTCAGAGACGAGAAAAATGCCTAGTCATCGATGATTCGTTACTCATTCTCATGTAGACGCTAAACTTTTTGCTTCAGCAAGTATGAAAAAATATGGAAGCTAGTAATGGTGTCACGTTCTTTCCGAGTGATATTTCAAAAGTTGCAAAAACTGGCATCAAAAGTGAATTCTTGTATTCGTTAATTATTTAATTGCTTAATGCGAACAAAAAATGACAAAAAGACTGTAGGTATAGATATTGTATCTACTTAATAATGTAATTATTTTATTTTATTTATTGTTATATTTTTTAAGCTTTATATTGTATTTTTAAATGGGATTTTCCTAAAATAAATTATTATTATAATTTAAAAGCTTGTGTCATAGAGTCAAGCCGATAATTTCATAAATCTTCATATTTGTATCAGTAAACCACTATATCTTAAATAAATAAAACAAAACAGGAAACGTTAACCGAAAATATGAAAGAAACAATACTCAGCCGCTAATATATTCTGAGCATTATCTCCTTCATATTTTCGTTAAACGTTTCCTATTATTTACAGCAAGCGCAATTCCACAACTACAAAATATGACCCGTTCTCGAGACAGGTTTGTTCCGCAAGTGATCGCTTAATTGCCTTAACAAGGTCCTTAGCCAGTAAGGAATGTATGCCAAATAGCGATGCAGTGTCATCACCTCTTCACAAAAGTTGCATTTAACTGTATGAACTTAGTGTAAGCTAATGTATTGGACAGCACAAGGCAGTCAATAATGCATGTCGGCTAGTTTCTGCTTCATATTTATTGACATGTGTCCGACAGAGTACGAGTATTAGTGACATGCGTCCGACAGAGACGACACTCGACGCAGCCGATGTGTATTTTTTTATACCACTAAGGTGGCAAACAAGCTTACGGCCCGCCTGATGGTAAGCAGTCACCGCAGCCTATGGACGTTTGTAATACCAGGGGCATCACCCACGCTTTGCCGACCCCGTAAGAGCCTTTTCACCCCTTTCTTGTAGAACTCCATGCATTATTTCCGTACAGCAGAGACGACGCTCGAAGCAGCAGACGTGCATTATTTCCGTACGAGTAATTATTGACATGCGTCCGACAGCAGAGACGACGCTCGAAGCAGCCAACGTGCATTATTTCCGTACGAGTAATTATTAACATGCGTCCGACAGCAGACACGACGGTCGAAGCAGCAGACGTGCATTGTTTCCGTACGAGTAATTATTAACATGCGTCCGACAGCAGAGACGACGCTCGAAGCAGCAGACGTGCATTGTTTCCGTACGAGTAATTATTAACATGCGTCCGACAGCAGACACGACGGTCGAAGCAGCAGACGTGCATTGTTTCCGTACGAGTAATTATTAACATGCGTCCGACAGCAGACACGACGGTCGAAGCAGCAGACGTGCATTGTTTCCGTACGAGTAATTATTGACATGCGTCCGACAGCAGAGACGACACTCGAAGCAGTAGTATTTATTGACATTGGCCGTGTGGTGTCCGGCAGAGTAGACTAGCACCCATTACACATTACATTACATACATTACATTTGTGGGTGTCGTACAAGGCGACTAATGTTTTCGAGGCAAAAGATCTAGAGTATTTAGAACACTGCGATCTCCAACCCGCCTGCCACGCGTGGAGATGATGGCAATAACCTTCTGATAGGGGCCTAAGTCCTGCAGTGGACTGAAATGGGCGGTGATGATGATGATGATGATGATTTATTGACATGCATCTCACGGAGACGACGCTCGAAGCAGCCGATGTGTATTATTACCGTACGAGTACTTATTGACATCCGCGACCCTGTTAACAAGGGAACCTGACCAGATTGGATCACGGTTCAGTCACCTTCACCGCCGACATATAGTGCTGTAAGGCCTGTAAGTGACTATTATTGAATTGATTGGTATTCAATGTAAGCCTATTAGACACTTTAGTGTCTCTGCATGAGTTTGCAATTTTTAGTCTAGAAGCAGCAGTCTATATCTATTCCCACGGAGCTGACGTCACTCTGTAAAGTGACGTCCTTCAAGTGTACTTCATAGATGAAAATGACATGCAACTTCGCGAAGTTGCGCAATATTTCATAACATGATTCAACTGAGCTTTTAACGGAAAATAAGATCGACAATTCCTTACGGACCTGCCTTATTTAGTTAATATTTAAAAATATGAGATAATTTTATAAATAGTTACGCACTCGGGTGTAGATAGGGTTGCCAACCCTACTATATAATATAGTATCATACTATATTAGGAGTATACCTACTACAAATTTAAAATTTAAATGTAGTAGGCGAAACTACTATATTTATATAGCACAACATAACCACCTACCTCAAAACGGAACGCGTCCATAAGATCCTCAAAAGAAATATTTTGCTGATGCAAATCGAATATTATATAAGCTCAATGTAGCAGAAAATATACATTTAAGAAATAATACATTATAAGAAATAATATTACATTTTATTTAAAACCCTACTATATATTTTTTTGATAATTCCCTACCTACTATATCTTTATGGCTTCTAAACCCGAAAATACTATATTTGGTCTAAAAAAAGTTGGCAACCCTAGGTGTAGATAACCCGCGGGAACCGCTAGATCTATACGTACTATGAAACAAAGTCGCTTCCCGCCATCTGTTCCTATTTATCTGTAGATTTAGATCTTTTAAATCGCGCAACGGATTGAATTGCGGTTTTCTACCATAGATAGAGCGTTTTAAGAGAAAGGTTTATAAGTAAGAAGAAAAAGTATAGCTAGGAGCAGGACGCCACGCGAACGAAGTCGCGCCGGATCCACTAGTTAAAAGAAAATTAAGCAGATGGTTATAGAGATTGCACTTGTATTAAGAACAAGCAATCGATAGCAACAACTAACACAGCCATCACTTTCTTCTCAGCTATAAAAGTGAAACGGAGAGTTCAATCACAGTGTATGGATTCCGGTAAATAGGCGTTAGGCCTCACGCGAACGAGCCGTTTCACACGACAACGACACCGACATCATCAGGACACTGGCTCTAGACTCAGTCGCAGGTCGTCACTGCTCCTAGAGCAGGAGGGCGACAACGACACGGACACCATCACGACACTGGCTCATCCAAACTCAGTCACATAATTCTACTCAGTTGGCGCCCATTTGCAGGTCGGCACTGCACCTAGCCTAGGAGGCCTTAATGCTCTACGCTGGCTATGTTGCGGTCACGAACGGTCGATATCGTGAGTTATCACATAAGCAGGTTTTGATTCTACAGTTGAATACCAAAACGACGATTACTTAGACATAGCGTACATAAACCTTACGCCTTTGTCATACTAAAGGGAGGTACGTAGAGAATGGACTACGGACTATGAGATTGTTTTTAAAACTTACAGGTATCGGCCATAAATAATGTACATCGGCTAGTTTCGGCTTCGTATTTACTCATACGCGTGCGATGACGAGACAAGAGAGTAGAGATGATGCTTTACAAAGCCAAACTAGCCTATGTACATACATTATACAGACGATACCTGTAGAACAATAACAAAATACAAAGGAGTACCGCGAAATCGGAACAGCAGTCGTTGTCAGCGACGATATCGCGGACAAATCACAAATTCTTTAGGAAAGCGTTTACTAATACGTGTATGAAACCATCAGGATAGCCCCGTGTGCAGAGCATGCTTAGAGGAAGAAAACACAGCTACTACTACACAATATTTAGGATAGCCATTCACCCTCCAAGATATCTTCTTAAGGCTGAAAGAACTTAGAATTTCCTTGGTTGGAACTAGGTTGGCAGGAACATTAAAGTTATCAAATATGTAGACTTCCCAGTTCGTCGCAAGCGCAGGTTCATCGTATTGCGGAGAATGCTCGGCTCTATCAAACTACCAGTTCGACGACACCGAGCAGTTGTTGTATCGGTGCCGTGGTCGCTAGCTGTGAAAACGCTCTGATATGCAGAAGCATCACTGCTCCGTTTGCGCAATTGGCGTAACGCATAATTAAATCGTGTAACTGCCTTTGTTGGACGAACGGTAATTGGTCTGTATGGGCATGCTAACACATCTTGTGCGCGATTTTTCTGTAGTTTTTATCTACTCACACCTACTCTCCGTATGTGGAATGGTGTCAGTTTGTAAGGTACGTCGAAATGACGGTATAAAATGTGTAAAAGATTATTTTTATGCTACGCAGTGACAAACGAGCAGACATAACATCGTAGATTCATACATTTAGGTCGCAGGCAACAAAAGGTGCGTTGTCTCTGTGAGGACTAAGATGAAATGCCTCATGCCTGTAAAACAAAACATGGTTTAACTCTAATTCAACATCATCAAAATCAACGTAGGTATAGGCAGAAGGTACTTCTTCTTTATCCTAGAGGTCAATCACAACCTCTGCTGGGGTTCGCTCTTCTACACTAGATGGGCTAAAAATAGACTCAACGTTGGGCTAAAAATCGACTCTACGCTTGTTTGTTTGTTGCCCGACATTTGGAAAAATAACTCAACCTAGGTAGCAAATGTAATGTTACCTATATGAAATATGGTTATTACTTGAAGGTGTCCCCTTGTCAGTACTTATAGACTTTATGTTTAATAAAATGCGATATTGTTATTTTTTCAAAAGTCAGGCAACAAACTAGAGTAGGTAAATTTTTTAGTTCACCGCTGTAGTAGGAAAGCGCTACCAGATTTTCTAAGTCTACATTTCATTAAAAAGTGGTGTTGTTGCTTTGTATATTCTGAATTTCTGACCCGCGCAACCCCTTTAGGGATTCGCCAGAGCCGAGTCTATCCGCAGGGGGCCACGTGCAGGTAAGGTTGGCTGGGGCCCAGACGACGGTTGTAGGGCAACCCGACACCTCGAGGTATATATTTGGAGATATCGACGACTTGTGTTTCATATTGTGTGAGTATAAACCGATTATAGGTAGCCAGAAACAGCTAGGTATACATCTACAACAGCTCAATTGTAGTATGATACATGCACACTCAGGCGACTGAATGTGTAACCATGATCCAATCTCAGGTTCGTTTACAGGGTCACGGAGGTCAGACGGCAGTCGCTCCACTGTAATTACCTGATCTACCAGAGCCTGGATCATGGTCATGGTGAAGCCCAGACCCTCGCGCGCGAGAGCACAACTAAGACATTCACGCCAAGATGACCATACACCAGCTCAGTTGTAGGACGTGTACTAGACATAGGCGTCCCCCAAAATCTTCCACATCGATAGAATTAGCGCCATCTGTATTCATAAGCTCCCTATGACCTTCACAAGGCCAGTACTCCGTCTCGTATTAAATATGCAGACTCCTACATTCTATTAGTACCTATGTTAGGACTAAGCTGATATGTGGTAAACATCATCATACATATATGACAGTGTCTGTAATTGCAGTAGCCACCTTATTTATCCAGCCAGAACAAAACACTACAACACAAAATTTATTGGGCGGTGATATTTACCGATCCATAGAGACTTCTATAGTCAGTAATGTGACTAGAATAGAATAGAATAGAGCTTTTGAGTGGTTCAATGGTCAACATGCCGGTCTGCCACGCAAGAGGTCCCGGGTTCGATTCCCGGCCGGGCAGAAATTGAAATGATGAATTTTAATTTCTGTTACGGGTCTGGGTGTTCTATGTATAATAAGTATGTATTTAAAAATATTTAAGTAGTATATCAGTTATCTAGCACTCATAGCACAAGCTTTGCTTAGTTTGGGGCTAGATGGCGCTGTGTGAATTTGTCCACGAATATTTATTATTATTATTTATTTTCCATGAGTAGATATAATTGTGGAAGGCCGCTCCGAAATAGAAATAGATACATAATATTGATCCAAAATTGTGTGTGTAGGTACATACCTGCACCTACCTATTCCCCACCTAAATCTAAACTCTTCTTATCAATTACATATTAAAATAATTTTTACAATAACCAATTTGCACCTCGGCGAATTCATAGTCGATCTTTATAGTAGAACTCATTTAAGCAAATACTAACCTAACGTGGCCACTATTATTATACCCGTACATAAAAGGCATTGCTCTAAAAAGCTCCATGGACGTACGTAGCTAACGTTCTGAAACCTCATCGTCATTGCCAACACTACAGGAATAATACCTATAGCAAGCATGAAACGCCAGAAAGTAATAAATAACATCACACCAAAATGATACAACCAAAACACGTTGACCTCCATTGGCCGATGAACCATAATATAAAACGAGGAAAAAATCATTTAATACGTACCTATTTACATTATCAGGTCCCTGCTAAACATGCTTGGTTCGATACAAAGTATCTACGGAGGTAGGTACTTACATACTAAAAACGCAGTTAGGTAAACCCAATGTAACCTATGTAGGTACCTAAATGAACCATTATCTTATTCATGACATTATGCTTCAAGAAAATATATATCAACATACTTTACAGAGTAGTAATGATGTGACGCAAAAGACTTACCTATATTTGTTTACGGCTCATGATTCATGATCATCTCCATCCTTCTTCATTCCATCTATCGGTCATGATTTCGTCAGCCTGTAACAAAACCGAAATTCATTATTTGTAAACTGAAAGATAATATTTACGCATAGTTTATGCAATTCGCATATTAAAGGGGGTATTAAAACAAGAGTGTTTGTTTCTTATACGAGGCGTAACCGAGTATGATAATAGTTTGACACGATGTCATGACATGGTTCACCTTGACCATGATCCAGGATTTGGCAGATCAGGTAATTACAGTGGACTGACTGCCATCTGACCTCCGTGACTGCTACCAGGGGAGCCTGACCAGATTCGATCATGGTTACACAGTCAGTCGCCTAAATGTGTAGGTTTCATCACGATGTAGCCCTCACCGTAAGAGCATCGCTTAGTGTTCAACTGTACATAACTCAGAAAAGAGTTATTGGAACATGGCCGCAGCGGGATTCGAACCCAGTACGTACCTCTCGCTTGCGAGTCGAATACCCTAACCGCTCGGCCACTGAGACTGTCAATTATATACAGTTGCATACACTATTGTATCGACACTCATATTTTCATGTTAAAATTCGTAAATATAATTTTGTCAACTTTGCTGAAGGGTGTCCTACACCACATGCTGAGCCGCGGTCTTGACTCAAGAATTGGTTTACTCCAGCAGTCTCCGGCCTTCGGCAGTCATGGCCAGCCCACCGCCAGTTCAGCTTACTAATTCTATGTTAACTTGTACTGAAACGTGGCCGCCCACTATGGGCCTTATAAGAAAGCTCACTGTTACCCAAAGGGCAATGGAAAGGGCTATGCTCGGAGTCTCGTTGCGCGATCGAATCAGAAATGAGAACATCCGCAACGAACCAAGATCACCGACATCATCATCATACTACTACTAGGATTGCCAGACTGAAGTGGCAGTGGGCAGGGCACATAGCTCGAAGAACAGATGGCCGATGGGGCAGTAAATTTCTTGAGTGGCGACCACGTACCGGAAGACGCAGCGTGGGTAGGCCTCCCCCAAGGTGGACCGACGACCTGGTAAAGATCGCAGGTACCAGCTGGATGCAGAAAGCACAGGACCGGCCTCTGTGGATCTCTCTGGGGGAGGCCTACGCCCAGCAGTGGGCGTCTTCTGGCTGATATGATGATGATCAAGAACTTGTAATGTCGGTAACTTTGGTTTTCCATCGGATTACAGATTATTGAGACTCATATCGGCTTAGTAACAATTGCGCCTACAAATACAGGATCAATCTGTGAGTTGATACGTAATAGCCGTCTGTCTGGCCCTTATTCAGTCACTGACCACGGCAAGAAGCGGAAGCAATTTGCAAAGACCAGCCTATCATCCTGTTATCGATGTATTAGAGAGTGATGCGAGACGCCAATTGGAAAATTGTGGGATAGTTTAGTACTTGAGCCTATCTAGTTCATTGTTTAGTATGAATTACTGTATGTTTTTGTTGTTGTGCCTACCTATGTATTTCGTCTGTCTATTCAGTGCAAATGTGCATTGGTTTTATTTTACCTAAATGTGTACAACAACAACACATTGTCAACAAGTTGAATGTAATTTGTGTAGACAAGTAAATAAACAAATAAATAATCGTGGACGAATTCACACAACGCCATCTAGCCCCAAAGTAAGCAAAGCTTGTGTTATGGGTGCTAGATAACTGATAAGCAACTAAAAAAAGGTATATTTAATTTAATTATAAAATCGTTAACAAGACTTAAGTACCTTTGTAGGTAATTTAGGTAGGTACACCAATAAATTAATAACAGGCTTTAAAAGTTAGGTAATCTATCTCGTTGGCCTTGAAGATTTCTTTCATAAACATTCTTGAATTAGGTAGGTACTTTCAAATTTATACCCAAGTATCCAGATAAAAAATCTCATTGTAGACCCCGAGAGGATTACGATCGTTATCCGGTAGACGACAAAATCTGGCCTTCATTCCTATCGGCAGCTCGGCTTTCTACATCAACATCTACAATGGCGACACTGCGGTCAACAGTGTTACCAGCAATAGTTTCCAAAAAAGTACGTCCGGGCTCTTAAAATAGTACGAAAATGATTAAAAAGTTACGATTTACCTTATATTCTATATTTTACTGGCCTTGGGGGGGGGAGACGATTTTTAGTCAATAAAATGGTGCCGGTGGCCAAAATCAACCCTTCCTTCCATTATTTTACGGTATTTCGTGGACAGGAAAGGCGAAGTGACCACCCCCCTCAGCTAAATTTAGCATTTTGTAAAAACGTACTAAATAGTACGATGAGGAGCAAAGTACGCCAAAGGTACGACAGTCGGCCAAATAGTACGTAAATCGTACCAAAAGGTACGATCTGGCAACGCTGGCGGTCAAGCGAGAACGCTCATAGTGAGAAGTAGCTATCAAATTATTACTATTATTATTCAGAAGTAAGTAGGTACTTAATTAAAAGTAGGGTTAGGAACAATAGGTAATGAAACATGTTGATTTACCACAAAAAGCATACAATATCTAGTCTAATGTAAGTATAAGGTAACCGCAGAGCAATAACCAGAGGCAACTAGATACAAACAAACAGATACTTTATAACTAGTGTCAAATAAGAAGAGACTTGGCGGGTCACGTGGTTCGACTTGCGCTGTATACAAAAGAAAATTTACAAAACCACGTATCAAATATAAACTGCATTATTAATTCTGTGATAGACTTTGGCTATCAGCTAATAATTTACAAGTTAATCTTTTAAAAACACGGTTTATACAATTTATTACTAAAGGGCGGAAAAATGTAAAGCTAAATATTAATTATAAAGGCGCAACCATTAATGAAGTTGACAGCGCTCCGTTCCTTGGGCTACAAATTGACAAAAGCCTTAATTTTATTAACCATGTACATAATGTAAGTGCTAAGATCAATAAAAAGAACATAGAAATAGAAGAGCTCGTGTCCGAGCCTAATATAATCGGAGAGATTAAAGCTGCTCGACTTCGCTGGCTCGGACACATTGAGAGAATGGGAGAGGATCGTGCAGCCAAACGTTACCTGGGCCGAATAGCCGGCAAGCGCCCGGTTGGACGGCCCAGGTATCGATGGATAGACGATGTCCGGAAAGACCTGCGCGAACTCCAGATAACGAACTGGGAACAAGTGGCGCAGGATAGGGACCAATGGCGGGTTCTTGTGACGGAGGCCAAGATCCACTTCGGGTCGCTAAGCCAGCGAAGTAAGTAAGTAAGTAAGATCAATAAGTTTGTTTATGTTCTCCGCAGACTCAGACAAATAGTGTCTCAAATTGTAGCCCTATCCGCTTTTCACGGCTACATAGCATCCATCTTAAGATATGGGCTAATAATCTGGGGTAATAGCTTTTTCATCCGAAAAGCATTTATTTATTTTTTATTTATTTATTTATAACACTTTATTGTACATTAAAGGATATCGTAAAAATACAGTTCAAAACAACATTTATTGCACAAAAAAAGTGCATTCGAGCATTATGTGGCTTAGGACCCTTAGAATCTTGTCGACCTTTCTTCCGAAAACACAACTTGTTAACCCTTACCAGTATTTACATAATGGAAATATGTAAATTCGTCAAACACAACCCCAATATATTTGCTCAATACAGTACCCTATCAACACGCGCAGTGAGAGATCCCGAACGCAAAATATACATGCATTGTCCCAATATCAGTCTATTTGTAAATAATTGTAGCCATATGTGTCTCAAAATTTATAATAAACTGCCGCGTGACCTAAAATTCTTAAAAGGCTTCACATTTAATAATGGGCTGCATAGTTGGTTAATTAGTAAAACCTTTTATTCACTTTAAGAATTTTATAATTATAATTTAAATTAAGTAGTAGATAATTGTTACGAGTCATTGCTATTGTTCTTTAATTAAATATATAAGTGTAGATAGTAATATACCTATTGTACATCTGTTAGAGACAGATATTTACTGCTGATCGAATGTCAAATACATATGTATCTAACACACAGTAAAAACAATAAAGATTTTTATGATTATGATTATGATCTTTCGTGACGCGGATTATACTTGCCTTCATTCCGACCCATGCGGCTATCTTACATTACATCCACGCAACATACCTACTAGCATCTAACTATTCGCAAGTAGCCAGCTTCCTACACATTATCAAACATAATATACTAAGCACTGTAATACAAGCACATAGTTTAAAAGGTCACCAGACAAATTGTTAAGGAAGGGCGAAGTAATCATCAAATTAGGGAGAATTCCATCCCACGATGCGCTGTGTTATGTATATCTAGGTATGTTCTTTAATAATAGAGAAAGGTAAACGAATACCTACGCTGCAGGTCACCTGATGGAAAGTGATAGCCACCATAGACATTATGGGCAGATGCGAATTTGTTGTCGGTCTTTGAGATAGTAGACTTGTTTTTTAAGGTTTCGAATTTCAAAGTCGTATCGGTTTCATAAGCCCAAACAATACTAAGGTATTGTTTGGGCTACTAGAGTACTCCCCGAACTCTCTCCCAAAAGTTAGTGTGTCAAGCTGGCAGGTCAAACGGAAGACAGAGGTCCCCGCCGCCGTCGGAACAGTCTTCATCATCTTCATAGCCCATAACAGTCCACTGCAAAACTAAGGGCCTCTCCCACGAAAGGGAAAGTCAGTGCCACAATCTCCACGCTGGGCTAGCGGGTTGGAAATCGTAGTGTTATAAATATAACAATGAAAAACGTTGCTGCCCATTTTCTAGCCGGAGACTAGACCTTATGCCCTCGAAAACATTAGTCGCCTTGTACAATACCCATGTGTGTAAGAGGTTGGCGCTTCTGCCGGACACGACGCGGCCATATGAGAACAGTACCTACGTAAAATATGGGGCCTAACTACGCTAACGCTTTACAATGACGTAGGCGATGCACCGGGGTCATGAAATATATTGTAAGGTCTTGCCTAGGACACTCAGCTTTCTAGGGCCAATGAGGAGTTTTCCAATAGGTATCTAAAGCATTCCTAACCACTCACTAGATGGCGCCCCGACAATTTTGGTAATTGATAATCGCTTGAAATAGGTTCTTAGCAAACAGGATATAAACACTGGGTACGTTGTAATGGATAATATTGTATTTGTCAATAGTTTTCAACCATTTTAGAGGTTGTAATAATAATGGAACATAGTGCTAACTTCTATAAATATTTCTTTTTACACTTCGTAGAACCTTTATCAGTTATGTTTATATTAATAAACATTTTTTTTTTAAGTTTAGTATTAGTTGGCTGCATGAAATCACTGCCACCATCATACAGATTATAAAAAGATTACCAAAATTGTAGGAGCGCCATCTATTGATGCTTTTTGAAACCAACTATCTATACCTACTGGAAAACTCCTCATTGGACCTCATATATTCCAAATTACCACGAAATAAGACGTCGTTAGAAATGTAGACGCCAAGAATCCCGACATTTAGCTTGGCTTTTAGGGCCGATCGACCCTGATGACATTCGTATTGACAATCGGCTTCTTCTCCAAGTATCTAACCGCACTAGCGTAGCTTGCACCAACCAATGGAAGTAAATTCTCTGAATGATAAAACTTCGCAACGAAACTTCGTAACTTTCCTCTTTCGGTAACTTTACTTATCTATCGGATAACTATCCGATAGATAAGTAAAGTTACCGACAGTGTAAAACTAGCAAGCTGAAGTGGCAGTCACCTTGCCATACCTGTCCAAGAATCGACAACCGGTAGGGTAAAAGAGATTTTGAGTGGAGGTCGCGACTCGGCAGCAGATACCTACGTACGTACAACGACGTCTCCGGCCAAGTGAAGTTGCAGGGTGCTACAAGCCGAGGACAGGGTGCATTGGGGTAGGCCTATGTCCAAGAGTATACTAATATACGCTGATGACTATGAATAGACTGGAGTGATCTAGGTCACCCATGCACTTGTTAATACCTTGAAACACCCAATATGGTCCTAGTAAGATTGTCTTATCCTTTAGTCGCCTTGTACAATATATGTGTGGAACTCGTTAGTTTCCTTGCATCTTGTATACCTAAAAGTTCACATGTCTATCTAGAATGAGGATAGGGGAGGGTAAAATGACTCAGGGCACTTTATCAGCTGCTGAGTGTATTTTCATTCCCATTTTCTTGCAAGAAATGTTGCTTCATCTCTTACCTCATAGGTGAGGTCAGCACAACCCATCCTTACCATTTAATCTTATCAATCCAATCCTATCAATCCTAACCTATCGCAATCACTTCTTACTTTGCTATAAATGTTGCTTAGTAAACAAAAACTATTTTTTAATAGGAATTTATTTCTTAACAAGATCTATCTGTGTTACATATGATTAGTGTTAAAACTTAAAATAATAATTTACATAAATATAAAAACATAAACCACAATTAAGACGTAGTATTCCAACCCAAATAGGTAACAATGAGCGGGTCAACTATAGTCAAACATTCATTAAAAACTCATTTACAATTTTATTTAGTATTACAATAGAGTAATTAATGCAATTATTCCTTACATTACAATTACAACGTACTATAATAAAACTAAATTCTGAGCTTGGGCAAAGGGAAAACGTTTTAAACTATATTTGCAGTGTTTAACACAAAAATCATTACAGGTTAGGGAACGTACCCATACTACGTGACCTGTTTTTTAAGATTTTTTGACCCCTCCCTCCCCTCGGTGACCACTCGTAGTATATGCCAAGCCCCCCCCCCTTAAAGTTTTTACGTAGTATTGACGAGTATGATTTTTAATTATTTCGCAGGTAGAAAGTGTAACAAATGAAAATAATTTGACTCATATTTGTTTGCCACCAGCTGTGAGTTTAAGAAGCACTAAACACTGCGCGCCATATTCGAATATAGGTCAAAAAAGCGCAAAATTTCTTGCGGCGAAATCGACTACGTAACAAAAATTTAAGCCACCCGCCCCGCTCCTGTGACTGAGCGTAGTATTTTAAAGATCTCCCCCCCCCCCCCCCCCCCACCCTAAACGGGTCACGTAGTATGGGTACGTTCCCTTAGGAGATAAAGTTATCTAACATAACAAAAACGGTGTCAAGCAAATATAGGAAATGTTTTGGGGATTAATAGACAACACACAAAACATAAATGTAACAATTTAAAGCAGTCGTCATTATTAAAGTGTGTTAGCTGGCTTTTACCGTATGTATTTAAACTTGTAATCGTAATTGTGGTGTGTTGAAACTTTGGATTATCTTTTACTGCTATCGGTTAACTTCCAAATTCCTACAATATCGTATGTATATAGTGGTTTAGGACTGTAGTTTGTGAATTTGTGCCCAATGAAATTAAAAAATATATTTATCTTCCATTTCAGTAATAATAACACAGATTATTTGATTATTTAATAGTGGGCGTAATATTTTTACCTATACTTATCAGCACAATATTGTAACTATTTTTAAATGGGTCTAGTTAGTAGCAAGCCCACATACATAGATATCAGTCAATAACAAATAAACCCAATCAGATAAATACGTATGAAGCATGATTAAATACTGTGAAACGCTAAAAAAGTGGGAGATAAGATACACAGTACAATACCTTCTTGTTTTGAATTTTTCAAGGCATAGCTTGGAACATTTTAGTCACTCCCACATTACGTACTTACTTTTTACAGAGAACCACTTTTTTGGCAAAAGCTAACACATTCTCATTTATTTAGAAAACAAAAGTTAAAGATTAGAGAAACATGTTAAACAGTCCTTGAAAATGTCATTGACATTTGATTTGACACTTGACTGACAGATACGACTTCGATAAGATGTCAATTTGCGTGCATTTTTGGACAAGCGACTTTGCACTATACAGCCTACAGTTTCATAAAACGGCGTAACAAAATGAACGCCACAGCATTTCACATTTTTAACCTTCGACGAAAAAAAGGGTGTTATAAGTTATACTTGTTGCTCTGTGTATCTGTCTGTGGCATCGTAGCTCCCGAACGGATGGATTGATTTGGATGCGGTTTTCTCTATCTAAAAGCCAGTTTAATCGAGACGGTTCTTAACTTTATTTTATTAAAATCAGTTCAGTAGTTTAGAAAATATTTGACTAAGTATATGTAAGCTTTGTCGGTATCCGACTGTTTCTGACGCACAGGTTATGCAATGTAAGTATTTTATGAAGGTTTAAATAACCTTTATGATCGTGGCCGTTTCATGGCTTTCTTTTCCTTGTTAACTTTGTAAGCAGATGACATTTTTTGCATATTCAATTTATGAATTTTATCATGATCTACAATTCGACTAGGATAACCTTCACCAATTATGCATCCAGCTGATTTTTGTACTGATTTTGGAGCTTTCCATGGTTCATAAATAAATTCAGTTGGGTATTTTTTTAATTCAGGTACATATTTTCTTATGTATAAGCCTTCTTTGTCTGTTTTCTTACCAAACGCTACAGGACTGTACACTCTGAAGTATTTGTAAAAAAATGCTGATGCTGATAGCCACATCCAATTACCAGCATTTAAGGACCAATCATAATCAAGCAAGTAGTCTTCAAAGACTTTAGCTCCTTCTTCCCATGATATCCACAAATCGCCTCTTGTTAAGAAGCATGCAACCATGTGTCGGGCCAAATGATGTATCCAACCTTCTTGCTTTAATTGCCTCATTATTGCATCAACAAAAGGATAGCCGGTCCGCCCTTCAGCCCAAGCCTGTCGCAGAACTACATTATTCTCCCAAGGAATTTGAGTGCATATAGGATTCCCTACCATTCTATCAAAATTCTTAGTTCCTGCTCCTGCAATATAATAGAATTCACGCCACATTAGTTGACCCATAAGGGATACTGGTGGCTCCGAATGCTTCTCTCCATTTTCAACAGCCCTCAATTTATGATAAAAAAGTTTTGAAGAGACACAACCATGACTTAAATATGGGCTTAACACTGTGGTGCTTGGCTCAATACTATTGGGTGAAGTATTAGGCTTTTCAAAGCTACAAACCCATTGTTTTCTCAACATGTAAAGGTCCAATCTCTTTAAGCCTTCAGTCTCTCCACCCACATATTTGCATGGTGTTGAGAGCATTGCTTCGTCTAGAAAATCATTAATATTGGGAATTACAAATTCTGTAGCTTGTTCATTAGGCTTACACTCATCTGATATAGTTTTAGATATTTCTATAGAATCCTTTACTTGAATATCTTTCACTAAAGATAGAAATTTCTGGTATGTAAGTGGAACTGCTCCGTTATTATTTCTCAATATGCTGTGGACATCATATACCGTATGTTGGACTCTTTTTACAATGAATATATCTTTTCTCTCTGCTAGTTTCTCTATAACTTGATCTTGTTCAACTATTACAGGGTCAATGTCTACTTGGGAGGTGAGAAACTTTACATGCCAGTCTTCAAATAGCTTTGGTAAAATCTCCTCAACTTTACCTTGGATGAAATATAGACGGGAGTTAAGCTTCCTAAGATTTAAATCTAAATCTTGAAGGCTTTGCAATAGAAAGCGAAGCCTGTTGGCGCCCATTTTTCGTTTGATATCTGGATCCATAACGTAGATTGGCCTCAGCAAATGCTTTCGATTTTCTGCCTATAATACACAAAAATACAATATTTAACATATATTTGTAGTAATAATAAACAGTTGGTGCAGTATTTAGGTACCTCGTTTATGGCGTTGCGTAGTGCCAGGTTATCGTGAATTCTCAAATCTAAACGAAACCAATGGACTACTGTAGGCACTATAGCCATTTTGAAGTGTCTCAGTTTTTCAATTATAAGAACTTTTAAATTGACAACTTTTGTAATTATAAATATCGAAATCAACGAAAAATACGCGCGAAATTCTACAAAAGCAAAACAAACATAAATTGTCAATGTCAATTCCTTCACAAAGACTAATAATGAATCAGTTGACTGTCGCTCCATTTAATTCATACATAGAGACTGACCTGGATAATTATTCGATGTGACGTGAAAAGGAACTTCCACACTAGAATAAAGCTATTCTAAGTCCTCGTGCAACGTGCAAGCGACGTGAGTGACGCATCGTCACGCGACCAGCGCGACTATGATCGCACCGACTTGCCACGACCACGACGCAAGTCCGGCCGGCATGTGTGCGGCGATGTGGCATAGGACAACGCAGCGATACCGCTCCGGCGTCGCGACCACCGCTGCAGTACTTCGCCATGTAGAACGGCTCTAACCGCCTCCTAGATTGGACCTGCCTGTTGTAAAGTGCCGCCAGTACCTTTTATCATTCACAAATCGCTACAAGTCTTACAGAAGGCAGCACATCATCATCATCATCATCACCATATATGCGAATTGCACGAGATTAGTTGTATTAAAGTAAGCAGGATGCCTAACTAATAAACTAAAGGCGAATGATATATGCATGCTCCATATTTTTATCTTGCGTAATAAGTAGATTGCGACAATCCGTATCGATGATACGTACCTATAGGTATTTATTTTTCCTCTTAGACGGCATTTTCATTGCTGAAGATCGTGTCTAGTCTAAAATGATGGCCACAAACTACCGCTCAAAATGATTATTTTAACATGAAGTACCGTATCCGTGTACCAAACGGCTATCCCGTACATTGATTTGCGATTTTTTTATCGTAGCCCGACCACTAATGTCAATTTAGTTGATATAGTTTCTTGATCTGTCTCCTTTTGACTTCCATGTATAAAGTCTTCGAGGCTGTTGCTGAAACCAGGTGTTCAATAAGAACAACGTGTTGGCCGCGTAGAACTGTATCACCCTTATCTTTCCGTACGCCAAATCTAAAACTTACAACAACATCTCTGAAGTTTTGTAACTTTGTAAGTGTCATCTAACTTATTGTATAACGCTTCAATATCGGCCTCACTGGCAGTGCTCGTAGGAGCATACACTTGTAAAATATAACGTTCACATAGGTACGACATGGCTTAGTATTGAGTTTCAGGGTTATACGGTCGCTAACAGGATTGTATCCAGACACTAACTAATTTTTTTTTATACCACTAAGTTGGCAAACAAGGTTACGGCCTGCTTGATGGTAAACAGTCACCGCAGCCTATGGACGTTTTCAATACCAGGGGCATCACTCACGCGTTGCCGAACCCGTAAAAACCTTTATCGACTTCAGGTGTTACCGGTATTGTCACGCCTTTGCTGTTTTATTTTTGTTATCAGGGCCTAAACATTATACGGTGTATAGTCTTACTAAGAACTAGAATGTCTGAAATATCTAGCGTGTGATAAAAAATAATTTAATTTCATGATTCGTAATTCAAAAGCAAACGCCCACGCCAACGAATGGGTTTCGATGACCTTCCTTTGGTCTATTTGGCGGATTAACAAACGCCAATGATCACTCGTGTGCCGGCGATTCAAAGCGCGGCGGCGACGTCAACGGGATAGAAGCAATCGACAAAACGAAGTTTACCGACCTATTCGTTGGTTTTAGGTACAATTATTCAAGTTCACTTCAAGAGTAGTGGAGAAAAAAATTGCCTAGATCAAAGGCATGGCTGTATAAACTTAACGTAGTCCTTGGTTTGTTTATTTTGTAGTTCATGTACTTTGTTTACATTTTGCAATCGTCATGGTAACGGTGTGGTAAAATAGGTAGAAACTAGAAAACTAAATCAAAAACAAAAAGAGACTGTGATTGCAATTGAGAAAATTATTTTGTCTGTTTGTGCCGTACTAAATTTATTTTATTATAGTATGTGTCAAAATAACAAAACTTTGGGGGGTTGGGCAGCAAAAGTCAGGGAAACCAGCTATTTTCAATATTAGAACCACCACCGACGAAAACCATAGTTATGGACACATATGAAGGATATGTTAGTCGGTTATGGATATAGACTGAAGAACACAACAATAATTTGATATTAGATGGTGCTCTGTTAAAGAAAAATGCCAAAAGCAATTGAACTAACAGTTGAACTGGAAATTCAGAGAGTAAGTACCAATGATTATTTTAGTAAGTACTTACGGCCTGTTCATTTCTAATGATTTGTGTCATATTTATTTATTTATTTATTTAACAGTTTATTGTACACAATATAACAAATACAGAAAGTACAGATTAGTTATGACACAACAGGCACTACTTATCTCTAAAAGAAATCTCTTCCAGTAGGCCTACAAAAGAGATATGTGAAAATTAGAGCAGATAAGACGTGCACAATGACTATAATTATAATACTATAATGTCATAATTAGTGTTTCATTCTTAAATCTTATTTAGACTATGTATTTATGCCCACTATGCCTCATCTACAGTCTTACGTTATTGAGCCACACTTCTACTGCATTGTTTATTTCTTGCTTTGTCAGGTCTCCTGTCCAGGCGTATGGCTCTGCCAAGATGGCCGTGTTTCCCTGACCGTGTTCACACTGGGCACCAGCTACCAGACATGCCTGCTCCCCCCCTCGTTCCCCATAGTCTTCAAGGATTGCTTCTTCTACCGGAAAAGATATAAGGACACCTGCTCGCTCAACAACCTCTGCTGTTTATTGAGTTTGTATAATTTGATTTTATAAAATATGTTTGTGTCATAGGATACGTAATTAGAAATATTTGACCTATTATAGATTAAAACACTTTTAAACACGAGTGTTTACATACTTTAATACTAATATTTGACATTTTCAAATATTCCAGAGTGATTGGAATGACCTAGAATATTCTGTAAATCATCATCGCAGCCCATATTAGTCCACTGCAGAACTTAGGGCGTCTCCCACGAAATGGTTATTGCCATAATCTCCATGCTCAGCAGGCGGGTTGGAGATCGCAGTGTTATAAATATTAATATTGAAAATGATGCTGCCCATTTTCCAGTCTGTAGAGACTCTTGATATTGATTATTCTCAATGATACATCTACCATACAACAAATCTAATAAAGTCATCCATTAACACAGAATTCTTGAACTTTTTTGTTATTTCAATATGAAAATTCTTCACTATTTCAAGTCCTTGAAGAAGACAACAATTTTTATACCACAGCAACCATATTAATTTCAGAAAACGAGACCATATACTGTGAGTTAGTGCAATGGAGCGATGACTGCCACGATGACGACTGCACAATACTGGCGCAATACCTGGGGGCTCTGAATGACATCTTGTTTCCATCTAATATGTGCTCCAGCGAAGGCGTAGACCTTTTGATGAGGAGGACAAAGAACTTCCCAGTGAGTATGAATGAAGGAAATATTTATTGAATTTCAGTCACTTTATTCCATTATTTGGAAACAGATAAAAATAAATATGAAATACCATACGATTGATTACAATCGACGCAAACACTTATCTCTGTTGAATAGAAAGGAGATTTAAATGGGCTTATTAGACTGTATCTAGCGACGTACCGACACGTAGCGCTATATCAATTATTATTACAATTAGAAGAAAGTTAACATGAGCGTAGTGCGCGTCGGCGGCAGTCAGCGCTGCGCTGAAGCTGTTCAGATATTGTCATTGATATAGCTAAGCCCGACCGTCGGTAGGCCACTGAAGAAAATGATAAGAGGACGCATTTAATTTATTAAATGGGTACAGTGTCGCCTGCGTTTATTTGGTCACTGTCTGCGCAATCCCCAGGGATACGTAGGAAACGGGTGTCTAAACCCGCCCGTATCAGGACAGAGATCCCGCGGGAGGCCCAGACAGCGACGGATTGACATGCAATGGCTTTCGACGAGAGGATGCTGCAAACCGGACGAAGTGGAGGAAGAAAAGTTGGAAAGCGGACCCTGGCATAAGTCGGCATAAACACTAGGATAATGTTAAGTGTATAGAGCCCAACTTACTATCCCTAACTAATCAATAAACACGATTCCAGGGAATACTTTCACCGAAAATCGAGATAGCCACCAAAGTGCGTATAGACGAAATGACGTTAGGACCACCCTCCGCAATTACCAAGTCGTTGAGAGTGAAGCAGTGCGTTTGTCAGCCGAAGCCGGAGCCAGACGGTGTGAGGCAGAAGCAAGTCTGTCACACTCCGATGTTTCACAGGTGAGAAATTCGAGAATAATCAATCTCCTACCCATGTAGTGGACGCTTTAGCTAACAGTGGAGTTTTATTATAAAGAGCTGTTTAGTCGTCGTAATGAAAAACAGTCACGGGCCACAAAAATAATTTTACTATAGCAAATGCATTCCCATTTGCTGGGCTGCAGTGATTCTTGACCCCTGCACAATACCCATTGACCTGGACAGGAAAACTCCTCACTATTATCGCTCCCCACTATATCGAGAAGGCTCAAATTAAACAATGGCCTGTTAGGTAGATAGATAGAAAGATGTATCCGGGCCGTTTACGCAGTCTGACAAACTCGCGCCCTTTCTGCGTGGATATGATGTACTTTAGATACCCTATTGTCCCTGCCATCCTGGCCTGTTAATGTAGAGTGGATTACTGGAATAAGTAGTAGGTACTTTTAAAAGACAAAATGTCACCTTAGTGACACTAGTGAATTTGTATGTAATGGGATTTTCGAATTATAATTAATTTGCTCAGATGCTAGAGCCGTCTGCTTTCGCACTTTTAATACTAAAATATTTCCAGGGTACATTGCACCAAACAACCTGCACGGTCGCGGTCTCGCTCCACCACCACACTGCCTTCAGGGGAATCCAACGTGGACTGTTCATCATTGTAAGTCTACAGACTTTCTATAAATACCTATGTTATCTTTTGCGCTTGTGATACAGCTGTAGCAAAAGTCCTAAAAATCAAATTAGATCTACGAGTATTTCATAAAATAATGGTAGGTAGTATTGTTGCATATGTCTTTTGCCTGTAACAATTACACGAGCAATAATTCATACTCATGAGTTGCTTGATGTTTTGTTGTCATGTAAGGCAAAGTACATAACTCACTCAGCAATATAAGGTCCTACCCATTCAGATAGGTGATTGTAATTATAATGTACTGCCTTTTAATCGCACAAACCTATACCTCCAGCTTTTATTGTACCATACTCATTCAATAATCAAAATTTCAATCTGCAGGAATCTCATAATGTTCTATAAAGCAATCCCTGCACTTTGGTTTTCATTTTGTGCCTCCAGTTATCCCCACACGATTGCACCTTTCTGAATCCTAATAGGATATACAAAGTCGTTACGTCACGATTTAGTATCGCTTCTCTGTCTCTTGAGGGATTTCAAATATTTCAACAACTAATTTTACTTTGCGTACCTACTTCAGGCGACTCTAAAGCGCTGTCTTAATTGGCAACAAACGTGCGACCATAGTCACATGACGGACGTCGCCCGACCAATAGGATATCTCAAAACTGACCGTCGCACGACCGTTGCCAATTAGGCCATCGCGTAAGGGTGAATTCAAGCAAGCGCATTTACATAAAATAGCGTAGGTATGTTCGGTGAGCGCGGTCTCTCCGCTAGCTTTCCCCCTCCATATCACAACACCGCTGCAATATGCACTTATTACACTTTGCTAAATTCAGAAGCAAAAAGCGTGAAAAGTGGAATGCTCGTAAAATATTGTCCATTTTTGTAATACGCCCTTTGAAAAGCGGGACGACGCGAAGCATAATACAAATGATACAAAACTGAACCTTATTCTATGACTTATATATTCCACTTTGATTTGCTCCTACGCTTTTTGCTTCCGAACTTAGACGACTGAATTTATCAACATAGTCGGCGCAATAGCTTGCCAACCTTCACTCCCATTCTGCACCCAGCACGAACCGCTCCCGGCATTCCCTCCGGCGCGAGCCGACGTGCTGGCCGCGCGCCGGCTGCCGGTACACCGTGTGCCGAGCCCAGCCGCCACCCATGGACACCATGTGGCGGCGCGCCGCGGCTGCCTCCAGCTCCACAACCAGCAGTGATGACAGGTACGACACATCGCATTGCTTTAGCTTCTCCCCACCGCTGCAAGTCCTGTGTAGCCAGGATCTTCAACGGCGACCACACAGAGGACCAAATTTTGACACTCATTCATGGAGCGAGGACAAGCTTATAATGACTTGGGACTCGCAAAGAAATAACAGGTAGGAATTGATTCCGATTTAGACACAAAAGGCCGGTCCTGGTGCCTTCCGCATCCTGCTCTGCTATAGAACAGGCTATCAGGTGCACGGTTTATAGAAGAGGACAGGTCTTATCTCGGTAGGTTCCTGCGTTAAGAGCGGATCTGCCGTATCGAGACTTTTCTCGTCATATCTGTAACAATACTGGCATAGCACGAACCGTTTGTGGCACTCGCTCCGCGGTAGGTACACAGTGTGCCGCGCGCCTCCGCCGCCCATGGACACCATGTGGCGGCTCGCCGTGGTCGGATCCAGCTCCACAACTAGCAGCGATGTGAGGTACGGCACATCGCTTAGCGACTGTTTAGAAATGGTACACGATGATCGATGAGGTCAGGTCTCAGCGCGGTAGGTTCTGTAGCGGTTCTGTAGCTGATCTACACGGTGTGCCGCGCGCAGCCACCGCCCATGGACACCATGTGGCGGCGCGCCGCGGCTGGCTCCAGCTCCACTACTAGCAGCGATGACAGGTACGACGCATTGCTTGGTGACTGGGTACAAATGGTTAACGATCCAAAGGTGCATGGTTGATCAAAGAGGATAGGTCTCAGCGCGGTAGGTTCCTGCGTTAATATGAGCGGTTTTGCGGTGACGTCATGTTTTTCTGAAACAAAACCCGGCATAGCACGAACCATTCCCGGCACTTGTTCCGGCATGAGGCATTCATCTCAGTTCTCACAGTGACAATGCACCTGCTGTACAGCATTTTTGTTACCTGCAAACTAAATGTATGAATTGTAGATGTTATGGGCGACAGTTTGCACTTCCCATCAGGTGGGCTGTCTGCTCGTTTGTCATTGAGTAGCATAAAAAACCACTCATCCCCAAAATGTTGACGACGGAAAACAAGCTAATCATGTGTCGCAAAGAGATAACAGGTAGGAGTAAAAAAGATAGGTGATTCCGTTTTAGTTCTGTTTTAGGCCGGTCCTGGTGCCTTCTGCATCCGGCAATAGCAATCTATAGTAAAAACTAATAATAATCTTTGCGTTAATGTCCCGATTGTGCTCTCGCACACGAGGACCCCGGCGTCGCCTTTACCATGATCCAGGATTTGGCAGATTGGATAATTACCGTGAAGCGACTGCCATCATCAAAGCCCATAACAGTCCACTGCAGGACTTAGAGCCTCTCCCACGAAAGGGGAGGCTAGTGCCATAATCTTCACGCTCGGCAAGCGGGTTGGAGATCGTAGTGTTTAAATATAACAATGGAAAATGCTGCTGCCCATTTTCCACACTACGGAGACTCTTGATCTTTTGCCTCTAAAACATTAGTCGCCTTGTACGACACCCACGAGTGTAAGGGGTTGGTGCTATTCTACTCTGCCGAACACCACACGGCAATTATGGGCTTTGATGACTGCCATCTGTCCTCTGTGACCCTGCTACCAGGGGAACCTAACCACGCGTTGCCGACCCCGTAAAAACCTTTTTACCTCTTTTTTGAAAAACTCCATGTTGTACCCTCGAGGGAAAACCTCTCCAGGTAGTTAATTCCAAAACCTTAGTGTGCGTGGGAAACAATAATATTTATTGGGGTCTGACTTGAGCCATATATAGGAGAAGCCGTTGCCCCGGCGTGAAGTATTGCTTTGATCTGTTAAGCACACCCAGCTTTTTAGATGCGAGCTTGACCTTTTCTTCCAAATGACTGCGAAACTGGACGTCACTGGAGATGTCGACACCTAGGATATGTATGCTCTTAGAGATGGTAAGCGGTATATCCTGGAACTGAGGAGCTACAACGAATTGAGTTTTCTCGGCGGTGAACGCGCATACTTGTGTCTTAGTGGGGTTAAATTGGACTAGATTTAGTCGTCCCCAATCGGAGATATTAGATAAAGTACTCTCGATTTTAGACATAGATAACTTTTTGGAAAAAGTATGTGGATGACATCTTCTGCATTTTTAAAGGTAGTGAGCCGGAAGTAAGACAATATTTAGAACATCTAAATTCAATTCACCCAAAAACAAAATACACGCTGGAGGTGAAAAATGACCGACAATTGCCGTTCCTAGATGTCCTGGTAAAGGTACGAAATGATGGATCTCTGGCGCACTCGGTATACAGAAAGACAACACACACGGAAAGACACCTGAATGCTTCATCACACCATCATCCCCGACATTTACTCTCCGTCATAACTTTGCTCAAAAGTAGAGCTAGAGATCTTTGTGACTCGGACCACTTAGAGAGCGAGTTGTCACATGTCCAGCTGGTACTACGGAAGAACGGGTACAAGGTGACAAAGAAGCCGGCAAGACGGAAAAAGAGGGAGAAGCTCACAGAAGTAAGTCGGCAGTCAGCGTTCCTACCGTTTGAGAAAGGGGTGACAGATAAGATCGGATCAGTACTGAGTAGTTACTCGATTCCAACAATATATGTCCCGTACCTAAAGGTAGCGAACCTGCTGCGTACTCCTAAGGATGTGATCCCGTATCAGACGCCAGGTGTCTATAAGATAGACTGTAGCTGTGGAAGCTCATACATTGGCCAAACTTAACGTTCGATTGCCGAAAGGGTCAAAGAGCATATAGCTGCAGTAAAAAAACACCAGACGAATAAATCTGCCATAGCAGACCACCTGCTCAACTTTGGCCCAAACCACTGGATAGAACTGCATGCGCCTAATGTCCTCTCCACCGACCGGCAATATTATCCACGTATGGTTCGGGAAGCGATTGAAATTAAAAAGTACAAAACTTTCAATCGGGAAGATGGATATAAGCTTTCGGCGTCGTGGAACCCAGTGGTGTGCAAAATAAATAACCTTAAGACACAAGATTTATCGGCGGACGTATCCGTGGACATCGTGAATGTTGTGTGCCGTGCAGTTCCGAATCAACAACAAATTGACAATTCTATGTGAGGGTAGGAGTCTACCAGCACATCAGCGCAGCTGTCACCTCTCCACGGCAGTCGTCTCGTGACCACGGTGGGTGTAACCCTACCGAAACGTCGGGAAAACAAATCGAAAAGGTACGTCGCGTCCAAGTCCCGTCTAATAAAATAATATTGTAGATTTTATCACAATTCTTGTATGCCACTTGAGAGCTGTAAATAAGATTGCGTGCGTTCTTCCTAATAGGTACAACATGTATGTAGGTACTCTGAATATATTAGAATATAGTAGATATTGCAATAGATAACGAGTGTATTGTTATCGCGTGTTATTATTGCATATGTCTGGGAGAGGCTTTTAAACATTCCACTATGCTGTTGACGAGATTAGGTCATTCAACAAATTAGTTGACCCCTACCATATGATAATCCATATGACAATATGGACTAAGTGGGTCAGCTAGTTATATGACCTACATGTGGGTACGTAGAGGTACTCGCCATGAGTAGGTATAAGTAAATAAGTCACCCCAGACACTGCGGTTTTTTAATTTATTTATAAGCTTGGCCGCCATCTTAAGAACTGGGGCTGTATTCTTGACCCAGTTGAATTAGATTCGCATGCGCATTAGCTGTCTTCCACACTCATCGCTACGTACCACAAGTGTAAAAGAGATAGGAAGCTAACATTACATCGAATCCTTAAAAAATACGGCGCCTGATGGCAGAAAGCATACCTGGCATCAGGACACTTGCGCGAATTCATTTGCGCGAATGGACTCTTGCGCTTTGCAAACTGTAGGCGCGAGTCCAACTCACGCTTGATCGATTTTTATTATTTGTTATTATACTTTAGTATTAGCACTAAAATCGTACAAAGTTTCGTGCTTCAGTGTGTTGCCGTCATTACGATAGAGAAGTAACAAAACACCTCTTTCTTACTAAAACCGAAACAATGGGAGACCTCCATTAAGAATAGAAATACACATTCACATATGTCTTTTTTTTATGTTATACGGCAGACAAACAGGCAAGCGGGCCACCTGATGGAAAGTGGTCACCGCCGCCTATGGACATCAGCAACACCAGGGACCTCTGAAGAGATCTCTAATATACCTCTTGAACGATCCCATGTCATAGTCCAAAGGAAACACTGTGGCTGGGAGCTCATTCCACATCCGAATCGTACGAGCGAGAAACGTACTTTCGAACCTTCGCGTCGTGACCAACAGCGGGTCTACGTAGTGAGGATGAGTACCCAGCCCACGGCGGGTGGTGTGATGGCGGAATTGTGCTGTGGTCACCAGATCGAAAAGTTCCTCGGAACACTCCCCATTGTAAAGCCGATAGAACACACACAGGGAGCCAAAGTCCCTTCGGTTTGCCAGTGGTTCCAACTTGCGTGTTTGTATGGGATCCTCGACAATTCGTACGGCGCGTCTCTGTACGGAGTCCAGAGGATTAAGCAGGTCGGCAGTTTCGCCGGTCCAAAGATGGGAACAATTCTCCATATGTGGCCGCACTTGTGCTTTGTACAGCAGTAGGCGCTGCCCTGGGGTGAAGTATCGCTTGGACCGGTTAAGCACTCCAAGCTTTTTCGAAGCCAGTTTGTTCTTGCCTTCCAGGTGACTCCGGAATCGCACGCTATCCGATATGTCGACACCGAGGATCCCAATACTTTTTGAGATGGAAAGGGGTGTTCTTTGAAACTGCGGCTCTATGTCAAAGGGATCTTTTTTGGCGGAAAATGCGCAGACCTGTGTCTTCGAGGGGTTGAATTGGACTAGGTTTAGTCTGCCCCACTGAGCAACTTGCTCCAAGGAATGTTCGATATTCGACACAAGTCTAATTCGGCTCTCCGACACCTCGGAACGAGGGACATTCGCTCGGCCAGTATAACTAACATCTCCCGTACTGTCATCCGCATAACAATGAATACTGGGGATATTCAGCATATCATTGATATGCAGATGAATCAGCGTGGGAGATAGTACTGAACCTTGGAGTACTCCAGTATTGATAGTCTTGGTATCGGAGCAGCATCCATCGACAACGACTTGGTTGCTCCGTCCAGACAGGAAGCTGGATACCCAATTGCAGAGCCCCTCGGGGATACCGTACTTCGGGAGTTTTGATAGAAGTGCCCTGTCTGTTACGGTTCCAAAGATACACCCATTCGTGCAAATGTCCGCTCGCGCAAGTGTCCATTCGCTCAAGTGTCCATTCGCGCAAGTGGGTTCGCGCTAGTGTCTTTCATGCTAATAGCTTTCCGATCCAGCATACCTATAATCTGTCCAAACTGACTTGTCTTATTTGGTAAAGGAAATAATGTATTTAAATGGATAAAGTGCAGCAGTATTCGTTGAAATTCACATTCTATGTGTTTCTTAAATAATTCTCGACACAATATAGTAGCGTGATTGATACTGCAAGTCGTGATTTTGGGCATTGTTTGTTCACCAAATAAGACAAGTCAGTTTAAACAGATCATACGTAAAAACAGGGCTCTGCCCTTGAAAATACTCACCTTCAAAGGTAGGCTAATGTGGATGGAACCAGTCCTATTGTGTAGTTTATTCATTAACATGGCAAATTGACAATGTACCTATTAAAAGTCGCGGTGGCAAATAAACAAGATTGAATAAAGTCTTATCTAATAATAGTAAGTAATATGTTTATTGTAGTTTTTGTAGTCTTTTGGGCTCTCGAGAGCACAACCGGGTAATTAACGCAAAGATGATTCTGCGAGTTCAATGTTCATCCTATGCTTAACCTATACACTGCCTAATTCTTTTCGCTGCGATTACTTATCTCTGCAGCCTCGGCGATGGCGGGAGCTCACGGCAGTCACCTGTGGTCCTAAAATCTAAAAGGGGAGCTTAATATAATAGTAGTTTATGCAACTGTCATATAAAAGGGGGTATTAAAATATGAGTGTCTGTTTATCATACGACGCGTAGCCGAGTATGATTATAGTTTGAAGCGAGTGTTTTAATACCTAATTATATGCAGTTGCATACACTACTTTATCTACACTCATATTTTTATGTTAAAATATCGTACCTATAATTTTCTCAACTTAGCTGGAAGTTGCGAGTCAGTTCTGTTGTATCTACGCGTCAAGGATATCAAGCGGCGGAAATTCACTTAACTATTTTCACATTTATCTATTTATTTCCTTAAAATAAGGAAAAACATTCACAAACACAAATTACAAACAATTACTAATAAAATTCTGGTTAGCGGGACAATAATTACACAGAATATAAACAGGAAATTTAAATTTTGAATTACCCAGAATTTAAACAGGAAAATTTAAATTTTGAATTTGTTAAAAACATCTAAGTATTCAGCCTACATTACGCCGTGTCGCGGCGATCGACAAAAAATTTAAAAATAAAAGTGTTGCATAATGATTAAAAAGTTATTTTACGATACAGCTTTAATGAAAATAGTATGGGAAATGCTGTATCGAAAAGTAATTTTTTAAAAATTTGAAGTCCGGCGTGAAAAAAGTGTACCCTTAAACGACTGTTTAAACTTTGCTTTGTAAAATTATATTTTTCTACCTACTGTATTTCTTTTTACATGCAATAAAGAGTTTACATACATACTGTTTTCGAATATGTAATTGGAACATTATGCTATTAGTGTAGATAAAAGCATTATTAGGCCCGTGATGATGTGGCTGCGAGGCAACGAAATGAAAATGCTGCGGTGAATGTGGGTCACGTCTTGATCGAGTATGTAACGTGTACATCCGTGGCAGCCTTGGCGCAAGAGACGTCCCGGATAAGATTGAACTGAACTTAGCTCGCCTGCGCTGCTGAAATCGCGGATTTGGACATAACATAGTACCACCGTCTTTCCATTAAGAGTGTCATACATAGCGCCTAGTGTTTGGTTTTAGCTTAGAGCTTCTTCTTCTTCCTTGCCGTTGTCCCACGTAGGGTCGGGTCTCAGCAGTGATGTTATGGGTCGTTGCTGATGGTCCATGACCACCACCCACCACCATAAACCATGTAGATTTTGGTCCACCTCTTCCTCTCGGGTGTTCAGGAAGGTTTAATGCAATATTAATGACATGGTTGTCTCTTCTTCTCTCAGTATATGTAAACCATCTTAACTAGGTTTCAAGCAGCTTTTCTTTTATGATAGCGACCTTAAAACTTCCGCGAACGTGTGCGTTCCTCATCCGGTCTACTCTCGTGATTTTCGGTCCATCGTAGCATCTTTATCTCGTTTAGGTACATGCAGTGATTACTCTTGGGATTTCTTTATGGCACAGCATTCTGAACCGTACAAGATGGCTGGCCTCACTTTAGTTTTACAGACTTTTCCTTAAGCTTTTATGGGCATACAACTGTCGCATAATACCCCAGACAAGCTTCTCCTCTTAATCCACGCCGCTTGAGATCTATGGGAAACGTCTGCATGTATATGTTAAAAGATCAGCTGTTAAAAGAGATCCAAGATACTCCAACGGGAAACCTTAGGCAGAGTGTGTTCACCGAAATATATGTTATTCGCAGTTGGACCTGTTTGCAGTGCATGTACTAATTAATTTTCACTTATTTATTTATGAATGTTCGCCGATATTTCTGTTCTGACCAAGTTTTGCTTAGGCAACAAAGACTTCTATTTCTATGCTAGGCAACCATATATTGTTGGATAGGGAAAAGAAACTCGACAGGTTAGAGTTGAAAGATTCTGTTCGATATTCTTAGACACAAATATCTATCTAAATAAAGAAATTAGTGTAGGTACCTATTATAAATCAATTTTAATTATCTGTAATATATAAAACGCATTTAGACATGTTACTAAAACCACACAAGGATATTTATTTACTGTTCGAAAACGCAATGCGTCATGTTCGAACCAAGGTTGTTAGTCCCATTAAAAGGCACTGGACTTTGATCAGACGTGTGGACTTTGGCCAGAGGATACCGGTCTCGCGCGATTTTTTGCCTTGTCACCGTGAGACAGAAGTCGGAGCAAAACAGGTCGTGTTTGCTATTTTCGAATACAAATAGTCACGTTGCGTCGTACTCGGTAGACTGTATCATGCTCAAAGATTATAGCTATATTGACTTTACTACTGCGATAACAACGGAACTGTTTATTTTATATTTACCACCTAGTACTCATGATAAAAAACAGATAACATAAAAATAAGGAAAAAATAGTACAATTAAAATTATTGAAAATAATAATTTGATATGTAATGCATGGATTAAGAAATTGATCCATTGTATGTGTAATGCCTAGTCACCGTACGTTTAAAGATATTGCCTTTTTACTAAGCGAGTTAGAGAGGCACTGAGAAAAGCTTGAAATGTTATTATAAAATGTTTCTGGGAAGGGAAGAAACGCCAATGGAGCTTAGAATTATAATCTGAAATTTTTATAACAGAAGCATTTTTGTGGGAGACCCCACAAAAAGTTCGCTGCAGTGGTTTCGTATGTGTTTACAGTTATGCTAGGATATAAAAAAAATCATCTTGGCGTTAATGTCCCGGTTGTGCTCTCGCGCACGAGGGCCTGGGGTCCGTAGGTAGGGTTAGGTAGGCAGATCGCAATTGGCTTACGTCTATATTTAATACTAGCGATCCGCCCCGGCTTCGCACGGGTACCACTACGGGTACACGGGTTACTTTCAAGCGAAAATTATTCGATTCCGCACACGACTCTCCTCCCGTACCCCGTGCTGCCTAGATAGCCGAGCGGACTGAGCGGCGAACACACGTCTTTTTTCTAATATTCACATTCAAAGAGCGTTTTTAAGCGGCGGCATTTCAATTAAATTTTGAAAATAAAATAACACTTGTTGTGACATAACTATAATAGTTAGACATATACTGTCGCGACACTTTTTGTAGATAATGATGTGTTCTGCAAAGTCGTAGTACATTAGTTTGTTCTATCATCAATAGTTTTCGCAGCACACGCGATGTAAGGAATTTTTTGGGTGTTTTTTTACACCTTGGGTTACATTATTGGAGTTTTATTAATGATCCGTAATTTTTTAGAAAATATAATATAGCCTATGTCACCCGGGGATAGTGTAGCTTCCCAACGGTGAAAGAATTTTTGAAATCGGTCCAGTAGTTTCGAAGCCTATTCAATACAAACAAACAAACAAACAAACAAAAAATCAAACATTTCCTCTTTATAATATTAGTATAGACGTGCACGCCCCACTCCTGTATTTCAGTGCCCCCTCCACCCCGCCCGCCGCGATGCCCGGCGCGCTTTTCAGACTGCATCGCAAACAACGGCCACGGCGCTATGGCGGTTTTGTTTACTGTTTGAATTTTTTAATTCGTAATATCTTTTGAATGGAAAGTCCAATTTAAATAATTTAAAAACTATTTTATAGGTAGTTAAATGGTCTTGACCATAAAATAATTTATTTGGATAAGGATTAATATAAACACATAAATAGCATGGTTTGAATTTGGTTAGCATTTTCATTAATGTTTAAAATGAAAAAAGTTGTTGTAGTGACATAACTACAATAGTTGGACATATGCTACCGCGGAGTTTTTTGTAGACATTATGATGTTCTTCAATATTGTTGTACATTATTTTGTTCTATCGCTAATAGTTTCGGCAGCGCATTCGACGAAAGACATTTTAAGACTCATTTTTCTACACCTTCGGTTACATTGTTCAAATTTTACCAAGGATCCCAAATTTTTTTCAAAATGAAATGTAGCCTATGTCAAATTGGAAGAATGTAGCATTGTATTGGTGAAAGAATTTTTTAAATCGGCCCAGTACTTTTTGAGCCTATTCATTACAAACATACAAACATACAAAAATAGGTACAAATCTTTCCTCTTTATCAATATATATTATTAATAGTGTAGATTAGTCTATTTATGGCCCTGTCCGATTTTGCTTAACAATCACAAAGTCGCGGGCAAAACCTGGTAAGACGCGCTATTTGGAAGCCGGGTGCGAAGCCTTAAGGGGGTAATAGTTTATACCATTTAGAAAATTTAGAGCCATACATGTTTTTGAACAAAGTTTGATATTTTGTATTTTACTGCTATTTTTATTTTATTTTATAAAAACAGTGTGTCAATTTGTTTTCTTTTTTCGGATTTGTTGGATAGCTAATCTAAGTTAATCTAATAAGTACCAAATGCTTGGAGCATCTGTGTGCATTCAAAAAAAATTAAAAGCTTATGAAGTCAATTAAAAATCATTTAAAATACTGCGAACCCCACTTCCAAACACTGTATAATCATGTTTTGATGGCTGAAACAAATACAGATCAGGGTAACGAAGCCACCCACTATCACCATCAATAAATTAAACGAGACGAACAACGATCTCATGTTGTTAACAGCTTCATCTGGGTACGGTTTGAACTTTGAACTCAGCTCTGTAGGCGGCGTGCAATTTATATTATGCTTGGTCATGCTGACTCTATCAATGAGAGGAAACAGGTTGTTATGATTATAATCTTACATAATGTTTGCAGGATGGGTCTATTTTAAGTAACGTCACAATTTCTTGTTTTTTCCTCATATAATGTTAATTAATCTCTTTTACTTTACGTAAGTATTTGCCGGTTATCGCATCGTAGTAGGTATGGGATGACAATGAGTACGCCTGACCTCGAGAGATAATAATTTCATAATAGCGTATAGCCAATACAGACAATTACAAGTAAGGTCAAGCAAGCTTTTAAAGGTCTCTTTAGAGGCGGTAAACGCATTGGTAACTCCCCTGGTGTTGCTGATGTCAATAGGCAGCCGTGACCACTTTCCATCAGGTGGTTCGCTTGCCTGTTTTTCTGTCGTTTAAAAAAAAGTTCCTTCATATCGTAACGTTTGTTTCAGGGGCAGTCCAAAATCAGATCGGCCCTCAAATCCTGAGAGTACAATCAATAAGCTGTTACTGAAGAGCCAAAACTTGAACTGCACCAGCTATATCGAAGACAAACTGCGCGAGCGCCGAAGAAAACGTATTCAGGTAAGGGTGGATCCATGCGTCTGCGAGATATGCCGAAGGTACCACGACTTATTCCATGGCAAGGACTCTTCAAGTAGCCTCTTCAAGTAGCATCAAGCTAACGCCGCTTTATATTTTTCTGCCGTCAAACAATGTGTTGGTAGGTTTCTGTCTAAAGGTTATGAAAGGGAGACACAGGTATGAGGAACGTCAGTTACCAGCTCGCACTTTTTCTCACGTTGATAATGCACCTCTGATTTGCAATTCTGATACGATATCCTACGTCTATAGTTAGGATGATTTCACCGCTTGAGGATTGCCTAACGAATTACTGGGTATATCTCTCCCTCCGTCTTGTCAATGTAGTTACCATGTTATATAGCCATGAACAGTATTTATAAATAAGTCTCATTTAAAAACCAGTACGTGAAACACAAGAGACTGTTTTGGGTAGTCTACGCATATATTTTAGGTATATTTAATAGTGCAAAGTAGCATGTGGTACCTAGTATTCAATTAAACCTAGACGAGAAGGTAAGGAAATATGTTATTAAGATCATTTATTTCTTTATATATATTTTTAAAGTTTGTGATTCAACCCTATAAAGATAACCAGAACACGTCATTACTGTAATGGCATCTTAGATATTTATCCTGTTAGAAATTTTTCTATGTGTTCAAGTTTATTTAACCTTAGGAAAATATGAGGCTCAAATTATAATGTTGACAAAATGGGGTCTAGAGAGTGTCTGCCTGCTTTAATTTAAAATTGTCCTAAAAATAGGATAATTCCGGTAACAAGTAAACACAAAAGAAAAGTAAAAGTAACGTGGTGTAATGTGATGGCCTGGGTATTGTTAACTACAGCTAGACCCCCTCCTACTTAGCATAAGCAACGCAAATCAAATAAGAAGCAATGTATAAAAAACATTGTTTGTTCAATCTGCTCGGTTACTTCGAGAAAAATTATGAAATTTAAATTTAAGTACTTGTGCACAATATTTATTTGGCAATTAGATAGATACAAGAATATTGTTTTATTATATACAATTAGCCCCAGTATTTACAAATGTAACTACGTATTAAATAACGCCTAATCTAGGCTATTTACACTTTTACAAAGTAACATATTTTGGAAAATAGAATTTTATAATTATTGTTACAAAAAAGTGAGCACTAAAACTGTAATTTAATAAATAAAACAAACTAAAGACTTCAAATTACAAAGACGTGAAGTTAATAGTTCGTAACCAAATTGTACATAAAAAATAAATCTGAAATCTTCTTTAAATTGGACTGGTTTATGGAAGAACCGTTTACAAAATTAAGTTTTATCTATTTAAGTATGATGAAATCAGGGTGTAAATAAAAAATATTTGTGATGATTATAGTATAAATGTTAAGCGTCCATCAAGTAGGAATCTTTTGTTTTAAAGTTACTACTACTTGAAAAGCTAACTATTTTAAATAAAAACACAGTGACTATTTCTATTATTTTACAAAATTATGAATTGTGATAGAATATGAATCATTACCTGCTAGGGACGTGATGTAGTTCAAGGGCCAAATCTTGGCGTCATCTTTTCTGTCAAAAATTTTACGGATCTCGTAGGATATTAGGTCATAGTAATAAAGCCCCATCTGTTATTCAAACAAATCGTGCATTATATGAAATAATATTACTCAATGAAGATGAAAATATATGGGTTGCCTACTCTTACCCTGGTCCTTCTATAGGGTTGCCATGGAGACAATCTACCCTCATCTGTTATTTAATCGAGTTACACGTCAGGACAATACTTGGTCCGAACGGAAATATCGGTGAACATTCATAAAATATATTTATGAATGTTCTCCAATATGTCCGGTCGGGCAAACTTTTGCCTAGGCAATCATATATTATTGGATAGGGGAAAGAAATACCTTTCGTTTGACATATATCATTAAAAAACACATAAGGGTAGATCGTCTCCATCGCAACCTCTTAGAAAGACCAGGGTGAGAGTAGGCAACCCATATATTTTTTTCTAGATTAATTAATATTCTTTCGTATAATTCACGAAATTTTTTAATAACAGATAGGGAAAATATTCTATGGTCGGATCTTAGACCATAGTGGAATCTTCAAAACTAGCGTTTCAGGTAAAATAATTTCAAGTATCGTACACATGGAGAACCAAAAGGATTTACCCACTTATCAATATTTTTAAGATTAATAGCTAGTGTTCTCCAAAAATTGAGAATACAAAGTTATACTCCGTACTTAGAGACTCGTTATTTACAAAATGACCTGCCCATTGATCGCAAAAATTCTTTTTAATATTTGCAATACTTGATAAGGATTTTACCTGAAACGATGGATGAAGATGATGATTCGAAAAATTTAAGACAGGACAAAATTGCGTCAGGAACCCGGAACTAAAGTTTTAGGAAACAAATTTATTATTTAACACTATAGTTTATAATTTAATAAGTACGTACCTGCTGTTGCAAATTGTGTTCATATTTTATATTAACTAGAGTAAACTTACAATGTACTAATTAATTATATCATTGTTTCATTATTCGCGCCATAAATTATGTTACAATTAACGTTAAAATAAATATTTCTTTGATCGATTTCTACTTTATTTCACTATTTTAAAACCTTTTTTAAAAATCTGCGAGAGCTAGAGCACTTTCTTAGGTAGGTACTGTAGCGTGTGTGCTCGGGCAGGCCTTAGGTAAGGACGGGCTCTAAGACAGGTAGGTTTCGGAGGCCGTATGTTTGGACGGGCTCTAAGTTAAGTAGGCGTTCGGGTTGGCCTGGTACTCCCGTAGGGTAACCGTAACTTTAGTCGGTTAAGTAGGTTAGAGCAAGTAGGATGTAGGCCTGTAGGCTTAGATAGGTCGGAGCAAGTAGGACGCAGGCTTTCAGCCTGTCTCTATGAGCACACATAGCACTGGCTAGGTAATAATTGAAATGTGTTCCATTTGAATTAGATGTAAGGTATCCTATGGATTTTGGATCTTTCTTTAGATACTTTTACGAATATAACTTCAATTAAGCATTTGCATTTTTACTTTAGAATCAGTGTATCACCCAGTGCTACAGTACCAACTAATTAAAGGACTGTATGATTATGTAATTGGCCGTGTGGTGTCCGGCAGAGCAGAATAACACCAACCCCTCATACTCGTGAGTGTCGTATAAGGCGACTAATGTTTTCAAGGCAGAAGATCTAGATCCTCCGTAGGCTGGAAAATGGGCAGCAGCGTTTTCCGTTGTTGTATTTACACTGCGATCTCCAACCCGCCTGCCAGATGTGGAGATTATGGCAATAACCTCCACTTTCGTGGGAGAGGCCCTAAGTCCTGCAGTGGACTGTTCTGGGCTGTGATGATGATGATTATGTATAGGTAAATAAACACTTTATTGCTCATATTATTTTCCTTTTTTTGTAATAGAATTAAGATTTCTTTATTTTGGCCACAGAAATCACTTATGTATGTTGATATATTTGATCAGATAAATTTGATTGAGAAAGAGTACATCGCGGGAGCTACGAATCAAGTCGCAGTTACCGAATGCTGGAACTCTTGGAACGATCTGCCACCGCCACTTCATAGACTTGTTTTGTTGTATACTGACACTATCCCAAACTCGTGATTCGTTCGTACCTATGGATAAATGAATTGTTGTTGTTGTGGTTCCAAGGGTAAGGTAGCCAGTGCAAAAACAGGCATCAAGCATTTTATCTTAGTCTTCAAAGTGACAACGCACCTGCGGTTATAACACACGACACGGCTATATCAAGAACACGTTGGTACATAAGGAAAAAACAAGAAGACAGTACAATGGGCGGTCTTATCACTAACGTGGTTCTGCATTTTTGCTTGAATGCATGAATCGTAGATGATATGGGCGACAGTTACCGTTTACCATCAGGTGGGCTGTTTATTTATTTATTTATTTATTTAACAGTTTATTGTGCACAGGAAATACATAGTGAATAACAGGCAAGGTAATAAATAAATAAATAATCATTTATTTCAGAATTTACAATTCCATATCTTTTTAGATTTTACAATTCCCTATCTATTTTAATTCATTACCAAAAATATAAAAATAATAACAATGTCAAATTCCATACTTATGTCAATTAACTAAAAATATAAATGTCAAACAATTTCATAAATCATAAATTTAACCATGTCAATACATATACAATAAATCAATAAATCAGTAATAATTACATATATGTATGAATGAAATATGGCGGACCATATTAACTCGTCGTACAGAAGCTACTGCCTATCTCGTGAACGGAAGCTGTCTCAGTACAGTCGTCCAGTGGTGGCTGATGGGACACTCGCACTTACCTGCCACAGCCCTCAGGATGGTGTTGCGACTGCCGCAAACTCTGTTCATCAGGGAGAATACTTTTCTGCGTATTATCGCATAAAAATCATTTGTTCGCGCCTCGGCAAACATGCCAGAGGCGCTGCGCTGTAATAAATGGCACAACAGGCGCTACTTATTTCTAAAAGAAATCTCTCCCAGCAGGCCTTCGGAAGCGTGATGTGATCATGACACGCCGATAGGACGTGCACAATATTACCTATCTCTAAAAAGGCATAAAGTAAGGCATATAAGTATATTCATTCTACTTACACACATAAATATCTACAAATATATACATACACATACATACATATCGATACTATATACTACATACATATACATTATCTACAACTTAGGAGCACTCTGTGATAGATAAAACTCTTTTACACGCTTTTTGAAAATGGCAATAGACTGTCTGTCACGCACTTCGTGCGGAAGAGAATTCCAAAGTCTTGCGGCATGAACAGTGAAGGAATAGGAATAGAAATCGGAATGGTGGATAGGAATTGCATAGCATTGGCAATCAAAATTTTTTATTTATTACACTTAATTACAACCCGCATTACAGCAGTGGCACACAGGTTAATGAACGTTTATTTACCTTTTGTGTAACTTTTATTAAAATATAGTTAATATGTGATAAAAGAAGGCCGTAGCATGCGTCTGCGCTGCTCTTTTATACAGGCCGTGTTGTCTTTTAGGGACTCAAATTAGGTATAAATGACAGTATAATCAATATTGCAATTTTTTTACGAGATGGCTTTTCATCGATTAAAACAACTCAATTCTTTATTTTCTTTATTAATTATTTTCTTGGAAGTATATTTATTATTATTTAACATCACATTCGTTTTAATTACAGATAGTTGTAGTCAGATAGTAACTATTTGCACTCGCACTTTTCTTAAGCCTTTTTGCAACAGATAAAACTATATCATTATACCTCACAGATGAAATTCAAGATGAAAAATGTAAACAAATTGCCCCTATAAAAAATAAATCCAAGAGGTCACGGTCAATATCGCAATAATTCTGAATCAATGATCTGAGGTACCGGAAGTCGGAGCAGGCTGGTACGGTACACCATATATGGCGACAGCAGAAAAATTATAAACTTTTTACAGTCAACCATGACGCAAATGCATAAATAACTGTAAATGATCATGTACGTTCAGTCATAACACATTAATTTTAAGGTAAAAAACCATTACACAATTTGACAACCATTTCAGGAAAGCTCGCTTTGACTGATAGTCAAAGAGTTATTATGCCAGATAATGATAAAATTCGATATCGATCTATTCTCATCCACGAAAAAGCCATTGGAGATCCATAGAAACCTATTTAAATATTCACATAGCCTCGCTTCGTTTCCTAAAAATAAGAGGCAATCCTCCTTTGATACTTTGCACGATATGGGATGTGGGATCCACGATGGGCCAGCGAAGGGTCTCTGGCGCCGGCTCCACAGAATACTTGGATAGCACCGCCGCCAGACCCGCCAGCGACTGCATTAGACCCAGCCGGGTACCTGATGAAGATACAATAGATAAGTTAACATGTCAACAGACAGTAAGATAAGGACTTCAAGAGTGTTGATTTTCAGTAAGTGTTTCGTGTGTGTCATAAGAGATAACGCAATTAATTTTATGTAAATCGGTACTACGGCACAGAATAGATTGATACTGATAATATACTAAGGTTTACAATGAGGTTAAAATATTTACCAATGCAAGCACGGGGCCCTTCTCCAAACGGCATATATACTAGTTTCTTCTGCGCGTCGAATTCATCAGGATTAAATCTTTCAGGGCGGAACTCTTTGGGATTGTCGAAGTATAGCGGGTCATTGTGATACGCTTGCAACGGAATTATTATCGCGACTCCAGGGTCAATGGTGAGGTCCAATTCTTTAAAGGTATATTTACGGGAACATTCTCTAATCAAGAAACCAAGAGACGGAAACATGCGCATTCCCTCCTGAAAAGCCCACTCTAAATAAGTCATTTCTTTTATCGCCTCGTAGCATAATTTATTATCATGTTTTGCAAGGACTCTATCGATTTCCTGTTGCACTTTCTTCTGCACTTCGGGATTAAATGCTAATTGATGAAGAGTGTAACTCGTTGCTGAAGACGAGGTCTCAAATCCAGCCGCGAAGAATACGAACACTTGAGCGGCCATGAGTGCAACATCCATTTCTAACGTGGCTACCTCGGGCGTTCCGTCCGGTTTCGTCGTCTCGATCGACTCGCCTACCATGGTTCCCTTCTTCTTGCACTCTAGAAGCAAATCAATGAAGTCGTTACGACCGGATGGTTCGTTATTTCGTTGCCTCTGTATTTCCTTGACAATCGCAGTTATTTCTTCTTCCACATCGTCAAATACCTTTAAATGTTTAAACAATTGAGGTACAAGATCTTTCAATACGGATTTTATAAATCTTTTCATATTTATTTTGAACATTCTCACGCCAAGTTTTCTGAAGGCGGAGTCCTTGTCGTTGAGGCTATCAGCTTCGAGCCCGAAGCCGCAGGAGCCGATGAAGTCGGTGGTGTATC
The DNA here is from genome assembly GCA_905147135.1 of Blastobasis lacticolella. Taxonomy (NCBI): domain Eukaryota; kingdom Metazoa; phylum Arthropoda; class Insecta; order Lepidoptera; family Blastobasidae; genus Blastobasis; species Blastobasis lacticolella. The sequence continues at coordinate 4,658,903 of LR990042.1, read as the reverse complement.
GTGCCATAATATCGCGCGCGTCCATACAGTTCGCACCGTCTGTTGAGTCCGCCGCTAGTACCTCTTGCATTTTTTCTGCTCGCTCGCATATCAGCGGGAACATGGCCTTGAGCTTACCGCTGCTAAATGCTGGCGTCATACGTTGCCGTAGAAGTCGCCATAGGTCTCCGTCGGCAAAGAACAAATTCTTGAGGATTGGTTCGATAGCATCTTTTGCTTTGTTTAAGCCACGCGGATAAAAGTGCATAAAGTCCGTAGTCAAGATTTTCTTGGCTATTTCTGGATCTCGAATCACGAGTTCCGGCCTTGCTAGCCTATAGAAGCCGACGACTTTTTCATTTGGGTACTTCCAATATAATTCTACAGCTGTCTGTGTTGTACTTTGGTTTCTAAATATAAAATCTGAATTATTTCCAATGAAAGGTAGGGGTTTGTCGTGTTTTATGCCTCTGTCGATCCAATACTTGTAAGTCCGTGTCCCGTAAAGATATAAGGCCACTATCGTAACCGCGATTATAGCTAAAGTAATCATTATCGCGCGCGCACGTCTCTTGTTGAAACGAGTTCGGGTCAGACTGATTGTCCAATAGAGCTCTTATGCCTATTTATGTGTATAAGACGTTTACTGCGTATTATTTATGCGGCCCAATATGCTTGGTTACATAATTATGTTAGATTGCCGTAGACTCGTTGGTTTCAATAACAGTTCAAGGTTTTCTCCTTATATCTATATGTAGATGGTCTTTAGTTATACCTACCTTAGTTATCCATCATACGTAATAGTTAGATGACTTCAGCAGCCGTATTCACAATCATTCGAAACCGTTTCCGAACCATTCGTCACGAAATTCGTGAGCGACGAATCCGTGTCGATCGATTCGAAAACTCTTATTCAGAATCCTGATCGATTCGTTCTCCCGAGCGTTTACGAAGACACTTTTGTTGATTGATAAATATGACGGCGCATCGAGTTATTGGTCGTATATCGGTTAGATACTCTTTAGCTGGTCCTTGTTTGTTTGTTTTGTCGGTGGTTAGTTAACAATGGCAGCGCGCGCACGCATTATTGCGCGCTGTAATGTTCTTGTTTTGATTAACACCAGAAATCAAGCACCCACAAGGAATTGCTATATAAGTCACGAATACCAATACCATAGCCATTAAACTAACGACGTTGTAAGTTTGTGTCGTGGTGGACCGCGGGCCCTCATGCGCCGCGCTGGAAAAGTCGGCCCTGATGTTAAAATGGTGATGATAGATCCAATTATAATGATGTCGGCTATCTAGACTCTAGGGCGCCGATAAATAGATTACTGGCGATTGATAACACAAATTTTTAAAAAATTCAATTAATAAGTTATATTTCGTGCTATATATATATATTTAAATAATATATGATTGTTTATAAGTAGAATATTCATTTTCTTTCAAAAATATAACGTTTTTTCTGTCGTTATGAACACTCATAAATATTGTCAAACTAAAGTTTTTCAGAAAGTTTCCCCGATCTTCTTTGAACGATTTAATTCAGTGTTTTAATTAATTTTTACCCTTCCGTATCTAATCCATTCGAAGAAACGATGTCAACAGTAGGTACCTGACTAAATATTTATAGTACCTATTCACTTGAATCAAGTACAAAGTCGGTGGTTCAATTTTGGATAAATAGCTAATTAAACTGCCTGTTTTCTTGCGATTCCAGCCATCACGTACATCATACGGCCAACGAGTGGCGATGTTAGAATACATGCGACCCCATCCCGCATCCGCAACGGGTCGACTGTATTGCCCAGACCCTACAAAGGAAAAGAAAAATTGTTAGCGGACCTCGCCGTGAAATTGAATGCTATCAGTGATGGTTCAACTAAAACTGCAGAAAAATGGATGAAGGTCAAAGAAGAAGTAAATATTGTTTAATTTTTAATATAACATAGGTACATATTTATTAAATTGGTATTTATTTTCAGACTTGACAGAACTGGAAGTCAGATATGAAAACATAAAAATGTTGTAGAGTCGAATCGCAACTGCCATAGAAGATCTAACTAAGTGATTACCTAAATTTGATTACCTACCACTCGATTAATTTGAACTTTATTATTTTATTTATTATAGTTTAATGTGATCATTTCATTTTTACTGAGTCTGACTTAAATTATTAACTGAATTGTGAATTATTAACTGAATTATAACTTTAAATAATTATCAAAATATGTAGATTGTTAAAGAAATTTCATAATTGAGATATGCCTTTGTTTGATCCTCTTACCAAGTAACACTTTGAAAATACAAAAAAGCATTAAGTAAATATGATCATGTACCTGGCTATCGATATCAGCTAAAGTGGCTACTTATCCGCTTGCGAAGGAATGCTCATATCCTATCCACCCTCTACAATATCATATTCATATCTCCGTGAACAGTTCCATTTCTCCCGTCCACAAGACAAACCCTGTCGATCCAGTGTAAGATCCTCATTGGCAATTCATATCCACCATTCCGATTTCTATTCCTACTCCTTCACTGTTCATGTGAAGTAATTTCAACGTATTACTTGTTAAAACACAAAACAACGAAATTCTATTGTGCGATCTCACGGCGTACGCGTGTCACCGGCCGGCGACTACATCCAGGCAAGTTTCGCACATAATACATTGGCGGACGGGTCACAACGCTGCAGCTGGGCGTCATTCGAGCGAGTGAGTTACTTGCATTGTCTCGCCCGCCGTGCGCGTCATAGAATAGCTGCCGCTTGCTTTTTGCTATTTATGCCTACTGTGCATGTTTCTCTGAGAGGACGATCTTCGAGATAAGTACTGATATTGCGCTTTTTATGCTTATAAGCTAGTATTTATATACGTTACATATATTTGACAATGAGCACCTGCAAGAAATGTGGCAAATCGTGGCCGTCCAGGACCAGTTGCACTGTTCTTCCTGCAGTGGATGTTGCCATTACAGCTGTGTTGCGTGTACAAAGGAAAACTTTTCTAAAATGGCGCAAAAGGTCAAAGCTGCATGGAAATGTCCTGGTTGCAAGGTTCCTGCTAAGAAGGGTGACATCAATACACCGGTCAAGGATACTGAATTAGTGGACTCTGGCCTGGAACTTGATAAAAAGCTGAGTTTATTGGAGTCGTCCCTTATGGAAAAGATAACATCAGTGGTTGAATCGTCGGTTCTGAAGCACGTCAAGGTGGAACTTCAATCGATTCGTAAGGAGCTCGAGATTTTGCCCGAGTTACAGAAGTCAGTGGATTTTATGAGTGCCGAGTTCGACACCTTGAATAAAGAAGTGACGTCCTTACGTTCCGAGGCGGCTGAACTTCGCGCGCAAAACAAAAAGTTGCAGGAATTTTTTTCTGAACTGCATTTGAAGGTGTCGCAGTTTGAGCAGCAGGCTAGGAAGTGTAATGTGGAGCTACAGTGTTTGCCAGAGCATTCAAACGAGAAATTGGTTCCCACCGTCCTTCAACTCTGTGAGGTGGTGGCCTGTTCTATGGAGGATTCCGACATACTTGCATGTTCCAGGATAGCCAAGTCTGGACGAGAATCTGCGAGACCTAGGTCTATTATCATCAAGTTGCGCTCTCCTAGGAAGCGCGATGAACTTCTTGCGGCATGCCTCCAGTACAATAAGGATAACCCTAAGGCTAAGTTAAATTCTAGTCTACTCGGTCTGGGCGATGAAACGCAAAATGTATATCTCAGTGAGCATCTATCGCCGGCTAATCGCAAACTCCATGCTGAGGCTCGAATATATAAAAAAAATAACAACTTTAAGTATGTTTGGATTAGAAATGGCCAAATATTTCTGAGGAAGGCTGACAAGACTTCTGCCATCTGGGTGAAGAGCGTGGATTCATTATTGTCCATTGACAAAGTTAAGAATTCTAATTCTATAGATTTAGAATTAATTTTTGTGGTTATTGAGCATGATTTTTTAATTTTATTTTATTGTATTATAATGTCTTATCGTATGTATTATCAGAATACTCGTAGCATTCGAGGTAAATTGATAGATCTTTATTTGGCTAGCCTTAATTGTAACTTTGATATTGTTGTATTTACCGAGACATGGTTAAATGACAGTATAATGGACTCAGAAATCCTTAATAATAATTATAGAATATATAGGAGAGATCGTGACAGTTCTTGCAGTTCTAAGCAGGATGGTGGAGGGGTCCTAAACGCTGTTTCTACTAAGTTGAGCTCAGCACGCCTTTTCAATATGGAAAGTAAACTCAATGAGGAGATATGGGTGTCTGTATCTTTTAACGGTAAATGTACCTATATTTGTGCAGTTTACCTTCCTCCACCTATGTCCCTTAGTCGGTTGGATAATTATTTCACTTGTCTCAGTAACAAACTGTGTACAATAAACGATGTTATTCTGTTAGGTGATTTCAATCTCTCCAGTTTAAATTGGACAGGAACTGGGCAATTGCTTTGCGATGGTCCTCATGTAGGTATTTCTCAGAGAGTATCTGATTTCTCGGCTCTCCATGGCTTACAGCAGCACAACAGTGTAGCCAACAAGGATGGTCGAATTCTGGACCTCGTGTTCAGTAACATCCCCAATATTGGAACTGAAATTGCGGACGTTGCCTTGTCTAGAGTTGATGAATTTCACCCGCCGTTGGTTGTGTCAATGAACGTACTTAAGAGAGTACCTAAGTCAAAAGTGAAAGCATTGAATTTCCATAAAGCGGATTATGACAAAATCAATGAGGAAATCGCTGCTCTGGACTGGGACATGTTGGTTTCATGTGTCACTGTTATTGAAATGGTTGATAAATTTTACGAACTTATAATTGCCATTATAATCAAACATGTCCCTGTATCCCCTTGTTCCGGCAGGTATCCTGTTTGGTATGACACCAATTTGATAAAACTTATCAAGGAAAAAGAAAAGTGTCGACGCCGTTTCAAAAAGCAAGGCAATAAAATGGACGAATTTGAATTTAAAGAAGCCAGAGTTAGATGCCATAGACAGATAAAAGTCAGCTACAATAAATATATCGCATCGATCGAATCTTCTCTGGAGAATGGCAATGTCAAAGCTTTTTGGTCCTATATTCGTAATAAACGGACTAACAGTGGCACGATTCCTGCGCAAATGTATCTCAATGATATGCCTTTAAAAACCAAACAGGATATTTGTAATGCTTTTGCTGAGAACTTTTCATCTGTATATGTAGACAACAGTCTACCACTTAATACCAAACTAGACATGTCTTTTTCTTACAATTTTGTGTCATCATATTGCCTATGGTCGTTTGATACCAGTCCAAATGCAGTATTGAAGGCCATTAAGAAAATCAATGGTAGGCAGGGCGCTGGTCCTGATGGTATTCCGGCCTGTTTTGTGGTCAACTGTGCGGAATCTCTCTGCTATCCACTCTCTCTTATTTATGGATTTTCCCTCCGTTCGGGTGATTTCCCTTCCAAATGGAAGATTGCTAATATTGTACCTGTATCCAAGGGTGGAAATATAAATGATATAAAAAATTACAGACCAATTTCGCTTTTGTCTATTCCTGGAAAGATTTTCGAATCACTATTCTGTCCCTCTCTCGTGCATCACCTAAAGAATTTGCTTGTTTCGGAACAGCATGGTTTTAGGCCGAAAATGTCCACCCAATCTAACTTGGCTTGTTATAGCTCTGACATTGCTTGCGCTGTCGATGCTGGATATCAAGTCGATGCCATCTACACAGACATCAGTAAAGCCTTTGATCGTGTCGATCATTCGCTGTTGCTGAAAAAGCTTTATCTTTTTGGATGCAGTGGCACGTTGATAAGGTGGCTTGCATCATATTTATTTGACAGACTTCAGAAAGTCGTGGTTTGCGGCCAAGAATCATCAAAATTTGGGGCACCTTCTGGCGTTCCTCAGGGCTCCCACGTTGGTCCTGTTTTGTTCTTGATTTTTATTAACGATTTGGCCTCTAACATCCGGCATTCCAAATTTTATTTTTTTGCGGATGATTTAAAAATATTTCGCACTATTCAATCGCCAATGGACTCTCAACTCTTGCAGCAAGACCTGGATGTGATTTCTAAGTGGTCACTTGATAATAAGCTGCCGCTCAACATAGGGAAATGTAAGCATATTAAGTTTACCAAAAAGAAATCGCCCATGCTAACTTCATACTCAATAAGTGGTCACACTCTAGAGGAAGTTAATCAGATAAGAGATCTTGGTATTACACTTGACTCTAAACTTTCCTTCAATCCACATATTGATACCATCATCAGTAAATCATTTCGTATGTTGGGATTTGTCTGGAGAAACTGCAAGTGCTTCAAGAGCATTTCTGCGCTTAAATACCTATATAGTGCATTGGTGCGTAGTACTCTAGAATACTGTTCTTCCATCTGGAATCCACAGTATGAATGTCATGTTTCTAGAATAGAGAGAATCCAGAAACGCTTTTTGTTCTTCCTTACTGTGCACCAAGGGCAATTATCTAGGCTTACCTCATACAGGGATCGACTGTCGCATCATAATATGATTTCTCTCAGAGATCGTCGATGGGTGGCGGATCAAATGTTTCTATTTAAAATTGTTAGGGGGCTGATTGACTGTTGTTGTTAAATGGATTATCTTTCTGGGTGCCTAGACGTAATGCCAGAATAACTAAATTCAGACCTTTTACGTTTAGAAACAGCAGAACGAATGTGGGTAGAAACGAGATAATTACTAGGTTATCCAAGGTACATAACAAGTTATTTAATACGGATAAGTCTGTCGATGTCTTTAACTTTTCTCTTTCAAAATACAAAACATGTTTATATCTACACTATTCTACACTATAATATTATAAAGAGGAAAGATTTGTACCTATTTTTGTATGTTTGTATGTTTGTAATGAATAGGCTCAAAAAGTACTGGGCCGATTTAAAAAATTCTTTCACCAATAGAATGCTACATTCTTCCAATTTGACATAGGCTACATTTCATTTTGAAAAAAATTAGGGATCCTTGGTAAAATTTGAACAATGTAACCGAAGGTGTAGAAAAATGAGTCTTAAAATGTCTTTCGTCGAATGCGCTGCCGAAACTATTAGCGATAGAACAAAATAATGTACAACAATATTGAAGAACATCATAATGTCTACAAAAAACTCCGCGGTAGCATATGTCCAACTATTGTAGTTATGTCACTACAACAACTTTTTTCATTTTAAACATTAATGAAAATGCTAACCAAATTCAAACCATGCTATTTATGTGTTTATATTAATCCTTATCCAAATAAATTATTTTATGGTCAAGACCATTTAACTACCTATAAAATAGTTTAAATTATTTAAATTGGACTTTCCATTCAAAAGATATCACGAGTTTAAAAATGTGAATATTAGAAAAAAGTCGCGTGTTCTAGTGGTCGAGCTACGTAAAAAAAAACCGCAAATCGATGTACAGGATAGCCGTTTGGTACACGGGTACTTTAGGTTAAAACAATCATTTTGACCGGTAGTTCCTAAAAATATTCCCAGGGCCAGTAATATTGACATTAATTTTTAATATGGGAATCGAAATTTTTTTTTCGGAATCCTATCGTGTTTGGTATCAAATGAAAGGGCATCATAAGCCGGTTGTAAAAATATACTACACCAATAACTTTCAGCCACCTGTTTTCTTAAAATCCAAGAAATATTTTCAAAACATACCAAGTTTGGACTCCTCCAGGTAGGAGACGGATTAGTAAATTTTTATAAAATATACGCCAAATGACTCTTAATATGCCCATATCCAAAGACAAAAAGGCGATTTAAAAAATATTTTAATTTACTAATTTTAAAATATTTTTTTCTTTATTTATTTATTAAAAAGTTATTATACTTTATTCTATATATTAAAAAGTTGAGATTTAGTATTTTTTAAATCATATCGAACCGTACTGCACTTTACTATTGTTAATCTATGTTAAATTGATATTAATACGCTTCCCCCCCCCCTGCTCTGCCACTGACTGACTGACTATGGCTCGCGAAATCAAATTCGCTTAGGTGCAGAGTGAGGAGTGCGGAGGGAGAGAGGAAAGGGGGAGGGGGAGATAGAAACCGTAAGAGCATTATTTTACATAGATAATAGCATAAAACACAATAATAATAGTACAGTACAGTAGAGTTCGATAAGTTTAAAAAAATACTAAATCTCAACTTTTTAATAAAGAAAAAAATATTTTAAAATTAGTAAACTAAAATATTTTTTAAATCGCCTTTTTGTCGTTGGATATGGGTATATTTAGAGACATTTGGCTTTTGTTATACAAAAATTTACTAATCCGTCTCCTACCTGGAGGAGTCCAAACTTGGTATGTTTTGAAAATATTTCGTGGATTTTTAGAAAACAGGTGGCCGAATGGTATTGGTGTAGTATATTTTTAGAACCGGCTCATGATGCCCTTTCATTTGATACCAAACACGATGGTATCTGAGAAAAAAAAATTCAAATCCCATATAAAAATATTATATCGATATTACTGCTCCCCCCCTGGGAATATTTTTAGGAACTACCGGTCAAAATGATTGTTTAAACCTAAAGTACTCGTATACCAAACGGCTATCCTGTACATCGATTTGCTGTGTACACCGTCCACTATTCGCCGCTCAGTCCGCTCGGCTATCTAGGCAGCACGGGGTACGTACGGGAGGGGAGTCAATGTCAAGAAATACGGCCGTCAGCAGCCGGGTCGCCCCTTCCCTCTAAAATGGTTGAGGAGACGGTTGGAACTTTTGTGATCGTAATATGGTGTCCTGTTTGTAACGGGACACTACTCAGTACATACTTAAGTATAATATAATTACTTCATATTATAAAACGAAGTCCCGCGCCGTTTCTTACTGTCAGTCTGTTCGCGATCAACTCAAGAACTACTGAACGGATTTTCATGCGGTATTCACACACAAACTACATAGTGCGGTTTTAGACAACGTGATTCATGACGAAGGTTTAGGTGTATAATTTGTTAAGGTTTACTACCCGTGCGAAGCCGGGGCGGGCCGCTAGTAATTATATAAATCTGTAAACTCAGTTGTTTTTTGTAACAAAATTGCCTAAGTATCTGTTAATTTGTGTAATATATTTTATTGTAATAGGTTAGTATTTACGTTATAAGCGCGATTTATATAGTGCACGTAAGGTTTGCCTGTTATTGGCTTTACATTTATGTTAATTGTTATTGTTACTATAGTTTAAGAGCATTGTAAAAAAATATATAAATCTGTTGGCAAATTAAATAAATAAATAAATAAATGTGGCAAGACTTTGGAATTCTCTTCCGCACGAAGTGCGTGACAGCCAGTCTATTGCCATTTTCAAAAAGCGTGTAAAATGCCGGTAGGCGTGTAGGGCTTTATGTCTTCTATAATGTGGATCGCAGTCTCCGCAGAGAAGCGATAAACCCTACTAAAGTTGGGCATGTTAAATGGGTTCGACAAATCCCTTATTTGCCGATTTAAGTGCATTGTATCGGCTCTTTGCTTCGCCCTTATCCTATTACGACGTTGTATCGGCAGTACAAACTGCATTTTCCAAGTAAAACTTAATAATCCACAATTCACAATAACTTTCCGAGAGTTAAATTCCGAGAGCTAAAGTAGCATTCGTGTAATCTTTCGAATTTTCGACGGTCTTCCGATTTGAACTGTCAAATTTGTCTTTTGGATTCGATACCGATGCTTCTGAATACGGTTTTCCGTGTCGATCAACAAATTTGTCGATTCCGTATCCGAATCCGATTTCCGAGCCATTGTGAATACGGCTACAAGTACCTACAAGTAGATGTTGAGATAATTTTTAATTGTGTTGTGACATTCGACCTATTGAGAATTTCCTCTATTTGTGGAATAGTCTTGAGCGAATAATATTATGCGCTTAAGACTGCACAAATTAGTTTGGCACAAATTTTTTGCTTTTTTGTCAGACGCCGCTGCCGAGAGCATGGCAAATATCTTTGAGGTGTTGTCAGTTTTGCCTATTTGATTAATTAAAAAAACTATCTTTAGGAGCTCCGTAGATCAGAAATCCAACTTGCCTAAAACAATTGCAACAACTGCAACTTGCAATTTACAACTTTCTTAACAGAAATTAAAAGTCGTATGACATTTGGATAAATTCACTGACGAATTTAGAAATCGATTTAGTAGTGTCCGATTTATGTGGTATAGCTTTTGTTCGCAAAGAATCCGAACCCGTTTCCGCGGGAAACAAATTGAAATTCGGGGTAAATTATAGCCTATATACTATTCTGGGCTATAAGCTAACTTACTGCCAAATTTCATTAAAATCCGGGAGTAATAAACATCCAAACATCCTTAAAAACTTATTACAAACTAGAACTACGGGCAAACATACCAAGTAACATTGGGAATCAATGCTGTCCGCGTCCGTAGGCAAAGCCCACTTTATACTTCATGACTCTAGATACCCTACGCTTGATCCCCGGGTAGTGCCAAATGGCCAGCTATCTCTCCGGCGGTAGGCTTCGGCCGTGGTTGGTAACCACCCAGCCTTGTTTCAGAGCGATGCCCGGAGTAGCCATCTAGGAGGACGGAACTGGACAGTTGTGGTCGGTGTAAGTAATATACACAATAGGTGCTTACCTATTATTTGGTACATACCTCAAATCTTTTAAACATTTCTATCGTAAAGGTGTTTTATCCTCGTGATAAAGGTTTTAGTCAATATTTTTTTATATATGATTCACATACGTAAAATATGCACAGTCACTATGAATGGAGAGGCCTTATGCAACAAATTGTGATACAGCGCAATATGATGATGTATTGATCAGAAGTGTGACATTTTTGACTTATTGGGTCTATTCTCATGCTCAGATATGGGTATTAGTAGACTAAGCCACAAAACGGGGGACAGTGCGAGTTTCTACCTATTTAAATAATATATTTATAATATTTGCATTAGTAGGTGCTTGAATCTGCCGGTATCAGGAAAGATGCCACGTGGGCGACCTAAGAAGCGATGGATTGACATCGCTGAGTCGAATGCGAGAGCCAACGGCTTACGACGCGAGGATGCCGGAGACCGGGCGAAGTGGAGAAGATTGAGTGGGAAGGCGGACCCTGGCAGAGGCCGGGATAAGCGCTAGGACGATGATGATGATTTATAATATTTGCATTAACTCTGGCGAGGGGGCTCTATTTTTGAACTACTCGCCTCGAGTCGAACGGTTTCCATTTTTTATTTTCGGCATTAAAAAATCACACTTTAAACACGTGTTTACGCCCTATCATTGATACGGCTGATACGGCGGTACCCCAGTTTTGTACACACAACAACAACGCATTAAGGTAATAGGTACCTGTAAGTGTTTGCACCGAATGCAATAAGATAGGTCGCAATATGGTAGGTACTCACTACTACTACTACTCATCTTGGCGTTAATTAATCTCCGGGTTGTGATCTCGCAAACAAGGGACCGAATGGACCGTGATCCAGTATTTGGCAGATCAGGTAATTACAGTGGAGCGATTGTAATCTGACCTCTGTGACCCTGCTACCAGGGGAACCTGACCAGATTGGATCATGGTTACACATTCAGTCGCCTAAATGTGCAGGTTTCATCACATAGTTTTCCTTTACCGTAAGAGCATCGGTAAGTATTCAACTAATGTTCGCTGGACCAACTTAGTGCCTTAGCAACTTTCACAAAGCTTCCCGCGTAGCCAAAATGTCGCTAAGGTTTATCCTATAAAAACTGTTTTACGACTCGATGACGTCACAACGGTGACGAAAGTATATCACATTCGGAAGACGCAATGAAGTATCCAACATGTTGACAATGTCAACATGTTGGATACTTCATTGCCAACAATGACAAATGTACACACCACATTTTCAACAATTAATTATTATGTATTATTGTAAAATTATCATTTACTACTATGATATCTTTAAAATTCTACTGTATACACAAACGCACGTAGTAAGGGTAGCGGTCCGGACCTCACTCCGCGGGACCCGCGGAAGACCAGCGCCGCGGCTTTGGCCACGGCTCATGCTGAGTGAGGTCCTTTTATCGACCGGGAGGGCACAGCACGGCAATGCCAAGTTAGTTTTTTTAAGAATTATGTAATTTTATTTTTGATTTTATTTTTGTTTTTTTTTTGTTTTTTTTTGTTGTATGATTGTGTGTCGAAATATGTATGTAATTCTTTGTAAGTATATATGTTGTGTTGTGGCGTCCAGTTGATAATAAATTATTTACTTACTTACTTACTTACAATGTCAATGTTTTGTAGACTGAACTCGAGTGTACCCATGGACTTACCACCCAAAAGGGACTGTGCACTGCTTTGACTAAAACCGGGCAGAGCGAGAGTCACCATCGATAGTCCTTTGTCCCTTTCTAACAGTGTAAACACAATGTTATTGGCATAGTCACCGTCATTCTAAATTGACAAGTGTCATGCTTGGTGTTGCCATGATAGAATAAATATATTACCGTGAATTTGGTATTATTATGGGGTAATCCGTACAATCCGAAAAGTAGTTGTCGAAACACCTTTTGACCTACTGAACGTTTCTCCGACAAATGTCGAGTCGACATAATTATTAACCTACGACTTTTTGTTCCTCAAAACAGATAAAAGAGCTGTCAGCTGACAGCTGTCAGCTGTCATCCAAAGTGAAAGTAGTGTTCTAGCACCAATAGTTTAGGAGTTATTTTAGTTCAAAGTTTGAAAGCTATCATCCAAAATGTAGATCTCGACGAGCGCTATCACTCATTTCTTTAGGAACAAGTGTTCTAGGACCAATAGTTTCAGAGTTATTTCAGTTTTAAGTTTGACAGCTGTCATTCGAAATGTAGATCTCAACAAGTACTATAATTTCTCTCTAGAAACTAGTGTTTTAGGACCAATGGGTTCCGATTTATAAAAGATTTCACTTTGACAGCTGTCATACGAAATGTAGATGTCGAGGAGTGCTATCATTTCACTCTAGAAACTACACTCTAGGACCAATAGTTTCCGAGTAGCAGGGTAACCTTATGCTGGACCCTGGTGAAAATATGACCTTCAGACTGCACTCGGTCCGGCTCTGCCTGGCCCTACTCAGTAGGTCGGTGTCCGCGCTAAGTAATAAAAGTAATTTGGAATTTGCATCAACAATGGTGGCAACACTAGAAAGGGGCACAGGACTATCGATGGTGACTCTCGCTCTGCCCGGTTTTAGTCAAAGCATTTAGTGCGTAGTCCCTTTTGGGTGGTAAGTTCATAAGTGTACCCTAATTAGAGAAAATGTACGGCTTCTAGTATAAATAGATATTAGGCTTTTAGTAGATTTAGAACAATGCATAAGTTAGAAATTAGTTGGTTGCCTCCTATACATGACTAAGAATTCTAGTTTCATGCTCCTACAATTCTGTGAGTAGCGTAATTCTCGGGCTCCGAGTTTCAACAGGCACAGGAATTACAGCGATAGGAACACAGGTAGGGTAGGAATGAGTAGCACCCCCTAAACTTCTAGTACTTTACATTTTGACACAAAATAGGCATAACTCGTTTCATTTGTGTATAACCCATGTGTATAAGGCAGTCATCATGATAGGCGACCGTCATATTCGTCTGATTCATAAGAAAAAACATGACAGCTTGATAAATAGGAACACCGTAAAAATTATGTTTTGTTATTTCATCCTTTGGAGAGTGATAACGTTAACCAGCTGACAGCCTAAACACTTGAGGAAAGTGGCAACTCTTACTAGATTAGATTAGATTTTTAGGGTTCCGTAGGAACTCGTATCATAAAAAGGAGACCTATTACTTGGGATTAGATAGTGTAAGAGGTAGTCATCTACCTAGATACGTTGCGTACAATGCCCTCCAAGACATGTAGGTATAGGTACGACACTGGTGCCATTTCTTTCCCGATTACCGTATTCGCCAAGTGCTCACCATGGTGTTGTTCTGAGACCTGTCTTGTCCTGCGTTGTGGCCACCGCGTTCATAGTGCCGTACATACTATACTTGCATTAATATTATACGGATTTATGCGGAACCCATCGTATGCGAGTCCGACTTTACTTTAAAACTTATCTCAAGTGCAATTTCTACATTACAGTGAGTTTTACATGAAAAAAAGTACATCGCGGGAGTTACTAATCAAGTCGCAATTACCAAATGCTGGAACTTTTGGAACGATCTGCCACCGCCACTTCGTAGACTTGTTTTGTTGTATACTGACAAATTTGGGGATCAATGCTGTCCGCGTCCGTAGGCGAAGCCCTTTTTTTTGGCTTCATGACTCTAGTTACCCTACACGTGATCCCTGGGTAGTGCAAAATGGACAGCACTCTCTCCGGTGGTAGGCTTCGGCCGTGGCTGGTAACCACCCTCCAGGAGAGCGCGTCGTCAAGCGGCCTGGCCGTGTTTTGGTGCGATGCCTGGAGTAGCCCTATAGGAGGATGGGTCTGGACAGTTGTGGTCGCTCTGCGTAACCGTGTTTTCTACTGCTCACCACTCCCGTACCGGGTGCCTGGCTTCGGAGGGCAGCGGGATCCGAAGCACGGTGCCGCCGCTGGCCGACCGTAGATAGTTGGGGGCCCAAGTAGCTGGTTAGCCACCAGTGAAAGGCTGCCCCGCCATCTCACGAAAAATCCCAGATTGCTCTACCCTGCCGGTTGGCGACCGGATGGGAGGGCCAGGTAGCCAATCTGGGGGGGTTCGGGCGTCCCCGCGGTCTCCGCGTCAGGCACCTTCCCGTGCGGCAATGGTGAGCATGGTAGCTGGTCGGCGGAGCGCTACCTCGTCCAACTTTTGTCCTCCTATAACAACCTAACCCATTCCGCCAATTGCTTAGACCTTCTGCTGACAACTGATCCGGACAGGCACTCAGTATCGGTTTCCGCACCACTGGGTACATCCGACCACTGTCTGGTGAAATCTGTATACGTCTATTCCCCACCCGAGCAAAGCCCATGCAACCCCCGACGGGTGTGGCGATACAAATCAGCAGATTGGGATGAGATGCGTCACTTTTTTTCGTCCTATCCTTGGCGGGAGGCATGCTTCTCTTCGGGCGATCCGTCGAGTTGTGCTGAAGCCGTTACCGCGGTTATACGGCAGGGAATGGAATACTTCATTCCATATTCTGACGTAGCGATGAATGGCAAGTCTCGTCCATGGTTTAGTGCTGACTGCAGTCGCGCTGAAGCGCTGAAGCAAGCGCATACTCTGCCTGGGCTGACGCTCGAGCGCATATGTCTCCGGATACACGCAAACTGAAGAAAGCCTTTAACCTCGCCGCCAAGTCTTGGAAAAGGACGCTACGCAGGGCTCGTTTCGACCACATAGGTCGGATTGGCACCAAACTGGCCTCTTACGCTCCTGGGAGTAAGGCGTTTTGGTCGTTGGCAAAAGCGGTCGAATCGAACATTAGTCAATCTTCGTTACCACCATTGCTGAAACCGGATGGGACACTGGCGCATGCTGCGGAAGAGAAAGCAAATATACTTGCTTCTCAATTCGCGGCGAATTCACGTTTGGATACTGCAGGTAAAACTCCACCTATCTCACCCCGCGCTGACTGCACTATGGCAGAGGTGCGTATACATCAGAAAGAGATTTTAAAAATCCTGCGGAGTCTAGACGTGAACAAGGCTAGTGGACCAGATGGTATACCAGCAATAGTCCTGCGTAGTTGTGCCCCCGAGTTGTCTCCTATTCTCACGCGCCTGTATCGCCTCTCACTGGAGATTGGAATTGTACCGAAGACATGGAAGCTTGCCAATGTGCAGCCCGTGCCCAAGAAGGGCAGCCGCGCAGACCCTGCCAACTACCGCCCTATTTCGGTTACCTCCATACTCTGTAAGATTATGGAGCGTGCACTGAACAAGAAACTCCTCGTGCATCTTGAAGGTAACGATCTCCTCAGCGATCACCAGTACGGATTCCGCTGTGGTCGGTCAACTGGGGACCTTCTGGTGTATGCTACTCATATGTGGAGTGAGGCCATTGAGAGGCATGTCTCTCGATATCTCCAAGGCCTTTGACAGGGTTTGGCACGCAGCCCTTTTAAGCAAGCTTCCCTCATATGGTATTCCTGCTGGCTTTTGCACCTGGATATCGGATTTTCTGAGTGAACGATCAATCCGTGTAGTTCTAGACTGTTACACGTCTGAACTTAAGGCTATCGACGCGGGAGTTCCTCAGGGGTCGGTTCTGTCCGCGACTCTTTTCTGCATATTAATGATCTGCTTGGTCCCGGTATCTTTGGGTACGCAGACGACAGCACAGTAACGGATAGATATCTGTCATATGCAAAAGCTAGTAGGGGCGATATTCAGTCTTGTCGAGAGGCCATGGTTGGTCGCTTGAACGAGGCTCTCAATGCAGTGTCCGATTGGGGCGAAGCCAATCTAGTGTCGTTCAACGCCACCAAAACACAGGCGTGTTTGTTTTCCGCTAAACGGAGTCCATTCCATCTGGCTCCGACTTTCCGGGGTGTGTCTGTGGAAATTTCCGACAACCTACAGCTCCTGGGTGTTGAGCTATCAACCAATCTCAACTTTGGACAGTACATCGAATCAAAAGCCAAGACTGCTGCAAAAAAACTTGGAATCCTCTCGAAGGTCAAGCGGTACTTCACTTCAAGGCAGTTGCTTCAATTATATCAAGCACAAGTCCAATCTTGCATGGAGTACTGCTGCCACCTCTGGGATGGAGCAGCCAAATACCAACTGGCTGCTTTGGATTCGGTGGAAAACGGGCAAAGAGATTAATTTGTGATCCGCAGTTAATTGAGGCTAAGCTGCAGAGCCTCGAGCATCGGCGTAGGGTTGCGCGTATGTCGGTTTTCTACAGGTTGCACTTCGGAGAGTGTGCGAAGCAGTTGCACGACCTCATTCCGCCGGCCCCTTTCCGCCATCGGGAGACGCGATCCGGGCGAGCGCTTCATCCTTATGTCGTGGATCTTCCAACTATCCGCACGAGCCGCTTTGGCTCGACTTTTATAATGCGTACGGCTAAGGAGTGGAATGCGTTGCCTGCGAGTGTGTTCCCTGATCAATATAATCTGGATGCCTTCAAGGCTAGAGTGAATAGGCTGTTCCTAGACAGGCATGCTCCATCATAGACCGCATCGTCACTTACCACCAGGTGAGGTGGCGGTCAAATGCCTGGCAAGTAGAGTAATAAAAAAAAAAAAAAAACTGACACTGACACACTGACACAAACTCGTGATTTATTCGTACCTATGGATCAAAGAATTGTTGTTGTTGTGGTTTGAAGGGTAATTTAGCCTGCGCAAAAACAGGCATGAGGCATTGTATCTAATGCGCTAATTACACATTCCTAAAATCAGTAAATGAATCCAGAAACAAAAAGAGTAAGAGCAAATCAAAGTGGAATGTATTGCTCATAGAATAAGGTCAATTTTTGTATCACTTATATTAAGTCACGCGTCGCTCCGCTTTTCAAAAATCCGAGATGGACACAAAAATGCACCTTCTATGAGCTTATTCTATGAGCAATACACTCCACTTTGATTTGCTCTCACGCTTTTTGTTTCTGGATTCAGTTACTGAATTTAGGAATGTGTAATTAACGCATTAGTCCTCAAAGTGACAACGCACCGGCGGTTATAATACAATACAATACAACAACACTTTATTGCACACCAAAGAACTCGTAGGTACATAAGGAAAAATCAAGAAGACAGTACAATGGACGGTCTTATCACTAACGTGGTTTTAAATTTTTGTCTAAATGCATGAATCGTAGATGATATGGGCGACAGTTATCGTTTACCATCAGCTGGGCTGCCTGCTTTTTTGACACTGCGTAGTATAAAAATAATGTCAAATCAAATTCATATAAAATTTAAATTATAAATGCGCTTAGAAGTTGATATCAGTAGGTTCGAACCACAGGCTTAGGTAGTAGCTCTCCCTATAGGCACTATTGATAACTAGAGTAGTTGAAGTTACATTATACGAACTAGGCTTACGCACTTAGGTTTAGGTCCTACCATCATCTTGGAACCTTACCACTGAAGCAAGTTTGTTGTCCTACTTACTAAGCTCTCAACCATGACATCTGTTGCCACTTCAATATTATAAGTTTCTTCGATATTCACATTTTCTTGTAAGTAAAAATTAAACCACATAAAATTTAAGTTTTTTCTTATTTTCCCAAGTGCCACGTTTAACATTTTCATAAGTCTATTCGCCTACGTCTGCGCCTGCGCATAGCATTGGCAATCAAAATATAACTGAATTTGCTCTGTATATCACTGAAATTGGAACAGCGAAAAAACAATTGTTATTGTGTGGGGACAAATAAAGTTGCGCGCAGGCCCAATGCGGATTGGCAGACTTTACATGCCATGGAATTAATCTCTGGCATGCCAGTTTCTTCACGATATTAATTTTCAATGAAAAGCTGAATAAATTCTTTAAATCCAATTATATAATTAAAAACCATATGTTAAAGGTATGATGTCTGGGGATCACTATGTGAATATTGAAGGCGGTTTAATATCCTTTTTTATCTAAACCGAAGTTTAGATAACCAAATAAAACGCTTAAAATGTAAGCGAAACCCCACCCAAACAAATGAATGAATCACACTTTGCACATGAACTCTCGCATGTATCTAATTAATTGGAATTTTTTTTATTGATTACACTTAATTACATCCCGCATGGCACACAGGTTAATGAACCTTTATTTACCTTTTGTGTAACTTTGATAAATATATAGTTAATATGTAATGAAAGAATGCCGTAGCATGCGCCCGCGCTGCTCTTTTATACAGGCCGTGTTGTCTTTTAGGGACTCAAATTAGGTATAAATTAAAGTATAATCAATACTGCATTTTTTTACGAGATGGCTTTGTATCGATTAAAACAACTCAATTCTTTATTTTCTTTATTAATTATTTTCTTAGAAGTATATTTATTATTATTTAACATCACATTCGTCTTAATTACAGATAAATGTAGTCAGATAGTAACTATTTGCACTCGCACTTTTCTTAAGCCTTTTTGGAACAGAAAAAACTATATCATTATCTAAGCTCACAGATGAAATTCAAGATGTAAAATGTCAACAAATTGCTACTATAAAAATTAAACCCAAGAGGTCACGGTCAATATCGCCATAATTCTGAATCAATGATCTGAGGTACCGGAAGTCGGAGCAGGCTGGTACGGTACACCATATAAGGCGACAGCAGAAAAATTATAAACTTTTTACAGTCAACCATGACGCAAATGCATAAATAACTGTAAATGATCATGTATGTTCAGTCATAATACATTAATTTTAAGGTAAAAAACCAATATAATATTTGTTAGTAGCTAACAATTTTACACAATTTGACAACCATTTCAGGAAAGCTCGCTTTGACTGATAGTCAAAAAGTTATTATGCCAGATAATGATAAAATTCGATATCGATCTATTCTCATCCACGGAAAAGCCATTGGAGATCCATAGAAACCTATTTAAAAATTCACATAGCCTCGCTTCGTTTCCTAAAAATAAGAGGCAATCCTCCTTTGATACTTTGCACGATATGGGATGTGGGATCCACGATGGGCCAGCGAAGGGTCTCTGGCGCCGGCTCCACAGAATACTTGGATAGCACCGCCGCCAGACCCGCCAGCGACTGCATTAGACCCAGCCGGGTACCTGATGAAGATACAATAGATAAGTTAACATGTCAACAGACAGTAAGATAAGGACTTCAAGAGTGTTGATTTTCAGTAAGTGTTTCGTGTGTGTCATAAGAGATAACGCAATTAATTTTATGTAAATCGGTACTACGGCACAGAATAGATTGATACTGATAATATACTAAGGTTTACAATGAGGTTAAAATATTTACCAATGCAAGCACGGGGCCCTTCTCCAAACGGCATATATACTAGTTTCTTCTGCGCGTCGAATTCATCAGGATTAAATCTTTCAGGGCGGAACTCTTTGGGATTGTCGAAGTATAGCGGGTCATTGTGATACGCTTGCAACGGAATTATTATCGCGACTCCAGGGTCAATGGTGAGGTCCAGGTCTTTAAAGGTATATTTACGGGAACATTCTCTAATCAAGAAACCAAGAGACGGAAACATGCGCATTCCCTCCTGAAAAGCCCACTCTAAATAAGTCATTTTTTTTATCGCCTCGTAGCATAATTTATTATCGTGTTTTGCTAGGACTCTATCGATTTCCTGTTGCACTTTTTTCTGTTCTTCGGGATTGAATGCTAATTGATGAAGAGTGTAACTAGTTGCTGAAGACGAGGTCTCAAATCCAGCCGCGAAGAATACGAACACTTGAGCGGCCATGAGTGCAACATCCATTTCTAACGTGGCTACCTCGGGCGTTCCGTCCGGTTTCGTCGTCTCGATCGACTCGCCTACCATGGTTCCCTTCTTCTTGCACTCTAGAAGCAAATCAATAAAGTCGTTACGACCGGATGGTTCGTTATTTCGTTGCCTCTGTATTTCCTTGACAATCGCAATTATTTCTTTTTCCTCATCGTCAAATACCTTTAAATGTTTAAAAAATTGAGGTACGAGATCTCTCAATAAGGAGTTTATAAATTTTTTCGTATTTATTTTGAAGATGCTCGCGCCGAGTTTTCTGAAAGCGGAGTCCTTGTCGTTGAGGCTATCGGCTTCGAGCCCGAAGCCGCAGGAGCCGATGAAGTCGGTGGTGTATCGTGCCATAACATCGCGCGCGTCCATACAGCTCGCGCCGTCTGCTGAGTCCGCCGCTAGTACCTCTTGCATTTTCTCTGCTCGCTCGCATATCAGCGGGAACATGGCCTTTAGCTTACCGCTGCTAAATGCTGGCGTCATACGTTGCCGTAGAAGTCGCCATAGGTCTCCGTCGGCAAAGAACAAATTCTTGAGGATTGGTTCGATAGCATCTTTTGCTTTGTTTAAGCCACGCGGATAAAAGTGCATAAAGTCCGTAGTCAAGATTTTCTTGGCTATTTCTGGATCTCGAATCACGAGTTCCGGCCTTGTTAGCCTATAGAAGCCGACGACTTTTTCATTTGGATACTTCCAATATAATTCTACAGCTGTTTGTGTTGCACTTCGGTTTCTTAAGATAAAACCTGAACTATTTCCAATGAAAGGTAGGGGTTTGTCGTGTTTTATGCCTCTGTCGATCCAATACTTGTAAGTTCGTGTCCCGTAAAGATATAAGGCCACTATCGTAACCGCGATTATAGCTAAAGTAATCATTTTCGCGCGCGCACGTCTCTTGTTGAAACGAGTTCGGGTCAGACTAATTGTCCAACAGAGCTCCTAAGCCTATTTATGTGCCGGCGCTACTGAGCGGATTTTGTGAATTATTCGCTACGAGCGTTAGTTCGTCTAAACAAAACATTCACTGCGTATTATTATGCGGTTTAATATGCTTGGTTACATAATTATGTTAGATTGCCGTAGACTCGTTGGTTTCATTAACAGTTCAAGGTTTTCTTCTTATATCTATGTACTCGTAGATTGTTTTTAATTATACCTACCTTAGTTATCCATCATACATAATAATTAGATGACTTCAGGTACCTACAGGTAGACGTTGAGATAATTTTTAATTGTGTTGTGACATGAAGAGAGAACTTTTGATAGTTTCCTCTATTTGTGGAATAGTCTTGAGCGAATAATGCGCTTAAGACTGCACAAATTAGTTTGGTACCAATTTTTCGCTTTTTTGTCAAACTTCGCTGCCGAATATCTTTGCGGCGTTGTCAGTTTTGCCTATTTAATTAACTAAAAAACTATCTTTAGGAGCTCCGTAGATCAGAAATCCGACTTGCCTAAAACAGTGGTAAGTCCAGCAGTGGACTGTTGAAGTGATGATGATCACTTTATCTTACATCTTACCTAGCCCGCCAAGCTTAGGATGGATGAATCCTGGCGGCTGCAACATATGCCGAAATTACTTTTTTTTTATTTTATACGGCAGACAAACAGGCAAGCGGGCCACCTGATGGAAAGTGGTCACCGCCGCCTATGGACATCAGCAACACCAGGGGAGTCACTAATGCGTTGCCCGCCTCTGAAGAGACCTCTAATATACCTCTTGAACGATCCCATGTCATAGTTCAAAGGAAACACTGATGCTGGGAGCTCATTCCACATCCGAATCGTACGAGCGAGAAACGTTCTTTCGAACCTTCACGTCGTGACCAACAGACGGTCTACGTAGTGAGGATGAGTACCAAGCCCACGGCGGGTGGTGCGATGGCGGAATTTTGCTGTGGGCACCAGATCGAAAAGTTCCTCGGAACACTCCCCATTGTACAGCCGATAGAACACACACAGGGAGCCAAAGTCCCTTCGGTTTGTCAGTGGGTTCCAACTTGCGTGTTTGTATGGGATCATCGACAATTCGTACGGCGCGTCTCTGTACTGAGTCCAGAGGATTAAGCAGGTCGGCAGTTTCGCCGGCCCAAAGATGGGAACAATACTCCATATGTGGCCGCACTTGTACCTTGTACAGCAGCAGGCGCTGCCCTGTAGTTAAGTATCGCTTTGACCGGTTAAGCACTCCAAGCTTTTTCGAAGCCAGTTTGGCCTTGCCTTCCAGGTGACTCCGGAATCGCACGCTATCCTATACGTCGACACCGAGGATTCAATACTTTTTGAGATGGAAAGGGGTGTTCCTTGAAACTGCGGCACTATGTCAAAGGGATCTTTTTTGGCGGAAAATGCGCAGACCTGTGTCTTCGAGGGGTTGAATTGGACTAGGTTTAGTCTGCCCCACTGAACAACTTGCTCCAAGGAATGTTCGTTATTCGACACAAGTCTAATTCGGCTCTCCGACACCTCGGAACGAGGGACATTCGCTCGGCCAGTATAACTAACGTCTCCCGTACTGTCATCCGCATAACAATGAATACTGGGGATATTCAGCATATCATTGATATGCAGAAGAAACAGCGTGGGAGATAGTACTGAACCTTGGGGTACTCCAGCATTTATAGTCTTGGTATCGGAGCAGCATCCATCGACAACGACTTGGATGCTCCGTCCAGACAGGAAGCTGGATACCCAATTGCAGAGCCCCTCGGGGATACCGTACTTCGGGAGTTTTGATAGAAGTGCCCTGTGCCAGACCCAATCAAATACCTTAGCTATGTCAAGACTGACAGCCAGAGCCTCCCCTTTGCTCTCGACGGCCTCAGCCCGCCGGTGCGTTAGGTACACCAGAAGGTCACCAGCTGAGCGACCATGGCGAAAGCCATATTGACTTATTAAAATGAAACAATGACTTTGGTACAATTGTCATTTGAGTTTATTATGAACATAATTTCTCTACTTACAAAACTTAAGTATACACAAACTAAACTGCTTAAAATACTTAAATAGATCTTTTCAGACTGAAGACTTAGAAACAACTTAACTAATTCAAATAATAACTTACTTAACTAAACGCTTAAAAAAGGATACGGCTTTTTGGATAGATGTTCTTTATTCCAGCGTGGCCGAATCGACATATAATTTTAGAACTTCATACAAAAATATGTACTGAGACGTATGGAACAAACTATTAAGCCTACGCTGCCGAATATATGATACTGTAGACGCAATCGACACTTTTTGTTCCTAGTCAAACATCGACAAACAAATGTCCACTGCACAAAAACATGGAGTTCTCCCGAGTCCCGCGTTACAATGGACGACCATGGGTGGTGGTTGAGAAAGTTTGTGGTCACCCTGGAGCGGCTTTCTACAGCGCCTCACATCCATGACGAAGTTCAAAAATTCGGAAGTTTCCGAAGGTACGCCGTGGTCAGGCCATGCGATATAATTAAAATGAGTAACCACCTGGCGAGCGTCGGTTACTTTGGTCAAAAGTAAGGTACTTTTAACATAATGCGGAAACCGTTCCACCTTCATAGTTGTAATTTGAAACTTCTTTCTAAAGGACATTGATGACAACGCCACGTCACTCCAATATGGATGACTCTTTTCTTTTCTGTCTTCGGTTTTCTTACAAAGCATGACGATTATAGGCACATGCTCCATCCAGAGCATACGGTAAAAATCATACGATGTTCTCTGAGTCGGGGCTTCTGCAAGGATATACTGTTTGGGGTAGTCGAAGCCATCAACGTAGTTAGCGTTGATATAGTTCCCTCGGTTCCGTTCTGTTGGCAGCTTGACTCTTGAGTGGTCGAAACATACGGCATGGCAAAATCGATTTAAGCTTCGGTTGTCGTCACTTGCTTCGAATGTCCCTTCCACAGTCTCGTCCAGAATTTGATGATGTTCCTTTGCAATTATTTGCTCGTGGTCGCTGCGCTTCATCAGGGTCACAAAGTCTTCATGTTTTATGTCTTTGAGCAATATCATTGTGGTCTTCAAAAATTTAATTGACTTACAGAAGAAGGATTTTACTGTTCCGTCCTTCACTAACAAGATGTTCAAGCAATAACTGAAGGCTTAGTAACATATATGGACTTCTAATAAATATATGTTATGGTAGGTACTAATGAATATTGGCTGTTAGCAACTACTGTAATGCTACCGTTACTATGGGAGGTAAACCGCGACATTAATCATCTTGGTGTGCCATACAATTTTACGTCACTTATAACGTAGTTAATTAATTTTATTGTTACTAACTGAATTTATAAAATGAAACTCATCTGTTCTGTGGTTAATGTTCGTACCTTATGTAGGCAACGTCCTATGTACATGCGTGCGCAATAAATATGACGTCACAATCCAAATCAACTGCCAAATGCTTGAAATTATTTTAGTACCATTCCAGAGAAAAAGTAATCTTATAAAACTTCACTCTAAAGTGCGCTCCATATGTTCGCCGAAACTTCCGACGAAACTTTTGCCAGGACTTTGGTCGACCCTCTACATTCTCGCCTATTAGGGATGTGGTGGTGTCAAAACGCGCGACATTTTATCGATTCATCGGTGTAATATCTACTGTAAACAGGGTCACAGAGGTGATGGCAGCTTCTCTACTGTAATTACTTGATCTACTAATATCCTGGATCATGGTCAAGTGTACCCCGAACCTGTTACGGGAAAAAGTGCTAGAAATATAAATATAAAATCGATCGAATTGAGACGACTACAAACTATGTCTACTTAGTCTATGAAATAGGCGAGACATACCAAACATGCACGGGACTACACGAATACTCCCTCTACATTCTCGTGGTAGGTGTATGTAATTCCTCCACCCGAAGATCAGCAACTATTTTAGGATGTTAAGAGAAAATGTTGCTGAGATGTTCCCCTGTTGATCTTCCTTCTTGTCAGGAACATGGTAGATTGGTTCATGCGGTGTAGTAGGGTCAGGAACTGTAGATTCATTGAGATTTCTCTTTTGATAGTGGCGTAGAGTGAAGAGAGATATAATTGCAGTTGCGATTAGCACCATGACGTAGAGTGGGATGGTGGTGTGATACACTAAGTCTTGAGCTGGATGTTCAAGTTGAATGGGAGCTTCTATCATCAGCTTGTCTTGAATATTATGTAGTCCTCTTAGGTCGATGGAGTTGAGGCTGACATGGGTTAATGCTGTATCTTGATCTTCAGCCGGGTATGAGATTTTCATCAAGGTGAAAGGGTGCCCTTGTATCTTGTCATTTTCATTGATGATGGTGAACTCGGGCGTGCGTAGATAACAGTTTACAGGAATCGTCGCGAGATAGCTGCCTTGTAGTTCGTTGCACGTGGAAATGATACTACGTAGTGTTATCGGTAATTCAAAAACTATAACTATTTGTATTTCAACGTAGTAATATCCAGGTTTAATTATATCATAGTATTCTCTCAAATCTAAGTCTAAAATTTGATCATTAATATAAAGGGATTTTAATTTAATTATCATCGATCTTAAGACTTCAATATCTATAATTGAATGATGGGTGTTGGATGTACGGATAAATGCTAAAGTATTTTTTAACCTAAATAATTCGGACATTAAAACCTCTACATTTTCGCTAATTATTCCCAAAAGTTGGGCAAATTTAGCGATAGCTGATTGGTCTAAGTTTCAAGTTATGCCTTTTATTAGGGAACCTAGGCCGTCTACAAGACCTCTTTTAGCACGACTAGGTTCTAAGGACTTTAATTGGTTTATAACCTTGCCAAGTTTGTTTGTAAGGTAGTCTATTTGTAACTCGTAAAGGGGATAGGTGTCATTACTAAGTCGGTTGGTATAGGTCAGTAGTTGATTACGTAGTGATTGTACTGCGTCCTCTATGTCACTTAGTTCTATGTATTGTAAGAATGTGTGGTAATGAGTGGTTAATCTCGTCGGTCCAAGTTTGTAAGGTAGTAGTCCAAGTCCGTCAGCTAGGCTCTCGAGTTTTATCTCTTGAGTCCACGTCAGATGGGCGGTCATCAGTAACATCACGGTCCTGTAACAATTGGGCTGACTTAGGAACTCGTTTAAGTCTTGCCTTAGCCACGGGGCCACGTTTCTTTGACGTGTAGATATGAATTGGCAAATCCGCGAGGACATTGTCCTGTGTGTAACGTGGGGCTGTTTTCTGACGGCTAGCAACGGGGTTCTTTATAAAAACCTGTTGCTGGGGGGTGTATTCTACTTCTGGCTCTCTATTTTTATTAATATTTTGCATTATTGCGGTACGTTTTTCAAGCGATGAGTCATTAATTATCTCATACTTTTTTCATTTGATCACTGTGAGTTTTAGTGTAGGTACTGTTGCAATAAGAGTTGGGTAAGGTCAATGTCAAGAGCATCGCGTGGGTCAAAGTGTCCAGTCAGCAAGTCAAATGGTCGACAACGCGTAAAACTATGGATATAACTATTATAGGCTATAATTGCATAGGGCATAAGGTTGACTATTGGTTCATCTTTGTTGTCTATCTTTGGAATTCGCAGATGTTCGAGCAAGGTCGAATGGAAGCGTTCGACATTACCGTTGTCATTGGGTGAGTGGGCCAGGACACTGTGGTGAATTATTTTATGAAGTCGGGTAAATTCCGCGAATAATTGGTTGGTAAACTCAGTGCCGTTGTCGGTTATGATTGTCATAGGTACACCATGGTGGGTACAGTACTGTAGTAATGCCTGTAGGACACTAACAGCAGTACCGTCATGAAAATGGTATACCTGACCGTATTTAGTGAATACGTCTATAAAGGTAACTTATTTTTCTGTATGTACTGTGAATAAATCCATATGTACAATTTCAAATGGTTTAGTCGCTGGGGGTACTATTTTAAA
Organism: Blastobasis lacticolella; assembly: GCA_905147135.1. Taxonomy (NCBI): domain Eukaryota; kingdom Metazoa; phylum Arthropoda; class Insecta; order Lepidoptera; family Blastobasidae; genus Blastobasis; species Blastobasis lacticolella. The sequence goes on along the minus strand of LR990042.1, from coordinate 4,631,683 downwards.
TTGGGGTCGAATGGGGTTTCTATCGTATTTAGCCTGTCCGCAAACTATACATTCGTTAATAAATTTGGTTATCTGGTCTCTCATCTTAGGCCAGTAATATCTTCGCGATAGGGCTAGGTAGCATTCGTAAATGCCACGATGGTTCGTCTTCCCGTCGTGATGGTGGCGAATGATATCCTGTTGGCGTAGGTACTCTTTGACATTTTCTAATTCTGTTTTAGCCAAGACGAGATTCATTGATGAACTTTTAAATTCGGTTTAAAGAACTTTATTCCTCATAAGAACAACATGGTTCACTTAAAAACGAGGTTACACAAATTAATAGTTTAACACTACATATCAGTTGCAACACATTTATCATGGATAATAGGGATAATGAAGTACATGCCTAAAGGTAGGTTTATTAAGATAGCGGTTTTGATTATTGGGTTTACGTATTCTTTGATATATTTCAAGACATCCTCTTCCAAGGAAGATTCAGATAACTGAACAGCAACACGGGTGTGAGTATCGAATGGCTTCGTTACTACGGGCTTACGTTTTACGTCACTTACGATTTTGAAGCAAATTTGACGATGGAATTTATTAAGTGGTTCGTCTGTGATTCGGACCTCTAATATAGGATGTTCACGGCTGGTATGTACTGTCTCGGTAGATGAGCGGTGCGTTTGGGATTGTGGAGTCTCTGTAGGATTACCTATAAGTGAGCTGAGCTCCTGTATCTCTTTTATAAGGGAATCGATCTCCTCATTATGGATCTCGATGCGAGATAGGGCGTCGGCGTTGGTATTTGCCTTGCCTTTTTTATATATCACAGTGAAATCGTATTCACTTAGACGTAGGCGCCACCTAGTGAAACGTGAGTTGTGAGTTTGGCTCTTTTAGACTCATCATCCATTGCAGGGGCTTATGGTCTGTAAGGATCTTAAACTTGCGGCCGAATAAGTAGGGCCGGAAGTACTTGGTCGCCCAAACTATGGCAAGAAGCTCTAGTTCATCTCGCTGTCATTTAGAGTGAGAGAAGCGTAGCACACAGGCTTGTCGCTTCCTATCGGGCCTTGAGATAATATGGCTCCAATAGCAACGTTAGATGCATCTGTGGTAACTAGAAATTCCCGAGAAAAGTCAGGATATTGAAGGATGGGGTCGTTAGTGAGAAGGGATTTACACTTCTCAAAACAGTTTACATATTCGTTACAATATACATATCGAACGACTGATGACTGCCAAAGAAGAGGAATGTGAGTGTGTCGCTTCGCAGCTTCAGCGCCCCGCGCCCCGGCCGCAACACACTGACGTCGCCCCCGAGGCACACGCGGTTAACATGGAGCCCGCGGTCGCCGGGTGTAAGGCCGTGGCCTCCCCGGCTTTCGCGTCCACCTCTTTCACCTTCCACAAAGCTTCAGCCGCCCCGGCCGTCGCGGCCACCTCCTATGCCACCATAGCAAGGAGATCGACGCGCTCTACGGACCCCGCGGCCCACATCCGGCCCGCGGTAGCCATCACCACCGAGCACGCTATTCTCGAGCCGGTACCGGCCCCGCGGGTAGAACCGCGCGCCGCGCCGGGAGCGCCGCCGCCTCGCGCCGTTCGGCCGCGCTTGGCCACCGCCTGCGGGCCCGCGGCCGATACATCAGAGCCCGTGGCCGCCACCGTCACGATCCCCGGCAAACCCAGCAGGCCTGCTAGCGCGAAGCCGGCGCAAACATTGCGAACTAATGTGCAGACACAAAGGACTCTAGTTTTTTCAGATCGAATAGGCAAAAATATGGGCGTGTTACTAAACGACTGTACGAATTCCAAAGTAACCAATTATTGCATGCCTGATTTGTCGTACGGCGGTATTATACAAAAAATCTTAAAAAATTCAAAACATATTGATCAAAATGTAAATATAGTAATTTTAATAAGTAATAGCCTTAAAGTACGAAAATATGACATAATAAAGGGTGTTGAAGCGTTGCAAGGATTGTCAGCAGGAAAAATTGTATTATGCGCATTTCCCTTCGTAAAAAATTGTTATAATACTGAAAATGACCGTATTCACAAGTTGAATACTTTGATGTATAATTTGACTTGCAGTCAGAAAGACGCATTTACCTTTTTTGACTGTAATAAATTTACAGATAAAGTAGTTTTAACAGAAGATACTATGTATCTTCGACGTAGGTACAAAGTCAAACTGGCTACAATGTTAGCGTACCATATTAATTTATTGATTTCTCCTACCGTAGGTAGATATGACCAGAGTGCCGATTTGTTAATAAACAAAAAGGGTCACTGTTTAAACTAGTATGTAAGACAAAGGAGCCGTCCTGTATCATATCAGCAGCATATAACAGTCCACTGTTAGACTTGAACAATAAATCTTTTGATATTGTTCAGAATATACAGGACTGCTCTGGCATAAAGTCATTAGTAAATAGTGGTAATAAGCCTTTGGATGTACGTAAAGTAAAATGTTATAATAATAAACAAAATTGTATAGTTAACTTAGTACATCAAAATATCCAAGGCATGACGAATAAAGAATTGGAAGTTGAGCTATTCATGAACGGTGAGAATGTTGATATTTTTTGCATTACTGAACATTGGTTAAAAGATCACCAGCTCATATTTGGCTTTAACAACCATAAACTTGCAAGTTCGTTTACAAGAGGGCAGGCAATTCATGGAGGTTCCCTAATACTTGTTCGTAATTGCTTAAAATGCAAGGAACGCACTGATATTGTCAAGCTGTCTGTTGAACGATCTGCTGAAATTGCCTGTATAGAACTTGAGCGACTTATTGTAATGAGCGTATACAGACCTCCGGCTTCATCATTTGATTTGTTCGAGAAAATTATGGACGAAGCCCTTATTAAAGTTAGCAATTGTAATAAAAATATTGTTGTTAGTGGAGATTTTAATATAGATTTATTAGACGTATCTTGTAAATATACTGGTAGGCTAATGTCATTATTTAAGTGTCATAATTTAATCAACTTATTTTTAGAGCCTACTAGAATAACAAGTACTACATCAACTTGTCTAGACAACATTTTTTGTGATATCCAGGCATGTAGCCAGTCTGTAATAAACAAATTGCAATCCGATCATTGTGGTCAATTAGCTGTGTTTAATGTTAATATGAGGAAAGAAACAAAAAATACTATTAAATTTGTACCAATTAACAACAACCGTCTAAACAGTTTTAGAAATAACATTATAGAGAAATCATCTAATTTAAAGTATTTTGATGATACAAATGAATATTATAATTCAGTTTTACACATGACAAAAACTGAAAGTAATAGTATATTCAAACCAAAGGTGAAGGCAGTAAACAGCAAACTTATGTTTAGCGATTGGGCGACAGCAGGAATACATAAGAGTAGAAATAAATTATATGAGCTCTATGCAGAACGGGCGTATAATAATAGCGTAGAATTTGCTGAGTATGTTAAACATTATTCGAAGTTATTTAAACGCGTTTGTGCTACAGCTAAATCGAATTTCATTAAACACAAACTGAAAAATAGCACAGATGTAGTAAAATCCACATGGCAGATAATAAATAGTGAAACTGGAAAAGTAACAAATCGCGATACTAAGTACAGTTTAAAGATAAATGATAATGTTGTTACCAAAAACTCGGAAGTTGCGGAGGCATTCAATAAATTTTTTACAGACATTCCAGTGTCAACTACGAAATCCTTAAGTTCGTCTCCTGCTCTCGCTGAATCCTTGTTAAAACAAAATGTACCCGAGAGTGTCATCGATTTTAAGTTCGAGCATGCAACACCTCAAGATATAGTTAAGGCTTTTAAAACCATAAAAATGAAAGCAACTGCCGACATTGATGGTATGTCGGTAAAAATTATTAGCTCTGTAATTGATGTTATTGCTGTCCACTTAGCGAATATATTTAATAATTGTGTTGATAATGGTGAATTTCCTGACCTGATGAAGCACAGTAAAGTTATTCCATTGTTGAAAACTGGTAATACAACGGATCCTACAAATTTTAGACCAGTTTCAATTTTACCGACTCTAAGTAAAATATTTGAGAAAATCATATTAAATCAACTAAAAGCTCATTTTTATGGAAGTAACCTATTGCATCATAAACAATTCGGTTTTACTCGCGGTCGTTCAACAACTGATGCAGGTGTTGAACTTATTAAACATATCTTTGGGGCGTGGGAGGAATCACGTGATGCCTTAGGGGTTTTCTGTGATTTATCCAAAGCCTTTGATTGCGTTAATCATGACATTTTGGTCAGGAAATTACAACATTATGGAATAAAGGACTTGGCCCTGAACTTGCTAAATTCATACTTGAGTCATAGAATTCAAAAAGTTGATGTGAACGGAGAGAGATCTATGGGGTCTGTTGTATCTATGGGTGTCCCCCAGGGATCTATTTTGGGCCCGTTTTTGTTTCTTGTTTATGTAAATGACTTACCGTACTTTGTAAAAGATGCCCATGAAATTGTCTTGTTCGCGGACGATACATCTTTAGTGTTTAAAGTAAAAAGACAACAATTAACATATGAAGACGTGAACAAGGCTATTGCAGAAGTGGTAAACTGGTTTACGGTTAATAATTTATTACTGAATGGCAAGAAGACAAAATGTTTAAAATTCTCTTTGCCAAATGTTAGATCAGTGCCCACTAATGTACAAATAAAAGGCGAAAATTTGAATTTTGTTGATTCTACAGTATTTTTAGGCTTTACCCTGGATCATAAATTGCAATGGGGTCCTCACATTGATAAATTGGCGAAAAGGCTAAGTTCTGCAGCATATGCTGTAAAGAAAATACGGAGTATTTCTGACGAGGCTACAGCAAGATTAGTTTACTTTAGTTATTTCCACAGTATTATGGCCTATGGCATACTGCTGTGGGGACACGCTGCCGACTGGCACAATGTATTTGTATTGCAGAAAAGGGCTATTCGCGCGATTTATCAATTGAGACCTAGAACTTCACTAAGAGATAAATTCAGGAACATTGATATAATGACAATGCCGTCACAATATATATATATGAGAATTTAATGTATGTTCATAAAAATTTACACTTATTTAAGAAGAATAGTGATGTTCATAATATTAATACGAGAAATAAAGATAAGCTTGTTGCTGGTGCTTGTCGTCTAGCCAAAGTCCACAAATCATTTATGGGTCAATGTGTACGCTTTTATAATAAGGTTCCAACAGATATTCAGAATTTACCATTGAATAAATTTAAAGTCGCTATAAAAAAACAAATTATGTCAAAAAAGTTATTATAGTATATCTGAATATGTAAATGACAAAAGTCCATGGGACTGAACTGCTGTTCTATACAGGTATTTACTTTTAAGATAGTATATAGGACAAATAATGTATTAGTACATAAGACATGTTTAAAAAAAAAAAAGAATTAACGTAGGCTCTGTGGGTTTCTTGCCGTTTCTTTCCCCCACAGAGAACCACCTTGGAAGCGGCGTTAATTTTCCTTCCTCTCCCACACATGGTGTCTCCTGTCTGCGCTAGGGTAGGGGTAGGGTAGTAGTTAGAGTAGGGGTAGGGTAGGGTAGGAGTAAGATAGCGGTAAGGTAGTATAGGGTGGGGTAGGGGTAAGATAGTGGTAGGGTCGGGGTAAGATAGTGGTAGGGTAGGGGTAAGGTAGTGGTAGGGTAGGGGTAAGGCAATGGTAGGATAGGGTAGGGGTAAGGTAGCGATAGGGTAGGGATAGGATAGAGTAGGGTGGGAGCAACTACCTATCACATGCAGCATGTGTGATGCACGCTCACTTGGCGGTGGCGTGGGGGCCGGGTCGCTCTTTTCCCTCAAATATGGTTGAATTGGACGATGGCTGGGCCCTGCGTTATACTCGTGAACGGGTGCTGCCTTGGTGGACTGGCTTACTCTTGCTGTAGTTTTAGGTGGTTTTTCTTAATTATACTAGACATACCTACGAGTATATAATATAATATAGCGTTCCGGCTCTGTCTGGCATTGTCGAGCCCGGTTCGGTTGTGGTTGGCGAGGGATACGTTTATCTACAGACATAGGGCGGTCAGCGTGTCACTGTGCTTGTCACTGTACTTAGCTTACGAAAATCTACTACGAGACGCCAATTTTGTTTCCCGGAGGCGTTAGCCTTCTTGGGTACGACCCAAATAGGTGAACTCCAAGCGGAGTCAGATGGTCGGATAATACCCTGATCTAACATCTTGCTAATTTGGTCTCTTACTTCGGTTCTATGTATAAACGGATAACGGTAGCTTTTGGTGTACACGGGAACCTCATCGGTTGTTCTAATATTATGTTTAATTTGATTGGTGAAAGTTAGCGGTTCACCTTCTATATAGAAAATATCCGCATAGCGAGAGCAAAGCGCTAAAAGATTAGCCTTTTCCTCTTCATTTAAATGGTCCGTACGTAAGCGTTCGCGCGCTGTGGCGTGCTCGATGCGCGCGCACTCAGCATTAAATTTAATCAAAAATTAAAAGCATTAGGCATGCGCGGGCCGGTCGAGTGAAAATATGACGTCATTTGGACATTTCAACTTCCAAATAACCGCGATTATCAATAACGGTTGTAACACATTCGTGGATAATGCAGTTACAGAATATCTGTTGTTCGACATAAACCTCTCCATTCAGGGCATTAATATTCGTATAATTTTATAATTGTTCTGTTGGCAGCTTGACTCTTGAGTGGTCGAAACACACGGCATGGCAAAATCGTTTAAGCTTCGGTTGTCGTTACTTGCTTCGAATGTCCCTTCCACAGTCTCGTCCAGAATTTGATGATGTTCCTTTGCAATTATTTGCTCGTGGTCGCTGCGCTTCATCAGGGTCACAAAGTCTTCATATTTTATGTCTTTGAGCAATGTAATTGTGGTCTTCAAAAATTTAATTTAATTTACAGAAGAAGGATTTTACTGTTCCGTCCTTCACTAGCAAGATGTTCAAGCAATAACTGAACGCTTAGTAACATATATGGACTTCTAACAAATATATGTTATGGTAGGTACTAATGAATATTGGCTGTTAGCAACTACTGTAATGCTACCGTTACTATGGGAAGTAAACCGCGACATTAATCATCTTGGTGTGCCATACAATTTTACGTCACTTATAACGTAGTTAAAATATTTTATTGTTACTAACTGAATTTATAAAATGAAACTCATCTGTTCTGTGGTTAATGTTCGTACCTTATGTAGGCAACGTCCTATGTACATGCGTGTGTCAGCTTTAATATAAGTCCTACTTATAACTACAGTGTCTTTCATTAGTAAAACCTTTATTTTAGTCAGAATGACAGAATGTGAGTATGTATCCAAACTCCCAGTGAAATATATGGACAACGATGATGATGGCAAGTATCCAAGGCTGATATTTGTGTAGGAGTTTACTAGAAAATATATTATCTAGGATAACGTATGATTCTAGTGGATATCATTTAATCAAACAAATGTTTTAAAGATATTAGGTATATTGTAATAAGCAATATAATCCATTATAAAATGAGGTATTTATTTAAACAGCATTAGCTGAATTAAACAAGATTTTATAATACAAACAAAGTACCATAGGCAAACCACATTTATACAAAATTCTCACCAAATGTTAAGACACAATTATCGATCACATAATTCAATATTTATCCTTTAAAATGGGACAGTAGTATTACGCATGATTCAATAAATAAACAATTACATAAATAAATTTACCAATACAAAATATAAAGCAACAATAATACAATGCAAGTTTGTACTTAACTCTGTGCCGGCTCTGGAGCAAAAGTACCACCCAGTCTTTTGACTTACTACTACCTTCTAGCCGGAAATGTCATTTTCTATTCTCATTTCCGGTCTCCTAAATTTACTGATAGATTGATTAGGTGTTAATTTAATGTATTACAATACTTTGAACATTATTATAAATTTATTACATAATTAATTAAGGAAGTTTCTCATAAACAGTACTTAACTGAACAAAGACAAACAATCGTTCTGAAACACCACACTTCGTTCTGAAGTTGGTGAAATGTTTACGAAAGTATTTTAAAATATTAATTATTATTAATTACGATATTTAATACCAATTAAAACATACTAAAATACCTTATATCTAACACGTGCGCAATAAATGTGACGTCACAATCCAAATCAACTGCCAAATGCTTGAAATTATTTTAGTACCATTTCAGAGAAAAAGTAATCTTATAAAACTTCACTCTAAAGTGCGCTCCATATGTTCGCCGAAACTTCCGGCGAAACTTTTGCCAGGACTTTGGTCGACCCTCTACATTCTCGCCTATTAGGGATGTGGTGGTGACAAAACGCGCGACATTTTATCGATTCATCGGTGTAATATCTACTGTAAACAGGGTCACAGAGGTGATGGCAGCTTCTCTACTGTAATTACTTGATCTACTAATATCCTGGATCATGGTCAAGTGTACCCCGCACCTGTTACGGGAAAAAGTGCTAGAAATATAAATATAAAATCGATCGAATTGAGACGACTACAAACTATGTCTACTTAGTCTATGAAATAGGCGAGACATACCAAACATGCACGGGACTACACGAATACTCCCTCTACATTCTCGTGTTCCCGCGGAACTGTCCACATGTGGAGCGCGCTTAACATGCTAGATACGTAGGCTACAGCCGGAGGGTCGAAAAAAAACCAAAAATGATTTTAAACTAATATAATTAATTAAAATAAAATTACAATAAAACTTAACGTAGAAACTAGTTCGAAGTGTGAACATAGAATAACTTAAATCTAATTGATATTGTGGTTAATTAATATTCTAATGATGTATCTATTTTGTCTAACTTCCTCTGTAATCAATGATCTTAGTTACTATTTATAGCTTCATTGCGTGTTGACTGTCAATTCAATCAATTAAATAAAAAACAGTTATTGGAATGAAAACAAAAACAACATCTACACAATGGCATGTAAAATCGTAAAGGATGAAATTTTTATCAAAAATACTTAAAGATTGCCGTGTCAACTTCCGAAAGTAAAATACAGTGTAAAAAGCGGGGTTACAAGTGACGGGATCATAAATATAATGGATGATATTTGAATAGTTATCCAAGTACCTAGAATTTTTTCCCTGAAAAATCCAATAAGGATATAAGTATGTTTAATTGACCATCAATTAAATAAACATATAGTTAACGCTGGATTTACCCATTACACAAATACGTTGGGAAATACGTATTGGATATAATCCGACCTTTTATCGCAAATAAAATGACCTATAGATAACAAGCAGTCGGTAGGTTCTCATAGGAACTCTTATCAGTAACGCTCTCTTTTACTCACTGGTTTAATATTATAACAAACATACAGTGACTCGGTATCAAGCTCTTGTAAAGAAAAAGAAAAACTAAAGATGGAATCTGATATGCTACTTCAGATTTTAAGTGCCAAGAATCATTTGGGAGAGAACTTTTTCCACGGGGCCTGTAGATCAAACTCAATAGCTCTTCTTGGGAAAATGCTAAGTTACATTTAATGCTGAGTGAGAAAACTGAATCTTTAAATGTGTTACACGTGCCTATTCCAGAAATTCCCAACAAGTGAATAGGTACTGTCTTCTGAAGGTCGATTTAATTAACATGTGCATAACAAAGGAACAAAACAAATAGTTGGGGAAAAAGGTATGGGTTTTTACCCGATGAGAGACCAATAAATATCGTCTCCTCCTACTAATTGTATCAACTAGTTTTTGGCAGATTTATCGTGAAGACATTCGAAATCGAAGAAGAGTTTGGTATCACAAGGACACAACTCCGACTTACTGATGTTACATCTGGAGAGTCACGAGGGATAACCCATTTTTGGTGACAACAAAATGATGGATATTTTAAGAAAGGCGGGAGCCAAATGTGTACCTCCAAATGTGTAAAATCGTGAAGCAAATAATAACAATGATGAATAAAGCGATAAGTTATATACAAAAACATTAAATGATCTCAGTTTGGTAAAAAAATAAATATCTATATATTGTAGCTATTAAAGTTTATGTTTAGAGTTAAGTAACACTAGGTATCTAGATTTGAGTTTCTAATGTGTATCAGTTAGTTTTTGCACTTTGTGGCCTATTTAATTGTTTCTTTTTTATTCGCAAAAGTTTATAGTTGTAATTGGTTGGGCATAGGAATAAGCGAAAATAGGTATAAGTTTTTTGAACATTATTTATTATACTCAAAAGCAAGTCCATGACATATGAGAATAACAAGATTTTTTTAAAATGATAGCTCGAATACTTTTAATGCGTATTGTCTAAGTATCCCAAAAACCAATCCCGGTACCAGCGATTATAAAATGAAACAACTGTTCCAAGACGTAAGCTAGTATAATAAAAATCACAAATCGGTATATTAAACCACCGGAACATTTCGATACGGCGATCTAAAAGTACTGCAGCGCCATCAAGTGACGGCAGTGTGAACTATATACGTAAACATACCGGGCACCATAAACAGAATGTTCATCATAATGACCTCTTAAATCTAGAAATATTACAAAACTAGTAAAACAAAAGCAGTAAAGCCATAATACTTAAGTACATCACTAACTTAACATTTCAAGCAGCAATATTATAACTAAAATAATTTACCACATAAGCAATTCTAATGAGCAACGTAAGTTTACAGCTTAAATAGTTACTACATAAGCAATTTACTAATACTTATCCAACTTACACTAATATTATAGCTATATGTTAAAACTATATGTTTTCTGTACTTACTCAGTAATGGGTAGAGTACACAATTTTACAGCTTTTTTTATAATTGTGCCTTTGCAACGAAGACTTACCACACGAGTAACCTGATCAGAACCAGGATGCTTATCTACTATGATGCCGTAAAGCCATCTAGCTGGTGGAAGATCATCTTCTTTTACCAAAACGATATCTCCAATATTAGGTTCGACGGTGTATTTATTCCATTTATACCTATTAAAAAATTGAGTGAGATATTCTTGTGACCAGCGTCTCCAAAAATCCTGGACCATTCGTTGAGTGAACTGCCACCGTCGGAGACGACCAATATTGGAGTTTTCGTAATTGGCATCAGGTACTAAAATTAAAGGTTCTCCCACCAGAAAGTGTCCTGGTGTCAAAGGGAACACCTCCTCAGTGTCGCTACTTATCTTAGATAGAGGCCTGGAATTCAAGCACGCTTCAATTTGAGTTAACACTGTTGCTAACTCTTCAAAAGTCAATGTAGAGGTACCAATCACCCTTTTTAAGTGGTGCTTAGTGGACTTAATCCCAGCCTCCCATAGTCCACCAAAATTTGGAGCATAGGGTGGGATTCTGTGCCATGAGGTACCATTATCTGCTAGCCAGTTGGAAATTTCGACAGCTACAACCGATCTTTCTTCTATTAGTAGAGTTTTCAGCTCTCTTTCAGCACCTATGAAATTAGAGCCATTATCGCTCCAAAGGTCCACGACATGACCACGGCGAGATACAAATCGCTTGAATGCGGCAAGGAAGGCCTCAGACGTCATGTCACTAACAGCTTCGAGGTGTATAGCCTTCGTAGCCATGCATATAAACAGGCATATGTATCCCTTGGTGGCTCGATGGCCTCTACCTTTTATAGTTCTAATCGCAATCGGTCCCGCGTAATCGACTCCACTCTGAGAAAAAGTTCGGCTAGGTGTCACTCGAGATGAAGGTAATTGTCCCATTAGAGGGTGGCTAGTCTTTGCGGAATGCCTAACACATGTCACGCAGTTGCGTACATACTGCTTCACAGCGTTTTTTGCGTCTACGATCCAGTATTTAGTCCTAATCACATTGAGCATCAACTGCGGTCCTCCGTGCAATGTTTTTTGATGAGAATCTGCAATAATGAGTTGTGCTAAGTGGGATTCACGAGGAATTAATACCGGATGTTTCATAGCATCTGACACGCAATACTCCATCACTATCTAAAAATGGGCTGAGTGAATAAATAATACTCTTTTAAATAGTATTGTGTTTCTGCCGGTGAGTAAGGTTTCCAGTGCTCCATGGGGTGGGGATTTGGGGAACCGTGGCTTTGGCAGTGGAGTGGCATTTGCTTTTTGCGGCCAGAGCAACGTGTTATAGAGGTGGGCAACGCATTAGCAATACTCTTGGTGTTGCTAATGTCTATAGGCAGTGGTGACCACTTTCCATCAGGTGGCCCGCTTGCCTGTTTGCCTACCGTATGACATAAAAAAAAAAAAAAAAACTTTGCTTTTTTTTACTAATAGTTTTCTTCATCTTTAAGACCATTGTTTCCTCCTGAAAATATTTGTTTTGACATTGCTCTATACATAATGATAAAGATTGCTGCAACTCGTCTCTTTTTAGCCAGCTAGGCAAATTAGGTTTCGGTTGTTCTCTCATCAACTTGATAAACCGTCTACAAAGAGCAACAACTCGAATAAGTTTTCTAAGAGACGAAAATTTGCTAAACACGTCCGAATCCGCATAAGTAGTAGAAGCACAAGTCACCTTCTTTGTTCTCTCTTCCAAGTTGGTATCCTGATAATCATCTGGAAGTGGACTATATTTTATAATTTGATCTTTCAACCAACTTGGGCCTTCCTTCCACAACCGTAATTCAGAAAACTTTGAAGCTTTAATACCACGAGACGCACAGTCAGCTGGGTTGTCTTTAGACCGTACATGCGGCCACTGCGGGCGCTCGAGTAACATTAGGATGGCAGACACACGATTGCCCACATAAGTTTTCCATCGGCTAGGATGGCTGCTTAACTATGCGAGTACAAATGAAGAATCTGTCCATGCATGAATTCTCATCCTAGGAATGTTCAGTACGTCCGAAACTTCCGTCAACAATTTTGCGAGCAATTGAGCCCCACATAAAGAGTTATGTGGATAGATAGATAGGATAGAGATCCTAGGTATAGAGACTTGCTTAATTGGAGAAACACGTGTTTTAGATGTTACCAAACTGACATGGATTGAGCTATCAGGGTTCATAATCCGAACGTAAACTACAGCAGCGTCACTAAAACCATGCAACTCGATACACGAATCGCTAGTACTGTGCATCCATCTAGGGATCCTGAAATTCAAAACTTGTGAGAGTTCGCTCCTAAAAGATTTCCATTCATGTAATAATTGAGGTGGTAGAGTCTGATCCCAATCAACACCACACATCCAAAACTTTTGAATGAAAATTTTAGCCCTTATTATGACAGGAGCGATCCATCCCACCGGATCGAACAATCTTGAGATATCAGACAAAGCTTTTCTTTTTGTCACAGGCTCATTTAAAGGAGGAAGTTGAATAGAGTATTCAAACTCAGCGGTGTTGTGATTCCACGTTATGCCTAATACCTTTGTGGTTTCCAATCCTTTTTCCTTTCCTATTTCTAGCTTATTTTCCGTTTCACAATTCTTTCTGTGTATTCCATTCATAACTTCTTCATCATTACAAACCCATTTTTGAAGTTCAAATCCTCCACGTTTCATAATATCATTTAATTCCTTATAGAGCTCCAGACATTCTTCAATTGTGGAACACCCTGTCATCAAATCATCCATATAGAAATCATTTAAAACTATCCTTGATGCGTATTTAAAATCTCTACCTTCATCGTATGCTAATTGATGCATAGCTCTAACAGCTAAGTATGGCGCCGAAGCCATCCCAAAAGTAATTCTTAACATACGATAATATTGTATTACGCCGTGACTGTCTCTCCACAACACACGCTGAAAATCAGTGTCAGACTTAGCGACTTTCACTTGGCGATACATTTTAATTACATCTGCCGTTAAACAAATACACGCACACGCCAGCGCATCACGATATGTCTTAAATCAGGCTGTAGTTTTGGGCCTATCAACAGCTCATTGTTTAGCGATATGCCATTTGTACCAGTTCGAGAAGCGTCAAAAACAACCCTGACCTTGGTTGTAGTCTTGTCCTCTCTTACAACCGCGTGGTGAGGCAGATAAACAGCCTCACGTTTATCGTGTTCTTCAGGAGGGACAAGCTCCATGTGTCCGAGGTCTATGTACTCTTTCATGACTTTAGAATATTGTTCTTTAAGCTCCGGGTTCTTGGATAATCTTTTTTCTAACGCTATTAAACTTCTCTCAGCGCTAATTTTAGAGTGACCTTCCACACACATGAGAGTATCACTTTTAAATGGCAATTGAACAATATAGCGCCCAAATTCGTCTCTACAAGTAGTTTTTTCAAATAACTTTTCACATGTATATTCATCTTCGGTGAGAATTTTAATATTATTTGATCAATCTAACTCCCAGAACCATTTCAAAAGCTCATTATCTATGCAATGGGTATGCAAGCTAATAATTTTATTATTAGGGCGTGATTCAGGTACCTTTGTACCTGAATGAATCTTTCCAGATAAGATCCAGCCGAACCTCGTTTTTTGAGCGATCGGTGAACCCTGTGGACCCTTGATGAGTCCCTCAACTAAAATCTGGCCATAAATCTCCGCACCCAATAATAAGTCAATCTTATTAGGCAAATTAAACTTCGGATCAGCTAGTTTGAGACTAGTTAGATCGGAACTCAACTGAACAACAACTTTCTTCGAGGGCAGCAATGATGTTAGTTTAGTTAAAACGTGAGCTTTAACTAAAACTACGTAATTAGGATCATGAATCGACCTTAGCTTTATATTAACCATATACTTCGAAGACAAAGAATCGAGATAATCGCCACCAACACCGGAAATTAATATTTCGCTTGAAGTTTTCTTAAGTCCAAGCAGCTGCACTACAGATTCTGTAACAAATGATGCCTGAGACCCTTGGTCTAGCAAACATCTAAGTGTTATATTTGTACCAGTTTTCGAATGAGACTCGACTAAAGCCGTAGCCAACAAAATTTGACTACTAATATTCGAAAAACAAGATACAACTTCGGCTTCGTCTTGTGAGGTGATTGCTGTTGCCACAACACTTTTACTATCTACAGCTTCCATTTTATTTCCAGATTTTGCGGAATCTTTGAGATGAAGCAGAGAATGGTGCTTTCTCTTGCATATTTGGCATCTAGATGACTGACGACAAGCATAAACTGAGTGATTTTCACCCAAACAATTAAAACATAGACCCTTTGTTTTAATAAAGCTATGTCTCGTGTGATATTCCTCGTTTGCGAATTGTTTACAATTTATAATTTTATGATTACCTTTACAGTACGAACAAGTATGGGATGCCATAGACGAAACATTAGAACCATTAGTCGAATGAAATACTTTCTTATCTATGTTACCCGGTTTAGGTTTACTTTTTGTGTCTAAAAATTCCAACGATCTAAACTTATGCATCAAAAACTCTCTAAAGTGAGACAACGCAGGCAAATTTTCAGATTCATAAGCCTTAGATTCCCACTCTTTTCTAGTAGCAGGATCTAGTTTTTGACTCATTATTGAAATTACTAAAATATCCCAGGTAGACACATCAATTCCTAGATTTGTTAAAGCATTTAAACTTTCGTTCATATTATCTAAAAGCTCCCTAATAGCGCCAGAAGATTCAGACTGTAACACCCTTTGGCTCATAAAGCGCTTTAGTATTTGACTTGAGAGATACTTTTTGTTATCATAGCCTCTTGTCAATTGATTCCAACAAATATCATAATTTTGTTTGGTAATCGGAATGTGTCGCATTAATTGCTCAGCTTCGCCAGTTAAATAACTTTTAAGATAATGCAACTTTTGAACGTTATCTAGCTCACTATTTTTGTCAATAAGCGAAACAAAAAGATCTCTAAAAGTTATCCACTCTCCATACCTGCCCGAAAAGTTAGGTATAGTAATCTTAGGCAACTTTACTAAACTCTCTTTCGACTTAAAATCCTTGCACTTATCAGACCCAGTTTTATAAGATGACTCAAGTTCCTCTAACTTCTCCTTCAACGTAGTCTTATATTCAATCTACAATTCTTCAGTCTTATAATAAACATCATCCTGGCAATAAATAGACCTTGAAAACTCTGCGCTATCAGTTTCAGATACCATTTTACGGTGTGTAGTGTTAAAATTCCGCCACTGAGTTTCCAAAGTCTCTAACCGTGTTTCTACATCATCATCATCATCATATCAGCCAGAAGACGCCCACTGCTGGGCATAGGCCTCCCCCAGAGATCTCTACAAAGACCGGTCCTGTGCTTTCCGCATCCAGCTGGTACCTGCGATCCTTACCAGGTCGTCGGTCCACCTTGTAGGAGGCCTACCCACGCTGCGTCTACCGGTACGTGGTCGCCACTCGAGAACTTTACTGCCCCATCGGCCATCTGTTCTTCGAGCTATGTGCCCTGCCCACTGCCACTTCAGTCTGGCAATCCTTAGTGCTATGTCGGTGACCTTGGTTCGCTTGCGGATCTCCTCATTTCTGACTCGATTGCGCAAAGAAACTCCGAGCATAGCTCTTTCCATTGCCCTTTGGGTAACAGTGAGCTTTCTTATAAGGCCCATAGGAGTGGCCACGTTTCAGCTCCGTAGGTCATCACTGGCAACACACATTGGTCAAAGACCTTCGTCTTGAGACACTGCGGTAATTGGAACGAAAATATGTGGCGTAGCTTCCCGAACGCTGCCCAACCGAGTTGGATTCGTCGATTGACCTCTTTCTCGAAATTGGATCTACCTAGCCGGACTATTTGTCCTAGGTATGTATAGTTGTCAACAACTTCAAGTGGAGTACCTCCAACTGTCACTGGAGTAGGCACAACATGGACATTCGACATAATTTTCGTCTTGTCCATGTTCATTTTAAGACCTACTTTGTTGAGAGGCACTACAGAGGTCATCGAGCATTTTGCCCAAGTCTTCCAGGGTTTCAGCCATGACTACGATATCGTCAGCAAATCTGAGGTGCGTGAGGTACTCGCCGTTAATATTGATGCCAAGTCCGTCCCAGTCCAGAAGCCTATAGATATCCTCCAGTGCAGCGGTGAACAACTTCGGAGATATGACATCACCTTGTCTAACACCTCGCTGCAGCTGAATAGGTTCTGTGGTCTTGTCCTGGAGACGAACTGACATAGTGGCATTTTCGTACAAACACTTCAATGCTTCGATATATCGATAGTCAATTTGGCACCGCTGTAGAGACTGAAGCACCGCCCAAGTTTCGATCGAATCGAAGGCTTTCTCATAGTCCACAAACGCCAAGCATAATGGCCGGTTATACTCTTCGGTCTTCTGTACAACCTGCCGCAGCGTATGTATGTGGTCTATGGTACTAAAACCTTTTCGGAATCCGGCTTGTTCGGGAGGCTGGAAGTCATCAAACCTGCGTGCGAGACGATTCGTAATGTCTCTCGAAAACAGCTTATAGACATGGGTCAGTAGCGATATTGGTCTGAAGTTCTTTAAGAGAGCCTTATCACCTTTCTTGAAGAACAATTTCACTATGCTTCTGTGCTATGCTTCCGGCGTTTTGCCCTCGAGGATGACGGAATTGAACAGCTTCTGAAGGGTCTTAAGCACAAGTTTGCCACCAGCTTTCAGAAGCTCAGCCGTAATTCCATCATCACCCGGTGCCTTGTTGTTCTTAAGCTGTATGAGAGCCATACTAATCTCGTACAGGCTGATGTCCGGGATATCTTCGGTGTAGTGTCGGGTCAACTTGGCTCTGGGGTCTTTTGCCATACTGGTAACAGGTGCCCGTGTTGTCGTGTATAACTGTCCATAGAACCTCTCGACTTCCCTCAAAACCTCGGACTTGGTCGAAACAACTCTGCCGTCGTCCGTTTCTACATACTTAACAGCAATACGATCTTTTGGTGATTTGTTGTAATTAGTATAACCTTTAAACATTACATCTTTAGAATTAATTTGAAGTTTAATCAACGACTCCATGACTGTGACTTGCTATAAATTATAACGAACAACTAAACAATAACCAATATCTGAACTAAATTTCGTAAACTTCAAACACAGCACAAGTTTTAAAATGTTATAACTAAAATATTATAAGTCCAAAGAAAGCATTAATCTAAGTCTTTAAAATCTTGACAATTGTAAAATTTTAAAAATTCGGCATGGAGTCCCCGTCGCTTCACTTTTCTTGAAATTATTCTAAGTTCCAAATTACTAAACTGATTATATTTAAATTCGCAAATTTCTTCAAAGTCTTTTAACTGCTTGACATAAAGTCCAAATTATAAGAATTCACAAAGAGTACTCACAATCACTGCACCACTCACTGTCTTCGATACGTTTGATTGCTGATAGGACTTGACTGCTGACGCTGCTCCTCCAGTTATATTTCCATCCAAGGTTGAACCACCTCTTCCTTTTGTGATGCTGCTCACAACCAGCAACAGGCAGGAAGCTCTTCCATTTATTACTTGGCTGAAAATACTGGCTTAACACCAGTAACAACTGTACCACGCCCTCGACAACGATCTGTTGCCTATTCGACGTACGAAATATAGACACTCGCCAACAATCCTTCCAGTCGCTATCCGGCTCGAAGGACCTTGTCTAAGTATCCCAAAAACCAATCCCGGTACCAGCGATTATAAAATGAAACAACTGTTCCAAGACGTAAGCTCGTATAATAAAAATCACAAATCGGTATATTAAACCACCGGAACATTTCAATACCGCGATCTAAAAGTACTGCAGCGCCATCTAGTGACGGCAGTGTGAACTATATACGTAAACACGTATGACGTAAAAATAGAAAGTATCTGTTCATTTTAATCAATTGAAATAAACTGATATGACGTAATGTATCTATTATTTCACTGACTAATAGATCTGATTCTCTGAGACGGCGTTAACTTCAGAGGAGGAACGTATGGCATCCTTTGAAATAGCACTTTTCTGTTAATAAATGGTCTGACTAGTGCTTTGATCTAGGCTTGAACAACACGTCTATTTCTAAAACCTCTTCTTGTACAACATTGTTAGCTAACTTTTTAGCTTTCCTTTCTTGATACCGGTCTCGAGCATGAAGAAGAACATAACTGGTACATCGGGTACAATGATCCGTCACCATCCAAAAATCTTCTTCATCCATAGTCAAGAAATACTGCGATCTCCAACCCGCCTGCCAAGCGTGGAGATTACGGCAATAACCTCCCCATTCGTGGAAGAGGCCCTTAGTCCTGCAGTGGACTGTTTATGGGCTGTGATGATATTCAAGAAAATCTGTAAAAAAAATATTTTACTTAGATAAAGAATACAAAGGTCAGATTTAAAGTTAAGAAATTTATCTCTAAAGAAGACTTACTTCTAAAATAGAAATACATTTTCCTCCTGAGTTTGTTGGTGGTGTCGATGGGAGGATTCTTATGAGCCAAATCATTCTACGTATACATTGTTCCAGGAACATAGCAAGGAATGGATCATCTTGTTTTATCCAGTTAAGTCGCTGGTAAGTAGAAAGCGCCATGATAGTTATTGGTTTCAATAGCCGTGATTTTAATCCTGTAATAAATAGTAACTCTTCAGGTAACACATAACTACAAAGTAAACAAATGTTCATCTTAATTTCATACATTATTGAAAGGACTTAATACTTACTGGTAAAAACACTTTCACTCTTCGAGCGTCAGTAGTAGAATGAAGGTTTTATAATGAAAAACACCATTTGTGATTACATATGTAATTTAATTGACCATTAATTTAACCTCCCATAAAACAAGATCCAGAAAAAAGTTAACAAATTGGTGTGACACGTAATCTAATTTTATTTTCATTAATTTATTACAAACTCGAAATAAAGTTAGTTTTGCCGTAAAAACTTGCCAGTCATCAAAATTCCCGTATTATTGCTAATATATTATGTTGACCTTGTCCGCTAAATAAATAATTGTATTCACTGATAAGTACAGCCGATTATCTCAATATTTGCAGAGATTATACTTCAACTATTATTTTGTATTATCGAACTCTGAATAAGTCATTAAACTTAAGCAAAATAAAGCTGTCGTAGAAACTTCATGTTGGCCTTTTTAAAGCGTGCCAAGGGAAACCGATTTAACTGTCTTTCGCGGGCTACTTGATCCACTGAATTTTTTTATTTCTGGTAATAAAAACCTAATTTTTAATTCGAAACATTAAAGTTAGGCAAAAATTCTAAGTTTCGACTTGGAAAGCTCTCCTGGATAGCCTACGGACGTGGTGCAGCAAGACCCCCATTACTACGACCTGTTCCGGATCAAAGACTCTTCACGTAGAGCTCGTCTAGTCTAAAATGACGCGCCCCACTACTTAGTTGATTTCGATGTGTGAGTTCAAATATTAATAACGACACTTCATCTGTGTGGGAGCGTCGACTGCTCCAATCGAACGACGCGAGCTCCTACGTTGGTGTCTCACCGGCAACTGAATGACCAATTACAACGGCATTTGTATAAGTATTGCGTCCATATTTTAAAATTGCTTGTGTGCGTTAATGCGATAGTGGGACGCGTCATTTTAGATTAGACCAGCTCTACCTGCCTAGTCTCATTTTTAAGGAGATCCACATGGAGTGTCAAACCTGGTTATGTATCTCACCTAAGATAATTTAGACAGATAGATAAACACTTTATTGCTCATTAAACATAATAATACCAATCACTTACAGTAACGAGGAACATATATGAGCAAAGGCGGCCTTATCGCTACAAGTGATCTTTATACTATAAGCAATAATTTATACTTTATTATTACCTATTTTAGAGATAGATATTTACTTTATATTTGCGAATGATTTTGCAACTCGTTTAATATGACTATTAAACAACCACATTTCTACTTGACACAGTTTCATAATAAAAAATAAAAATAAAACTTTTTCTTAATTATCTACATTATTGATTTTATTGTAGGTACATTTATTATAAATAACATCACATTTATATCAATAACGTTTAGCTACGAGTACCTACCTAATGTTATAGACTACCTAATGTTGTAGAGACATTTCTCTACTTACTCTAAGAAAGATCGATTAACTTAATCGAAAACAGTCAAAAAACTTATCACAATAAATTAATACAATAAACATACTGTAGGCTAATTTTCTAGCATATAACATGGTTTTTATTTACTAGATCACTAAATTAGAAAAATATATAATTTTCATGTTTAATCCCAAATCACAACTTGTTATATTCTGAAAACATCCTTAACTGCCACGAATTTCACTCGTAATATTTTTTTCGAAATCAGACTTAAATCAGACTTACTTTTTACATTATTTACTTCTCTCGGTTTTTATCTATCTATTATGAAACAACATTTTAAGAGACAAATACTTATTTTCTTCATAATTTAGATAAAATCTAAGAGTGAGCCCATCTAGTTAAAACTTTAACTTATCAATCGTTACGATAAATATTGCTTAAATTAAATCACATTTAATTAACTTGTAAATAGTGTGATAAGATATGATTACGGCCAACTTAGCTGTGGCGGATTCTTTCTAAAATAAGTACACATCTTTTTTTAATTCACATTTCGATAACCTATTAGGTCACTGTTAATTTTTATTCGTACTTTGCGTAAACCAACAGGACCAATAAAACAGATATAGTGATATAGAACGTGCTAAAAATTTGTTGCACAATTTACACATACCTAGCGGAATCACAATAAATACAGTCAATTATGAGGCATAAATGCATACATTACTTTAAATTACCATAAACGTTCTAAAACTATTATAAAACTGTGAAAAAGTCGTGTCTGTATATTGAAGATACTTTAACAAAGAAGTCAGGATAGGATTCTGGGACGTACCTAACTATGCCGAATCATAATATTTTTTTTGGAATGTTTGACTGTTTTATTGTCTGTTCGCGCATCAAGCGAAGTCGCGGGGAAAAGCTAGTAAAATATAATTTAAATACAAACTAAAAGATCAATATATTAGGATCCTGGCTATGTTTGATAGGGAAGAATGATGAAGCCAGACAGCGATAACATTCGATTACAATCTTTTCTCAAACACGGATAGGCCGTTGTGCATCCATGAAAACCTATTAAAAATTCAATTCACCTTGCTTCGTTCCCTAAAAATGAGAGGCAATCCTCCTTTAATACTCTGCACGATATGGGAAGTAGGATCCGTTATGGGCCAGCGAAGGGTCTCTGGCGCCGGCTCCACGGAATACTTGGATAGCACCGCTGCCAGACCCGCCAGCGACTGCATCAGCCCCAGCCGAGCACCTGATTAAGACACAATGGATAAGATAACATGTCAACGTCCAGTTCCAGTCTCTAACGATAAGGACTTCAAAAGTGTTGATTTTCAGTAAGTGACTATTGTGTCTAATAGGGGAGATAACAGAGGTTGTTAAATGTTAATTAAGTGTACTAAGGCACAGAATATCTGAGGCTAATTTACAATGAAATTATATTTACCAATGCAAGCACGCGGGCCCTCTCCAAACGGCATATATACTAGCTTTTTCTGCGCGTCGAGTTCATCGGGATGAAATCGTTCAGGTCGGAACTCTTTGGGGTTGTCGAAGTATAGCGGGTCATTGTGAAGCGCTTGCAACGGAATCATTACCGCGACTCCAGGGTCAATGGTGAGGTCCAACTCTTTAAAGGTATATTTGCGGGAACATTCTCTAATTAAGAAACCAAGAGACGGAAACATGCGCATTCCTTCCTGAAAAGCCCACTCTAAATAAGTCATTTCTTTTATCGCCTCGTAGCATAATTTATTATCATGTTTTGCAAGGACTCTATCGATTTCCTGTTGCACTTTCTTCTGCACTTCGGGATTGAATGCTAATTGATGAAGAGTGTAACTCGTTGCTGAAGACGAGGTCTCAAATCCAGCCGCGAAGAATACGAACACTTGAGCGGCCATGAGTGCGACATCCATTTCCAACGTGGCTACCTCTGGCGTTCCATCCGGTTTCGTCTTCTCGATCGACTCGCCTACCATGGTTCCCTTCTTCTTGCACTCTAGAAGCAAATCGATGAAGTCGTTACGACCGGACGGTTCGTTATTTCGTTGCCTCTGTATTTCCTTGACAATCACAGTTATCTCATCTTCCACATCCCCTAATATCTTCAAATGTTTAAAAATTCCGGGTAAGAGATCCTTCAATACGGATTTTATAAATCTTTGCGTAGTTATTTTGAAGATGCTCGCGCCAAGTTTTCTGAAGGCGGAGTCCTTGTTGTTGAGGCTATCAGCCTCGAGCCCGAAGCCGCAGGAGCCGATGAAATCGGTGGTGTAACGTGCCATAACTTCGCGCGCGTCCATACAACTCACGCCATCTGCTGCATCTGCCGCTAATACCTCTTGCAATTTCTCTGCTCGCTCGCAGATCAGCGGGAACATGGCCTTTAGCTTTCCACTGCTGAATGCTGGCGTCATACGTTGCCGTAGAAGCCGCCATAGATCTCCGTCGGCAAAGAACAAATTCTTTAAAACCGGTTCGATGGCATCCTTATTTCTGTTCAAACCGCGCGGATAAAAGTGCATGAAATCTGTAGTAACAATACGCCTCGCTATTTCAGGATCTCGAATCACAAGTGCCGGCCTTGCTAGCCTATAGAAGCCGACCACCTTTTCATCTGGGTACTGCCAATATAAGTTTGCAGCGCTGTCTGTTGCACTTTGGTTTCTTAAGAAAAATCCTGAACTATTTCCAATGAACGGTAGGGGTTTGTTGTGTGTTACACCCTTCTCGATCCAATACTTGTAAGTACGTGTACCGTACAGATAAAGGGCCACTATCGTGACTGCGATTATAGTTAAAGTAAACATTTTCGCGCGCGCACGTCGCTTGTTGAAACAATTTCGGTTCAGACTGATGTCTAGCTGCGCGGGTAGGCCTATTTATGTGCCGGCGTCACAGACGGATTATGTGATAGTTCGCTGTAGATGTTATGTTCGTCAAAGAAAACTTAGCGCAGAGTTCAGATATAGTACCTAGGTTAATATATCCTGTTATGGGATCAAAGTCTACGTATTTTTAGTATCTAGGCCTAATATGCGTGCTTACATTATTTTAAAAGTTTTTATTTAACTTGCAATATTTGTATATAGCTATATATCATCATCACAGCCCGCAACAGTCCACTGCAGGACCCAGGGCCTCTCCCACGAAAAAGGAGGTTATTGCCATAAACTCCACGCTTGGCAGGCGGGTTTTATCGAAGTGTTTAAATATAACAATGGAAAATGCTGCTGCTTATTTTACAGACTACGGAGACTCTTGATCTTTTGCCTTGAAAACATTAGTCGCCTTCTACGACACCCATAAGTGTAAGGGGTTGGTGCTATTCTACTCTGCCGGACACATCGCAGCTTTATATGTTCGGGGAAAATCTTGCAAGCCTAATTGGACCCAGTTCCCGGTGTCCAATTACCTCTAGGTGATATTCAAGATGTGATGTGGAAAACAACAAGATAATCGTAATTAGGCTCTTTGGCATGGTTTTGATGAATAGTCCCGATAAAAGCTTGTTATGAAAAATATTTTTCATCTCAGTACTTATTGTTAAATTGATTAGAATACTGACAAACCTATCCATTCTGCTTCCAGGAAGGAGTAAGACCTTTTGAAAATGATTTCCTCTGATGGAGGAATAGTCTTAGGCGAATTAGGCCTAATATTATTGGCTTAGGGCTGTTACCTTTACTTTTTATGTCTTGATCAAGTTGATCGAAGTATCGTAATTGGTATTTATGAAACGTATCAATGTCTAAACGCAATAACATAGTTACATTAATATTAGGAAGTTAGTGATTTACACCCGCGTGAAATTTACAACTTTCTTAACAGAAATTAAAAGTCGTATGACATTTGGATAAATTCACTGATGAATTTAGAAATCGGTTCAATAGTGCCCGATTTATGTGGTACTAGCTTTTGTTCGCAAATAATCCGAACCCGTTCCCGCGGGAAACAAATTGAAATTCGGAGTAAATTATAGCCTGTATGCTATTCTGAGCTATAAGCTACCTTACTGCCAAATTTCATTAAAATCCGGGAGTAATAAACATCCAAACAACTTTTTACAAACAAGAACTACGGGCAAACATACCAAGTAACATTGGGAATCAGTGCTTTCCGCGTCCGTAGGCAAAGCCCACTTTATACTTCATGACTCTAGATACCCTACGCTTGATCCCCGGGTAGTGCCAAATGGCCAGCTATCTCTCCGGCGGTAGGCTTCAGCCGTGGTTGTTAACCATCCTCCAGGCTAACGTGTTGCCAAGCCACGCCCAGCCTTGTTTCAGTGCGATGCCCGGTGTAGCCAGAGGGCTACTGTCCAGATCCGCCCACCTAGAGAGGAGGACGGATCTGCGGGGCTATTGGCTAACTCAGTGGACAACTGAATTTGACATAAAAAAAGCTGACACTACTCGAATTTGGTAGACGCTATTACCAGTTTTTAACGTAGATGACGTGGTGTAGAATTATCTAGTGTCAAATACAGTTGTCAACTGAGTTAGCCAATAGCCCCGCTGGACAGTTGTGGTCGGCGTAAGTAAGATACATAATAGGTGCTTACCTATTATTTGGTACATACCTCAAATCTTTTAAACATTTCCAGCGTAAAGGTGTTTTATCTTCGTGATCGTATATATTCGTAATAATGGTTTTAGTCAATATTTTATTATACATGATTCACATACGTAAAATATGCAAAGTCACTATGAATTGAGAGGCCTGACGCAACAAATTGTGATACAGCGCAATATGATGATGTCTTGGTCAGAAGTGTGACATTTTTGACTTATTGGGTCTATTCTCATGCTCATATATGGATATTAGTAGACTACGCCACAAAACGGGGGACAGTGCGAGTTTCTACCTATTTAAATAATATATTTATAATATTTGCATTAACTCTGGCGAGGGGCTCTATTTTTGAACTACTCGCCTCGAGTCGAACGGTTTCCATTTTTTATTTTCGGCATGAAATGACTTTTTCTTTTTAAATACATCAGCTAACCACCCCGGCTTCGCACAGGTTTTCTCGGGGTTACTCTATAATAATGTGCATATAAACCTTTCGGAAGAAATTCTCTAAATGTTAGTGAAAACCGCATGAAAATCCGTTCAGTACTTTTTGAGTTAATTGCAGTTGATAAAATTTAAATATACGAAATACTTCACTTGCCTACATACAACCACATTCACGCCCGTATCCTTTAGGGGTAGGTAGAGTGTATGGAGTGCCACAAGCTGCGATCCTGACACACACGAAATATTTTAAGGAGGAATAAAAAATTCCTAATGCCTAGTTGTATTCCGTATCTTAACTTTGATATGCGTGTCTACTGACCTAATAAACAACAATCGCTCCAAAGGATACGGCTTAGTTATCAATCTTGTTATCGGTGCAGTGTGAAATAACTGTTTATTTTGTTCTATAAATAGCAAAGTAGGAGGCACGCGTCTGTCATATAATTATGTAATAATGAATCTTAGTCAGCCGCTTTGCGGTTAATTTTCATTTCCAAGTAAATAGATTGGCTTTTGTGCCAGTGGCGTAGCTTGCCTCCGGGGGCCCCATATCAATAGTTGCCTAGGGGCCCCCCCTAGTTGATACCGCTAACTACGGGGTGTAGGAGTAATGTAAATCCTGGTCTCACCGTAAGTCAATAAATGGTCGAGCGCAGCGAATAATAAATATAACTTTAATCACTGAAAACGTTTACATTTGTGTGACAATATGCTCTAAATAAGCCGGGTCCGCTAAGCGAGGGAGGCGTGTTCGGAATTTTTGATATATTTGCCCTTGGCTAGGCTATATTAAAACTTTGAGTGATTATTATAAAAACAAGTCATGCCATTGAAAGAACGAGCGTAGCGAGTTCCAAATTTTTGTAATTTACCCCTTAAAACCTTGGGCGATTTCCAGGGCCAGGCAATCTCAAAGTTGTATTGTGTGACTGAAAATCCGTACGGCTTTTTATGTCGCATAACAATATGATTATAATAACATCGCAAAGTACTGCTGTGCTAGTGATACAAAACAGCAAGAGGTGTGTGCGTCAAGCATTTAGAGCATTTGACCGCCATCTTGTCTCATGGTGAGTTACGATGCGGCCGTGGAACCGTGGAGGGAGTATACCTGTGTAGAAACAGCGAGGTTTTTTTTACTAGATACTGAGGTGGCAAACAATCAGGCCTGCCTGATGGTAAGCAGTTCCTCAGCCTATGGACGTTTGCAATACCCGGCGATGCCGACCCCGTCAACCTTTTCACTCCCTCTTTAAGGACTCCATGTCGTACTCTCCAGGGAGCTCATTTTACAACCTTAGTGTGCGTGGGAGGAAGTTCCTTTATAACCGCGCCGACTAGTTTTAATTCCAAGGTGTGAGGATGAACTCCCTGTCGATGGCGAGCGGTGCAATAATAAAATGTGGCTGTGGACATCATGTCAAAAAGTTCCCAGGTTGTACTATCTGTAAGACTTACAGATTAGATCATATAATTTTAATAAGAGCAGTTATTGAGAGGCAAACACAGAGATACCTTAACTTACGTAATTGTAGTAGGGATAGGGGTACAAAATAACTAGATAAAACTTATTATAGACAAGGTTTATTTTGTTTATTCTATAATTCTTTACTTATTTCTAGTTCCTAGGGTAACGTAATAATAATAATTCACTAAAGATTAAACATCTAAATGATATGGCTCCACGTTTTATATTTCACTTAACTACAGCACTCAATATTCCACTAACTAATAAAAATGTTAATAATAAACCTATTAATCAATAATCACCATTCAAAGGGGAAATAATGTGCTTAAGTATACGTTAGAAGTGATTAAACATATATTATAAACCCAACTGAGCATTATACAAAGGCAGTGTTAAAACAATTAGTGAATAATGGATTTAATTCATTAACAAGTATATTACGCACCTATGTTGATAAATATTTACAAAATGATAAAAGAGTTAATGCTTGGTTTACTTTTCTACTTGAAGCTGGTAGAGAAGAAGAAGCTGAAAGACTAATATATAATTCTTTGTGGACACATTTTCTGCATACTATGTAAAACGTATCACACAGACTCAATACTAAGTCTAGGTTTGTTAGGACCTAGGTACTAAATATAACTGGAAACTCTCTCGTACATAATAATAACGCAACTTTTACAATGTTTGGACGGAAGACATCATCATCTTTTCAGCCTTTCGCGTTTCTATCCTATTATATATTCTAGACAATTTGTTAATAACAACTAGCGATAATTATTAATTTTGTACATCGATTTCAAAGTAATTGCAATGATCAAGCGATGGGGCACCGAAATATTATTACTAATTTGCTAAATATTTGAAATAATCATGGTCTAACCTCAGTTTAGACACGTTATTCGATTCGTAGATAGATATTTATATCAATACACACTGATCAGTCGATCACGGAAGTAGCTTATCAAAATCATTTTACCTACCTATAATACGATTCTGGAAAATCAAGCCTCGTTACGTAGGCCAAATGACAAAAAATACATGGAAAGAGTTACCTATAACATTTATAATTTAATACAGTACCTAACTGGGGGACCCACATAAGATGACCCGTCATACTCATATAGGTAGAACATAATATATGTAAATGTAATAATCATTTTAGATTGTGGTCTCAAGCACACATGATTATTTTTAGCACAATGTTATACACCCACAAGAACAGAGTCGTCGAGTCGGTTACTTGTGGTTGTATGGATCTCGAAGTAAAGAACCGATATCGAGGGAAACTAATAATGCACATTGCCTAGTTCGGCTTCGTAGAACATCCTCTCTTTTATACGCGTATGAGTATAAATACCATAAAGATACTACTAGAAATACGAAGCCAAAACTAGCCGATGTGCTTTATTGACTAGTGTTTAATTGTAAGTAGGTATGACTCTCGATAGACTCATACGTTCATCTTGAACCTCTTTTGATCGTACTTGGTACCATTTAGCAGCATATTGAGTTGCCGCTGTAGATCCTAGCTAAACAGGAGTTGCAGCGGTGGGAAATTTTGGTGGCGCTTTTCCCGTTGTTCCCGGTTCTATCGTTTAACTCAATCAGTAGGTGTATTCCTGCATATACGGGACGAAGTATGACTAAACGTTGGGTAAACGTCACTGTAGCTAAGCGAGTGGACGTTAGCAAAGGCAGGGGTGTGTAATCCCGTAAAACCCTTTTTAAACCCTCCTATCCCTTCATGAAGAACACCTGGCTGACCTACTCTGTAGGTAAAACCTCTCTCCAGATAGACTTCCAACTAAGTGGAACCGTGTGCTCATCGACCTACATCGCCCGTGTATGCGAACTCTTGCAGCTTGTGCGTCTATTACGGAGTGTTCACTGTAATCTTGTGCCCCTTCATCGAAGCCCTCTCCTTTCTCCTCACATATTTTGTACAGTTGGCTACAAAGGCCACGATACCGACTAGAGCGAATACAGCATAGAATATCGCCAAAGCTATGAGAAAACTCTCCGGCGTCCATTCCCAGATGTTCTCCGCACGGAGATACTGGAAGTTTTGGAGGACTTGCGTGCCGTTGGGCGGTGGACATGGCGACTGCACTATGATGTCCTGGTATGGACGCTGTAACAAGGTTGGATTCGTTAGCATTAAGCCTTGTATTTAGATGTTGAGAACCTTTTAAGTATATTTTTGTTACGATTTGTAACAAAGAACACGTCCGATCCGTTATGCTTTTGGTTTCGGTATAAGAATATATTTAAATCCTTCTATTCAGAAAATGTGCACTTAAATCATCATAACCTGGACGCCTTCAAGGCTAAAGTGAATAGGCTGTTCCTAGACTACTTCATCATACTACTTATTCATACTACTTCATCATCGGCCGCATCGTCACTTACCAATAGGTGAGATGGCGGTCAAATGCGTGCCGTGCGAGCGTATAATAAAAAAAAATTTGACGGATCTGGTCAATAGTATGGAATCATGTGGTCATTAGTACGGACTCATGACGAAGAAAACGGAAGTGGGAGTGCGCCGCGTGGTCGGGCGTGTTGACAGAGTCTAGACGGCACAACTCGGGTGGAGTGGCGGCCATTCTTGGCCTGACCGCCGTCGAGAAGTGACGCTTCTTGAAACTGTCTCCACATTTCGTTTATAGAAAGTGTTATACATATACGTTTGAAAATAAAGTAATTTTAAAATCACCGTTGTAATAAGAATGAAAATTACCTTAACTGCTTCCATTGTAATACAGCTCTGATTTCAAGTAAAATTATAAGTGATGTGCAAAAATGAATTAGACTAAAATACAGTGGAATAAATGTGAACCTTTTCTTTAATTTATCTGGACGAATACAATCTAATACTGATATCACCACCCTGATAACAATGATCCTGATCACCCGTTTCGCAACGCAACGCTTGACGCAACGACATATATATTTAATAATAAAATGACCACCTCAAAGAATAGCACCACCCCATCTCTTCCCGTGGGTGTCGTAAGCGGCGACTAAGGGACAAATCCGAAAGGTGGGCAGCAGCATCTTTCTGGGTAGATTTACATCAACTGCACTGCGATCTCCAACCCGCCTGCCAAGCGTGGAGATTATGGCAATGACCTCCCCTTTCGTGGGAGAGGCCCGAAGTCCTGCAGTGGACTGTTATGGGCTGTGATGATGATGATGATGAATAAAATGAGAAAGTATAGGATTTTGTAGAAATGGTAATAATTTCCATATAATTATTTTCATTTTCTTATAGATAGCCCAGTCGGCACTCGAACTGCCAAACTATCTAATCATCACACATACCAAATTGGGATTTCCAAAATTTTACCGACCTATTTTCTGTATTACTGTCACACTAATTTAAGTGCCATTTCCGAAAAAAATAATCTATTGGCCGTTCGTTTTTGATATGATCCTAATCCTTCTTTATAGTTTAAGTAACAGGTGTAAAAATTATCTGCCTGAGTCAGTTAATGGCACAGGTGTTTCTATCAGACGATAAAGTATCAGCTATTTTAAAAATTATTGATTTATGGTCAATACATTAAAAACGATCTAGATTTCAGAGAATATCTCTAACAATCAATCTAGATATGTACCGTATGACCTACGTGTGTATTTCGGGTAGGGTAGGTAGGGCCGATTAATGCGTCAAAAATTTTGCCGATTGGTTCTCATATCATCGTCATCTTTTTCATTGAGATAAAACCATTCCCGGGTATTTCAGGAGCAATTTAGAATAACAATGAAATAAGTAACGTTCTTAACAACGGGTACGATACGATAATGGTAGACACATTATCACCATCAAAATGGCGTTGGCGTTAAATCCCGGTTGGGCTCCCGCGGAACACGTGGGTGCCCAGGGTCCGTCTTCCTGCTGTTCTTAGTCCACTTTGCTAGGTCTTCGGCATCCTAAGTGGTGAGTCCGTTGACACTCATGCCACTCTTAACGACGTCCAGCCATCGCTGCTTGGGCCGGCCTCTCCTTCCCGTGCCCGGCGGGGGTGGCATGGCCAGATATCTGTTCCCCACATAATTTTCCGGTGTGCGCAAGACGGTAGACTACAGGCGAATAATTTTAAAATGCTTTTTTCTGATAGGAGATGAAGAGTCCGTTTGCGGTGTTTACAGCAGGATGGACCGTATGGTTTTGATCTTATTTTTTTTTTAAGACTAGCCAGGCATTTGACCGCTATCTCACCTGGTGGTAAGTGACGATGCGACCGATGATGGAGCATGCTTGTCTAGGAACAGCCTATTCACCCTGCCTTGAAGCCGTCTAGATTATAATGATCAGGGAACACACTCGCAAGCAACGCATTCGATTACAGCATTATAAAGGTTGAACTAAAGCGGCTCGTGTGG
The DNA here is from genome assembly GCA_905147135.1 of Blastobasis lacticolella. Taxonomy (NCBI): domain Eukaryota; kingdom Metazoa; phylum Arthropoda; class Insecta; order Lepidoptera; family Blastobasidae; genus Blastobasis; species Blastobasis lacticolella. The sequence continues at coordinate 4,599,875 of LR990042.1, read as the reverse complement.
ATAGCTGGAAGACCCACAATATTAGAATGAAACGCCCGTCCGAATCGCGTTTCCCGGCGGAAAGGGGTCGGCGGAAGAAGGTGAAATATGATGTATTGGTAGGTATTGCTGAAGTATTGATGTGAAGGAAGTGCTCAGGTCCTGGATGACAGCTGTAGGTGTTGCCGAAAACTCACCTTTGTATTGGTGCATCTCATCTCCTTGCTTATACTGTTCCTCAGGGCGGTCTCGCTGAATTCCCTCTGAAGCACCTCGGGCATGACCCACCGGCTTGGCGAGACGTATTCCAGCCAGTTCACGTAATCTGGTAAGTCCTGCTGGTGCAACATGACCCCGTTCACCAAGGTGCTGAGGAGGAGGCAAAGCCCTGATATGACTGAGGCCGACTTCTCCATTGGCACCAGGAAGATTGTCGCGCGACACAGCATCTGTATGCTGATCAGGTAGACGAGCATGTAACCTGAAAGAGGATTTTTTGTCATGATATTTTATTTTGACATTTTTGGGGTCAAAAACAATTGTATAAGTGAAGTGATTACAAGCTTAATAATCGTAATGAAGCATATAGGTACCTACAATCCATAAAATTTACTACATATTTATTACAATACAACTAGTAATCGCCCAATACTTTTAAAAATAACAGTATATATATAGTGTGATTATATGTTAACGTATTAAAACAATTTGATTGCCGAACTACCTAATTTAAATAATTATTATCAAGAATACCCGAGAAAAGCTTTTTTATGATGATTAATAGATAAATAGGTATCCGAGATAGTTTCCTTGTGGCCAGTCATACAGCCTAGCAAACATGTGATGACTTTTATAACTTCTATTACGAAAGCGATCTATTTAAAATATATAATTATAGTTTTTTATCGTAGGTTTTTCCTTATAAGCATTAAATCATTAGTATCTATTGAAAAGATTACTGGCCGTATCTGATTTCTGGAATCGTATGGCTTATGATGATATGTATATATAAAAAAGAACTGTCTGCTTATAAAAATTATACAAATTCGTCATTAATCATATCAGTAGAAGCGGTACCTACGTCTTTATCGAGAATAGTAATTTGCAAAAATGACTAATTAATCCCTAATACAGGTACTTACATAAATTTAATCACGATAATCATGAGTAGGTACTTAAATATGTAGACGGTTACCTGTAGCTAATTGATTTCATTAAAACGTTCTTATCTTCTTTGATTTAATCAAGATTTGCGGAAACGTAATATATAATTGTTTTATAGGTAACACGTGTGACATGTGTAATTTCCTATTTGTACATTTTAACAGGATCCGGTATTGCCGAGTTGTGACGAAATCACGGACCACACCTTTCTTACTATTTATACTATGGAGAGCACAGAGATATTAATACTAACGTACAAAAGTGGAAACGTCGGTGGCCGAGTGTTTAAGGTATCCGACTCGTAAGCGACAGGTACCGGGTTCAAATCCCATTGCGGCCACATGGCCAGAAAAGAGTAATTGGCCAATGAAACTTTTCTGATTTATCTACATTAGTTCATAAATCAGTGCTATCATGCTATCCGATGCTCTTATGGTGAGGGAAAAGATCGTAACAAAACCTGCACATTTAGGCGACTGAATGTGTAACCGTGATCGAATCTGGTCAGGTTCTCCTGATAGCAGAGTCACGGACGTCAGATGGCAGTCGCTTCACTGTAATTATCTGATCTGCCAAATACTGGATCATGGTCAAATCGGACCCTGGGCCTTAGTGCGCTAGAGCATAACTGGGCATTAACGCCAAGGCAACTAGAGTACATCCGCAACATTTGTGTATCTACCAAAATGTTGTTATAAAACTACTTACCTAAATAAATATAGAAGCCGTCAAAGGAACCTCCCGTTTGCATGTACAGCCCAGACATCGCGTAGCTTGGCACTAGATAAGCCAACCAAGTGAGGACAGCTGACCATATTTCCAGGAATTGCTGAAATGAATTTGAACTTTAAAAAATACTTTACAAACGAGTCATAATATAATACAATAGGATCGGTTCTAGCAATGCTGATTTTAATTTGCGCAAAATGGCCTCCGAATGCCTATATGTTACCTAAACGGTTTAGGCTAAACCTATGGAAAGTTTTCGGTTTTGTACCGATTTCCCAGGGATTTTTTTTTCATTTTCCCCGAAAAGAGTATCCAAGGGGCTGTCGTAATTTGCAACGGTCGTGCGACAATGGTCATGCGACAGGCGGCTTTGAGGTTCCCTATTGGTCGGGCGACGTCCGTCGTACGACCGTTGTCAATTAGGACAGACATTAGAGCTAACGCAAGTAAGTACTTTTGTTAATAGAACAGTACACTCACATCAAACAATATGAACACAGTCCTGGAGTAGAGGCCGACGGCGATGTCCCTTTCAACGTGATGTCGCATTGAGCTGGCTTCCCTGGCCGTAAGCCAGAGCAGGATCGGCCACACCGTCAGGCACATTACAGCGTAGTGGAAACCGATCCGGTCGTTTTGGGTTAGCTGAAAGGATGGCGTGAGATTAATCTGATTGTCTCTATTTAGGTTTGGTTTTGATCTTTATAAATGATGGTAAGCACACAAATCAAAATAAAGTTAATAGAAGTTCTAGGCACGCGTTCAGATGACCCGATGGCAATCCTTTGCCCATGGTATCTGACACCGGACAGTTATTGCGAAGTAGTACGGTTATGCGCAGTAGTGGCCGAGGTGGCAGCAAGTCTCCTCGATAGGTTGATGCCCCACATGGTATTTCTGTTTACTTATTTGATTTCGACGGAAAGAAGTTTCGATTTGTGACGGTAAGATACTGAATTGAAGGTTTCGTTTTGTTTCGATACAGAATTACAATTACCAGAAATCTCGTAATGTGTATAAGTCAATAATTCAACACACAAATAAAAAAAGATATATAAATTTCTTATTTGATAAATTGATATTTTCATTGTGCCGACGCGGTGGTGGAGCAAATTTTTTTCTTCTAATATGATATTTAAGGTATCTTTCGACGAGAGTTTGTTACTTAAGTAGGTATACATATGACAACAATAAATGATTTTTTTACAATACCTTAGCATCCGTCATCGGTAGGTCCCAAAATATGGTTCCAGTCACAAGGGACATCAGTGCAGCAATCAAGACTCGGGTGATCACGTTCGATAGAGTGGTCATTTGCGTGAACAACAGACTTTTTCTGGAACAAACAAAGTTATCAAGTTATTATATCGTCCACATTATTTATAATTTAACTGGACTTTAATAATTTACATCATGAACCTTGGTAACGAGTTAGTGAATCTTTTTAATTTATTTGGAAAGCCAGCAGCGTATTACATAACAATAACACAGTAAGCCAATTATAGGTTTCCAAACGTAAAATCAGACTAAATAAGTTTGTTACGAGCAAAACATGCAATCAACATGAAAACTTAACCTAAGTCAATATAGTTTTTTTCTGGTCTTGCATTAATTTTGCGATTTGCGAAACTTTTGATACTTTTCTATTATCTCAGACACCACATGGCCAAAGCCTTCTTAAAGTTGGCACATTTCACTAGAGCGATGTAGGACGGGTCAGCGCCATCTATGTGCGGATGCTTACCAACCTTGTGTTATGTACTCGTAATGTGAGTATCGTTGAGTTTTCCCTATTGGAGCGATAGAGCGATAGATGTCGCTACAGGTATGTTCCGGGTTTCCCACCGCATACCTTTGTTGACAAGTAGCCCGATATTACGACGCAGTTGCATGCATCATGGTCACGAGTAGACCCAATCAATCAATACTAACCGTGGTAACTAACCTGGTAGTATGTGTAGTGAACGTGTAGTGAATAACCACGAAAATAAAACGGGGAGAATAACAGCGATAGTTTAAAACATTATGAACCAAAGACTTACTCAACAAGCGCGAACGCCTGCACGAACACGTTGGGCCTGGTGACCGGGGCCGGCAGCGGGACGGGCGGCGGCGGCTCCGGCGGGGACTGCGCGCCCGCGAACACCCCCGCCAGGGCTTCGATGCGTCCAGACGACTCCAGCATCGCAGCCGCTGACAGGTCATCTAGGGTCACTAGGTCCACTGGAAGGGAAGTTTTGGCTGTCAATAGTATTCGGAAAGGTTTGAAGAGGGTTCCAACTGATAACGCTTGCGTCAGTTATAGTGAAGGGAATTGATCAATCATAGAAACATATTGAACGAAGTGCGTTCACTTTAAGAACAACTTGTTCGTAGTATTTTTTCTCTGTGGTAAACATACGAATTTTCGATAGTAGGTGAATACGTATGTAGGTATTTGTTTTTTAACCCCTCAAAAACGTAAAGATGCATGCAAAAAGACCGACGGTTGTTACACTTTATAACTACGTCAATATAATAAGTGTATTTTGGATACTAACATTGAATAAATGATTTGACTTGATTTGATTGTGTGGCATTGTAACTCCCGAGCCGATGGATCGATTTGTATGTGGTAGGTCTTTAATTGAAAACTAGTTTCATCGAGAAGGCTTTTAGCTTAGTTTTGTTAAAATTGGTTCAGTACTTTGGGAAATATGTGGGTAGGTACATATATATATGTAGACTTTGTCGGGACCTTTTCGACATCTGTCGGTTATTTTTAAAATACTGCTACGGTAGCACAAACATTTCGGTCTATTTGATAGGGTTGCTATGGTTGGGCTTGTACAATACCAAGAGTAGGTAATAGGTACTCATGGTAGGTCGAAATCTTTTCGAATATTACTTTCTGCCACACGGTCAGACGGTCCGCCAGATGGAATGCGGCCATCGTCCTCCACAACATCCGCAATTTAGGAAAGCGGATGCGATGCCTCTATTTTGTAATGCAAACTATCTCAATTTATAATGCAAACCATAAAAATGACATCTAAACCTATTTTGGGAGTGTTGTACTTACAGTAGTAATCAGATGGATTCTTGAAGGCGGGGCAAGGGTAGTCGATAGAGGCGAAATATGGCAACATGTCTCGTCTGTACCCGCTGAACATCGTCCTGCCGGCGGATATCAGCACAACCTGAAATAGTAGTGCATTGATAAAATCTGAATTTAAAAAACAACAGCAGTATGTATGTCGCTAAGTGCGTTTCAATCTATTTTCTCCGTGGCTACAGATTCCTATACCAACAAATTCCAAATTCTACAGATTTCTAGCTCTACAGATTCCCATTTCTAGAGAATAGGAAAAGACAAACCAAACGATAATACGAGGGCGACAACGTAAAAAGGAATAAACATGCCGTCAATAGAGAGACTATACTTAAAAATAAACAATTGACACCCCCGTTACGGTCATTAATATCGATGTCGCACTCAATTCCTTTGTCCTTTGTTATTGAACAACCTTGGCAAGTAAAACCATATTTTATTCTAATCAAATTACAAAGCTCAATATGCCTATTATTGACCATCATGCGGCTTAATTCAGTGGCATAATCACGGCTGTCCAAAATATCCCACACACGGTCAGTTTGGCTTGACCAAGGCTATTTTTGTCATGCCACTTGTTCAAGCGGCATGAAAGTGGCTGGCATAGATAATTAATTTGCGATAAGTTGAGACGTGAGTTAAGGATACCTTAAATTATAGATTGTAGGTAATTAAATATGGTGTATGTGTACCTTCGTTAGCATGGCGAAAATCTCGTAAGTCGGTGGATGGAGGGACATTATGACCACTCTTCCGGTGCTGGCCCAATTCCTCAGGTACTCCACCAGGAAGAACGTGTCAAAGATGTCCATTTCCTTCGTTGGCTGGTCCAGTATCAGCACAGCCATGTCGAGAAGCAGCTGACAAGCCACGTTGAGACGACGGATCTCCGACCTCGTCAGTCTACCGACATTCGTGTCTCTGACTTGCTCGAGTCCTAGTTCCTCAATTAAGAGGTTTATCTATAATGCAAAAGGAAGAAATTGATCATCAGCCAGTCTTGTGCATCTTAGTGTTTCAGATCCACAGCACACTTAGAACACCGCCAGGTCCTCGTGGACTTTATAAACAAACATTCTGTTCGTGTGGTGCAAGGTACATAGTCCGACAATACTCTTGCCAGCTCCCTTGTTCCCCGTAGATAATCAAGCTAGGATAATGGGTTTCCAGATAATAAATTATTCCTAGCTAACTCGCCCCTTGGATTCAGGGAGATCCGTAGGAATCTCGCGTAGCTCCCCCGATCCCTATAGGATCAATTGGATTCTCGTGCAACTCCTCCGTTCCCTAGAAATGTCGATATAAACCCATACACAACGTGGACCCTCTAGTGGTGTCCACGCGAAGATTCGAAAGAACGTTTCTCGCTCGTACGATTCGGATGTTGAATGAGCTCCCAACCACAGTGTTTCCTTTGGACTATGACATGGGATCGTTCAAGAGGTATATCAGAGGTATCCTTAGAGGCGTGCAACGCATCGGTACTACCCCTGGTGTTGTTGCTGTCCATAGGCGACGGTGACCACTTTCCATTAGGTGGCCCGCATGCCTGTTTGTCTGCCGTATTACATCAAAAAATCCACGATCCCACTCACCCGATCCCGGTCATCCATCTTGAGCTGTCCGTGCGCCATGCGCGGCCGCCGCAGCGCCGCGTGGAAGCGCAGCGTGTGCTCCACGGACAGCGCGGCGCACAGCGCGGCGTCGCGGCGCACGTACGCCGCCACCCGGCGCAGCGTGCCGGACGCTACCGGCTGCCCGTTCACCACTATGTCGCCGGTGAGTTTCTGGGGTGGGGCGAGGTAAGATAAATAAATGAATAAAAATCGTTTATTACATCTATCTCACACATGGCACATTTGATCATCTTTTTTTTTTTAATTTATTTATTCATTTATTTCAGGCAACTGAGGCCCATATTTATAAATACACAAACAACATAAATACAAAATAAACTGATACAAAATACAGACAAAGATAAAACCTATACCTACATACAAATTATTATAAATTGTAAACTAATATATTAAAATATAATTTATTAATATCTTAAAAAAATAATACATAATACATGGCATAATACAGCTTACAAGAAACAATGAGAATGGGACAATGCTATCGTTACTTCGTTACCTGTGCCATAAGGAGATGTGCAACGTGGTCACACTCAGCATAAGCCACGGCTGACGCCATGGCAATAATAAATGTGCTTAGACAAATTCACACAGCGCCATCTAGCCCCAAAGTAAGCAAACCTGTGTGTGTGTGTTAGATTACTGATAAACTACTTATATATTTTTTTTAATACATACTTATTACACATACCACACCCAGACCCATAACACAAATTAAAATTCATCATTTCAATTTCTACTCGAATCGAATCCGGGACCACTGCGTGGCGACCGGCATGTTAACCAACTGAACCACTCAGGTCCACGAGGTGTTTATTTTAATTTTTTTATACCACTAAGGTGGCCAGCTTACGGCCTGCCTGATGACATCAGTCACCGCAGCCTATGAATGTTAATACAGACAGATGGGAGGCAGACGGTCCACTTGATAGGTACATCGGTGTGCAGCCACCGTCGTCCAGGACTTCTGTCAATATTTGTTAGATCTTTATCATGTTGTATGTCCTATTATGTGGAGTAGCGCAGGAGCGTCAAGTCCCAGTGAAGCTGGGGATGATCATAGGGATATCGCGAAGAGTAAGCTAAGTCGCTGAATGTAAGCTACTACATATTCTCACTTATCATTATTAAGTGCTACAGAACAATTTGGCAGAGGACCGGAGCACATGACGACCTGAGTGGTTCAATGGTCAACATGCCGGTCTGCCACGCAAGAGGTCCCGGGTTCGATTCCCGGCCGGGCAGAAATTGAAATGATGAATTTTAATTTCTGTTACGGGTCTGGGTGTTCTATGTATAATAAGTATGTATTTAAAAGTATTTAAGTAGTAGATCAGTTATCTAGCACCCATAGCACAAGCTTTGCTTAGTTTGGGGCTAGATGGCGCTGTGTGAATTAGTCCACGAATATTTATTTATTTATTTATTTATTTATAACCAACCATGAGTTCTAAAAACCACTATTGAAAATAAATTTCAAGGTACAGACATTTACGTCCGCCTTTCTACTTCTCCTTGTCCACTTCACTCGGTCTCCGACATCCTTGGTGGTGAGTTTGTTGCCACGTATTTCACAGAGGTATAGTTAGGTGATAAACCTTATGCTTACCTTTCGAACGCCAGCCAGCACGTCCAACAAGCCGGTCGCTTCGTGCTGCGACGTCGCTAACACCGCCAGGATCTCTCCGGACTTCACTTCGAAGCTCAGCCCGGAGACGAGCAGCGTCGATTTGTTCTCAGGTGACGTTATTTCTAAACTGTTTACCTAGAATACGGATAGAAGTTTTCATGGTCACTTAATTCATTTGTCATCCGGAAAATTTATTCTCATAAGGAAGAGTGAAACGATCTCTCTCTGTCTCTGGTGATATGACGTGCATGACTGAGGATCGTGATCTAACGATCATTAAACGAAATACCTCCAACCGCTTTCCATCGCCAATCTCACCGCGTCTCGCAGAATCTATAGGATGGCGCAACCTTCAACTGATCGGTCCATCGAGTTTTATGGAGATAAACAATAAAGGCAAATAAAAGCGCTTATCGTCCAAAGATACTCAGTTTATTAGCTACTTACTTACTTACTTAGCTACTTACGATATATTATAGATAAGTGGTATTGCCTACTTTATCAATATTTCCATTCGGCCCTCAATAAAATCATGAGCAATACTAGATTGTATTTCATCATCACAGCCCGTAACAGTCCACTGCAGGACTTAGGGCCTCTCCCACGAAAGGGGAGGTTATTACCATAATCTCCACGCTTGGCAGGCGGGTTGGAGATCGCAGTGTTTAAATATAACAATGGGAAATGCTGCTGCCCATTTTCCAGACTACGGAGACTCTTGATATTTTGCCTCGAAAACATTAGTCGCCTTGTACGACACCCATGAGTGTAAGGGGTTGATTCTACTCTGCCGGATACCACACGGCCAATTATGGCCAGATGGTATTTACCACAATCTAAAAGCATGGTCAAGAAATGGTTAGATCAGGCTCAATTCACACCGAAGTAACAGGGTCGGTCGGTCTGATTGACCGATCGACTGTATGGCCGTAAGGCCGAGTGTTTACTCTGCATATCCTAATGAAGATAAAGCTTAAAATAGAATGACAGTGAAACTGCCGACGACTGCAACTCCGGTACGAATTGAGCCTAATATAGGAACTCTGTTAGTCACTCAAAGCACCGACTTTGAGAAAATATTACATGTAGATGGTAGAAGGAGCGTCCATCCAAAGCTAGGGAAGGACACAAGCTAACTTTTATGGGTTTCTGCAATAAAAATAATCAAAAGCAGGCAAAAGCTAGTCTGCTAAACCCTCCCACTCATGCTGCTACCCACCTTTCGGTATACGGAGCTAAATATGGGAGGTGCGCGCTGTACTTCCCAGGGGCTCTTTCCACGCGTACACTTTGTTCACTCCCTACTAAATATCCCTGAGCCGCTAGACTAATCATCTTCCAAGCGGTTAGGTCCGGCTTCTGCTAGATTCCGCTTTCCGACTCTTTCTTCTCCACTACACCCGGTCTTTGACCTTCCGAGGGACGTTTGTGCCGGTAATCGGTGCTCTTGTCCTGTGGCTCAACACTACCTGCTGTAATATTCCTGTCTCAATTTCTGTAAAGGTTGCCTGGAAGAGATCGCTTGTAGATCGCGGAAGCGATAAGGCCGCATTTGCTCATATGTGTTCCTTGTTACTGTAACTGATTGATACTGTTATTTTTTTATGAGCAATAAAGTGTTTATCTATCTATCTATCTATGAAAAAGCAAACTAAATAGTTTACACTTACATAGTAGTTAGGATAGATGTAAGCTGAATGCGTATATCCGTCGAGGTGATCACCGGGCCGTAGCGTGGACAGCTTCCGTGAGTGCGCTAGAGAGAGATGGCTGCCGGCCTTCGACATTCGCCCGCCGAGGTGCGACGGGGACATTAGATAGCTGGAAGAAAATGGAAAAGAAAATTGTTGTATTAGGATTATCTAAATTCATTAATATCTTTACAAACGTCAAGTAAAAAAGGAAAACAAAGGGAAAGTACGAACTATATACGAAATACGAATAAGTTATACGAATGTTTAAGTTGTCCGGCGGCACACCACACACATGTGTACAGCCACACCAGATCAAAATATTAGCTGCTTTCATGGCAATTAAGACTATATTCCTTTTTCGATCTCTTTGGCCCCAGCCATCCAGCCAGCAACCCAGTACGTAAGATATTTTTATTGGGCCTCATCCGAAAGCTATTGCATTGACTTTAAACTTCCTGTCCGCACCGAAATCAAAATCAATCATCTGCTTTCGGATCGGATAGGCGTTTTTGTTACACATTTTATAATCATCTTCGCTAGTCCGACTATTTAGGCACAGAGCTTAGAAGTCCATGTGTGCCCGATCATTGTTATTTGATTTAGACAGTCATATTTGAAAGCAAAACCATACAGTAACACCACGACTGCTTTGCAACAAGAATCCCACCTGTGGTGATCGTTCTCCGGGCCGAACTCGGCCACGCTCCTGTTGTATACAGTAACAACACGACTGCATACCCACAACCCTAATTGGGGTCCAAGGCTTACGTTGTACAGAAAATTTAAAAAAATCTATAGTATCAGTGACAGTATACAAAGACCCCAAACACTTTGCTGCAAAATCCGCTGGATTGCGACAAGGACAAGTACTCCACCTGTGGTGATCGTTCTCCGGTCCGAACTCGGCGACGCTGCTCCTCCTGTTGTACTGCTGCCGCGGCGGGCGCGCATCCATGCCGAGCAGGTTGGCCTCGCTCACGGACTTGTTGCGCGAGCTGGTCCAGTGCGGCTCGCCGCGGATGCCCGCCTGCTGCATCGCTACTACGGGAACGCCTGATGGCTGGGGAGAGATAACAGTCGGGTGATTACATACATACAGCGTAAGCTGGGGTTACAAGCTCTCACTTTTTGATTTAAGGGTTACCAGCATAAAAATACAGGTTTTAGATTTTTTACGGTAGACAATAAAATAGCAGTGTTTTATAATAATTTATTTTATCCCGTATTTTATTTTCGCAATTTCGGGTTTCTGCATTGCCTGAAAAACGCTAACCCGAAAATACGGGGCATCTTGAAATCCCTACTCACGCCCGTATCCTATAGGGGTAGCCGGCAGAGACAATCGAGTGCCACAAGTCGTGACAAACCGAATTGTCCCTTCCACATTCGTACATCTTCTCGAGTACTCCAGATCTGCCCTTTTTGGACATCATTCATTTGAGTATTGAAGTACTCATTAACATTAAGATGTTCGTTGCGAGGCTAAGGTTAAAAGTTAGAGATTTTTTGTAAAGAGAACAACCCCGCGATATCGTGTACTCGGCTACCGACGCCATAGGCCGGACCTCACGATATCGTGTGGGTGACAATGAAAGTATAACAGAATACCGCAGCCAAACAATACTATTTTGAATACATAGTATGGCACGCCGAATGGCTGGGGGCGGACAAAAACGCTTGCGTTGCTGTAGTCTGATTCAAAGTTAGACGGTGTAATACTATAAAATGTTACGGGTCAGAGGGATAGTGAGCAGCGGCGGGTGAATGACACTCCCGCGAGTCCGCACTCCTTTGTTCTACTGGACGCGGATGTGGCGGAGGTTGAGGGACTGATTTCGGGGTTGAGATGCGATTGTGCTACGGGAGCTGATGGTCTGTCTGGTGAATTCCTAAAAAAATTTAAAAATATTTTGGTACCACCCATCACCTTCCTATGCAATCTCGCATTCTCTACTGGAACGTTTCCTGATGCATTCAAGATTGCAGTGGTTACTCCAATCTATAAAGGGGGTGACAGAGATGGTGTAACAAATTATAGGCCAATTTCCATCCTGCCCGCACTTTCAAAAATCTTGGAAAGGTTAATAAACAGAAGGCTGGTCAGATACTTGGAAAAAAATCAAATATTGTCATCTTCTCAGTTTGGCTTTCGCTCGGGTATTTCGGCCAGCGATGCAGTACTAAAACTTACCACGCATATTGTTACTAACCTGGATAAGAAGCAGAAGGTGATAGGTATTTTTCTGGACCTGGCAAAGGCGTTTGACACTGTCTCTGTCCCCACACTCATTGCCAAACTGGAAGATAGCGGTATCAGGGGCCTTCAACTTGAAATTTTTAGGAGCTATCTCTCAAACAGACGTCAATGTGTCAAGATTGGCGATTGGGTGAGTGGTGAGTTGGGGGCATCCTGTGGATATGGCGTTCCGCAGGGTAGTATTCTTGGCCCAACTTTATTTTTGATATACATCAATGATCTATGTCAAATTTCACTTAAAAATGGTAAAATCATTACATATGCCGACGATACTGCCCTTATATTTCATGGTCCAACGTGGGAATCTGTATTTGACTGTGCACAGGCTGGATTTGATTGTGTCTCAAATTGGTTGGGCAGAAACTTGCTTACACTAAATGTCGAAAAGACAAAGTATTTAACGTTCTCCTTGTCGAGTCGGAGTATGCCTGATTCCCACAAATTCCTACTATATTCCCACACTTGTCTTGGTGTTTCCGAGGCTCAGGGATGCACGTGTCCTAGACTCAAATGTAGTGAGACAATTAAATACCTGGGTATTCAGGTTGACAATCTTCTCTCTTTTCACCCACACATTGACAGCCTTACAGTTAGACTCCGTAAACTAATTTTTATATTTAAAGCGCTTAGGGATATTGCGGACCATTCAGTTCTAAGAATGGTATACCTCGCCCTTGCCCAATCGGTGACCTCTTTTTGTATAGTTTCGTGGGGGGGATGCGACAAAACATACTTATTAAAACTTGAGCGTGCGCAGAGAGCGCTTCTGAAGGTTGGGTGGCGACTTCCTTATCGTTTCCCTAGCTCCGAGCTCTATAAATATTGTAGGGTTCTCTCCGTCCGCCAACTTTTTATTCTGCAGCTTACTTTGCAGACCCATTTGCGAACTCCATATGATCCTAGCACTCCGATCTCGCGTAGATTTTACACTGTTTGTCCATCCGTACAGACAAATTGCAGTCTGGCCCAACGGAATTTTTACTTCCTTGCAAGTTTTGTTTATAACAAAATAAATAAAATTTTAAATATACATTCCTTGTGTAAAGATGAATGTAAAAAAAATTTATTGGGATGGCTGCTTGAGCTTGACTACGAGAATACCGAAAAAATTATTGTAGCTATAACTTAAAATACGCACACACACACACACATACACACACACATACACACACACACACATGTACAGAATATAGACTTGTATTATCAAAATTAATTTAAGTAGGTACTTAGCTATAGGCACAATCAAAGAATGTTATTATGTAATGTAAGCAAACTTTGTTACAAAAAGGCAGGAGGTTGGGAGCCTGGAGATCAGTAACACAGGTTTTTTACCTAGCACAGACTCCAGCTCTCAAAAGGATTTATACTGTTTATACTAAACTTATAATATTATATATTGTGACCTTTTTTGAGAGAAATAAACGTATTTTGTATTGTATTGTATTGTATAGTTGTCTCTTTACATTCCGTAAGTAGGTTTCTTTATAGTCATGGTAGTATGCAGGAAAACAAAGACCATTTTCGGTTGCTCAGTTCGCCCTTGCCATTTGTAGGAAACTAATAAAAATGTTCAGGTAACTGATAACGACGTATAAGATGAATGGAGAAAAATCATCGGCTATGATAGAATTAAAAATATGAAATATTTCTTCTACCTGATACGACGTATGTAGATTTTGCATCCTGAAGTCGGGGTCGGATCTGTATTTCCTGCTATATTTGTAGTTGGTGGACGTCTCGTTGTCAGAGCTGTCGTACCCAGAAGACGTCTCGCGGATACCTCGACTGTGTCGCTGTATTCTAGAAGGAAGGAACGAAGTCGGGAACTTCATAAATTGTTGCGTTGTGTAAGGAGTCTAAAAGTTCGTTACAGAAAAACTCACACGATGAATCCTTGAACAACGAGATACGGTAATCTTGTATTTATAGTTCAATTTAAGTGAGCAAACAGACTGCCCGGTGTTCGATGGGAGGCGGTTAATATCGTCTATAAAATCTCCGATTCAGTATTTCTAATAGGAATGAATGAATATGTTAATTCACCACCGTTAATATTGTTGTAAATTACGTGGCACACTTGCTCTTCTGTGGGTAAGTAGATATGCCGTTCGCCCTTTTCCGCTGATTCTGGTGTCAATAAAAAAATAAGCGACCTAGAATATTTTTATGCCACCCCCTCTTATAACAGCGTCCAGTAACTTCACTGAAAGGGCAATACACCATTGCGGTAAGTGGTGGGCTGTAATTTATGGGCGCGAACGTGTATGTTATTTCGGGTATGTCACATATTAAAGCTCTTAGTAGGTTCATGCAGCATGGGAGCGCTAAAACTGGTGTTTTCAACACGTTTTCCCGTACACTCTATTGACCGCCTGTGGCAATGAATTCACGTCACTGCACCCACGCATGAGTATCACGGGATGTCTTTGGTGTAATAAAGAATTCATATATCTGCAGGAAGACGCAGTAGATAGGCCTCAAACAATGTAGAACGACGACCATATAACGACGCTAGTACCATCAAGATGCGGATAGTACAAGATCAGAAATCTCTGGGGAAGGCCTATATCCAGCAGTGGCGTCTTTCGGCTAATATTATAATGATGGTTTCTTACCTGGGCGCCGGTTTCATTCCACTGCCGATGGAGATCTTAGGCTTGGGCGTGCCGGAGCGCTGCGAGCCGTTGTGGTTGGGCGGGAACACGCGTGGCAGCCCGAACTTGAGGTACGTGTACATGTTCGAGCCCAGCGCTGACCTGGGGATCGAAAGGGAGGTGGGTTATCATCTTGAAGCTCTTTTCTTCATCTACTACTACTAAAAATACTTTGAATGGACACAATGTTTGAATAGACCTGTTAAATTTTCTTTTTTGTAATTTTGTGTGCAATAATCAGTTTATCTATCTATCTACTTTATCTGATTCTCGTGACAGTATATTATTATTATTGTTTGTACTACTGAAACTAAACCAATTTCAAACACAAATAAGAAGCCTTGCTTCCCCGATGCTTCCGCTAGCAATTATATATTTTTAAATATTTTATTTTATTAGTACTACTGGTAGTACCATGAGAACTACATATAAACCGCGGGGGACCTCTAATACGCCGATAATAGTAGATTTTAGATATGAGCAGTAACGCTACCCAACACATGGGCTATTGTCGGTAAGGTTGCCATATAGTACAGCAGGTACTTGGCTGCCGGATTACCAGGGTTTTGTATAAAAGCTAGCTTACTTAGGTCCATATCTCGGGTGCGACAGTATGGACTGCACAGTGGTGTCGCGAAGCTGGAAATTGCCGTACGGTAGGGGGCTCTTGTCCGTGCTGCCGAGGGCGCTGTCCGTGAAGTCAGAGTTCAAGTTTTGTCTGAAAAGGGAACATTATCAAATGATTTAGTCAGTAATATCAGTCGCGAAACGTCCACTAATTGACATACTATGTAGACATCCTTAAACCCATTTTTAGTCTTTGCGGAATACCTAGAAAAATAAAACTTCGTGACCTTTCTACGTTTCTAAACGAGAAAAAGTTCTTAACATTCAACATTTGCTCTCAACTCTCAAAAGATCGCTCTTGTGATCCACGCTTGTTATGCTGGGCTCGCCGTAACTATCATATCGCAGCGGTCAATCCAGGTTTCTACCAGTTTCCACTTTCGTACTCTTCCTCCGATTACGCGGCGACGCCCAATCTCTAGATACATTCCAGCACCAGACCTTGTCATTCGCATATTCCAGGGGCCAGAGCCTTATTTGTTTGTCAGCACGAGCTGGGTTAGTTTGAGGCCTACATGAGATGGTGGTAGGGCCTCACAACCCTCCGCTAATTGTGTCATCAACGTGCAGTCCCGCCCATAAAGTTTTATCAGTTTTGATAAAACTTCCTGTGTAACCAAAATATCGCTTAGTAGCAACAGTTTTAGACGTTTACTGTCGCAACATTGGAAAGGAAAATCTACCTTGTTGCTTCATCACGTGCAACTGAACATCAACCTTAGGACCAAGTGATAAAGTCGAGTTTACCTGTAAATAGACCAGGCGTGCAAGTCCTCGGAGTGCATGCCGCGAGGGTCGTGAACCAGCGGGTTGGAGGGCACCGAGTAGCGGCGCTCGCCGCCCGCGCCCAGCGCCGACTGCGACATCGCGAAGGGTTAGGCCTGCGGGGTGGGGGGAAACGGCATTATTATCAATAACATTGTTGCCTTTACAGTGCTACAACTTATCTGACCCGGTGGCCAATACTGCAACTAAGTGTCTCCATATTGATATGTCGTTTTGTTATCAACAACAGTGACGCCGTGACCGGGTCAGGGGCCCTGTTTTTGAAACCGTTCAAATCCACGCGAGCGCTTGCGTGTGCTACATATCTCGTACAAACTCGTGGTAAGTTGCTAGAGATAAAAGAGACAAGGGCTAGAAAGAGAGCGTGCGCGTGGATGCGAATGGTTTCAAAAATTCCCAGGGTCCCAGATAAGTTTGTGCCACTGTACCGCCATCGTCATCAATCATCATCACAGTAAGTTATTAATAATAAAAATAATCATCTTAGCGTTAATGTCTCGGTTGTGCTCTCGAGAACGAGGACCCGGGGTCCGCCTTTACCATGATCCAGAATTTGGCGATTAGATAATTTCAGTGGAGCGACTACCATCTGACCTCCGTGACCCTGCTACCAGGGGAACCTGACCAGATTGGATCATGGTTACAAATTCAGTTGCCTGAATTTGCAGGTTTCATCACGATATTTTCCCTCACCGTAAGAGCATCGGTTAGAATTCAACTAATTCACATAACTCAGAAAAGAGTCATTGGTACATGGCCGCAACGGGATTCAAACCCGGTACCTCTCGCTTACGAGTCGGATACTCAAGCGCCCGGCCACCGACGCTCAGTAAGACGTGACAGTAAGTTATTGAAGAGCATCCATTGGCGAAACGCGAGAACGTCGTCGTGTCGTCAGGGCCCTACCGAAGGTTATTATTGTACGCAGAGAATTAAATACAAAGAATGCTCGAGCTAATAATGTGTGCTTTACTAACCTGGGTCATCCAAGTAAAATCTGCAGCTGGATTACTTTTAGTTTGCACATTGTAACTCAGCACCGACGTTTTATCTGTAACAAAACAAAGGGTATGATTGAGTGGGCCATTCCAAACATTACTAAGCTACCATAGCTTGTATATGTTAATGTATCTTATAACTAGGTACTCAGATTCCATAAATACACACATCCCATGGTCCCATCTGTGCGTGCCATGCCTAGGTGCATTAAAATGCAAATTTCCGACAAACCCTTCGTTGTGCATCGGAGAATGGCAACAGGGTGCTACACTAAAACCCGGGATTAATTAATACAAAATGTCAAATTCATACATACATACCATTCAAAACTGAATGTTACCGAAATCAAGGGATTAATATTAGCCCCTACATTCGATCTTTTCGCATTACCTACCCCCGAAACAGCTGATTCCACTGCCGGTTGCCAGTTGGGATCCGCGGAAGCATATCGACATTGTGTGCCCGCCCCGAGTGACGTGTATCAGTATTTTTTAATATTAGACTAGCTAGCTATTTGACCGCCATCTCACCTAGTGGTAAATGAAGATGCAGCCGAAGATGGAGTATGTTTGAGTAGGAACAGCCATGAAGGCGTCTAGATAATAATGGTCAGAAGGCTTAGTGCGAGTTTGTCTATTCGCTGGTCACGTCGAGTGAGACGGCAACGAGAGCGTGAATTTTATGGGCCCTTGATGTTACACAATGTGCTCTCGTTTGCCATTGTGGATTGCAAATCGTCACAGTAAACTACTAAGCCCTATGTCGCCACATTATTATTGTTATTATAGTGTATAAAGATGTTACTGTCAGGATTCTTGGTATCTATAGACCTGTGTGCAGCGAATCATGATTGTAAAATCTTCAAAACGCTAATGTGTTTCAGTTTGAAATAAATATAAGTGACGATTTTGACGACCTGAGTGGCTCAATGGTCAACATGCCGCCAGCCGGTCTGCCACGCAAGAGGTCCCGGGTTTGATTCCCGGCCGGGCAGAAATTGAAATGATGAATTTTAATTTCTGTTACGGGTCTGGGTGTTCTATGTATAATAAGTATGTATTTAAAAGTATTTAAGTAATATATCAGTAATCTAGCACCCATAGCACAAGCTTTGCTTAGAATAGGGCTAGATGGCGCTGTGTGAATTTGTCCACGAATATTTATTTATTTATTTATGATCACAATTTAAATCTGTGAGTAACATAGAACAACAACGCACAATGTCGTTAAACTTAACATCCCTCTTCGTGAGCCTCGAGTGCGGTTTGATTTTGTCCCATTAGTACAAAGTAGAAAAGGGAAAATATCGTTATAAAATCTGCACATTCAGGCGACTGAATGCGTAACCATTTTCCAATCTGGTGATGTTCCCCTAGTAGCAAGGTCACGGAGGTCAGACAGCAGTCGCTCTACTGTAATTACCTGATCTGTCAAATCCTGGATCATGGTCGAGGCGGACCCCGGGCCCTCGTACGCGAGAGCACAACCAGGATATTAACGCCAAGATGATTTATAAGTGACGATTCACGATAATAATTTAAATCGGTGCGTAACATAGAATAGCAATGATTCTGAGCCTCAAGTGCGGTCCGATTTTATTCCATTAATACTAAGTAGAACAGCTGATTCCTTTCCTGTCAGCGGTCAACGCGGTCAACAGAGTTTGACTATCCATTATCGGGGCGCGGGATCGGTAGCCCATCGACATTGGCGCGGGCCCACGTGACGTACAGTCTGGCGGGTCGGATGTCGACAGGCTGCGCACCTTGCGTCACCGGACGCCAGCGCGACGCGATATGCACAGGGGCGACGCAAGGGACGTGGATTGGATGAGACACATGCCAAGGTACGTGGCTAAACGCTTTGCTTTGACCTATTTATACAGCGGATAAACAGGCAAGCGCGCCTACTGATGGAAAGTGGTCACCGTCGCCTATGGACATCAGCAACACCAGATACTCGCATATAAAGAGACCTCTAATATACCTCTTGAACAATTTCATGTCATAGTCCAAGGAAACACTGTGGCTGTGACCTTATTCCACATCCGAATCGTACGAGCGAGAAACGTTAATTCGAATATTCGTGTGGACTCCACAAGGGTCTACGTAATGAAGATGAGTACCCAGCCCACGGCGGAATTGTGCTGTAGGCACCAGATCAAAAATAAATTCTCAGAGCACTCCCAATTGCTACACTACAGCCGTTAGAATACATACAGGGAGCCAAAGTCCCTTCGGTTAGCCAGTGGTTCTAATTTGCTTGTTAGAATGGGATCATCGACAATTCTCACTTAAAGACAAAAATAACTCTCTGTACGAAGTCCAGAGAATTAAGCATCATGGCAGTTTCACCGGCCCAAAGATGGGAACAATACTCCATATGTAGCCGCAGCTGTGCCTTGTACAATAGCAAGCGCTGCTCTAGGGTGAAGTATCGTTAAGTATATACCTAATGTCATTTCATTTAAAAATTAACAATAAGGAAGTATTTAAATAGTAAAAGTGAGCAGCACTGCTGCTGAGGATCAACAGCACATAACAGTCTACTACTGGACTTGAGCCTCCCTCCTCCATATTAGTGGAGGTCATTGCCATAATGTCCACGCTTGGAAAGCGCTTTGGAGTAGAAGACACAACATCAATATAAAGTCCAAATACGGCCCTGTCCTGCAGCAGTCACACCTATAATCTCACCATAACAATGCGAACGTTACGCAAAACATATGACACTCGGCGTTTTGTTTAAATAAAATTCATTATCATGAATGGCAGAGATGTTATCTAACTGGATCAATTTGAAAATACTAACCAACATGTTTGTTATTATTAATTAAATGGGTAATATTAAAAACCCATACTTATGAGATTATATTTCGTTGGTTGGCACACGTTCTTGAGCTGGTTTCGGGAGATTATTGCAGCTTATTTACGACCTTTCTTAAAATAATCTTTAGGTAACAGTAACGAGTAGTTTCTTACTTATTCAATTTTTTGACATTTATTCAAACAAACTATTTTTGCGATTCTATACGGGCAACCTAACTAACTAACTAAAAAACTAACCAAGTAATGATTTCAATAACTCTGTCACTAATAGGAAGCTACCTTTTCGAGTATCTTAAGATACTTTTGTCCCGGTACGTAATAGGATCCTGCGGGACATTGACAATCTTAACAGAGTTTCCCATTAAATGCTTGTGTAATGGACGTTTGATATCCATTACACTGTTACTATATTTAGGTAGCGTCTCCAAATTATTTATTAAGCATAAAGTGCACTGCGCGCGCGCAATCGGAACGCACTATTCACAAGTTACTTGTAAGAGGAAGATTACGACTTCTCCGCCCATGTAGTCGCAACATGAGTAAATTACATTCATCAGATCGTTAAATGGTTGTAAAGACTCAAAGATTGTGATGAAATTAGATGCAAATACGCTGTTGTATAGTGTTTTGACATGCAGGTCAAAACATAACAAGTGTTGTATATCTGTTGTAGGCATCTCGAGTTAATTATGATGAAGTAGTCGTTATTGCGGGCAATTAATGGTAATGTAGACTCATTTCGTTAGTTTAAATAAAATCATTTATTACGTATTCGACTGATGCCTTAGCAGAGGGTAATACAGGTTTTAATCAGAAATCAGTATACATATAAATTAACAATTACTAATATACATACATAGATATCCACAATATAATATAATAACCTATATATGACAACAGAAATAGAAATAAATAAAGCTCATTAATTAAGTAATAAGAAAATATTCCACAAGATCCTTGAAGCAGCCAGGTGAGCGAGCGAGTTGAATATCTTCAAATAGCGCGTTCCACAAGCGAGCCGCAGTAGCTAGACGAACTTGAGGCGCAGTTGAGGGTTGGCGGCAGGCAAAAACTGAACCATTCGCGCAAGTACTGGCGCATTTGCGTTATTAATTACCTGGTAAAGTACTGCCAGAGTATGACTATCTCTGCGACGACGTATCGGAAGCATAATGATGAAACCTGGACATTCAACCGACTGAATGTGTGACCATGATCCAATCTTGTCAGGTTCCACTAGTAGCAGGGTCACGGACGTCAGATGGTAGTCGCACCACTGTAATTATCTGACCCACCAAATTGTGGATCATGGTTAATGTTGACCCTAGACCCTCGTGCACGAGAGCACAATCGGGACATTATCGCCAAGATGAAAGTCTTAGACCAGAAAATGGGCAGTTGCGTTTTGCTGATGTGTATTTTAAACACTGCGATCTCCAATACGCCTGCCAAGCGTGGGAATTATGGCAAAGCCCTCCACGTACATAGAGAAGTCTCAAGCCCAGTTATGTGCTGATGACGTGATGCGAAGGGGTAACCGGGGGTGTTCATTTTACCAATTACGTTACAAATATTTTAAATAAGTAGAGACTTAATAGGCGTATGTAAATTTGAAGAACTCTTGCATGGTTTTTGAATTAAATTGCATAATTTGCGCGAATACTCGGCACATAAATATCCATACTTATCTACATTAGCAATTTAACTTGTAAGTTTCTTGAAACAACCTTGTTAACCTACATTTGAGGGCACCGATTCACCAGATGTACGCTAATTTCCCCACACCCTATCGGCATACTTCCACGTCATATCGAAGCCTTGAACTAGACCCAGCCGTGGGATCCACTGCCATTGTCTAGGCGAAGACTGCGTCTTTCCGTCCCGCCGACTCCCCGCGGCGCCTGCGCAGCACAATCAACGGCGTTCGCACGGCATCGTTCGAGTTTGTTACCTACTGTTTTTGTTGAGCTCAATAATTGGTAGGGGGCATTGACTGATAGTATTTTCTAGTAGAATATGTTTGTTTTGTTCATCAATAGCAACGGGCTACTGTATAAATTTGTGTAAAAATCATAGGAGCAACGGTGGCCTAATAACGTTATCCGACTCGTAAGCGAGAGGTACCAGGTTCGAATCCCACTGCCGCCACGTACCAAGGACTCTTTTCTGAGTTGTGTGTTTCATTAGTTTAATGCTAACCGATGTTCTTACGGTGAGGGAAAACATCGTGATGATGAATTTGATTCGGGCCACAGTAATTCCAACATTTGAGCATTTATTTCCGTAAGCAACTTACACAAATCAAATAACAATATTACAAGTACTACATCCAAGACGTTGTAACAATCCGAACCCGCCAAACCAGCCTGGTTGATTATATTACGTCTTCATATTACACGGTTTATTGTCTTGTCACTCGGATCGGAAGCCACTCGTAGGCCGTCACCTCAATAGGCGCTGGCAATAGGGTATTTGCAATAAAACTATCGACGTTTAAATTTACTCCCGCGTGTATTTAAGTCTATGGAAATAAAAAATGTATATCGCGAAATCTGTATTTTTCTAAGTTTTCTCATGGCTGTAATTTAGGTGTTTCAACATGATTTGGTTAAGTTGGCTTTACATTTTATTTCATCTAGTAGTAATTTTAATAATTCTATTTTTAAACCGGAACACAACAATGCAAATAAAACATTGTTGCTTGGCAGGAGAAATAAGGCAGACTTCATACTCTACCAACAATAATTTATTAGTGACTTCAAAACAAAAAAAAAACTGGACAAATTCATAGAGCGCCATCTAGCCCCAAAGTAAGCAAAGCTTGTGTTATGCGTGTTAGATAACTGATAAACTACTTATATATTTTTTTCAATACATACTTATTATACTTACTACACCCAGACCCGTTACAGAACTTAAAATTTATTATTTCAATTTCTGCCCAGCCCGGGATCGCATCCGGGGTCTCAACGTTGCAGACATGTAGCATGATAACCAACTGAACCACTCAGATCGTCAATGAAAATCAGTGATAATGTTCGTCTATAATTAAATTAAAGAAAATAACAGAAGGAAACTACCCTATTGCAGGTTTACGCGGTAAGTTAGGCGTCGCGTGTTGAAATTATGGTCATTGTGCAATGCAAGCTCGTTGGTGTGTCATTGCCTGTTAGCCTGTTCGCAATGCCGTTTATTGATTGGCATGCGTTGAGCTTGCATGACGCAGATGTAGGTAAGGTCGGCTACAATTACCTATAGCACAACTGTAGGTAAGATTCAGAATGAACGATCAAGTTTTTTAAGTTAACGGCAGACATGCAGGCAAGCTGGCCGCCTGACGGAAAGTGGGTCGGCAGCGCGTGGGTGATACCCCTGGTATTGCATACGTTCATAGACTGCGTTGACGGCTTACCGGCAGGACGTAAACTTGTTTGCCACCTTTATAAAAAAAAGTGGGAAAAGAAACAAGCATACACTTATCTCAAAGGCCGGCAACGCTTGACATCGTGGTGTAGCGGATATCCATGGGCGGCAGTGATCACTTACCATCAGGTGATCCGTATGCTCGTTTGCAGCCTCTACTATAAAAAAGTGGTCATCGCCACTTATGGACATCAGCAACACCCGCCCACCTCTAAATTTGCCACTAATACCTTTTCAATGATACCATGTCGTAGTATTTTTTTACTTTTAAATAATCTGGTGATAACATGATTGATGATGAATGGTTTATGCTTCTGGTGGTAAATTGAAAAATAAATCTGTATTGGTGTTATTGTGCGTTGTCATCCTTACTATCAATATAGGATTTACAACGTAATACTCCGAATTAATACTTTCATTTTCACTGTCTCTTTGCCTTTCACTAAAATAAAAACACTACACTTACTACAGGATGTGTAATAGTATTTAACTTGCCATTGTATCAGTAAAAGTAGTAAAAGTTTAATTGAAGACGCATTTTACATCTACTAGGTACTGTAATCGAATTTCAACGCAATTAAAGAGCTAGAAATGAAAACATGTTCCCATATTTATTTTTCTTTCTCACACAATACAAGCGCAATTACAGGCATTAGACATTTAATCTTAGTCCTCATGGTGACAACGCACCCGCATTTCTGCATTTTTGTCATCTGCAAATCGTAGATGTTATGGGTGACAGTTACCGCTCACCATCATCCGCTTATCTGCTCGTTTGTCACTGCGTAGAAAAGTGTTTACGATTAATCAGTTCCAGTAGAATGTCGATGAGCAATCGATACTAACACTACGCAACTTGCACTTGACTCCTACCTATTCCGTAATACCGCATCACTACCTACATATTTCATCCAATCGGCCTGCCCATCGGTTTTTACTTTCACGTGGGTGGTACGCTTTGTATGCTAATCATACATTTTGTATGGCTTTTGCGTCCGCGGTCTCTTGGGTCCGAGATAGACTCTAGGACATACTTCGAATACTAATTCCAAAGATTATTTGCACGTAAAACTATCGTATACGTAATTCGCGTATGCTGTAGACCACTCTCACTCGCTCTTAAGAAATTATTATGCTTGATTTTCGCTTTCATTCACTTACATTTTTGCAGCTCGATATAAATAATAAATAAATAACCATTTATTATCTCTTCACAAACATATAATACGTAAGCAGGTCAGAACTATAAAATTTTCATTAAAATTCACGTTAGGCGTTGTCCTAATTGGCAGCGGTCTTGCGATCATTGTCCCCAAAACCGTTGCCAATTAGGACAGCGGTTCTTACAATATGGTTGGAAATAGGATTTTAAAGAAAAACTATCGTCATCACATCAGCGTCGTCGCTTCCACCTGCACTTTCGCAAATCGTCACTCCACCTGAGGGCCTAGTGTGAGTTCCGCTTCGATTTTACTTTACTATCACGTTTGCGTTTACGTGAAAATTAGTATGGAAAAATATATAGCGCCGCCTAGTGGTACGTAAATGAAGTTTTTTTCTTCATACTAATTTCGACGTAAACGCAAACGCGATAGTTAAGTAAAATCGAAGCGGAACTCACACTAGGCCCTCAGGTCAACCATTCGAAGATGGCTTTCGATATAGCATTTTGTAGCAAAAATCTTTTGTATCTACCGTGACAGAGTGATTTCTCCAGCGGAAGACCTTACTCAACCTCGCTTTGCCAACAGAATTAGGAACAAAATCTTTTGTCAAAAAAAGAAGCAAACCTACTACTACTACACCTATACTAAATACTACCTTCAACATCAGAATATACTGTCTAGTTAGTAGCTAAAAAAATAAAAATCGTCGAAATCTACGACGTAATTATAATGTTCATACAAAAGACATCCACGAGCGCTCTTTGGACTTCTATGTCGAAGACATCAACTACCTTTAATAATGAGATAGGTAGCAAGCTCTTTTGCACATAATAAAACATAACATAGTTTTGGAAGAACGTTGTACCTAAGTAACTATTGATTTCACTTACTATTGATATCGTCACTTTTACTTGTACGTAGTATATTTTTTGTTTGAGCTTTTATATTAAATTAAAAAGCATACATAAGGTAGCCTAAGATATCTCAAAAACATTAAAGCGATATTATTCGCGATTCAATGAACTGGCTATCCTTTCTCATAAACTTAGATAGCTTATTTGCTGTAAATCATAAGTGAATTACAAGTCATCTATGACTTGGAACATGAGTATGTGGTTTCAAAGCTTTTGAACAGAGGTGTAGTAAAATATTGTTTATCGTTATTTGACGTTTTGAAATGAAACTGGTTATGTGCGAAAGTAGCCTAGACATCTCTCTGCATTAGATTCATTTGATATTTTGCATTGAAGTGCCTTAAGCGGCTGGTCGCTATTACTAGTCCAGAGAGCTGGACTCTACTTGAGGCAGCGGGTTGGGCTGGCCATCCAGCTGGACTATGCGGCCAGCCTTCTCTGGGCACTTTTCGTATTACTTACTGGGGGCCTGGGGCAAGTTTTGTGAGAAAGTGAAAGTTAAAATGATAAAATGCTTTTATTGGGAGTTAGTTGTATCGTTGGAAAATATAAGTATAGAATTTTCATGATGCCTAAATTTCTTCATAGAAATAAGTAGGCGTGTCTTCTATACTTCTGTCATTTATATTTTCTACATCTTGTGTACAATAAATAGTAAAAAAAAAGTAAACATTTTAAGCCAGTTTTAAGTTTAGAAAATCTTACATAAAATAAGAATGAAGCACAGATACAGAATTTCCGTTGTTGTTTACTCCTCTAGCTAGCCTAGAGCTACTTATTGTGTCCATCACTCATACCTGCGTACACACCTATATAGTTGTCAACAACAGTACAGTGCCATACTTATATGTAGGCAAAGTTGGAACTAAAGCATTAATGTACTAAAATGACAGTTTGAAATACCACTAGCGACACCATCAACCGAACAGAGAAGTTGCTAACACCCGTGTGTCCTCCAAATTCCACAGCCAGCGAATTAACACACATATCGTAGTAACAAGGTGTTGACTACTTTATCACGACTGTGTTACCTTTTCGTGTAGCAAGTAATAGTATTACAATCACATTTACCTATGATAGTGAGGTAAAAGTTCTGGAGATTGGAAAATGGACAGCAGCGTTTTCTATGTCTATATTTACGACACTGCGATCTCCAACTCGCTTACCGAGCGTGGAGGTTATGGCAGTAACCTCCCCCTCTCATTTGAGAGGCCCGAAGTCCTGCAGTGGACTGTTATGGGCTGTGATGACGATGATGATTTACCTATTATGTTTAATAGATTGGTTGATCTTGAATATCACAAAGTTTGACTATGATTAGCAGTTTTATTTATTTATTTATGTCAAACTGAATCATCCCACTGCTGGGCAAAGGCCTCCCCCCTATTCATCAGTGAGCCGTCTAAGGTGATGAAATCAGTACCGAAGGAGAGAAGACATACAAAGGTGGACATATTTGTGAGACCTTTGCCGTTTCGTTGGACATGTGACAATTGCCATAGCTTTATCACCGTCTTAGCTTCCAGCCACCACTTCGTGCGCGTAAAATTTGGAGATAAAAATTAGCCTTTAATGTCCTTTCCCAGATTGTCATATAACCTTAGCAAATTTTATCAAAATTTGTTTAGTAGTTTTGGTGTGGAAACCGACCACACAGAGTTACTTTCCCATTTAAAATTTTATACAAAAAAATTGAAAAACTATAGCAAACGAGGGGGTCGTTTAAGTAGCGAAAAATAATGTAAAACACGCCATTTACATCATAATCTTAACAACATGCCTGTGTATCTATTTACATGCAAAACTACTAACTACTGTCACCTAATTTTGCATAACAAACGCACCTACTACTTACACAAGCCTTCACATCAAGGTACCGGGTCTAAGACTTGGCTTAATGCCTATAGTTGAGGGTAACAGTTACAATCTACCGTGAACTGTGTATCCATCATCGTCCAGGGACCTCGCCTCGATTAGAACGGTTTTCAAGTTTGTTTTTGACATGAAAAATCGATAATTTGATGCATGATGTTCAATTTCCCTATTGTTGAACCATAATCTTTAGGTATTGTTAATGTGATTTAAAAAACATTGAATTCTTCTTATCAAGAAACAGCTCGAATCGAGGCGAGCGATTAAAAAATTGAGCCTCTGGCGTCAATATCGGTTAGGTTAAGCTCTTGCGTGACGCGCTTCAGCCCCGGATCCGCCTTCCTACTTCTCCTTGCCTCTTCGTTCGGTCTTCGGCATCCTTGGTGGTGAGTTTGTTGGCACACATGTCATCCGACGACAAGCCAATCACTTATTGCGCCAGTTTCTCAAGCCTGGCATGGCCAAACATTTGTTCACTACGTAAGTTCCGGGTCAGCGCGAGGCGTGGCCATACCATCAGAGACGGCACTCTTGCAGTGCGATGTCATACGTGATAGTTACGTGAAGGCTACCGCAACTTTTCGGATTAGGAGAAGGCGTTTCGGATGCAGTATTTGCGTGTAACTCCCACAGCTTTGCGTATGTTGTTCTAGTAGAGGCCAAATTTCGCTACCGTATATTTTGACGCATTGAGCTCTGTTTTCTGTGGCGTCATCTTAGGATAACAATTGGTTGAATTTTATTTTCACATGAAGTTTGATGAGTCATCCATAATTAGATAACATTTACAAAAAAAAAGAAATTATTTTGCAAGTCAAATAGTACTTTCTGACTAGTATTCTGTAGGACCGGGGTTTTTTACACCTTGTATAGGTACCCCTGAATATGCTAGGTACTGTGCGTACTTTACTAACTCTTTAAAAAAAACGAATGCAAATTTCCTCGCGCCAACACAATCGCGACGCAGGCGCAGGCTTCGGGTCTATTTTTACCCGGGGAGGCATGCGGCCAGGGCGGGGTCAATGACTCGTGGAACAGGAATAAAGGCCTTTTGTAATGCGCATGCCTGTCTAGAGAAGCTGTCGCCTAGAGCTTGGGATATTGATGCTAGACTTGGATTTGAGACGTGTTTATGGTGAACGGTATTTTGAGTTAATCGGAAAGTTTATTAATACAATTCAGTGACAAATGTTCACCTGATGGGAAACCCATAACAGTTACGGTTCAAGCATTTAGTTTTAGGAAAAATGCAGACCCGATATTGCGTTGTCACGGAGAGGACTAAGAAATGCGGGAAAAAAAGAAAAAATTACCCATAAAATGTATCGATCGCAGCAGGTATAAAATAAATACATCCTAAGCTCTTATTGCACATAGGCTTAAGATCAAAATGAAAGTGACTTTTGGCAAAGCAGCTAATTTTTCTAAAATCCTTTTGGAATGTCTTCGATAGAAATCAGTTACGAAACTGCGGTTTTGATAGGAAAAATATGTAAAGAGATCACTGGAGCTCCTGAAAGCACTCGCCGAAGTGCATTCGATAAAAGACCGACAGGCCTGCTAACCTACGTCGCATACGTAGACTTCGGGACTCGACTTCTAAGTCTTCGGGACTTGGGTATCGACTGTCGTTAGAAGCAAGACCTCCTTTCCTTAGACCAGAAAATTTGCAACACCATTTTTCTGTTGTGAGGTTTCATAACTGCCATCTCCAATCTACCAAGCGTGGAGATTATGGGAAAACCCTCCACTAATGTGGAGATAACTCAAGTCCAGTAGTCTTATGGGCTGTATATTTGTGTGTGTAGGCAACAGCTCCTTTTGTAACCTGTGGTTTATAGCAAATAGTTATTCCAATGTGTGGGTTTAGAATTGTAGTAAGAACTAACAACAGTATTTAGAATCCATAATATAGTGCGTCGAAGGTCTATGTCTTATTGTTTAGCCCACATGTAATACAATGGAGCTTGTAATACAATTATTTATATGTCAACACATCAACAAACACCAACGCAGATTATAGGGATCTCAGTAGAAGAACAATAAATATTTTTTTTTCAATGTCGAGTCGGTTTATTAATTAAAAGTAAATTACTAAACTTAGCTTTCGTTCTATAATTTTAAGTTGAAACGTATACTATAATTATTTACAATATACGTTATATTTTAGACGTACTATATTTGGCTATGTAGGGAGCTATAAATTATACAATTAGTAGGTAAAAACATTCTAGCAAAAAACAGATTTAGCATAGGTATGCACTTCATTCAGCATAATCCACAACAAATATTGTTTCAATAAATATGCCAGCTGTTAGAATTTTATCTCGTGAAAAGCTACAACATTGGCCAAGATTTCAAATATAAAAAAAAGATAAATTACCTACTATGAAATAATCTACAAAAAACATCTTGGCGTTAATGTCCCCGTTGTGATCTAGCACACGAGGTCCGCCTTGACCATGATCCAGGATTTGGCAGTACAGATAATTACTTACAGCGGAGCGACTGTCATTTGACCTCGGTGGCTCTGCTACCAGAGGAACCGGATCAGATTGGATCATGGTTATGTGTTAACTAACAATAAAATATAATCGACCACCAATACAAGTATTCCTATGTTATTGTGTATCGTTTACTGTGTGCTGTTAGTATAGGTATGTGTATTTTATATTGTGAGCGTCTGATTTGGTATCTTAAGGCAACAATAAATGTATTTTCATTTCATTTGTAGTAACCTACAAATACACCATTGCGTCTACAGGCTGTCCACTCTACGGCGCACGAGTAGTGATCCAATAATCTTACGTGTAGTGATCAAATTAGTGATCACATAATCTTGAGTGTAATTACGCGATTAACCGCAGCGATCGGGTAGCGGTCGCGTGCGCACGCGCCGGCCTGCCATGAAAAGTATGCTCGATGCTGGGGCGTTCGGCGTTTCCGTGTTACTTTGTCGTTTTATGGTCTTTAACTTTAACTTTGAATATTATTTGAGTTACTTGAGTGCAACACGTAACAGCGTCGAAATTAAGTGGCCCTTCACTGATACCTACGTATCTACTTTATATTATGGGTGTGGAATGAGCCCCTATCCAGTGTTCCTGTGGACTATGAAATGGGATCGTTCAGGAGGTATATTAGAGGTCGCTTCAGAGGCGGGTAACGCATTGGTAACTCCCCTGGTGTTGCTGATATCTATAGGCAGCGGTGACCACTTTCCATCAGGTGGCCCGCTTACCTGTTTGTATGCCGTATAACATTAAAAATATATATACTAGTGGGCCCGGCGCAACTTCATTCGCGATTCGTTGTACTCCTGCATACACCTACTTTAGCCCTTGCTATCCTTTTTCTTCTTACTTATAAACCTTCCTCTTGAATCACTTTATCTATTGGTGAAAACCGCTTTAAAATCCGTTGCGTAGTTTAAAAGATCTAAGCCTACATAGATACATACATAGGGACAGACGGCAGGAAGCGACTTAGTTTTGTGGTATTCTATGTAGGGGTTCTTAATTTGTAAGTCGACAACTCTTCCAAATTTAGATTTGAAGAAGAGAACTGTCCCAAGCTGCAATTAATTAATTTCATAAATTGATCCATGCTGGCCTCCCCAAGACCGTTGTGAGTATAATTAGGTATGAACCTATATAATTTCTGTCAAGCTTCAGTGATGACCTCGTATAGCTGATTATGCAGAATAGCAATTTACGAAGAAAAAAATACAAATGATATGACCTCTGTGTCAATAATTTGTAATTAACTTCCGTAATTGCGGATTCGTAAGTATTGTACAAGTCTGAAGCTACTACGCCAAAGTTGTATGAAGATTGTTCCATCTGCATCAATGTGCACTTAATTCCACTCACAACTAGTAAGTAAATAAAGATCTTTATCTACACTCATAGCGTAATGTTCCAATTACATATTCGAAAACAGTCGTTTAAGGGTACACTTTTTTCACGCCAGACTATAAAATTTTAAAAAATTACTTTTCGATACAGCATTTCCCATACTATTTTTATTACAGCTGTATCGTAATAGTAGTTTATGCAACTGTCATATAAAAGGGGGTATTAAAACATGAGTGTCTGTTTATATTAATAGTTTGACACGAGTGTTTTAATACCTAATTATATGCAGTTACATACACTACTTTATCTACACTCATAGTTTTATGTTAAAATATCGTACCTATAATTTTCTCAACTTTGCTGGAAGTAAGCTGCGAGTCAGTTCTGATGTATCTACGCGTCGAGCATATCAAGCGGCGGGAAATACACTTTACTACTTTCACATTTATGTATTTATTTGCTTAAAATAAGAAAAACATTCACAAACACAAATTACAACAATTACAAAAAATATTCTGTTTAGCGGGAAAATAATTACACAGAATATAAACAGGAAATATTGTAATGATGGAAAGTGTTCACCGCTGGTCATGAACGTCAGCAAGACAAGGAGTACCACCAAATGAATTTGATTGGCGTAGATGATATTTGCTAAATTAACCTTGACCTCAAATACGTTTGCAAGCAAAAGCTGTGTGTCAGTCTGACAATCAAGCGAATTAATGTCACTTATGTCTTTGCTGCTTCCTAATTCTTACGTTATTTGTTGACTTTCAAAGGCTTTTGTGTAAGCCACCAAATGCGTATTTGATGACAGCGCACCGTACAATGGTAATTCCATTGAAGACACTTGTAATTTGCTAGCTTCCTTACAATGTTGATGGGGAGAGATAGAAAATTGTACCCTTGTGCGTTTTGTCATTGTCAGAGATAATGAATGTGATTCAAGTGCTTGATGCGCCTGGTAGTCGTAGCTTACATATGTAGTTAGAATTACAATACAATAACTTTACAATTTTCTGTGCCTAAGTGAATATTAAAGAGCAAACTCACGTTGCATAAGAGTCAAAAATTGAATTTCTACATGTGATAAGGTTTTAGTCAGAAAATTTGAAACACCGATATAATTCAGCCTATCCGTCCTGTCTTTCAGGATGGTGTGTGTGATGTGATGATTCCCCTAAGGCCTGGCTAGAGTATTAATCAGAACCTAAACTCAGTTGATCCGACATCATAATTTCTTCTCTAAAAACCTTTCTTCCAATCTTCATATCTCTGTGTTTAGGCAGCGTGTCAACATTCACACAGTCCATCCAACGTTAAGTACAT
Organism: Blastobasis lacticolella; assembly: GCA_905147135.1. Lineage (NCBI taxonomy): Eukaryota > Metazoa > Arthropoda > Insecta > Lepidoptera > Blastobasidae > Blastobasis > Blastobasis lacticolella. The sequence goes on along the minus strand of LR990042.1, from coordinate 4,567,242 downwards.
GTCGAAAATGTAGAGACAACAGCTTAAAAATTTGCTGGAAAATAATAACGGGATCTGTAATTTGCTAAAGTGCGATCACGGAGCAGGAAGAAATTCACACTTTGACCTGTTACATACTACTCATATCTGTCACTCCCGCGTAAACGCAGTACTCTCGCACAGATTCGAGCCCTTGAATCTGTGCGAGCGTGATGCAATTTATTTACGCGAAAACAGAGACAGAGAGGTTACTGGGGAGGTTTTCGATGAAGAGTAAAGGGATGAAAAGGTTACGTGGTCGACAACGCGTGGGTGATGCCCCTGGTATTGCAAGCGTCCAAAAGCTGTGGTGACTGCTTTCCATCAGGCAGGCCGTAAGCTTGTTTGCCAACTTAGTGGTATAAAAAAAAGGTGGTAACAGTTCAATTTACGAAGTTTTTCCTGCTCAGCGACCGCACTTTAAAAAATTATTAACAGGCTCAATCTTTATCAGTCGGAAGAAGTGCAATGTCCAAGAAGTTGAACATTGGCCATCAGCACCGCGAAAACATATTTTTAATGATATTATTGTTCGCAATAAAGCAAATCACTGCGATAAGTATCATTATTGATTAGGTACAAGTTTCCTTAACTTTTGCCTTCAATATCCGGAGGTGCAAAGAGGAACGTCGGTGGCCGAGCGGTTTAGTATTTGACTCGTAAGCGAGAGGTACCGGTTTCGAATCCAGCTGTGGCCATTTACCAATGACTCTTTTCTGAGTTATGTACATTAGTTGAAATCTAACCGATGCTCTTACGGTGAGGGAAAACATCGTGATGAAACCTGCAAATTCAGGCAACTGAATTTGTAACCATGATCCATCTTGTCAGGTTCCTCTGGTAGCAGGGTCACGGAGGTCAGATGGCAGTCGCTCCACTGTAATTATCTGATCTGCCAAATCCTGGATCATGGTCAAGGCGAACCCCGGGCACTCGTGCTCGAGAGCATAACCGGGACATTAACGCCAAGATTAATATTACCCGGACTTGCAAAGTTGAAGTCATACAAGGACGCTATAATATTAGTAGAATAGTAGGACGTCCACACTCCACACAAAAGGACTCCGTTTTATAGCAAATAACCGAAACGACTCAGACCTTCGTCCAACCAACGCCGAAATAGCTATTACAACACAGTGCTTATTTGTATGACTTTGGCATGACTGATGATTGCCATATTGACAAGTATGCCACCCACCGACGGACCGAAGGATAAAGCGCTCATTACCCTCACTTATTTACCTACTATGTAGTTTCTATAGTTATAAACAAAACGAAGATATGAAAGAAGAAACATACTGTTCTCTTTTATTTCTACCACTGCGGTCAGGAATGGGATGTGATTGTAAAAGGAGAAAAAACTAAATAAATAAAACGGAAATGTCTGGTTCTCCTTACTAGACCGCTCGTTCATTATCGTTAAATAACCTCACACATTTTCCAACTCTCGTACGGTTTAATAAGTAATTAACTACGATTCGGGAGCTCACAGCCACAGTGTTTCCTTTGGACTATGACATGGGATCGTTCAAGAGGTTTCCATAGAGGCGGGCAATGCTTTGGTAGTACCCCTGGTGTTCCTGATATCTACAGGCGGCGGTGACCACTTTCCATCAGGTGGTCCGCTTGCCTATTTTTCTGCCCTATTACTTAAAAAATCGGTCACTAGTCGTACTTACTCATACGTCCATCAAAATAAAGTGAACTCTCGACGTGTATAACACTCCGACCCCGAGTGTAACAAACAAGTGAGGGTGGCATGAGGGTGGTAAGATTTGTGGAGAGCTGCAGGTAGATTTTGGATGCGACAAACCGAGGACAAGGTGCATCGACGCTCGTCAAGTGATCCTATGTCCAGAAGAGGAGAAGTACCGGCTGTGTTCATCCGATACCAGTCACTTGCTACGATGATGACGTACAATACATTCCCGCACTCCGAGTGTGATAGGTAGCTAGGGTCGCCTGGAAGAAATCGCTTTAAGCGATAAGGCCGCCGATTGCTTTTTCTTTTTTCCTTTGGTTGTGTTATATTCATGGATAAGCAACAAATAATTTTCATTCATTCGTTCTTTGGTGCGCCAGCTGTCAGAGCAAGTCACCGCAGTCACTCACACATGCGAGGCCCTAGCCGAGAGAATTAAGTCAGCGTCAGCATTGAACAGCTGAACACAACCAATGACTGACTAATAAGGCAAACATTTATTATAGCTTTAAACATTGTTAGAGAAGTACTCTGTTAAGGAATCTGGTATAACGGAAGCATACTGAAATTAAACAGTAAGCATTCGATTCATTGGGTCGCGTGAGTCGAAGTCTAGGAATTCTAGAGAAAATCCTGTCCGAGATAGCCACATTACTATTTTTATGATATCTTACGTCCTAGAAACATCCATTAGAAAACGGTAACTTAGTCATGATGAACCTTATCTGTATTTTTACGGACTTGGATTGGATGCAATGAAGCATAAACGTGTTAGTTATAGAAGTGTTATAGTACTGTGCTTTTATAATAGGTACCTACCTACGCTGCATAGATAGTAGATGTCTTGCAACTTGTGGCACTCTCTGTTTATTTCTGCTGGTGTGTGTATGTCGTATATGTGGATCACAATAAACTCCAAAATGCTCTAAATCCACTGATGAAGCTTGTTGGTGGATCATCGTGGAGTAGTAATATCCCAGTATCCACTTAAGCAAATGGAAGATCACACTCCGGAGTGCTAATTAGTCCACTCGTGAATCCTGGCAGTGGATCCTTGTGAGTTGAAGGCTCATAGACCATAAACTAAAGTAGAACATAGACTGGTTAGACGAACCTTTGTCCACGAAGTCTCAAAGCAGGCAAAAACAAGTTAATATTAAAAATAATAAGCTACTGAATAATACCACCTTGACCAGCAAGTCGTTTAAGTGTCAACATATACGAGTAATATTACAAGTGGTTCTTAAAGGGCATGTATATATACATATGTGGGTATATAGGTACATTTGCCATTTAAAAAATCTTGTTTGAAAACTTACCGACAATACTTTTCTACGAACAAGTATTAGGTAAGTACACAAACGATATTATTCATACCGTGGCATTCAGTTTCCGCCAAACTCGATTCGTCGCCGCAGGATATATTAAGCAATGTTTTCCGTCGAAAAACTTTATCGTAAACTGAATTCCATTGGAATTTGCGGACGGAAATATCGTCATATTGTTTTGCTATTTGAAGAACAAAATATTGAACATTTTTAGCGGAATTACAATGAGCAGACAGGTGCTTTATACCTGTTTATATCCATCATAAATGTAACGTTACATCTTATGTACAAAATTGTAGAAGTATTTCTGCAGAGTCGGTTAACAAACGCATTACAGCAATACCGAGTTGATTAATTGTTATTTCCACGTAACAGCCTCGTAGCAATACCGAAGCGAAGTTATTTCTGGACACGATTAGCTAAGCATATATTCACACACTTTCTTAAAAACCGTACCGGTTTCTCCATAGTATTAATTACAAGAGATTACTTAACTCTCTTCGGTATGCGGTGCCACCCAAATATTATAATGAATGTATGTCTGACCCACAGACACTTCATATGGGCCAACTTGGCATTAGACATGGTTGTGCCTTCGTCTCAGCTTACATATGCTTGTCGACACACAGGCTACTTGTATTTCGCGAGTGAAATGTTACGGTGGCCATTTACTGGTGTGACTGTCCCTGTTTTTTACTCAAAAAGTTTGATGTATCTAGATAAGGTTATGGTTCCACGACGGTACACGACGACGGAAGAAGCGTAAGAGGTTGTTTGTGTTTGTAGTATGTCTGTTACCAGTTTTCCTCGAAAAGTACTGGGTCAATTTCATTTGGGGTGGTTTTTTTGCATTCTAAACGTATCATTTCAGAGCACGTTCTTAGATATGTTTTATGTCAGTAGACCACCAGGTGGTGCTTCAGCAGCCTGATAAGTCGCCATTTGTAGCTACTAAACCGATTTCGATGCGTTTTTATTTTGCATAAAGCTTGTAATTACTATAATTATAGTCGGCACGTATTTTTCATATCCTTTTCTTACTGTAACGGTTAAATTGTTTAATCCTCGATTGACGTCTTGTTTTCGTAATTTGCGCAATAATATGTGGTACGAGAAGAAACTTATTTCGTGTTTGAAAATCTAATCCGTTTGACTAGCTGCCTATGTTTTTGAGACAAATATCGTATTTATCCTACTTCCTATTTTAATAAACGCGAAAGTTTATATTTGTTACTCACGTAAAAACTAAATTAAGCAGAAACCCCGAAATTCAACAAAGCTCCTGCGGGACGTCATACCCTATGTTTTCTCAGAGTTGCGGGCAAAGCAAGTTTATTTCGTAGAATACCTATGTTCAAATCCAGTCTTTTATGACGAGTTTACAGCTAAACAACGAAGGTAGTACGGAAATTTCGCAACAGAACCAACGCCGTATGAATCACCGCGATCGACGTGCAACACGCCACGCGCGGTACCTATCTCGCATACCGCTGCCCGGGAACAGAACCCGCACTAGGTCAGCTGGTTTTTGTCGCCAAATGGCAGCCTCTGGCTTTTAGTTGAGACCCGTTGGTATTTAAATAATTCATGACACGCGTTACTTTCGCTTTATTGTCTTGCCTTGTTTCGTTTATGTGCGGAATTGTATATTATTTGTTGACTTTTCGGGAGACTTTGCAGTATCTAATAAACATACATACATAAAACTCACGCCTCTATCCCACAGGTAGGGTGGACAGGGACTATGGACCGCCACTTTGCTCTGTCCTTTGGGAGTTGCGTCAACTCTTTTAATATATCTAATAAGAAAATTAAATATGAAACATAAAAAAATAAATATAGGAAACAGAAACAAAAAAAAATTAAGTATGTTATTTATATAGACAACTCGTACCGCCGCAGTTTTCACCTGCGTTCATTCCGAAACTCTGAACCACGGACTAGTAATTCAGAGTTTGTTCAACTGCCTGCCGGAAAGCCAGTACGTTAGCTTTCGTGTGATTCACATTTTAATGCCATGAAAGAAAAAGTTCGAAAGTATCATTAAAGTTATATCTCAAAAATATTAGTAGAAAATAGTTGATCTAAAAGTAGACATCATGTAGAAGTTCCGATAATAAATGAACGAATAAAAATATTATAGGTCATCTGTGATAGATATAGAAGGTAAGTACCTCAAACTTTAGGTAGGCCCAAACCCAACTAATGCTGAAAACAGGTTAAGTAGTTATTAGATTTAAAAAACTAGGAAACAAATCAAAAACAAGAATCGTGTAATCGACGCAACATCGGAATACATCAAACTGCTCTGGATGGCGGCACGCATACACAATACTTTCCGAGCAATCGTGGCATAGGTATGTATTATCTACTATCTGGTTGATGGGTTGATGCATATTCATGTGCATTAACGTGCGTGCGCTCATATAAGGCTTTAGGAAGTGCCGATGGGTGATAGCCGAAGTGGCTTCCTAGCTGATTGTGGAGACGGTGAAGACAAGGATTTGTTGCAACGTCACTTTTTAACCCGCGACGAAAAAAGACGGGTGTCATGAGTTTGACGTGCGTATCTGTTTAACGGATGGACCGATACGATTTGAAAACCTTAATTTTGTATACTTTTAATCGGTTTAGTAGTTTGGGTAATAAATACATAATCTTCATTACTTTGCTTGTCAGGGCATAACCAATAACAAGTAACTATGTTGAATAAAAATAGTAATATTTAAGTATTTGTAACTTTGTCGGGGGTTTTCCGATGATCTGTCAGTTAGGTTAGGTCAGTTAGGTTATTAAACAATCCAAAATATTTCAGCTGAAATCTTTTAGCTTGGATACTGGACGTGCCTATGTCTATTATTGTATTTCCATCATTTACTGTTTATTTAATAATAATAATATGGCGTCACGGAGTGCCAATCGGTTCCCGGGACTGTTCTACCAGTCCCAGGGTCCCCAGCGGAAGACCTTGGTCAACCTCGTTTCGCCAACAGTATTAGGAGGTTGAGGCATACCGAGATAGTTGCTGTTCTGAAGTTCAACTAGCCTTAAACCGTATGGTGGCTAAGTTTTCTGTCGCTCTATCACGGCAGCTTAATCAAATTTAATCTGTCTATCATCATATCTTGCGTAAAATATTTTCTATGAGAGAAAATATTAAAATCGACGTCTAATTAACATGCCGATTTTGTATAAGCTATTTACGACCTGTCGGACATTGATAGAGATCCGGCTTAACACATTTATCACAGCAGCTAAGTATCATAAAGTTATCCATTTCGTATTTCAATTTGAAATAACAATGCTATGAAAGTTGTGACATGCGTTTGCAATAAAGTGGTTTATGTTGTTAATAAAATTTTGAGAGGACATTATGAAAACAATCTATTACCACAGCTATTACATCAAACATTTTCTTATTTCGTTTCAATGTGTCAGTCGTAAAGTAAGCGCTTTTTAAATCTCTATATTCTTACATAAGTAGTTTCTTCTTGTATCCTTATACAAAATTATATGTATTAATAGTCTACTAGCTGGCCCACCGCGACTTCGTCCTCGTGTTGTCCTACCCTATAAACAATCCTCTTGAATCAATCTATCTATAGTTGAAAACCACACAAAAATCCGTAGTTTTTGAGTGTTTCGCGAACAGATAGCCAGACAGACGTGGCATGAAAATTTGTTTTATAATATAAATTTATGACGTCACGTCTTTTTCTCGTAGGTGTAGGTAGAGACTGAATTGTTTCTCTTGCTATAAATAAAAAATAAATAAATTATTCCGCCAAATCTCTCTCGCTTCCTCCACATTTATGCTCGTCGGGTACTCTTGACCTGATATGTACGTTTCGGTCCTCTTGCAATGCTTCCATATTCTCTACCCTTAAATGTTGTAGGTAGGTCAATTAGTCTCCGATATCAAGTCAGTCAGTAAACAAATAACAAAACCGTAATACGATTTTGAACCATTTTTATTCTATTATTAATTACAGACCTCCTAAACCACGCAATGTATTTCGATGCGATTTTTACTATAATTTAGAAAATTTCTTCCGAAAGGTTCATACATGCATATCATAATAGAGAAAACCCCGAGAACACCCGTGCGAAGCCAGTGCCGTTCGCTAGTTACGTATAAACAAACTTACAGTAGGAGATATATTTCCGGCCATCCGTCCAACACTTCCTGGAACAAACAAAAAAACTCGTTAGAAGAGAAAATAATACATTTTTCGCCATGTTCTCGTGAAAGTTGACAAGTAACGTAAACTGCAGTCGTGAGGTCGCACACGATCCTGCGACGTGCGTGACGAAGACTGTCGCACAGCGTAGACGAGGGGTTACGTGACAGCTATTGTGCGTGTAGCCACTGAGTACAGACGATATACACAAAATAGCGAGCACTGCTTGAAACTGCTTGACAATGCCTGTAAACGTAACGTCAATGTGTGCATGACAAAAAAGGTGCGTTGTTCTCAGTGGACTTTGCTTGGGGCTGGCCGTTTTGTACTTTGTATCTACACTAAATAATTAATTGGCTAGATAGACCACACAACTGGTATATCGCCCGCAGTGAGGTTGACGGGAGGGGAACGTTTTAGGGGTTGTTTCGGGTCAGGGAGCTCTAGTGTGTTCCCGCGAATTGTTATCAAGTGACATTTCGCGGAACAAAATGTTGCCTGACACGCGCCGCTCCCCGCGGTCAGCCCTGAAATATCAGCTTATAATTTACTCCTACGGACTACGCTTTACCTACGAAACCGAACAACTTAGCTTAAATGCGTTATTTACGCTGACAACTGATTTGTCTCTAATCCGTCTGCCGAGTATGCAAGTTCCAGTTTTAGACGAGATTAAAGGATGATGGTGGCTGATGATGGTGCGTTTCTTTGACATGAGAATGTTCGACTTATTTTTAGATAAACGTAAAGTTACACTAGAGTACGGAAGCTGAAGCGTAGACGAGTAGGACAGAGTAGGTCTGGAGGCAACGTAGACGCGACATCAATGGAGAAAAGAAGTACTCAGATGAAAACAAGAAAAAATAACGAGATAGAGCGTAAAATATACTAAAACACCTAGTATGTGATTAACGTTTTTAACGAGATAAGTGAAAGCTAGTCTTGTTGTTACTAACCATTATCGAGTCGAGCATATCATTATCACGCAATCTCTCCTTCGTCTAAACGCGGAGAAAGTCGAAAACAGTCGAAAAGGAATACGATAGAAGGGTCGTGTACGAGATTAGGTAACGAAGTCACGTCCCAGCCATCCGTAAGCCGTTTTACGACGCCAAATTACTGGCCACTTGGAAACAGAGCAAAGAAAATACCTCGTCAGCTATGCCCAGACCGATTCGTAATACTTTGAGCTACGCTGTCCGGGCGGCGACTGAGTACCACAATCTAGACCAGAACTAAACCGACGAGCGATCGATAAATATGGGTAAGTAATGTTTGATAGCCAGCCTAGATCTAGGTCTGATGAAATCCGAGCCAAATGTGGTATAACTCGCATTTGAGTTGTGGCCAGAGGGGTTTGTGGAGGACAAACAGCATTCTCTCAGTGAAAAACCGTGAGGCTAGGGACATGGTATCCAACTTAATTAGTGTTGTGAACGGAACTTTGTTTAAAAGCTTTGCGGTTGTGTTGCATCTAAAGTTGAGTTCGTGTCTATTATATAGTGTTAATCGTGTACCTATAGATTAGGATGACAGTATTAAGCTAATAGTCGTGTAACCGTGTTTATCATTTTGTGATTATAATTTTAAAAATTGCATGCGAGCTGTATTTCTCAACGTTGACCAGTATTTGTACGATTACCTTCATTTTCCCACCTTCCAACAAAAAGAAAAAAGTTCAGTTGTTAACAGTAGTGACAGTATCGTTAAACGTGCAAACAATAAGCAAGCCGCGATCAATCGGTGCGCGGGCGTGTGTAACTCGTGGGCGCTGGCCGTGTACATGCTGTCACTTTTGGATGAGCTCCTGTGTCGGTTCCTTTATTTTCTCATAGCTTTTTGACGTTTGATAAGAGGATAATTAATCCTACTTCTCTCAGGTCTCGGAAAACCAAACCAACAGAGGGAAATGAACAGTGTTCCAGGTAAATGAAGTTGCGGAGAAATGGTAATAGACTGTGAGGGTGCCATAGGTTATCTTACGTCATCGTGTACAAGAAAAATTTCACTTTATTGGAGTACCAACAGCTATATAAAACATAATAAATGTTATATTAGAGTCAATAAGCCAATTCCAGGGCCTCGCTAGTAATAAATAATAGTAAACGTTAAGGAGACCCACAAACCGTTGGTCTGGCACAAAAAATAATAATTTACCCAAACTTCGAATTTTCGCAGCGAAAGTACTTACATATCCTCTTGTGTGAGTTCTATAAGTAGAAAAACAGCCGCAGTTTCGCTTTTCAGTCACATTATAGTCACCAAAAAGAAATGACTTTGAAGTTAATAACTACTTCATCATCATCATCATTACGGCCCATAAACAGTCCACTGCAGGACTAAGGGCCTCTCCCACGAAAGGGGAGGTTATTGCCGTAATCTCCACGCTTGGCAGGCGGGTTGGAGATCACAGTATTATAAATATAACAATGGAAAACGCTGCTGCCCATTTTCCAGCCTACGGAGACTTAGATTTATTCCTCTAAACATTAGTCGCCTTGTACGACACCACACGGCCTACTTAGTATAGATAAATTATAATATCTATATATACAAGTGACTGGCAGACATTGGCACTTGATCGTGAAGAGTGGAAGAATCGGGAGGAGGCTTTGCCCAGCAGTGGGATGATTCAGGCTAATATAATAAATCATAATAAAAATATACATATTATGATTTATCTAGTCGAGCCTGTTTTACCAGCAGCTTGTCGGCGTGCCCCCTGCAGTTTCTGTGAATAGCAACTAATCGTATGACATGTTTGACAGTCGTGAGCGGCTGTAGCTCGGTCGTTCATCATCTTAAGCACATTGTGCAAGTAGCCAGTTGTCTGGCTGACGATTTGTTACAGTTTCATCATTATTGGCAAACCCCATTTTCATGTTCTTATAGATTGTAATAAGTAGCAGTTATTAATGAGTGCCATTGAAAAATATTTAATTGTTGTATGGGGTTGGTTTAGCGAGATTGACCAATGTCTTCCGTCGTGAACACTGGGACTGGTTGAACAAGTGTAGGAAGCCGATTGGCACACCAGTTTATTACCTTATTTATAATAATATTTTAGCCAATTTTAGATCACGTTACAACAAAAGCCATATAATAGCGGGAACAATCCACTGCTAAACTTGAGGCTCCTTCGCATTTATCTAGGGATTTTCGATAATCCACGCTTGGCAGGCGGGTTGTTAACATTTTCTGGTCTACGGTGGGTTGAGCTGGTTTGTTTCTACTAGGCCATTATTCGTCTTTTACGACACGCGTTGGTGTAAAGTTAATTGGTCATCTTAGTCCTCACAGTAATAACTATCTGTTTTTGTGAGTGTCATCCATGTATTGTTTTGTATTATCCAAAGAAAGCAACGTAATCACGCTCTGAATGCGATGTATTTATGTTTGAATGAATAAACGCAGACGTTTGAAACAATTCACAAGTTTTATTTCGATGCGTTGTGTTGGACTACACGCAGGGCACGCGTCACTCTGCCCTACAAAATGACACACACACCAAATACCCTACCTGATGAAGAATGGTAACTATCTATTGTTATCGCAAAATCTACGCACTATTTTTAGAACGGCTATAATCTGCAGCAACAACCCCTTCGGGTTATTCTCAAAGACACAACGAATACGTACTTTAGCGTGGCAAAGTTTTGGGCACTTAGACATTCCTCTGCCTGCCAATTATCGCGTCGCAACACTGCGGGCGGTTAACTGGGTAATTGTGACAAATTTACTCGACTGAACAGCTAATCGTCGGTAAGCGGTAAAGCGCGGCCACCCAGCAATTTGCGCTGTTGGAAAACACTCAATGAAATTGATACGTTTCAGTTGGTTAAGTAATTCTGTCAATCAGTGGTTGACTGCCTATTTGTTAGGTATGTCTGTCTGTATGCATAGCAAGGTATTTTCTTTTTCTTATTGGTAATAAACTTGCATTTGACCACATCACACCTTATGGGAAACGGCGATGTGTTGCCGTTTTCACTAAACTTAGAAACCGCCTATGTATTACTTATCTCAATTTGGACGTTGCTAAAACTAGTTAAGATGGAACTTAGGCCATTCCTAAGTTTGGTTAAAAGGGCCGGTAGCATGCTTCCCTAGAAGATACCTATTCACTCTAGACTTTAAGACCTCAAAGGTATATTTTTCGGGGAACACTGACGCAGGCAGAGAGTTCCAAAAGTGGACTCAAATCACTTGCCAAATAAGGTTTCACGTCAAGTAGGTAAATATTCTCCAGGTATCAACAATACCTATTAAAGTCTGAAATTATGATTATAAACTAACTAATTGTACAAAGATAGGTACAAAAACTAGCTAGGTTAATTATAAACATGTTTTGACTCACCTTAAAGTCATGTCAAGGTAATCGTTTAAATAACCTGTATTACACCGTACACGAATATCCACTTACTAGCTAACGTTATTGCATCGGCATGATAATGTTACTATTTTCTTTCAAACTACTTTTCTCCTATCGCCTTCGATGGAGATTACTTACCTATTATTAAATTGAAACCGGTAATTAGACGGATTTTAAATAGTATTACTTCGGAGCGCCGTTGGCCGAGCGGTTAGGGTGTCCGACTCGTAAGCGAGAGGTACCGGGTTCGAATCCCGCTGCGGCCATGTACCAATGACTCTTTTCTGAGTTATGTACCTACATTAGTTGAAAACTAACCGATGCTCTTACAGTGAAGGAAAACATTGATGAAACCTGCAAATTCAGGCAACTGAATTTGTAACCATGATCCAATATGGTCAGGAGGTCAAATGGTAGTCGCTCTACTGTAATTACCTGATCGCCAAATCCTGGATCATGGTCAAGGCGGACCCCTGACCCTCGTGCTCGAGAGCACAACTAGGACATTAACGCCAAGATGACGGAAGCTCTAGGGGTCTCATATGGTACAGGTCTAATAACGTTAATAATACAAGTTAGGGTTTAAGTTAAAAAATATCTCGCATCAGGCAATAATGAAGGTAACCTAATATTGATACAGTATCAGTTTCCACATAGCCACAAATACGCAGCAGTTCGCACGTGTTTAAACAAATGAACCTATTGAGCGTGTCAACAGTTTTAAAGAACTACAATTTCGAGTCAGACCCGCGGTTAATATGGGTCAAGTTTGCAAATGGCGAGATACCTACGTTTGAGCAACGAGTGTGCGCACGCGCACTCTTTGGCAACGTTTTAATTATTTAGACCGTTATTTTATTTTAACCTAATTTAGATTAATTATCAGATAAAGATTCGTTGTCTCTGCAAGTGATTTAATAGAGTTTTAGTGCCGTATATTTTTTTTCATTGCGTGGTTCCTATTTATTGTATACTAGTGGACCCGGCGCGACTTCGTTCGCGTACACCTACTTTACTCCTACCTACCCTCTTTCTACTTGCTTATAAACCTTCCTCTTGAATCACTCTATCTGCTGTTGAAACCCGCATCAAAATCCGTTGCGTAGTTTCAAAGATTTAAGCATACAAAGGGACATAGGGACAGAGAAAGCTACTTTGTTTTATACTATGTAGTGACAAGACACAAGAAAATATACCTGGCAAAAAGTTTAGAAGACACAACAGCCCCATTTTACGGGGTCGGCAGCGCGTGGGTAATACCCCTGGTATTGCAAAAGGCCATAGGCTGCGGTGGCTGCTTATAAACAGACAGGCCGTAAGCTTGTTTGCTACCTTAGTTGTATAAAAAAAAAGTTGTAGAAGCAATAGGGGTTTGGAACATTGTGGTAAGTGGAACAATTATGTCTACCCCTATGGGAAAAAGGCATGACTGTGCTATAAATATTCATTTCTGTTTTGAAGCCACCCAATAATTATCATAGCGTTTAAATGTTCGATGAAATATTCTAAGTACGCCTTGATCATGATCTAGATTTTGGCAGATCACATAATTAAATGAAATATTACGAAACATTACGATTAAATATTCTAATATGTGCACATATTAACACATGGATCACATTTAGAATAAACACTAGAAAATTGACACAGACCTTGACCAGCGGTAACCCCTTGGGAGTACACCAACTTACAATTTGTTACAGACTATATAGCCTGAAAAGGTCACAAGTTAAACTGGTGCGAAGTACAACTATTTAAAAATCGATTCTCGTCGAAGACTATACGAAAGAACTTGACAGTTATTTAATAAAACGTCTTTCGGGGTTGTATAAAAAGGTTCACATCTCACCACTTAGATAACCCATAACAGTCAACTGGTGGACTTGAGTCTTCTACACACCAGTGGAGGGTTTTGTTAAAATCTTCACATTTTAGCAGACAAGAGATTTAGTACACAATTCGTTAAGCCTGATTAATTCCCTGATTATTATAATCTGGACGCCTATAAGGCTAGAGTGAGAAGGCTGTTCCTAGACAGGCTTGCTCTATCTTCGGACGCATCGACACTTACCACGAGGTGAGATGGCAGTAAAATGCCTGGCCATAGTCCAATACCAACATAAATATTCTATCCTGCCAAACATGCGTACTATTTTCTATTAGGAAAGAAGAGATTATATATATAGGTAGATATAAAAAATGTTTAATAAACAAAGACAAATATAACAAATTCCCTCATCCGGCTTCTAAACCAGCCAACGAATACAGTCTGTGTTCCAATTCCAAGTCGTTCCGATACAATCTGTCTCACACGCTGCTACAGCTTCATTCCGCTGGATTTCGCGTGCCGAGTGACGACTGATTATACAGTAAGTAATTGGATTACTTATAGGTAGGCTGGTTACTTATAGGTAGGTTGGCTTACGTAAAAAATATGTTGATACCACTTATTAAAATTGGCAATTACCTATTTACATATAGCAGTAGTTGTGAAGATAAGTTTCATTGGTGTGAATAAACAGACGAGACTTTATAGGTTTGTTTTATTGCGATTTTTGTATTGCGCAAGTAATTTGTGGCTTGTGTGTCTAAATATAATAAATAGTAACATAAATATCTTGGACAAATTCATACAGCGCCAACTAGCCCCAAAGTAAGCAAAGCTTGTAAGGGTGGTAGATTACTGATAAACTACTTATATAATTTTATTAAATTTACACTTATCATACAAAGGCTTGTGATTTTGCTTTCTTTTTGCAATATTTATCATATTTACTATAATTATCAATCTATAGTAAAATTACCGTTAAGATCACAATTTCACAGGCAACAAAAACCACATGACCTTTCTCAAGTAGCTAATACTTAAGATAAATCTGTGCTACGGTTAATTAACTATTCTAACGTCAATAACTTAAGAGAACAATAGCTGCAATGTATGGAGGAATAGTCTACTGCAATATTGTGTTGTATGGGTTTAAGCTAGAAATATTCATTCAATTAAATGTAACTAGTAAAGAATCCTACGTAATGCTAAGCAGAAATCGTTCGAAGTATTATTCTAAACTGAAATCAACGCAAATATAAATCGTTTGACAATGAGTTTCTCTGAAAAAAACGTCAAAGTTTATCGATCGGAATTGGCCGTGTGGTGTCCAGTAGAGTAGAATAGCGCCAACTTCTTACCTCGTGGGAGTCGTACAAGGCGACTAATCTTTTCGTCGTAAAATATCTAGTCTGTAGGCTGGAAAAAGGGCAGCAGAGTTTTCTATTATTAAGTATATTTACAACACTGCGATGTCCAACCAGCCTGCCAAGCGTGGAGCTTATTTCAATAATCCTTTTCTTTCGTGGGAGAGGCCCTAAGTCCTGCAGTGGACTATTATGGACTGCGATAATGATGTTAGCAAGCCAGACGCACCCATCAACAAGTTGTCGCTCAACCTAGAACGCTTGTATAAGCCTAGTTTTTCGTTTTGTAATCCCTATAGCTCCTTTTAATGTGTCATCATCATCATCATCTTGGCGTTAATATCCTAGTTGTGCTCTCGCGCACAAATGGGATGGCTACATGGCTGCAGCGGGATTCAACCCGGTACCTCTCGGTTACGAGTCCGATACCCTAACCGCTCGGCCATCGAGCTTCTTTTAATGTGTGTACCTACAGAATAAAACACCGAACATAACAAGAAAACCTATGAAACGGTTTCTCATCTAGCAAAGTTAACTGGACATTGTTCTAGCGCAATATGAGTGCATTTTGTCACGCTCTGACCGCTCGCGTTTCAGTTTACAAACACCGTTATCGGCGGCCTTATCAGCAAATAAAGTTGCACATTTCCGAGAAATGACGGTACAAACGTGAGGCGGTTCTGTCGCTTTATTTATTTCCCATCCGGTGGAGCGTCGGAGGCTTAGTGGCTAGCGGGACCGACTCGGAAGCGAGAGGTACG
The DNA here is from genome assembly GCA_905147135.1 of Blastobasis lacticolella. Classification (NCBI taxonomy): domain Eukaryota; kingdom Metazoa; phylum Arthropoda; class Insecta; order Lepidoptera; family Blastobasidae; genus Blastobasis; species Blastobasis lacticolella. Next base: position 4,551,688 of record LR990042.1, on the reverse strand, counting down.
GAGTTCGATCCCCAGTGCCGGCGTGTAGCGGCCTTTTTCTGATGTATGTAGTTGTATACTAACCAATGCTCCGGTGAGCGAATTACATCGGAATAAAACCTACACATTGATCCAATCAGGGGCCAAATTCGATATTTTTTCTAGCTACAAATCTCCATTAATAATGACGTTGAAATGTCTATTGTAGCCAATACATGATTTCTCAACTATCTTCGCCAGTCGTATATTGTAGAAGATATATTTTAGTGACGTTGTAACACAGTGTTTTGGCTAAAGGAAATGTCAAATTTGAGATGTCACAACGCAAGAATTTACCCCCTGGTCAAGTTCCACCATTAACAGGATCACGAAGATTTAGTGGCTCCACTGTAATTACCTAATCTGCAAAATCCTGGATCATGACCAAGGCGGATCCCGAACTATCGCGCGCGAGAGTACAACCGGCATATTTACGCCAAGGTGATTGTTTTATTGATTTCCCATCCGGTGTGCGAACGCCGGCAAAAACCAAATGGTTACACCAATTTGCTGGTTATGACGGCAAGAAATATTTCCACCATATCGGTCTTTCTATACTGCGGTGTGATATTGTTAACCAGGCCAATTGGTCTTGGTCTCCAAGGGGTGCCTGCGAAGGTAATCTTCTATACAGAATCAGGTGTCTAGAGAAACTGGCACAGTGCCGCTTGGTGGGAAAGTTGCATAAATCTAGAAGATAAGTATTATTGTCTAGTGATAATAGGCGGCGCGTCGGTGGAATGCCCAAGGTGTTATTCTTTGTCGCACTTATGGCAATAAACATTTAAAAGCAGTTCATTATTGCGTCAATAGTAGAAAGATACGGCGGTGGTTTCTGGATAAGGGCTTAGGTGAAATAAGTGTGACACATATTTCTTACTATGGCCAGTAACACTGGGAATATAATATTTATTTACAATTATGTTTATGATCTGTTTAAACTGACTTGTCTTATTTGGTGAACATGCTACGTATATTGTGTATATATGTCGAGAATTATATAATAACATATAATGGGAATTTCAACGAATGCTACTGCACATTATTCATTCAAATACATAATTTCCTTAACCAAATAAGACAAGTCAGTTTGGACAGATTATAGGTAACTTTCATACAAAATCATAAAAAGAAACTCGTAACTAGTTTTGCAGAATAACTGGCCTACTTTTATAGTGTAATCTTCGTCCGCTCATTTAAGTTTCCCGCGGAAAAACGGGCGGGATACTACGAGTTATTCTGATACCTATGACTTGCAAAATGTCATCAAAATCCTGACATATTTTTTTTCGGGAAGGAGTACCTAATCTTCGTATGAACCAAAAATAAAATAATCTTGGCGTTAATGTCCTGGTTCTGCTCTCACGCACGAGGGCCTGGGGTCCACCTTAAACATGTTCCAGGATTTGGCAGATCAGATAATTACAGTGGAGCAACTGCCATCTGATCTCCGCGACCCTGCTACCCGAGGAACCTTACCAGATTGGATCATTGTTATACATTCAGACGCATTACTGTGCAGGTTGTTTTCCCTCACCGTAAGAGCATCGGTTAGCATTCAACTAATATACATAAATCAGAAGAGAGTCGTTGATGCCGCCGGAGTGGGATTCGAACCCGGTACGTCTCACTTACGAGTCGAATGCCTTAACCACTCGACCACCGACGCTCCAACATCTAGGTACTTAGCTGTAACCAAAGCCGAGTTCACCATCAGAAATTAAACACGGCTTTAAATTAGACATGGTATCCCAGTCTAATTGCCGGTTAGACTGTTTCATGCCCTTTGCCCTCGCTCCGGTTGCGCGTAAAAGCCAAGATCGGTCTAGTTAGAGTCAGAGAGTACGCTCGGAAATATGAAAAGATATCGCCCGTTAGTTTACGGTAACTCGTATTGTGGAGCGGCGTTTCGGAGTCTGTGGTTAGCATAGACCCTGTTGCACCGTCGCGTAGTTTGCTCATGACGTCATACTGTGCAGGTGGGATATTAGCATTTAGTACATGATACAGAATGTTGAATCGTCGAACGGCAATACGTCAATACTATCAAAAAAATTATATCAGTTATGAAGAATCAAACTCTCGTTAAGTATTTAAAAAATACTGCAGGTATTTTTTATTATTTCAACACTTCATCTGCCAATGACACCATGCATAGTGCAATAATATTGTGCATTAATGGTTAAGGAGTCCGACTCGTACCCCGAGGTACCGGGTTCGAACCCTAGTGCCACCGCGTACCAATGACTCTTTCCTGAGTTATGTACATTAGTTGAACTCTCACCGATACACTTACATCGTGATGAAACCTGCACATTCAGGCAACTTCATGTGTAGCCATGATTCAATCTAGTCAGGTTCCCCTGTTAACAAAGTCACGGAGGTCAAATGGTGGTCGTTCCACTGTAATTACCTGGTCTGCCAAATTATGGATCGTGGTCAAGGCGGACCCCGGGCCCTCGTGCGCGAGAGCACATTAACGCCAACATAGGATGTCAGTACCGACATATTTTATTTGCTATTTTTTAAACTAACTCCTATTTGTGGTATGAACAAATCTGCTACCGAATACAATAAACAAAAACAGTAACAATGACAGCCATTTCACGTCATTGATCTTTATTAAATTCCCTGCTACTATATCTACCATTATAAACAAACGAAGTTTATGTCGGCCGCTAATATTTATAAAAAATATCAGATCTCAGACAATTCTCTCACTAACAACATGCATGAAGGAATACTCAGTCAATTAAGTCATCTATTATGAACTATTTTCAGTACACTCCAATCAATTATTACTGTATCTGTATGTAGCTTTTGCTCTTTTTGATTTAACGCCACAGCTGCTACACGCCTCTAATAAGGCCTAATGAATAGTGTAAAACGTCATGGTATAGTCGTATATTACACACGCACGTTTGCAATTACGTATGCCATTACACCGTGACGAAGAGGTTGTCATATCGGATAACTTTAACGTGGTGGAATCGGACCTAAGCTATAGGCCCCCTACACACGTAGCGAGCGTTTCGCTGACACAGTCTTCGATCAGCAGTTAGTGGTTATCGAAGTATACAGCACATGACTAATACCCCCCTAGGACCGTCATTGTACCTAGATATAACTAACCTAGGTACCTCAATCGTTACACGTGAGACAGTAGGCGCCTGCTAAATGGGTCAACTAGAATCGACGTTCAAAAGACGCCAACGGGATATGTTCGGCAGGCATCGTATTTAAATTTATTCTATTTTTGGTTCTATTGTAAATAAACAGTATTATCTGCAATGATAACTGCGGCTCTACATGATTTGTAAGCATAGTAGAGATCATCTCTTAACATTGTCTCAAGCCTATTTTTCATACATCCAAACAACCAAAAGTCGCACAGACTCGTCAATAAATCAAAACAAAATAACAGATATGAAATCACGCAATTAGCCACAAATTTTTTTCTTCAGTTTTGTGAGCAAATAACCACAAACTAATAATTACAGTTTTATTTTCCCACTTGTTTACAACGATGGATAATATATGATCAAACGAACTTGCAAGTGAAGTTCGATCGATATTATATGAGTACGCTTCATTCGAAGATATAATTTACCATGTAGTCCTTCTATCCTGCAGGCAACTTTCGCACGTTACATTTTAAAAGACACTAAATTGACTTTTTTACCTTTCTTCTACCTACATACCTGTTCGTTCGTCATTCTTTTATCGTGCGCGGCAACGAGCACTAGTCTAGAATTATTATTGTTACGTTCTACATTTTGAAATTAACGTTTGTTCGTACAATTTTGAAAATGCCGAAGCGAAGCGCTTCTGAAAAAGAAAGACAGCCTGGCAATAACAATTACAGTTTTATTTTCCCACTTGTTTGCAACGATGGATAATTGGTACGAGACACACCATTCAACAATCCCCTCAGAGAAGAAACTAAAACCGCACAAAACTCGCAGCTCGATTACCATTCAAACTGACAAATAAACCTAATCCTACATAGCACGGGGAACCGTTGGCACCGATTCTAACTGTAGCATTAGATATCTGGCGTAACCCGTAACTGTTCCGAAGTGGACCGACCACCGTTGTAACGTTCCGTGTAACTGCTATCACTGATACGTTAACGTGGTTACGACGTTTACGAAACGGTAACCGAGCCATGAGCAAAAGTTTAAAGCCGTAGTGCGTCGACAAGCATGTTGTTAGTGTCGTATGCGAATGAGGCATGAATTAACCTCTGGTAGGGCCAAATGAGCTTCTGGTAATGCTAACCAGTATTTCTCTGTTATCTGTGTACAGATTTTAAATTGTTCTTTTCATGTTCTTCAGGTTTTTAACGTTATTTGTACGGTGATGGAAATTATCGAGAAGATTATCGGGTGTTGAAGAAGAATTCTCAATACAATACAAATACAATAATAAAACCTATGAAAAACAAATTAAAACAACAATCTGATCACTTGTAACTTGTAAGTAGGTACTTGAAAGCGTCAATTATTTTTTTCATGTATGGGAATAAATGGGAGAGTCGCAGATTAGAGGGTATATATCAGTCGCAAATTTATTTTTATTCCCTGATTTTCCCTGATTTGGGGATTTGGGATGAGTACGTTATCGTTACTTATCTAAAATAATATATTCTTCAGGTGTAATACGTCGTCAAAAAATAAGTAAGAAATCCATCAATTGTATGAAATAGTCACGTGTAATATGTAAAAAGAGAAAATGTCAGTACTTAATTGACTGCAACTAAAATAAGTAAATTATTAGCAGAGTTACTTACGTAAAGGTGTTTTCCGCAAAGATAATAATAACTTCGACCGTGACTTTTCACGAAGCATAATGTAAAAGTTCTCCTCGTTATAAATAATTTTAATAACTTTGTTATTATTGAAGTAGGTACGCTATTTTTCTTAGTATTCTCCTTTCGTTTAAGTAAAGGTCGACTTACAAAAGTCCATCTATCAACTGGATCAGCCAAGAATCGAGAGAAGGTCTTTGGTAAAAGTAATAAATCAGTTTAAATTGTAATAGTGAGACAAGCTCAGACTGAATCAAAGAGTAGGTACATAAGGTAATCTAAGGACTAAATATTTGAATTACCTATACTTCCAGACACTGAAATGAAAATAATATAAGTAAATAGAAATGTCAACGAAGGTTTGTCGCTAACTCGGCCACTACTGCGCATAACTCTACTACTGCGCAATAACTCGTTGGGTGTCAGATACTATATGGCCAATAGATGTACATTTATCCATTCCGGGTACAAACTGTCAACATGTCAATATCGGGTATACTTTTTCTTTATTTTCTATGACAAATTTCCATACTGCCAACTGACGTTCGAAAGTCGAAAGGGGCACGCTCGTCGCGGTTCATCTGATGCAAGCAAAGGCGGCTCGCGATACAGCCACGGTGAGAGCACCGTAACCTTGATACGAAGAAAGCGCCCGAAGAGACGCCAATTAAACGGAATACTACGGAATACGAATACATAGATGCATGCCAAGGAGAAATCATGCCGCCTCGATACAGATTTGTCACTCACCATGCGGAGACAATACCACAGGAAACGAAACAGTTCGTAATTTGAACTCAAAACTGTGTTCTTGGAGTTCGCACAAAGGGTTTGCCACGTTTTACTGACAATTTCAGTGCACAATATTCTATACTTATATAGGATTTCACTGTTTTCGTAATATGAAATGTGTATATTTTATTATACAGATTTGTGGAAACTCTTAACTTTTGTGATAGGTATTTGTGTAGGGTACATTATGATAACTTGCGTCCCATAATAAAGAATTCACTCCTTTAAAATCGTTTTACGAGCAACATTTCTTTTTCAAATAAATTAGGTAACTTTACATAAATATAATATAGTAATTATGTCCCATGGTCGATATGATCAAACCATCTGTCTGACAACGAGTTACAATGTTGATCAACAAACATAACTAAGGTCAGTGACTCACTGTTAAAATAATATTACACATAGTAGTTTGCATTACCGTAAACCTAAAGTTTCTCTCTTATTATCATACGTATCGATGACTCATTGTTTGTTGTACAATTATATCAATTGTAGACATTTCTTGTGTTTTATATAATGAATGACTTAACTCAAGTGTTTAATTGGGATTACTCACGTACCCTTGACATTTCCTATTTTAAACGCTATTTACTTCCTATTTTGTGTTTTGTTATTGCTTGGTCTATAGCATGCCAATATGACGCTATTTTAAAGTTACGCAACTGTTAGCTATTTATCGTTCTAAAAGGAATTGGTTTTCAACCGCCTTGGCTCAACCTTTATATTGCGTACGGATATAGAATAGAACATACGTTGTATGCGAGAATCTGGACAACTTAAAGACTACATTGAATATGCTAGGCCTCAAGTGCCTGGCAAGTCTTATCCATTCCCGTAGAAACCACATTGAATTTCAAAAATAAGTTTTGTGCTATTAAATTTTATCTTAACCCTTTGCACATAGTGTGCCACATAATGTTTATGTTAATTAGCTACTATATTGTAAGTTACCATGTAAGATTTTGTACAAATAGCTCAGAGCTGCACAGCTGGAGCGCAATTATAAGCATTGCCTGTGAATTTTCATTATAATTTTATGATATCCTTTGCGGCCCAGCTATTGCAAATAGATCTTGCATAGAGACGATCCGCAGCGATGAAGCGCGAACATTTAACGTAATTGAACAAGTAGTGTTTACGATAAAAGTTATTCCGACCGCAAAGTTTTCACGCTGCATTACGTTTGCTTCTTGCATTTTATTGTTAACCGGCGATTGTGATCCGGCGCGACTTCGTTCGCGTGTAGTCCTACCTCATAAACCCTCCTCCTAAATTATTGTATATATTGTTTAAAGGATAGTAAGCGTACATACACAAACACACATACAGAGGGACAGACGGCGGGATGCGACTTTGTTGAAGTAAAGACTGATATTTGTATAGTTCTACTGAAAGTTTATAGGATTTTACTGGACTTAATCGTTGTAATACTAGAGGCAGATGTAAAAAGGCACTAACTTTATATCAAGGCCCGAAAATTTACCACTACGGACACCGTGAACTAGTGAATTCTATTCTGCAGAATCCTGTAAACCTACTATAGTGCCTAAGTGCCGCTATGAGTGATTTACGTCGTCATGGTAATGGATATTCTCTAAAAAATGGCTATAGGAAGGAGTAAAATGGGGTAACTTTGATATGCGGGGAGTTACTTAGACTCACTTTTCTGTGATACGTTCTAAGGGAAAAGGTAGCTGATTTACAGTATTGCCACTTATCGGGGTTGTCCCATAGAGCGTGCTTTGTTTCATATGAAGGAAAAAGTGATTGATTAATTTGGCCCCAGGACATTAAAGTACCTACCTCACCCCATTATACCAGTTCTGACTATCATGCCAGCTTGAGGCGACATTCTTACCGTAAATCCTCTCCAATCAACTCGCCTCAGATCTACTGGACCTTTAGAAAGACGGGTCCGTAACCACACTCGTAATACCTAACCAAAAATGCATTAGCCATAACTGTAACCATAACACCACTATCCCTACCTTCCGTCCCATTCTCTCATCTACCATCGTTACCGTATATATTGTCATCTCACTCTGCCAGGCCCATCGGTCATCCAGCTGATAATGCCGCCATTCAAATGGGAGCATTCGCAATTACTCATAGCGGTTCATACCATTTGACGCGTTTACTTTCACCGCGTTCGCACGCGAATCCGTAATGTGATGTCATTACGACTACTTATCCGGTTTGATAGGTAATTGGTCGCTGGTAAATACGGCCTAGTGGACATGTATGAGACGATTAAGTAGTTGCTTTGCAAACTATCAAGAGGGTATGTAATCTACATATCATGCGAAGGAATCTGTCATTTGTCAGCCAGACAGTACCATCACCAGTATTAGGTGGACAGCTTGACTGTTTATCTACAAAATAACATAAAAAATTCATACAACCTCTACGAGTATCTGACTGGCCACGCTTCGTCCTAAGACTTGACGCTTTAGAAATTATCTACAACGGTTGTGTTATGTTTTGCTTTAAACTGAAAGTTCACAACTAAACAGTAAATGTGTACTTTCTGACAGGAGCTGTTGGATAAAAAAATAATTCAATTATTAGAGTTTTTCACTTCTACGATTAGTTTTCATATATACATCATACGTTCCCCATTTGTTGATGTCCTGCACGTTCCATCAGGCGGACCGGCTGACCATGTGCCTGCCTAGGCAATAAAAAAATCATCAATTCATATCATCACCGAATCTGATGTACCAAATTCGGTAACACGACCTAGCACAACGCACACGGTGACAGCAAAATGGCCGTGATCGCGTCACGCGAGTCGCATAACTAATTTGCAATGTCAACAAATTTTATTATCGATCAATCTGAGGCCGTACGCAACTAAAATCGAATTACTAAACCCGACAACGGCACATCGACGCCGTCACGTCGCATGTACAAAAAGCAGCAAATCAACCTACCCACCACGCATCACTATGGCTGTGCGTACTAAACGGAAACGGTCCAAAGTCTGAAGAGGGTAGGTTGTGATTCTGATTTATTTTTGTACCTATAAAATGTAAATTTATAGCTTTTACCTACATGACTGACATCATCAGCTAACTGCAGTCCATACCTGAACATATGCAACTGGCCTCACAACTTAGACTGGTCCTCAGTTTTGCATTCAGCCATTGCCAGCCATGTAGCGCTGATCGTCGTCACCTCATCCAGCCTCGGAATGTCCTGGACATCCTCATTCAGTGGCATATTTACCATATGATCAATATGGTAAAATGGCCCAGGGCGACCAATTGATAGAGACAGACCCAGCTAATCTCTCCTAGTCCTCTTGGCTCACCCAAGATTTCGAAATTCCTAAAAATACTATTTATATGGCCCAGGGCTGGACTAGACCTGAATATGCCCTTGGTCCCGTCGTCGTCTCTCCACTCGACAAAACATTTTTACCCCTATTATCGTCAAATCTATGACAAATATGACAAGAGATTCGTACTAAGTTTAAGTGTACACTTTTGGTACCTGCATTTAAGTAAAACCTGTTCCTATGACTCCAAGGTTTGCAGGTAGAAACAAAGGTAAATTTTTGTGTACAATAAAGAATAAAGAGATCGCTTGATGTCATTTCAGCTTGCAAATTAGAGGTATGTGGTTGCACTTCGGTTCTCAAAATGGCATCAAACCAATATATAGTAAGTTACATACTCATTTTATTCGATACCTTACGATTTTCTAAATAATAAACTTAACTTAGATACGTAAATATTGTCCCGCCTTATTTCCTAATCTAGTATGTAACGTAATATTAGTAAGACTCTGACTATCGATTATAATACGTTATCATTTTTTTTCAGATAATTAATTAAGTAAAACTACAACTTTTATTATTAATTTATTTCTGATATCAGAACGTGTAGTAAGATCGCTAATGGAGATAAATCCTAACTGAAACAAAAAAGAACATCTCTTATCTGTCGGATATTTCTTCACCGAATTATCAACTGAGGCGATCGGATTGAAGTAACTGTAACTTGCATTCCTGCCTAACGGACATGCCAGCCTTGGGCCAAGCTCCAGATTGAGCGGGGATCGTCAACCTTCTTTGTTCATTTCATGAAAGTAGAATTGCACTAAAAATATCTCTTAGATCTGCAATAATTAACAAATATGTATTTCGATTTTTAAATAAAAAGCATCATTTACGCTGTTTTAGTGTCAATAAAATCCATTAGTGAAAGTTTTCTCACGCCGCAATAAAGTTAATCAAAAACAAGTTAAATCGTCTTGATGAACGGTTATTACTAAAAATATTACAAGGTTTAGTGTAAAACAGCACTATTAATTTTTATTTCAATTTAACATATGCCGAAACAGGCAATAGGTACGTCTAAAATATGATGTTGCTATTTACAAAACTGTTAATTAGCCTTTAGTGTATAACATTCAACTATTTTTACAACATAACAACAGTTGGTCACAACTGACTGCGCAGAGAACTTATATTTGTGTTCGTGAGTTTGCAATTTTGAACAGGTAGGTAAGATACCTAGTTGGATATAATTTAGAAAGAAAGAAAGAAAGAAGACATTTATTACACGTAGACACCACGACACGACAATTAGGTACAACAACAAAAAAATGGTAATAAAAGTGCATAAAAAAATAAAAATTAAGTTAGGAAATTAAAAAAAACAGTTAACTATTCCCAGTGGCATTGTTGAAACTCCGTGTCGCGGCTTCCAGTGCAACTGGACCCACCCCCTCAGCATAATGTTGTGGCCGCTTGACGCGTACCGCAACGATGGTTTTCAGTGGGCCAATTTAGTTGCTTTACTAGCAAAAAAGTAACTTCTTGCTTAAAATACTTCCTTTTCTTATCACAGTGTCCGTCCAAAAAGAAATCTCTTCGGCTTAAGGACCTGGACCTTAATGCATGTGGTAGAGCTCTGTCAAGCCTCAGGAGTCCGCCTGGGTGAGAACCACCGCCGCGCCGTATCTAATTCTGCCGCCAAGCAACGAATGCTTGCATTATTGTGTTCCGGTTTGAAGGATAAGGCAGCCAGCGAAACTACAGACATGAGGCATTTCATCTTAGTCCTCACAGTGACAACGCACCTGCTGTTCTGCATTTATGTTACCTGCAACTCAAATGTTTGAGTTGTAGGTGTTGTGGGCGTCAGTTACCACTTACAATCAGGTGGGCTGTCTGATCGTCTGTCACTGAATAGCATAACAAAAATAGCAAAGGCTCCCCGATCTCAAAACTACATTTGTGATAGAAACCTATTATTTGCCTGTATTCCCGTTGTCCCCGTATGCGTGTCCCCGTCCAACGGGGACAGTGGTACTTTAATTAAATATTTAAAAAAACTTCCCGTTGTCCCCGTACTCTGTCCCCGTTATTATGATTGAATAAAATAGGCATAAATATTTAAAAATACTTCCCGTTGTCCCCGTACTCGGTCCCCGGTCGTACATTTTCCATTATTCTTACCATAGCACGTCATTATGGCTGCCGCATAATTCGTTGAACATTCGTGACTTGGCGTTCTTATTTTTTCACCTAAATTAATTTCATGGTAACACGGCAAAGACTCTGGCAAAGGGTATCGAATTATGTTAAAGCAATTTTCGACAGAGGTTGCTTGTTTCGAAGAACAGTTAGCGTTATGGTTTCCCTAGGCAAATTAAGTTAACGTTTGGTCTACGGTTGGGGAAACGTCGCCATTTTTGTTTTCTGTTTATTTATAAGCAGACGATTGGGCGAAAGGTTGCAGTTAGTTAGTTATGAAAGTATCCATTGTTTACTATCTCAATAAATCTTTTGAGTTGGTTTTTTATCTAAAATAAAAATCCATCGCAAAGGAAAAATAATATTTTAATGACTGCTTAGATACATTTTTCAGATTTATAAGTAGGTATGAACTGCGTTTGAAATTAAATGAAATACATTTATTTACACACACATATAAAACCACCACAAAACCAAAAAACCAAACCGAATAATGAATTTTGAATTGTGTAAAAATGGAAACAAAAATAAAATAAAGAATTGGTAAGTGAGGTGCATTTACCTTCTAAGACTCCTTTTCCTTTGCCCCAAATTAGGTAGATATTAGTTACTATCCTATGCTAAGCGTATTTTAGTTAGTGAATAGTAGTAACGTAGTTAAATTTTAAAAGAGACAAGTATTTGATAGTGTCTAGTTTTCGGTAGTAACATTAATCCTACCATAAGATTTCATGTAAAATTGGTTTATCAAGCCACACAAGCTAATCATCATCATCATCATATCAGCCGGAAGAAGCTTACTGCTGGGCATAAGCCTCCCTCAGAGATGATGATCTCCTAATACTTTTTCAAAATTAAAACGTTCTCAGTTATCATGAATGGCCAAACCCCAACAAGAGCTAGCTCTACAAACCCTACATTACGTAACTCAATTAAGGCCTTGCCACATACAAAGCTCGGCGCGAGCGCGGCGTGAGCGCGGTGCGATATTTGCTAGGCAACCATCGCGCGGCGCGATAGTTGCTAGGCAACCATCGCGCGGCGCGTTATTTGCTAGGCAACCATCGCGCGGCGCGATGGTTGCCTAGCAAATAACGCGCCGCGCTCGCGCCGAGCTTTGTATGTGGCAAGGCCTTTATCTTACGTAAAACAGACAAATATTTGATATTATCTAGTTTCGATAAAAACATAAATCACACGATAATACGCTCAACAATAAGATATTTCCCGCGAAAATTATACACCAGACCGCACCACGAGAACCCTGACCCGAAAAAAGGTTTCCGCTACACTGACGAAGATGTTAACTGAATAGAGATGCAACAAAGAGTAGGCAACTGCGAAGATACTAGTTACGTATAGGAGGCAGCATATCAACCTACCACCAGTATAAAATGAACTAAACTCGTAGATGACATTCAAGATCAAAAGTGTAAACAAATGGCGATTATAAAAAATAATAATGGATGTGTTTTTTTAATAATTAAACGATGATATTTGTCAATATTTCAGTGATTTTAAATAAGCCACCCTAGTGTTTATTTTTTATAGTGGCAATTTGTTTACACGTTTTTCCATCTACGATGAGCATCACTACGGATACGCGTACAAACTGAAGACGGTCTAACGTCTGAACAGGGTAGGTTGAGGTGCTGCCTTGTGTACAATAACAATTCGACAGATGTTCCGCTTATCAACAATGGAGGTGCAAGCTGTGAAGTATGTAGGTATGCTCATCATTTAAGTGTTACAATACCCTATATGTATAAAGTATAGGTGTTAGTGCCGAATGAGGTTATTCCGAGATTTTTAGACACCATTTTTTTTTTTTTTTTCAAATCAAAGTACCTAGTTTGCTATGATTAGATAATCACGCATTACGATTATTTATGTGACGTTAAAATACTTTTTTTTGAAGTATTTGTCATTTTATTTTATTTTCATCGATAAACTACTATTATATAATTTTTTTTTCAGAAGTACCCACAACTACCTCTGGCTCCAAATTGGCGGCAAAGCGAAAGCCCGTTTCGAACCCGCCAATCGGCGGGATCTAACTGATACGCACGAAACAATGCCGCGCGTTCCGTGCGGATGCACTCTTGCGCAGTGCGCGCATGCGTCGAGGAAACTATCCTGCGTTGCGACACCATGGACGGCTGCGTTCGCGGTATTTCGGGAGTCGTCCCTACATCTCGTGGCTTTGTACGTCAATTATTTTATTACATCGTAGGGAGGCACATGACACATGATGGTTTGATGCAAACCTAAGTAAGTCATCATCTCTTGGCGTCAGTCCCGGTGCTGACCTAAATAGACCCGTTTTTTAATTTTTACAGTCTTTTAGGGAATTATGTCTGCTTCTTGGTCGACATGGATTCGGGATTATTTTAGTATGGTCTCTACAATAGTTGTCACTTCATTTCCTAACTTTTGGGCTAGAATAACTAAAGTTAGGGGAACCATTGTTACGAAAAAAAAGATACATAACCGCCCTGTATGCCGTATGCCGAAACTCACTCAACGATTCACCGGACCTTCATCATTCGAACAGTACCCTCGCAATCTTTCCGACAACTGAAATAGGTAACTGGTAAGCCATTTATTCTCGGAACAACAAAATACCGACCAACATATCCACATAAATAAGGCAGGCGAACAAACGCCGGCACCATCACCCCAACGTTTATAAATGATATCAAATTAACCAACTTTATAGACCATTGTCCTGCAATCACATGTGAGAACCGGTGCTAATAGACACACGGTACTAACATTCGTCAGCTGTGCGTTTTGGACCTTGATTATTGTGAGAAATGGTCCGTTAACAGTCCCGTTCGCCGGCTGCTAATTAGGGTCATTTCAGTTCAGCAATCAGAGAAATGTTTAAAAGTAAATGTTAATTATTCCCCCTGACTACTGTACGTGACACTTGAAATGTTTGAAGCTTTGAGCTACTTAGTTGAGGTAGATAGCTGGCTTACAGTTATTCTTTCCTTTGCTCGCTTTTTGAAATAACTTTTTAATGTTGCTATTTGTCTGGTGAAGCTCTACTTTTCGTAAGTTGGTTTTAATATCAGGTAAACCTTTTACTGACAGAACCTTAGTTTAATTTATCTCTAGAATAAAGCAACGCCTAGAAAATATTCACGTTTACTTGTAGATAAGTAAAATAAAATTAGGAACAAAATCTGTTAAAATGCCTAAAATGTAAGGTTTTTACACATGTGCCACAAACTCTTTCTATAAACAACGAGTATAGAAGCGCATGTAGGCGATAATAATAAACCTGTTCCTCGAACTTCGAATGTACATTGCCAGTTAGATATTCAAATAGCTATATTATGACAAATTCAACTTTCCGGATACCCGTCCTATGACTTTCCAACGAGTTTTTTTTATAATCGCCCGATCGACCGTGAAACTTGTTCCGTTCGGACAAAAAGATGCGTGGGTACGTAAACACAAAATTGTATGGCATTCCCTCTTTCCGTTTATGAGCCGATGAACCATATAATTTAATATGGTCAACGACCAATTTCGAAAACGTTCTGGGGTTGAAGATGTAATTACCGAACAACTAATATGAGCTTCTTTGGTTCGGTTTTTGGGAATGAAACACATTAGAATTTGACTGAAAGTCACGCGCCCCGAATTAAAAATTGAGACTTTGTACATACTGGATTTTCAGAGCCTTTTAACAGACTAATTTAAGTGCTTCACTGTCCACAAACCACAATTGTCCTGTGGTCTGTGGACAGTGTACATAGTACACTAATTAATCAAACTTCATTGATCTTTCGTTTCAACTTGTTCATATAACTTTGTGACTACCGAGCCTTGATTGATTTCTTCGACCTAGAAGAACGCGACCTTCTCTAGCTTCCCACAAAATCACTGCTTTTACGTACATGCCAGCTCGTAATATATGAAACTATTTATTAAATCTACACAATCGTACGTAATAATTTGCTACTGAAAGGTAAGCGTTGAGAAAACAATAGGACGTTACGCAAGCTATCAATTGTCACCTTGGAGCCAGTTCACGCCTAAACACTGATCGAGGACGCATTGTGACGGACTGTAGAGGATATTGGATTTAATGATAAAGATTAGGGATACTACTTGAGGAGCGTCGGTGGCCAAGTGGGTACGGTATTCGACTTGTAAGCGAGAGGTACTGAGTTCGAATCCCACTGCGGCCACATGGCACCACGGGTACATACCAATAACTCTGTTCTGTGTTATGTATATTAGTCGAATGCTAACCGATGATGTGATGGAATCAGCACATTCAGGCGACTGAATGTATAACCATGATCCAATCTGGTCAGGTTTTTGTGGTAGCCTCATTCCGCCGGCCCCTTTCCGCCATCGGGAAACGCGATCCGGGCGAGCGCTTCATCCTTATGTCGTGGATCGTCAGCTACCCGCAAGAGCCGCTTTGGTTCAACCTTTATGATGCGAACGGCTAAGGAATGGAACGCGTTGCCTGCGAGGGTGTTCCCTGATCACTATAATCTGGACGCCTTCAAGGCTAGAGTGAATAGGCTGTTCCAAGACAGGCATGCTCCATCTTCAGCCGCATCGTCACTTACCACCAGGTGAGATGGCGGTTAAATGCCTAGATAGTCCAAAAAAAAGCAGGGTCACGGAAGTCAGATGACAGTCGCTAAGGCGGACCTCGGGTCCTCGTGTTTGAGAACATAACCGGAACATTAACGCCAAGATTATATTTTTATTAGGCTAATATTAGGAAGTATACGGAAATTCAGCCTTTGCCGCTTAAGAAGTGGTAACTAGTCTATAGCATCTACGATTCTTGTAGAGGTAGATTTGACAGCGTGTAACAAAAATGTAGGGATACAAATTAATATACTAATTTGAAATGCCGTAAGTTACCTTATTTCATAAATAGTATAGAGGTAACTCACTGAAAGGTTTAAATAGGACTCAGTCGGTTTAGTTCCATTTCTGAATCGACTGAATGCGTTACGTGTTTTAGGTTCTAATGGAGTTTTAGCATAAAAATAATATCTGCTTCTGGTACGACTAGATATAGTAATGCACATAGAAGTTAGGAAGACTTCCGTATCACGTTTCAATGTCCAAGTTGGTATCATGTCATATTTTTTGCATACTAGTAGAATAATTCAAACGAACACTTAGCAAATCCATGACGAAGCCAGCTATTTAAGGTATCAATTTATTTTTATCATAAACATTTTCAAGGCTGCGTTACATGCATATATCTAGTACAATGCTCCATATTCGGCTAAATCGTCACCAGGTGAGATGGCGGTCAAATGCCTGGCTATTTTTTGTAATAAAATATATTTAGCTCCCAAGGCCTAATAGTTAAGGGGTCCCATTCGTAAGCGAGGTACCGGGTTCGAACCCCAGTACCGCCATGTACCAATGGCTCTTTTCTGAGTTATGTACATTAGTTGAATACTAACCGATGCTCTTACGTTGAGAGAAAACATCGTGATGAAACCTGCACATTCAGACGACTGGGTGTGTAACCATTATCCAATCTCGTTAGATTCTCCGATATATCTATTAGCAGGCTACGGAGCTCAAATGGAAGTCGCTCCACTATAATTACCTGATTTGCCAAATACTGGATCATGGTCAAGGCAGACCCTGGGCCCTCGTGAAAGATCATGACCGGGACATTAACAGCAAGATTTTTTTTTGTTTCGAGAACCACCTAAAATACTCGTATAAGCATTATTGTATGCCAAAAATGCCTTCCTTGGCAACTAAAATTAAAACATCATTTTCTTCGCTTCCTCACTTTAAAGGCATTATCTTATTAAATATTGAAAACGGGCCGTCGGCCTCCATTTTTCGGAACGTTTATCCTCAATCAAGCAACGTAAGTAGGTAATACTACTTAATAGCTACTTTCTTGGTCCGAGGTGTCCCGAATATAATATAACAGCTTTATGTCTTACTAAATATATTTAATGTGAAAGTTCATTTTTATATTTAATTATGCAAATCATCGACATCAACATGGCATAGGATTTTATACCATGTAGGTAATAGTATTTTATCGTGGACCACGCGTATAAAGTTGCGAACTTTTTGAGTCTATAATACTATTTTATTTTTGTTGAACTGTAAGATCTAATTAATTAATGCTTAAAGTAATATATTGATATTTTATCCAGCTTAATCTAGTAAATTGCATTGGATTGTTAAAGTTTTCAATGAGTCAAATGATGGCTGTATGGAAATAATACCTTCGCTAGCGTTTGTCATTTAAATAATTATGAAAAGTGAGGGACATTCTTTTTACGGCGCCGATGTATGGAAGATTATTGTAAAACTAAATAACTAATTTTACGGTATAATTCACCGTATACTATTGATACAACTGAGTTTTACTACAAACCTTGTTTTGTTTTTGTTGGGTCTCTAACAATGTATGGTTAGTTTTGGTTCCTTTTTATAAAGTTTTCTAAAATTACAGCTGTTAATGGAACCTAATAAAATGTAGCTGTAATATCAACGGCAGTAGGTATATGCCAGTTAAAGAAATAGAAGAAAAGAGAGGCAAACAAATGACTGACCGCACTCATACCGATGAAGATACATTACTTAACTATTCTGTAACGATCGACAAATTACGAAATGCCTACGAACAACGCCAATAAGACAATACTGGACAAAAGCCAATATGGCGCTAATCTCTTTAACGAACTCAACAGCTCTTTTATTTTAATAATAGCAAAGTACACGATCACGAATATCTCCGCAATAACGGGCCTATTGCGAGATTGTGTGACCGCAGTTTTTTAGCGCCAAGCAACAATGCTTGCTTTGTTTTGTTCCGGTTTGAAGAATAAGCCTGCGTAAAGGCATGTCAACTAGTCCAACCTACTAGCGGTTTTGTAGTTTAGTTTATGTTGGCTGTCTACATAAAAGCGCGAAAATGTATACGTTTTGATGTATATTCGTTATATGCTACTAATAAATTACAGTTTCCTTTTGAAAGATTTGTCAGGACTTGGACTTTTGACAGGACTTTGACAGGACGAGTGTAGCAAGATTTGTGTACAGCAAATAGAACGATGTGTTTTCTACCTACCCCTACTGGAAAATGTATGATCCTACTTTGATAAAAATACAGTTTTCTAGCCCACATCAGGGGATATTTATGAACCGCTCACCTCGAGTAGAACGGTTTTCAATTGCAATTTTGTAATTATACTGGCAGGACCGAAGGCGAACGGTTCGAAAATAGGGAAAGTCAGCACCATGTAAAAAAACATTTCATTTTTCGGTCGCCTGGTGACGAAAACCGTTCGACACCAGGAAACCGATTCAAAAACAGTGTTCTTTTACATGAGACTCGCTATAATAAAATTTTACGCTGTTGGAGCGGGACTAGTCTTAGTGCATAAGAGAGCGAATTCCTTAAGGCTGTGTTGTGTGACCGTAGGGCCGTAGAAATAGGCTCTCCGCTTGTTGCAAAGGCGCGTGGCAAATCGCAAACAGCGCAGGCGCAGGCGGTGACGTAATGGCCACCGTAATGACAGGGTAGCGCGCCGACGTTGGTGGGATCCGGCTCGGAGGACCAGAATGTGTACGCTATGTGTGATTCAAATGGCTATGTATGATTCAAATGACTATTTATGATTCAAGTGGCTATGCAGGATTTAAATGGCTACGTGTGATTCAAGTGGTTTCCATTTGAGTTAGATATAGAAAAGTGGTATGGTTGCTCTAGTCTTTTCCATGATACCAGGACTATTGTAAATAGGGATACCAATCACAATTTCTATTTTATGCTATATTTTGAGCCGATTTAAATATCGGCTACTTTTTACTGAACTTCTACTTTTGGTGTTTTGCAAGTAGATGCAAAGGCTCATGAAGGAACTTCATATCCACAAACTTTGAAAGACTGTAAGTGACACAAAGCAAAAACTTACAAATTCAACAAAAACCTACCTCAAACCAAATCCATTATCCATTTGCCTTCGCAACGAAGTCTAATTTAAACTAATTACCAGAATTGCTTACCTAATTTCCTTCACAATTGCAACAACTAACTGTCAACGAGACTTTTTAACCCAGAAATCACATCACAGGTCGCCATCATCACGAATTCTCGTCGACCGTCACACCTAACTGTATTCTTAGGTATAACAGTACTTCCATAATTCGTGTAATGTATGCGTAATCCCATTATTATGTCTGTCTGTCCGTGAGGCCGGAACTCTCGTGTACTTGAGACAACACTATGCGTGAATATCGTTGGGTTCAACGCTCTGGAGCATTGTCTGTCTTTATACACATCAGAGTCATAAGACTGTGTTTTCTTGTCCTTGGCCGTGTCTGAGTGTCAAAAGTCAAGCTGTTTTAGGTCGCCGCTATAATCCTGGCAAAACAGGAGCGGCAGTGGAACTGAGTGGTGGAGATTTGCCACCTAATCACAGTCCATGGCTGGACAGCCTTCCCAGTGGAAGCCTTTGTAATTTTTTGTATGCTTATGAGTACATTGCATAAATCTATAAATACCTAGTATAAAACAAAGTCGCTTTCTGCCTACCTATGTATGTATCTATGTGCGGTTAGATGTTTTAAACTACGCAATGGATTTTAATGCAGTTTCCACTATAGATAGAGTGATTCAAGAGAAAGGTTTATAAGCAAGACAAAGAGGGTGGATAGGGGTAAAGTAGGTGTAGGGTAGGTTTAGAGTACATGTAGGGTAGATGTAGTAGTAGGGAAGGGGTAGGACGTCACGCGAACGAAGTCGCGCCGGATCCACTATTACTAATTGTTTTCTTTATCAGTTGGCGGAAAAGTTACGTAATAGGGGATGTAAATTCATCTAATTTGGTAGTTGAACTTAACAAGGCAGTGCCTTGGTTAATCATTAGTATAAAGAGTCCAATAGGATTTTCAGGCATTCCTATTCCCGTGTGTTACGCGTATGAGTTAGTTTGCACTTAGGACCTTTTATAAATAACTTATAAATTAAGTTATCTAAGACGCTGTCATCGTCCTCAGGAGTCAGGATTGTAGGTACTAAGCACCCTTGTGAAATCACTTTTTATACGCTTCTTTATAAAGTATCTTTCAAAGGCCACATCACCGACACTTTTCGTCCTCGATCATCTGACATCTTTACGATTTAGTTTCCCACCCAATTAGACGTATGAATTACATAGGCGTAAATCGTTTGCAAAATAACAACTTTTATTGAACTCTACTAGTTCACGTAGTCATCCACAATAAAACCGTTTTTAAGCACTGGTACCAACCAGTGCTTAAAAAAGAGCCAGTACTCAAAGCGAGCTACAGACCGAGGCATTCCTGGAAAGCCATTCTGTGCTTGAAACTGAGACTTACTGGTATGTATGAAACTGTATCGCTAATGTTATGGGTTGTGGAAGTTTACCGATTCAATCCGTTCTTGTGTGTAGGTAGATGATACTCTTTCAATTTCACTAAATATCTGTTAATTTTAAGTCAGGCATATACAGTATCTATTGTGAATATATAAGTACATACTCGTATAGTGAATCTATAATATAGGTACATATCTACTGCGATCATCTTGGTGAAATCACCTATGTGACCAAATGTGATAGGGTTTAGCAACTTGAAACGATTTTTTTTGTAGCCAATGTACATACATATAGTGCATATGCTTTTTTCTCGTAGGGTTAGGCAGACAACATATCATACCACTTGCTACGGTCCTGACAAATCTCTCTCGCTTCGTCATACCTAAAACCCAATACACCTAGACATCACTCATATCCATAAAAGTGCTAGGATGACGTGAAAAGCAATCAAATAAACTGACTATCAGTATTCATAATTTTGGCGATGACTTTAAGGAGATGTATGACCAGAATTTTATATCCATTTGTAGGGAGTTGTGTCAAGGCAGAGCAAAGTGGCGGGCCATAGTTTCTGCCTACCCCACCTATGGTACACAGGCGTGAGCTTTATGTATGTATGCATGTTAAAGTTTGACCTAAAGCTGCCAACTAAAAAATTTCGTCATCCCTACCGATGCCCATAAAACGTAAAGACGTAAAGATCCTACGATGTTGCAATTCCGCGAACCGCAAGATTTTACCACACAATAAAACCATACCTATATACTTGCTGTGTGCTTACTAATGTTTGGGATGAAGTCAGCGTGTGACACTGTCTGGCCTAAATTACCATAATCTCGGGCAAATTTGCCTTAATCTAGGCAAATGTTTTAGTAACGCCACCTAATCTAATCTCAATTTGCTAAAACTGGAGCAATCACGAACTTAGTCATACTCTAGTTGTAAACAAAGTTTTGGTACCTACTTACCTATCTTTGGAGAGTATTTTAAGCGAAGGCCTTTAGGCAAAGGTATGGTATAACCCAGCTGTGTGATGGGAGTTGCAGTGGTTTTAAAATGAGTAGTTTATATCATTTCCCTCCAAGATTCCAGAGGGACTGAGGACGGAGGAAGAGGGGACTTTCCTCTACGTACCTATACTGTTACAGCTGCCTTGAGAGGTTTTCTTTAGAGTGTATTTGTAAAATAAGAATGGGATGAGAACTTGAAAAGGATTTTACTACATACCTTTTCGTTTGATATTTTTATGTCATATGGTAGGCAAACAGGTAAAGATGACTAAACCAGAAAATGACTTGTATCGAACATGACGTTCTCCAAAATTGATTTTTCAAGAAAATTATCTGCCTCGCCAAAAGGAGTAGGCCACCTAATGAAAAGTGGTCACCGCTTCCCAATAAACATTAGCATATAGACCACAAAATTATGTAGGTATTCAGGAAGCCGAATTCCACGATTCCTAGCTCCATTTACTTGCCAATTATTTCAGTACAGTACCTACAGCAATAATAATAACTCAGGAGTGATCGAGCAATGAGGAAGCTTCTGTTACCTTGTGTTGCGTGAACCATCATGCATGCGAATTTATTACATTACGAATTGATCTATTAGGTAGTTATGTTACGAATACAGTCATCGCTAGGAATGCTGTATCACGTATTCACGTTTATCGTCCTTTAATACTGGACGAAAAAATTGTTATTTATTATTTATTTATTTTATTTTTAGCCATTTCTGTCCCACTGCAGGGCAAAGGCCTCCCTTTCGATCTATTGTTGTTGTTGTCAAAAAATTGTTATTATTTATATTTATTTATTTCAGACAACTGAGGCCCACATTTATAAATACACCAACAATATACAATTACATAATAAACTGATACAAAACATGACAATGATAAAACTTATACATACAAATTGTTATAAAACTTATACGAGTATATAAAAATAAAATTAAAGGGTGTTTGTTATAAGATTGAATGAATGAATGAAATGAAATGACTGAATGAATGAATGAAAATGAAATGAATGAAAAATTATTTATTGCTTATACATAAAATAAAATAAAACAAAAACAGAGGAAACAAAAAAGAAAAGCAACCGGCGGCCTTATCGCTTAAAGCGATAAGATTATAAGATAAGATTGACGTGTGTATCTGTGGACGTTTGTGTCTGTCTCTGGCATCGTAACTCCCGAATACATGGACCGAGTTGGATGCGGTTTTCTCTATTTGAAGGTCAGTTTAATCGAGATACTTCTTCGCTTTGTCAAGATCACAACCAAAATCGGTTTAGTAGTTTTAAAAATATTTTTCGCACAGGATTTTTTAACTTTTATTTACTATTGACATGTATGTATTATAAGTTTCGGAAGAAATTCTCTAACTAATGGTGTAAATCAATGATAAGGAGTCATGTATTTTCTAAATTTATTTAAAGTTTACCAGCCACTGTTTGGAATATTATATATACAGGTAAAAACTAATGCGTTGCACAAATTAGGTAATCAATTACAGCTACTATACAAACTACGTATTACTTAGGAAAAAATTTCAAAGAACATTACGATTATTTCATGAATATTCACTCAGGTACTTCCTGATGGAAGTACCAGAGTGAATAGACTGTTCCTAGACAGGCATGCTCCATCATCGGCCGCATCTTCACTTACCACCAGATGAGGTGGCGGCAAGTACCAAGTCAAATTTTAAGAGAGGTAGGGCATAGCGGGGTATCTCGTTCGAATTGGAGCCGCTCGACTGGGGAGGTACCTCCACCTCACAGAATATTGCAGGTAAATAATACTCTTTTAAATAGTATTGTGTTTCTGCCGGTAAGTAAGGTTTCCAGTGCTCCATGGGGTGGGGATTTGGGGAACCGTGGCTTAGGCAATGGAGTGGCTTTTGCTTTTTTGCTGCCAGAGCAACGCGTTATAGAGGTAGGCAACGCATTGGCGATACTCTTGGTGTTGCTAATGTCTATAGGCAGTAGTGACTATTTCCTTCAGGTGGCCCGCTTGCCTATTTGCCCATGGTATGACATAAAAAAAGGTCTAGTACCTCACGCAGTAATTTATTAAGTTGGATGCGTGCTTTTACCAATGGAGAGTTAAAATGCGAAACTTTAAACTTCACAATCTATACATAGACTTCGTATTAGTTCATACATATGTCCTACTTTATAGTATAGGTGTGTAAAGAAAACCGACATTACAAAATTTATAATTTCACACTTGAGTCACGCTTCGCAGATAGTTTAGCTACTGAATATAATAAGTCTCGCGAGCTTTTGGAATCAGACCGTAAGTTTTGAACTAATTATGTCCGAATGATAATGTAAGTGGTTTATCTGATCGCTGTTTCCAAGGTCTAGTTGAAATAATTCAAGGTATCAGCTGTTTGCAGATTTTAAACGAGAACTTGATAAATCGTCATTCTAAAATCTAAGTTTTTTGCAATGAAAATTGTTTGTTGTTGGTTAGGCGACGACACCACTGTATCAATGAGATCATAGATTTCTATCTGTATAAGATTAACACATCTTAGATACCTACATGACGCGGTTTTCGCAAATCGTGCTATAGGTATAGATAGGTGTGCTATAAAAAACACTAAAGAAGAGACTGAATTGTAAATTTACTATGCGATCTACAGTCCCTATCCACTCATGCCGTAAGAAAGCTCAGATTACATAGTTCAGAGAACTGATCCGCAGAGTTCCTTAGCATCGCTTATACTGTAACTAATGTCTATAGCCAAATCGGTCAAACTGCCCCCCCGAATCGGTTGAGGAAAACGTCTGAAATGAAACAATGTGGTGTGAACGAACGGGCCGGAACTCGATGACTAAGCCTTCGAGAGGTGGTCGTGAACGTAGCGTTGACCTTTGGGGGTTAAGTTGCTGGATACAAGTTTAAGAGGTTATATTAACTGGTTTAAATTATTATTAATGAAGAAACTATAAGTACATCTGGGTAGTGTACCTACGTGTGTCTAGAGTTCACAGCAGGAATTATAGAAAAACAAAAAAGTGACCCGCCCCGGCTACGCACGTGTTTTCTCAGATGCATGTATTATAGTAAAGTAAATTGTATATATATGAGATTGTACATATGAACATTCCTGAAGAACTACTCTAACTGATGGCGAAAAGCGTATCAAAATACGTTACGTTGTGTAGAAGTTAGCGGAAATACACAAATAGACAGACAGACGCGGACAGTGACTTTAATTTATAAAAGATTTTAAGATACTTGTAATTATGAATGACGAACCCATGACCTGTAGTTATTTGATAGACACCGAAACTCATGACCCGAGCGGTCAATCCCGGCTTATTGGGTCCGCTTTCCTACTTTTCTTCTCCACTTCGCCAGGTCCTCAGCGGTCTCAAGCCGTAAGCCATAATTCGCCGTAATTCAGCGATGATAATGCTTTTCGCACACCGGACATATTTTGTGATACCGGCAGATTTTGCCCCAAAATAGAACATAAAACAACATATTCTACTAGAACCAAAAATGAACAATTAATCATTGTCGTTTGAACAATTGTTGCACTGTACTTGTACCTGTGTTTTATTTCTTTTTCATTGGACGGTTTATTACTTCGTTAAATTGATTGCCAGCTATGTTAGATGAAGCTGGCACCAATTATGCTCTTGCAAGCCTCTGCAAAGTCGACGTGCAACAAAATTGAATGTCGTATTTCATAGTAACGAGTGAGAGCTAGTATTGGCCACAAACATTGTAACAATGTAAACTGTGGATAGAAAACTAGACATACTTGAATACACCGGGCAAACAAGAATGTGTAGTTTACGTAAAGTTGCTAGTTTTCACTGAAGCGTTATTCAAATATTTCTATAGTCAACATCTCCGCCGCAGAGCTTCCACTGCTGGGCAAATGATATTCCCTCCACGTCCCTTCCATGGGACAAATGGGACAAATAACACAATAGTAGGTATGGGCAACGACCTTTACAACTCTGTACGATCTTCACAAGGTTAGAAATATGTCTATAGACGGTTATAAAGAATGTACCATCACGGGGTGCCCTCAGCTACTGAAACTGTTCAACCAGGCTCAGGGTCCCCAGCTAAAGACCTTAGTCACCCTCGCTTCACTTTAGGAGGCACACTCATCGAGTGCCGAGCACGTTGCAGTGCTGAAGTTCTGACTGACTAACAATTATGAATCTATCGACTGTTGGACAACAGTTTCAGATTCAGTTCGATTAGTCTCATAGTACGAAACGGCCAGCCCGGCCATCCCGTTTCCGGACGCTGCAAGCGTTGCTAAATTTTGGTTACCGATCTCGCAAATATAACATTAGATAGATAAAGAAATCGTTTATAAATCGTAAATGAAATCTCCCGAGGAAGACACAAGGTAAAGTAATTTTTACCACAATTTCAATATTACTGAAGGTAAGAAAGATTCTTATTAGAAACTCAGCGATTCGAACACAAATTCATATTACTGATAATCAGAGACTAAGCTCAAGCGAAAGTTATAAAAATGACCTTCCTTTGATTAGACTGTTTTTTAAAATCTATTCGTAAGTCATCACAAGGTAAGATAGTTACGTATAATTACCAAAAATATTGCAATACATTTTTAATACTTTAATTTAATCATGGTCAGACGTGATCGCCCAATAACAGCACAAAAACTGTAGGTAGGTTAGGTATCACCGATTAGTAATGCCTTTAAAAAAATTATAATATTTTTAAACAAGCCACAAATATTGTACCTACATGACACCCCCAAACATTTTGCAACAATTCAACTCGCTCTATCGTCAGCAACAAAGTGTTATTCTCAATTTACCACGCCATTCATTGCAACTTATTAAAAGTTTTGCAATTCTGCAACCTTCTGTCATCAAAATTAGACAGGCACATCTACTGTGGCGTGTTGGCCACTGATGTTTTTCAACCCGTGGATTTCATGGTCGGTCAGACCGGCTTCTTAATTCGACCTTATGACCGATGCGGTCAAATGGTCACTGAAGTAATCACTTGAAGGGTTTAGGAGTAAGTTTTGGTATTTTCAAACTGACAGGTTTTTACTTGATATTAGGTCGGGATACGTCGGATTTTAAGTATGGTTGAATTTTTAATCACTACATAGTATAAAACAAAGTCACTTTCTCTGTCCCTATGTCCCTTTGTATGCTTAAATCTTTGAAACTACGCAACGGATTTTGATGCGATTTTTTTTAATAGATAGAGTGATTCAAGAGGAAGGTTTTTAAGTAAGACAAAAAGTGTAGGTAAGGGTAAAATAGGTGCACGCGTACGAAGTCGCGCCGGGTCCACTAGTTATAAATAATGCGTATCCTTGTCAAAACTTAGAGCTGAAGAATTAGAGCTGTTTCTTGTAACGATTAACCACATTAATATTTAGGTCAAAACTGTAGAGCGTTAAATTTTGCTGTATACATTCGTGTTTTAACATAACAATCAGACCACATCAAACACGAGTTAGTTAAGATTCCTTTTTGAATATAAAATAAACAGTTACATAAACCACATCCCGTGGAATATCTAAGTTGGTGAACAAATAAAATGAAGAATGGGAAGGCCTTATATTTCTAACACCTACACAAATATCTCGTCTAATACTTAATGTCAACTTACTTGATAAAGACAACGGGACCCCAGTTATTATCACTTGAACCACTGACACTTCACTGAATTACGATAAATTACACTATAAAACACCCAATTCGGTTATTGGTTCGATGTTTGAATGTGGTTTGGAGTCATAATTTCGTTTATTTTCGTTCGATTCGGTTAGTTTAAGTTTTTAACTGTTGAGATGTTACTCCATGACCGCGCACTGTCGGACTTTAGCGGTAGCGTACGTTAGTTTAGTTGGAGGCAGTCACTGACACTGCGCAAGTATCACTTTCTCACTCCCACCAGCAGTTTAACTTTGAGTGTGAGCGAGAAAGGTACCAGAGGATCGAGTATATTTCTGTCTCGGAATTGTTGGAGGCTTCTGAATTTAAAAGAGCGGGACGGGGCACAGTGGAGCCTTTGCAAGTTCACGAGAGAGTATGGAGCGGCAACGCCGCTACGAAAATATGTGGAAAAATGAGGCTTTCATTGTTAAGGAGAAGTTACGTTGTACATTCTTGTTGATTTATGATGAAAACTCTAATCTTAACTCTTACTTTAAAACAACTTGCATTACATACCACTGCTTATTGCCCTAATGGATATTGCAATTAAAATTTTTAGCACATCAATATTTTAATTATTAGGGTCAGATATTTAAATTAACAGTCTTTAAACAAGGTTTAAGATGACATCAAATGTTTTATTTAATTAAATGTTAAAACTAAAAATGCGTGGAGACGATACATATAGATAGACAGGCATTATAATGTCAGTTTGATTATTCGACAATAACAAGCATTTCAGTAGCTACCAACATAATTTTAAAAATACCTCATCGCCTTAACAGCCTCCACAATCACGACATTTCAAAAAGCAACCTTATGGTCACATAATAACGCACATTATACACTATATCCAAAACCTATGGCATATGCATTAAACTGAAGCTAGCCGTTGTTAAGACTGGCAACGTCGCTCGCCGCACATTCGCCGTGAAGTTGAAAACGAACACTTAGTTTGCGAACGAGTTAGTAGAAGGAGGCTGTATCACATTGAAATGGCTTAATGTAACAATTTCATTAAGAAATAGCCGATTTCGATACGAATATTAAGAAAGAACACAGTGAAAATGATCGGGAGTGAATACATATTGGAGTTGTGCAATGTTTTCCACTCTGGAATGGTAAGTGTTTACATTTTGCTCAGTAGACCTAGAACCAACCACTGTGTTGATTTGATATTTTAATTCGAATTTTCTATTCAATGCGCTTGTTTTGTTATTATTTGCTTGTTTGGCTATTACCCGCGACGTCTTCGGTAATAACTTTAACTCCATATTCCGGCTCATGGTTTTGCTATGTATGTGTAGTAAATAATTATAATCTTTACGTTATTGTCCCGGTTGTGCTCTCGCGCACGAGGGCCCGGGGTCCGCCTTGACCGTGATCCAGGATTTGGCAAATCAGATAATTACAATGTAGCAACTGCCGTCGGACCCCAGTGATCCTGCTAAAAGGGGAACATATGACGAGATTGAATCTGTCACCTGAAAGTGCAGGTTTTATCACGATATTTTCCCTCACCGGAAGAGCATCACTTAGTGTTCAACAACTATAACTCAAAGAAGAGTCATTGCTACATACCCGCAGTGGGATTCGAACCCTGTACCTCTCGCTTGCGAGTCGGATACCTTTACCGCTAGGCTACCGACGCTTCCAGTCAACAGAAAATGCGTTTAAAATAACACACTTTCACTACACATATTATCGGGTTTGTTACCACGAAAGGCTTGATATAATATAACACATGCCACTTTTGCTCATCATCATCACAAAACTTCATACCACATTTAATAATCCATCCTCGTTCCTCCCGGCGCGCCCGTTGATGTCTTTTGTACGGAAAAGTATTTTTTGTTGTCTTCGTAAAACTTCTTGGGGCTATTTAGTACCATATGACTAGAGTACAGACTATAGTTAATAAATACTGTTTATGGTATGTTTTAAGAATAAAATACATATAAACTAAACTGCTATGGGGTGGCAAACAGCAGCGGAATATCTTAGTCCTCGTCCACTTAGTCTTCTCCAGCGGAATATCTTAGTCCATATCGCTTCAACGATTTAGAAGGCACACCTAACGAGTTGCGAGCTTGTTGCGGTGCTGAAGCTCGAAGAGCCCCAAAGTATGAATCTGTCACCCATCCAGTACCAGAACTCTGAGAGCGTATTGCTTAACCTTGGTTTTCGTTCTCGGAAGCACGCTGCCAGTATACCAGTGCCGATTCATCGATTTTAGAAGTACTTCGAAAATGTAATATTTTTTTGGAACTTAGCTCAATCAGCAAAATCAATCATTCTTCTTTCTTACTGCGCGCCCGTTGATATCTTTTATACGTAAAAATATTTATGTGCTCTACGTAAAATGTCTTGGGGTATTTTGTAAAAAACATTAGTACTATATTTTTTCTCTGCAACCGCAAGAACAATGTTCTTAAATGAAGTTGTAAACGAATTATTGTAAGGAAATCATCCTCTTTCTCTCGTCGCACTCGTCATAATGTCTTTTGTACGGGACAATATTTTTCGTCCGTAAAACTATTTGAGGATATTTGGCAAAATAAATTTGAGCATCATAAATACTACAATACCTACAGCTAATCATTGTTACCTAATGTTTTAGAAGTATTTTGGAAATAATGTATGAGAAAATAGTCTTTAAAATGTGTCCATGTGTCGGGCCTATGAGCCTCCTTATACCTAAGAGGGTTTATAACCATGTGATGCAAGAAACTTGGAACGCTCGAAAACTTGCCAATAAAATTTTATTATCAATACGACGATGTGGTCATGTAGCATGCGTGACTTGAAGACCCCAAGGTAGGTAACAACAGCTGCACTCACCACTTGACCTTGTCTCCCAGGTGGAGCCAGGCAGCTTCTTCCAGCGGCTGACGGGCGGCGTGAAGACCGGCGTGATCCTCAAAGATGTCTCGTTCACCACACACAGTGGAGAGGTCACTGCTATACTCGGCTCTAAGGGTAAGTGAAACAAGTACCTACATAAAGCAGAACGTCAACCTAATCGAAAAACCAGTATAAGGTGAGCTACCATCTCTATGGATGCACATAGCAATGTTGGCTTCTGTTATACTGGACTTAGTCATACCTTATGGCGTCATATGAGTCCCGTATGGTTTCACAAAAGAGTGGTTACTAAAAGCTATAAGTCCTTCAGTTTTTAACTCCCAACCATGTGTGTCTGTGACAGTGAAGCTCTTGAACTATTTCCAATGCGTTTTTTTTTAATTTAAAACCCAGTTAAATCGAGTCGGTTCTTAGATCCGTTTCATTAAAATCGCTTCAGTAGTTTGGAAATATTTAAGTATTCAGTACTTTTCAATAGAATATAAAAGAAAGTTGTGAATGCCAATTAACACATAAGTGAATTTATTTCGATTTCTGTGGATAACAGTGATCGATAACGTGCTCTAGATTTACAAGTTTTCATTGAACTTGCTATGTTTGTAACTATCTACCCTTAACTATTAACATTTTTCTTACAGTGATTCGACAATTGTTGCCATAGTAAAAGTTGTAGAAAACGTAAATTCCTTTCCAATGACATATCTCTTGACGTTATTGGTCATATAGGCCGAATTTTCCAGTACCATAATTAACCATAACTTTTTTCTCACAGCGATTCGAGAATTATCGCGATAGTAAAAGTTGTAGAAAATGAAAAATCCTTTCCATCGACATATTATTGATCATATACCAATGTACCTTTAGTGCATAAAGATTTAATAAATAAATAAATAAATAAATATAGGTTGGGGACCATTTCTGCCGGTCCTCCTTTGAAGCGGGCTTTAAGATTTTCATACAAACAAAACACCGTGACGACATCGACTGCTTATAAACGGAATAAATTCACTCTAGCCTTGTTACCTACATGTGAGAACGTTACCTACATGTTTACAAACATTTTTATTTAATATTATGTGTATTCGATTGTGCGCACGATACAATTGATTATTTTATTGTTTAGTTCGTTGTGGGAAACAATGACAAATATTGCATTTTCGTAAATTATATAAACGCGTATTCATTGAGGTTCGTATTATCCACTTTCGCGAAAAAGGTACAGAAAAAAATCATATATCTTTATGAATATCAGAATTGTTCTTTCGTTGTTTTGTCTAAAAAAACTCTTAAAGTTACAAATCATATATTTAAATAGGATAGGATATGAAAACGTCAACAAAAGTATGGAAAAACAAAGGAATCATACTTTTTGAACATTTAGGCATTTTTTATCATTCGCAATTATGAAAATAGGTGGTATGTTGTACCTAGATATGAAACCTGAAAAATATTATATAATAGTTACCTAACTACCAGAGAACGAAAATAATTCCATTATTGAATTTGAATCAACCGATATCTAATGACATATCCACACAAACACATAACTGCCCGAAATAGAGTTTTGGTTACCCAAAAAAAAAGTTGTAATATTACCTCGCTTTTCAACCCAGGCAGCGGCAAGCGCGCGCTCTTGGACGTGATAGCACGGCGGGTGCCTTCCAAAGGCCATATCCTGCTGGATGGAGCTCCCCTCGAGGAAGAGACCTTCAAGGCCTTCGGAGCCCTGGTGCGGCACTCCACCAAGCTGCTGCCCGGCTTGAGCGTTCAGGAGACACTGTCTTTGTCGCTCACTAAGGTAGGTGGCGACTGGGTGTGTCAGCGGATTTTAGAAAATAATATTGGATATTTTACCTTTTTTTATATAGATAAATAAGCCAGGCATTTGACCGATCGCGCCTGGTGGTAATAGACGATGCGGCATGCGGCACAGATGGAGCATGCCTGTCTCATCATATCAGCCGAAAGACACCCACTGCTGGGCATAGGCTTCCCTCAGAGATCTCCACAAAGACCGGTTCTGTATCTTCCGCATCCAGCTGGTACCCACGATCTTTACCAGGTCGTCGGTCCACCTTGTGGGAGGCCTACCCACGCTGCGTCATCCGGAACGTGCCTGTTTAGGAACAGCTTATTCACTCTAGCCTTGAAAGCGTTAATTTTTTAGTAAGTAAGCCAGCATTTAGTCGAAGCGCATGTAGTCTTGCTGGATGCGGCTAGCCAAAGACGGAGTGCGTTGGCGCTCATTGGGAGAGCATTTATGAGGCAAGCATTTGTCCGTGATCACCTCCATCGTCATCATTTACCGCCAAATAACAAATAGACGATTAATGATGGCTGCTTCTTTGAATACAGTAAAAATGTACCCAGGATATGCATAATCATGACACACTAAATTTAATAAAGACAATTTCTTTACAGCTTTCAGGATATCTCAAGTCATCGAAAGTAAAGCAAGTTATGGCTGACTTGGCGCTGTCACAGGTGGGTAAAATACTTTTTATTTACCCATATAATATATATTCACCTAACCTGTGCAACCATTGATCATTATAATGACAAGCACATAAAACTTTGTACAGGTGGCGCATAAATGCATCACGAATCTGACAAAAAGTGAATACAGGCGACTGGTGATAGGAATTCAACTTGTCAGAGATCCAAGTAAGTGTGAATGTAAATTATAGATAACTAGCGACGCGCCCCAGCTTTACGCGGGTAAATATGTTTAAAAAAATATATCTACCTAATGGAAAAAACAGGGCCGGATTAAGAGGTCCAGAGGCCTCGGGGCAACGAAGGAGCGGAGGCCCCCCGGCCCCAAATTATTTTCCAAATAAAGTGAACAATTTTTTTAAGTCGAGTTTTCCAATAAATAATTTATTGTGAAACCAAGTAGATTCTCTGAAAAGATGTTTACTAGTGTTTACTAATTGGAATTTGAAAGATTTTTTTTTCCGAAGTCTCTATTGTGGGGGCCCCCCGTTTGTGGAGGCCCCGGGGCTTTTGCCCCGGTTGCCCTCCCCTAAATCCGGCCCTGGGAAAAAATCAAAATTCGTTGCGTGGCTTAGGACGAGTCTGTTTATAGTTTATCCATACACACATAAAAAGTTAAAGCTATCTCATGAAAAGAAAGACAGTACCTACTTAAGTAACTGCCAGCTCAATTGTGGACTTTGTATAAATGTCATTCCAATATTTTTTTCTGTAATATCTGGCCTGGGTCGAATGACATTTATCATTATAATTTCATGACTTTTGCTGTATTAATGTTTGTCTCATAGAACTTTATTGATGTATCCTGCCCCCTTTCAGTAATCCTGCTGCTGGACGAGCCGACCTGGGACCTGGACCCTCTCAACACCTACCTGGTAATCTCCATACTCTCCAACGCAGCCAAGAAGTACGGCACCGCCATCATACTCACTATGGAGAAGCCTAGATCAGGTTTGCACTGTCTTCGTCTAATTTTTAACCATACCAATGATTAGGCAAAGGGGTCCCCTTTTCTAATGAAAGGAAACCCAAGAAAACTATAACAAAGGAAATTCGACGGCTAGCGTCTAGTGGGTTCGCGTACCCCACTTTGAGAAACCCTGCTAAAAATAAACCCCCACATTCATAAAATCGTCCATTTCATATTTTTGCCTACACAAGTTTTGCAGGCGTTCATCGCCTGCAGGCGCCTATCTAGATGTTTATCAGACTAACCTTGGCCCATTTCCAGACGTGTTCCCATTCCTGGACCGGGTGGTGTACCTCTGCCTCGGGGACGTGGTGTACGAGGGCCCTACGCGGAACCTCCTCGACTACTTCGGCAGCATCGGCTTCCCCTGCCCCCAGTTGGAGAACCCACTCATGTACTACCGTAAGTACCACAACGCATTCTCATCGCTATCACTCGACTATTAAAAAATTATAATGTTCATGGCGTTGTTAACCTTTTCAGCGCCAAAGTCTGATATATCAGACGTTTAAGTTTCGTGCCCTCGCCGCCAATGTCGATATTATCAGACAAATAAATCTTACCAATTTAACTCGTATTTTTTCTTATCGTTATAGTACCTGACAACACATTTATGTCGACACGTTTATTGTCGTGGCGTGTGGTGAACGTTTTTGACGAAAACTCTTGGCGGGGAAAGGGTTAATATCCCAGTTGTGAATTCGCACGCGAGGGTGTGGGGTGCGCTATGACCAAAAAGATTGGAAAATTAGGGCTACTGGCAAATATTTTTTCTGCTCTGTGGCCATGACTATGATTAAAGATTTAGCTGATCTCCCTTCCATCTGATCTCGGTAACCGTGTTAACAGGAAAACCTGACCAGATTGAATAATGGTTAAACATTCAGTGGCCTGAAGGTGCAGTTTTATCACGATATTTTAGTGTTCAACT
The DNA here is from genome assembly GCA_905147135.1 of Blastobasis lacticolella. NCBI lineage: Eukaryota > Metazoa > Arthropoda > Insecta > Lepidoptera > Blastobasidae > Blastobasis > Blastobasis lacticolella. The sequence goes on along the minus strand of LR990042.1, from coordinate 4,517,258 downwards.
AATGTTATGTACATGATACAGACTAAGTAAGGTACGAATCTGGTTGAATTCCACTGGTACCAGGGTCGTGGAAGTCGGATAGCAGTCGCTCCGCAGTAATTACCTGATCTGCCAAATCCTGTATCATATCACCACTTTCCCTTACCGTAAGAGCATCAATTTGTGTTCAATTAATTTTTTGTATAACAATAAGACTAAGTACTCAGAACAAGTCATTGGTACTTGGCGTCACTGGGGTTCAAACCCGGTACCTACTCCTCGCTTACGAGTCCGACCCGTAAGCCATAGGCCACCAACGCTCCCATCGCTACGTACTATTGGTGATTATAATGATGATAATTGACATGTATCATAATTTCGTGCATTGCAGTGTGCCTATCCACCGTGGACCGGAGATCCCGCGAGCGTTTCATCGAGTCCAACCACCAGATCGCGGCCTTGGTGGAGAAGTTCAAGCTGGAAGGCCAAGGCATTATGCAGGGCAACGTCAACGAGCACAGTCGGATCATCAACCCTAACAAACTGCCGCTGAGCTACGGGAAACCGAGCGGCGTGAAGGTCATATGGATGTTGTATGTGTAAGTAAAGGATTTTTTTACTGGCTTTGCCTCACCACTAATTCCCACAGCTGCAACTCCTGTGTAGCCGGAATCGACAGCGGCGACCACACACAGGTTCTGAGTTTTGACGCTCAGGCGCGCCCGAGGACAAGCTAATACTGTCTTGGAACCCGCAACAAATTGAATTAAGAAGTAACAAATAGGTGTAGGAAATATAGTGTTCCCGACCTCCTCCCTCAAAAAACGGAGATAGTAGTAAAACAAAATAAGCCAAGTCAATGCCAGAAATGGTAAATGGGGATTTCTAGGGGGATTGTCAAGTTATTAATTAGCGTTCTGTCAGGTGGGCTGTCAATGTTACATACTATAATTAATTTATTTTATTTATTTGGTAGATTAACAGCTTACATACACCTCTAGTATGTATATTAGTATGTAGGTGTATATTTTTAGCTCATACTAAGTATAGTATTTACGTTGATGATTAATACTATTTTTGCAATAAATAGTGTGCAATAAACAGTTTATCTATCTATACACACAGTACGTAACGCGACGTCTTTCTCCCGGAGGAGTAGGTAGAGACCATATCGTTCCACTTAGTATGGTCCTGAGAAACCTCTCTCGCTTCTCCCACATTCATCAACCATTTCATACATGGTCATCAGTTTAGGAAACTCTTGACCTGATCTTTCTCGTAAAATATCTCCGATTCGATGTATGTAGATACACTTATAACTTGTAGACTGAGTGGTATAAAAATCTTATTCGCAGGAGGATGCTAGCGTCAATTTTCAATTTCAAGAAGAACGGCCTGAAGCAAATGTTCATGAGGCTATTTTGTTTGCCGATCTACTTCTTTATACTGTGGGTGTTCTACAATGAGGCTAAGGTAAAGTTTCTTAGCTACATTCTTAGTTACTATGTATTATATAGGTAGAATTTCTACAATCGTGGGTCGTGAGTGGCGTATAAGGCAATTATGTTTTCGAGGCAAAAGCTCTAGAGCCTCCGTAGGCTGGAAAATGGGCAGCAGCGTTTTCCATTGTTATATTTACAACACTGCGATCTCCAATCCACCTGCCGAGCGTGGATATTACGGCAATAACCACCCCTTTCGTGGGAAAATCCTTAATCCTGCAGTGGACTGTTATGGGCTGTGTGGTAAGGACTTATTTTTAATGTATTTATGTGTTATTTTTTCCCAGGACTACCAAAGAGCGTTCATAACAAAGAGTGGTTTGATATTCAACGCCATGGTGGGCACTTACTTCATCAGCATCATGAATACGGTTTGCTTGTGTAAGTTCTTCATCAATGAATCATGGAATTTGGGCAACCATTACAAACACATTAAAAAATAAAAAAGCTTTATTAGGTAATAACTTTTTCCCGCGACTTCGTCTATGTGGAAATCATTTTTAGGGCAGTTTATCTTTTTCCCGATGACAATTTTAAATGATTTCCATATTTCTTATAGTCTAGCTGGTCTATTATGGTTCTAAATCAGATGTTCCAGTTTCCAAAATCAATTACACCCCATATGCTGCCCAGGCAATAGCTACACAACAAAAAATAAAATCATTCAAATCCGTCCAGTAGTACCGAAGATTAGCGTGTACACACAGACAAACAGACAAACAGACATACAAAAAATTTAAAAATTCTTATTATTTCTTCATCGCCCTAGAAAATATTTTTTAGTAAATATATTCAATGGTATAGATCACTGACTAGGTGCTACAAACACACATTTGCCTCAGATCAAAAGTAAAGCACGCTTCTGAAATCAAGAATCTGCAACATTTAAAATACGGGTAACTAATATAATCTCCCCTCTTACAGTTGGGCCATATCGAACGCGGTACTACCAAGAGTCCCAAGAAGGCCTCTACAGCGGTGCAAGTATGCTCCTGGCGTGGAACCTCGTCTCGTTGCCATTCTCCATAATCACGGCTTTCGGATCTGCAGCTATAATTTACCCGTAAGTAACTCACGAGATTTAAACTCATCATTGGTCTTCCAATAATATGCGTACGGCTAAGGAATGGATTTTTTTTTAGTCTGCCATCCGCCATCTCACCTGGTGGTAAGTGACGATGCGGCCGAAGATGGAGTAAGCCTGTCTAGGAACAGCCATCACTCTAGCCTTAAAAGCGTCCAGATTATAGTGATCAGGGAACACACTCGCAGGCAACCTCATTATTCATCATTATAATCTAGACGCCGACAAGGCTCGAGTGAATAGGTTGTGCCTAGTGTTCCTAAACAGGCATGCTCCAGAAACGGCCGCATCGTCACTTCCCATCAGGTGAAATGGCGATCAAATGCCTAGCCGTCACGGGATAATCGGTTCTCGGGACTGTTCAACCAGTCTCAGGATTCCCAGCGGAAGACCTTGCTCAACCTCGTTTCGCCAACGGTATTAGGAGGCACACCTAACGAGTGGAGAGCTCGTTGCAGTGCTGAAGTTCAACTAGTCTCAAAGTACGAAACTGTCACCCATCCAGTTCCTGGACTCTGCGACCGTTACTTAACCTTGGTCATCGGTCTCGCAAGCACGCTCCCACTAGACTAGTGCCACTTATTATTGCAATGGTATTTAAGGTAAAGGCATTCCCAAAGAGTTACTGGTAACGATTTACTAACATGTTAGATTCTACCAAAAGTGTGGATAAACTGGTGCTTCTTGCATTAGTCTGACCCCCGAAACAATGTATGTACAAGTTCAAAGAAACAGAAAAAGATACAGATAACAGATAATCCTCCTTCCAAACGACCGAGGCATAATTTTCTAATTTTATTCGTGGACTCGCCCTATTGAATAGGATAAATAAAAACTCTAGTAGATCGACGTGGAAAAAGATCCCTGTGAACCACCAGAGGGACAAAGCGGTGGAACCATAGTTAAAGTTTTATCAATTCAAGATTCCTAACATATTCCATTTTTAATCAGAAGAATATATAAATGTATCAAAAGTACACCACAACATTGCAATACCATATATAAAATAATGCTACTACGACCCGAAAAAACCCCTAATATCCAAAACACAGGTCTCTGACCTACTTTGGTTTCAGAAGTTTCAATGTACTATGTGTATTATCTGTGCTATCTGTATACCTATTACATACATTGTATCTTTATCGCCTGTAAATTTTCGAAATAAATTATTATATTTATTTATTTTTAGCAACTTTACCCACTCGATATACATTCATATCTTTAAATCATCCCCAGAATCCTATCAGACCTGTCGGAAACCCTGGACTACGTGTACTTCTCTCTGGCCCTGTGGTCCTGCTACATATACGCTGAGCAGCAGTCGATCGCCATCATGATGTTCGTCAAGAACGGCCTGATCGCAGCCATGGTCAATATCTACATCAGCTGTGTCTATATCATGCTGGCCAGCGGAGTTTTGAGGTACCGTCACAGCTATTAAGGCGTGTACCGGCATCGCGAGGTTGCTCGCGAGTCATTGAGGCAAAGCAAAGCGCGAGGCAAACGCGTCTCCATACTCGAGGCAGCCTCGAAATGTCCATACACGCCTTTATAAAGCCATAACCCAACCAACAAAATATGCGAGAAAACATGTCGACACAAGTATACCAACACGTTTCCCAATCAAACTGCTGAATCGAATTTAATGAAACAAAGCAAAAAGCCATCTCGATTAAACTGGTTTAGCAAATAAAGAACAACGCATCGACGTCTCTCCGTTTAGGTCTTCAGGACCTACGCCGCCGAGACTGATACACACGTTAAACTTGTAACACCCGTTCCTCAGCGTCGTGGATTAAAAATCGATGTAGGTTAGAAGCCCTTCCTGGACTTCGTTCTTTTTTTCTTCAATCTTTGGAGCCCTTACAAATCTGCGATTTAATCGCACGTCGAAGTCGGCTAAGTAAACACTACTAGGAGTCGAGTGACTACCATGCTGCATGTGTAGCGTACTTTGCGGCTAAATGACGTAAGTATAATGAGAAGGCATCTAATGAACCCTAATAGGGCTGAGGATACCGAAAATCGGATAAAGTGGAGAATATTCGTATTCGTGGAAATATAAAGTGGAGAATATCAAAAAAACGGACCCTGGCAGAAGCCAGGATAATCTTTTGTAAAGAGCTCTAACTGCATACCACCTGTCAGACCGAAGGCTTGTTTGCCACTTAAGAGCTATATAAAAACCCTTGTATAAAATTAAAAACATTTGGAGGGGATTTTTACTATAATTCGTACGTAGTATTTTTTCTCTTTGTTGTTGACTCCTTTCGAACGAGTGCCGTACAGATTGCTCGTTCTTATTCGAACTATATAGTAAGACATTGTTCGATCATCATATCAACAGAGCATGGCACGAAACAAATAAACAGAAATAAACATTGAATCTACTTTCAGGTCCTACAAAGGCTTCGAGGAATGGCTCTACTACATCACCTACATCACGCACACCCGGTACACCTCCATACTTCTTCACAAGAACATATTCAACAAGCCTACGTTCAATGCCCTCCCATACAGCGATAATGAGAACTGTACCTCTACCACTCCCCTCATACAGACTTCGTCAACACTGAACAGCAATTCGAACGCAAACTGTCGCTACTCCAGTGGAAAAGCTTTCCTAACAGAAAGGTTTACGTCGCAAAACTTTGCCGGAGATATCAGTCTAACGGGCGAATTCAACATGGACTTCAATTTGGGGATCTCTTTCGCGTTCTCGGTTGGGATCATGGTGCTAAACAAGTTTCTGTACCTGTTACCGCTGCCAAGCTATATTAGTGATAAGTTTAGAGAGTAATTTTGCCTTATTCTGTATACGAAGTGTAGTATAATTATTAGATATGTACTTATTAATTAGAGAAAAATAAACATGAAATAAAAGAATGAATCTAAATGTATGATCTGCAAAATCAAAATATTTTACGAGTCAGTGTAAATAATCTTTATTTAATTAATGGATGATTATTTAGTCTAGTTCATTATAAATTAAATGTAATTGAACATTTAGTCTTTCATTTGGGTCAAAGACCTAAACTATTACTAGCTGGAACAATTATATATTTACATACAAACATACAGAGGAAAACACTGTTGAGTATCCAACTCGTAAGCGAGAGGTACCGGGTTCGAATCCCGCTGCGGCCATGTACCAATGGCTCTTTTCTGATTTATGTACATTAGTTGAATTCTAACCGATGCTTTTACGGCGAGGGAAAACATCGTGATGAAACCTGCAAATTCAGGCAACTGAATTTGTAACCGTGATCCAATCTGATCAGGTTCCCCTGGTAGGTCAGATGTTAGTCGCTCCACTGTAATTACCTGATCGCCAAATCCTGGATCAAGGTCAAGGCGGACCCCGGGCCCTCGTTCTCGAGAGCACAACAGAGACATTAACGCTAAGATGATTATTATACACAGGAAAACTATTATGATACCTGAAATACAAACAATGTATCAAACTTTAGAATATAACATTCATCTGGAAATATACAAATTAGTTGTGATTACATCGCAGAAACAAAACAGATGTTTTAACTTTTTAAATCATAATTACACAACATTTAAGGAACACAATTGCACTACTCACAATAACAGTAATAGAGTGAAACAGAACCAAAACTAAATGACTTGGTAAAAAGGCTAAATTGTATAATCGAATATAAGTCACAATTTTCTATTTTTCACAGTGCACTATACAAAATCACCCCAATGTTTCAAGACAAGACAGTCCCATTTACAGGTATACTTTATCATCGAAATGTCCAAATCATCAGTATTCACTTCAGTCACTTTGAGCCAGATTGGCTAGGTGTCACTCAACTGATTGTGAATCCTCCAAGAACCTTAGGGTAAGCGTAGAGGACGGCACTGTCAGAATGAGGCTCAGTGTCGTTGTCCGATGTACTAGCTGTGGCAGTTCCATCTTCTGTAAACAAACAATAAGTACATTATTTAACACTTTCACAATTAAGTGGCCAGACCATACCAAATCTGCACTATGCGAGTTAACGGCACCCGAGACTCTTTGATGGTTAGCTACAGAAGTGTTAACACTTTTGCCGCGAATCTAATATCGGAGAATCAGGCGCGGTGCTAACAAACGCTTCCAGATGAGTCGTGCGCACAGCTGTATGGCCGCCGCAATATACCATACGCGTGTTCGGACGCCCGGCCAGCTGAGTCCGCTGGCGCGACGCGAGTGCGCGGGCCAAAGCCGATCGAGTCCGATTGTTTTTGTATGGACCGGCCAAACGATTCCGCGCGCACTCGGATTGCGCCAATTTTGTATGGATCGGCGAAACGAGTCGTGCATAGCCGCGTAACGCAAATTACGACACAAATGTCAAGGCGACCGCAGCGAACGAGTTAACAGGAAGCTATTTTTCTCATCTACCAATCAACTAATCATCATCATCATCCTAGCCGGTTACGGCCACAGCGACTGTTTAGAAGATACTTACTTCTAATAAAACAGAGATTTAAAATTAATAATATTACAACATGCCAAATCTATTTATAAAATTAAAATTTATTATTATTAGCGACTTGCCTAAATAAATGTTAAACTATTTGATTTGATGGTGGGCTATGTTGAATTGCCCGATCATGTGCTCTAGACGACTGCAACACGCCAAGACTCGGCCCACATGGTTGCATGAAACGGGTGCTGCTTCCCGGGCCATGCGAGCATCACGCTGGTGGTCGAGATCAGACTTTCAATTAATAAAGAATAATAGTAGGTATATTAACTTTTTACCTGCAAAAAGGACTATTGTCTTGTTCAATTTGTCGAAAGTCTTGTTCAGTTTGTTGACGGTAACCTGTAAAGGAAATCTGAAGTTAAACATCTAGGTCAACTAATAATATTTGTTTGTGTTCTGTGTAAATGGGCGTTTTTCTGTAAACTGGGCAACTCGTCCTAAGAAAGCTGTCTCGGCAACTTTTTTGCTAATATATTAAATTAATATTACTTAGGGAATATATATCCACCTATTTAATAATAAACGACGTATGAACCAAAAATATTTCCATTACTTTCATAGTATATAGAAGTCTTTGATTAGGTACTTGGGAAAATATTGAGCATTTTCTGAAAAATCGGTATTAAGGACTGTTGACTATGTCAGGGGACTGTGTATATCAAAGAGATTGAAAAGTTAGCTACCTTCATGGTTAAGTAGAGCGTCCCGCATAGACAAAATACGTGCCACAGTGTTTGACAACTTTCAATAGTCTCAAATCGCTTGTCAGCTTGACAAGCAATTTAAATTTGTAAACAAACTATTCAGATACGCTTACGAATTTATTTATTGGTAAAATAATATCATACTCTGTCTTGAATGTATTGTTATTTTATTATATTAGTGAAGTGGATTAGACCGCTACTTTTTAAACGTATTGTAAGTCGCTGGTTATCGCTCAGTAAAAAAAGTGAGGTTAGTCCCGGCAGCGTGATCGGCCAAACGGCGAGAGGCAGGAAGGCGAGAAAACACCTATTTGAAATACATCAAGCAAGATGGATGGTGGTGATAACTTCAACACGATCAAGCTGGAGGGTTCCAAGAACATTTGGAAATTGCAGACCAAAGTGCTTTTAGTCGTAGTCGAAGGAAGCAGTATCAAACCAGAGCGAAATCAACAACAGGAGCAAACTACTTGGGAAGCCAAGGACGCGAAGACTCAGATTCTACTGGTCACACAAATTACAGATGTTATGATACACGTATTATCCTGTGAAACATCGCCAGACATGTGGAGTAATTTAGTGTGTTTGAGCAAAAGACTGAAACAAGCAAATATATTGTTCAACTGCGATTTTTACAATACAAGTTTGAAAGAGGAATCGAAATGTCAGTATTTCTGTCCAAGATTCAAGAACTTCAAAATCAACTAAAACTGACGAGTGAAGACATCTCCAGTAAACTTGTCATAACTAAAGTGCTCATGTCCCTGCCAGACGAATACAAAAACTTTGTGTCGGCGTGGGAGTCTGCCCCGACGAACAAACGTTTGACAATCTTGTGGCCAGATTGTTTATTAAAGACGAGAGGCTGAAGGAAAAAGCGAGAAAACCCAACAAAACCATTCGTCATATTATTTTCTGGCTAAAAACAAAAGGACGGCAAAGTGTTCCAAATGTAACAAAGTCGGCCATTTCCAAAGTGCTAAACAAAACAGTAAAGAAAATGTGAAAAATAAGTGCTTCTTTTGTGGCAAATTAGGACACTTCAAGTGTCAGCGTTGGTTCAAGAAAAATAAAGACAATAACACGCAACCTAATAAAAGTAAAGCGTTTGTCATGTCGAATAACAATGAACAATATCAAGAATCAAAATGGCTAGTAGATTCTGGTGCTAGGTGCTAGCGAACATATGTGTTGTGATCGTAAATTGTTTAAAACATTTTCTCAAAGTTTTAAACATTTACGATCACGGCGAATCAAAATCACGACGAAAAAAAATCATCGATAACGGCGGCGCAGCGATTAGTGTGCAAGGCTGCAAGATGCCAGATGGCAGTGCAAGTTCGAAACGGAAGTGAATGGATTGACACTACCATAGAGAACATGATGTTAGTTGCCGAATTGAAGATCAATATGTTCTCGGGCAATCGCGCCACGGACGAAGGTTACGTCATAACAACCAATCATAGTTCGTGTAATTTTTTTCATAATGGCGATATTTGTGCTATTGCAAATCCTGTTGGATGGAAACTTAGGTATATTATTTACATTTTCGCTACAAACAAAATATTGTTGAGTGTCGCTAAGACAATAAAAAATGATTTGTACGTGAGCACAAGATCTTGTGAAATTATACATGCTGATACATGTGAGCTGATGGAAGAATCATCTGTGGGAGGCTCGAGATATTTCATCCTGCTTACAGATGATTATTGAAATTACAGATCAGTGCATTTTGTAAAAACTAAAAACGATATCAAATATTGCAATGAAAATTTTGTAAACAAGGCAGAGACACCTACTGGAAACAAAATAAAAATATTTCGAAGCGACAATGGTTTGGAATTTGTTAATAAAGAAATAAAACAAATACGCCAGAACAAAATGGGAAGGCAGAGCGAGAAAACAGGACTCTGGTGGAAGCAGCAAGAACCATGCTGCATGCAAAAAATCTTCCTAAGACATTATGGGCAGAGGCAGTGTATACAGCGGCCTTTGTACTAAACAGAACTGCGAAAAGCACCGAAAATGGAAAAACACCATATGAAGTGTGCACAAATAGTAATTATAATATTCATCAAATCAAGACCTTTGGCGTGCCCGTCTATGTACACATCACTAAAGAAAAAAGGAGAAAATGGGATAAAAAAGGAGAGAAAGGACTGATGGTGAGATACAGTGAAGAATAGAATAGTATAGAATAGAAAACATTTATTTACACACAATAAGGTGAAAGGTTATAGAGTATACTTTCCACAAAAGAATAACGTAGAAATTAAAAAAGACGTGGTGTTCTTAGAAGAAAGGGAAGGAAAGGGTTCTTAAAAGAAGAGTCTACAATAAGATTAAATCTTGAAACACAGGAGGACCAGTCTGTGACAGAAACGGAAAAGAAAAATGAAAGGGACGGAAGTGAACAGGAGATATCGGAAGTTACACTTACCCCTGAGGAAGACACACTCCATGACAGTACGCCAAGAAGCGAATATGAACCATGTTTTGAGGACTTAAGTTCACCAGAAGATGAAGATCCAAATCTTATCTTATAATCGAAAAGGACAGTAGCAAGCGTTCTCGGAAACAAACTTCATTATATCGTTGTAACTTGGTTTAAAGTGATGTGAGTGAGCCAGTGTCATACAAAGAAGCCATAAACTCCAGTGACGGACATAAATGGAGTGAAGCGATAGATAGGAAATTGAAAACTTTAAAAGAAAACAATACCTGCACTGAACAACCTGTGAATGAGAAGGTGGTCAGTAGCAAATGGGTTTTTAATAACGGTAAGCAATATAAAGCCAGATTAGTAGCTAGAGGATTTGAGCAAGACAATGTGTTCGATTTAAATGAAATATATGCCCCAGTGGTAAAGTTGTCAGTCAACGTTTAGAATGTTTGTCAGCTTGTAACTAAGTTAACTCTTCCTATTTATCAGATGAATGTAACTGGTGCCTTTTTATATGGGGTGTTAAACGAAAATGTTTACCCATGTTTGCCGTAAGGAGCTTATTCTTATGAAAACAACATTGTTAAATTAAATAAGTCTCTATATGGTCTCAAAATTTCGCCTAACTGTTGAAATTTAAGGTTTAATTCAGTAATAACAGACATAAGATCAAAATGTGGTTCTTGCCTGTTTATGAAATGTTCCAATGGAAATATCATGTTTGTGTTACTGTATGTTGATGACCTTGTGTTTTTTGGAAATAATGCTACAGACATTCTGCAACGTAAACCATGAATTTAAAATGAAGGATTTGGGAAATATATCAAATTTCTTAGGTATTAATGTAACTCAAAATTTAAAGATTGGAATTACTGAACTAACTCAACAACATTAGGTACTTAAAAATTATACAAATAAAATTTAATGTAGAAATTTCAAACCTACGTCAACACCTATAGATAGTAATTTGAATACCAAAATATTTGCAAGTAATAAATGTAATATAAATCAAAACACTGAAAAGTTGTGTCGACAAATAATAGGTAGTTTAATGTATGCTGTGTCAGGTATTAGACCAGATATAGTTTTGCTGTTTCTATGCTAAGTAGATATCAAAAGAGTGCAAATGGCATGTGATTAACTGCTCTAAAGCAGTATTACGGTATGTAAAACATACATTAGATTATAAATTAATTTATAAATGTGATAACAATATTGATTTGAAAGGGTATTGTGATAGTCGTCTGTAAGTCTGACAATCATCTGTAAGTCTGTCATCCACAGAATCAGAGTATGTGACATTGAGCATGGCTGCAAGTGAGGCCTGTTGGCTAATAAATTTACTAAGCGACTTCGGTTTCCAAAATATTTGCCCCGTAAATATTTTTTGTGACGACCAGTCAGCCATACTGAATGCAGGGTCAAAATCAATGAAACGACTAAAACATGTGGACGACATTTGTTTTCATTATGTTAAAGATTTAATCAGCAGAAACAAACTAAATATACAATATATTAAAACAGATGAACAACATGCAGATATTTTCACAAAAGGATTATGTAAATAGTTGTTTGAGAAATGTTTGACGAGGTGCGGTGTAGCTTCATCTCAGCTGTTGAATGGTTACTGGTAAAAATTTCATATTACTAGTCAAAGTTGTTGTTGTGACCTATGCCACTCGGAAATAATGTAGCGTCCTATTAATGAAAGTGATTAAGAACAATTTTTATTACACCGATATCGATAATATCGCTTATTACAATATATCGAAGGATAGTATCGACAGAGTGGACAGCTCTTTTTATTTGCTGCTGACAAAAAATGAAGGATATTTCATTATTTTTTGTCTCTGACCTGGCATGCTTTTTTTGGGTGAAAAAGCTGTCACAGCCCTCTCAATAGACTGGCCAATTTTTTTTCTCTGTGGTGTATATGAACAAAAATTTCATTTCAGTACCAAAATTTAATATTTTCGATTTATTAAAACTTGGAGCTTAAGAGTTAAGTCATCACCATCATCAGCCTGTACTAGTCCACTGCTAATCATAGGCCTCCCCAAATGGAATGAATAAATTTTCGAAATCAATTGTATATGAGAGCCAATGCACCCTGTCCTCGGCTTGCCGCATCCACCATCCACCCGCAGCTTTTCACTAATCGTTACTTCACCTGGCCGGAGGGTGTTCCACTCTACGTTTACCGAGTCTCTGTATCCACTCAAAAACGAGGTTCTCGGTTCGTCGGTAGATATAGTCAGCCCACTGCCAGTTCAGCCTGCTAATTCTATAGCCTGCTAATTCTGTAGGCTATGTCAGTAACTTTGACTCTCTGTCGGATTACTGCGTAGCCAATTTTGTCCTTTAGGGAGATTCCGAGCATAGCACATTCCTTAGCACGCTAAGCGACCTTGAACTGGTGAATAAGCCGTTACGTAAGTGTCCACGTCTTAGCACCGTAGGCCATGATAGGTAGTACTGTCAGTGGGCACTGATTTTAAACTTTTGTTTGTAAGCATTGTGGTACGGGTGACGTGAAGACTTGACGAAGTTTTCCGAATGCGCGCCCAGCCCAGCTGGATCCGCCTCTTGGCCTCTCTCTCAAAATTGCCTATACCTAACTGCAGGTTTGCCCCAGGTACGTGTATTCGGAAACAATCTCAAGGTGAAGGCCATTTACAACAACAGATCCCAGATCAATTTGGGCATTGATTATAACTTTTGTTTCGAGACCTATTCCATTCTGTGAAGCTGATGCTAGGTCGGCCAGCATCCGTTGTAACTCCTCCAGCGACTCCGCTGATGAGCAATTCATTTTGTTACAATTTTTTTTTATGTCATATGGTAGGCAAACAGGCAAGCGGGTCACCTGATGGAAAGTGGTCACCAACAGCCTATAGACATTAGCAACACCAAGAGTATCGCTAATGCGTTGCCCACCTCTATAACACGTTGCTCTGGCAGCAAAAAGGCAAATGCCACTCCACTGCCAAAGCCACGGTTCCCCAAATCCTCACCCCATGGAGCATGGAGCATTGTTAAAACTATTATTACATATCACAGAACATATCACTTAAATTGTATAGGTACGCACTTCGCAGTAATATGCATAATTCAATTCATTGATATTGGTGTAGGTATGTTTGGGTCAATGACATTGTTTTATTCCTTTGTATAAATCCACCAACCAAAACCATTTTTAATTTGTTAGTGAATGTGTCGACAGGTCATTAGTTAGTGGAAGTATTCATAGTACGATTTTTGTAAATTTTCTGTTGTTAAACTGCTAGAAAGCCTAGACAGTGCATAGCAAGCAGATGCCAATCGGTCACACAAGGAATCAATGAGTCATAAACAGAAGTCATAAAATGAGTCACTGACCTGAATGCTCCAGCCTCACGTGCCGCTGAATCGCTAAAAATCTCAAATACTCCAATAGAATCTTACAATATGGTCAATAAGTACTTTGTTGATATTGGAAAGGACTTGGCAAACAAACTATTGGTGGCTCAAAACACCACCATCGAGCACACATTGACTTCAAATAAAGCACACAGCTCTGTGGCCGATTCAATTATGCTTAAGGAGGTTGAGGTTGGAGGTTTTAGGAGTGGAAAGTCTACTGAGGATGCGGTTCTAGACGTAACTGATCATATAACTGAACATCTCGACAGTAAATCTAAAATATTTGGTATTTTTCTGGACCTCTCGAAAGCGTTCGACACTGCCACCATCCCCATCCTACTGCGCAAGTTGGAGTTCATTAATTGAATTAATGTATAATTCATTTATTCAAGTGACCAGACTCATTGGCGTTAGAGGTATAGTTTTCGATACTTTCAGGGATTACCTTTGCGGGCGGCAGTAGTGTGTTACTGTAGACAATAGAATGAGCGCCTATGAAACAATTGCCTACGGCGTGCCACAGGGCAGTGTCCTGGGGCCTACGGTGTTTCTTATTTATATAGACGACATCTGCAGAAACAAATCCCCAAACTATAAAATAGTCACCTACGCGGATGATACAGTTTTGCTCGTACATAATAAGACGTGGGCGTCTGCATGAGTCACTGCCGAAAAAGCTCTTACGAAGGTTATGGTACTGATTGTCCCTTAATCTATTGACCTTGAACGTTCAAAAGACTAAATGTGTAGCATTCGCTACGCGGATTCACCAGCAAGATAATTAACTTATCAATATTAGGGTACATAGCTGTCCCTCCCTGGACGCCTGTACCTGCCCCAGCTTGACTCATTAGTCATTTATTTATAACTTCACAGGGTAATATCATAGACATAAAATAAACTGTATCAAGTGTCTTGAAGTACTACTAGACAGCAAGCTAAATTGGCATGAACACCTAAAAATGATCATCCCACGCATCCGTTAAGTCATGTTCATCTTTAAAAAACTTACGAGTCTCTGCTGATCACGAGGTCCTAAAAACAGTTTACTGTGCCTTGGTCCAGTCAATTCTGACATACTGTGTCACTGCTTGGGGTGGAACCGACCCCACATCTCTGCTTCCTCTCGAAAGGGCTCAAAGAAGAGTAATAAAGGTAGGAGACGACCCCACCTACCCACCATTTTCGTATGTTCAACGATCTGCCGATCACCCCGTATACAGGGAGAACTTTCAATGGGTCGGGATATGCGCCCGTATTGACACATGGATTAAATAAATTCAATAACAGTGAAATGACAACGGGAGTTAAGTAATCGAGAATGTATGTAGTCATATCATTTATGTCCTTTGACTCTTGCGTTTTATTTGTTTTATAGATTTTATTATCTCACTTAATTGGATGGGTTTAGAGAGCTTCTTTTAGGCATGTCGACTAGTGGCGGGTTAAATTTGCGAGGACTAGTACTCCGCCACAGATACAGCGTTCTCCGTGGCCGCGTACAAATCCTCGCGTGCGCAGGTGGTAGGGCCCGCAGGACACATTAATAAATATGCCCTTTTCTAAGAGAGACACTACACAGGCAAACCATCTCCGAGCTGTAGCCCCACCAACACATGTTTTGCTTGCTTCGGCCGACTTGAGTCCGGAGTCTGTTCAGAGACTTCCATGTCGGCCAAGGCAGGTCAATTAGGTACAACAGGCAGTAGAGACAACGGGATGGGTGACGCTGTGGGGAATCTCTTTTCCCATACACTAAACCTCGCTTTGATTAGCTTCCCATTCAGGGGGAAAACCTCTTTGTTAAAGCTGTGTCAACACAAACGTTGAGGAACAGGTAGGGGATGTCTCCTACATCATCACGTGCCTGTTCCTCAACTTTAGATGCTGATCCTGTATCCTTGGTCTTGGACATTCATGTTGGTGCCTTCATACGAACTTCTCAACACTTTGATGTTATGATAGTCCACTTGGCATTCTTGGATTTCAGAACAGCCCAGGTCTCGATGGAGTCGTAGGCTTCCCATAGTCCACAAAAGCCAGACACAGGCTGATTATGCTTCTCGGACTTCTGTGTAATCTGCCTCACTGTGTAAATGTGGTCTATGGTACTATATCCTCCTCGAAACCCGGCCTGCTCTGGTGTTTGAATCTCGTCCAGTCTGAGCGAGGCGATTCGTTATGTAGTCCCATCCCTTAGCTTGTGGCCCGGATAGAAATCTTCCGGAAACTATCACCCATCTTCTAGTACATTGTATGTTATTCTGAATAAAAAACAACCGGGAGACAATATCTAAAGTACTTGGTTCTTTAGCTGTGACGTCATCAAGATGACCGCCGCGTTTTGAAATTTGCCTTTAAAACTTGCCTTATTGCACTTAGAAGTATGTGTAGGGCATCAAATGAAGCAGAATAAAATGTTCAACAATATTGTCCATACATTCAACTATGTGAAAATTATAGTTTGAGAGATATTCAATATTGCAAAATATAATCCGTTTGCAATTTTTCACAACTTTACGAGTAACTTTAGAACAGAGTAATGTATGATAATAAAAGCACATTATTAAACTATACAAAACAATTATTACATTTGCAATCAGATAATAAACATGTGAGTTATACCCTGGCCATGTTAGCGAACAGGCTAGACTGCCAGTATGTAAACCATTGTTGTTTGCTTCACGTCACCAAACGTGGATGGAAAAATGATTTAACGTACAATGACATGTGAAATATGACATACCTACTAAATTTTTATGACATTTTTAAACTGGATGGTGACATTTTATAAGATAATTGTTACTAACCTAATTCCTAATTTTAAGATATTACTAACTACATATGAGTCCTGACACTTGAAATTAATATTTTCATTCATTCATTAGATATGGTTATTCGATTGCTACTGTAGGTTATTATTTTTTTCGACTATAATAATAAGCAGATAACTTGTATCTTGTATTTCTGTAAAATTGTATTATTTTTTATATTTTATATGAAATAAGACAGGTATTTGACTGCCATCTCACCTGAAGTTAGGTGCAGATGCAGTCTACGATTTAGCATATATTTATGTAAACTATCCCTTACCTCACTTTATCTTATAATTTATCCCGCACCGCCTACCTCTCTCGATCACATGTTTTCACGGTTGACGGATAGATAAGGCAAATTTAGCTTTAAGTCCGCCAATTTATCTTTAGTGCATAAAGTTTCAATAAACAAATAAATAACTGTCTAGCAAAGATAAATATCTAGGCATTACCTATCAGGCTTTACTTACAGAAACAATTTAAAAGGGAGCTTTATGGTGGTATGCTGGTGGACCTATCGCGGGCGCAGTCAGCCCCAGCCGCAGCGTATCCGCTTAGGTACCTATCGTTGTGCACAACAGCCAGCGTGCATGCCCGAGTCGCATGCCGCGCTAACCGCGCATGCCGCCATCGCGATCGCGAGAGACTATAGAGAAGGAGCCCTCGAGATGGTTATTACAAATGCCGTACCTCTGCCTGTTTTTTGACAGCGGCGCAAATACTGCATTTTCGACACCAATTCTGAACATCTGAACCTTTCTCGTACTTTGGTCAGTGTTCTTTTCACCTGTAAATGTATACCTGCTACACCATTATGTATCTCCTGGAGAACGTCTTGCACCTTAACCCATGGAACGACTACCTAAAGGTGGTACTCTCTGCCGATAGGGTTTTCCCATTTTCTGCAGGATACAGCTGTCATATTGAGCCCAATACGCTTTAATGATAGCGCTTGTAGGTGCCACTTCAGCCCATCTTGGTTTCTCTGCATCACGTTCCTTCCATGTGGTCTTATATCTTCTTAGGTCAGATATCTTCATTACCTTCTTGAACTTTCCTCATAGATTCATTCTCCCAGGATCGTGAAGGGCTTCTGGAAATTCTTTCAATTCCTGTTTATCAGTGCTTACATTCCGTCGAGCAAGGCTTCCTTGATATAGCATCAGCGTTTCCCTGAGCCTTCCCGCTGCAGTGTTCAGTGACATCGTCAAACTCCTGCAGTTGCTCGATCCGTCGAACAACCTGTTCTTCTGGGTTTTTAAATTGTAATAGGCACTTCAAGACAGCGTGATCATTACGTAGTACAATGCCTGCCAATAAGATACTTGTTAAAATGTGGTTGTGTTTTACCACAGCCAAGAGTTCTCTTCTAGTTACAAAGTGTTTCCTCTCTGGTTTCGGCAACGACTTACTGAAGTAAGTAATCACGATTTCTGCGTTACCCTGTTTCTGTGATAACACTCCTCCGATCGCCGCGTTGCTTGCATCTGTGTTGACGATAAACTGACCGCTGGGTTGTAGGTATCTTATTTTAATATAGGAGTTTCGCAGAGGCATTTTATCAGTCTTTGTAAGGAATCCTTGCAGAGCTTATGCGAGCGAAATGGTTGCATGTCTTCAGTCAGACCATATAGTGACTATGCAAGAGAATCCTTTAACAAACCGTCTGTAGTATAAGCACAGTCCTAGGAATGCCCGAACTTCCGTTTTGTCCTTAGGAGAAGGCCACTTCTGTAGCGCTTAAACTTTTTCTAGGTCTGTTTGGATAACCTCACTGGTGATCACATGACCGTGTTACTTACTCAGTTAAGTTTACTTCTAAATAGATGGCATTTCTTCGGGTTTAACCGACGTTAACGGTCGGCATCCTTTATTTTCCTTAAGACTTGTTCCAAGTTGCGCAAATGATCCTCAAAATCGCGACCAATGATAATTACATTATCCAAATAGACCAGGCAGGCATCTTACACTAATCCTACCCGTACATATTCTGAGTCTTTCGAAGGTGGCAGGCGTGTTGCACAGTCCGAAAGGCATAACATTGAATTTCCATAGTCCTTTTCCTGTTGGAAACGCTGTCTCATCTTTATGCTTTGGATGAGGATGCCAATAGCAAGACTTAAAATTCAAGGTTGAGAACCATTGCATGCCACTCAGGGTGTCCAATGTGTCGTCGATACGAGGCTAGGTATAGCTGTCCTTTATGATCCTTTATGATGATATGTTGTGTGTAATGATAATATTGTAGTCTTTTTATTCTGCGTCCTTTGATACCCCTACACATGATTCCAAGTACATTACACTTGGTTTTAAAAGCAAATTTCAAAACGCGGCAGCGGCCATGTTGATGACGTCATAGCTGGAGAACCAAGCAGTTTAGAAATTGTCTCTCGGCTGTTTTTTATTCAGAATAACATACTTTACATCATACTAAAAGCTGGTGCTGGTTTCCGGAAGTAAATAAATAATCGTGGACAAATTCCACAACGCCATCTAGCCCCAAAGTAAGCAAAGCTTGTGTTATGGGTGCTAGATAACTGATAAACTACTTATATACTTTTAAATACATACTTATTATACATAGAACATCCAGACCCATAACAGAAATTAAAATTCATCATTTCAATTTCTGCCCGGCCGGGAATCGAACCCGGAACCTCCTGCGTAGCAGACCGGCATGTTGACCACTGAACCACTCAGGTCGTCAAATTTCGGTCGGTTCGGAAGTGAACCATTTTTCAGTTAAGGGAAGGGACTAATGACCCAGGAAAACAGCTTATAGTCGTGGTTCAGGAGGAACATTAGCCTTTAATCTTCTTTGGATTTTTTGCTTTGATTCCGTCATACTCATAAGACACGTTCACCTAAAACAATGACAAACATAATATAAATACAGTCCCCTGGGAGTGGAAACAGTCCCGTAATTTTGAGAGGCAGGGGACTGTCGCCAGGGGACTGTTAAATTTAATTTTATTGAGAGGTGCTACCTCTACCTTAAAAAGTACTTGAGTCATGTTATTTTACTGTACACAGGGTTTGTTACCTATTATAACAATATACAGTCTCTAAGGTAGCAATATAGTAAATAAAAAGAAATAAAAATAATCCTTACCAGGGGACTGTCGGCTATCAGGTTTCAAAATCACGGAGGGACGCTCATGTAGCACTAAAAAATGACATCCGGGCACTATTGGCCACAACAGTGCAAACTTCACATAGTTTGCGTTTCGTTACACGCAGTAATGCAATGGTTTAGGCCTTACACTACCTAAGTAGTGCAATTTAAAATATATACAGGGGAACTGTTTACAAAATGCGAAGACAAACTTCAATTTAATTTTAGAATTAAAAATACATATTTGTAAAAAATAAGTAGATTTCATTTATCAATCAACTTGATTGATTCCTATAGTTTTTGTCATAATTAATTTAATCTGAAGTAAGTATTCTGGTTTTGAGACAAGTCAGGGGACTGTTTTTTTGAGGACCAAAAATAGGTTTTACATACAATAGTGTATATTTTAATAGGTTTTTTCACTCAGGAGAGATAGATTAGGTTATTATCTTTTAAAGTTATCTACGATATATGTAATAATATTTACTTTTTTATTACATATAATAGTGACCGGACCGGAGACAATGAGTTGCCGAGTTTACACAGAAACGCATACTGTTTGTATGTATGTAGAATTTGAATTCTTTTTATGCTAAGATTATCACTGTAAAATAAGATTTCCAAAAATGCAATTTTATTAAAACTTGGGAAGATTGCTACCAAATAACTCAAAATATATTTGCAAACTAGAGCGTTGGTGGCCAGGCGGTTGAGTATCCTACTGGTAAGCGAGAGGTACTGTGTTCGGATCCCGCTGCGGCCATGTACCAATGACTAATTTCTGAGTAATGTACATTAGTTTAACACTAACCTATGGTCTTATGGTAAGGGGAAAACATCTTGATGAAACCTGCAAATTCAGGCAACTAAATTTGTAATCATGATCCAATCTGGTCAGGTTCCCCTGGTAGCAGACTCACGGAGCTCAGATGGTAGTCGCTCCACAGTAATTACCTGATTGTCAAATCTTGGAAAATGGTCAAGGCGGACCCCGGGCCTTCGTCTGCGAGAGCACAACCAGGACATGAACGCTAAGGTGATTATTTTTTATTATTATATTTGCAACCTACAATACTTACCGGTGACAATAAGACTTCTCTGTACCTTTTAAGGTATAGCTTCAGTGGCTCTACATAGTTGTCAAAGCCAAGTGTGTTTAATGCAAAAAGCACATCCTCTCCATTTATAGTTTTCCTTTTCTCCACTTGACAACGTTCACTAGCTTCACTTGTTACAAACGATATAAATTCTGATATGCATTCTTGTACACATTCTCTTGCATCTTTCGCTATCTAAAGATAAGAAAAATAATTTTTTATTACTCATCATGTACAACTTTATACATTGTATAACTTTGGGCTGAAATTACAAAATTCATTACTTGTTACCATAGGAATCCACTTGGATGGGTATCATCTATTTATAAGGCACAGACAAAACTTAAGTATATAGACCTTCAAACTAAGTATGTGGGAGTAATGTATAATAAGTAACCCCCTTTGAATGGGAGAGAGGGGATGTGCAACCTAACCTAACCATTCTGTGACAGAACAATATTTTTGGTAGATTTGGTTTTGTGACATAACCTCTAAATGTATAAAATACAAATTTAAAAAAAAAATTGGTAAAACTACAAATCTCTGCAATTTGAAACTTTACAGAAAGACTACTTAGGCTAAGAGCTGTTCTCCATAAAATTACAGTTGCTCAACCCAACGGTCCATATACTAAACTTTAGCCAGCACCACTTCCATCACTGTCAATTTAAAAAATCTTATACTATAAACACAGAATGACAATAATATTTTACCTTTCCGTTGTCTGGGATAGCTCTCTTCATTATTTTGGCAATGTTTGCTATTGGCAGGAACCGATCCTGCTCTCTCAGTGGTACATTCTTTCCACAATTTGAGTCCGAATTGTTCTCTTCTTGTTCTAAATCAAATAAATTAGCATAAAATGGAAAGTATAAGTGAAGTCAGGATGGCATGTTAATCTTGATAATGTTCTAATATTTTTAACTAGATAGTAACTACAACGGGATAAATAGTACCTGAATTGAACTCTTTGATATCCTCTAATCCCTCAATGAATACTAGAGAGGGTATTCGTGCAAATTGCTACATACAACAAAAAATTATAGGCCACATTATATTCTGTAATATTTACCTAAAACATCGTCCGAGTTAACGACGTACGTTTCTTCGTCTACCAAATATCCACCCTCCAATCTCATAATGTCGTTTCCAAGTTCGTCGTTATCCATCGCTCTGTTTCCACTCCAGCACTCAGTCAATCGAAGTAAACAAGGTTATGCTATGAAACAAAATAGAACTCCGTGGCGATTGTTGTGTTGTTTGACGCTTGCTGGATGGTACAATAGCTTATCACTGATATTACAATAGTGGAAAAAATTTGATAATTCGCTCACGCACAAAAATATTACCAAATTAACTATATGCCAAAACGAACGAACAACCACGCACAATTCTACTCCACGAACAAACAAACAAAGAAACGAACAGTCAACTGTCGAAACAAAGTCAAAGTGTCATCAGTGTGACCATCTGAAAAACAGAGAATCTGCAAAAGATTTCAAAATCTGTAAAATATGTTAAATATCTGCCAAACACTAAAGAAAAAGGAACAGTTAAAAATATGTCACACAATTTTACAATGCTTATCGGCATTAAATCGTGTAAATCGTTTTCAGCATTTCAATAATTTAGACGAACTAAAAGAACAAGTTCAAGGACGCCTTTGGGCGTCCTCACACCTACAATCTGTCCAGACTAATTTGTCTTATTTGGTGAACAAAGAAAGGGGGGGTTATGGGGCCCAATCACTATTTCGTGGGCCCAAGCCGACCTAACCTGCCCGCGGTCCCTCCTCGCTGACAGACGGACGAGGCTCTGGCGAACCGGTTTTCTCCTAACGGGTAGTGCGGGTTGGATGGTAGTCGCCGCACGTAAAAAGTCAAAACAACACAAAAAAGGATGTTCTGGAAATAAATAAATAAATATAAATAAATATTCGTGGACAAATTCACACAGCGCCATCTAGCCCCAAACTAAGCAAAGCTTGTGCTATGGGTGCTAGATAACTGATAAACTACTTAAATACTTTTAAATACATACTTATTATAGAACACCCAGACCCGTAACATAAATTAAAATTCATCATATCAATTTCTGCCAGGCCCGAATCGAACCCGGGACCTCTTGCATGGCAGACATGTTGACCATTGAACCACTCAGGTCGTCTAATTTTCTACAAAAAATAATTTCATGCTATGGCGTAGCCGTTAAACGACGCCCAGGCATATCGCCTTACACCAGCGATAAGTGAGCTAGGTCTACCCTGTCACGCGCGGGCAGGGTTAAAGAAGTTAGCGCCTAGCAGGAAAGTCCGCTTTGACACACTTAACGTTGGCACTCTGACTTTCCGGTCTCGGGAGCTGGCAGACTTGCTGTAAAGGCACCGCTGCGCATCTTGGTTCGCGTGCTTAAAATTTATTGAACTCTACCTCTACCCCACTCCTACACGTACCCTACTGTAGCACTGGGTGATACACTGATTCTAAAGTAAAAATGCAAATGCTTAATTGAAGTTATATTCGTATGTGTGTTCCATTTTATTATCCTAGGTATTTTGTATGATTCTTCTAGCTAGATACTTTCACGAATATAACTTCAATTAGGCATTTGCATTTTTACCTAGCCAGTGCTATGTGTGCTCATAGAGACAGGCTAAAAGACTGCGTCATACTTGCTCCCACCTATCTAAGCCTACAGGCCTACATCCTACTTGCTCTAACCTACTTAACCAACTAAAGCCCCGGTTACCCTACGGGAGCACCAGGCTAACCCGAACGCCTACTTAACTTAGAGCTCGTCCAAACATACAGCCTCCGAAACATACCTGTCTTAGAGCCCGTCCTTACCTAAGGCCTGCCCTAGCACACATGCTACACTACCCTACCCCTATCTTTGCTCTAACCGTACCCTACCCGTACCCAACCCCCTTCAATTCACTAAAATCTACTGCAAGGCTCCACCAGTGGATCGAATCCCTACCAAGGAGTACCATTTTCTGCATCGATTTTTATATAGAACCCGTAAATTACCAAACCACCACTGTAAAATATATCTCAAGAACTATAGTGTAGCTAGTTGATTATTTATTTTTATACAACTTTAAAATAGATCATCAATGACTTAAATTAGAAAATAGGTTAAGGTACTGATTTATGTTGATTTTATAGTCTTCACAGGTATTTTGGTAAATAATACTAATTGCTTACACATTAATGAAGAACGTATTATTATCTAACTTCTCTACTATGCTAATAAGTACAAAAAGAACACATTAATGACAGTGATCTCATTCGTCGGGCTCACTGTGTACTCCCCGGTTCGCTGTAGACCAACCTCCTGGTTCAATGTGTCCCATGAGGTGGACACAATGAGTCATTTCCCATATTTTAGAAAATCGGCTTTACCATTCTTTCTCTAACTGGTTTTCTATAAACTTATACGCAAAATGAGAGTCAGAAATATTACGCATTGACTGGACTAAAACACATTTCATTCTATTGAAAAACTTGTTACACCTCTCACCCTACCGGTTGCCCGAAAATGTTTAGTAGGTATGCATAAAGGTAATTCTTGCCCGTCCGATATCTGAATCATTCGAAACCCACGCTTGATAGAACGAGTGTGCACATTGTAGTGCGGTCTGCGTACAAGAAAGATCTCTATTGCTAGTACATCACCTCAGTGCGTATTCAGCCTATTGGCCAAATGATATTATCAAAAATTAATTAAAGTAACAGTACCTATTGTTAATGCTTAAATTCCTGCGAAACAGCGATACAGTACTGCTAAAGATGCAACTGCAGGTCTGAAAACGCCTTCACTCCGAGGTAGCCTCAACGGCATTCAGTCGCCGCCAGTCACATTTTTTGTCGCCGATTCTCATCGTGATTAGCCTAAAGGACGATAAATCGTCTGTGTTGGCAATATTTGCAGATACTGGCTAGTATACCATGGACCAATAATCAATCAAAAAGATGAAAGACAAGAGTAGTGATGTATATCATATTAAATAGTCGATCGATTTTGTGAATTAAGATCTAGATTTATCATAGATGCGTTATTATATAAAATCTCCTTGGTTTGCATTCTCACAGTTCAAAAAAATTTTCAACCCAAAACAGCAATTTGGTAAATACCCCAAAATAGCTTCAAATATCTCCTTAAACCACAGTAAATCTGTTCCGATTATATAATTGAAAAACCAATAATACATCACTATATAAATGCTGAACTGTCGTGATTGGAAAATTGGTCAAATTTCATTTTATATTTTGATTCGTATTTTCTAAATTTCATTAGTTTTTATAGAGTTGATGATGCGATGATAATATTGTTCTTCAAACCTCGTCAATGTTAGTCTAGATAAGAGATTACTTTGTAAGTTGTGATCGTAGTTGCTTGCTGACTTGCTGGCGGCTGGAGTCACCTATTTTGGTTATTATTTGTAAGAAACAATCCTACAATGGGTGTTCCGAAGTTCTTTAGGTATACAAGTGAGAGGTATCCTTGCCTCAATGAACTGGTGAAACAGTACCAGGTTAGTATTCTGTTTGTGTACAATCTGATTGGTATAACTTTCTAGGTTCAAATTGTGCTTAGTAAACAGTAAATAAATGACTACTCATGGTTTGCGCCTGCAATGATCTGATTGAGTATTATTATATTATTCTTGACTTGAAATTTACATTTCATTCACTTTTATGATTTCACAATACTTTGACATTATGATTCATAATACTGTGTTCTTTTACAGATTCCAGACTTTGATAATATGTATTTGGATATGAATGGTATCATCCACAACTGCTCTCACCCTGACGACTCCAATCCTCACTTCCGAATCACCGAAGAGAAGATCTTCAAAGATGTATTCCATTACCTCAGTATCCTCTTCCAAATCATCAAGCCCAAAAAACTATTCTTTATGGCTATTGATGGGGTTGCACCAAGGGCCAAGATGAACCAGCAAAGAGGAAGAAGGTGCGTCTCCTGTGATCTCTTATTATTTGTTACGAGCAACCTGCCTGGCTTCGCACAGGTGTTCTCGTGTTTTCTCTATTATAATATGTACATATAAACCTTCAGGAAGAAATTGTCTGTATGTCTCTGTATGTTGTCTCACTTCTTTCTACCTAAACACTGATAATAATATATCAAATTAGGTGATGAAACTGTGTGAATTTTTTGAGTAAGTACTATGCTTTTTGTTTTATTACAGATTTAGATCTGCTAGGGAGGCAGAAAAACTAGAGGAGGAAGCTAAATCAAAGGGTTTGTGTTTCTATACCTGTTAAAATATTAAAAGTTCAAATGATAAAGGTTCTATTTACACTGTGTCATGTTTTATAGACTAGGAGGTGACAGGAATATTGAAAATGTGTAATTTGTTTTTATGGGTTGTAGAGTGGTCCCCTGATCTGATTTATGTTTATTTTACTACATACACGTTTCTGAGATTGTTTAAAATTTTCCTGTTACCTCTTAGACTATTAGGAGACAGTATACAAATGGCACCTGAGTCATAGGCTGCTAATTTTCAAGTTAGAAGATTGGTGGTCTTCCATTCCATTTAGCTCTGCATTTAGTTTAATACAAAAGGATAGTATGTTTCATATGACAATGCAAAATGGGTTCTGAATTTTGGCTGAAAGTAGATTACCACTAAAAATTGTTTATTTGGCGTCAGCCATAGAGTCAATAATGTAAATTTTTATCCTCTAGGTGAAGTTCTGCCAACGGAGAGGCGCTTTGATAGCAACTGCATCACTCCGGGCACAGTGTTTATGGCTCGGCTGCATGAGCAACTCAGATATTTCGTCCAGGAAAAGATGTCTACTGACCCACTTTGGTCGAAAGTTAAGGTCATTTTGTCTGGACATGAGGTAATTTTTAATTCAGTCAAATAAGTTATTGTCGAAACACTGTAGCTCTATACATTTCATGGTCCTCTTTGAGCAGAAAAAACTGTTTTGTGAACATCTAAGTGAGAGTATACTTTGCATGTGTTATACATTGTATGTAGTATACATAGTGGGGTCGAATATCCTAATGACCTCTGCTTGTGTCGCCACTGAGGCGTAAGGTCCGCTGCCATTATACTGTTGTGCTATTGCCCAGACAACAGCTGTAAAATGGCGGTATCAGGAGCACTGTAGCACAACTTATCTGTTCCGTTGAAGGAGGTGCTTGTTCAATAGACAGAGATGCTAGTGAGGCTAGTGAATAGACGTTTACTAAGGGCCGATTTTTCAATCCTCAAATAAAACATACCAATCTGTTAAGTTATTATGAGTTAAAATGAAACCGTATCATGACTTCATAAATAAGTGAATGATTTATCAGTTTGTTTTAATTTGCCAGAATATTACTTTATCGAACAGATAAATATTTGTGATTTTGTCTACTAAAAAGGGTTATTTTGACAGCATATGTTACATCTCAGTAACGCCACTTCACGAACATCCACATTAAAACTTACATATCTGATATTATTTCCATTTTTAAAAACTAAATCCCTTCGCAGACGCCCGGCGAAGGGGAGCACAAGATAATGGACTACATCCGCTGGGCGCGCTCGCAGCCCGAGTACGATCCCAACACGCGGCATTGCCTCTACGGGCTGGACGCGGACCTCATTATGCTGGGGATGTGCACGCATGAGCCGCACTTTGCTCTGCTTAGGGAGGAGGTCAGTGTTTGCTTGATTCAATTTTTTTTATAAATGATAGTGAAAATGTTATCAAAATCTGTTGTGTTGTTTCGGAGAAGTTAATCGACTGATATATTGACGACCTGAGTGGTTCAGTGGTCAACATGCCGGTATGCCACGCAAGAGGTCCCGGGTTCGACTCCCGGCCGGGCAGAAATTGAAATGATGAATTTTAATTTCTGTTACGGGTCCGGGTGTTCTAAGTATAATAAGTATATATTTAAAAGTATATAAGTAGTTTATTAGTTATCTAGCAATTCTAGCACCCATAACACAAGCTTTGCTTACTTTGGGGCTAGATGGCGCTGTGTGAATTTGTCCACGATTATTTATTATTTTATTATTTATATAGACAGACAGATACGGAATGTGATTTTAACTAAGGGGCCATGGGGTGCCAATTGGCTCCCAAAACTGTTCTCCTGTCAACCTACTTCTTGGTATTTTAAGTTCCACAACCAAAATGACAAATAGGAATGTGGACTCCACAAGATGGACCGGTGAAGTGGATGCAAGAGGCACAGAGCCGAGTGTGGAAGATTTATAAGGAATCTTATGTGTAGGACTGCAATCATGATGATGATGATGGACACTTTGTTCAATTGGAATTTTTCAATAATTAAGAAATTGTAGCAAAAAATATCTAAACATGCTATACAGGGTGTTTCATAATACATGTATAAAGCCGAAAGGGTGTTAAAGTATAGCTTGCAAAGAGTACACTGGCGACTTCATATTATCCAGACATTGAATTTTAATTTTTATAAAAAATCTTCGTTTTTAAAGAAAAATAACCATATCGACTACGTTGATGCGCAGCTCTATTTCAAGTTGATGATCCTAGAAGGAGAAGTTCAATAACCGCGTGCGACCCCTATGAAAAAAGCGTGGCGGTAACATCAAACGGATAGAAGCAATCGACCAAACGCAGCTTGGGCGGATACCGAAGGCCAACGAACAAACGTGCGATTACGAGCCCGAATAGGTTCCCAAAACTCCCAAAGATCGTTTGCTTGACCACGAAATGCAATTACCTATTGGACCTTAGAAATCCAAATCGGCCGACAACGCTTCGTTGGCGTAAGTTGAGTGTGTACACACCATAAAGAAGAGTTTAATAACCTCGCGCCATTCATAACAAAACAAACGAACCTCCTACATCTTGCTACCAGGCGCCGAACTAAATGTTACCTACTTATCTCCATGAATAATCTCTACCAAATTAACTAGGAACTTACCTACACTAATTATTTTCATTAGGTAGGTATGCTTAAATAGTCAGAGCGTCGTCGGTGGCCTAAGGTTATGGTATCCGAGTCGTACGCGAGAGGTACCGGGTTCGACACCCGCTGCCGCCACGTACCAGTGACCTTTTCTGACGGAAAACATCGTGATGAAACCTGCACATTTAGGCGACTGAATGTCTAACCATGATTTTAATCTGGTCAGGTAATCAGGTTCCCCTGGTAGCAGGGTCAGGCAGGATTCAGGACTGTCATACGTAATGACCAGAAATGCGAAATCCTGGATCATGGTCAAGGCGGACCCCAGGCCCTCGTGCGCGAGAGCAAAACCAGGTCATTAACACCGAGATGATTTCTACTAGGTAGGTACCTAACAGAACAAACCACCCCAGCACAACAAAAGTAAAATAAGAATTAAAATCATAATACTTAGGTACTTATTAACTAAAGGCCTAAAACAGTATCTAAGTAGGTTAGGTAGGTAGGAACCTACGTAAATAAAAAACAAAACATGTTAATCAGTCTGGAAGGCAGCCGGACCCGCGGTGTGGACTGCCGCAGGTACTTAAACTAAATAAAAATAAACATAGTCAGCTACGTACTAAAGTAGATATCTACTACACTAAAACGGGATTCGTTCAATTGACAAAATGGCTCTACACAGATAGGTAAGTACTAGGTACCTACTAACACGGTTCCCTCATCTAAGTACCTACGTACCTAGGGAACCACTTATGAATCTAGTTTTGGTGAAACATATTACAGACAGGTTCCACTAAATACCTACATGTTTTTATGAAAAGATAAAAGCGTTGTCTTTTCTACCTATTTCCCGTCGGAAAAGAACCGAGCGCGGCGGTTGCGCTTCTAACGTCACTATTAGGTGGTAGGTAGCGTCTCCTAGTCTAGCTAGCACCTAGACCTTTAAAGCATGTAGGTACGTACCTTTTAAACGATATTTTATGGAAACAAACAGTGTCAGGTGCCAGCGCAGTTAACCACACTTTCTTGCTTTCTTGTGGCTCGATGACCGATAGGTAAATACACTCATACACACAGCTACACAACACTACAGCATGCACTGGTTGCTATGCAATACGTAAGTAGGTAGGTAACATGGTCTTTGGCCTACTGCTTGGTTGCACTCATGCACAGAATAATGATTATCACAATACTTAAACTGTTGAACATTGTACACAAACAAGACTACGTTAATATTGGTACCTGAAGCAATAAATCATTCATTCATTCATATCGTTTACAGTCTTATCACAGTTATTTTCACAGTACTTAGGTATCCTATACATACAACGCAACAAACAATCACACCGATCACGCGAAAAGCTAAAAACCGAATAAACGAACACGACTCGAAAATAGGTAACACAAGAAGCCACGCTGTCGGCGTCAGCGGTTCAAACAAACGACACACCCAAGTGCAGCATGCACACTGCCAAAACTCCGGCGTGTCGACACATGTTCGGCGCGGCGCACGGGGCGGCGGGGGGCGGGAGGCGTGGCAGCAGGCAGCGCTTTAGGCAGCGTTGCCAGATCGTACCTTTTAGTACGATTTACGTACTATTTGGCCGACTGTCGTACCTTAAGCGTACTTTGCTCCACATCGTACTATTTAGTACGTTTTTACAAAATGCTGAATTTAGCTGAGGGGGGTAGTCACTTCACCTTTCAAATTCACAATTTCACCAAAAATAATGGGAAGGAAGGGTTGATTTTGCCACCGGCAACAAAATAACGTCATTAATTGACTAAAAATCATCCCCCCCCCCCCCAAGGTCGATAAAATACAGAAGATAATAAGAAGAAATCGTAACTTTTTAGCCATTTTCGTACTATTTTAAGAGCCCAGACGTACTTTTTTGGAAACTACTGCTGGTAACACTGGCTTTAGGGATCCGCGTGTTAGGGGTCGTACTTATTTCGCCTCTTATGTTCTCCTGGTAGATGCACCGTAATGTTGATTGTGTTTATTTAATAAAGTGAGGCTCAAACAAGTCCAACAGTGGACTAATAATAATCCTTATGATGTCGGTGATGGAATACATTTGCTTACCACTATTTTATCGGGTAATTTGTACAGACAGTAATTACTAAAATTGTGTTTGGGTCCGTGTTTCACCTAGGTGACCTAGGTTCAGTGGCGTTGCTTGCCTTCCAGGGGCCCCGTATCAATAGCTGTCTGGGGCCCCATAGTTAGTACCCCCAACTACAAGGGATCATCATCATCATCATCACAGCCCATAACAGTCCACTACAGGACTTTGGACCTCTCCCGCAAAAGGGGAGGTTATTGCCATAATCTCCACGCTTGGCAGGCGGGTTGGAGATCGCAGTGTTGCAAACATAACAATGAAAAACGCTGCTGCCCATTTTCCAGTTTATGGAGACTAGATATTTTGCCTCTAAACGTTATTCGCCTTGTACGACACCCACGAGTGTAAGGGGTTGGTGCTATTCTACTCTACCGGTTACCACACGGCTACAAGGGATGCTAATGAGTAACTTAAATCCAAGCCATTCGCGTATTAAGGCGGTACGATTTTCATACAATTTTTATGTAACGTTTTTGTGCAATTGGCTATTAGAAAATATGTTCAATTGTGCGCGAAATAGATTTCTACATGTTAATAATGTAAAACAAAGCAATGAAAAAGAAAAATAATTAAATCACAAAACAACGCTATCAAGCGGCGATTTGTGCTTTTTTCGATTTAACTGCTTTTGAAAAGAAAACCACTTTGCGCACGAGAGTAAGAGTAGAAATCATAATACAATCACTAAACACTCAAACAAATGAAAGAATATCGAGAGAAATTTAGTATGGGCGTTGAATCACCTTAATAGTAAGAATAACATATGTATGAAAGAAAGTTCCACACCGCGTCTGTCTGCCTGTTCGCGATAAACTCAAAAACTACTGAACGGATTTTCATGCGGTTTTCACCAATTGACAAAGTGGAATTACTTTGTCTATTGAGGAAGATTTAGGTGTATAATTTGTTAATGTTTTATGTTGGTAGTTTGTATGACAAGAATCTCCTTAAAGGCCGGGGTGGACATCGGAATTTTTGTAAATTGGCCCTTGACTTTGGTATATTAAAACCTTGCATGATAAATATAAAAATGTCATAATTTGTTGAATAAGCGAGCGTAGCGAGCTCGATAGTTTCACAAACTACCCCTTCAGAATACTTGCGCGAATAACATAAAATCAGTAAATGGACGATACGACATACGACGACATACGATGTAGACATTTCTGACATCTGGTTTATAATAAAATTAACTTCGCAAACAATTAATTAATGAGCGTGCGAGTTCTATTTCTGACATTTTGGCTATAAAGTTTTCACGATTAACTTAAAAACAGTCAAATTCGAAAATCGTGTGGGCCAAAACGATTTTATTATGAGCCAGGTCCATCTGACCCGTTGAGCAATGAACAGTGTAAGGAGTATTTTAAATCTTATGATCTCACCGATAGTGCTGAATATGTTGTACATGAGATCAAGATTTTTCTCATTTTTGCTATAGGTGCATTTTTACACAATTTCAATGAAGTAATGAGTGAGTGCGCGTGAGGGGCTCTAAGTTGTTGTTTTTTATTAAAAATGTTAATTATCTCTAAGCGAAAGGGGAACGAAAACGGATTGTATCACTTGATTTCATTTGCATCTTTGGCGGAGGGGGCCCCGACCCTGGTCTGAACATCACTAAAGAATTTTTTTTTTCCGGGAAATAGTGTTTAACTGAAATTGAGGATAACAGTACGTATTTTTGCTTACAAACGATTTGGGATCCCGTATCATTGATACGGCTGCTACGGCGGTTGTTGCGCCCCTGCCTAGGTTCCCAACTGGGTGAAGCATGGGATATTTACAGGTATAGCTCCGTCAACTAAGATTCATTTAGTTAATTTTTGTTGATGAGAAATATTCGTGAAATCGTACGGATTTTAACATAACAGTCCTCTGAGAGTTTAAGCCTTCCCCACATTAGTGGAGGGTTCTGTCTTAAACTCCACTCTCTACTGTCTTTGTTTTATTTATGTTTCATTCATTACACTAAGGTATTTTATTTATTTTATTTAATACAAAAATATGTGTGTGTAGTTACTGAAAAATCTCATAGCAGATAGGTACGATTACCTTTGCGACACTGAAACATGACTGACAGGCATGACATGAGAAAGCAAACTTATAAAGACAAATATGCTACATTAATTAGAGTTTGCTACATTAATATGCCACAGTAATTTGAATTAAACTACTTTGCTATTAGTTAGGTGGTGGTGCACTTTCGAAAAAACTATGAAGGAACCTATTAAATTAAAATTACAATATTTTTTTGTACAGAACCCTCAAACCAAAAAATACAAAATGGCTAATTTAGATCTCCTTAATATCATTGCGCCTAGTACTATGAACTTGAGTGACCTTTTACAACTGATTTCTAGAGATGCGGTCTTTCGTTTTCAAAATGTCGATTATCGACATTGAAAAGGTAAAAGTTCGATAGTCATTTTCTCGCTTACTATTCCACGCACGAAAAAAATAATTGTACCTATCGTTTTAATACGTTTAGCACTCTATCCAGTTCACGGCTTTATACATGTATTATGAAACACCCTGTATAGTTTCTCACACTTGTCAATGGATCACGATCGCACGATCGATTTGAATCACATATCTTTTTATCAATCAGAGATCAGAGAATTTGGGAAGAGTTTTTATTTTCATAAAAATCTAATAAATATCTATATATCCGATTTGACAGAAAATCCGTTCCTAAATAACTTACTTTTATATCTTTTATATCTCCACAGGTAAAATTCGGCAAAACAACCCAACGTGCAACCAGCCCTGAAGAGACAAACTTCTTCCTGCTACACCTATCTTTATTAAGAGAATATTTAGAGCAAGAGTTCATATGCATAAAGGATAACTTGCCATTCTCATATGACATAGAGAAAGTTGTAGACGACTGGGTGTTAATGGGTTTCCTAGTGGGTAACGATTTTATACCCAACTTGCCCAATATGCATATAAATAATGATGCATTGCCGTTGCTATATAAGACGTATATGACTGTTTTACCGACGTTGGATGGTAAGTTGATACAAGGCTTGCCTTTTTTTACGTAATACATGACTTTTTTTCTCATTTTTCTTACATACTAGCGCCCCGGCTATGCGCGATTGTTATCGGGGTATTAGACATAACCTTCCAGTAGAAATTATCTAAACAATAGTGATAACCGCATCAAAATCCGTGTGTGGTTTAGAAGGAGTTAGCGCATATACTGACAGACAGACGCAGAAAGGGGTTCTTCAAAAGACATGTTGATAGGCACCTCAAAGGCCTAAAAATAAAATAAAACAGAAGTACAGGCAAAAAAAGTTTGACTTAGGTTCTAGTAACGTTTGCGATTGCAAAATCCGCATGGCATTGCTGAGGTTTGACGTTGTCAAAATATTACTTTGTTAATAGACAGACACAACCAAAGAAATTGGACATAGAGACATAGAATTAGCCTACTCATAACTGAGGGCTTACCTAGAACTCTTATAGCAGGATCTAAACAGAATTGCTTTCGGTTTGAACGAGACAAGCTTATGTGACTCGTATAGCGCTGTCTCGTTCTAAGCAGGGCCGTTCTGTTTACATCCTGCTTGCTATAAGAGT
Organism: Blastobasis lacticolella; assembly: GCA_905147135.1. Taxonomy (NCBI): domain Eukaryota; kingdom Metazoa; phylum Arthropoda; class Insecta; order Lepidoptera; family Blastobasidae; genus Blastobasis; species Blastobasis lacticolella. The sequence continues at coordinate 4,482,974 of LR990042.1, read as the reverse complement.
TCATGGTAAGGCCCCTGAAGTCACTATCTATATTTCGTTTCTTTTTTAATGGATCACATAACGTGTCCTAAAGGGACGGCTAGAAGTTGTCAAATAACCCTCCATAACCACTGCTATTGTCAAATTGTGTGGCCTTGGTCATCTTAATGCACTAGCTTTTTGTATGGCATTGAGTCTTTTGTATAGAGTCGTGACAGATTGACAGTGCACATTGTCTATAATTGGCCGTGTGGTGTCCGGCAGAGTAGAATAGCACCAACCCTTACACTCATGGGTGTCGTACACGGCGACTAATGTTTTCGAGGCAAAAGATCAAGAGTCTCCGTAGTCTGGAAAATGGGCAGCAGCATTTTCCATTGTTATATTTAAACACTGCGATCTCCAACCTCCCTGCCAAGCGTGGAGATTATGGCAATAACCTCCCCTTTCGTGGGAAAGGCCCTAAGTTCTGCAGTAGACTATTACGGGCTGCGATGATGATGATTCTCTAAAGGTCGAGACTCCAGACGAGGCTCTATGTCCAATATCTTTGGACACAACAGCTGTAAAATTACAGGGCTTATTTTGACGACAAACCTTACGCTTCAGTAACGCCATCTGGTGTATTTTAGAAACGCGAACACTACACAAAGTGCATAAATTATTTCAGTAAGTCAGGGATCAATTATTTATATTTGAATACACTGTCAATAATATTTTTCAGGTTATATAAACGAAGCGGGGGACTTAAATCTAGGTAGGTTCGAGATATTTATGCAGGAGTTGGCTAAAATAGACAAGGAGAAATTCCAAGACACATACGCCGACTTGAAATATTTCGAGGCCAAAACTGGCAGACGACCCAACGAGCGAGAGAGGAGAGAGGTACGTCAAAATATGATGTTTGAGGAAGATTTCAGAGATCAATCACAATTTCAATATTTTGTGACAAGTTAACCGGAGTTTGGCCGCCGCATAGATTCAGGATTAAAAAAATCCCAGGTTAAAAAGTAGCCTATGTCACTCGGGAATAATGTGGCTTCGTATTAGTGAAAAGTTTTTGAGTTTAATACAAATCTTTTCACTTTATTTCTATAGATTTATTAACTTTGCCAATAAATTGCTCTTTGTCTACCGATTGACATAAAAATTCTTTACCGTTTATAATAAAATTGTTATCAATATGTCGCGGACAACAAGATTATTTATAATTATGTCTCTGTTTGCAGTATAAACCAAATAACGATGACACATTTAATATCAACATTGATGACATCAAGGCTAACAAGCCAGATGACGAATTACAAGCCCTCATCAACGCCACGCAAGATATGGTATGTTTTCGGCACTTTTGTCACACAAATACGTACACACACATTATAAATTTTTGCCCCATTATGATTTAATCCTATTGTTTTCGTATATCGCCGCCATATTTTTTTATTGACTACGAACTATTAAGGCACAATGACAAACAGCCCAACTGATGAAAAGTCCAGGATCAATCCATCAATCAATCAAATATTTCATTTGCCAGACTAGAGATTGCTTAATTATGCATAATTATGATTAGCCCAGTTGATGTATTCGGCCTTATAAGGCGTGGTAATTTCAAATCTAAGGTATCGTTCTGTTTATGAGCCATTTTATCGTTCCTTTTATAAGCTGTTTTCAATAATAGCTTCTCAAAAAGACACATAGATGTCGCGCTCCAACGACGTACGATATTATTATAATCTCTTGGCTGTACGGTATTGACGTTATTGGATTTGGATTATCTTGATTTTGATGCAATTTATTTTAGATTATTAATTTAACAGTTTTTTAATGTCAGTGCTCCTTTGGGCTTAACTTTACTCTCTAAGGAACACAAAACAGTAATTTACGTTTTATTCAAGGATAATGTTTGAAATGAGTATAATATAAATCTACGTTTCTAGTTTATGGAGGACATGGATAATGATGGCGATGAAGATTACGAGGAAACTAGTGATGGTAGTTATAATATTTATAAATTATATAGGGTATAATTTGGATTCTAAATATTATAAAAATATTAATTTTACTTTTACAGAGGAGGCGACTATGGAAATGGAGTTTATATTACACAAAAAGGATTATTATATGAACAAATTGGACTATTCGAAAGTGACAGAGTAAGTTTTTTTGACTATTTGAGAATAATCTGACCTCTCTCACGCACATATTATTATTTAATAACTTATCTGTAAGAGATAGTAGATAAGGTATAGAGATTAGATAGTAATACAAGGTAGATTTTAACTTGGATTCCCTAAACTATTAAGACCTTTTCAAGGTAACATGAAAAATATATTTTCATGACCCTAATAGATGACACAGTTCATAATACTCATCAAAAGTGTCTAGGGATCAAATACTTTTTTGCCAACTACTGAAAATTACGACTTTTTATTATATTTTGTAAAATGAAATAAAAAGACCTGATTTTCGTGAATTAGAAAAAAAACGTGCTTCGCCCCTAGACTCTTTTTTATGGTTTTAAAATATAAATAAAAAGAACTGATAAATGCAAAGAATCACTTAATACCTAATAGCATCTAAACACTTTTGATGTGTGCCTGGACAATGAAACCAACAAACTTGACGTACATTGCAGCGCCATCTATTAACAACATAATATAGCTTGTTTTTTTAGAGTCACATTGAAAACTTCTCCTTTGAATTTAGGTAAAATTCTCTGACAATCTCAAGGTTATAATTAAAAATGCTTTCTCCCAGTGAGGTATTGGCAGGCCAAGCGGAAGGGTACGTGCGAGCGATCCAGTGGAACCTGTGGTACTACTACAAGGGGTGTCCATCGTGGTGTTGGTTCTACCCGCACCATTACGCCCCCTACATGTCGGATATCAAAGGATTCACCGATCTGAAGATCGAATTCGAGTTGGGGGAGCCTTTCAAACCTTTTGAACAGGTATGTTTTGACATCTCGCTACGCATTTACTCTCATTATGTTTGTCAAAATACAATCTAGAAAGTATAATCCAAAGCAATATTTATTGTCATTTTGACGTACATTTAGTCGTTTTACGGGTAGCCCGATATTTAGTGGGGGTGGTGTAAGCTAGGGATTGGGATGTGTCGACCGTTTCTGTGTCTCGAGACACGAGACAGCTCACAGTCAAAAGCCTAGGGGATTCCCGAGACTTGACTGGAGACTTTAAAATACAAAATTATAATCGAGTTTGTCTTATCTCGAGTGTCCAATAACAAAACCTAAGTCCTACCAATGAGGGTGTTCGCCATTTCATAAACGGACAGAAGGCGCTAGTGAGAAGTAAGGTCCGTTGTCAAAATACTGCCATGGGACAGGAACATCTAGTAAAATGACAGTTCTATACTAACCAAAGACAGGGCTTTATTTTGACATCACACCTCAAGTTTCAGAAGCGCCATTTTGAATCGGGGAAACTGTCATTGTATCTTACTCTGCTTGGTTATTTTTCAATGGGCTGGGGGCCTGGTGATCTGTAAAACAGGTATTTATAACCTAACGCAGACACCAGTCTCTCACGCAGGGTATATTGTGAAACATTGCTTATTCTTGTGTATTTCATAAGTACCAGTTTCATAGTATTTAGTAAGTAAGGTTGTGGAATGAACTACCTGGAGAGTACAACATGGAATTCTTCAAGAAAGGTGTAAAAAGGTATTTACGGGGTCGGCAACGCGTAGATGATGCCCCTGGCATTGCAAACGTCCAAAACTTATTATTTATGGGGGGAGGTGGGGCATAGCGGGGTATCCCGTTCGAATCAAAGCCGCCCGACTGGAGAAGTACCTCCTTACAGGATTACCCCAGCTAAACAAAACTCTTTTAAATAGTATTGTGTTTCTGCCGGTGAGTAAGGTCTCTAGTGCTCCATGGGGTTGGAATTAGGGAAGTGGGGCTTGGGCAGTGGCGGGGCATTTGCCTTTTTGCTGCCAGAGCAACGCGTTATAGAGGTGGGCAACGCATTGGCGATACTCTTGGTGTTGCTGATATCTATAGGCAGTGGTGACCACTTTCCATCAGGTGGCCGGCTTGTCTGTTTGCCTCATCAATACAGCCCGTCACAGTCCACTGCAGGACTTACGGCCTCTCCCACGAAAGGGGAGGGTTATTGCCATAATCTCCACGCTGCGCAGGCGGGTTGGAGATCGCAGTGTTTAAATGTAACAATGGAAAATGCTGCTGCCCATTTTCCAGACTACGGAGACTCTTGATCTTTTGTCTCGAAAACATTAGTCGCCTTGTACGACACCAATGAGTGTAAGGGGTTGGTGCTATTCTACTCTGCCGGACACCACACGGCCTTCGGCAGGACACCACACGGCCTGTTTGCCTACCGCATGACAATATATTCCAGCTGCTAGCAGTGCTGCCGGCGGCCAGCAAGCAGCTGCTGCCGGCGCCGTTCCACGCGCTGATGACGGACGAGGAGTCGCCCATCGTGCACTACTACCCGGTGCACTTCGACACCGACCTCAACGGGAAGCGGAACGACTGGGAGGCGGTCGTGCTCATACCGTTCATTGATGAGGTGGGTTTGTTGTTGTTTAGTTTGTTACCAGCCAGGGGGTGCAGTCAGGGATCGAGAAAGTAGCCTACAATGTTTCGATGACCGGGGTGTACTTAGGCGCGGATCCAGGGGCACTGGGTGCAAGTGCCCTGAGCCCCGACTCTGACTCACGATCGCCCACTGTTTTACATAGCCAAAAGGTCAAAAATTTCGAGCTCGCTGAGCTCGCTCAATTATTTTATTTATTTTATAAATTATTCCAGCTTTTTAGAACCGACATGTCAAAGAATTCGATTCACTCATAGGTTTCAGTTTTTTCAACTATTCATCAACCTTTCAAGGCCTAAAATTCGGAGCTCGCTGCACTCGCTCAAATATTCATTTTTAAAATAACCCCAGCTTTTAAGAACCATAATGTTAAAAGTTTCGTGCGCGTTCCGATTGCTCATTTAATAGTAATTTTTTATTACGACCAGCATCATACATCATCTTAGCCCCCAAGCCAAAATGTCTTTTAAGACCCAAAATGTCAAATATTTCGAGTTTGCTTCGCTCGCTCCTTCATAGGTTTCAGTTAATTTTTTTACTATTTATCAATCTTTGTTTTAGTAAATTTTCTTATCTTTCACCGAACTCGATGCGGTCTCTCATTCTATGATTTCCCTAAGTTACTTTTGTAAAGATCACCACTTGCTGTTATGACTCAAAATGTCTAAAATTTTCAGCTCGCTCATTCATTCATTGATCACCGCTACTTTGAAAACCTAAAAGATCAAAAATTTCGAGATTGCTTCGCTCGCTCATTCATAGGTTTTAATTACTTTTCTTAATATTCACGAAGCTCATTGCGGTCGCTTATTCGTTGCTTTCCTTAAGTTACTATTGCGAGGATCACCCATTGCTGTTATGACCCCAAATGTCTAAAATTGCGAGATCGCTCCGCTCGCTCTTTCACTTATTGGTCAGTTACTAAAAAGGCCAACCTTTTTGAGCTCAGGATGCTCGCTCATTGATTGATACTTATAATTTTGATTTTTGCGTTTGAGTGGTACAATGGGGTTTCTGCCTACCATTACAACGGAAGGCTTGACGTTATGTATGTCGTGTTAGATAGGAAATAGACGAAAAGGTTCAATTACTAACTATGGTTGATTTGACCACCCATACCGGTAGATGTCACAACCCTAGCGGACGCTTAAAAATGACTGTGATGACGCGTTTTCTGGTTAGTCTAAAGTGCAGTTATTGTTAAAAATACACATTAAATATTTTACTCACTCATGAACAGCTATTTAATAGTTAGTATGGTATGTATGTATTACTTGATTTCAGACCAATCTGCTATCGGCGATGGCGCCGTGCTACCAGCGTCTCACCGAGGAGGAAAGCAAACGAAACACGCACGGGCCCATGCTGGTGTACAATTGGACCGCTCAGAGCCAGGGTGAGATGGATTACCGTACCCTACCTTACCGTATCTCTACCGTACCACTAGCCTACCCCTACCCTAACTTCTACCTACCCTTTTTTGTCCTGACAATTACAAACTCAACAAAAAAATAATTAGTAGGTGCCGTTCTGAAGTTATGCGTGAACATATTTCGGATCGGTCGGATCTCTGTAAACATTCAACTATCCCGCTGGATCCTATTATTTTTCCGGGATTAAAAGTACCCAATGGCACTCGGGAATAATGTAGTTTCATATTAGTCAAAGAATTTTGAAAATCGGTTCAGTACTTTTGGAGTTTATTCCCAAAATCCCTAAGATATACTCGATATATATAGATTTTGGTAATGATGTCCTGTCTATTGCGGATTTCACTTCTCCTATTACTTAGTTGAGTGGTGAATTCTGGCATAAAAGCCTGACATCATTTCATTCGGACACGAACCCTACTAACAAAATTACTATTATTTTTTAAATACTGCCAAATTTCATTTAAATTCCGTAGTTTTTGCGTGAAAGAGCGTATAATACATCCAAATATTCTAACAAACTTTCGCATTTATAACATTTTTCCGTGCCAGGCCTGAAATCCGCGCCGGAATACTTCCCCCCGATCCTGAACTGCCATGCGCTGGAGCGAGCCGTGTACCGGCAGGAGTTGGACGTCCCACCCGGCCAGCTGAGGAAGGGTATGCTGCCCAACGCGAGAAGGGACGTGCTGTACCCAGGGTTCCCCACCATGAGACACCTCAAGTATACGGTTAGTGCCACTAGAAGACATTACTTTAATTACACCTCGTGTCGCAATGTGTCAATTTTTGTTCTCTCTGCAATATGGCAATCTATCTAGGGACAATAAGCCATTTATCCGTTATAGTGGACGGTGTACACAGCAAATATTGGCAAAAAACCGCAAATCGATGTACAGGATAGCCGTTTGGTATACGAGTACTTTAGGTTTAAACAATCATTTTGACCGGTAGTTCCTAAAAATATTCCCAGGGGGGGAGCAGTAATATCGATATTAATTTTTTATATGGGATTTGAATTTTTTTTTCTCAGATTCCTATCGTGTTTGGTATCAAATGAAAGGGCATCATGAGCCGGTTCTAAAAATATACTACACCAATACCATTCGGCCACCTGTTTTCTAAAAATCCACGAAATATTTTCAAAACATACCAAGTTTGGACTCCTCTCGGTAGGAGACGGATTAGTAAATTTTTGTATAACATACGCCAAATGTCTCTAAATATACCCATATCCAACGACAAAAAGGCGATTTAAATAATATTTTAATTTACTAATTTTAAAATATTTTTTTCTTTATAAAAAAATTGAGATTTAGTATTTTTTTAAACTTATCGAACTCTACTGTACTGTACTATTATTATTGTGTTTTATGCTATTATCTATGTAAAATAATGCTCTTACGGTTTCTATCTCCCCCTCCCCCTTTCCTCTCTCCCTCCGCACTCCTCACTCTGCACCCAAGCGAATTTAATTTCCTCTCAGGTGCAGGAAAATCCTCTCAGGTGCAGGAGGAGAAGGGGGGGGGGAGCGTATTAATATCAATTTAACATAGATTAACAATAGTAAAGTGCAGTACAGTTCGATATGATTCAAAAAATACTAAATCTCAACTTTTTAATAAAGAAAAAAATATTTTAAAATTAGTAAATTAAAATATTTTTTAAATCGCCTTTTTGTCTTTGGATATGGGCATATTAAGAGTCATTTGGCGTATATTTTATAAAAGTTTACTAATCCGTCTCCTACCTGGAGGAGTCCAAACTTGGTATGTTTTGAAAATATTTCTTGGATTTTAAGAAAACAGGTGGCTGAAAGTTATTGGTGTAGTATATTTTTAGAACCGGCTTATGATGCCCTTTCATTTGATACCAAACACGATAGGATTCCGAAAAAAATAATTTCGATTCCCATATTAAAAATTAATGTCAATATTACTGGCCCCCCCCTGGGAATATTTTTAGGAACTACCGGTCAAAATGATTGTTTTTACCTAAAGTACCCGTGTACCAAACGGCTATCCTGTACATCGATTTGCGGTTTTTTTTTACGTAGCTCGACCACTATTAAGGTCGGTCCGATGGAGTAATTTATCCGGTAGCTCTTTATCTTGTCGAAAATCTAGCGCTCAAGCTGAGATGTCTTTTCGCTTCTAATATGTAATAAAATGACGTGCATTTTCCAATGTATCTTAAAGCCTACTTAGCGACCAGCCCCGGTTTCGTTAACACCGGTTTTCTCGGCTTTTCTTTGGTATGCGTTTATTGTACAAATAAACCTTCCAGACGAAATTGATTGTGCAATCCCCATCTAAAAGGGCTGCATTTAGGATGAGTTAGCGCAAATACAGACTGACGCGGAAACCACCTTTATATTATGTACGCGGAAAAGTAACTCTTTAGTATAAAGTTGCTTTCCGCGTCGTATAAAGTTTATACATAGTATAAAGTTTATATATGGATGTGTGAGCAATCGGAGTTTTAACTTTAGTTACAGGAATAGTAAAATTATTTCATAATTTTAATATACATCTTTTAATTCTTGGCTATATTATTACTTTATTAACTATTTATCAATGATGACGTGATATTAGCCGAGAAGGAACATTTCAAGGAAAACATACTTTTTTAGTATCTAACGGATTACACTGGGGAATAATTCTTTTTATTATTTCTGAAGTATTTTTTTTATCTCATTCTTTTGAGCTTTTTTTCATATAAGATTATCTCCTAATATTGAAATTGGAGCTAATTTAGGAGGAGTTAGCGGAAATACAGACAGACAGACGCGGAAAGCGTCTTTATTTTACGCTATGCAAGGATGACGTGAAATTGTCTTTGCTATCTTACTGTCGATTACCAGACAGAGGAAACCCTTATACCTGTTCATCTTTTCAGACATCGCTGAAGAAGAACAAAGTGAAGGTGTTCGACCAGCCTTCGCGCAATGACAGTATGATAGTGGAGTTGGAACTTCCCGAAGTCAGTCCGTCGCTGGAAGACGCCGCCCAGCTTTTGGGAAAGACCGTCTGGGTCGGCTGGCCGCATCTTACTAGGGCTAAGTGAGTATCAGTTACGAATAGGATGTTACTATACTGTAATTTATAAAATATCATTTAGTACGATATTCGTACATACCAGTGAGGCTAAACTGTTTTTCAAATAAAGATACATGAAAGGTAAACAAAGACCTTACCGAATTTGAATTTATTTTTTAATCTTAGACTAGGCAGGCTGTATAGTGTCCGGCAGTGTAGAATAGCACCAACCCCTTACACTCGTGGGTGTACAAGGCGACTAATGTTTTCGAGGCAACATTTTGGAGTCTCCGTAGGCGAAAATTGGGCAGTAGCATTTTCCATTTTTATATTTACAACACAACACGCCTGCCGAGTGTGGAGATTATGGCAATAACCTCCTCTCTCATGGGAGAGGCCCTAAGCCCGCAGTGGACTATTATGGGCTATAATGATGATGTTGTTAGTGGTAGGAACATACCTCAGTACACAGCTGTAGATATACGCCACTCAGATCTGTCCTCAGTTTCACCAAAGCCGTCCATGAACTGAAATATCCTGCCTCTAGTTTTCTTGTGTCCTTTTTGGGATAATCGACATTGGATCCATTCGCAAACCGACTTACTGCTTGGAAACCGATGAGTCGAAGAATTGTTTGATATTTGACTCGTGGTCAAACCGATCTTATCCCACCATAACTAAACTCGGAGATGTTCAGAAATCAGAAACATTTATTTATTTATTGTAAAACTGTAGCAGGTACATTGTAGGTGGTATTTGATTTAGAGCAGAACTATAACAGTTTACCCAAATTTGGGTGTACAGTATGTTATAATTTCCATTACAATTAAATCAAAAATGTCATAACAATATTTAGATTATGTCAATTCAATTACAAGTAATAATGTCATCATAATATCCAATTAATGTCACAGATTGAAAAATTCACTTAAACTATAAAATTCTCTGTCAACTAACCATGCCTTTCATTTAGTTTAGAATGCGTTCAATATTAAAAGCGTATACAAAATGCCCCTATAAAAAATTAACCCAAAGGGTGGATTACCGCCCTGCCGGACACCACACGACCAACTGACGACAATGACAATGATAATAATGACCATGTTCTCTCCCAAAGAGTGATATCGGTGTCAGACGAGCGCTCGCGTTTGCACTGGGCGGCGGGCGGTCGCACTGTCGAGACCAACGCGGGGAACCTACATCGCCAGTGGATCTCACAACGCTCCACCGTCATAGAACAGTGAGTATGACGGACAGATGGACGATCAGAAAGCGCTGTTGACTTACCTTAATATTATTGTGTTTCTGCCGGTATTCCAGTATTCCATGGGGTGGGGATTTGAGGAACCGTGGCTTTGGCAGTGGTGGGGTATTTGCCTTTTTGCTGCCAGAGCAACGTGTTATAGAGGTGGGCAACGCACTGGCGATACTATTGGTGTTGCTAATGTCTATATACAGTGGTGACCACTTTCCATCAGGTGGCCCGCTTTCCTGTTTGCCTACCGTATGACAAAAAAAAAGAAAAAAGTGTTTTTTTGTATTTCTAAAGTGGCAAACAAGCTTACGGCCTGCCTGGTAGTAAGCAGTCACCGCAGCCTGTAGACGTTTGCAATACCAGGAGCGTTGCCACGCGTTGCCGACAACGTAAAAACATTTGCACCCCTTTCTTGAAGAATTCCATGTTGTACTCTCCAGGGAGAAAATTTAGCCAATGGAGAGTGAATCTACATGTTTTTGTTCTAAGCCGGTGTGTGACCGATTTGCGGCGGGAAAGTAAGGCCCCCTGCTAGATTTCTCCACTAGATAAATTGCTAACTGCTCTCCTATCGATGTTTAGTTGATTTATATTATTTAATGTTATTTCACACTAATAAACGTTGGTTGCAGCAACATGAACCGCCTCGGTGTGGAATTGGGCAATGTCAAAATCCTCGTCCACGCCGTCAATTTAAGAGGTAATATTCTGTAGATTTTAGATTTTGATTCATAATTTAAAAATTTACACGTCAGCATTCAAAATACAGTAGTGACTATAAACTAATTGCAAGCTCGTACAGACTCACGAGTGTCACACCATCAATCTTTACATATACAAGTCTTAATAAATGACATATTATTGTTACAAAATAAATTTCAGATGTCCATAATTAAATTTTTAAAATAAATGTCAATCTGTAAAATTATATCGAAATTAATCACCGTTAAAGTATAATATTAAAAAAATTAACAGTATTTTCTAAAATGTCATTATGTATTTTTAAATATGAATCATAAAGAAAGATGTCATAAATGAATGTCAATCTGGAAGAATATTATATTTCCATTAATGTCAAAGTATTACATATCAAAAATGAATGTCAATCTGGAAGATTATTATATTTCAATGAATGTCAAAGTATTACATATGAGTAATATGAGTTTATGTAGTAAGTGTGGAAGTTTTTCATATGAGTAGTAAGTGTGGAATTCGGTGATTATCGATACACTACAATCGTTTCCCTCCCTCCAGGCTACAAATACATAATAAGCGACAACACGAAAATGGCCCTGGAGCCCGAATGGTGCACGGTCCCGTGCGGGTACGCGCTCCAGGCGATCGTGACCGACGTCGCTGCGTACATCAGCGACGAAGCGAACCGATTCTCGACACCGGCTGAGGCTTACCCTACCGGGGATTCCGTGTTCCTACTCACGCAGGGACAGTATTACGGGTGTGTTGCTAAGGTATGTGGAGCTTATTTCATATTTTTTTATAACTATACACTGTATTAATTCCACGCGAAGTGTACTCATCATCATCATAAATGTAATCATGATAATAAATGTATCGTGAAAACATGATACACTAAAATATAGAAATAGTACTTAATAAAAACAAAAAACAATTTGTGACCCGCGGTTTAATGAAGCTAGGCTGCAGGGCCTCGAACATCGGCGTAGGGTTGCGCGTCTGTCGGTCTTCTACAGATTACATTTCGGAGAGTGTGCGAAGCAGCTGCACGACCTCATTCCGCGGGCCCCGCGCCGCCATCGGGAGACGCGATCCGGGCGAGCGCGAATCCTTATATCGTGGATCTTCCAGCCATCCGCACGAGCCGCTTTGGCTCGACCTCTATAATGCGTACGGCTAAGGAATGGAACGCGTTGCCTGCGAGCGTGTTCCCGGATCAATATAATCTGGACGCCTTCAAGGCTAGAGTGAATAGGCTGTTCCAAGACGGGCATGCTTCATCTTTGGCCGCATCGTCACATACCAACAGGTGAGATGGCGGTCAAATGCCTGTCTTATCTGATATAAAATAAAGAAATAAGAAATAGACAAAAGCTGTAAATGACGGATCGATTCCAACCAATTTCAGGGTTTTATTTAGACATCAGATCTCACGTCTCAGGAGCGCCATCTGGGATTGTCAAACCTTAATTTGAACGGTGGAAAATCTTCTATGGCTTACCTCTTTTACCGGCTATATTTCTTATACTTGTTGGTGTCATTTTATTAGTCTTTAGTAAAATGGAAACCACAACCTAAAAAGAAGAAGGCTTACCTCTCGTACCCGTCCCAGGTGTTGGAGACGGAGGCGGTCCGCAGCGGACGCATCAAGGTGTCGGTGTCGGAGCGCGGCGAGCCCGCGCCCGCGCCGCCCTCGGCCGCGCCGCCCTACCGCCCCGCCAACCACATCGCGGCCGCCTGCGGTGAGTACGGCCCGGGGGGGACGGGGGCGGTCCGCAGCGGACGCATCAAGGTGTCGGTGTCGGAGCGCGGCGAGCCCGCGCCCGCGCCGCCCTCGGCCGCGCCGCCCTACCGCCCCGCCAACCACATCGCGGCCGCCTGCGGTGAGTACGGCCCGGGGGGGACGGGGGCGGTCCGCAGCGGACGCATCAAGGTGTCGGTGTCGCTTTTGGTGAGTACCTATCAGGAAGTGGGACTCTGGACAAGTCTGAGGAGTCCGCCTGGTTGAGTAGTAGGCAGGTACCACCGCCTTATCTAATCTGCCGCTAAGCAACAAGGCTTGCATTCGTTTTCCTGTTTGAAGGATAAGGTAGCCAGCGCAAGGTTCCTTCTCAGGTTATTCAGGATTTTGTCATATTAAACTTAATCGTCAACAGCCCGTAACAGTCCACTGCTAGACTTGAGCCTCTTTCACATTACTGTAATGCCACAGTCTCCGCGCTTGGCAGGCGGGCTGGAAATTACCTTACATTGAAGTTGTCCGTCCCGTTCGAAGAGTAAAAAATTAAGCAGAATGAGTCGGCGATGATTTCGGTGATTAAAACCCTGATTTTTAATAAATGCGGACATATGCAGTTCCTTTCGTATTACTCTCTCTTCTTTTGTCCTTTTCTTACTCTTTTCTGTTTTTGCAATTTTCTTTGTGTATCATGTGTCACCGTAGCTCCCGAACGGATGGACCAATTTCGATGCGATATTCTTTAGTAAAAAGCCTGTTAAATCGAGATGGTACTTGGCTATCATCATCACACAGCCCAAAACAGTCCACTGCAGACTTACTTCTTGGCTTTTCTTTACTAAAATCAGTTCAGTAGCTTAGGAAAATTTTGAGTATATGTAAACTTAGTCGCGGGTTTGCTACGTTTCTTGATCCAGTAGGTTATAAATATACACTATACTTATTGAATTCCATTATTATAAACTTACGTTGATATAATTTCCTCCGTAACCCAGGTATATCAGCGCAGCTGTTATCGCGCCTTACGGGTACTGTGCTGGTGGTGGCGGGAGTGAGGAACGACCTGCCCACCGAGCAACAGAACAAGTTCAACGTCGGCTTGAATCTCAAGCTTAATAAGCGGGTAAGATGCTGAATTTTTTGAAATTGAAAAAAACTTAAGTTTACTCGCATTCAAAATATCTAAACTATCCCTAGTTTTAACAAATTATATCTATAATTGTTGTTATTGTTACAACTTGTTTGATATAATTGTAGTAATTACCAAATAAAATCTATGTCCATGTCTTATTGCACTTTTGCGCCTAAAGGATATGGCATGTGCATATCGTTTGATATGCATATGCCCCAATATATATTGTCGCACCAAAACCCCAATGGTACCCTCTGCCCAGAACCTGGAAGTGTCGGGCTACACTCGCCGCTGTCCCGTCTCTGGCGCGTGGCAGTACTCGGCTCGGTGCGCGGAGGCGTTGCGAGCATTCGCCGCCAAGTTCCCCGACCTGATCGCTTCACTCGCGAGCGCTCGCCACGGCGATATATACTTCGAGAGCGACATTTGGCCGGATCACGTCGGGTGAGCATGCTGGTGTTTTTTTTTTATGTTGTACAGCAGACACAGGCAAGCGGGCTACCTGATGGAAAGTGGTCACCGACGCCTATGGACATCACAAACACCAGGGGAGTCACCAATACGTTGCCTCTGAAGAGACTTCTAATATACCTGTTGGATGATCCCATGGGGTTGGAAAATTGTTGTTCCAAGTGGATTCGCCCGGGAACAAAGGCTAGGGGCTACTTAATCATCATCACAGCCAATAACAGTCCACTGCAGGACTTCGGGCCTCTCCCACGAAAGGGGAGGTCATTGCCATAATCTCCACGCTTGGCAGGCGGGTTGGAGATCGCAGTGCAGTTGATGTAAATCTACCCAGAAAGATGCTGCTGCCCACCTTTCGGATTTGTCCCTTAGTCGCCTCTTACGACACCCACGGGAAGAGATGGGGTGGTGCTATTCTTTGAGGTGGCGGCACCACACACCACTTAATGCTACTTAATGCGGTCCCCTTATTGGCTAACCGAGCATGGAGCAATTTTACTAGTGGAGAGCGAAACTGCGGGTCTAGCCAAGATGCCAATCGCTTTTGCGATTCTATTGCGATTGACGATCGGAATTTGTCGGCTGCGTTCGGCCAGTTTCGCAGCGTTCGCAGTATTGCGCCGAGCTACGAGTGCTGGCCGAACGTACCCGAAAAGTTCCGATTTATACTCAATAGAATGGATACGAAGCGATTTCCATCTTGGCTAGATACGCAGCATGTGCCTGTCCTAACGTTTGTCACCTTATCTGTCTTTCAAACCAAGTTACAGAAAAGGTAAACACCGTGATTTGTTTTTCAATGATCATTCACTTTTTAGTTAAGCTCTCGCACATGTTTATACCCAATTATTTCATATGACTATATCAGACAGGTTAATGCACATTTACTGTTTATCTATTCTGTAACTTTTATCGAAAGTAGGTTTATTTGTAGCGGGGAGAGAGGTACTTTCTGTTGAATATTGTCAGCACTGATATCTCCTACCCGCTTGCCAAAGAGATTATGGCACTACTAATACAGAGAAGGTTCAAATCCAGCAGTGGGCTGTTGATAAGGACATGTATAATGATGATCCCTAAAATAAGAGGCGATCGCTATTTTGCCATGGTACACTTAATTCATTCCCATTCATTTATTGGAATGGAGTGGTCGAATTAGCCGCGCCGCTGTGATGGTAGAAATAGGTTCAAGAGGAATGACTGAATAAATGCTATAATAGTAGTTTATGCAACTGTCATATAAAAGGGGGTATTAAAACATGAGTGTCTGTTTATCATACGAGGCGTAGCCGAGTATGATTACGCCTCGTATGATAATAGTTTGACACGAGTGTTTTAATACCTAATTATATGCAGTTGCATACACTACTTTATCTACACTCATATTTTTATGTTAAAATATCGTACCTACAATTTTCTCAACTTTGCTGGAAGTAAGCTGCGAGCCAGTTCTGTTGTATCTACGCGTCGAGGATATCAAGCGGCGGGAAATTCACTTAATGACTTTCCCATTTATCTATTTATTTGCTTCAAACACAAATTACAACAATTAGAAAAAATATTCTGTTTAGCGGGAAAATAATTAAACAGAATATAAACAGGAAAATTTGAATTTTGAATTTGAATTTGTCAAAGACATTTAGGTATTCAGCCTACATTTCGCCGTGTCCCGGCGCTCGACAAAAAATTTAAAAATATAAGTGTTGCATAATGATTAAAAAGTTATTTTACGATACAGCTGTAATGAAAATATATGGGAAATGCTGTATCGAAAAGTAATTTTTTAAAATTTTGAAGACTGGCGTGAAAAAAGTGTACCCTTAAACGACTGTTTTCGAATATGAAATTGGAACATTACGCTATGAGTGTAGATAAATATGTTTTTATACTTGTTTTGGATTAGTTTTGATAAATGAGGCCGAGTTGGTGATACTCACAACGGTCACAGTTTTTTAGCGGTTGGTGTATTTTGTTTTTAGCCGCCGGGTCATACACTCACACATACACAAATCTAAGTGTTACATAGATATAAGTTTCTGTGTAAGTAAACAAACGATGGCAAAATAGAAACTTTTTCGACGTTTGTATTGGAACCGTGACCTAGGACCAAAAATCAAACATTACAGACAGCCATGTCAGGGAGTACCATGGACCTTGAATTGAAACGAATTAGGTGTACGATGGCAAAAGAGCAACGTTTGCATTCGTTCTGAACGAATAGAAATGATTCAGGTGTACGATGGCAAAATAGCACATGGGCCCACAGAATACCAGCGCTGTGAGTCGCTTCTTGCGCCTCACAGCACATGCTGAGTGTGGACACTGGCATGGGAGGCTACGCAATGTCTTAGTTGTTTAATTATTTATGTTTCCTTTGTTCGTGTTATTGTGTCGTGGTGTGCTATGTGTAATAAATGTCTTTTCTTTCTTTCAAATCCTAAAATAAAATAGTAAATGAATGAAATATTTTTTGACGACCTGAGTGGTTCAGTGGTCAACATGCCAGTCAGCCACGCAAGAGGTCCCGGGTTCGATTCCCGGCCGGGCAGAAATTTAAGTGATGAATTTTAATTTCTGTTAAGGGGCCGGGTGTTCTATGTATAATATGTATTTAAAAAAGTATATAATTAGTATACCAGTTATCTAGCACCCATAGCACAAACTTTGCTTAGTTTGGGGCTAGATGGCGTTGTGTGAATTTGTCCACGATTATTTATTATTAGTACAACAAAAACAGGAAAAAAACCGGCGGCCGTATCGCTTATCTCAATGTAAATGTGTCCCACCAGTGAAAAGAAGCCCCAGGAAGTGGTGTCGTGGCTGAAGTCTCAGCCCCACGCGTCGGCGCAGCGTCGCGAGTGCGGCTCCGACTCCCTCGACCCTGAGGAGCTGAAGGCGCTCGCCGCCTCCTTGGACGACCAGCTCGCCGCCTTGCCAGCGCAGGAGAAGAAGGTCACGCTACACGTCAAGTGGAATCTTCTGTATAAGGTGATTATAACGTCATGTTTTAAACTATTGCGGTTATTTTCACACATTTTAAACGTATGTTCCGGGTTTTGAGCACGAAACATCTGCGTCGAAATATCGGGCTACTCGTCAACAAAGGTACGCGGTTCGAAACCCGGGACATACCTTTAAAAGGTGACTATGTTTTTAATGACAACTGAACGATCTTTATGATTTTTTACTCCGTTAATTTCTTCTTAACATAAGTGTACATTTTATTATAAGTCCTACAAACTTGAACGAGAGTTGTAGCCGTATCAATCAGTGGGCGAGATGAGAAACAAGTGGGAGACTTGGTCCCACCACCACCGGGGAACAGAACGGTCTTTTTTGCTCGTTCATTTTTTCTCCCTTTTGGTCCTACTGGTAGAACTGAACGGTAGAACTGTTCGGACAACTTAGATACTAGTACAGATATCGCGAGTATGACTCGACACTTTAATTATTTCATTTAATAAATCACTGCCCCTTTAAGATATATGTCGATAAATCACAGTGGTCTCTACTATTCCTGTGTTTCACAAATAAAAAAAATAAATGAATGAAATGAGATATTAAAATTCTATGTTATTTGACCGATTTTACTTCGTTTCAAATTGGTCACGACTCCTTCTATATTTTATCCTTACCTAAATACAACATACTACTCACGCATCACTTTACCACCTTTCCCAGCCGGAGCTCCACGAAGGAAACATATCGCCGGACCCGAAGGCCGATTTCAAAATGTACGACCGTATAGTGTGCTGTGTGAAAAACACAGCAGTACCTTTCGGGGCCAAAGGCACTATAACAGCTGTGTATGCACCGGGCGCGGCAAACACTGTCCGATTGTCGGACAAATTGAACGCTACGCCGTCCTACCAAGTGATGTTTGACCAGCCCTTTGAAGGCGGCATGAAGGAGGAACTGTTCGAGGAGGCCAGGTTTTACAGGTGAGAGGATAAGTACTACTGTTTTTAATTACCAACAAGCACAACATTAAGTGAACAAAACAAAAATAATAGCAAGGAATATAAAAGAAAGTCAGAACAGAACTGAATTTTTAAACCTACCTGGCTAGCCTTTTACATGCAATAAAAAATAAAAATAATCTTGGCGTTAACGTCCCGGTTGTGCTCTCGCACACGAGGACTCAGGGTCCGCCTTGACTATGATCCAAGTTAGCCAGATCAGGTAATTACACGGGACCGACTGCCATATCTGACCTCGGTGACCCTGCTACCAGGGATACCTGACAAGTTTTTTTTTTTTACAAAATATCTAATTTACAAAGACATTTAAAATGTCAAATAGTTGAGTGGGAGACCGGCGTCCAATCTAGGTAAGTCTGTGTTATGGACCTCCTGCCCTCCTGCTCCTGCCCCCTCTTAGATAAGTGTACAACTTAAAATACCTATAATTAATAAAGTAATAATCATGGTTACACATTCTGTGCAGATTACATCACGATGTTTTTGCCTCACCGTTAATTTTTAACTGATGACTCAGAAAAGAGTCATTGGTAACCTGGTACTTCTCGCTTTCGAGTAGAATACCATAACTACCCGACCCACCCACTTTTGCATGCAATAATAATGAGTAATTCCCACAGGATGCTGGAATCCAACATGCTGAATATATCGTTCGGGAGGAAACTACGGAACTTGGCGCCTCCATCGCGGCCCGCCTCCGACGCCGTCCACACCACACCCTCGCTGCTGCGGAGGGATGACCACCACTCCGCTTTTGCTAGCTACAGGTAACCTCCCCCTTTCTACACTGAATCCCACCGCTGCGACGAGTGTTTAGCCAGGATCTACAGAAACTGAGTTTTGACACCCAGGCTCGCCCGAGGACAAGCTAATAGTGTTGCCATAGTGCTATCTTGGAACCCCCAAAATAAATAAATAAATTTAATATGAAGATTATTTTCGGGTACTGGCAACCACTTATTCCTACTGCTGCAACAGCGGCGATCTAAATATCTATTTTGGGTTTTTAATCTAAAAAGAGGTTCAAGATCTTTTTGAATCGTTAAGCCAGCGGACTAAGTAACTAAGAGAAGCCACCTAATCTCCGGGCAGTCGCGGATGCGTTGCCGGCTTTGTAGGTGCTCCATGTGGTTGGGATTTGGGGAACCGTGGCTTTCCCAGTGGATTGGCATTTTGCTGCCAGCACAGCGTATCCTTGGGTTGTTGAGGTGGCCAACGCATTGGCAATACCCCTAGCCCTTCGTGTTGCTAGGCTTAGGCGGCGCTGACCACTTTCCATCGGGTAGCCAGATTGCCTGCCATATGACAAAAAAAAAGGTGTAGCCTCGTGCTGATGATGTTTTTCGGAGTACTAGAATTAATGTAGAACATTTATTGCAGCCCACCCGTGGAAACCAAGGCAACTGTGCAGAACCATAGAAATAATGCGCCCGCGCAACCCACGCCTGTCAACAACAATGGGGAACAGGTAAGTTTTGTGAATTTGTAATTAGGATTAGTATGAAATGTAGATTTAGTTTATGATCAGTATTTATTTTTCATGAACTAAAACAAGTTTACTTAAGTAACTTCTAGAAGTAATAATTGGCTTATGCGCTGATTACGTTTGACTAAATTCAGTAGCCTAAATTCAGAATCAAAAGGCGTAAGAGCAAATCAAAGTGGAATGAATTAAGTCATTAAATAAGGTAAATTTTTGTATCCGGCCTTTTGAAAAGCGGAGCGACTCGTGACATAATGTAAGTGATATAAAAATTGACCTTATTCTATGAGCAATACATTTCACGTTGATTTGCTCTCAAATGTAATCAACGCATTCGCTAAAATTAATTAGACATAAAACCAAAAAAAAAAAATTAAATTGAATATTCAATGAGGAGTTTTCCAGTAGGTATTGTTAGTTGGTTTCAAAAAGCATCAATAGATGGCGCTTCTACAATTTTGGTAATCTTTTTTTAATCTGTATGATGGTGGCAGTGATTTCATGTAGCCAACTAATACTAAACTTCAAAATAAAATGTTTATTAATATAAACATACCTAACGAAATGTGAAAAGAAATATTTATAGAAGTTGGCACTATGTTTCATTATTATCACAACCTCTAAAATGTTTGAAAAGTATTGACAAATACAATATTATCCAATACAACGTAGCCAGTGTTTATATCCTGTTAGCTAAGAACCTATTTCAAGCGATTATCAATTACCAAAATTGTCGGGGCGCCATCTAATGAGTGGTTAGGAATGCTTTAGATGCCTATTGGAAAACTGCTCATTGTTTTTATTTTTTTAATGTCCACTGTTATATGTTTCATAAGTTGCCGCCTAAACGTGATTTCTTTTTCAACATGGCCGAATAACAGTTATGCCAGGATCTGTATGAAAGAAAATGTTCATTGGCCTTTGGCAAGGGGAACTGGCAATCCGGAAAAGGACATACTTATTATCTCCTAAGTAAATGTGAAATTATCTGTATCTGTCTATTAAACCTCTGAACAGATCATGCTTCGTTTCCCACCCGGTGTAATGAGGTCAAATGCAAGTCTATTGACAATAGAAAAGGGATCTAGTAAATATTGGTATATAGATTCGCGTTTGTAGGGTTTTTGCGTCGATGATACTAACATTACATGTCTATCGCACGACAGGACAACGCCACGCACCTACTCAAGAGTTTGCTGAAAATAAGCGAGAATGAAACAGACTCCGCTAAGAGGAACAACAAGGTGACTTGCTTGTTTTATTATGTATTTCCTTCGATAGTACATTTTTTTGTTTCGCTTGAACTGAGTTGTTATCCAAACGGTAAAGGGATTTTCTCCAGGATATATTTTTTGGTAATATCCTAGGATAGACTTTTAGGACAGGACTTTTGGGATATCAATCAGGACACTATTCTCTACATTTCCAAAAAATTTCAGCATGTTATTTTAAATGTCTGGGATTGCAAATTTTTGTCTAACGTTCTTATATTATCAATGAATACCATTGTCACAGAATATCGCGGAACAGCAAAACTGGAGAGTGAAAACTGACCAGCCGCCCCCGCCGCAACCACCGCAAAGGTGAGTACCTCTTGATCCAATAAATTTAAAATTTACCGGTTTATTATATCTTCAGGCTAAAAGATGAGTAATTCGAAACCGGTTGCAATTTAATAAAATTTGTATAATAAAGTGGAACTAGTCTACAAAAAGTGATTTAATTCGTAATAATGAAGTTCCATCTTGAAGTCACAACACAAAGTGTTAAATATTCAACAGTTTATGGCTAGCAAGATGCCTGTGGTTGCAACAAGTTCCGCCATCTTGTTTAACTTGTGTTTAACTACAAAGTTGTGTTTAACATTGGAAACTTTATTTTTGTTGTTTTTAATTAAATAAATAAAGTATTATTATTATTATTATTATTATTAAGCAGGCAAGCAGTTGTCAAACAACTGATAGATGCCTGTATCTAGCTCTTCTCTACTAATTTTCAAGCTGTATTTAAAAATTTATCTAGTCTGTTTTTGAATTGGTTAGTATTTTCCGCCGTCACCACGGATTCAGGCAACTTATTCCAGGCATTCACGACTCGGTTGGTTAAAAAGTGTCTGTGCGGATTGTTGAAGGAGAAACAAGTGCTGAGTTTCAGAGAATGGCCTCGTAGGTGGTGGTTCTTGTTGTGCAGAAATAACTTTTCAAAATCGTGGATGTCGTAATGTCCATTGAGAATCTTGAACGTTTCGATCAGGTCACCACGCTCTCTGCGTTTCTTCAACGTTGGCAGCTTTAGTTTCTTTAATCTGTCCTCATACGATAATCTCCTCAGCTGTCTTGGCACTTTTGTGAAACTTCTTTGCACTTTTTCAAGAATTTCCTCATCCTTTACAAAATATGGACACCAGATCTGAAAAGCATACTCTAACAGTGGCCTTATATATGATTTGAAGATTCTCATCATCATCTCTGGTGTCAGCATTCCAAAAGCTTTCTTTATTATGTAAATCAAACTCTTCGCTTTCTTGGCTATGCTTGACACGTGTTCTCCCCATTTGAGATCCTCTGTGATGTATACTCCCAAATCGACCTGTACCTTTACTTCACACAGTTGTATGTCATTAAGCTTGTATGTTAGGTGAGGATTCTTGTTTCCAATGTGCAGTATTGTACATTTGTCGGCATTTAGACTTATGAGCCATTCCTTTGACCAGTTGCTGATCCTGTTCAAGTCTGCTTGGAGCTGATCATAGTCCACGAGTGGGTTGGCAAACACCTTAGTATCGTCAGCAAAGAGACCCATGTTACTGTACACGTAGTGTGGCAGGTCGAATGTGTATAAAATATATAGCACAGGTCCCAAGACAGAGCCCTGTGGCACCCCACTTGTTATACGTCTCTCATCTGACATCACCTCACCAACTCTCACTCGAAAGGTTCGCTCACGAAGGAAAGCCTCGATCCACTTCAGAAGTTTCCCTCGAATCCCAATAAATTCAAGTTTGTGCAGCAATCTTGTGGTAGGAACTTTGTCGAAAGCTTTTTCGTAGTCCAAGTATATTACATCGACAGGTTCGCCTTGGTTGAAGCTCGAGGTCCAAGATGACAAGGCTGACAAAAGATTTGATACCGTAGACCGGTGGGGGCAGAATCCATGTTGATGTTTGCTTACTATCTTATTCTTGGAAATGAATTTCCTAATATGCTTAACAATAACTTTCTCCATAACCTTACACGGTACACTTGTTAGGCTTATAGGTCTATAATTTGAGGGATCCATTTTGCTACCTTTCTTGAAAATAGGCGTGACGTTCGCTGTCTTCCACATACGTGGTAACACACCTGTATCGTATGAGGTTTGCATTATGGTGGCTAAGGTGTCGGTGATGTCGCATTTCTTAAGTATACTTGCAGGTATCCCATCAGGTCCAGGGGACGAATCCGTTTTCAAGTCCTTAATAGCTGCTTGAATTGCTTCCTTACTGAAAGCTATGCCTTCAATGGTTTCTTCCACTCTTAGACAAGCCGGCAAGTTAGGCATTTGGGTGAGGGGTTCCTCTTGGAAGACACCCTCAAACTGATTCGCGAACGTTTCCGCTATGTCATAGGCGGCATTAACTAGTTGCCCTTGGTTGTTCCTAAGCATGGATGGTATGCTAACTTTCGATGTAACTTGTTGCTTGATGTAGGAGTAAAATTTCTTAGGCCCAGACTGTATAAGGTAAGATTCATAAGTTACCCTGGAAGACCTACAGTGATTAATCAGTTTGTTGCTTATTTTCCTGTATTCCTTGTAACATTCTTCAAGTCCAGTTATCTGATATCTTTTCCACAAACTTTTCTTCTGTCCGATTAGGTTTTGCTCTGTTTTCGATATCCAAGGCTTGCTTGAGGTAATATGGTTAACTTTTGCCAGTGGGACACAGGAATTAACAGCAATATTTAACGAGTCGAGGAGCATCTCATACTGCTTTTCTGTGCATTTTAAGTGTTCCATGTTTCCAGGCAAGTGGTCATGTAGTATCTCGTTTAACTTTTCGAAGTCTGCTTTATTGTAGTTTCGCTTCAAGCTTGTTTTGTCAGTTTGTTTCTGAATTTCAAGTTGGATGGTAGCCTGGAGACATATGTGATCACTTTTGCCGATAGGAGCTTCGTAGTCCAAATTCGCGATGAGACCATCATCGTTAGTAAAGACCAGATCTAAAAATGATGGTACGTTGCCTTGTCGAAATCTGGTATGAGTATTGACTAACTGTTCGAGGTTGCTGCTTTGATACCATTGTACAAAATTGGTTTCTTTTGGAGTAAGGTATGCGCAGTTCTCGAGTGGCCACTTGACACCCCCGTAATTAAAATCTCCCAGTACAACGACTGTGTTTGATTCTGAGGCAAGTTGAATTTGGTTCAATAGTGTACAGTCTTGGTCTAGGGTTGAGTCCTGTCCTCTATACACCCCGCATAGTAGTAATTTGTGATGCGCTATTTGAACATCCACCCATAGACATTCATAAGCACTATTCTTTATGTTGTAACAATGATTAAATTTGGTTTTCACAGTATCAGAGTTGTTGATTGTATAAATAGCCACCCCACCACTACGCCTATCGATTCGGTCGTCTCTATATATGTCATATCCGGGTATTTTAACCAAAGAATCTGGTATTGCAGGTTTGAGCCATGTTTCAGTGATAACAATTATTGCTGGTTTCAATGAATAAACTCGTGCGGTAAACAAGTCCAGTTTTGAAGTAACGGATTGGATGTTAGTGTACAAAATAGTGAAAACATAAAGTGTAGGTGTTGGGTTGATTGCTAGGTTTAGTTTTTTGCAGGCATCTTTAGTATCTCTGGGTGTCCTCTGACATATTTAATGGTGAGGTCTGCCTCCCCTTCAACAGTGCGCTTTTCGAGCTCTTCACGAAGATATTTCAAGTATTCGCGCTGCATTGGAGTCAGATCAGCCGTCACAGATTTTGGCTTAGCCAACTTGTTTTTATTACGTAGCACTTCCAGCGCATCACTCTTGCTGCGCATGATGACCTTCAGCGGGCGCGGCCTCGAGGCATCAGGCTTTGCGGCACGAAGACGGAACACCTTTAATCCACTGCAATTTGCTTTTTCGGTGATACTTTCAATCATTTTGACACACTCCTTTATGTCGTGATCCTTCCTTACAGTTACATCATCACTGGTAGACTCCGAAATGTCATAAATAATTAAATTGTTGACCCGATTTGCTCTCTCAGTCATTTCTTGAATGGCTGATTCCGTTGCGAGCATGCTCTGTCGCAGACGTAGTTGTTTGACTTCTTCGGTAAGTTCATTCAGCTTCATCATAATAGTTGGCAACTGTGCCATTGCTGACTTACAACTCCCACATAGGAATGTCATGGCACGGCCAGCCTTCAGCTCCAGGACACGTACTTCAGTTGGTGTCAGACCATGGCAGTCCCCACACAGAAGACCCCTGCAAGAATCACAAATCGCAAACAGCTTTTTTTCATTTGGAAGCTTATTGCATTTTACACACTTTTCTTGTGTACAATTTGGACTTTTTTTGGAACTCATTTTGAAGGATTTTTAGTTTCACTGTTGGCAACACTAATCTGGTGTCAATGATAACACTTGTCAATGTCAACAAATTGTCAAGTCAATGTTGTGATTTTCTCTCACAATATGAGGGTAGTAGTGACAATTTCTTAGCCAGAAAGTGCCAAATGGAAATTTTAATCACTGTTTTTACAATGAATCTATTGTTTTGCACTGAGATAACAGTAGGTGTCGTAGTGTTCACAATTATAATTAAAACTTTGCCACTTTTACGGTTGAAAAACTGTTTTGAGCACAAAAATCAGGTAATATTCGAGAGCACCACTTTTCACTCTAACGATTTTGACAACCAAATAAACACAAACAAACTTAATAAATTTTTTAAATTGCGAATTCAAAAATATTATTTGTTTTTATAACAATTTCTGTGTTCTAATGTACTTATAATGTTTTCACGATACGTTTATTATCACTCTGTAAATCTTTACGTGCAAGCAGCCATGTACATCCGTTTTGGGAACTATTCAACGGGTAAGTTTCAAGTGTTATTCAGAAAATATGCCGTCTGGTGTCCGGCTGAGTAGATTTAGCATAAGCATCAACTCATTGCAATCACGGGTGTCGTACAAAGCGACTGTGTTAGAGACTAACCAGCTAGGCCCTCTGTAGACTAGAAAAGCGCTGTTTTTTCAACACTGCAACCCGCCTCCCAAGCGTGGAGATTGTGGCAAACCACTCCACTAATGTGGGGGAGGCTCAAGTCCAGCGGTTGGCTTACAAACCAAACCCGACAGATTTCGGAAAACCTCCGACAACCTCTACATATATAGAAAGAGGCCCGTTGGCGACCCAAGAAGCGGTGGATTGACATCGCTAAGTCGCATACGAGAGCTAACGGCTTTCGACGCAAGGATGCTGAAGACCGGGAGAAGTGGAGAAGAATGGGTAGGAAAGCGGACCCTGGCAGAGGCCGGGATGAGCGCTGGGACGATGATTATTAACGTCTACATATACTCAAATGTTTCCTAAACTACTGAACTATTAAACTGGCGATTACGATGCCACAGACAGTATACACGTGAAACTTAAATCATCCCTCTTAGGCTGTGTGGATGCCAAACGTTATCCTACGTCACCGAGTCCTAGAAAAATTCCACTTTGTAGTGATAGTAGATGTTTATGAGACCCACAAAACGACTTTGCAATGTATATTTATTTTCTTTTGTTACTGTTCTTTATATAGTTAATACGCAATAAAGATTTAGATCCATACACACGGTCTGCTCGTGTGCAGACAGGCACAAAAAAAAATTTGTTGTGACCCAACTTCGACTTTTCGTAGCGATAATACTTACAATGTAAGTCTTACATATCCTCTTGTGGGGGTTCTATAAGTAAATAAAAATCACATCCTCTTGGTAGTTTCGCTTTTAAGCCACATTATAGTCATAAAAGAGAAAAGTGACTTTAATGTGGCAGAAAAGCAAAAACTTCAAAAGGCTCTCGAAAAAAATTTTTTTCTGTGCCAAGCTGTGCACGGGCAAACCAACGTTTTGTGAGTCTCCTAAATTTCTACAATCACAAAGTGGATTTTTTATTGTACTCGGTAACGTAGGATAACCTACCTCACAGTCTATATTTTTGCGAGTGGAGTTTAAAAAAGGTTAGCGTATTCTGACGCAGCAACGTCTATAGGTTGCAACAGCCGCAGCAGCCCAACTGGCGGCACGAAAATGCTGCGTCCAAGCGCCCGCCGCAGCCCTTCGCCGAGTGGACCAACACCAATTACAAGGTATGGAATAATAATAAGAACATTCATTGCCACAAGACACCATGACACGACACAAATAAACAAAGTTATATAAGTCTAGTGTTTAACAAAGTAAGTAAGGACAGTAGCGAGTTAACTTGTCTTGTAAGCTATAAATAATCTAAATATATAAAAGAAAGTCGTGTTAGTTACACAATTTGTGTTAGACTTTTTATAATGAACCGATTTGGCTTAAAATTGGTGGGGAGGTAGCTTAGAGCCAGGAGAAGGACATAGGATACTTTTTATACCTCTTTTTTTTATTGATGGGGATGTGTGGGGTAGGTGTAGGGTAGGTTTAGGGTAGGTTTAGGGTATGTGTAGGGTAGTTGTAGGGTAGGTGTAGGATAAGCTTAAGGTAGGTGTAGGGTAGGGTAGAACTAGGGGTAGAGTGGTGTAGGGTTAGAACGCTACGCGAACGAAGTCGCGCCGGGTCCACTGGTAATAAAAAAATAATAAATATGCTTAGACAATTCAGACACCGCCCCAAAGTAGGCTAAGCTTGTTTTATTGGTGCTAGATAACTGATAAACTACTAGTTAATATAGGGTACCAGGGCTTCAGGTTACTTTGACAGGTTGCGAAAAAATGAGCATACTAAATTTATTTTACTGGCAATAAAAAAGTATATAGAGGAAACTGAGGAAATATAACTTGACGCTATTGTGTAGTCTATAACTAATAAGCCGCTTTCGTTATTGTACACCATTGCATATTAGTCGATTGGCATTGGCACCAAAGTTAGTATAACTAACTTTGGTGCCTATGTCTACTACGTCAAATGTTGACATATTTGACAAGAATCATAATTCCATGAAAGAGGGCGCTAGGTCTTTTTCCGAAACGTCAACGTTCTAAACTCACAATCGGGACATGTTAGTTTCTTTTTCCGTCACGTTCCTTCTTATCCATGTTTGGCGACATTCGAATTCTATCACAGAATACTACATCCTTCCGGTATTGTTACATAAAACGCAGAACTAGCGCCACAATTGACAGATCACCTCTGCCGCTGTCAAGATATATGTTAAACTAATGACCCTGGGTGGTCGCTAGACTTCCAACGAACATTGTGGGTTGTTCAGTAGGCTAATAACGTAACTCTGTTACCAACAATTCTCTGATTTCAATAATTGAAATTGTTACTTTAGCAATGACTTATGATCGATTTAGTAAGTTCAGTTTATTACAATGGAGCTTTGTTAGCAGCTGAACCCATTAAATTGATGATACGGAATCGCAAAAGTAACAATTACAACTATTGAAATCAGACAATTGTTGGCAACAACGTTACTTCGTTTACTGACCACACTCGGTCTCCTATCGGCCCCGACTCATGCTGAGTGAGTTACTTTTTGACTGGAGGTGCTAAACCACGGCAACGCCTAGTCGACAGTTTTATTGTATTGGGTATTTCTAATTATTGAGGTAGTATTAACTTAATTAATTGTATCTTATTTTTTAATTGCTATATTATTGTGTCTTTGTATTTTTAATGTCTCAATTATGTAATTTATATGTTTTTTTGTATACATATATGCTGTGTTGTGCTGTCCAGTCAGTAATGAACGATTTATTATTGTTATTGGTCGACGACCTGAGTGGTTCAGTGGCAACATGCCGGTCGCCACGCAAGAGGTCCCGGGTTCGATTCTCGGCCGGGCAGAAATTGAAATGATGAATTTTAATTTCTGTTACGGGTCTGGGTGTTCTATGTATAATAAGTATGTATTTAAAAGTATACAAGTAGTTTATCAGTTATCTAGCACCCATAGCACAAGCTTTGCTTACTTTGGGGCTAGATGGCGTTGTGTAAATTTGTCCACGATTATTTATTATTAATTTATTTATGATGACTTGTGCCATAGGGTCAGCCGGGCGCGCCGCCGCCATTCCCGCAGCCGCCGCAGGCGTCACTGTTCCCGCAGTTCCCCCATCCGCACTTCCAGCAGAGACCCCACGCGCCGCACCAGGGCGGACAGCACCCGCACCAGGGTCACCAGGGACATCAAGGTTGGTTTTGCCTTTTGCTTAAGTGTATATTTTTATTTCATAGCACGGTTGACAGCCCGGGATAGACGTTCCTGGCGCAAGTGCACGAGGAGGCCCAACCCCAGCTAATCTAGGACAAGGGCAGGAGGAAGAAGATATTTAAGATATATGTTTTTTAGGCCGTGTGGTGTCCGACAGAATAGCTCCAACTCCTTACACTCGTGGGTGTCGTACGAGGCAACTAATGTTTTCGAAGCAAACTTCTAGAGTACTCCTACTGAGCGTGGAGATTATGGCAATAACCACTCGTTTGGACTGTCTCCGGTTTGTATGCTCATTTTGTACTGATGGTGGGTAGGTTGTCTGTGCTGCCTTTCGTACCTTTGTTAAAATGTTAGTGTCTGTGTGTAATAAATGTTTTTTTCCTTTTCGCTTTCTTTCAAGGCCAGCACCAGGGTCACCAAGTCCATGGACCCCAGGGTCACCAGGGTCCCCAGCAAGCCCAGGGTCCCCGGTACCACCAGCCGTTCCCGAAACACCTGCCGGCCGTCAGTGGAACGGTCACCCTTGGGCCGAGTTGGAACAAGGACCACAATCAGTTCCATCACGCTGACAATGATCAGGTACGGACCTTTTTTGGGTATCATAGGGTATGTAGAGATTATATTGTTCCACTTACTACTGTCCTAAGTTAGGACAGTAGTAAATGGAATAATGTCTTACATAGTTCTTTATTTGTTAAGGTTTCAGTTTTTATGATGAATCTATACTAATATAGCAAAGCAATAATATTTTAAATGAGGAGCTGGTCGGCATAATTAAAATTTTACAGGAGCTGTAAAAATTCAAAATGGTTTCGTTCAAACACGTTACAATTACACAGTAATTATGCCATTATAATCGAAACCACGAACTTTGGATGCTATTTAAGCATGATCACAGAAATCAAAATAACATAAGTAAATAGAAGTCCTATGCGCGCGTGACTTTGGCGCCGTACAGATGATCCGATAGACATATTTTTCCTATAGTATTTGATACCTGACTGTTATTGTGCAGTAGTACAGTTATGCGCAGTAGTGGCCGAGATGGCGGCAAGCGTGCTTCACATATTTTGGTTTCTGTGGTTACGACTTGGCAAGCATGCATTTTACAACGCCCAGCTTGTCTAACACAAGTGGGCTCTTGTGCGCGATAAGCGAGCAAACCAGCAAACGCGCGAAATAGTTACTGCTCGTTGTTCGTTCTCATCTCGTGAGGTCATTTCCATCGGGCTCGACTGCTTAAATAATTTTGGAATGGTGTTCTCCAGTTTTTCCAGTCGCAGTGAAGGATCATACACACAAACAAACGCACACACTCACACACACACACACACTCACACACACTCACACACTTACACACACTTACACACACTCACACACACACTCACACTCACTCACACGCACACTCACACTCACACACACACACACTCACACACACACACACACACACACACACACATACACACCCAAATATTTGGGCGCATTTCTCTTATGTCATCTACCTATGTATAGGAAAGCTTTTTCTTTTGTATCTTGTCATTATGTTATCATACTGCTAGATGGTTTGATATTAAAAATTTTAAACCGCAGTTTTGTTATTGGCATTGCAACTTTGAATTCTACAATTATAACTAAATTTTATTGCTGTAAAACTGTATGGAAATAAATAAATAATGCGAAAAGCAATTATTGAAGGTTTGATATATCGCCATCTTACTCGGTTGCGGTTTGAGTGAGTGGGAAGGCGATGTTTAATTTGTACGGATATGCGCTTATTACACATGCCTAAAATCAGTTACTAAATTCAAATTGTGCGAGCAAATCAAAGTGGTCCATTTTTGTATCACTTATATTATGTTACGTGTCGCTCCGCTTTACAAAAGCCGTGACACAAAAATGGACGTTATTTAATGAGCAATACATTCCACTTTAATTACTACTACACATACTAGTCTCACGCTTTTTGCTCCTGAATGTAGGCATGTGAAATAAGCGCAGTAGACGGCCGGGCCTGATGGGCATGAACTCGCGAGCTCAGTGGCCTAATCGCGATCTTGTTGCAGTCGCCGCGGCCCCCCGGCGGGCCCCCCAGCGGGCCCCCCGGCGGACCCCCCGGCGGGCCCCCCGCGGGCCAAGAGAAGGGGCCCAACCCGTTCGTGCCGCTACAAGTGCAGACCAGCCAGCGGTGAGTATCTACCACCGACCACGTTAGAGAGAATGGCTCTTTATAGAAAAATACAAAATACTTGTGCGCGACAACGACAATAATAACCCTTGGGGGAATCAGGGGGTCTAAATATTAGGCCACATTAGCGTTTCGTATTATGATTCATGTTAGTGGGCCACAAACTTATCTGAGCCGGTGGCCAAAACTGGAATTAAGCGACGCCATTCAGAATGAGGAGTTTTCCAGTAGGTATTGTCAATTGGTTTCAAAAAGCATCAATAGATGGCGCTCCTACAATTTTGGTAATTTTTTACCAAAAGGTTCAACGAAATGTATTTTAATACAAACCTTTCATATTTGTATTGCGTCCATTCTTGATCCTAGAGTCTATGAAACCAATTAACTCAGTCAAATTGATGTTTATTTTGTTTGTAATAATTTATTACAACCTCTAAAATGGTTAAAAACTATTGATAAATGCAATATTATCCAATTCAACGTACCCAGTGTTTATATCCTCTTTGCTAAGAATCTATTTCAAGCGATTATCAATTACCAAAATTGTCGGGGCGCCATCTAGGGATTGGTTAGGAATGCTTTATATACCTATTGGAAAACTGCTTATTGTCATGTCAATGTCAATAACAGCGACGCTGTAGATAAGTTGACAAATTAAAATGAATGATATTTTTCATGTAATATTTAATGTAAAAAAAAGTGTAAATCTGTTGGCAAATAAATAAAAAAAAAAAAAAAAAATGATAATATGAACAGCTAATGTGGCCTTTTTAGAACCCCAGTTCTCTTTCCTTCAGTATGCTATGTCACCGTAAGTGCTCTTACGATGAGGAAAAACATGATGAAACCTACACATTCAGGTGACTGAATGCCTTATATATTTTTTACATACGTGTATCGACCTACCCAATAGTATAAGATGAGATGGCGTCTCTATGACTCACATAGCAATATTAGCTCCTTTTATACTGGTTTTCGATAGATCGATATGCTGTTACATACACTCACCCCACATGTGTGGGCAAGTACTATCGAAGATTTACATTTTTCCATCGTTATTCATAATTTCCTCATTCACATAACAAAGAAGTAGGTAGTAAGTAGGAAGGTACTTGAGTAACACGAGTAGTTTATTATGCCACGAATCTTGAAGTAGCCGGTAGATAATAAATAATGAGTGCCGGTAGGTTCGGGTATTGCACGCCCTTCGTGCGTTGCGATATGATGAGAAACATCCAGATAATTCCGGATATATTACAGACAGTAGGTACAGACAGCTGCAGAGTGAAATTACCTCCCCCCCCCCCCCCCAGCATACATTAAATGAAAGGGGGCCTCATTCTGCAGCTCACTATACAATTCACACGTTATTACGATGGGTCTGTCTGTTTGTCACATACTTTTTTCGTTTGATTTAAATATTTAATATAAATACTTTATACACAACCTGGACAATATCGCCAAGATGACAAATTGATACTTAGTGATTTCACTATTTACTAATTAAAATTTTGCAACTAATGTCTAAATTCAGACCAATTAGACCATTTTGTAGACCTGAAAATAGGTTGGCCACCGTTTTTTTCCTGTCTCTAGAGTACCGCACTGAATGAGAGACTTCACTATAAAGCCACCAGATGGCGCGGCGCTACTATGGCTAACGTAAAGTCTGATGTCTAAATAAAACTGTGTCAATTGGCTGTAATTGATTCCTCATTTGACAGCAGTAGTTTCTGTCCAATAGCACGGTGTTTTGAGTAGACTCATTACGTAACTCTGTTGCTAACAACTCTGATTTCAATAATTGAAATTGTTACGTATCATCGATTTAATGGGTTCAGTTGCTAACTGAAACTATTAAATCGATCATACATAATCGCAAACTACTATTTCACTAAGCAACTATTTCAATATTTGAAATCAGATAACTGTTAGCAACAGCGTTACGTAATTACCCTACAGACCTCAACGGAATATCTCAGTAACGCCATCTGTTGGAATTTGTAATCGCGAAAAAAAATCCTTTTAAGCGCTTCGCCTCTGACACCCGACTGTTATTGTTCTGTTATTGACTGTTGTTGTAAGTTCTTGAGCGTGCCATTGAATTACCGACCTAATGAACACCAAAATAACTCATAAAATGTCTTGAACAGTCGCGTGCAAAATACCGTCGGCCAGCCATCGCGCCGCCATCTTGACAACCAGCCGACGCCCAAGTCGGTGTTGCCGCGGCCCGCGCAAACCGACCATCCGGTAAGCAACCTTGTGCTCATATAAATTAGGTTCACTGTTGATCGGACCACGTTTTGTGTAGTTTATGTAGGTGGGAGTTGAATGAATGCCTCGCGCTTCCTAGATACGTGAATGGTCGTAGCGAGTAAGCTTCGATCCTACCGAACCATGGAGAGTATCACATGGAGTTCTTCTAGATAGGGGTGAAAAGGTTTTTACGGGGTCGGCAACGCGTTGGTGATGGCCCTGGTATTGCAAACCTCAATAGGCTACGGTGACTGCTTTCAGGCAGGCCGTAAGCTTGTTTGCCACCTTAGTGGTATAAAAATATAATGGAGACGACTTTTGCTTGGATACGTCACTTGAAAACCAGTAAGACGCCAAGAGATTGAGGCTTAAGTATCTTATCTAATTAAAATTCCGAAAGAAGTACATGTGTCGTTTTCTTTTGGTACACAGACTGTGTGTAATGAACGTTATCTCGATTGTATAAGGTCCTTAATTAGAGATAATTTTATAGAGAGATTATAATGCCCTGGTTAAATATTCAATAGTGAGTCTTTTTTGTATGTATATTCTATGTATTGTATATTTATATGCAGATACAGCAGCAACAGAATATGAGCTCGAAGCCGCTTAAGAAAAAGAAGCCAAGGATAGCTGCAAATCTACCGTTCCAAATGGACTAAATATAAGAACATATTATTTTAAGAATATCATTCGTACAATCAGGGCCCAACCCTTCAGAAATGGCCAAACATACTTACCACGTAATAAATATTATTTCACATATTGTATTCCTAAAAAATACACATTGAAATTGAACAGTAACTCAGCAATAATTTTTTTACTGTGAAAATGTGGATCCACTGTAAAATAATCTTTTATAGGCAAATAATATTGTATTGCCTCTTTCTTTAGCTCTTTTCACCAGTATACTGTTATGTTTATACATTGTGTAACTTTAAAATGCATATACAATACATTCATAAAAACAATCCTGCCCTATGTTATGCTAGTAGACACATCTTGTACATTTTGTAAATATTTATAAAGTGTTGAGAGATATCTATTATTATATAATTCTTATTATATTGCGACAAGCGAACAAGTGATCAATTTTTGTTATTGAACGAGGCTTATTGTTTTTCTAATCATTTAAAAGAAATGTGAATGTGCACAGATGTGATCGAGTCTAACGAATAGTGAAATATATTTTGAAAATCACTGAAGTACAAAATAGGGTTACTCTTTATACTTGTGATATTTCGATGTTTGCTATTAAGGGTTGACGATACCAGTAAATAGATAACTATATTTTGCTACGAGAAGTCGTACAAGTAGATTATTACATATTAAATACTTAAACTTGTACTGCTTTCTATTTTCTCGGTGAATAATTTACTTTGTGCAGGAATTTTCACAGTAATTACAAAGATGTGAAAACTTCCTGCTTTGGTTCATAGTTGTAAATGGATGACGATGGATTGTATGCGATCTCAGGTTTGGGTTTCTTTCTATGTTTGTAGGAAAATATCTGTGACACCTGTGTCAAATGTTTAGGACAAATCGTCTACAAAACCTGAATTGATTAAGCATAATCAATGAAATACATTTCACTGTTTAAAGTACATTTGTTATATGTGTTATCTAGTTTGTTATTTGATCTCTACGGCTCGGAGAAATGAGAAGATTACATGAACGCTGTCAAGTATCGAATGTGGTAATAAAGTGAAACGTATACATTTGAAACTGTATTTTATTTATGTTCTCTATATTACTATTTCCACCCCATAAATAATCCCTACTTTTACTGAAAGTTATAGAGAACAGAAGGGAGAAAATACTAGGTCATCTAATAAGACAAGGCAGCTTTTAAACGTGCTAGAACGTATTAGAAGGCAAAGTTGAGGGAAAAAGGGGAAGAGGAAGGCCATACTTTGATTATTGGAATGATGTAAAAGACAAAGTGAACGCAGGTGATTACAAAGAAATGAAGAGGTTAGCAGATAGGAGAGAAGGGTGATTGGGGAAGGGGAACGAGAACAGTCCATTTTAAATTTGTGACGATGCTGATGACTATTTTTTATAATGGGGTAAGTATACGCTTGGACAATTCACACAGCCCCAAAGTAAACAAAGCTTGTGTTATGAGTGCCACAAAATTTAGAAACTACTTAGATATTTTTTAAATACATACTTATTAGCACACTCATGCAACACCCAGACCCGTAACAGAAATTCATAATTTAGATTTCTGCCTGGCCGGGAATGGAACCCAGGACATCTGCCCCAACTGAACTACTTAGGTCGTTAAACTTTTATGTGTAGTAGGTACTTAAAACTCAAGACCGGGCCGAGTTGACTTTCAGCTCTACTCCCAGCACTGATTTTCTATCGCAAGAACCTTCTGCGTCAAATCGAAACCGACCGGCGAAGTAGCGGCAAAATGACCTTGTTAGTAAGTAGTACATTTTATACTATTAGTAACAAGAGAAATGAACCTTAATTAGCCTCAACAGACGACTGAAATTGGTATAGCGATATAATTTGGGCGCTTCCCTTTGGGACCGGCAATATAGTACCTGTGTCAGAACGCGTGTGACACTAAAGCTGCGCCCCATGAGCATTATGTCGTGAATCGAAACCGGCAAGAATATCGGTCTCGTAATTTATGTTGCATTCGGATTCTGAGTGACGGTTTGGTTCAGACGACGCAGAAGAGTGGAATTTCGGCGGAAAGACAAGGAAACAAGTGAAACAACCAAAATGACACAACTCAGAAATTGCGTTATGGCCAGGCGCTGTCCTAATTGGCAACGGTCGTACGACGGACGTCGCCTGAATAGAATAGAATAGAATATTTATTTGCTTTAAACATGGTTACAATGATAGGTCTTAAGATAATCATCACACAGTGGCTCTCACATGTTCAGCCAGTATTAACAGGCATGCAAACTTGTTCAGCGTTAATGAACATGCACCTTAGGCTACCTTAAACTCTAAAAAATCCTTGACAGAATAAAAGGAGTGCTCCAATAGCCATTTATACAAGTCCTTTTTAAATTTGTTTATAGGCTGTTCTTTAATTGCCAGTGGAATTTTATTAAATATTGATATAGCCATCGAATAACATTGCTTCAAATACAAAGTAGAATTTGGTGTAACTTCGTGTACAAGGCGAAATGGGTTTCGCGAATTTCTCATAAATATATCCTTTGCAACTTTAAATAAGCTGCGGTGACCTCTAACAAACTTTGCGACCTCATATATATACAAGCATGGAAGAGTTAGTACGTTTAGAGATCTAAATAGAGGACGACATGGTTCATACGGAGGCACTCTACAGATAGCTCGTATACATTTTTTTTGGACAACAAATGCCTTATTTATATCTGTGCTGTTGCCCCAAATCAACAATCCATATCGGAGCACAGATTCCACATAACCATAATAAGCTGTAACGGCTGCATTTTTTTATGCTGATAAAACTAACTTGTGCAGCGCATAAGAAAAACTGTTTAATCTATTACAAACACTGTTTACATGATGCTTCCAATTTAGTAAATCGTCAATTGCTATTCCCAAAAACGTCACAACTTGAGTTTTTGTTAAAATTTTACCATAGATGTCAATATTATTCAATTCATTGCATTTATTAAAATTTATGAAATTTGATTTGTCAATATTAATGTCTAAATTATTATCATTAGTCCATACTAAAATAGATTGAAGAACATTACGAATGTCATTTTTATGGTTATTTATTCCTAGTTTTTTATTTGTCGTCACTACAATCGAGAGGTCGTCAGCGAACAATATACTTTTATAATTATTTAATTCAATTAGGTCATTTATGTACAGGATAAATAATAAAGGTCCCAGTACGCTTCCTTGGGAAACACCTGAGTTATTACCCCTATAGTCTGATCTATGATTTTGTAGCACCTGTTTATCATTTAGTTTTGATATCTCAACGCATTGCTGCCTATTGCCTGAACAATAAGAGACCTCAAAACCGCCCGTGACAGCCTTCTTTGTCAGATCTTTGGATTTATATTCATTGACTAAAGAAAACAAAAGTCATCACACCCTCTGTTACCTTGACCTATTCTAAAATTTTCATTTACCCTATACAGAACCATTGTGAATGCAATAAACTTGCCATTTCGTTGATAAAATTTGACATTACAATGATAACATTGACTGTTTGTCTCTCCCAAACGATATTATTGAAACAAAGCTAAGACGATCGAAATCGGTAAATCCATTCAGCAGCTACGATGCCACAGACAGATATGCAGAGCCACAGATAGGTACTGTAGCGTGTGTGCTCGTGCAGGCCTTAGGTAAGGACGGGTTCTAGGACAGGTAGGTGTCGGAGGCCGTATGTTTGGACGGGCTCTTAGGCGTTCGGGTTGGCCTGCTGCTCCCGTAGGGTAACCGGGGCTCTAGTCGGTTAAGTAGGTTAGAGCAAGTAGGATGTAGGCGTGTAGGTTTAGATAGATCGGAGCATATGAGCACACATAGCACTGGCTAGGTAATAATTCAAATGTGTTCCATTTGAATTAGATGTAAGGTATTATATGTATTTTATATCATTCTTCCAACTAAAGTTATCAATATAACATCAATTAAACATTTGCATTTTTACTTTAAACTCAGTGTAACACCCTTCTTTTCGACGGATAAAAAATTTATTATGTTTTGTAATGTTTCGGCATCGCTTTATTTGCCCCTTTCGTGTCTATATTCCTTACTTAGGTACAGTTACGTGATAGAGTCAATAAATCAATAACTAAATACTTATGAATGAGTATTCAGAATCGCCACTTGAAACGATTATCACGCGGTAAACAAGACAAGAGTACTCGAGAATAATGTCTTACCTTGATGGTTATCGGGACTTAAATGGTTGGTTAAAAGGAAGTGCTGGAAATCACTGGCTATTGTTGCTCCTGAACTGGCAGAAAGGTAAGTCACTTCACTATTTCTGTAAGTTGCTTTATATATATGTTAGATACATACACCTCTTGGAATTATTTAGGAGTTGGCTTATATACATTGATGTGATTAATTTGTAAAAGAAATGCATAGCGTTCCATCAATGTTTTATGTGAACTAAGCTTTTCTCGGTGGGCATATACTTGGATATCCTACTTGCTTTTAACTGTATGACATTGTTACTAAAGTATAGTAGTGTCGTAAATAAAATAAAAATAAAATAAGTAAGTAAATTCTCTCAAAAACCTCACATTTAATGTACCTAAAGCACTTAACTTCGCAAACGATCATGGATCACATAAAAATCAGTCGCACATTACAGAATTGTGTCCGACTATCCAATAATTTTCCCACCATTATTGCCATATACACCAAAACATTTTTGCTTTTAAGTTACATTGTTCATTGAATATCACCTAATAGAATATTTCTCACAATTCTAAATCTAACATCACTGGAACAAACAACCCTTTATCTCGCGGGCCACATTTGCAGTCCAAAATGCAGCCGAAGGTGTTTGTCGCGTTGCTGGCGACCGTAGCGACGGCCGTCGCTTACGTCGAAGTAAACGATCTAAACTGGCTGGAGACCGCGCTCATCTACCAGATCTACCCGCGATCCTTCAAGGACAGCAATGGCGACGGTATCGGCGATTTGAATGGTGAGGTTTTGATAATATTTAGTCTTTGTTTCTATCACTCTACTAGCACCAGTAGAAGCTATGGAGCTTCGAGAGCTAAGCTTGGTGTTTCTTCTGAAATGACAATAGCCGTAGCAGAATCAAGGCTACTGGCGATGCGCATTGAGCAGTCCACTTAGAAGCTTATCTTATTAACTTAAACGGCATAAGGCTTGGTACCTAGCTCGCAGACGGCTGCGGCTGGTAGGGTTTGGAAAGTTCTGCTTATGATGGCCGCCATCGTCGAGATGGACGGACGACCTTGACGATCTTAGGATCAAATAACACAGGACACAATCGACCAGCGCGGCGCAGAGGTTTTTGTCTTCTTGGCTCTACATCAGGCTTTATACGCGGAACCACAGACTATGAACTATGTATACCTAACGCGGACCTATAGCTTTATTAAATACAAGATATTCGCGACTGTACTTTTTTGATTTTTTACTGAACGACGTTAAAACTGGGCAACTATCGGCGCTGAGGCAGAAGTACTACCAAACCAGCGCCGAAAGGTACCTCTACCGACAAATACCGATCCGATCGTGGGCCGCTCGGAGCTTATCGACCACGTTTGGCCAGCTCTGGTAGAACGGTGCAGGCTCACTGCTTTCTATATTATTACGTACAGTTTAAGAGCATAAGTGCTTAACCACTTTTATAAAAAAATCATTGCAGCTACAGCTAAATACCGGGTATTTGATTACATACATTGAGCCCAATTTTGATAGGCTGAAAGAGAGGGACATTAGCTGACCCTTAGGCCCCAAAAGCTAATTCTTAATTCCAGTATCCTTTTGTTAAAAAAAAAAATTCTTGCAAGGAATTATATAATTTTCTAAATACATTTTTAACAATTACACAGGAATATGATTCTTAAGGTGGTAAAACACTGTACTCTTGAACGGTACCTCTATACGCTCTAACGTCCAGTTCTAAGGCTGTACGCCCGAAGTCTGAACTAACATTAACATACCTCATTGACGGTGATCAAACACTCCAACAGGCATCACTTCAAAGCTTCAATATCTGAACGATCTCGGCGTGGACGCCATCTGGCTGTCTCCGATGTTCCTGTCGCCCATGTACGATTTCGGCTACGATATCACGGACTACCGGGAGATCGCGCCGGAGTACGGCACCATGGCGGACTTCGACAATATGCTGGCGACGGCTAACAAGTTGGGTATGCTTTCTTCTACTTACTTTACTCTCTTTAGTTCATCCAAAGCTTAGATAGTACTAACCCACCACCCAGGGTCATATCGACCTGTCGGTCATACGGACCGCGTCAGACCTAATCACGGGTGATGCGCATGCTTACTTTCCGGTGGCTCTTTGGGCGTGCGCACTTCTTGACACCCACAAATCCAGTTGTTCCATATGCACTCTGCCTTAGCGGGCTGACGTCACAATACACGCTCCTACTCCGTCGGCCAGCTGCCATACTCCTTCGCTCCCTCCTCTATCTCTTATTAGATATTCCAAACTTTTTTGATGTATCAGTGGTTTCTAAACGGGGAATACTTTTTCTATACGCAATACGGGGCTGCAAAACAGTGGTCGGCATTGCGGGCAACTATTGCCAGCCATTTTCATTATTCTTTGTTGTTCATAGTGCGTCTTTTTCAACTTGACATGAGGTTTGCCGTTAGTGACAAAATGACAATATTGGAGCCACCTACTGCTGCAACAAATTCCTAACGGGCGGGGGTGTACCTAAGCTATTCCAACTGAAAGTGCAGCGGGCAGCCTTGTCGCTATTGCAATTCGTTTTTGAGAAACCACTGTGTAACCGGTCGTTTAGTAGTCTATCATTCGAAGGAAGGATCGCATTCAAGGTTTTAGATTGCAATAAGTGGTAAAAATGTTTTTGTTGCTGTGTACTTCGCTGACCCGCGACAACTGCCCACACAATAGTCAAATAAATATCTGCGAACTCTAATACCTACGAATTACCAGGACAGCTAGGTGATTTACTTGAGTTAATCACATCGTATAATCGCAACTCAACACTCAATCTCTTAAGTTAATCTACAGTTAAAAAAGTAAATGGAGGGGTATAATTCGCATGAATCCCACATGAAGATAATGACTTTTAGCTTCATAGCGTTGGATAATAAAGACATTTTCGTATGAAACGTTTAAAACGTACTTAAACATATTTAACACTTTACAGTAACGATCTTCTGACTTCATAGTCATTGTCCATTTATGCAAAACTTTTCTCACGCAAACTCGGTACTGTATCTAAAGTGTTCAGTTGTTTGTATCTGTGTGAGAACATAAACTGCTTTTTATTGATCAATTGTATTGCTTAGAAGCTACCTATAATAAATCAGCATACTTGACAAGCTCATTCTTATCTACATAGGTCGTTGTCATGTTGTACGTATATACTTCATCCTTATTTGTTTATTTTGAGATGAACGTTATTAAATGTGACAAAATAATCATCTGATTGAATGAATTATACTTAAGATTTCTTTTTGTTCTTAAATGTAGATCATACGGGGTAAATCTCCGCCACGATAATTTAAAATCGCAAAAACTATGTTTTTCTAGAGACCTAGCGCCTAG
Source organism: Blastobasis lacticolella (assembly GCA_905147135.1). Taxonomy (NCBI): domain Eukaryota; kingdom Metazoa; phylum Arthropoda; class Insecta; order Lepidoptera; family Blastobasidae; genus Blastobasis; species Blastobasis lacticolella. Next base: position 4,441,111 of record LR990042.1, on the reverse strand, counting down.
AGCCTAGCGCCTAGACCTAGAGCCTCGCGCTTGGCTTTGATGTCCAGAGTAATAACACGTTCCATAAGGTCGAGCCAAAGCGGTTCGTGCGTGCGGTGGAACATCTTCCGGCACTTTGTGCCTACAGATAGTAACCATTCCGAAGTAGACACCAAAGCTAAACCTGTAATCGGTAAAGACGAGGAAAGGAATCTAACCGCCAACGTTAGCAATGGCCAGGCCACCAGGCCGAGATGCTGTGCGACCAGGGGACCGAAATCCAATGGACGATTCTTGGATCTTGTAAATCGTCTTAGTAGATGGAACACTCCGTAAGCGCGATGTAGGTTTGACAGCTGCTGTCCTATTGCCAACTTGTAGGCGAGCTCCTTTGTCGGACTATGGAGATGACTACACCTCCAATCAGTGGTCAACATGCCGTCTTCCACGCAGAGGTCTCGGAGTCGATTACCGGCTGGGCAGAAATTGATGTGATGAATTTTAATTTGTGTAACGGGTTAGAGTAGATATTATGTATATTAAGTGTGTATGTACATTAAAAACGTATGAAAGTAGTGCGTTACTTGTCTAGCTCCCATAGTACAAGCTCTGATTAGTTTGGGGTTAGACGACGCTGTGTAAATTTGTCCAAATTATTAATTATTAATTTTTATATCTCTCCTCTGTCCAGGCATCAAAGTGGTTCTTGACTACGTGCCAAACCACACGAGTAACGAGAGTGAATGGCTCGTCAAGTCCGCGCAGCGAGACTCGCAGTACGAGAACTGGTACGTCTGGGCCAACGGCACCGTCGACGCGGAGAGCGGCGAGACGGGCCCGCCCAACAACTGGGTGAGATTTGTATTTACTAATATACTATTTTCAACATTACAGCCCATAATAGTCCACTGCAGGACTTCTCCCAAGAAAGTGGAGGTTATTGCCATAATCTCCACGCTTTCAAAATCTTTTAAACAACGTCCATCATAATTTATCTAATAAAATGGATGCAATACGAAAATTAAACAATTAAGTGCGACAACGATAGTAATGATCGTGAAAGGGGCGTCAGTTTTTTTCTTCAGTTTAGAATCCCTGGCGGCATTTTAGTTCCTTTTATGCCACATGCTTTATCGTTGACGACTAAATTTTGTATTAATAATAATAATAATGTCCTGCTGTCCTGCTGTCCTGTCCTGTCCTGTTCCTGTCTCTGCAGCCCTAACTGCCGGTAGCTTGGGCCTCGCCCCGGTGCTGGTGGTACTCTTAAGTTTAGGTTTTTTATAATATTTATTTTTCATATGTATTGTAAAAAATTTAACCCTAAGAATAAAAATAAATATGGAGAATAATAATAATAATAATAATATCTTTATTTCAGACTAAAAAATCCATAGAGTTTTAGTAAAAGTGTGTTAGTTGACAGTTTAACCGAATTTTTATGTTAGTATTGAAAGTTACTTTAGATATTTTATCAGAAAATCACCGCAAAAGTTTAATACGGTTCGGCCCTGGACTAAGTACCAAGCCAAGTCACATAAAAATTCTCCCACCAGATCAGCATATTCCGCAAGAGCGCTTGGGAGTTCAACGAGGTGAGGGGGCAATACTACCTGCATCAGTTCGTGATTGGGCAGCCCGATCTGAACTACCGCGAGCCTATGGTCCAAGCTGAAATGAAGGTAACGTGGAATTCATCTTTAATCGCGCGACAAAGTTCTTTTTTTTTAATTTTAGGCTATCCAGGCATTTGACCGTCATCTCACCTGGTGGTAAGTCACGATGCAGTCGAAGATGGAGCATGCCTGTCTAGGAACAGCCTATTCACTCTAGCCTTGAAGGCGTCCAGATTATAGTGATCAGGGAACACACCCGCAGGCAACGCGTTCCATTCCTTAGCCGTTCGCATTATAAAGGTTGAACCAAAGCGGCTCGTGCGCATAGCTGGAAGATCCACGACATAAGGATGAAGCGCTCGCCCGGATCGCGTTTCCCGATGGCGGGGCGGGGCCGGCGGAATAAGGTCGTGTAACTGTTTCACACACTCTCCGAAATGCAACCTGTAGAATACCGACAGACACGCAACCCTGCGCCGATGCTTAAGGCTTTAAGCTTTGCCTAAATTAATTACGGGTCACAAATTATCTTCTTTGCACGTTTTTCCACCGAATCCAAAGCGGCCAGTTGGTATTTGTTAAAGTTAAGCCTCTTCCAAAGAGGAGCGATATTATCGCGTGCGCTATCGCGATATAGCGTTCCGCGTCCTTTCCACACTGCTGCGTTATTATCGCCTTTTGTTTACACAATTTCAAGTTTGTGCACATATTACAAAATATGTAGGTACTTACTAAAATAAATATCGCAAGTATGCAGGATACAGACACGCAAGCGTCCTACTTCTTTTTTAAATTCATTTACTTAAGGCAATAAATTTATTTAAAGTTTATAAATAAACACATTCAAATTATTATAAATTATAAACTAATAGATACATACAATAAAACTTTAAATTTAATATTGTACACTTCACATCACTTTAGTTCCTTTCTACTTGTTTCAAAGTCGTTTCGGCGGCAACGGAAATCTTAGGTCGGAATCGCTATTGTTGCAGCTGTGTGTACGTGGGCGTCCTAATAAAAAATGCACTCTAAATAAAAAAGGAATGCATTATCGCTGGACACATTATCGCTCCTGTTTGGAAGAGGCTTTATTGTTTCCGTTTCCGGTTCACACAGACAAATTTTAGAAGACGTAAAAGATATAATATTCAATTTCATCGATTTACATTGCCCCTTTCTAGATTACTAGGCTTATTTTTGAGACTACTACGCTGATTGTTGAGATTCCTATTTTTCCTGACCTGGTTCCCAGGAGGTGCTCCGGTTCTGGCTAGACAAAGGAGTGTCTGGGTTCCGTGTCGACGCCATCAACATGATGTACGAAGTCGACCCGGCTAACTACGGCAATAAGTACCCCGATGAGCCACTTTCAGGTACTGTACCATATTTTTTTTATGTTATATGGCAGACAAACAGGCAAGCGGACCACCTGTAGCCGTATTCACAATGATTCGAAACCGTTTCCGAACGATTCGACACGAAATTCGTGAGTGGCAAATCCGTGTCGAACGATTCTAAAACTGTTATTCAGAATCCCGATAGATTCCACGGAAACTCTACTCTCTATACCATATGAAAATTTCATCAAAATTAACTGAAACCACATTTTCCTAAGAACTTTTGCAGGGTCCTTTGTCGAATCCGTATCCGAATCCGATTTCCGAGCCATTGTGAATACGGCTACTGATGGAAAGTGGTCACCGCCGCCTATAGACATCAGCAATACCAAGGGAGTTACAGTAATGTACGCTTTATTCTATACGCCTTATATTTAACAGTATTGTGTTCCAGCTGATGAGTAAGGTCTGCAGTGCTCCATGGGGGACCTGGGCAGTAGTTACATCTAGTATTTTTGCTACATATTGGATGCCAGAGCAACGTGTTCCGGGGTTGTAGAGGTGGGCAACTCATGACCACTGGTGATATGTTGGTTCATAGGCAGCGGTAACCACTTTCCATCAGGTGGCCCGTTTGCGAGTTTGTCTGCTGATTGGCATAAGCTATTTGTGAATTTTAATCTGAAGTTATTTATCATCTTAATTCAAACGACTGGTTCAACAACGGCGTGACACAACGGAACCTGAGGAGTTCCTCTGGAAACGAATAGACCAGACACTTGAAAAAATACTAGTCAACCTATCTTGTAGTCTTGTAGAAAGAGCAGGACACCTAACCTAATATTTAATCGTAAAGCGCCGATATGTATTCAGACAGAACAAAACCCCACCCAAAAAAATCTCTATTCTATTATTAAGTTATTACCTTAATATTGTTATCTATTACCCTAATATTGTTACCAGGTAGAACAGATCTCACACCAGACGATTACGACTACCTAGACCACATTTACACTAAAGACTTGGCCGAGACCTACAGCGTGGTCTACGACTGGAGGGAAGTGCTCGACGAATACATAACGAAAGCCGGCGAAAAGAAAATCATGATGACGGAAGCTTACACCGATTTAGAGCTGATGATAAAGTACTACGGGGACGGAGGCAGGGATGGTTCCATGCCCTTCAATTTTGCCTTCCTGCAAGATATAACTAGAACATCTAATGCGAGGGACATAAAGCTGATTATTGATAAATGGATGACGTATATGCCTAGCGGAAAGCCGGCCAATTGGGTGGTAAGTAACAGTGAACTTGATTGAGGTTTGTAATACAAAAGGGAATAGCCTGATTGATATAGACAGAGCCAACAAAAATATTGTACACATAGACTTTCTTATAAATATTTCCAGCCACTCAGAAACAGAAGCACTCAAAAACAACTGCCATCGAAGATTTTTATTCACAGATAACTCTACATATATCAACCTCCAGGGTTTTTCATAAGTCGAGCAAGTGCGCCGCGGGTTCGCACGGGTTCTGCAATCCACTAACGCATCTCACGTACCGCGATCATCATGTTTGAATGTGGAAGGTCCACCAGCCGGGCTTGAGTCTTCCGCATTAGTTTCAAACTCACAGTTAGCCACAGTTTCCACGCTTCGGAGGTGGGTTGGAGATCGTAATGTTGAAAACACACAACAGACAACGCTACTCCTACTCAGCCATCTGTTTTTTTTTATTATCAGACAGGCCAGGCATATGACCGCCGTCTCACCTGTTGGTAAGTGACGCTGCGGCCGATGATGGAGCATCATCCATGATGATGATGGAACAGCCTACTCACTGTAGCCTAAACTAGATATGATATATGATCAAACGAACTTCGCGAAGTTCGATCGATATTATATGAGTCGCTTCATTCGAAGATATAAGATAATTCACAACGTAGTCCCTTTAGCCTACAAGGTAGCTTCGCACGTTTATTTAAAGTAAAATCGATTTGATTTCAATCGATCATTTTTATTCTTTTTTCGATCCTACGTATCGATACAGCCAGCCGCCATTTTTACGTCATTCTTTTTAGAGATGTTATGCGAAACTTCCCCATGCCTGGGAATATGGGCGGGCGGGTGTTATATCTTCGAATGAAGCGACTCATATAATATCGATCGAACTTCGCGAAGTTCGTTTGATCATATATTATATTTCGTCGCTTCATTCTTCAGATATAAGATAATTCACAACGTAGATGTTTGGAGAGGGAAGTTTTGCAAAATTTAAACAAAATATTTATTATTCATACATTTTAAACAATGTATTAATGATACGGTATCAACCGTAAATTAAACATATTACATAATGGACACTGTGGTTAATTCATTATTAAGAAAGCAAACTGGTTTAACAAATCGGCTGACATCAGCGATCGGCCTGATATAATATCTGGCGAAAACGCGATGTGCTGGTCCTTGCGGCCAGCGCATTGCGGGCCCCGCCCGCGCCGCGGAGACGCCGCCGCCCCAGCGCCGGACACCGGACGCCGGGCACACCGAGCCACAGCACATGGACCCATGACACACTGCTCTCTGTCATCACCCTGCCAATCCATTGGGTAATGGTTTGTCCGTGACTTGTTTATGGTGTGGTTTGCACGACAGAAAGAGATACTTAGTATGTGCCAGTACTGAGTTGCTCGATTCTAATCAGATACTCCTCGAGTGTGATGGAAGGGGGGTTATGCGTAAATTAGGTACGAAAGAGCCCTGGATACTAGCGACCTGATCCTAATGTTGTAACTAATTATGATTTTAATGCTATTTGAGGTGATATTAATATTATCATCCTTAAAAGTGATAGCGTTTGTACCCGTTTGTACAGGGCCAATATTCCTAATGTTCTGGTTAACTTTTTATTATGTTTTATTTATTCGGACGGGACCGAATTTGAAATGTTATCCAACACACTCTCGTGAATTCCAAGTGGCAGTATACTTAGGCATGCTTGGATTGAATTGGAAAGCTCCTTTTAGTGATCGTTTAATTCGAACATCCTAACTGGGACCAAAATGGGATACGGAGCTGAACGATGATTGTTCAAAGTGTCATACGAAGCATTCGTATTAAAACAATTACTTAAAATGTTATCACAAATTCGTTAGAATCTTCATATGGATCAGTATTATTCTGCAATCAAAATTGCAAATCGAGAGAAGTGCGGCAAGTGAGAATGCATGACATTAATCGCATCTACTGCGATAGCCTCCGAGTCCTGTTTGCAGGATAAATAGCGCTCACAGTCGGCATTGACGCGAGACATGAAATCGGTAATCTACCGGTACCTCAATCATAGTCTGTCTAACAGTGTGGACTATCTATCGGTAAGCCGAGTCAGAGAGTTTCCACTCTATGTCCTTTACTCTCTTGAGTCCTCGTCAACCTTAATATCACATAACGAAATATGCCGCGCTAGATTCTTTGCATGAAGGTATTCAATACTTCCTTGACAATTTACATAGCTGATAGCTGTGGTGTTATCTACTCGTACCAATATATCACAATTATTATCGTATGATGCAACATTTTTAGGTTTAGTAAATCCAGTTAATGGGATACTTGAGTTCACAATGCTTCCAACACCCGTTGACCCAATCGTCGCCATAGACGGTACCCCAGTCAGTACGATAGCCATAAGTGAAGTTCTCGTTTACATAATTAAGTCCTGCGGGACAATAAAGGGCCAATGTTTTGCGCCCATCAATTAAGATCCTCAAAGAACGTAGAACGGGGGGCTAAAGTTTAAGTAGCTATTATATTTTTAAATACATTTTAACAATAGATAAAAAAAATTGTGTGCAATCAGCTGTATTGTAGCGCTAGACAAGCTGCTACTGACAGCGCAATAAGTTGAGCAAACTTATATTGTGCAACGGGGAAGAGACGAAAATATATTTACTGATTGTGCTATAATGTCGCTTTTCTCCAGTTAAAAAAAATTAAGTGAAATTCTCAAAATTAAAACATATAAACACTAGAATTTTACACATATTTTTAGGTTGCAAGTTGCGTTTGTTAACGTTGACTATGAATCCGAGACATTGAAGTAATCTGGGCCTCGTTAACATTGCTTAGACATTCCTCGAAGTCATTGCCAATGCAAATGATATCGTCTAAGTATAGCACGGATTTTGAGCCTTGAGACCTTAAGAAGGTGTAGACCTTAATCGTCACTTTAAACCCTCGCGGGGCAACCGAGATACTAATACGGTAAGGCTGAAAAATTGTAAATTCTGCCATCGAATTAAAGCTTTTATGGTTCACAATTTTAAATTTATCATATTTAAAAATGTGTTTCTTGGAATTTATTTTGAAATGATTCTATGGTCCGATCGTATATCGTATCGGTCGGTATAAATTTATTTGTGATTTTAGATTAATGGTTAATCTTTTTTCCCAATCGGTTTAGGTGGTAGAAATATTTTAGATAAAAATTGATTAGGTATGTGGGGCTGCCGCCTGCCCAATGCAAGGTGTTCGGCTGAACACTAAAATCGCACCCGAATCTACTAACATTTTAATGGACTAGGGGACTCCTTCTTTTTGTCAGGAGCAAAAAGTTTGGTATTGGTCAGGAGACAGAATACTTGTCTATACCAGGGGCAACATAGATATTGTGCCACGGACTTATAGAATGGGACTTCTAAACCGTCCCGAATCAATGCCAACAATTAATTAAAAAATAATTGTCCGCGACCAACGTGGCGCACCTGAGTCACTTAGGTGACTATGTAGGCGCGGCTACGGGCCGGCCGGCGGCTTCCGCGGCGCGGGGAGGCTGCTTGGCCGACGCTCGCTTCGGATGCTCGCGCGCCGGCCATTTCCCCGGGCTCGCGTGGGCGAGCAAAGGGTATGTCGATGGAGCCAATTCCCACACAGTACTTCCGAATAGCGTTTCGTTTCGGTGAGTGTTACGGACGACACTCAAGGACGCCTTATCGTTAGGCGTTATTTTTATCAGTTTTATTCTGATTTCGAGTCCATAAAATAAAGATCGGCAAGTATGCGGCGGGCGTCAATCAGATATTTGACGGCGATGAATATGGTATTCTCCTCGTTGGAGTACGTGTTGTGGCGCGGATGACCGCAACGAAGGCGCCGAGTCGCCGCCGCGCCGTCGCCGCTTTCTTGTCGCGGCCGCGGGCGCTCTCGGTTATCGAGCCTAAACTTTATTATTACGAAATTTTATTTTTGAGCCTGGGGTAACTTTATGTTTTCCGGCACTAAATAACTCTTAAGGATGTTTTCCTTGTAACGGAGTCACAATAGACTTGTATTGTTATGTATTTTGTTCCCGTGCTCGGGTTCGTTATGGATATTGGCTTCGAGGGCCCGCACCAGCTGTGGGTCTAACTGCGCGGGCGCATCGGACGGCACCGACGAAGGCTCCTTCGCTACTCTAGCGGCGACGGCGACCTGGGGCAGGTCTATTGACGCCTCAGTAGCAAGTAATACCTCTCAGTAATTGCATCCGGAGGTGTGTCGATGTCTAAAACCGCAGACAAATTCATATTATGTCCGTTTTAGAACAAACGAGTTTACGAACGAGAGGTCGATTACACCACCTACTTTACTAGTAGGTACTTAATGCCCCACTGTTTAAAGTATTATTCTCATCGTTAATCGAGTGTTCATAATATATTAAGGTGTTTGTATTGATCCCAGATCAACTAAAAACCATTCCGAAGATAAAACCACGGATATGTGAAGAATGTGGGTATATCCACAAAATAAATCCGCACTGCCGATTCTCGATCGACGGTGGCGGGTAGGTAGATGTCATAGAACTCGAATGATTCTTGATCATCAGCAGGTTGAGACACTTGGGATTATTGCACATTGCCTTCGTGATGGTTCACGACCAACCTCCAGGCTCTGTGTCGATACCGTCGTGTTGGTTCTCAACCAACATCCAGGTGAATAAGCACATTGCCTTCGTGATGGTTCACGACCAACCTCCAGGCTCTGTGTCGATACCGTCGTGTTGGTTCACGACCAACATCCAGGTGAATAAGCACATTGCCTTCGTGATGTTTCACGACCAACCTCCAGGCTCTGTGTCGATACCGTCGTGTTGGTTCTCGACCAACATCCAGGTGAATATGCACATTGCCTTCGTGATGGTTCACGACCAACCTCCAGGCTCTGTGTCGATACCGTCGTGTTGGTTCTCGACCAACATCCAGGTGAATAAGCACATTGCCTTCGTGATGGTTCACGACCAACCTCCAGGCTTTGTGTCGATACCGTCGTGTTGGTTCTCGACCAACATCCAGGTGTATAATTTTACCGTCGCGTTGATTCTCGACCAACGTCCAGGTTTTTACCATCGTGTTGACTCACGGCCAACCCCCAGGTTTTACATTGAAGCACTCGATGCATAAATTACATGTATCACATTAAGCGAAAATCGCGTAAAATAGAAACTAACTTAGTTTTAATCGGAATCTAAAGTATCTAAAAACCTCGATCATCACCAGGTTGAGAAACTAGATTATTGCATATTGCCTTTGTGATGATTCACGACCAACCCCCAGGCGGTGTATGCGTAGTTATTTGATATCGTCGTGTTGATTCTCGACCAACCTCCAGATGAAATTTTAATTATATTCTTCATTCTTTATTGTATATACATTAAAGCTAAATCACCGTCGTGTTGACTCACGGCCAACCCCCAGGTTTTGTATTAATACACTCAATGCATAAATTATAAAAGTAACTACATTCGGCGAAAATATTGTAGGTACTTACATGAATTTTTATCGGAATCTGAACTGAAATCCGAGAACATCGCCACTTTGTGACATCGTAGGTTCTTTGCTTTTTCTTTTAAAATACCGAATCTTGTTTTCGGCGCTGCGTTTCTACTTTTGAAATAAAATTTTAACAATTTGTTGTGCACCACGTGTGCACGATGTGCTCGCTACCTCGCACGAAAAAGGAATGACGTAAAAATGGCGGCTGGCTGTATCGATACGTAGGATCGAAAAAAGAATAAAAACGATCGATTGAAATCAAATCGATTTTACTTTAAATAAACGTGCGAAGCTACCTTGTAGGCTAAAGGGACTACGTTGTGAATTATCTTATATCTGAAGAATGAAGCGACGAAATATAATTCATATTATTTGCTTCCATAAACAAATGTGTCTTAAACAAAGTAAAGTGTAGCATAAATTAATTAAATTATATATTAGTTTGTTGTTTTTATATTGTTATGTATAGGTTTCATTATTGTTAATATTGTATTAGTTAAATGGTTTTATTTTAAATTTTGTGTATCATATCTATGGGCCCTTGTTGCCTGAAATAAATAAATAATAAAAGATAAATTTAGGTTTAGGTTGAACTAAGGCTGTTTAAGCCCGGTCGCTGTCCCCAGAACGGCAACCACGACCAGAGCCGGCTGGCGTCGCGGCTGGGCGCGGCGCGCGTGGACGCCATGAACATGCTAGCACTACTGTTGCCTGGAGTGGCACTCACCTACCAGGTAACAATACGACATTATAGTGATTCTTTATTGTAGACAAATAATAATAACAATTTAACAAGTAACTGAAGTACAAAGGCGAGCTTAACTCAATATTCTAATAGAAAGAAAAACATACACACATATAGATGCATGAAATACGGGATAGCACTTCTATTTTCATCTTCAAGAAACGTGTAAAAGAGCACCTTTCTCTATCTGTCTAATATATGTATGTATGTGTATATGTATTTGTTTTCCATGTAGGTATAAAGGTATGTATTTATTAGTTAAGCATCATTATTTTGTTTTGCTACTGTGCACGTCTTTACTGCATTTAATTGTCACGATCTCTTTGCTGTAGGCCTGCTGGAAGAAATTTCTTTATAGAAATAAGTTGGCCTGTTGTGTCTGATATATATTATGTGATATACTTTTGTAACAATCTTGTGTACAATAAATGATTAAATAAATAAATACACAATATATATAAATATATGCTAAGGACAAATTCACACAGCGCCACCTAGCCCCAAAGTAAGCAAAACTTGTGTTATGGGTGCTAGATAACTGATAAACTACATATATACATTTTTAAATAAATACTTATTATACATACTACACCCAGAAATGAATCATTTCAATTTCTGCTCGGCCGGGAATCGAATCCGAGACCTCTGCGTGGCAGACCGGTAAACCAACTGAACCACTCAGGTCGAAACATACATACTTACCATATACACATACGTACATACCGTATGAATAACTAAAAAGAAAATGCTTTTATTTGAAATCGTGACACTATGAAAAATTTAATACAGAATATCCACTGCCGCTTCTTTAACTCTTTCACACCACTAGGGCGAAGAACTCGGCATGACAGACGGCTTCGTCAGCTGGGAGGACACCAAAGACCCTCAGGCCTGCAACACTGACGACCCCATCAACTACATGAAGAGCTCACGGGACCCCAACAGGACCCCGTACCATTGGGACGCGACCGCTAACGCTGGGTTTTCGACCTCCAGTAATGGTACCTGGTTGCCGGTGGCTAACAACTATCTGACAGTGAACTTAGCCGCTCAACAAGCTTCTAGGAAGAGCCATTATAAGGTCAGTGTAAGGTTATGACAGGGCGCACTCGTTTAGTAGTTTTTTTACATAGAGAAAATATTTACTAAAGTAATAGAGGAGACACCGCAAGTATTTTCTTTGAACCACGCTTTGCGGTCCATGGACAACAGTGGCCGCAGTCAGTTCTGAGACATTGCTCGACGCGGACCAATCTGACAGTGGCTTGGATATTCAAAAAAACACCATCTTGTGCATTAAAAACTGTACGAACCATTCGAGGGCCAAAAATAAAGAAAATGATAACATTTCATCGGTCATTCTATGACTTAGCAGCCTCCCCCCGCACCTCCCGCACGTGACAGGTTGGTACAATATTTTTGTTTGTGATGGCTGCTCTATTACGTTAGTAAATATTTTCTCTATGGTGTAAGGTTATGACAGGGCGCGTTCGATTAGTAGTTAAGTTCATCTTGATGGGCATACAGCCTGGAGAAAGTAAACTTTAGTACTACCTCATTATTTTGCTAATAGGACGGCCTCTCGGGAACTTCACACCGAATAAGTGCTAGATAACGTCACGGTAGTGTCACTGTGACTTCACGAAGGAACTATGTTACAACGTCACGTCGACACACGATAAAAAATAACCGTAAGGAGGCGTCAGTGTCTTTTCATCAGTAGTTTCCTAATCGACGGCATGTTATAGTTGTGGCGTAAAAAGATACTAACATGCCTCCGATACTAGCGACGTTATTTATCACCCATCTAGCACTTTACTTTACTTACTTTCGTGGTTCTTAAGGGACAGTCCTTAAAGCAAAATTATCAAGTTATATGTGCGAAGGCTTTTTTCGCCAGACTTATGTGTCGAACGTGCGTTGGCCAATGTGGAGGCAAACTGAGAACTAATGTATCACAAGCACCCTTAATGCATTATAATACACAATAATGCGCCACAAGCGACTGTACTTCAACTCCGTTGTTTGGACAATTACATGTCACAATAAGTATGTCAAGTTTTAATGGACTCAAAACAGTTAACAGATTTTGGGTTCAGTCGCTTGTGGCGCCATTACCTTACCATTGCATTCAGCAAGGCTTACTCCTCGTTATCACCTAGTTAAATTGCTCCATGGCATACAGTCTCCAAGCATGTATGTACATTAGTTGAATGCTAACCGATGCTCTTAAGGCGATGGAAAACATCGTGATGAAATCTGGACATTCAGACGACTGAATGTCTAACTATGATACAATGTGGTCAAGTTCCCCTGTTAACAGGTTCAAGGAGATCAGATAACGATCGTTCCACTATAATTACCTGTACTGCCAAATCCTGGATCATGGTCAAGGCGGACCCAGGGCCCTTGTGCGCGAGAGAGACATTATAACGCCAAGATGACCATACACTTTTCAAGCAAAGGAAGTTATTTGGTTGTAAAATTGTCATTATGTTTGTCCACAGTTCTACAAAGACGTGGCTGCCATCAAAAAATCGGTGGCCGCCCGACACGGCGATTTGGACACCCGCGCTCTTTCCGCGTCAATCTTTGCTGTTTCTAGGTAACTTCCGTAGGCCACATTAAGCAGGCTGGCTGTATGCACTGTACAAATTAAACATCAAACAACTAAAGTGTTTTTGTTCTGCGGAGGTCATGGCTAGTAGATTTTTTTGGGTTCTATTGCCTTGCCTCTCATGCCCACCGCTGCAACTCCTGTGTAGTCAGGATCTAAAGCGGCGACCACGCAGAGGACCTGAGTTAGGCTCCGTCCATTTACAGCGTAGTGTCTGGCCAATGAAGAGGCAGTATTGTGACAGCGGCAGTAGCGCCATCTGGTAGATTTATCTGGTCGAAAAGCCCTCATTTGTAGCATGCCACAATGTGGCACGATATTCACTCAATAGCCAATAACAGTCCACTGCTGGACGTAAGCCTCCTCCGCATCAGCGGAGGGTTTTGCCATAATCGCCATGCTGGGCAGGCAGGTTGGAGATCGCAGTGCTTTAAACATACAACAGAAATTTCCCATTTCCTGGTTGTAGGCGCTGTCCTAATTGGCAACGATCGTATGACCGTGGTCGTGCGACGGGCGGTTTTGAGTTCTCCTGTTGGTCGGGTGATGTTCGTCGTACGACCATGATCGCACGACCGTTGATAATTACGACAGCGCCCAAGACTAGTCGTCTTTAACGTCACCCAGTCAAGGGGTTGGTGCAACTCGAGGACTTGGCACGTTATTAGGTTTGGCATAAATGAGGCCTACCGACCAACTAATACAATGACACCATCAACGCTGACAATCGAATGACATCTCAACCTGGCGAGCGTAGTTCCTAATTTTGCCATTGTACTTTGCATTTGCAAACTGCATTTGTACTTTGCCACCAGGCTTGCATCGGGCACGGCCGGCGTGGTGGGCGTGGTGAACCTCTCCAACGAGACGCAGACGGCCGACCTTTCCACCATGCGGCTGCTGCCGACTGTACTGCAGGTGGCCGCGTCGGGGGTCGACTGTACTTTAGAGAAGGGGTGAGTACGGTCACATGCATGTCATACGAGGTCATATGAGGAAGTCACAAGCAGTCCGCCGCGGTTTTCACCCGCGTGCAGTTCGGATCTCTGTAAACATTCAAAACGGCCCTCCCCAAGATTCAAGTATCCCGCAGGAATTATGTAGCTCCTAATTAGTGATAGAATTTTCAAAAGTGTTTTTTTAGACCCCCAACATACAAATTCACAAACTTTTCTTTATTAAAATATTAGTATACCACTCACCTCATTCACTTTGCTCCACTACCCCCCCAAGAGATGTATTACCCTCCTGGGGTTACTCAAGTTCGGAATAAGCTAAAATCTGTCCAGACTGACTTGTTTTATTTGGTTATGGAAATTATGTATTTCATTGGTAAAATTGCAGTAGTATTCGTTAAAATTCACATTCTAAGTATTTCTTGCATAATTCATACGCGGTGTACATAGCGTGATTGATACAACAAGTCGTGATTTCCACCAAATAAGACAAGTCAGTATAGACAGATCATAGACTCTAGCGTGTAGTTGTAAGGCAGAAATCAATGAAAAAATGAAAACGAAAAATATTTATTGACTCTGTCCGTTATATTTGATAAGAGTGGCTGGTTCTGAATATTTTTGGGAAATACGTTAGGAAACTATTTCAATATTCAACGATTCAACCGTAAATATAACGATAGAGCCATCATTCGTCTATTGACTAGGAATAGTAGACAATAAGTTTTTTAAAGAGCTACCTTCTTTGTTCATATGGCTTAGTGCCTGGTTATGCTCATTGCCCATTCATATTTTACAAATGTTGTGGCCTACAACCAAATTATAAACTTAATTGAAGGGTCCAAAAGTCTCATTACAATTCTTGTGATTGTTACAGGTCATACGTTAGCAAACTCAGCATCACAATATCGGCTAACTGCGCGCTTGTGCTGAAATCCGTCTCCTACTGCTGTTAAGAACCCAATGACTCTATTATGTCATTTTATTTATCTATGTACTGTTACTGGAACGACGCTGTGAATATTCGAGTACCTATAGGTACAATAATATGTATTAATAAATTGTTGAATCATTAATTTTTAATCTCATATGTTACCATACCGTATCTATTTATATCCATATATTTATCTGCCAAATCCTGGATCATGGTCAATGCAGACCCCGGGTCCTCGTGCGCGAGGACATAACCGGAACATTCAATTAATTTTTTCGGATAACAAAATACTTTGTGTTCGAAATAGTACTAAATAAGCATTACATTAAAATAATTAGAGCACATGTCATTAGTAAAAAATTTCAATAATATAATTAAATCATGATTAGAACCTATATTAAAACATTGGATAGTATTTGACAACCTGAGTGGTTCAGTTGGTTAAAATGCCGGTCGCCACGCAGAGATCCCGGGTTCGATTTCCGGCTGAGCAGGAGTTGAAATGATGAATTTTCTGTTACGGGTCTGGATGTAGTGTGTCTAATAAATATGTATTAATAAAACGTATATAACTAGTTTATCAGTTATCTAACACCCATAACTCAGATTTGCTTACTTGGGACTAGATAGCACTGTGTAAATTTGTTCAAGCACAAACGAAAAAATAAAAAAAATTCTTTGAAGGTAACTAACTAACTTAACTAGGCTAACTTTCCAATCTTTTTGTGTCCAACCATTTTGTTTATTTTGTATTCAACTAATTACATAACTCAGAAAGAAGTCATTAGTACATTGCGGGCGGTATTGGGATTCGACCCGCGAAAAAAAGCGGCTGTCTCTATTTGTGACCTTAACCACTAGGCCACCGGCGGTCCTCGTTATCGAAAATTGTAGTTGAATTGTAGAGCAATATCGAATTGTAATTTGATAATTGGCAGTGTAGTATAGCACCAACCCCTTACACTCGTGGGTGTCATACAAGTTGACTAATGTTTTTAAGAGAAAATATCTAGTCTCTGTAGGCTAGAAAATGGGCAGCAGCATTTTCCGTTGTCATATTTATAAAACTGCAATCTCCAACTCGCCTGCCAAGTGTGGAGGTTATGGAAATAACTTCTCATTTCGTGGGAGGGGCCCTAAGTCCTGCATTGGTCACGACACCGGCCTTGTGGATTGTAAGGTAACTTTATATAATGGTAAGAACAATTTGTTGAACAAGGGGGTCATTGCCTCTGTCCCACAGGTTGGGTAGGCAGAGACTATGGACCGCACTTTGCTCTGTCCTGGCACAACTCCTTTCATACATCTCCTTTTATTCTTGCCATGTCAGACTCCAGCTTTGACAACAGGAGCTGATAAACCTTTGTACAACTTGAAGTTCTCTATAAGTAAATCAAAGAGGATAGGTTTAAGAAATTATAATTATGTATTTTTATATGTACAACATTATGTAAAATTAGAAGTCCATAGCACCTTCTAAAAAGCATAAACAATCTACTTTATTAATTACCAAATCTAATTCTTTCTTATTGAGAGTCTTCTTATTTTTAGGTAAATATGAGTATGTTTCCTTTGCCATGGTTTCTAAAAACAGTTCCTGAAAAAGAAAATAGGATAAATAAACAAAATAATAATCACTGAACTCCTTTTTATACAACCTCATGGATAGCGGCATAATAACTACAGTAAATCTAACTTTGAACACTGTTGAAGCATTCACACATGTGTTGCCACTATGAGGAGGGTTAATATACTGATGACCAGAGTTGCATGAAGCATCTTCCGGCATGAAGGTTAACCTTCATGCCGGAAGATAAACTCTTGTTGGTAGAAGTAGGTAAGGTTGTCATACCCATGCAGCATGACTACTGTATGTATTTCAAAGACATCTCTTGAAGATATGTTAAAAAAATTCTTTGACTTAAAACAAAGGAAAGGGGCAGGCAGGCAAAAGACACAATAAATAGAAATAACTCATGCAGATTCAAATAAAATACCTTAATTATGGGTACAAAACACCGAGGGGGAATGTTAGTAGTAACTTACAGTAGCTTTTGTAACTAGAAATGCAGCATCATGATGGATTATGTTTACATCTGGGTCCATTTTCATTATATGCTTTATCCTGGCAATAGGTAACCTTGTACTTTTTACAACTTCACTTTTTGGTACTTGAATTTGTGGCTTTTTTTCGCCCGTTATTTGGTCATCAGAAGGTATTAATTCAGAATCCAATTCAGTGTGGGTTTCCGAGTCAAATTCCATTGTATCTATCAGGCCTTCTGCTATAGGCGTTTCTTGGTCAACATATTGTTCAGAATTCTCAATAACTTCCGTCAAATCAATATCTGTATAATGTTCCTCTTCTGACATTGTTACGAAAAAAGAAATTATAATAACAATTCTAAAACGCCGGAAAAAATAAATAAATATTAATTTCTCTTTGCGCGCGAATCCGCGTTCATCAAGCAAACAAAACAAACAGCTGGTTTGATTGGTTTGAATGGTTTGGTTATCAATGTCAATGTCAAGTCAAACCCCATAGACCAATAATCCGCACTGTCATTAGTCAATTGAAATTCGGATACGCGCTTATTTCTATTCCCTAATGGAATAGCTTCACGCTTGAAAAAGTATGTAGTTTTTATCTCCTCTCTGGAGCCTTACCATGAACTTTTTAAAACCGTCCAAGTTCCGCGCATTTCTGTTGGGAAAGAGACTAGCGTATGTGACACGCATAGCCCTGTCTCGTTCTAAGCCAGTTCTCTTTCAGGTCCTGCTTTAAAGCTCTATGTGACAAGCATCGAACTCCCGAAGACCACGAGGCGTACAAAGATGCCCAACGTGCCTCTATACGTGGTAGCCAGAGCCAGGCGGGACCGCTTACGTCCTTTGTACGTTAAGTTGGAATCGTCTGAGGTGCAGAAACTCGTTTACAAGTTGGCACTATCGAGGGTCAAAGTTGCACGGAGACATTTCCAATTGCGGCTGTAAAAATAACTACCACGGCAACTAGAGTAGTGACGATTGCTCGGTAAAGGAGAGATAGAGCTTTTAAATCCACGAGCTGTTAAACAAGCAGCATAAATAGGTGCAGCCACCAGACCTTCCTCCGAATTAAGGACTGGTGCAAGGAGTAACGCCTAAGGAATCGGAAAACTGTTCGATCCGATGGAGTCCCTACTGTACTGATGGGTCTACTGTTCTCATGGTATAAGCGAACATTTTTACCGACCTTTTTACATCCTCCTCACCAGGAAGATACCGAACCAATGGAGGTTAATTATCGTTAAACTAGTCTTTAAAGGTAAGGGCTCGGTGCGGGACTACAGCGATTACTCCGTAGGTATAAAGGTGATTGTATCTCCCACCATGAAGCTCTTTGAACGCATTCTGAACTTTCGTATCCCTGACGAGTGTAGAATTATGGCTTTCGGCCAGGGTATGGGGGACCATGGACCCCGAACTCTCATATAGAGATACGGATCAAAGAATTTCCTGTTTATAGACATGCAGAAAGCCTTTGTCTGTGTCCCTCGTGAGATGATCTGGTAGGCTTTGCGGTCTAAGTCAATTCTTAAAGCCTATTCACATTATCCGCCACGCATCGCGATTTCAATTATATAGCTACCTATAGGTACCCATTCCCGTTACCGTTGGGGTACACTATTAGGGCTCTGTGTTCAGCTTATGTCTCTGACTACAGCGAACTACTACTGACTACATGTCAGTACAGGCGAAGATGTGGCCGAGCGCACGGATTAGGTCAGAACAGATACCCACCTGGGACATGTAGGTACTTACTTAGCGCAACCGGGGACATCGACAGCGACGTCAATGCTTGGGCCAAATGGCGGTAGGTGACGGGTGTCTTTGTTGACCTCCCAATGCCGGTAAAGCTGAAGGGACAAGTCTATGAGATCATCATAGACCTCTTGCAGCAAGACTTGGCCTCTATTACGGCGGAACAAATAGGAATTGCGCGTTCACGGAAATGAAGATGCTGCGGTGGATATGTGGAGTTTCACGTAAAGACCGCAACCGAAACGCCTACATTCGCGATAGCCTTGGCGTCTGTGTCATCGCAGATAAGCTGCAAGAGTGCCGGCTTCGACTGTATGGCCACGTATTACGCAAACCTGCAGGAACAAATGTATGACCATGCTATTCCCGCCAGGCATGAGGAGGGGCCCAAGAAGTGATGGCTTGACGCCGTTAAGGATGCCAACAAACTCTCCACCAAGGATACGGAAGACCGAGCGAAGTGGACAAATAGAAGTAGAAAATCGGACCCCTGGCCCTCGCGCGAAAGCACAGGTCTGACGTCAAGATGATGATGATGACTATAAAATAATTACCATGATCATCGTGACAAACGCTTCAATGTTCGTCAATTTGTCAAGTTTATTTTAAAACTTACAGTACACCTACTCGTCATTAAGAGCGACACGGGAAGTTCTATTCTAGTATAGGATGACCTGCAGGTAAAGGCTGGATGTATTCTCGCTCTCTGGGAGTGGCATTTTAGTAAGTATTGATGGTAGAGAGAAACCTATGTCCAGCAGTGGATCACGAACTCATTTCCCTTCCAGTGCAGACATCATCTTTTTTACGTCGAGTTATTCATTCTGCAACGATCTTTAATTGGCGACGAGGCTTAAGCCGTTAGGCTTTAGACCATAGAAAATAATGAAACTATTTTCTTTGTTTTCTATGGTTGAGACGGACATTTGGACATTGACGTGGTGTCCCAGCGGCTTTCACCCACGCGCAGTTCGGATCTCTGTAAATATTCAACGTATCCGCGGGACCCGATTATTTTCCAGGGATAAAAGTATCCTTTGTCGCTAGAAAATACGGATAGTGAAAGAATTTTATTTATTTATTTATTTAGCAATTTATTAAGCAATAAACATTTGAGTATTGGGTATTGAGTATTGAATTATAAATTTAGGGGAATTATAGATATCAGAAAATGAGCGGGTGACATGAAATAAAAAAAAATGGCCTTTTTAGTGGGGTGTTCAATAAATGAGCGAGCGGAGCGAGTTCGGTAATTTTGGGTTTTAAAATCTGTGGGAGAACAAATAACAAGAAATGTCTGAACGGGCGGAAAAAATTGCAGCCATTAAATATTGCTTCCATCTATAAGCAGGAGCACCCTTTTGACACACTCCAACAACGCAGTAAGAAATTGTCACAAGCTCACAAGTGGTATCGAGCCCTGTGTTTGCCACAGCTATATTTAAGATACTTATACACGATTGCATTAAACTTATGCGACGCTTAAGTCGACGCCTAAGTGATTTAAGATATTTCTAACAAGAAAAAGCATTGGACCGACACCAACCATAGATGAAACCTAAGCTCGCTGGGTCACTCATAACTGCCACCTATGACGCCTAAGTGTTTCGGAATATCTTAATTAAAGCGTTAACGTGTCGCCTAAGTTTAGTGCTATCGGCCATTAGTAATTTAGGACATTGAGGTAAAACAGTTTTAGGTATTTTTACAAGTATCACGACCCGTGTATTATGTAAGCTAGTAAAATGGGGTTATTTATATGTCCTGAAAAGTGAGTGAGTAGCCTCTGCATATCAAAGTTTTGCATAAATACCCCTTTTTAGTTGTTTTAACTAAGTTGGTGATTTAATTAAACTTGCGTTATTAATTCATAATCATCATCATATCAGCCAGATGACGCCCACTGCTGGGCATAGGCCTCCCTCAGAGATCTCCACAAAGGCCGGTTCTGTGCTTTCCGCATCCAGCTGGTACCTGCGATCCTTACCAGGTCGTCGGTCCATCTTGTAGAAGGCCTACCCACACTGCGTCTTCCAGTACTTGGTCGCCACTCCAGGACTTTACTGCCCCATCGGTCATCTGTTCTTCGAGCTATGTGCCCTGCCCACTGCCACTTCAGTCTGCCAATCCTTAGAGCTATGTCGGTGACCTTGGTTCGCTTGCGGATCTCCTCATATCTGATTCGATTGCGATAAGAAACTCAGATCATAGCTCTTTCCATTGCCCATTGGGTAAGTGTGCTTTCTTATAAGGCCCACATTGCCACAGGCCCGGCCCATAATTCATAAGGAAGGTAATAAATAAGGTAGTATCTAATAGGCTAAAACTCCCTGCAATAGGTAAATAAAAACAATGTATCATCATATTTAAAAATATAATTATCAGTTCGTGTTGAGTATCAAAACAACGTCAGATAGCATGTAAGTATTACAAGGTTTTCACATTATATACATCTAATATAACAAGATTAGTTAAATCTAACTATTAATAATATTTATAATTAACATCAAACTGTACACTTTCAAGTAAAACGGTGGTACTGAAATATATTTTTGGAAGATTACACAGTGTTATCCAGAGATATTACCATAAAAGATTACAAGTATTTAAGAATAGTAGGAAAATAGTATCGTAGTATAGTAGAATGTCTATCTACCAATTTGGTAGCTCTATGTCGAGTTGGATTACTTTTATTAAGATATTTGCTCTGTTAGTTACAAAAATACATTTGCATTTTACTATTTAGGGTATTGATATACTCATTTAAGGCACCTATCTAGATATAATTCAGTAAATATATGAATGATACGTATCGCTTATTAAAATAGTTTAACAAAATTTAGTCTAGGTAATATTGTCAGTTATAAATATTCCGTAGTTAATCAAGGCTGAATAAGGCACTTCAGTTACGCTTGTCGGTGATGCACTTGTCTTAAATAGTACGAAAGCAAAACAATAGTTCACTACCGTAAGTGGCTTTCTCTAACAACTATTTCTTAGTATACGTGTACAGTATATATCTGTTGAATTCTTGAATGTTTATTTAATATGAGGGAGGGTAAATTCTTGGACACGATCAAGAAAGCGAATAGACTGTCTGACTCCTCTCCTTTTTCTGTCGATTATAAATAGGTAGCTACTAATGTCTTTCTCCCAATGACTCTACTGATTATCTCTTTAAATAATTACACAATCAAGGTAAATATCATTTGGCGCTTTATAACGCACATTCCTACGCAAAATTAGCCGTAAATTGGTAAAACTTGTTCGCTAAGCGCGCACTTTCTCACAAAAGTCTTGTTGGTACAGTTAAAGGCATAGTACTTTTTTCCAAAAAGATTTGTTCGTTCGCACAACGGGTAGGCCTGCCAGTATGGCCGCGTCGAACGCGTCCTTCAGCTGCTTTCTTGTCTTCGACGAGGTCTCCACGTATACGGCGTTGATTTTGGCCGCAAACGCTTTGGCGTCCGCCTCAGATACTGGGTGTTCGCCGCGATTCTGAAATATGAAAGAATGATTTTTATGTTATACGGTAGACAAACAGACAGGCGGGCCACCTGTACTGATGAAAAGGTCCGGTCATCGCCGCTTAGGGCCATGAGCAACTCCAGGAGCGCTACCAATGCGTCGCCCGCCTCTTGAACGATCCCATGTCTAGTCCAAGGAAAACCCCTTGGCTGAACGTTCTTTCGAATCTTCGCGTGGAGACCAACAGAGTATTTACGTAGTGGGGATGAGTTGCCCGCAGGTATGGTATACATAAGTAAATTCATAGGTGACGCCAGCGTACCTCTCCCGCGCTTCATTCATTGAATACCGTAGAAACGTACTTGTCTTGCATATTGCTCATAGTAATAAGTTGCACATAAGTGGGGGCGGGTGACTAATACATTGTTAAAAAACTGCTTTGTAGCTTCGGGAGAAAAAAAATGTTCTACTGGTCCAGCAATGGTCGGAATTCCGGGATATTTAACTTTTTCTGTAGGTACTTTCTGTTTTATATTCCGTCTGTTTTAATAAATAAATAAATAATCGTTGATAAATTCACACAACGCCATCTAGCCCCAAAGTAAGCAAAGCTTGTGTTATGGGTAATAGATAACTGATAAACTACTTATATACTTTTAAATACATACTTATTACACATAGAACACCCAGACTCGTAACAGAAATTAAAATTCATCATTTCAATTTCTCCCCCATTTAATCTTTGATTAGGTATCTAGATAAAGGTAGGTTTTGGTAATGTGGTATTTTTGGTAATTTGGTAATATTGGTGATATTCATAGTGTACATTTGCGAACTAAACAAGAGCTAAAATAAATAAGCTAAATAGGAAAACGGAAACTTATCTACATTGTTTTCTATAAAACGACGATAATAAGTACCTAAATAAAGTACTTAATTAAGCTTAAAACCCATAGATCCTTCAGTCTGTTATCTCTAAACAGCCTAAAACAAAGACGATATTCGCATACGTCTGTTTATTCTTCTAAACTACGCAATGTTTATAATAGATAGAGAGACTCATAAGGAAGGTTTTAATTGTAGATACCTGTGCGGAGACGGGGCGGGTCGTTGGTTGAAAAATCCATTCGAATTGGGGCCGAGCCTCTAAATGTGAAAACGGTACCCGTATAGGATATGTGGTCATTTGTGTAATCGTTTTGGTCCACCTTTGGTACTTATTTGGTACCTATTTCCCGGTAGAGTCAGCGTTAGATGAGTTTGCTTTTAGGTTATGGCGGCTCTGTCATTGTTGTTCTAGTTGGATGTTTGTTAAATTTAGTTCCTTTGTCATCCGCGAGCAAAGTTACCTAGGGTGCACCTAAGTATGTATTTATCGTAGACCTACAATCTTTCACCTCTGAGAAGAGCACTACCTTTCGGCTTTATGTCAAATTCCAACAATGAATCTTGATAACCTAACGTAAATCCTAATGTTTATGTTCATCGTCCGAGCGGTCAGTCCCGGCTTCTACCAGAGTGCGCTTTCCAACACATTCTCCTCCATTTCGCCCGGTCTTGGGCATCCGCGCGTCGAATGACGTTTATTAAAATATTTTAGCTAAATTATGTTTTGTCAATTTAATACAGATAAAGACAAAACATATTTTTGTCCTAAAATACATTTAATAAACGTCAAATAACTTTTATGAATAAGACGGTAAATTTATACCAACCCGATAAGAAGGATAAAGAGTTAGCTGAATATGAAGTAAGTAGAGCGTGTCTCGAGCCTTAATAGCACAGGATCCTCCAGGATCCAGTAGATCCTCTAAGCTAAAATTGACAGTACAAAGACAGAGTAAATTAGGTACCACCTATCTATTAGGTAAATTTTAAATTTTAAGAAGATTGTAATAATTTTTTCGGAAAGAGAACGAAGAGTAATATAAAATAATAGGTGTGTTTTAAATGTTTGCTTCTCATATGTTATATTTTTTGTCTAACATAGAGTAAACAATTTTTGATCTAGGTTACACTCCAATGGTCTGGGGGCCTGGTGATATGTAAGACAGGTATTTATTACCTAGTGCGGACACCAGTCTCTCGCGCAGGTTTTTACTGTACGTACGTTAAATTGTCTCTATTGTTTGATCCACCCACCTATGTGATGAGAAAAAAAATATTTTATTTATTTTTAATTAATTAATTAATTAATTTATTTATTTATTTGCCAACAGATTTACACTTTTTGGTACATTAAATATTACATGAAAAATAGTAAACACTTAAATGTAAATCCAATAACAGGCAAACTTACGTTCACAGTAGAATCGATCGCTCTTAATTAAAAAATAAATCTATATCTACCACCACTGAAATTCAACAACTAAATAATGATTGTTAGTGTAAATGGCAAGAAGACGTATTTAGTATATTATACAAATATTTTTTAAATTGTAATAAAGAACAGTACTTATATTTAATCTAATCACAGAAAGGAAAAACACCTAGGTACATGACTAAAAAGGAAATATCTATAGATTTCCTTTGTGATAAAGTTGTAGGTTGCATGGACAGGTTTGGAATTGCATTGATGTGTCACAAACTGATACTGACGTACTTTAGTGCGAATCATTCAGACCAAATATGTGCGATGATTCAGCTATCTAGACAGGTATATAAATAGGTATCTACGTAAAAACCTTACGCCACATTTATATCCTCATAATAAAATATATTTTTTTTAGTAAGTATCTACCTATGTATTTTAAACATATTGGTGTGGACCTGATACTCTCTCGTACATTAAAAGCTCCAAACAGTGCTCCATCGGAAACCGTGGCTTTGTCAGTGGAGGGACCTAAAAACGTATTTGTTGCCAGAGAAACGTGTTCGGAGTTTTAGAGGTGGGCACGCCCTGTTGTTGCTAATGTGCATAGACAGCGGTGGCCGCTTTCCATCAGGCCCGCATGCCTGTTTGGCTACCGTCGGACAACCTTGTCTGTGGCTACATCAACATAAAAATAAATTGCTAACCCGTAAAGTCTGCAGCACTCGAGTGTCGGTCGCCAGATCGCTCTGTGTGCCGACCAGTATCATCGGCGCTCGCACGCCAGCCACGGCGCGCGTCCAGCGCTCCACCGAGCGGAAGGTCTCCGGCCTCACCACGGAGAAGCACAGCATCAGCACATCCGTCCCGGGGTAGCAGAGCTCACGGAGCTCCGACATCGAGTCCTGGAATGGGCGGGAAAGGGGTTAGATCTTGATAGATGATAGATAGATAAAAAGTTTATTCCAATACGCAATATTCTTCTTCATTCATTCTTGGCAACCTTCATAACGACATGAAAGTAAGAAGTAAGCAGTAAGAGCGTTACGCACTTCAATTAATTCGATACGATTTCGTAAAAAATATTATGCTTATTGTGACAACTTCAAATTGGCGTCCCAAATGGCGGCGCCTTCTACGTAGGTACGTAACAAATTGTCTTCTACTATAAAAATCAGTTCGTTATTTTGTCACGCGGCAACTTAAACTTGACAGAATATAGAATACTCAGACTCTGTAATTATGTTCGTAATAGAATAGCATTGTGACTACCACGGACAGCTCAGCATTTGCTCAGATTCTCGCTCTACATAGTTGGACTTGAGCCTAATCCTAAGTGAAGTGAATTTCCATGCTTGTCAGGCGGGTTAAAGATCTCTAATGATGGCCATTGATACACCACCATGCCTATCATCCAATCGGCATGACGGTACCGGTGGGATCAAATAGTATTACAACTACACCAACATCATACGTAGGTGCGTGACAAGACTCTGCCCCACAAGTTAACTTACTACTACTTACGAGTTTTTGAAATTAACGAGTGCCTACGTCATTTGTAGACTATTTAAGTCCCCTTTAGCTAATAGGCACATTATCGATATGTTGTACTTTTATAAGAGGAGAGTTTTACAATCGCGTAGGTACCTACTACTTAGGTAGATACCAGAAAACACATACGATACCAGACACACGACAGAAAACCAAAAGTACCTACTTAAAACCTAATGCCAATAGAAAACCCAAGCCACCAATCTTCGTTCTATAACATCTCAATTTACACATAAATGCCTCCGACCTCCAATCCAAAACCAGACAAGATTCGACATTTTCGAATGGACCGCAAACCGCGCCACCTGGGCGGCGTACGCAATATTTGCCCGAGACATTACCAAAAAACAACGGGTGTTATTTTTTAGAGAGTGCCGAGCCGATGTGCCGACAGACAATGCCTCCTATCGTCTATGGGTGAAAGTAGAATGCCGATGGACGACTATCGCTCTTTCAGTTGCCCAACGGATTGCGCGTTACACAATTACAGTGGTCCCTTTTGGCAATGTGCGATATGAGATCGCAGATTGATTTCCTAACCTTAAGTTAGATTGCAACTGCGGTCACAAGGTGGCGAACGTGAATCATTTATTTTGTCATTATAACACGCGGGCACGCACGCGAGAAACTCACATGACACAATGGTTGGTTAGGAAAAGAAATATTATTTGTTTATTGTAACTCCCTATTGTTAGTTATAATACCTATTTGTTTATGTAAGCAGTCGTTCTTTTCCGCTCTGGCTTATAATCAGGAATTGAACTGCAGCCCTATTTTTGAATCGCTCGCCTCGAATCGAACGGTTATGCAATTTTGATTGTCGATGGTTTTCTTTTCCCTATTTATTACTTAGAACCTGATGCCTACACGTAGTTAAAAAATGTTATTAGCTAGGTCGGCCTTTCTTGTGGATAGATATAATATAGTAGTAATACGCACAACGTCATGGTCGGATGCCGACAGCCGAATAGAGTTCTGAACATATAAAAAAGGACGGGAAGCCATATGAGGTTTCCTGTACGCTTGCAGAAGGCCGTGTGATTTTGCTAACGTATTTAAAGTTACGAACTATAAATAAATAAACATGCTTTGATAAATTCACACAGCGCCATCTAGCCCCAAAGTAAGAGCTTGTGTTATAGGTGTTAGATTAGATAACTGATAAACTACTATTATACTTATAACTTTTTTATATACATACTTATTATACATACTACACCCAGACCAGCAACAGAAATTAAAATTCATCATATAAATTTCCGCTCGGCCGGGAATCAAACCGGGACCCACCGGCATATTAACCAACTAAACCACTCAGGTCATCAAAAATATACATCTTTAAACCATTAATGTGCGTAATTAATTAGAAACATTTCCACTCAAAAACTTAAAAGAGAGACAATAAAATTAACCGACAATCATAACTCTGAAGGCAACGTAGCCTTTTAAATTCATTTAAACATCTTCAAAAGGCATAATGTTTGTGTTAAAAGATAAAGCGTGGAAGTTGGAAATCTTCCGCGTATAAAACAAAGCATACGGTGCGATACGATACGACTGTCATATTTTGTGAGTAATATGTATTCTTTAATCTTTTATGTCAGCTGATATTAGTTTTGATAATAAATTGATACCTAATAATGCGCTACCAACATCACAAAAGCTTTCATAAATGCAATTGTAGTGGATAGTGAATATTGTTGGAAGAATGAATATAAGAACATACCTACGCCTCTGTACTACGTAACATAATCATCTGCGTACATATTTACATATGTATTTCGGCAGTCGGTTCTTAGAACCACTATTATTTCTTCTTATTGGTTCTAAGTGGTTCTAAGGGTATTAAATAAATATTTACGTAAAAAATCTTTGATGATTGCATCAATGTTGGTTTCCCAGCAAGTTTAGTGGTGTAAGAAAGCAATTTCTTAAGGTAGATTAGGTATGGATTACAACACCGAAAGCTGCTCCCATATACATATCTTGCTCCAGTCAAGTTATGACAAACGGACAATATATCCCTATTTATATTTTTATTTCTATAATCAAAAAGAACAGGGTACATACGGATCTCCATTTATATCTAATAATTTTATAAATTGTACAAAGAGACCAGTTTGTTGCAATGGGTACACCGTTGAATTCTTTTATATGAAAACATGAACTCGAGTTAAGTCTGTATTTTTCGCCGGTAACCCTTTTTCGCAATTATAAGTAAGTTTTAGACAGGTTATAACATGCATGTTTTAGCGATGTTGCATCTGGACCGGCGCGTTCGTTGACACAAGTACACAGGTAGACGAGACACAGAGAAACTGTGGGAACTAGCGCCGGGCAGATCCGACTATTGTTGAGATTTGGGCAAAAAACTTCTCCCAATACAATACAACTGTTCTTTGTAGGCACCTACCGAGCGAATGCACGTGTTTTTCAACGTGTGAATAGACATGGTGCGATTCATAAATTGTTTGGTGGAACATGTGCCAATGCAACCTATGTATGGGAATACCCATTCACGTAGCTATTGTTGACAAAAAATGCGTTTATTTCCAGCGTTTCCAGAACTATCCACCATAAACTGTAGCTAAAGTTCTAAGATTCTGGAATTGCTCAAAATGACAGTAAAAATTGTTACAAAATGGTTACTTATAAATACTTATATATATCTAGTGACTTGATACTTATTTGGGTAATTTTATTTACAGGGAAAAGGGGTATGATTGCCACCCATCTATGTTTAGTCCAAAAAGATTAAATAGTTAGCTACCTTCACAGCTGAGACTGGCAAATTTTGCCCTGTAGTTGAGACATATACTTAACCAGCCACATAAATAAAGCTATGTCTTCGAAAAGATAATAAAAGCTTGTAAAATGTTCATCACTTACTTGTCCAGCAGTATCACAGATTTCCACGCAGACTGGCCTGTCGTCCACGTCTACCACAACTGAAACAATTAAAATTTATAAATTGAAATAGAGCTCAAAACGTACTAACTCTGAATGGGTACCGTTAATCATAAATAATCGAATTCTTGGGAACTATATCTATAGAAAATTGTTGAATTACCTCTTTTAACTGCCAAAACAAAAAAAAATTACTGGCTGCTGCTGAATATAACCCTGGATGTTTCGTCTAAAACTGTTCCATATTATCTACAATATCCTCTCTCAAAACTCTACACAAACTGTAAATTATTGAAATTGCTATTTGTTTTACTTAGTTAGCCTCGCTTGCACCAAATTCTTAAACACATTTAACAACGGCGTTTAACTTTTTTGGTATGAAGTTATTTGTTTAAGTATGAACTTAAATGCGTTTGGGTGAAAGAAGCCCTTAATGTTTAAAAATACATATTTATCGTTGTAAAACGTCGTACACGATATTAGCAATCCATCAACCATTCATAAAATCCATGTAACAGTTATTTTACAATCATGTAGCGAAGCAAAAACCCCATAAGAAATACTTATTCAAATGTGAACGTGATTTAAACATGTTGTAAATAAAGTGTTTATACAAGAATACTTTCCAACTTATTATGACTGCAGGCAACGTAAGATATCAATTTATTTTACACTCACATTGTCATGTCGGCCAATGGTATAAATTCAAATGTCAGTGCCCTGCCGGTTACATTTTTCTCTTACAATATGAATAAGGCGTAATGTTATGTAATATTATTCAAAGCATGCTCAATCATGTCGGCTAATATTTCCTGCAATTCGTTGCTAAAGAGTTCGCGGCAGTCTTTGCGAAATTTACCCATAAAGTTGTCATAATCAATGCTCTTTAGAATATAAGTACCTACATAATATGCGATTTGTTGGAATTCAATAACGTTTATGCTTCATACTTTTTCTTCAGAGCTTTTTATAAGTTGTGAAGCTTCATTAGCCAAAACCTGCGAGCACAAGGCAAAAACCTTCACATGCCTGAATCGGTCGTACGCAGGCCACATCCAACTGCGAGTAATAAGGTTCCTACGTAAATCTAGATAAGTACCTACTTATAGGACTACACGACATTATAAAAAATTATAGACCCATATAATAGCAGTAATGGCGGAGTACCAAGATAAGTGTCCATCAAGTCGACCACTGACGTCGCAATTTGCACTCTAGTTTATCGTTTTATGGTAGTATTTGGGATACGTTATTTTATTATACAGCCCGCCATTTACTTGTTTTATATTTGCAAATTGCATCGTGTTCGAAAAGGTTAAAACAAAGCCAAAGCAGATTTTGTACTCAGCAAGGAAGCCAGTAGATAAAGAAGAGCCAAGTCAACATACAAGAAAAGATAAAGTGTGTACTTGTCTATTTACTTTGTAGAATTTAGGGCTGGCATTTTGTAACCCATGACGCCTAGAGGCTAGAGGCCAAAGTCAGGCAGGAGGTAGACAAACAATGTGCAAAACCACCTTTAATAATAACAGCTCCTACCTATATTTACCTTCCAATGCCGATTATGAGCCCTCATCATGACAGGAATTTTTTTTTATTGTACTAGCCAGACATTTGACCGCCATCTCACCGAAGATGGAGCATGCCTGTCTAGGGACAGCCTATTCACTATAGCCTTGAAAGCGTCCAGATTATAATGATCAGGAAACTCACTCGCAGGCAACGTGTTCCATTCCTTAGCCCTACGAATAATAAAAGTTCAACCAAAGCGGCTCGTGCGAATAGATGGATGGAACATCCACGACATAAGGATGAAGTGTTCACCCAGGTCACCTATGTCCCTAACTATACAATCCCTCGCTGTATTCACCCGCGTTCATTCCGAAACCCTGCTGACATTCGACTATCACAGAGATAAAGTACCCCATAGGGGTAGGGGAGTAAGGTAGGTAAATTCGAATTATAACTATCAGGAAGAATGTAGCTACCTTTTTTACTTTTCGAAATTGCTTGAGTAGTTTTGGCGATTAGCGTGTTCAAGCAAACACAAAAATAAACTTTTCAGCTCTTAACGTATTCTCGTATATTGTGTGGATAATTTCCAAGCCCACTGCATTCATCTTAGTATAAGTAAATAAATAAACACATAATAATAAATATTACAAACAGTAACGTTCGGTTGCAGTCATTAGTCCGAAAAACGGTACCGTGGAATTAAAGCCGTGACTATCTGATACGGTCACTGGAAAAGCAATGGAATGTTAAGTATAATAATGAATGAACCGTTCATTTTCCAACGCCTCCGATGTGAAATATGCTTTGCTTTGAACCACTGAGGTCACTAGATTTAATTAGATGAAATTAAAGTTTATTTTTATATTACGCAGTGACAAACGAGCTGGCAGCCCACCTGATGGTAACCAGTAACTGTCGCTAATAACATCAACGATTCATGCATTCAGGTTGCAGGCAACAAAAATGCAGAACCACAGGTGCGTTGTCACTGTATGGACTAAGATGCAATGCTTCATGCTTGTAATTGCTGGCTCCCTTATCCTTCAAACCGGAAAACAACAATGCAAGCATTAGATAAGGCGGTGGTACTCACCCAGGCAGACTCCTCAGGGTTGACAGAGTCCTACCACCTGATAGAATTGTTTTCGAATAGCTGTTATACGGCACTCGTTTTTGAGTCAATACATAGGTACATACAAATATACTCACGCCCGTATCCCATTGGGGTAAGCAGAGATAATGTTAAGTAGTATTTGAGTTAATGTAGGTAATTTTTAGGGTTATGAACCTCGAGAAGATAACGAATCACTTTGTCGTCCATCTCTCTGCCTATCCATCCATTAGGCAACTTAACCAAGTTGACTACGTAGCTATTCGGTTATTCTTTCGGGAGTGTAGGTAAATACGGAACCCTTATGTTCGATAGCACTAAACTCATGCTACTCTATGTAGACACCTTAAGATATTCCTAAGCATTTAGGCATCACAAAATAGGAGTAACAAAGTTAGAGTGGCTCAGCGAGTTTAGTTTTCTCTAACGGTTGGTGTAGGTGCGATGCTTTTTCTTGTTAGGAATATCTGAAATCAAATTAGGCGTCGCCTAAAGTTTAGTAGTAAAGTTAGTTAACACACGATGCGTCTCGACCCGATTCCCCCGCTCCGGATACGTGCAAAGGCCTAGATGCAACGTCCTCATGCGAACATCCTTGTTTTTGTTTTTTAAAACCTGTATGTAGGGTTGCCTGTAACCCCGGTGACGTCATAAACAGGTTTTAGAGTGGACCCCAGTACGAGTATAACGTAATCCGTAAGGACCCCATTTGACTACACGAGGGTCTCTAAGCTAAACTAAAACTCAATTAACATTTTCATATAAAAGACATCAACGAGATCCTTTATTGTATCGTGTGACATACAAAAGACTACAACGCGCTCACTTGAAAACTCTGCCTCTTGCTACAACAGAAAGAATATCGGAGATGGCGAATTGTTTTTTTTTTATTATTAACTGTTACATCTTACTGCTCGTTGAACATAGCAAAGACACAATAACGTATGAGCCACATTGATATTGACTTAGTAATGACTAGCAGCAAAAAATCACGATAAAAAAATTGGCAACAACTATCAATACGTCTCAATACCGAAACAATGACATTTGCCGAAAAGATCAAATCAATCTGAGCACAGTCATCGTCAAAAAAGTAACAGCTGAGTTCTACTCGACAACAAAAGAGCCGCGACAAAAACGCGCTCCGAGAAAACGAAAGTAGGATTTTGCCAACGGTATTCACGTCCACGTTGAGAAAAAAAAGGTAAAAGAAAAAGTGCTACGCCAATAAATTCAACGTATAGGTGCCACTTACGTTTCGAATATTTTGATTACATGCTCGTTCACTTTTCGCACGACCTGAGTCATCATGATAAAGTTTCGTGAAACGTACGTATGCCTATACATACCTAAAAGTTTTTAGTCCATGAGTATGATGTATGGATCCTTTGTACTTAAATAGTGAGCAAATAGTCTAGTTATAGTGCGTCCCTGGTATTGTCTCATATGGGAAATCGAGGTAGGTTTTGTAGATAAATTAAAACGTTAAAAACATTTCTTCATACGTAACTGGTTACGTAGCATTGGTTTCGTAGACGGCCAAAGAGTTTCTAAACAGCTGTGACTGAGTGTTATTCTAGATCTGTCGTATTAGAACTTATAAAGTTTACATTAAAGTAAACATTAGTAGCTCACAGAACTAGTTCGAGTTGCCTTGCAGTGACGGTTCTATTTGATAGTCGCTTACGCGCGTCAACAATTTTTATCTTGCGTATAATTTTATAGCGTCCTTGGCGGTTACGCGATGAAATACATTCCGCCATACGATTTTTCTACGCTCTTGTTAGCGAATCACTATAAACCCGCATTACGCACTGGTTCCAAATCTGTCATCTCTCACTAGTTTACTTCGGACATTGTTCCGAGTGTGAGTCACAATCGGCCGCCGCGATGCGCGTGAGTCGCAGCCGCGGCCGGCCGCGCTCGCACTGATGTAACTTTGAGTGCTCAGATTTGATATAATTAGTTCAGTGTTGTGTTGTGGGTGGTCGGATTATAAGCTCGGAACAGTTTCGTTTTGGAATAGTTTGATTTGTTTACACAAAATAGACGCTGTGTGTGTTTGTTGTGTAATTTTACTGAACTAAATGGGAGATGAACTGTTTGCATTACAGTTTTATTGATTTAATATGCAAGCAAATATATAAATACTTATGCAGAGCGTTAATAATTCAATTCCCAGCATAGTATTTTTTGTTGTTGTGTGAATGGTCTTTGTGTGCCTCTATAGCCAGGCACAAGGTACACTAGGTATATGTTTCAGACGGTATTTGGGTGACTGGAGTCCAAGTTATTGTTTAACTAAGCTAAAAAAGTCAAGTCCTATCCTCCACTAAGTTTAAAGTTTTAAGTCATAAGAATGGCCCACTTTATGTTAAGACGCCACGATCCTTCGCCTGCGCTTGCGCAACATCACGACTTTCATCCATTTACTTTTGACTTTGATAAAATTGTTTGCTCACATAATTTATTACGACTTCCACTTATTATTTTCTATTACAAAACATTTCTCTTACTTAAGTGACATGTAATTGTTGAATTTTTAAGTGGAGGCGAAAGTATTTGCCAACAGGTGGGCTGTCTGCTCATTTGTCACTAAGTAACGTTCATTGAATTAAGTTTAAAACTAATAGCACTTTATTGCAAATATTTATGTAAATTTCGTCACAAACCCACGCCGTTTGTAGCCACGTTGCTGATTTTGCATATTATGATATTATCACCTTATCATGTCGACGATTAAAGTAATTAATTTAAAGAACATGAAAATGATTATCATTTTACACTTTGAAATTCTCTTCATAAATATATATTTATCAGATAAATATCTAAAATTACAATGTTCACTCGAGTTATAAACGAGACTATAAACACATAATTTACGAAATGTTATTTTATCACAATTCAGCCGAGACCTTGATCAAATAACCTTTACGTCACCGGCAAGGTTCAATCGACCTTTGGCTAAAATTGTCACAATGTAGAAGAATAACCCGACCCATATCCCGGGACAAAGCAATCAACGTTGCCCTTTGGCGGTGACACATTCCAGCATTAAGCTCGGTGGCGCGGGTCGGCTGTGTGGCGCCGAACGCGAATGAGCTGTCTTGGGATAGGTGAGCGAAGAAAGGGTTACTTACTCTGGCTCTAATAGATTAGGGACCCAGATATGTAGAGAGCTTGCCAGTATTCGATCTACGGTCGAACATATCGAGCCTACATGCAAAACGACGTGTTTAATAGAAACTCTGTGTAGCCTTAACTTTGTTCTACTGTACGTAAGTAATATGTAAGAATAAGACAATCAGTTCAAATATATAGGTAGTCATATTTCCTTCCTACTAGGTACGACTACGTAATACAATTACTATTTTCCATCATAAATTCAACTATGTTTAGAAATTAAACCCAAAACCTTCGCAGGTTGGCACGATTTTGTCCATTCCATATGTACCAGCTAACCAACCGATTTTGGTGCAAACATCAGGCTCATCAGCTCAATTGCCGCATCCAAATCTTAGTGACATTATCTGACCTAATCTTCGCAACCATAACAAGATATATCATCAGCTCCACTGCCCAGGCAGAAGACAGCTTCGCAAGTCTTGTCTAAGTAAGGCACAAGCAAAACTGTCTCTGATTCCTCAACCCTCGTTAACCCTAAAGGAGGACTATCTTCAATCATAAATTCGACTACGTATAGTAATTTTACCCAAAACCTGCAAAATATTTGGCACTATTCCATATGTATCAGGTAAACCACCGACTGGTGCTATCGTTAGGCTCATCAGATCAATTGCGGCATCTAAATCTTAGTGATATTATCTAACCTAGTCTTCAGAACCATATCATCAGCTCCACTGCCCAGGCAGAAGCAGGACAAGCAAAACTGTCTCTATTAGCTCTGATTCCTCCACCCTCGTTAACCCATTAAAAGGAGGACTGTCCCATCTTTACGATTTAACGATTACCGCCCGGAATATGGTGTTTTTATTTTACCACTGTGTTTACGACTGTCTTTGACGTGCGTAGTGTCTGTGCCCAATGTCGTCGTCTGCTTTATCTTGTTTGTAGTTGTTGGCCGCCCGCTGTTTCGGTGGGTTATGGGCGCCGGCGATGGCTCAACATAGTTATGCTTTTTGTTGTTTGTTTTTGTGTTTTTATTTTTTATTTGACAGTTACACTTTACTTAAGTACTCGTGTGAATGCATTTGTAGTGAAAACGCGAGAGTTGTTTTTAATTACGTAGTAAAAATGGGGTCCAGATTCCAGACTAAACTTAGTTCAGATCTTAGATTGTTTGAAATTGTTAATTTTTTTAAACAGCCCTCGATGTAATGTAGGTACTAAGGGAATATCGGGTCGTTACAGTGCGTAAGCGCAATAAATGAGTCCTTGTTTTGACATATTTACCCTAGTACCTATATTGTTTTAAACTGTATTTTTACGATCTCCTTTAATGTACAATAAAGTGTTATAAATAAATAAATATTTTAACGCAAACCAGAAGATTGTTCTGAAGCAAAAATATATTCAACGATGATTATTTCAAGCTAACTGTTCAGTCGGAAAGACAATTTACCGGCCGACAGACTTTAAATTTACTCTGTCCCGGCCGGCGAGTAATCGAGATTGTCGATTATGAATAATCGAGATATTCTCGATTATGAGGAAGTATCGATATCTCGACGGACGATCTAGCCGGGGAAATTGGGTCGGCTGTGATTAATTCCGTAAAAGTTATGGGCCGTTATTTAGGGGTGTCAATTCCGTTTATTTAGGTACGTAAAAAGATAATGTGAATTCACAAAATATCACAAAAATATGTATAGTCTCTCTTACTTAAGGGTATTGACTAATAACACCAGAAAGGCGTTTTCTTTTTATATTTTCTACAGCCATCTCAAACCGAACCAGGGTTGCAGTACAACTTACAGGATCATTGTCTGATCTAAGTAAATCGAAATAAAACAACATTTACAATTTATATTATTCTGCTATTATGAAATTACAATTTACAATTATACAATATATAATTACAAACTAAAACTACATATAAATAAAAACCTTAAAATTACTTAAATAGGTAAAAAATTTGCCCCAAGTCCCCTGAATACGGAAAAGTCCCCAGAAGGCTGGCCGCGTTGCCCCGCTGGATGGCGAGGCTTATACGCTGTCCCAAATAGAGGCCAGCCTTCTGGTCCTTACTAATGTCGACCAGGCGCTTGGCTAGTTCCCTATATAGGGAATGTGCGCCTGGTCCCCACGGCCCCAGAGTTTCCACGCCAAATGGCGCAAATATGTAGTCGCCACTGAGACATGCGTATTTGCGCCGTTTTGCGTTTTCAGCAGAGGCGGCACCGGCCCCTGCTTGACACGCAGTGGCTGGAAGATGGGACGACGCGAGGGTATCAATGCACGTAGCATCCCAGACCAAGGGCCGTCCCAGTTTCCAGGGCGTGAGTGTCATTCCGTCGGGTCTTTTCCCATCATCGCGGGCTAAACCGTTGGGTTCCAGCACTGCGGGAGCACCAGCGGAGGCAAAGGCCCGACGGATGACATCATTGAGGTCCGCGTGGCGTGGAATGCGTCCGGCGCTCCTACTACACGACAAACCATGATGGCCGAGCTGGTCTACAGGGCGGCCACAGTGGCAGTCGTGTGGAGCGCTGCAGGGAGCTCCAAGACGTAGGGCCGTGGCAATCCTGAAAGTAGCACGGTCGAGCAAAGTGCCAATGTTTTTTGAAGGCATTGCCTGGAGCCAGAGGCCCGACTCCCACTCGCCAGCAGCTAGTAAGCGAGCACGCTCTGCAGAATTGGTAGTTGCGTTTAAAAGTTTGTTTCGCGCCAACCTACAGAGCGGCTCGTCCCATAGCCGCTGCGAATAAGAATTAGTGGGCTCTGCCTCCGGGCAAGCCAACTGCCACGCGATTTTGGCCTCGGTAGAAAAAGCCGATGGAAAGGTCCCTAGTTTAGACAATAATTTATCCACTAGGGACTGCGAGCTGTGTACCGAGGACAAAAACGCTGGCAAGGACACACTAGACATTTTGCGAACGCCCAGACCACCATAGCGAATAGGCAATGATGCCTGCTCCCAAGAAGAATTTTCCAAATTAATGTTTTTAAACTGATGTAAGTGTTTGTTTCACGGTGTTGTCTAGGAGTTCTAGAAGAACAGGATGTTTCCAAAGTTGACAACACCGTAAAACGTACATGAATTTTGGAACAAAAAGGCAATACCGTATTATAGGAAAAGTCATGTGACTGTTAATTTTGAGAAGGCGATCTGCAATTGAATTGAAATTTTGAATTTTGTGGTCCACAAAATATTTCAGCGATTCGTCAAATATAGGCGACCCTAGAAGGTGTAGGTTAGTCTTGTCGACGACTGTGATATTTGGGGCTTGGGCGCAAAATGCTTGTAAAACAGCGCGAGCCGATGGACAAGACTCAGAGATATACAGCTCACACTTCGAGAAATTCAGGTCCAGACCTATGGCACTGAACTCTCGAATGAGGAGCTGTAGATCCTGTAAGACAGTTGTAGCATCACCTCCTAGGGTGCCGTCGTCCAAGTACCAAACGTTTAATTTTGAATTTAGTTTTTCGACTATGGGGTGTATCGCAAGACTAAAAATGGCCGGCCCAAGAGGGTCACCTTGCTGGCAGCCGACCGCCGAGTTCAAAAGGTGGCCTTTGTGTATAAGATTTGTCGGTTGTTCATAACATTTTGGAAAACATAAAGAAGTAAAAATATGTTAATATTGCCTAATTGATACTAACTCTAAAACGCACTGCTCCACAGTCAAAACAAGGGAAAACATAATAACTATCGTTATTAATAGATCATCGAAACAAAGAGACAAAAGAGTGCTGCCATAAATATGCTTGTCACATAAGAGAAACCGAGGATTAACACCCTTGGCCAGCCGCATCCTGGCCAATTTATTCATGAGAAGACATAGCAATTTAAACGCAATAAACCACCAGTTAATGAAATGAAATAACTTGGGTTCACGGTGCAAGCACCTCGTGTGTGTCGCTTCGAAAGATCAAGGTTCGCTGCGAAATATCAGCGTAATTAGGGTACGTAGGTAACTTGTAATATTTAGCAGCATTTTAGTATTGCTACTAATAAATAAGCTATATTTAAGAAAAGCTCGTCAATAATATTCATAATAACATATAATAATATTCTTTTTATTTTACATCAGGATACAACTAAAAATAGATTGACTTAACAGGTACACATTATGATCGAAATATTACATTTTTTTTATACAATTCAATACTGGTTGTAATTAGTCTATAGTGGAGTCCCTGCTTCCCAAACTAGGAAAATCCTGTGCTATGGGAAACAGTTATTCCCATAAAACTAGGCTATATTAAAAAACAGTATTTTGATAGGCCGTGAACAAACAAGCAAATTTCAGTATCCAACTTAGTTTCTGATTTTGTTCTCTAGTTAACCTACGTGCGTGTGTGTGTGTGCGTGTGCGTGTGTGATTTTTTAGTAACATTTATGAGTTTAAGATAAATTGAGTAGAGATTCCGTATTTGCATAATCTAAGCAATGCCGTCTATATTTTAATAACTTGAAAACAAAGTAGCTTCTCGTCGTCTGTCCCTGTGTATGCATCTATATACACTTAGATATTTTAAACTACGCCATGGATTTTAATTCAGTTTTCAACAAAAGTGTGCTTTAAGAGGCAAGTTTATAAATAAGAAAAAAAGGGAGAGTTGTGGAGATTGTCTCTTATTTTATTCAAAGTAGCAGTGGCAGTAGGTAAATTAGTATGAGCAGAATTCTACAAAAATTAACTTAAGGGTCGTAAAACCAGAGCCAAAATAGATTTCTACAGGTGTGATTATCTTGGTTTTATTGTTTTTGTAGCCGTAACCTAGCTAGTCCGTAGTAGCATATCTTTGCCGTAACGAACCAACAACACCCACACTTATATTACCATCTTTTCAGTTTCATTCGTAAATCGGAACTGTAATAATTTTTTATGCAACTAATGTGGCAAACAAGCTTACGGCCTGCCTGATGGTAAGCGCAGTCACCGCAGCCAATGGACGTTTGCAATACCAGTAAGTAAGTAATAACTCTTTGTTGCACACATTAAATATAAGAGGTAAAGTGCCACAGACATTCAATTCAAATCAATTAAATTTATTTACTGGGTAATATAAAATTACAGTAACAGATTACCAAAACGGACATATCTGATCCGCACTGCAACCAAATCGTCTTTGAACATTTAAAATTTAGAATATTAACGTTCTATCTACAGCCATGAATTAATAAACTTTCGTCCGCGTACGCATCATCCGTCGGTACCCGCGTCGCCACTGAAATGTTTAGTAAACACATAATACAGACTGCAGCAAGGCCTGTTATTGCTAAAGCTCGTGTTCCAATTGTCACCGCGGTGGTGATGTTTGTTTACGTTCGACCGAGTGTAAGCATAGCGCACGTTTGATCAGTGTCTTTTGTTTATGCGGACGCAGTAGATGAATTAGCCATCGGATGGCCTTTTCAACTAAATAATGGTTGTAATTTAATTATAGATTTTTAATTAATAACAATACGATTTTGGTCAGGTTCCCCTGGTAGCAGGGTCACGGAGGTCAGATGGTAGTCGCTCCACTGTAATTACCTGATCGCCAAATCCTGGATCATGGTCAAGGCGGACCCCGGGCCCTTGCTCTCGAGATCACAACCGGTACATTAACGAAAATATGATTGATTTTGAAAATGTGTCATATGGAGATATACTCGTATGTAATAGACGGATTATATTTAGGCTGTTATATATTTTTATATCAAAGTAGGTATACATAGTTTTTTGTTACCGAAACTACCAAAGAAAAGTTTTGCTATATGGCAGACGCGTGCACGGACTTTGTACTGTTCCTATTCCTGTAAAAAGCAGGTAGTTATAAATATGAATTCCCTATAACATTAGCTTTAAGACAGATGAGTCATCTTATGCATTATTTCATTTGTAATGACTAATGTTATAAGTGTTATTAAAAGAAACCTACGCTGCTCAAAAGAATTGCCGTTCGTTCAGTCGGTTTAGCATAACCGGCCCGGCTTACATGGTTACATAGACAGACAAAGCAATTGAGTGTGCGATGCCTAACACCACAAAGTAATAATGTAACCGACAGAAAAAGTCTGATAACCTCGAACCAGCTCACTTATGGTAAATATTCAAATATTTAGCATTGTCCCATTAACAGATTTTAATGACACGAAGGTTCTTAAACCATCTCGATGAAACTAGCTTTCAATTAGTTAATCAATCCATCCGTTCGGAAGCTACGATGCAACTGACAGACACACCGCCACACATACAGAGAGCCACAGATGCATAAGCCAAACTAATAATCCCCCCCCCTTATGTCGGTAACCTACGATCAGTATTATCGTAGTTGTTTTTTCTATTGACACATTCTTTTATCTGTCTGTCTTAGGACATAATACGCATGCTTAATCCAGGACAACGCTAGTTTATTCCATTTTCCCTTAACAAAACATTAGAGACTACACTTAATGTATATGTAAGTATTTAGACAGAGCTCAAAGAACAGCTTTCCCAGACACCGCCATTGTCACGTAATTCCAATAAAATAAACGTTGGAAGAAATAAAACAAGGCTGTTCGAATAAGGGCCTTTGCCGCCTACCTCTGCGCCTTCTATGGCATCAAGTTAAAGCAAATTTACTTCCTTACAGGTCCTGTGGTGGGCAGAGTGTCGTGCTGATGGCGATTTGGGAAATCGAAATATGTCGTGGATCTTCCAGCTATCCGTGAGGTCTATAGGCCTATAGGTGAGGTCACGCGAGACCGCGGGAGACCCAAGGAGCGATTGACTGATGGATGGAGAACGAACCTCTTATGGTGCGAGGATGCCAGACACTGGAGAAGATGCGGAAGTAGGGAAGCGGACCCTGGCAGAAGCCGGGATTGACCAGCAGTTATTACTAGTTATTCACCGAGGTGATAAGTGGGAATTTTCTTCCCAGTGAGACTGGTGTTAAATAAAAAATTGTAGTAAGTTTTAGGATGGGTCTTTGTTTTTAACGCGAACCTGACAATTCTACCTAATTTGTGTATAAAATTAAGCCCTCATCGTAAGCCCACAACGTCAGACATTATATCTAATTAAATCATTTGTAGTTTGAATATCTGTACATATTTGAATATAGGAATCGCTGTTCTCCTGTGATTCGCAAACAGAGAACACTACACTCTATACTAGGAGAGTCCGCGGGGCTCCATTTGTGAGCACATTCAGTGTTTATCTGCCACAAATACATAATGTATTCCCGGCCTTATACGACGGTAGCCGTGTAAGGCCCGTCTGCACTCGGGGAATCTAATAAATTCAACGATATGGATTGGATTGCATTGATTACGTAAATCATACGCAAGTTTCGATTTAAAAGGACTTAAATGCCGTGCTTTTTTGTATGGACTGCTTTGAAAATGAAAAAATGAAAATGAAAATGAAAAAGTATTTATTGAATTAGGATTACGTTAATTAATCTCTTTTCATAAGTCAAAAATCTAATGGAAAGCAAAGGGAAGTTAAGCGAGCTCATCCAGGTAGGAGGCGACGCATGCAGACCGATCAGCGCGTACAAGGGCTTACTCCGGACACCGGGCACCGATTCACGCCACGCACATAACCGCCTAGGCGAATCATGTGCGGCGCGCGCCCGGCCCCAGATTACATTGCATTGATACATTTGTCAATTGTATTTTAGAGTGTAGAAAGTGTGTAATTAGATGAGCTTTGAGAAATACCTAATTAACACACTTCATACGTTCATTCATATTAAAATACTTATGTAGAGTCATATCGGATCGTGATAACAAATAAAGTTTATTGAATTCATGCCAAACCGAATCTAAAAGGTGTTGTTGTCATCTTGGCTAAGGGCTGGAATCCTCCTTGACCATGATCCAGGATTTGGTAGATCAGGTAATTACAGAGAAGTGACTGCCATCTGAGCTTCGTGACCCTGTCACAGATTCAGTCACCTGAAAGTGCAGCTTTCATCATGATGTTAACCCTAACCGTTAGAGCATCGGTTAGTGTTCAATATGTCTATAAGATACGTATATTAGGTACATAACTCAGAATATATGGCGGCACTGAGGTTCGAACCCGGCATCTCGGGGTATTAGTCGGACCCCATAACCATTCGACCACCGACGCTCTACCATACCTATTAGCAAAGACATATTATTTTATTTAACCTACAGAAAAAGAGTTCTTATTTATGTTTCTATTGATGACCGAGTATTTCCGAGTAACCCTATTAAGTTGTTAGAGTTTCTATATAAAGAGCTGCGTTCTTCCAAGTTTCCTGTTCTTTTATGTCCTGCGTACACGAAGCCTACAATCAGTGCTGAACCTATTTATATCATTAGCCCATTAACACAGTTACATGGACAGATACCGCGGTACATCAAGACCACTTATCTTGTGGCAGAGTCGGCGGTAGGGTGGAGTTGGGACGATAGTAGCCCCTATAGGAATTAAATAGAATATAATATTTTTTGGAAGTTTATTGGATAGGAACAAAATATCAATTAATACCGACAACGGACTACAGACTAACTAAAGCCTCATGTGTATGCTGCAGTAACGCAAACAGGTCTAATTTAAGTACCTTGAAGGCGATTGTCAGCTATTGTATTTTTGAGCTCTAATATTACTATGATCCATATAAAAAATGTTGAGAAAACATCTGTAATACCTATCTCTTACAAATAAATATTTTGATTCTTTGAATCTTTGAAAAAATTTAAGTCTGCCAGGCTTAGTAAATGTAATCGTTGTTAATATTTAAAAGAAAATTAAGGTTCCTATTAGGTACATAAAGAATAGGATTTCACTGTATTAATTATAAAAATAGATAGATAGGCAATAATTTAATGTTACACATTGAGATATAACATCAAAACATACAACAAAACTCCACAAAGAATTTCACTCAAAATTCAACAACTTTATGATAATTACATAATCCCTATTCCAAATTATAATATTTCTCAGCATTAATTGAAATACTTCAACAATATTACTGACATTTCATTATCTCCTACCTGTTTAGAGCAATGGAACCAATTACAATTCTAAGGACACGACATTCTCAATAAGGTCCTGCCTGGCTGGAAGCATATAAAAACTGTACCTAACTTATTGCCATCTAAAGCGGTAAATGAGTGCAGATATTATCAGAGAAACTCGCCCGTCGAGGCGGCGCCAATGCGCTGTCATTATGGAAATAAATTATATTCAATAATTATATCACAACGATCTATCAGTTCACGGCTGCGTGGGAGTAATTGAGATGTTAGGGCAAAAAAATACAATAGTTTAAGACGCAGCCGAGTCGCCGCAGTGTTTCTTTTGGACTGGGACATGGGATCGTTCAAAAGGTTAGAGGTCTCCTTAGATGCGGGAAAGGCATTGGTAGCGCCCCTGGTGTTGCTGATCTCAACAGGCGGCGGTGATCACTTTCCATCAGGTGGCCCGCTTGCCTGTTAGTCTGCCGTATAAAATTAAATAAATCTCGAGACGGTTTCCGCTTGATAGTTGTTGAAGGCTCGTTGGGGCACGTGTTAAATGAAACATTAGTGTAGAATTTGCAAGTGGATTTTGAGTGCTGTTTTTATATGTATTTTTTGTCCTGACACATGGTAGGTAATAATAATAATAACGAACAAAATACAAGACTAAACAATTTGCGTAAATAACTTTTTCTATTAGTGGTAAGACAACCCTAACTAAATCCGATACTGTTTACCTCTATGCTATTTAGCCAGGATCTACAGGGGTGAACTAAAGAAAATGAAGACAATTCGAAGCCCTTTGGCGAGGCTGGCCATTTTCTTGAAAAGTCAATTTAGAGGAACGTCATGTTCG
The DNA here is from genome assembly GCA_905147135.1 of Blastobasis lacticolella. Lineage (NCBI taxonomy): Eukaryota > Metazoa > Arthropoda > Insecta > Lepidoptera > Blastobasidae > Blastobasis > Blastobasis lacticolella. The sequence continues at coordinate 4,396,493 of LR990042.1, read as the reverse complement.
AGCTACAGAACAGCACAGCTACAGCTCCTCACCTCGAACTTTTGTTTACCCTGAATTAAGTATCGGTATAAATTCACACATCATTTTGGTGAGGTAGTATTGTAGTATTAGTAATTTAGAAGAGCTGCGCCTTAATAACTTGGCAACTATTATTTTAAAATAATTCTAATGGTGTTCGGTTTGTTCGACTAAATGTGAGTCAGAATGTTTTGGTCAGACGCTGAATTTATTGATAAATCTCTGTAAGTATCTTATACAGACAGTGTGGGTGGTGTTGGACCTGGCACTGGCAGCCACTAACTCAGCCTTAAGATAGCTTAGCAATTTTATCCGCTTAATATGAACCTTGTGTCTAAGGAAAGTCTACAATAAAATAAAATAATTTTTTGTGCAAATACCTCATCAGACGGTGTAATGTGTAGTCCTAAGTGACTTTACGACAAATTTTAAGGGAAACATAGTAAGTGTAGGAAAATCATCAAGAATTCTAGAAATCAGGATACAGGAGGTGCGTCTGTTTTGCCTAAATGATGCCGATCTTATTAAACTAACTTAAGTTCCATAGCTTTTAAAAGTAAATAGATTCAGTAAAATAACTATTTACCCACCACTTTATAACAAAGAAGTGTTACTATATGCGTTTTTTATCGCAAAATGTTATCGGTTGTATCGTGAAGCATGGAACAACCTCGCTTTTGATGAAGCAGACGCTGATAAGATACTGCTGTTTACAGGGAAAATGCCTTAGTAACCAGTCAAGTGTTATTAAACATTTTCAAACTTTTTCAGGAACTCTCATACATCAAAGTCGGCAGAGTATCTATCAATTAAGTTCTTATTAAAAGGCACGTCACGTGACTCATGTATGAAGTTTTGAAATACCTGTGTACCTACCTACGTCATCTTAACCGTGTGTTGATTTGATTGGCTGAGTGGAATAACACCAATTCGCGGGTTATCAACCTACCGCATACCATCAGGGCGTCAAGTCTGCTAATTTACAAACGACTCAATTAAATCTCAAATAGATCTCAATAGGAAGTTTGTCACCTTTTGGTATTCTGCTACTAATTTAAAACCATTTATATTCCATTGAACTGTCATTGGACTATTTGTTTATCTGATTGTAGCTCGATTGTGGACTAAAACGCCAGTCTTATGCTACATTTTAGATAGCAACAACATAAACTATTCAATTGTGAGACAATTATGATTCTATCAGGCCTCTATTGACAATTTTTTTGCAGAATATCCAACTCGTCTCCATTGTAATCCTCTCTTCCCAAAGGTTGTCTGAGAGATCGCTTAAAGCGATAAGACCGCCTTTGGGCGCATGTATATTATGCTGATTCTTGTATATTGTCTTGTAATATGTGTGCAATAAAGAGTTTTTACTTACTATGTAAACAAAAGAACAGCAACATCAAAGATTATGGCAAAACCAGCGAGCCTAGTCGGTCACGAGAACTTTGATGAGTGTTGGCTCGTTCAAAGTCTATTATCAAACATAAGGATCAAGGTTTTTATTGATTCAAGCGTTGTAGATTAGATACTATATCGTTACCGATGCAATTTAGTTATTTCTGTATCTGTTTATCTTTTTGAGTGAATTTATTTAAGTAAATATCTTTAACTGACACCAGCATGCTTACGCAAACTATATCTACTTTTCAAGGAACATTATTTAAGTTATGACTTTGTTAAACGCTTTTTATCAGTGTTTATACACTTGCCAACTCTGAGCAAAGTTCCGGATGAAAACTTATAGTGCCATGAGGGTGCAATATAATGATGCATTTCGCATCCTCATGAGATTGCCTAGGTTTTGTAGTGCATCCGGAATGTTCGCGGAGGCGAGGGTGCCCGACATCATCGCTATTATGAGGGCGCGTGTTGGAACAAACTGAGGTGCTCAGAGAACAGCATTCTCAAAATAGTATGCAGCGACCTTGACAGTCCTATCTTTTGAAGATGGTTGACTTTGCATTTGACCGAGAACCGAAAATGATTATTATTTATACGATTTATTTTTGGCGATTGCTGCACCGACAAGAGTCATACTGTTAAATATATGATGGTGATGATGATACTATTGTATATTTCTGATTGATGATTTATAGTTAACTGTGTATTTAATTTTATTTTATTATATTTTATAATATGGGTTTATTGCCTGAAATTTTATATTTATTATTATATTATTATTATTATAAGAAGTATTTATTAATTCAAGATTGGTAATTTTTAATAAGAACTTGCCTATACCTACCTACCTAGAGGTTAATATAACATACTTAAATAAACAATAAAACATCTTCGAGTTCAAAATTTGGTCCAATTTCTTAACTAAGTTCCTTTTTTGCTCGCGAATTCGGTTATTACATTAAAACTATAGCCTATGTTACTCGCTGATAATGTAGTTTTCTATGGTTGAAAGAATTTTTACAATCAAACAAATGGTTTTTGTGGTTATCCATTATTAAATCAAATCTTTTCTCTTTATAATGTTAAGTAAAGATCAAAGCTTAATAAACTGACATCCACATATAAGTTCTTCTGTATTACGAGCTCAACGAAATCGATATTGACAACGCAATCGATTCCGCACGACCATCATCGATTCCAGTCACGGCAGCCCGAGCGATATTGGTGCTGGGCTGACCGCTTATGGAATGGACGGCGGCTCAGCTACGAGGGATGAATGCTGAGTGGAATTACGTGGAATAGGACGTAATTGTTTCCCTTCCACTGAGGAATAATAGTAGATTATACACCAAGGGCAGAAAGCAGGGTCTTGCGGCACGGGCGGCTTTTAGGATTCTGTGTATAGCCATGCACTCTTAGAGTTATGTAGAGCCCTGAGTGAGGAGTTCAAGCCGCCCAAAACTAAGACAACTTTATCCCAGAGGTGAATACTCTACTTTTCACACCATATGTAAGACAATAGATAAATAACAGTAGGCAATTACAGCCTCTGATTCAACAATCTCTGGAGCCAAAAAAATTTCTTGTCAACGTAAAAATAAAATTTGGAACTGTTAAAACTAAATAAGACGCTAGCGATCGGTGGTTTAGTTTAGCGACGGAGTACATCTGTACTCTGTACAGCTTTGAAGTCCATGAAGACCACATCGCGGGCGGTGTGGACCGATCATTGTTCTGTTGTGGCGACAGACGACGGATGCAAGCCGAGCGGACCTTACGTACGTAGGTACGTGTTAAACCTGGCATTGGGGCGTAATTTATATCATTCTTTTTATCATGTACCTACTAGTGGACCCGATGCGACTTCGTTCGGTACATCTACTTTACCCCTATCAACCCTTTTACTTGCTTGTAAACCTTTCTTTTGAATCACTCTATCTATTGTTGTAAACCGCATTAAAATTCGTTACATAGTCTCTTTTGCTTTGAAAACATTAGTCGCCTTGTACGACACCCACGAGTGTAAGGGGTTGGTGCTATTCTACTCTGCCGGACACCACACGGCTAAGCGTACATACACGGCGGGAAGCGACTTTGTTTTATACTATGTACAATATACATACAAGATTTAGAAAGTTCAGAATAAAATCGGAATTACAAGTGTGAATAAAAGTCATAAGATGTTCTTACCTCCTGCCGAGAAAACATAATAAAATCTCGTAATAAACATATTATGCGAGTCGGACGTAACTTCTTGCTCTTACTTTCAAGATAAGAGGATTTAATGTAAGAACTAAAACAATATTAGTATTGGTTGTAAGATAAAGAAACGCAAGTCAAGCTACTTTACAATAATGTTTCGTTAACCTCTGCATTAGTGTATATTTTTAGTATTTCAGATGGTACCTACCTAGGTATTAATTAGTATATTTTTACTATAACTGTAAATATGTTTTCTGTACCTTAATATTCATAAGTAGTCATATTATACAATACCTTTGCTAAAGAAATAGAATAGAGCACAATAAAAACAAAATTATTTTAAGGAGCCCACACTTTGTCGTTCCAGGTAAACCTTTTGTACAAAAATTACCTGTTTCGTAAACTACGGAACGTCGTTTTTTTTTACCAAATGCCATTTTAACCGGCAACTCGGGCTCTCGGTAATGTTGGAGAACATTTGCCAAATTACTGTATTTTTTCGAGTCCGAAAACCGGTCAAAAAGAGAGAAAATTTCACCGGTAACACATTCTCTGCATTATCCAATATTCCGAGTGGCATGAGTCGTATCGTGCCTAATTGAAACCTAGTACAACCAAGTAAAATCTAAGTAATTTATAAATAATCACTATTATTACTATCTTTGATTTATGTGATAGAGACAATCCTCAATCCAATCATACCTAAATAGGTTAGGTAGGTATATATAGGTAGGTAATAATCACAGGACTACGTGCTACAGGGCCTTTCTAGATCGATAAGAGTAGGTACATATATCATCATTGGCCTTAGACATCTATTGTACATGATTTAGACAGCGTCATCATTAGGGGCGGCAACGCGTGGGTGATGCCCCTGGTATTGCAAACGTCCATAGGCTGCGGTGACTGCTTACCATCAGGCAGGCCGCAAGCTTGTTTGCCACCTTAGTGCTATAAAAAAAAAAGGGGTTTGTGTACGACAATTTCTCTGACAGCTGTAGAACCCAACATGGGAAAGACCAATTCGATTACACAGTAAGCAGACATGAGAATGCGCCAATAAAGATGGTAAGATGTTGTACGCGCTCTCGTGCCGTTTCGCGCGTCTGTCGGCTAGATCTACAGAATACTTTACCGTAACCGTATGTCACAGAAATCTAAATTATTATTTAGATTAGGCTAAGGGCCATATCTCATTTAAATAAATAAGTACTTACACGAAAAGAATGTTAATATTTTCTGGATAATTTTAATAGATAATTGAATTCAGCACCTAACTGTGTTTTTTAGTCTAGTTAGGTATTTTAAGTTAATTTTCAAAGCGATAAATTAAGTTACTTTCAAATTCTGATTATGCTGCACAGTGTTTATTATATTAATGTATACACTTCGTTATCATTCTTCGTGAGTAGGTATGTTGTAATCATGAACGGGTAAACAAACTAGGTGACAAATATAATTAAAATTTATTTTTGACATTTATAACAAATTGCACTTCCTGATTTTATTTCTGCACTAATAGTTTACCAACTTAACGTAATTGTATCGGAAAGTGATCGTTTCCGGTTGAAATATTGAATTTTGATATTTTTTTATTGTAGAGGTAGAGGATGGAAGATTAATCAGTCTACTCTACATGAAACACTGTTACATTAATAGACATTGACTTAGACTTTAGACATAAACATTATTTATTTTGACATCATAATACTTACATTGAATAAGTTACAATTCTAAATCTAAATTCATCTTATGTCTATTTAAAACCTACTTAAAGAAAGCTATACGAATATGGAGTAATACGATGTCAAAAAGGACCCCGACTCAGCATTAGCTGCAGCTGAGCGATGCAGCTCTGGTTTTCAGCGGGACCTTACAACACGTCTTATAACTAATAACTATCTTATAAAAATCTCTACCATATTGTGTTACAAAAACTGAAAGTAAATTGGCCGCTATAAATATTAACTAATTAAACTGTACATGAAACTTAGGTGTACATTAAAATTACTTACCTAGAGACTGGTTTAGTGCAAACATAATATACATAGACTTTTAAACTATATTATCTACCTACGTTAATAGCCATCCGTAGGTAGATAATATACTCGTAACGAAACTGTTATTAAAATAAGAAAATAATATAACCCTAGTATTTTTAAGTTTTTAATATTGTAGTGCCCGTCAGGGTCATAATTGTAAATTACTTTTATGAAGCAATAAACATTTGAGTATTGAGTAAACCACAATAAGCAAAATGTTATTTTGATTAACCGCAGACTTCCGACCAATTCGTTTGAAACGGCATGACGCTACAATGTAACAGAAAAATGTTTTTAAATGCGAAGTAAATCGTTTAATAATATACGCAGTTGATAATAACTGGTTTTTTAAAAGTCATTGCTGTTTGCGGCCTGTGTTACGCTCGAAACCTTGCTCGAAAGAAAGCATAAGTACTTGCACATAAGTATTTAGGTACATAATCAGGCACGGGAAGGAGAGGCCGGCCCAAGAAGCGATTACTGGACGTCGTTAAGAGTGACATGCGTGTCAATGGACTCACCGCTATGGATGACGAAGACCGAGCAAATTGGACTAAGAAAAGCAGGAAGGCGGACCCCGGCCCCCCGAGTCTTACCCGGGAGCTCAATCGGGATTAAGCACCAAGATGATGATCATGATAATGACTTAGGTACTTAATCAAATTACAATTGCGTGCAAGGTAGTAGTAGTCAAAATTTGAAAATAAAATGCATCGAAATGGTAGACAACATTTAAAACTTATAGAATCTGTCGAAATTGATATCAACAACAACAACATCAGCCCGAAACAGTACCCTGCTGGACTAAGCCTCCACATAAGTGGTGGGTTTTGCCATAATTTGCACGCTTGTCTGCCAGGTGTCAAAAACAAACAAAAAAAACGGTGCTGCCCGTTTTCTAGTATTATGTGGTTCCAGGCTGCCTCTAGTCGTACCATTCCACACGGTAAAGACAGAGATGCAGTTTAAACTGTGAATAATAATAATATTATGTATGGTAATTGCCGTTACGTTACAATAGGTGAATGGGGTCGATGATAGTACCCTTATTAGATATTCGTTTTAAAGGGTATTTTATCGGTTCCTGTTTACTTACACTTAACACCAAGAGCCCGTAATCTCCTCCAAGTAGTGAGGGCAGTATGTCAGTCAACATTATTTTGGGCGTGTTGGAGATCTCAGCATTGAAAATTCATCGTTATTGCCCAGTAGGCACGTGTTTAAGTGTATAGTAATATAAATTAAAGGGCTTGGTGCTTCCGGACACTACACGGCAACACCTCCTTCACACTGGCCCTTAGATATCCAAGCACTACAGTTCCTTTAGGAAAAACGTTCCCTATTGTACTTAATTATCTACTTCTTAGTTGCTACTGTTTTGCAGAAAGACATTTTCACACAGTCACATTAGGGGCGTCGAGGAATTACGTGAGTGGAAAGTTTAAGACCATAGTGGCCAAAAATCAGGCTAAGTCACATAAATATAACGTAGGATAGGGGAAGCTCCGCGGCCAACTCACATACCTACATTTTCATACATAGGGTTGTCTTGAAAAGAAGAGTATGTGCTAGGGTTCCAGTGCTCCATGGGGTGGGAATTTGGGGAACCGTGGCTTTGGCATTGGAGGGACATTTGCCTTTTTGCTGCCACAGTAACGTGTTATAGAGGTGTGCAAGCATTGGCGATACTCTCGCTGTTGCTAATGTCTATAGGCAGTGGTGACCACTTTCCGCTCGCCTGTTTGCCTACCGTATGACATAAAAAAAGTAACAGAGATCATCCGTATTAATCTCATCAAAACACTCCAAGAGATTGCTAAAACAAGTAAAAAACCCCAAATAATTAATGGGATTCCTCTAATCTTCCTTCAAATCAGATCTGTTCCGGAATTAGCTCGTGGCAATTGTACACGCGGTCTTTATCCGTATCATTAGTCATACTTGCCACGCCACCGAACCACCGACTGCAATAAATCCAATGCAAGTTTGGCGCCAAACTCCTGCGCAAGTAAATGGCGCGCGTCGGGTGACTCGGTGGCGCTTTGGCGGGGGCCCGCTTACAAATCGGACAGAAACTCGTACGCATCGTGCTCGCATAGTCACCGCGTAGCCACCGGACAGAAAACGTGTAGCCATGACGCGGTGCAAAAAGAGACGGCGGTTACTATGCGGGCAGTGAACATTTGTTTATAAAAAAAAAATCATCACAGCCCGTAACAGTCCACTGCAGGATTTAGGGCCTCTCCCGCGAAAGGGGAGGTTATATAAAAAAAAAATGCTTTCTGTTATTAGTATAGAAACCAAAATTGCATATAAATATTTACGGGACATACCGTACAGAAACCGTGTACGTCTGTATCGACTCTTAATGTTTGAGATATTGGCCCCGGAATAGGAACGTGTTTGAAGTATATATTTTAAAGATATTTGGACGATATAACAGGAGTTGCTGATGCGATGTAAAAATATGGAGGTGAAGTTAACTCTTAGGAAAAATATGTTCATTCCTGAAATGGTATGTTCCCAGATCACTAATATTTGTCTTTTGATTGAAAAGAGGTGCGTCCAAATCTCGCGAACGCATTCTTTCAAAGATTTCCAATTCTAGTTGGTCCTATTTAGGTTTGGTTCATTATTACCACTTCATATATTAGATCAGATTACTGAGAAACTATAAAAAATTGATATTCTGATGTCCAACAAATTAAACAAGGTAAGAGAAACAAAAAAGAATTAAGTTGGACCTTCTACGCTCTGATTGTTTTAAACACCGCAACGTGCAATTACTAATTGACTATATTATGTAGGTACCTACTATCGTAAGTAGCGCTAACAAATGTGGCAATGACAGCACGACGAAATATTTCACCACAACTTTTTATTTTCATCGCCCCCATTCGTAAAGATGACTAAACCCTCTGCACGTTTGTAAACTCAAAATTACTCTGCAGCGGGAGGGAGCTCTCTCTCGAGCAAATATTCAATTTCGCAATTATTTGTACCTACTGCTACTTTCTTACATTAAAGGGAATTGAGTGTTGCAAATGTATGTTTGATCAGAACCACAAATAATACAATATTATACTCAGAACATATCTGTCGACGAAACTTTTATCAGACGGCCATACCCATATAGCCGCATTTTATCGGCGCCAATATATGGTTATTATATCCTGATACCTATTGATAATTTAGAAATCATTGATAAGACGATATGACAACGATTCAAGTACCCTCAATGTTAAAGTGGTTAAACTGCAAGTTAATTTGTTAAATAGTAACCAGGTTGTTAATATTCATCATTGTCGTCAAAGAAAATATGGATGTATTTTGTGATGAGGGATATCAGTGAACGAGAGGTGAGCGTAGATATGACATCGGATAGGGATGGATGGAGAAGAAAACACACTGTGCGGACCCCAAATGAATGGGATAAGGGCATGCAAATGATTTAATGAACCAGGTTTTTATTGTCAAGATAAGCAGCTAAATAAAAAAGTACCTTTGTAGTCACTTTGGATGATATTCTAAATGAAAGTCAAAAGAAAGGTAAGTAAATGTGTGATTGATCACACGACAGGAGTGCTGATAATAGATAATTGATTGATTGGAAAAGGGACCTATCTAAATCCATTAAATACTTTCCTAACAAATTCAGGCAATTACGAAACAAAGGCGTTAATGTCCCTGTTGTGCTCTCACGCACGAGGGCCCAGGGTCAGCCTTGACCATGATAAAGGATTTGGCAAATCAAATAATTACACTGTAAGAGCATTGGTTAGCATATAACTACTGTACATAACTCAGAAAAAAGTCATTGGTAATGGCCGCAGTGGGATTCGAACCCGGTAGCTTTCGCTTACGCGTTGAATACCATAACCACTCGGCCAACGACGTTCCTACCGCGGGAACCATGTATATCGCAGTATACCTATCAGCCTATCAGAACCAGATCAAGGACTAACACTGTGCAATCACCCAACACGACTATGCTGGAAATCCATTAGTCGCCAGTGTCACTCACCAGCCGTGATAGGTGCAGATGTGGTTTTAATTCCAGCCTACCTCAGTCAAGGTTGCCTTTGAGGCTTGCCGGATTGCTTTGCCAACCTCTGACAAGTTGCTCTTGTCTGTCAAACTAGTCGGCCGGATGGCGTGACACTAAATGTCAACCGCGACATGACAAGATCATGCGCGAGTCTAACCATGCGGCAACTGATTTAGATTTATATATTGCAAACTTTGTTTTGAAATGTACTGTAACGGAAACTGTGTAAGCTTATCAAACAATAGACATGTATTATTTTGAGAAAGAATGGTTTTTGTGTATTTAAGTATTTTTTGTAATTAATAGATTTTTGGATACATTTAGATTTATAGGGTTGTAAGTTAATTTAATTTAAATTAGTTGATACATAAGTAAGTTTATAAAAAATATATAAAATTGGTTAATTAATATAAGAGACAAATCATATTAATGATTAGCTATTTTGGGTTGCTAGTAAAGAGTTAAATTTAATTTGCCATTGTTTATCAAATCCAAAATGTAAAATTATTCAAAGTGTTTATCGAGGACAATAACATTCATGATATTGACCCGTATTATAAAATTGCAAACGTTCAGCAGGTGGTTGAAACTTGTTTGCAGCAACATTGTCAGTGTAACTGGCAACGAAGAATATGTTTTGTGACAAATATAGCCAGCCCTAATGGCTACCATACGTCGCTTTAGTTAACTGTAATAATAGTAAAAAGCTTTAACTCACCTTCGCAGAGAGTGGAGATTCAATTTCAAACACTCACACAATTGGGAATACTTAAAAGTTAATCGTAAATTAGATGGACCAAAAGCATTCTAAATTTCTAAGTAAAAACTGAACTTTTGTCGGATTTGGCTTTTTGATACAGTTGAATGTGGTAGGCCACGGACCACTGCTATCCAGGTATTTATTTCTGCACTTATAGCGTTATGTTCCAATTACAAATTCGGAAACAGTCGTTTAAGGATGTACTTTTTTCACGCCAATCTATAAAAAAATTAAAAATTATTTTATTATACAGCAATTTCCATTATATTTTCATTACAGCTGTAACAAAAATAAATTGTTAATCATTATGCAACACTTTTATTTTTTGTCGGGTCGCGGCGATGTCTTTTCGAACTTTCCTAAAAATTTTAACATAAAAATATGAGTATAGATAAAATTGTGTATGCAACTGCATATAATTAGGTAATAAGTCACTCGTGTCAAACTATTATAATTTTATATACCAGTTGCATAAACTACTATTATACTGATAATAATTTCCGAATTTGTAGTAATTATGTACACTTGTCAGTTTCTAAGGTATGAGCTTATTTAGATACCTCTAGTACCTAAGTTAACGGTCTACCCGGTATGACGTGTATCTGTGGTGTTTATATGCTCACTCCTTTTCATTACGACGAATCATATCGCAGTAGGATTGTAGCTCTTCGCTGTTCAGACATAAGGATGGCCTAAAGCGAAATGGAAACCAGGATAGCTTGAGGTGCGTGCGGCAGTGTGTACTCGTACTCTCGTAGACACGTGCATTCCTGCAACGTAACTCCGTAGACACGACCGATGGGAAGGAATTGCCTGATTGTACCACTTAACTTATTGCTTTATTATACGCTGTCGCCTCTTTTATGATTACCACGAAGACCGGTTAGCGGGAAACCGTTGGGTAATGTAAGAATTGTCGGCCGCACAATGGGCCAGTCGTAATGCCGATGCTGGAGTTCAAATGCAGTTTTTATACGCGACACACGGATGTTGATGTGATTTCCATGCTTATTGAATTAAATAAGTGAAGGTGTCTACACTTGGTAAGAGTAGGTATAATGTAGGTTTTAAAAACTAAATTAGTAAACTACAAAGAACAAAAAAGCAATACCATACCGACGTCGCGGCTCTACTGCGCGCGCAGCAAAGATGGCCGGCGAAAGAACCGGGTGTGTGATGAAACGCCATAAGTGCTGCCACATTATTTTACAAGTATCGATCCATTGATTGATCGACAGTTTTCTCGATGTGCTTTCTAGAATGTGATTGATGTCGTTCGTGAATGTGGCTCTCGCGGCTGCGGTCTATTTATGTCGCGGTGTGAAGTATTTTCGATATAAATAAGCCGATATCTTAGTAATTGACATGAGTACACTTAATAACTACACATTCGGAAATTATTATTACTATAATGTAGTCCGTGGCCTACTTCATTGAACTGTATCAACAAGCTAAATTCGACGTAAAGGAAGACCAAATCAAGAAAAAATCAGTTTTTATTTAGAAATTTAGAATTCTTTTGGTCCATCTAATTCAAGATTAACTTTTAACTCTTTCCAATTGTGTGAGTTTTGAAATTGAAAGCGTACGAAGATATGCTCGTTGAAGCTTTTTACTATGGTTAACTAAAGTGACGTAGCCGTTAGGGCTGGCTATATTTGTCACAAATAGTATTCTTCATTGCCAGTTACACTGACAATGTCTGTAAACAAGTTTTCCCACCAGCTAAAGGTTTGCAATTTTATCATAGGAGTATCAATATCATGAACACCTATTATTGTCCTCGATAAACACTTATCTCGGATATTTTGATGACTAATTTTACATTAAGGATTTGGTAAACAATGGTTAATTATAATAAAAATAATGATATCTTTATCCTACTAGCCATCCAAGACTATATTTCCAAAAAGCCAAATTAGCTACGAATCGTTACCAATGAGTTATTTTATTTTATTTATTTAGAAAACCAACAGCGCTAGATATGTAAATTTACCAACTTTCATACTCCGTATCGTAGTTTATCTTTATCATTAACTTCATAAAAACGCAATAAAAAATTTCATCAAGAAGATAAGCGGTTGAAACCTAATTTGCATAGGTGCTATCTAGGCGACGTAATCCCGGTTCTATCACCTGCACGTTGGTTCATTCGTGCGTTATATTTTTAAACTCCATTCTAAGATCCATCAAAGTTATAGCTGTGATTATAGGTAGCAAGCTCAATTAAATTAACAAGCTATTACAGCTGCTAATCCAGGGAGAGATTCAAGACAAGGAGAACAACATCGTGGCTTAAATATCTGAGCCAATGGTTACAAGAAAGCACTCGGTCACTTTTCAGGGCTACTGTTTCCATAATGATTGCCAAACTGCGTTAGCGGACGGCACCCCAAGAAGATTAAGAATAAATTAACAAGATAGTAGTAGACATACTTTAAGATTTTTGTAGTTGTTCACTACACTAAATTTAAATGAAGATCTATTGATAGTATAAAACAAAGTCGCTTCCCGTCGTCTGTCCCTATGTACCTATCTATGTAAGATTATATCATTTAAATACACAACAGATTTTCAACAATAGATAGAGTGATTCAAGAGGAGGTTTATGAACAAGAAAAAAAGGGTAGGTAGGTGTACGCGCGCCGGGTCCACTAGTAAAAGATAAGACAAACCTTTAATAGGCTTATGCTTTCATGTTTATCCTTGCGTTTTTATCTCATCAAAAATACAGAAGAACAATAAATATAGGTCGTTTTGGACTAAAACGAAACACGAAGTACCTAGAGACAAAAAAGGCACGCAAACACGCTAGCATCTATGGAGAATCGAACACTTCAATCACAATCAATCTCTTAAACGCGCAATTTCCGCTCTTTACGTTTTTACTCTGTGCGTTTAAGTGTCCGCCAGTATGCGCACACGCACATTGCAGCTGTCAACGCGGAGTGATGTGGCCGGGAACACGACAGCAGTGTGGCACAATATGTCGTGGTTACCACGTCACAGACCACGGAGCGGAGTGTTCATCTGTGAGATGGTAACGGGTGACACCGTTAAGCTCGGGAATCTGGGGTGCGGTTTTAGGTGCTACGGTGTATTATTTAGCGAAATAGGTACCATTTGAAAAATATGAAAATGTTAATAAGTTAATGTTCAAGTTTAGTTACCAAATTTAGAAGGAAAAACTAATTTGCCTTCCATTTTTCTAGTTCGTTGTCTTTGTGTTGGGAGGAAAGTGGCGCCAGTTTTAGACAAACTGTACTTTTAAAGGTTAAAGGAATACTCTAATTATAAGCTATGGAACTCAAAGAAAACACTGTATTTCGATCTGTAACGTATCATTTCCGCTCCGCGAACCATGAAGGATCCAAAAAGTGAAATAGGTAATTTGTTTTAAATAGGTACGAGATTGATTAGCACTGAACTTCTCTGAGCCTCTATAAAATACATCGTCTCGGAGTTGCTTAACAGTCTGTGATCTGTAATGAGCTGTACAAAAGTATTAGGTCCCCGCAATGGAGATCGGGGCGGACGTGCATCGTCCAACAAGATTACAACCATGAAATGCGATAAAAGCCGCCGATGTAAATGGAATAAAGCGGGTAATGACCAACGTGTGGTCGAAGCCGAGCGCGTTTATTGAGATCGACTCGGTCTTTGTCGGACCACTATCCAGGGAAATTACTATTGCCCATAATATAGGTTGTAGCCTATAAGAAGGATCCTTCAATAGTTAAAAATAAATATAAAAAAGCACACAGGCCAATTCCGTAGGGATGATTGCCCTATTATAGTGTCTTGACTTTTTTGCCGTGATATTGTTGCGTATTTTTTAAACTTTTATTGTTATTTTTAGTGTGTGGAGATGTTATTCGTTGAGTTGTGAAGTAAATGTCAGGTTTTTAACCATGATTTTTTACTTATTTTTTACTCTTTAACTACGTTTTTAACACGCTTTTATTAGTAAGATAAACAAGGATATAATTCTATAGTAGTAGCAATAGTTAACGATAAATGGTTAAAAATATTCTTCCACGCGTTAGATGATGGATGTCCAATGGATGAGGTAACACGGGACACGCTGCCAGCTCTTTAATTATCTGACTAACGAGATAAAGAATGCCTTTTTTTAGGTCGCTGGGTTAGTTTGCTATACGAGTACTCATTTTAGAATACTGGGTATATACCTACATAGTAAATATTTAAGAAAGTCGACAATTGTAATCGCTTAAAAAAAATTATTTTATAGTTTTTTGTACACATGCTACTTGTTGCACAAAACATACACGATATATCACAGAGTTAAACGACATACCTAATAAATGTGAGAATATCTTCCGATGGTCTAAAACGATTAACTAATTTTCACAGTCTCAATGACAGAGAGTTTGCGAATACCCTTAATGAGGAACCGAGTACCAAATCGCTTGTTGCGAAATTGCCCATCTATCTACCTGCTTGAATTAAGCATGAAGACCTATAATCTTCCACGATCTGATTTCACGGTGCTAAATACAATTTTCTATTCAATTATGGCCTCTAATTGCGAATAATAAAGCGCGAGTTCCGACCGAAACTCATTTGATAACACGTTGAACCCAAGACCTCTCTATTGAACAATTAAACCAGTAAACTGTACTACGTTGACCGCATGCAAACGATTTTGATCAACTTCAATGCACATTGACCGTTATGTTTATACGAGTCAGAAGGTCTTCTTTGACATGCGTCAATGGATAGAGAGCCTATTGTAAATGACTCTAGTGGATTGTCCCCGGTGAACTGTCGTTTGTCGACCTATTTCAAGTCCAGGAACAAAACAAATGTTTGTCTTATTGTGCGAGGTATTGTTGGAATTACAATACTCATTGAAGATTTATTCTGCTGCGGTTGGATAACGCTAATAAATAACATTAATAAAATAAAAGACAATACATATACCTAGTGAATTCTGATTGTGTCCTGAACATAAGACCTTAGGCCGTCACTAAGTCCGTGTTTCTGCTAGGTAACGAATTCAGCCAATACCTACAGCATAATAATATATTATATGTTCATACTAATCGGGTAACAGAAGGTACCCACTTCGTGGAGAGGACAGCATTTTCGGACGAGTAACGCCGCACATTCATCATCACAGCCCATAACAGTCCACTGCAGGACTTAGGGCCTCTCCGACATAAAGGGAGGTTATTGCCATAATCTCCACGCTTGGCAGGCGGGTTGGAGATCGCAGTGTTATAATATAACAATGGAAAATGCTGCTGCCCATTTTCCAGTCTACGGAGGCGCTTAGATATTTTGCCTCGAAAACATTAGTCGCCTTGTACGACACCCACGAGTGTAAGGGGTTGGTGCTATTCTACTCTGCCGGACACTATACGGCCGATATACCCGCACCGAATAGCTGCACATTCACTGCTGCATTATTAATTCTTTGGCGTGGAGTTAGCGGATTTACTTCGTCAGTGGTGGTCAAGTCTCGCAGCCATAGAGCACCATAGGAGTAATTGTTACTTGGCTCTTGTATTGCTTGTATTCTTGTAGAGCTTGATAAAGATTTTAGGGTCATACGTGGCTGCCGTGAGCTCCCGCCATTTGGCAAAACTGCAGAGACATTCGGGACTATAGGAGCAAAATATAGGAGAGGATACCTCCGGACTCGAAAAGCTCGAATTAAACTGGTGGTGTATATTTTTTATAAAAAAGGATCGTAAACAGTAACAACTGGTCCACAATGACCTTTGCACGAAATCCAGAACTTTATATGATAATAATAAAGATATAATTTTATTTGAAAATAAAATTTATAATTTGCGATTTATTGCGACGTGAGAGTCGACAATCGTAAACAAACTTTAAATTTTTGAGTCAGTAAAATGACATCAGCTGTACCCACAGCACGTGATAAATTGGCGCGTGACAGGAAAAGAAAACTGAACAAATTGCCACTAGATGTGGTAATATTATTATTATTTGTTAAGTGGGCTTTTCAAGGCTAAACGTCCTAGTATCACTGCGACCATTACTGATCTATTGTGATCGCCTCTAGCTTACAGTTCAGTGCTGATCCCTACAGCTTCTATGAACTGTAAAAGGCTCTTAGCACTGATATCGTGCACCTCATCCGGTAGTAGCTGGTATTTACCAAGATGGATGCTACGTTTGCGCATCAGGGCTTCGCACTTGCAAATCAGGTGAAGAGGCGATTCCTCGTCCTCCTTACAGAATCTGCAGTCCTTTGTACTGCTGATCTTCAAGTTAAACATGTGCTTGTTCAGCCCACAGTGACCAGTCAGCGCCCTTACCAGGATCCGCAACTTATTTCTACTGAGTAGTAATCGTTCTTTGGCATGTAGGCCATTGTAGGCCTTGACTAATGCTTTAGAATGGTTTAGGCCTGGCTGCTTCTTCCAATGCTCTAATGATTGCTCTTTGCAATTTGTCCGTAGGGTCAGTTTGACTAGGCTTTTTGGTATTCCACAGAATGGTTCTGGACCATGTGTTGTGGTCACACTACCAGCCTTAGCTAGATCGTCTGCAATTTCGTTGCCGTCGATCCCTTCATGTCCTGGGACCCAACGTAAAATTACTTGGTTTTTCTCACCCAAGGAATTGAGAACATTCACACAGTTTAGCACCAATCTAGAACTCACAGAGTTTGATGATAGGGCTAATAAAGCTGCTTGACTGTCTGAGTGTATATAAATACAATGGTTCACGTAGTGCCTTTGGAGGTTAATATCAGCGCATTCCAAAATTGCGTAAACCTCGGCTTGAAAAATAGAGGCGTGCTTGCCCAGGTTCAGAAATTTCTTAACCCTAGGTCGCTTCCCATATATTCCACTCCCCACGTGATGTCCTGATTTGGATCCATCTGTGTACCAGATCAGGCTCCCTTTTTTCCAGGAAATTTGGCTTTTGAGCCACTCATCCCTGGCTGGGATCTCTACAGTGTAAAGTTTATGGTGTTCACACTTAGGAATCATGGTGTCTGTATGCATACCTAGTATTTTATTGCCCATGATCGTTTCCTGAAAAGACTTCAGAGACTGTGAGAGCCATTTCCCCTCCCCCTGGATGGTTACCCTGTGCATACTGGCCGCCGCCACAATTTGCAAATGCAGATGTAGCGGCGGAAGGTCCAGAATTGCATCCAGGGCCGCTCCCGGGGCGGTTGTCATGGCTCCTGTGACCAAAAGGCACGCCGTTCTCTGTAAGCCGCTCAGTATATTAATCACAGTCTCCTGGTTGGCTTTTGTATGCCACACTATAGAGGCATACGTAATTATGGGTCGTACTATAGATGTGGTAACCAAAATCTGAGCAAAAACGACAGAAGTTACGCAATTTTTTACTTGATGTCGCTGCTACTGACTCGGATCACAGGGTAAGAGGGCAGCCTCCCTGGTGTATCTAGAAACGGTTTAAGCCTTACTGATTCTCAATCCTTAAACAATGACTTAAACATTAGGTATCAGGTACTTCGATATTTCATTCCTCATCATTCATTATAAAATTTAAGCTAACCAAGAAAGCAGGACCCAAAATCTTGCGATAGATAGTGCTGGTAGATACCAGGAGAGTATAAATTGGAGGCGATACGAACGGAATAGCCAACAGCAGGGTCGCTGCATCCGCCGCGCTGTGGGTGCGAGCACGTGCTACCTAACAAACTGGTTTGTGGACCAGCCTCGGATAGCGTTTGACTGCTAACTGTTACTGCGAGCACAGAGAACATCTGTATCTATCGGCTTATACTTGTGTGTGTTTGTGATTAGTAGAGTTTATGTTGCGTTTTAGAAGGGTTTGGAATAGAACAGGGAATCTCTGGAAATCAGACATCGGAAATTAATTACGAATTATATCGTTGTGACTCGCTCTAACTGTAAGTATACATTAGTAAAAACAGAGTCAAAATAGACCGAACAAAGAAACCTTACTTCTTTCAACTTTACTTACTAGCTCAAAGTACAAATGTAATACTCAAATGAAATTCGATTAACGCCTAATCGTTTTCTCAAATCCCGAAGAATACTCAAATAAGCAGGAATATTTCTTAAACGGCTTAGGTATCTAACTACTGTCCTTTGATCCCGAGTCGTGGTAGATTCCCACTGTTATTGTCTCGAAGCTTTTTCAAAACACCGCCTATTTATTCCCCGACTTTCATCCTATACGAAGTCCATTAGTTTTATCGGCGAGATAAAGTGTCTATTCATTGCTCTCAGGATAAGGTGGTGAGGTAATCATTCCTCGAGTGTAGAGCTCTGTACCGTACCGGATATTACTAATGAAACATGTTTTTGGGTAGAGGTGATTTGTTAGTTTACGTACGTTTTCCTTGTGTCAATGCTGTTCTGTCCATTTGACTGTATCCTTTGACGTTGCGTTTATCAGCATTTTTGGTATACAAGAACGCTAGTCTCATTATGGAGTTTATGATTGTACAGTCACTTAGGAAGTTAGAACGAATTTTGTTCAAAGTCCAATAACTAGCATTGTCCATTAGCTACAAATTAAACTATGGCGTTATTCGGAGAATACATTTGTAAGAAACTACGAATCTAACCTACCCATACAGGAAACCACAATTCATTCGACTGACCTACACCTGAAAACGGTATTCGCATAATTAAGTCACTGTATCGATAGGTAATTTTAATAATGATACATCAACTTTGCTGCGTTTAGTTCTATATATATTATAATTTCAACTTCCCACAGGCTGGGCCGTTCTGAGGGACAGTACAGAACACAGCGATGGACCTACCCAAAACCAGTTTAAAAGGAGCTGACATTTGCTATGCGCATCTATAGAGACGCTAGCTCATCTACTGGATTGTGGGTAGGTCGACTGATGACTGTACTTACTTGATCTTGACACGGTTCTTAGTGCGGAAGAATCTGCGTGTGTGTGCAACTATATAGCCCCGTTGTGGCCGCCTGTTCCAGTATCTAGGAATGCATATTGCATGCTATTGTTGTTTGCTCTACGCAGATATGTAATCTGACCTAGACACCTGAGTACATACGATAAAATTTAAAATCAACTTGGCGTTAATGTTCCGGTTATACGCTCGCGCACGAGGGCCCGAGGTCCGGCCTGACCATGATCCAGGATTAGTCAGATATCATCGCGTACCATCAAGTGGAGCGACTGCCATCTGACCTCCGTGACACTACTGCTAGGGGAACCTGGCCAGATTGGATCATGGTTACACGTTCAATCGCGTAAATGTGTAGGTTTTATTACGATGTTTTCCCTCATTGCAAGAGCATCGGTTAGTTTCACGTGACGTAACAGGTTGACACGAGAGTCTAGCGCAGAGTCGAGTGTCGAGTCGCGAACTTTTCTTAGCTACCATCTTTTTACGTCTATCGTTGACCTTACATTCTTGACGTTACCGTTCAATACTTAATAAGTGGCATACATAACGAAACCACCGATCAAGAGAACAATGTACGACTAGGGGTATGTTGTGCGGTACGATGCGCACCCGCGATTTATTTGTATGCAGACGGCCACGGTCCATCGTGCACAATCTGTTACATATTAAGTAGGTGTGGAAGAAATCGCCAGTCATGCTGTATGCACTTCCTCGGCCGTCGTTGTAATTAACTTCTGAGGAAGAGGTCGTTGGCATTACGATGTTGTTGGCCTTTGCTCGGTGTAGGGCTTAGAAATTAATATGTTAACTATCGTCTTCGATCGATGCTTCCTGAAGTAAAGCGTAATCATTACCTAATACAAAGTTTATGTTCATCTTTTCTCCTTCCTATTTAGTTCAGTAATTATACTACTTTTAGCCAGTGTTAGTACATATTATTTACTTATTGTTCTAAATTTATTTCTATATCGCTGGGAATCGAGACTTTTTAATAAATAAATATAAATATGCTTGGACAAATTCACACAGCGCCCTAGCCCCAAACACGCACACTAGGACACTTTAGGGCAACCTCGTATATAAACGTGTTTATTATGATTTACGAAATAAGGTTACTTGAAACCACCACAGACAGCGTGGTCCCGCGCAACGCCAGCGCGCAGTTTATCAAACGCACGACAGTTATCTTTATGAATAATAGATGGACACGTTTGGGATTTAATATTTATTATTACGTTTGTATAATACAGCTAACGGTGCGGACGGGCGGACGGCCGGTGCAGTTGTTAGTTGTTTGTTAGGCAATGCCGCTTGATGCAGGAAGGGCATGGGAAAATATCGATTCTCTCGTATCTGTCTTGCGCAAACGCAGCTGCGTTCGAATCCAGCTGGATTCGACCGAATCGAATTCGAGTTTGATCGCGGCTTAAGCCTCTGTATTTTTATTTACATTTCTATTCATTATTTCACCGCGGTCAGTAACCAGACGGTGTGTTTCCATTTTGTGGTACTGCTTCGTGAGTTTTAACAATAAACAGGGACTGATTAAAGCTAACTTAGTGAACATAGGACGTGGCAGCCTTGGCGTGAGAGACATCGCGGAGGCTCACCTGCGTTGGTTTGTCGAGGTCACGGGTTGCATAGTAAAGCCTCAGGGAATCAAGAAAGAGGTCGCGGGAGGCCCAAGAAACGTTTTGATATCGCAGAGTCTTAAGCGAGAGGCAGCAGCTTATGACGTGAGGATGCTGAACATCGAGCGAACAAGAGGTAGAGCAGACCCTGGCAGAAGCCGTGACAATGATGACTTTCCTGCGTTAGCTTTTTATATAAATCGGATCGTACTCGTAGATCGCATGCGCGATTGTCAATTAGGACATTTATGAAAAGCATGAAACTTGGTTGGGATTGTTTTGAATGTCACTTGGAGAATAAACGGGTGGTAAGTTTAAAATATTGTGGTCCACACTGAGAAAGTCGCGGGCAGAAGCTTCTTGTAAATACCTCCATATATTATTGACAAAGAGCTGACGAAAAAATATAATTCGGAGCCGAAAGCTGAGTGATTGAATTGAATATGCATGAAACTTGCCGCTGAGCAAGTAAGTGTTAAGTAATCTATTAACTTGATGTCTAGACCGTGTTCAGAACAAATTAAAACGCTCGACGAAGCGTAGACTTTCTCCTACAGAAAGAAATGTCTATAATTGCACTGAAGTTATGTGAAAGTAGGACTCAGTTAGTTAGGAACACTTGTTGGGCTTTGCTTGTCATTTTGTTTAGGATCCAGGTAATTATGGTCGCTTAAGTCGAATAAGGTACCTAATCACTCCTTTCTAGCCTTGGAGAGTTGGTATTAATAATTACCTGCATTTAACTTCAAATCTCGCTTCGTCTAAGAACTTAATATGGAGAAAACAGATATTTAATAATCACGTTTCGGTTTGGAATAAATTATAAGTTGATTTGGAAGATTCTGTGATAAGGACTGTTTAAAAGAGTTGCGAATATTTAGTTTGCTGTAAAGTTAATAATAATATATTGACATACCGTCATGAGGTGATAATGACAAACTATAAAATATAACTTAGGTAAATACATATGAAATTGTCATATACCTAAGTAAGTCGCGTATCTAAGCGTAATTTGCATTCGAACACCAAAAAACGTCTTGAAAACAGAGAGTATAACTCGAGTATAGGTACCTACAAGACCGCTTACAAATACATAAATAGATTCTAATCTCAAAGCAACATTATCAATAAAACGTCCAAGGTGACAGAAGTATCGATATCTGATTCCATCGCTGCATTTTCTAGAACTATCGATAGGTACCTTGAAATGCCTTGGAAGGAACAAACAGTTGTTACCTTGGTCTTGATACCAGAAACAACGGGAAGTCGGCTCCGTCGCCTCTTACGATGACTCATGACGTCATCAAATATGAGACTCAGTTTCTTACCACCCATACTATAGGTCGTACAAATTAGCAACAACCGAAATAATAGTATGAACACAAATATACTATTCATCTCCCTCCACCGCGTCGGACCTAATCCGGGGTAGTGCGTGTCTTCAAGAACCTAACTATGGGTACAGTGTATACCTATGTCATAATCGAATCAGACCTATTTAGTCCTCTTGAAACCTCCTCTAAACTAAAAACAGTTTCCTAACACCTACTAGTATATCTATGTGCCTATAGATAGAGCATAAAAACTTAATTGTTTGCACTGAAACTACACAATCCGAGAACTAAAACTGTCAAACTGTCACTGCGTCCCATGACCGTTACAACGTACTGCATCCTTTACTTTTCATAATGTATTTAACGCTGATAAACTGTCACAGTGTCCTCTATCTTTCGTACTTGCAACAATGAACTGCAAGTATCAATATTTAAGGCCACCGTTGAACCCGCATACCGGCCGCTCACTAGCATTATTCAATGTTTCAAAACACAGAATGTAACTCCGCTATTATGCGCCGTGATGCGGTGATGGTAATCACCAACCGCTGTAACTAGTTACCCTGCCCGCGGCGCGTGAGGAACGGCATGACTGAACATTTCGATGGTATCTCTCGCAGTCAGGCCTATGTTACGCGTGAAAGTACGTAAACGATGATGTCCTGAAGTGCTTACAGCGAGTGAAGTAGCGAAGTTTTGACCCTCCACTAAGGCACTTAAGCCCCAAAGTAAGCAAAGCTTGTGTTATGAGTGCTAGATAACTGATAAACTACTTTTATACTTTTTTTTAATACATACTTATTATACCCAGACCCGTAACAGAAATTAAAATTCATTATTTCAATTTCTGCCCGGCCGGGAATCGAACCCGGGACCTCTTGCGTGGCTGACCGGCATGTTGACCACTGAACCACTCAGGTCGTCAAAATTTTAGTCACATAATAACTCATACGTCAGATGTTTTATCTGAGGATTGAATAATCGGCCCTACGTCCACTAAGTCGGAGTCTCTTCAATATTTCGTACTTGCCTCTTTTTCGGAGCCTTCCTTTCGAAACTCCCCGACCTCAATAACAAAAAGAACGAAACGCTCGATGCGCAATTAACATTCCACCTCATAATGCACCTACTTGGTTTATTTTTTTATAAACCGTTTTAACATCGGGCACGTACCGAATCCGAGTCGATCCTAATGGCTGATGACGGGACGTCTCTAGAAAAAAAAAAGATTACAGCCAGGCTCCCGCAGGCACCGGGCGCCTTTGCCTTTTCTAAAAAAGCAATCGCTCGTGAGCTAAACTTGTAGCCTCATATTTTTTTAATTTTCCTGGAAGAAGGCACACAAAGAGTTGAGGCAGCTGCCCGCACAGCTGTATGGGAGCGAGCACAACGCGTACAAAGTTTTTAATGTCACATCACCTGGCTTCAGTAAACATTATTGCATTATTCCAGTTGGTGATAAATTACTTTGTAATGACTGTAAAGGCTACATTGGTACCTAAAACATTATAAAGATTTGTTGCTCATCCATAGCTCACGATAACATGGTATGTGGAACAACTGTTTACCTACCTACGCAAATAGGTACATCAAAGAGACCGATATTTTCAAATGAAGTGGTACATTAAATGAATCATCTATATTTTCGATGACTAACATACCTCTACAACTAGTTTTACTAAACAATTTTTATTTATGGACTTTGCGGTTTAAATTTTTCTGGGAATTGACACAGACAAAAATACTTAAGTACTTAGAAGTAAGTAAAATACCGCGTTTAGCGTATGACGAGTACCTACATACGTTCCAACACTTCCAACCTTGAATACTGTACTAAAATGAGATGACTATTCTAGCCCTCAGCTTTAGAAGGGATCCAATAACGGTTTTGTATAATACGGATTTTTCTTCGTTTGCTTAGAAGTTTGGACACGAGAAATTTCTTTACACACCCTAACACCCAAGGTTAGGGCAGAGAAGAAAGAAGAAAGAGTACTTAGGGCGACCCTGTGGTCGGACGGCCCAGGTATAGCTGGAAGGACAAAATGGAAAGAGCGGACTGAGCCAGGAGGTGACATAGAATGTAAGTAAGTATTGTAACCCTATGACTATATAGGGCACCACCACAGTGAAACAGAATACTGAACTAAACTAACTATATTTTCATTATAGATAGCTTCAGAAATCGAAATTGTATTCCCTTTACGTAACTTCGTTATGGTATCGTTTACATTTGTAGGTATCACGTACCTTAAAGTCGTAATTATAAACCATCGCTCTAGCATCAGGTTCCACTATTGCACCTAAAACATAGGTACAAGTTTCAAGATTTAGTCAAAAATCGAAGATATAAGTTACCTGGACAATACGCATAAACACGACACCTTAACCTATTGCTTTACCTTGCAGTTGTTAGAATATTTTATATGACTTCATAAGGTGTCTATTCTAGGAAAGCTACTTGTTTACGGTGTTTATGAGACATGACATGTGAGTAAGGTAGGTATAAAAAACTGCTCACTCTGTTATCCTGCCAGTTACTCTATTGAGCATTAGCCACCAGAGCGACAAATCATAATTATTGTATCGTAAAGGAAATAATATGTGAAACAATACTGACATCTCGAAATAGTCATAATTATCCTTGACGCACTGTAGATGGTGATGTCCGAAGTCCAGTAGTTCTGACCCATCCCATATGTAGGTGCTAGCGCGTAGGGGAAACTATTCGCTTTTCGTATGTATTGTCAATGCGTATGTATTACAGTCTAGTTATAAGCGCTCTGTATGACTTTCCAACACTGGGCCAGGCTTAGAGACAGCGACTACATCTCAGTCTCAATGCTGAGGAGTGTGTATCTATCGACGTAGCAACGAAGTTCTTGTCTTCAATGGGATGGGATGGGCGGCCTTCTGATTCAAAAGTCCTGAAGGTTGCGCTCACCGGCATTTCAATTTTTCTAGACATTCTGACACCTGGTTAAACAATCTCTTGGGACTTCGGTCTCTTTGCGCGATTGCACTGAAGTTAGGCGACTTCTTAGTTGGCGCCATGAGATATTCCTCAGCTTTTAGAAGTCCCAACCGTTAACGCCAAGATGAATATTTTTATTTTATCTTAAATCAACTTAAGTGTCGCCTAAAGTTAACCAGGCTAAGTCATCAGGCAGGTTAAGTCTCATGACTTAATAAATGCTTGTTTATAATGTATTGGGTCTAGATAAACAAGTTTGAGACTTGATAGCGTTGTGTGAATTGTACGAGAGTTCATTATCCAGGTTCCGATACGGCAACCGAATTAGTTTACTAGGGCGAGTGTTCCAAATGCATTCCATCTATTTGTTAATTTGTGACCCCGATTTCGTCAAGCGTGATCTCGGTTTATCGCCGCGATATAGGGCGCAATGTTGCAATGCATCTCTCGAATAAACTTTTAGTTTTTTTTTTTATGTTAACGTCTTTATTATTGTCGATGTTATACGTTGCTTCATTGTCGGTGGCCGGCAGCTTGTTTTAACGAGCGACATGTTGAGGGCAGGATGATATTCTTATTTTTTTATAATCGGATGGTAAACTATGATAGCGCCGTATTTTAGTTATTTCTAATCTAATAAAATAGGTGAATCGTAAAGTTACGATTGCTTCACACTAGTATTTATTTAAATAAAGTGAAATAAAGTCGCTACCCGTCGTTTGTCCCTATGGACCTTTTAAACTACGCAACGGATTTAAATGCGTTTTCAACAATAGACAGAGTTATTCAAGAGGAAGCTTTGTAAGCAAGAAAGAAAGGGTAAGTGTACGCGAGGTGTAGAAGTCGCGCCGGGTCCACAGGTAAAATATAAATTTAAAAAATACAATAAGTGTAGGTTAGGACCTATATATGTAATGAAGAAGAACTCATAGAAAAATGGCCACCGAACTGCCCACCTAGGTGGTTTGTAGGTACAAACCCCTTCACAACAAAAACAATGCCAACAATATGTATTAGCTAATAAACGTTTAAGTTTTACAACTTGCGACAAAGAACGAAAGCGAGTTCAAACGTGGAGTCATTATTCTTTTTGTTCGCCTCCGAGACAAAATAATATTGCAATGCATGAGGACGGTCCACACCGCATGCAAATACGCCGCCGGAGGGAAAGCAAGCCCGGGCCTTTCACATTAATATGCTCGGGCGCAAATTTCTAGGAAGCCTATGAGTTACTGCATCGGCTGTCATAGGAGCCGTCTATGACGTTTTTATGCGTTCATTGTGTGGGAATTAGGAAGGAATCGTGTAATTGCTGTATAATAGACTCGTTAAGCGCTTTAGCAGCTGTGGGTAGCAGTTGCGGTGTTACCAACCAATATCCGTGAGATTTCCTATTTGCTAGAAAAAGTAATGAGGATTGACGGAGCTTGAAATTAGCAATTATTAATTGCAAGTGGCGTTATGGGCTGCTGATGATGGATATAGGTACCTAGATAGTTAGCTAGCTAGAGCTACCGATTTACATATCCATAAGGGTTGCCTTATGGATACTGTCATAGGTACTAAGATTACCAAGGTGTACCTAAACATATCTAAATAATACAATAGATAATTAACTCGGCCGAGGAGCTTAGTTCTAATTAGGTAGGTATTAATAAATATGGTTTTCCACTGGTGACCCAGAGACTGGTCGAATAGTCTCGAGAGCCGAATGGCACATCATAACGTATAAGAAAAAAATAATACCTAATTTATTCAATTAGGTAGGTACCGTATTTTATTAAATTATATTAAAATCTATATTGGTAAAATTAAGTATAGTACATATCTTCGTAAACTGTTGCATGCATATTACAGGCGGCGGGAAACCGTAGTCTTGTTTATGTATGCTTGAATAATCAAAGAGCTTTTCCTATTTGCTCATTGTTCCACTCAATATCATATTCCTTTATAAAAATTTCCTGTTTTAAATACTTATTTCAACATCCATCCTACATCATATGAAAATTAAGTATCTAAATAAACTTAATTAAATTATAAGGTACGGCTAATACGGATAAGCAAGACTTTATCTTCGACAAATCGCACTGTATAGCTGATTAGGATTGTGATACGAATAGGTATCCGTCTCGGGTTTCTTTGCACGCCACTGCAGGGCTATTAATTTTCAAACAAAACTGCTGAACTGTTTTCTAAGTCACTTCGGAAAGTGATATTCATCATTATTACTATGGAAATAGTACCTACTCATACATATAGCAAAAAATAACAAAGTCGCTAATTTTGTTCTATTGCTTGTTCTAAATACGAGAATGAATTCTAATACAAGGCAGCTCACGACTACACACGAGGATAAAAAATAAGTAGGTACTTATGCATTATCATAACAGTCCACAGCTGGACGTGTACTCCTCCACATCAGCGGAGGGTTTTGTCATAATCACCACGCTTGACAAAACGGGTTGGAGATCGCAGAGTTTAAAATACACATCAGGAAACGATGCTAGCTATGGTAAGATATCGTCTGATTAAAAACATTTTTTTAATTAGGTGAACTCTTACGCTACGTTATCTTATTTGATATTCCTAAGAAAATGTGAAATAAAAGTTATATAGGTGTAGAAACTTCGTATTTGTGAGATCTACAACTTTGAGTGGGCTTGCTGCAACAGCCAGTTTTCTTCCACACGCCATGTGGAGTTGTAGATTACTACCCATAGTTAGCTACAGGTTACTCTCTTCATCATTATCACAACAACTATTGCAACGAATCCATTCACAGTTGTAGATCTTACAAAATACATCATCAGACACACACTAAGATCCAACACCTATATAACTTTTATTTCACGTTTTTTTTGTTTCATGCATCCCCGGTCCTGATTAATGACTGCCTACAATAAGGCTTTCAAATTCAAAAGGTCTTGTATCATTAACTTGTTGTCTAGGATACATTGTGATCCGTTGTGCATATTAAGCAACCATTTTGACCCGACGTGGTGGTATGCCCGGAATCTTATATTGTTTGGGTTCATTATCCTTTCTTTTACAATCGTGAGGGGAATATAGAATGGCTTGGCTTTGCGGATTTGTTGATTCATATTGTAAGGAGGTAAGTGTATTTGACAGGCTTGATGTGTGAGACAACAAGGTGTGCAAGCTAAAACTAATATATTTATGAAGTTAAGCAGACTAATAGCAAACAGACTTTGCTAGAGCCACTTTTTATAAAACACCTACATAACAATGTTAATTTGTTTAAAGCAAGCTAAGGTCCGATTTTGATGGAAAAATAGCTTAGGCCTACTGGAACAGATTTCTTTTAGAGGTAAGTAGTGCCTGTTGTGTCGTAACTAATCTGTACTTTCTATATAACTTATCTTGTGTACAATAAACGGTTAATTAATTTTACGTGGAGGTACATATGTAGTTAATATCTTTCAGCTTAATGTATTAGAATTTATTAGATAACATTTCGGCGTAACAATATCTGAAGACGTGTGTGGAACAAAAATAATATAACTAAGATTTGTTTCTATTCGTCTACAAGAAAATATCGGAAACGAGAAAGCGTATTACATGTACAACGGTTCTGAGTCATTGTTCCCAGTTGTATAGTTTAAAACAAGTTTCTTTTGATAAGACGCATGAAACGTCTGCGACGTGTCATTGACTCCGTTTATGTTTTTAATTCATTATAATATATTTCATTATATATTTCATTAAATTCATTATAGTGCTTGATTAACTTTAACCTACCGGCTAACGCAATATTTGTGACTGGTGATATAGGTACCCAGGTAATGTAGAGGCTGAAATTGATAGTATCAAACGTCTACTCTACACCTGCTATAAGTATTCTACTTATCAGAATAATTCGGGAAATAGTATTGGCATCGCTAGATACTTTTTAACAGCCAACTTTGTTATGAAGCTATTCTGGAATTCCTATTATGGAAGTCATTGCGTGTTATCGCTAAAAGAGACCCTGGCGCCGCCAGTAATTACATGACACATTTCGCCAGTCTCTTTATCTTCGGCAAACGAACGTCGCGTAATCGCACCAATTATCTTAGCAACCAAATCAGGGTCGTTTGCAATAATACCAAATCACCTGCTCGAAACACACAAACAAACATCAACCTTTCTCTTCGTAGGCACCTACAGCTATGTTTATGAATACAACTGATGAAAACTAAGTGCAGGTAATATCAGGAAGCTCACCATTAAATGTGTCGTATGCGGTGGGCTGGTACTCTTCCCGGAACGTGTCCTGCGCGTACGCAGCGATCAGGGAGGTCTTCCCGACCGCGCCGTCACCAACCAAAACACACTTTATTTTCCCCTTCTTCCCACCCTTCACCTTCGTCCTGTCATTGATCTGAAACATCCGATCCAAGGTCCGTTTGGCCTTTTTGTCCCTCACTGTCCAGTCGTTGAGCCGGTCGCAGCAGACGGGGGGGTCGGAGCCGCCGCTGCCGCCGTGCGAGCCGGGCGAGCCTGGCCGCGGCTCGTCCGCCACCTCCGAGTAGTCGTAGTCTTCGTCGCGGTCACGGTCCCGGTCGCGTTCGCGGGCTCGCGGCAGCGGGAACTGGCTCGGGTTGTGCATTCCGAACACGAACGGCCCGTCGCGCTCCGGGAGACGGTTAGAAAACCCGTTTGCCGGCGTCGCAGGCTTTGCGTAGTGGACTGTCGGCGCGCGGTACTGCGACGACAGGTACTCAGCTGACGCGTTCGTGTCGAACTTGAACACCAGCTCAGTGTCCCGCCGGTCCAGGCTCAGGTCGGGGCTCGTCGCCTTCTCGTGGAAGTATGCGACCTTCTCGCGCGAGCGCATCTCCATCATCCTCCGCTCGAGCTCCACGTTGGACGGTTTGAAGTAGGGTGGCCGGTAGCCGTAGGAGTAATCCAAGGGTAGGGCTCGCTGCGCAGGCGGCGGTCTCGGGGGTTCACGCGGCGGCGCCCGCGGCGGCACCACCACCGGCTTCTGCGGCTCGGCGATCAGCGGCCGCCGCCCGGACATATTCGAGCTCCGGTTGAACATGATTCCCTCCAGGCTGGGAGACATCGGCACTGTCACGAGGGTCGGCGCGCGAAGGAGAGACTGTGGCGGCCGGACCGTAAGGCGGGCATCACTCGCGGCGCGGCGGACGGTCGCGGGAGATCGCGTGACGCACGGTGTACGGTGTGCGCGTGCCCTCACTGCGGCCGGCGGAGCGCGACTGGGGCCGCCGGAGGTGGCCTCCCCCCGCGGCGGTGAAATGACCTGTTGCTTTTGATACCTGTTCAGGTACGAACGGCCGTTTGGCGGGCCGCAGCTGCAGTGCGGCGGACAAAGCGTCATGTGGTACTGCGACGGCAAGCGCGGTAACGTGGTACAGCGCCATCCATTCACCGAAACAATGAATGAATCGCAACAACGTGATGTGTTTGCCAAACGCTCTAATAGCTAGCTATTTTATTATTGCTTACCTACTGCCTTCACCTTTGATTTGGTTTACGAATAATAATGGCGTTTTATTAGCAACCTATTCAGGTTTATGATAATATTATAAACCTACCTATAGATGTTTAATGGGCACCGACCATTGTTAATTGTTCATACTTAACAAACGATACAGCCAGTTTTGTTTTGATAATAATATTTACGAGTGACAATTAGCATTCCCTTAGGAAGTGCGACATGCGTAGAAGGTAAACATAAGTTTAGTATCTAGGCTAGATATGTGGCTTAGATGAACTTAAGTTAGGTAGTGGACGACTGGCCACTCAGATAACTCGAGGTGAAGGGTCAGGGATTCGATTCCCGTCCTCACAAAAAAAACTTCGTATATTTTGTCCGTTAGATTCAATACTTATTTAGTTTGGTCCGACAGATTTTCTACCTCAGCCTTGTACACGTATAGGTGTACTTAGGCCATAAAAATCACCAAGATATTATACAATACAATAGGTATAATTTAACTCAGAAAGACAGTCAGTTAACTGCAATTGTTATACGGCACTGTAACTTTCATAATTTATTTATATCCCTAGCTTAATCAATCATAAAACACATAACGATAACTTTATGTAAAATAATATCTCCTAAACGCTGTTCGTAGCTCGTGGTTCAAGTTAAGTGTATCCGAGCTTATTTTTTCTTACTGGCAATATAGTGGTTATTGGTCTGTGTAGTGTAGCTGTCAATGTCAACAAATTGACAGAAATAAATTTTCATTCATTGTCAATTCAAAACAAATGTGTTTTCCATGTGATATAATTTTAATTTGAATTTATTCTTATAAATAAGAAAGAATATAATAACTGTATTCGTATATAAGCATACTATCGTAAGATAAAACAATGGCAAAGTTCAAATTAAGTGAGTACAGAAACCTTTTTACTTACATGGTATCTTTACGTGCCTTTATGAATAAGTCTCGCAAATACTAATTGTCGCCTGTAAATTAATTATTTATGTGCTCCCTTTAAATTGTACATATTACGTTAGATATTACATAGGATTTTGATTAGTTTTTAGCATGTGCCATATTTCACAAGTTTTAGGTTATGATCCATGTGGATGTTTACAGCAGGTAACGGTTACTATTCGTTAAGTACTTAGTTGCAATAGGATCGGTTGCCTCGTTACCTCTCGAGATAGAAGCTCCAACGATTTATAATTTGTAAAATTAATATGACATAATTATTTATTCATAGAGAAACCATCTAAAAGAACACCGGCTCGCCTCCGATACAAGATAGAAAAGAAAGTTCGGGACCACAACCACAAACAGAAGAGAGAGGCGAAAAAGAATCCTAAATCTAAAAAAAGAAATAAGCCTGTTCAAATACCTAATGAGTGCCCCTTCAAAGAGGACATCCTGAAGGAAGTTGAGGCTGTGAAGAAACATAAGGAGGAAGAACGCATAAAAAGGAAAGAGATAGCTAAACTAGAGAAACAGAAAAAGTTAGAAGAAAAGAAGAATGGTAACATGGATATGAATAATATGGTATGTGGGTTTGTTACACATGGGGAAAGAATACTTCTGTCGTACAATAACGTCTGATCAGATTAGTATACTTCGATGGGAGGGTAAAAACTAGAGTTAGAAATATTATTATAGTTATACCATCTTCTATAATTTCAAAAAGACATCCAATCTCCCAGCCATAGGGTTTCTTTTGGAGTATGACATGGGATTGTTCAAGAGGTTTATTAGAGGTCTTTGGACGGATGGAGCAGGAGAACAACACATCTGTAGTGCCCCTGGTGTTGCTGATGTACATAGGGGGCAGTGACTATTTTTTACATTGCAATTTATATTTAGGCTAATATTATTATTTATAAAAATGTTAAATTAATGGAGTAGAAATGTTAAATTAATGGAGTAGAAATTTTTGTTGTTACAATATTTTTACTGCTTTTTCTGTTTTATTAAGTTAAAAAATAAAACAAATTAAATTTGTAAGTATAGGTGTCATTCATATTATTTAGTCCAACAGAGAACTGTTTGTTAGCGTTGTTTGTACAGATAAAATGTAAATTACCACATATTGCAGGTAGCAAATGCAGAAGCCAGAGGTAAAGTCCATGATGCCTTCAAAGGAAATGAAAATGAAAATGATGACATTGAATTTGGAAAAGACAGGAAGCAAGAGAACTCACTCAAGACTTACTACAGAGAATTCAAGAAGGTCATCTCAGAAGCTGAGGTCATATTAGAAGTTGTTGATGCCAGAGATCCTTTAGGTATGTTTTGGATATATAACATTAGATATGCATATGTTTATAAGAATATTAAAGAGATACAAACTTGAAATAAACTTTTTCTCAAAATAACAACATAAATTTCAGGTACCCGCTGCACTCAAGTCGAAGAAGCGGTCAGAGAATCTGGCAAACGTCTAGTTCTAGTCCTTAACAAAGCTGATCTAGTCCCTCGTACCAACTTAACTGCGTGGCTGAAATACCTGCGAAGGAGTGCTCCAGCAGTGCCCTTCAAAGCATCCACCCAGGACCAACAGCACAACCTTGGCAGAAGGAAAATGAAGCACATAGTCAAAGAAAAAGAAATGAAAGGTAAGGTTTTGGTATTTAATTTTGATAAATCACATCACATTGACAACCCATAAAAACCCTTTGTTGGACTTGGGCCTCCTCCACATTAGCAGAGGGTTTTGCTACATACATTTTTGCTAGGCAAGTTGGAACATGAAAGTTTGAAAATGCTGTTGATCTTTTACTGCTATATAATAATATAGCAGTAATTTTATCTTATATCTATAAGTACATAATTAGTGGTATTCGAATGAGGTGTGGGGTTGACATAAGATTATAATATCATGATTTCTAAACTAGGAAAGTCCTGTATTTTAGAAATCAGTGAATGCTCGTGCGTTGTTTAAATATTTGGTAATTTACACATATCTTTTACTAAAATACAAAAGGCAATTTATCAAAAGCATGTTACCAAGAACAAAAATTTATCTAGCCTTAGATGAGATCAGTATGTGTGTGTGTGTGTGTGTATGGATATAAATATGGACATATTTATTGCGAAGTGAGGAAGAATTGGGGGGGAGGCCTTTGCCCAGCAGTGGGATGATACAGGTTAATTGTCATGTACTGCAATCAATAAGGGTACATGTTAAATCTTTATTCTGGTATAACATAGGTGAGTTGTGCTCGAGCGATTTCCCTAATCTTAACAGTTTTCATATACATGCTAGCTGGTATGTATGTATGTATGTAATTTCTTTATTGCTTCAATTACAACATTACAGGAAATAAAAATACAGAATAGTCAGCATCCTCTTGTCTTAGAACAGCTCAATGAACATCATCCTCAATGAGAAACATTAGAATAAAATGGATTAAATTTTTATTGTTGAACTGTATACAATAAGTTGTTACATGTCAAATTATTAGTCAGCTTGCCCAATTCGGAAATACAATAATCAAGTTGTCATTCAACATTCACAGTCATTAACATTATTGACAAAATCCAGGTTCAGCCAGCGTCGGTGCGGAACTGCTGATGAGTCTGCTGGGCAACTATTGCCGCAACAAGGGCATCAAGACATCAATCACTGTGGGTGTGGTGGGCCTGCCGAACGTTGGCAAGAGCTCCATCATCAACAGTCTCAACCGGTCCAAGGCCTGTAACGTTGGCAGCACTCCAGGAATTACAAAGTATGTGTAGTGTCACTGTGATGTTTTGTAGATGTTACATGACTTTTAAATTTTTTTGATAATGCTTGTGCATGTCTATGTAAATGACAAAATGTTAAGTATTATTCCTTACCCTTGCTTGCATTATACTAAAATTTTATTATATTATCCACAAGTCATTAACATAATCTTTTAATAGTAGTTTATGCAACTGTCATATAAAAGGGGGTATTAAAACATGAGTGTCTGTTTATCATACGAGGCGTAGCCGAGTATGATAATAGGTTGACACGAGTGTTTTAATACTTAATTATATGCAGTTGCATACACTACTTTATCTACACTCGTATTTTTATGTTAAAATATTGTACCTATAATTTTCTCAACTTTGCTGGTAGTAAGCTGCGAGTCAGTTCTGTTGTATCTACGCGTCGAGGATATCAAGCGGCGGGAAATTCACTTTACTACTTTCACATTTATCTATTTATTTGCTTAAAATAAGAAAAAACATTCACAAACACAAATTACAACAATTACAAAAAATATTTTGTTTAGCGGGAAAATAATTACACAGAATATAAACAGGAAAATTTAAATTTTGAATTTGAATTTGTTCAAGACATTTAGGTATTCAGCCTACATTTGACAGTGTCCAGGCGCCCGACGAGAATTTAAAAAATATAAGTGTTGCATAATGATTAAAAAGTTATTTTACGATACAGCTGCCATGAAAATAGTATGGGAAATGCTGTATCGAAAAGTAATTTTTTTAAATTTTATAGACTGGCGTGAAAAAAGTGTATCCTTAAATGACTGTTTTCGAATATGTAATTGGAACATTACGCTATGAGTGTAGATAAACTATTATATCAGGCTACTCGTCAACAAAGGTACGCGGTAAGAAACCCGGAACCTACCCTTAAAAAAACATTTTTTTTTGTACCTATAATAACAATAATTGCTACCCCACAGATTGAGAATATGCTAACTACAAAATCTTTGCCTTCCAGACAAATGCAAACCGTCCAGTTAGATTCAAAGATCAAGATACTGGACAGTCCAGGCATTGTCTTCCACCAAGGGGAGGAGGGTGATGCCTCAGTGGCTCTCAAGAACGCGATAAGGGTTGCTGCCCTCAAGGACCCCGTGACTCCAGCCACGGCTATATTGCAGCGAGCGAACAAACACACACTCGTGGAGTTGTATTCGATACCGGAGTTCAGTACGCCACAGGTGAGTTTTAATATTGGATTCCGATATTATTATATGATGTAGTGTGTATGACGTATGTTTCCTATGGTACACACAATCCAAACATATTATTATGAATGTAGAAATAACTCTGTCTATTTGTTACGTTTTCACGCCAAAGTACTGGACAGATTTTGATAAAATCTGCAAGGAAATTGTCAGTTTATTAAATTAGAAAAACCAAGTGTTAGACAACGCCTGTTGTTCTGTATTTCAATACATTGTATAGTCTACATCATCACTTGCCCTTATCCTGGTAAGACGTAATTGATAATCTACTAATATCCTGTTAGAATCGTAGATATTGTGGGAGATAGTTAATTTCCAGTAGATGACCTGTGTCTAATGTTTTCGAGGCAAAAGATCGGGAGTCTCCGTAGTCTGGAAAATGGGCAGCAGCGTTTTCCATTGTAATATATAACTCCCCATTCATGGGAGAGGCCCTAAGTCCTGCAGTGGTCTGTTGTGGGCTGTGATGATGATGACCTATTAGTAGGTGCGCCGTCTGCGCGCTTGTCAATATTTTTTATTATTAGTTATTAACATTACTAAACGCTTCTAGGAGTTCTTCGCTGCCGTGGCGTCTCGCACAGGTCGTTTTCGCAAGGGCGGTGTGCCCGACCGCGAAGCAGCCGCCAGGCTGTTGCTACACGACTGGAATATCGGCAAGGTGGGTTGGTAGGAATGGGAGGGACATCTCGAATTCTGAATTCTAGCCACATATCTCGCATTAATAAATGATCATTTCATCTTGACGTTAATGTCCCGGTTGTGCTCTCGAGAACGAGGGCCCGGGGTCCGCCCTGACCATGATATAGGATTTGGCAGATCAGATGATTATAGTGGAGCAACTACCATCTGACCTCTGTGGCCCTGCTACAAGAACCTGACTAGATTGGATCATGGTGACAATTCTCAAATATCTCGCATTGAAAGCCTATTATAGCATTGCAATATTTTCTCAACGATGTCTGACAATCGTATATTATCGAAGATCAATTTCAGTGACGGTTTAATACAGTTTTTGGCTTGAAAAAATTTCGAATTTGAGATGTCACAGCGCGAGAATCCACCCCCTGCGTACAAAGGGTTTAAACTTTAAAAATTAACACGCCTTCGCTACGTACAAGTGGATTAAGTAAGAGTTCAAGTGCGGAAAAAGAAGCAGGTAGTGTTCTATTCCGGTGGTAGGTTTAAGAGAGGTAGGGCATAGCGGGGTATCCCGTTCGAATTGGAGCCGCCTGACTGGGGAAGTACCACCTTACAGAATACCGCAGCTAAACAATACTCTTTTAAATAGTTTTGTGTTTCTGCCGGTGAGTAAGGTTTCCAGAGCTCCATGGGGTGGGAATTTGGGGAACCGTGGCTTTGGCAGTGGAGGGATATTTGCCTTTTTGCTGCCAGAGTAACGTGTTATAGAGGTGGGCAACGCATTGGCGATAGTCTCTGTGTTGCTAATGTCTATAGGCAGAGGTGACCACTTTCCATTAGGTGGCCCGCTTGCCTGATTGCCTATCGTATGACATAAAAAAAAGGCCTTAACGTGGCTGGTAACATATTTCCTCTGAAATAAAAAACACCCACGAATTCGGAAATATGTTACCAGCCACGTTAAGGCCTTTTTTTTGCAACCTTTTCACCCCTTTCTATGTCATACTCTCCTCGGAAAGCCTTTCCTGGGAGCTCATTCCACAACCTAAGTGTGCGTGGGAGAAAGTTTTGAATGACGTCATAAACTACCTACTTGTATTGTAACAGTTGTCCGGTCCGGAGCAAAAAATGTCAACACAATAGGAATGTGCAACGCGTCTTATCACCATGCTAACGGTTAACGCGTCACGGCTTTATTATGCACGTTTATAATTACTGTAGTGCCATTATCTAACGGTTTGTTGATGGTTTGTTCCGATCGCAGCGATGATGACGAAGTATTAGCGTTTTGAATCGATCGATCGATCGAATTTCATGAAGCAAGGCGGTCATGCGAAATCTAAAATAGGACGATGATTCATATTAACCACATTGCTTTCTTTGGACTATGACATGGGATCGTTCAAGAGGTATATTAGAGGTCTCCTTAGTGGCGGACAACGCTAGCGCCCCTGGTGTTGCTGATGTCCATAGGCGGCGGTGACCACCTTCCATCAGATGGCCCGCGTGCCTGTTTGTTTGCCGTATTACGTAAAGAAAAGATAATAAAAATGTCAAGGTGGCGCGATCACTGTATAAATCGCGGGATTAGTCTGCCATCAGAAGATACCTGTTGAGAGCCAACGGCTTACGACGCGAGGATGTCGAAGACCGGGCGAAGTAGAGAAGAAAGGGTAGGAAAGAGGACTATGGCAGAAGCCAGGATTGACCGCTCAGATGATCATGATGTTATGAGTATAAGATAGGCAGTAAGATACGATAGTAGAAAACTTCCTGCCTCGTACGACACCTTATGGAACGAGATTCTTGCAGTGGTGTTTCCAGACCATTACTAGTGGGCGCTGGTTACGCCAAATAATATTATTATTCGCGGCACTTCTTAGAATTGTCCAACTTCGTATATTTGTTCTGTGTTTACAGAAATACATTAGAGAAATTTGAATTTTCATCGCTGCAGAGAAAAGTTAAAATGACGTAATTTTTTTGTATGGATTTTTTTTACGGAAACCTATTGTGGTATCCTAGTTTGATATCGCACACGATAGGGTTTAGAAAAAAAATGATTACGTTACAACTTTCTCCGCAACAACGAAAATTGGGCTCGTGCGTCTCAAATAGATCTAATAGGTCTATGGGCATCGGTGATCATTTACCACCAGGTGACGTGACCCGCTTGCTCGTTAGCCTCCCTCTGTTATGAAAAAAAGACTAGTAGTAATCGCTTGCAGCAATTAGGCTGCCTTTGCCCATAACTAGATAAGGCAGTAAAGTTCTCGAGTGGCGACCACGTACCGGAAGACGTAGCGTGGGTAGGCCTCCCACAAGGTGGACATACGACCTGGTAAAGATCTCGCAGGTACCAGCTGGTTGCGGAAAGCACAGGACCGGCCTTTGTGACGATATCTGGGGGAGGCATATGCCCAGCAGTGTGCGTCTTCTGGCTGATATGATGATGATGAGGAGCAATAAAGTATTTATCTAACTATCTAAAAAATAATCATCTTTGCGTTAATGTCCCGGTTACGCTCTCGCGCACGAGGGCCCGGGGTCCGCCTTGACCATGATCCAGGATTTGGCAGGTCAGGTATTACAGTGGAGCGACTACCATCTGACCTCCATGACCCTGCTACGAGGGGAACCTGACCAGAATAGATCATGGTTACACATCCAGTCGCCTGAATGTGCAGGTTTCCTCACGATATTTTCCCTCACCGTAAGAGCATCGGTTAGTATTCAACTAATGTACATAACTCAGAAAACAGTCATTGGTGCATGGCCGGAACGGGATTCTAACCCGGGACCTCTGGCTTACGAGTCGGATACTCTAACCGCTCGGCCACCGACGCTCTTAATCTAACTATCTAATCCCATAAATCCACACACCCCAGGTCCGCTACTACACGGAGCCGCCAGAGACGCCAGACACGGACGTACACGTGGACGCAAAGATCGTGACCGCGCTCGCCAGGGAGTTCGACATCGCCGCCTTCGAGGCCATGGAGACGGAGGCCATTAATGCGTTGGAGAGCACCGGTGCGGAGCCCATCAAGGTAATCTATACATAGTGTAGAATGAAGTCCCTTCCCACTGTCTGTCCCGATGTATGTTAGTATGTACGCTTAGAACTTACACTACGCAACGGATTTTAATACGGAATCACTGTATCTATTCATGAGAAATCAACAGGGAGAGTGATTCAAGAGATAGGTTTATAGGCAAGAAAAAAAGGGTAGGTACGGGTAAATTAGGTGTAGGGTAGGGTAGGGGTACAACGCCACGCGAATGAAATAGCGCCGGGCCTAGTAGTACATATAATATGCTTGGAAGGCGAAGAACTAATTCATACAGCGCCATCTAGCCCCGAACTAAGCAAAGCATATGCTGTGGGTGCTAGAGAATACTTATTATATTAGAGTCTTACCTATGAAATTGGCGTTTTGTATGACGAAAATTACGGAAACTAATTTTTATACAAGCTTATTTTTTTTCATTTCTTGGAAATGGCATCTCCGATTACAATGAAACTTTGTAGATATAATCAGACAACATTAAGGTAACTGGTACATACCATTTTATTGCGATAACTACACTCTTCATAAAATTGCCCCTGGTTAAAGAAGCATTTTTATTTAATTTTAGGGACTTATTGGCATCTGCACTACTCTATTTTTGATATCGTGCATTAATTTTTATATGTTATGTACAATTAAAAATATATGAACAGATATATACGAAAAACACGCCAATTTCATAGGTGAGAACCTAATATATTAGCTTTGCCCGCGATTTCGTCCGCGTGGAAATAGTTTTTATGACAGAGTAGCTTTTGCGCGCGTTACCTCCACCTCGTATTGTATGTATACTAGTACTACAGGGAAGTCAAGCTGTATCTCTGGTTCGGGTAGGTAGCTGAATTAGATTAAACATAGCTTAGTTTGTACCCTGAACTTCAAGCTACCAGACTATCAAAATCCGTTCAGTAGTTTGGGGCATCGGTATTGCCCCTGGTATTGCAAATGTCCATAGGCTGCGGTGACTGCTTACCATCAGGCTGGCCGTAAGCTTGTTTGCCACCTGCGAATAGACAGACTGACAAAATTTCCATTTCCAGTTGGCGATCGCTAACAATGTCGAGACTGCAAAATAACTATTAATCGCAAAAATATCTCTTAGTTTACGTTCGTCTACAATAGTTAACAATGATTTTACTTGAATCATTAAGCTTTCAGCGATTTCATTGGATAAGTAAAATATTTGACAGAAAAAAAATTATTGCAAAAATGCCTGGTAAGAGACCGCTCTACGAAGCCGAAAGAGCCGGTGTGGGATATTAATCACGGACATCTGCACCGCTTTCACACCGCTGTGCAACTCTAGTTTAGCCAGAATCTGCAGCGGTGACCCAAAGAGTTACTGTGTTTTGACCATGGACTTACCACCCAAAAGAGACTGCGCACTGCTTTGACTAAAACCGGGCAGAGCGAGAGTCACCATCGATAGTCCTTTGTCCCTTTCTAACATTGTAAACACAATGTTATTTTCATAATTACCGTCAATCTAAATAGACAAGTGTCATGTTTGGTGTTGCTATTATTGGAGAAATATATTTACCGTGAATTTGGTATTATTATGGGGTAATCCGTACAATCCGAAAAGTTGTTGTCAACAATGGTAGCAACTCTAGAAAGGGACACAGGACTATCGATGGTGATTCTCACTCGGCTCGGTTTTTGTCTTAGAAGCGCGCAGTCCCTTTTGGGTGGTAAGTCCATGGTTTTGACTACTTTACATAAGGTTAATTTTTATCACTCATCAAAACGCGTGATAATGGATCTTATTCTATGACCAATAAATTCCACTTTGACTTGCTCTCTCGCTTTTTGCTTCTGGATTTTGGCAGGTGTAATAAACGCCTTAAGGGCGGCGCAGATAGAACGGAAATACCCTCGCGTACTTTTTGAGGTCATTGACAAATTAACCAAATCGCCGATGCCTAAAGTATTAAGTCGTAAATAAAAACACACGGCAGCGTCGCCTCGCGCATGCCACGCGTCATACGATTTTGTACTTTAGGCATCGCCGATATGGTTCATTCGTCAATGACGTCAACAAAGTGCTGTTGGATTTTCCGCTCAGTATTGCGTCGTCCCAAATACTGTCTAAGAGGTTCACTTTTAGATATATCTATACGAATATTATAAAATTGAAACGCTTACAAAGAAATCAAAAACCGATCATAGTACTTAAGAAAAAGGAGGGATGGCATCGTCTGTGCATAGTATAAAAATCGCTTCTCGCCGTCAGTCCCTATGGATCTATGTATGCTTAGATCTTTTAAACTACGTAACGGATTTTAATGCGGTTTTTAACACAAAGATAGAGTGATTCAAGAGGAAGGTTTATAAGGAAATAAAGGATAGGTGGAGGTAAAGTAGGCGTACGTAGGTTCCACTAGTAAACAATAAATAAAAAAAAATTCCTTTTCAGATAACCAGTACGGGCCCAGTGAAAGCTCTGGAAGAAGACATGCAAGTGGACGAGGACGAGTCCGCGCTGCTGCCTAAAACGCTAAACATCATCCCCAAACTCAGCAAAAGCAAAAAACCCAAGGAGAAGACCAAGAATGACCCCGAAATGGCAATAGAAGGGAACACCAAACAGAATAAGCTGATTAAAATGCAGTTCAAGAAGGACAAAAAGAAGAAGGCAAGGAATGAGAAACAGGCAGTGAACTTGGCTGGGGTACTCGAGAATGTCTCGCTGACAACCTACAAGAAGAATGACGATTACAATTTTAAAGAGGATTTCTCACTTTAGTCAATCGAGTTACAGTAATTTGCACTAGGTACAGATATTGGCGTGTTTAGCGGATCATATGCTTATTAAATTGTACAGGTTCCTTGTGTTACGTTGTTATTTCAAAATACCTGGCTGTTGATTAAAATAAAGGTTGACGTCCGTCTGTGGTTGCGTACCACAGAATAATAAAAAACTGACGTTTTATTTCTGTATTTTTATTTTTCTATGAGTTCTTTGGTTCAGATAAACATCTTAATGCTACGGGTGGGGTCTGGGGTAAAAAGCTTTCTTTTTCGGTTGAACATTTTATCAGTGTTTTCCTTTCACGTTAACTTACAAAACAACCCATTGCCATATATTATTAAATGGAACTATAAAAAACTAGCGCGTTCCTTTTAATAATGCTTATTAATTAAAATTAATAAAAAATTGGTAACTATGTAAAAAACATATTTTTTCCAATGACCCATTTTAGATTCGCTAAATATGTCAATATGGTTTTGTACAATTGGAAAAATTAGCGTTACCGTTGCTGTTTCTAGCGAAATTATTTTTCATCCTTGTTTCGTCAGCCATAAGGGCGAATATCTGTTGGACCCCCTCTAACTTTGATGTGCTGCCAACTGTCGCTTATACATTACAGTACATTGTCTTATAATTTGTACCGCTGTGTACGTTATTCTACAGACGGATGATGTATAATGGTATTTATAATTGTTGATACAATTAAAATGTATTCTGATAATCGTTGCCTTTTATTTGTGTTGGTGATTTACTTGTAGGTACTAAAAAGAATAGGCTTGTTAAATTGTACAGGTTCCCTGCGTTACGTTGGTTTAAATACCTGGCTGGTATAAAAGACAAAAAGACCTTATATTGTCTTGTGAGAAAGTGAATAAAATGCTAACAATTCAAACAAAGATAATAGAGAATAGAAATTGCTCATAAACGCTTCAGTTACAAACAAATCATAAGAAGGAACAAAAGAGCAATAGCCGCCTTAACCCTATAGTAAGTATCGTATAAGCGATGTTTGCTAAAAAATCAAAATGCTCATCAGATTTTTTTATACCACTAAGGTGGCAAACAAGCTAACGGCCTGCCTGATGGAAAGCAGTCACCGCAGCCTATTTGTTAGCCTTTTCCAACATTTAACAACAGTGAATTTTTTAACTGCATTCGTATGATTAATTTGCATAATTAATGTGTGCCGATCCGACAATGAGTTTCCTTTAGTGGCTTATCGGCCTTAGGTACAGTAGCTATATTTAGGTAAGAATTTTAATGAATTCCACAGCTGTTAATACGTACTAAAAGTCATTTTGTAGGCAATAAAGCCATTCTCATCAACGCCATAAATTGCAATCTAATCTAATTTCGATCGATTTGAAAACTGTTATTCAGAATCCCGATAGATTCCACGGAAACTCTACTCTCTATAACATATAAAAATTTCATCAAAATTAACTGAAACCACATTTTCCTAAGAACTTTTGCGGGGTCCTTTGTCGAGTACGTATCCGAATCCGATTTCCGAGCCATTGTGAATACGGCTACAGGAGACAAGCTTAAGTGAGACGTACCTATAGCGCTGCCCCGTTCTAGGCAGGGCAGTTCTGTTTAGGTCCTGCTATGAGTTCATGGTAAGCTCCCTGAAATGGGGACGAGCACTTTTAAGGCGGCTATACGACACCGCGGCATGGCCGATCTAGGAGGCAGCTTGACAGTTGATACTAATTCTTACGTAATATGTATCTATTGATACATAGTATAAAACAAAGTCGTTTCCCACTGTCTGTCCCTATGTAGCTACATATGCACGCTTAGATATTTTAAACAACGCAACGGATTTCAATGCGGATTTCGTCAATAGATAGAGTGATTCGATTCAAGTGGGAGGTTTCAGCAAAAAGCGGTAGATAGGGGTAAAGTAGGGTAGGGGTGGGGGTAGGACGCCACGCGAAAGAAGTCGCGCCGGGCCTGTTAGTTATAGTGGCACCCCACCCACGAAATGGCCGGATGACCCGGTAAAGTTCGGAGCCGGTGGATGCAAGAGGCATACACAGAGCTGATAGGTGTGGAGAGCGTGAGAGAAGGCCTATGTCCAGCAGTAGATGCCCTGTGGCTGCTAAATTAAAAACTATTTAATTTAGGACGTCTTATTGTTATCTGTCAGAATATTTTTGTTTAGTTAGAAATTAATTTAAATTCAATTTATCACTTATTTTATGTTTGCTCGCTTATTTTATGTTTGCTTGCAAATAGTATTCTGCTTT
The DNA here is from genome assembly GCA_905147135.1 of Blastobasis lacticolella. Classification (NCBI taxonomy): domain Eukaryota; kingdom Metazoa; phylum Arthropoda; class Insecta; order Lepidoptera; family Blastobasidae; genus Blastobasis; species Blastobasis lacticolella. The sequence goes on along the minus strand of LR990042.1, from coordinate 4,352,049 downwards.
TCGAAATAGATATCACTGATAAGGTCAGGAGCAGTCTGAAAATCAGTGCCGCAGGGTGTTAGCCCTCAGCGTAAACTGAGACTGTGCTCTTCCACGCAAAGCTTTTGATTATTATTATTATCTTATTTTGTATGTACCCTAGATATAAGGTCCTTATAAAAAATGTATAACGTTATTATTGTGTTGAAAAATTAATATTCTTATTCTAAGATGATGGTGGGGACCAGTAATAATGGCCGACAGCCTCCAGCTCCTCGGTGATGGTATGGACATCTTAAATATCCTACATACCTAATATAGGTATCTACCAATCTCAACTTCAACTAATAGATAGGTACATCGAATTCAAGGAAAAATACCAAGAATTAAAAACTTTATCGTCTCTATTGTCAGGGTTATCTGCATTCATACATTCTACGGCCGATATAAGTGGCTATGTCGCAGCCGGATGGTTAAATTAGCCGGTTAACTAAACGGCTAGCTTTTTGAGCAGTTATTTAGTTGAAAATTTGCCAGTTTCATAAGATTTTAAAGTGATGTTGAAAGAACGATATTGCCTCGAGTTTACGCAGCTCTTCCACACATTGTTCCAATGCTAACCTACCCACAATAACTTCAAAGTATAATAATAGTTTGCATTAGGTTTCTATTCGGTTAGTTTAGGTTAGCATTGTGACAATGAATGGAAGAGCTCCGTAAACTCGAGGCACTATCGTTCATTTGACTTTACTTTCAAAGTTCATTAACTTGGCCAATTTTCAATTAAATAACTGCTTAATTAGCTAGCCGTTTGATTAACCGGCTAATTTAACCATTTGGCTGCGACAGCTATATTACGATGGCCATTGTAAGTATTTGTAAGTGGTACTTATCTACTACTGTCTTAGATAGCTACCTTATTAATACATATATAAAATTATTGTCTGAAGTTATCGGTTAGTAGCGACGGTGGCCGAGTGGTTAAGGTATCCGACTCGTAAATCACAGGGACCGGGTTCGAATCCTGCTGCGGCCATGTACCAATGATTCTTTTCTGAGTTATGTACGTTAGTTGGATACTAACCGATGCTCTTACGGTGAGGGAAAACGTGATAAAACCTGCCCATTCAGGCGACTAAATGAGTAACTATGATCTAATCTATACGCCTAGCACATGTTGCACTCGCGCGCGATAAGCGAGAAAAGGCGCGACATAGATAGTGCTATCTCTTTCATCTTAGTATTGAGAGAAGACAACGAACGCTCTCTCGCGGCGCGAGCTTTGTCGCGGACAGACTTGTAATTTATTTATTTATTCATACCTTTGTACAACATTACAGCTTAAAACTAATGCGTTGCACAAATTAGGTTATAAATTACAGCTATTATATACCTACAATATACTTACTTATTATTTTGGTAAAATTTTCAGAAAACATTGCTATTATTGTATGCTATATGATGCAATATTCAATAAATTATCGGCAAACAGATCTCAGTCTGGTACCTCACGCAATAATTTGTTAAGTTGTATGCGTGCTCTTACCAACGGAGAGTTAAAATGCGAAACAGTTCGCACAGACTCCACTTCGATCAATCGGTGACTGCGGGGACGCGTGTGTTTTCTGGGAACCGATAGACAGCAAACTCGCTCAACCAGGTTGGGACAATGTGATTCGCCTCGTAACAAACGTACTGCAGTCATAAGTAGATCCAAACTACGTCTTACCTCTAAGGAGTTAAAACTCAGAGTTACTAATAAAAATTTTGTTGGGTATGGTCAGGTTCTCATGGTAGCAAGGTCACGGAAGTCAGATGGCAGTCGCTTCACTAACTACTAAGATCTACTAAGTCCTGGATCATGATCAAGGCGGACCCCGGGCACTCGTGCGTGTGAGCACAATCGTGACTTTAACTCCTAGATAATTATTTTTTTTACTGACTGAAGTTATTGACTGTTCGTAATTTATTTTGGCAAATGTCCAAAACAATTACGGAATAGCCTTCCCGGGCTGTTCCGAATTAGCCCAATCCCTATAGTTACTTTAGCCGAGGAATGGGCCAGCCCTGTGGTCAACGGTGAAACGATAAATTTTCCCATTAACAAAGAGAAAAGATTTTTATCTCCAGGGCCATACGGCCCCAAAAATTCCACGACAAAGACACCTTACACCGCCAGAACAATAATGTTGACCCGACTGGGAATCAAAGCCAAAGTGAGTATTATAAGTTGTGACGCGACGTAGTCGTTGACCGTGGTCAATGGTCATGTCGTGCCGACAATTCACAGCGACCGCAGAACACTTGAGACGCGTTATATGGCAGCGAAAATCGAATAATACGAATATTGGTCAGTGGCGTACCAAGATATGCCTCTAGTACCTATATCGATTATAAATTATCATATTTACAATACAATTTCATGGTATTTTTGTATGTACCTATGCCTTTAAATACTTGGAATTGCTCCTTTCCACGTAACTCCGAATTGCTCTGTCTCATTCTTATCTATGGAATAAACAATGTGCGTCTCTTTCAAATGTCATGTGCGACGACGATTGGTGCGGAGGTTTAACTTGAACAATTTCAAGAGCCACTGTAAACGACACATATAATTCTTAAAACATGAATGAAATAATCTAAGAAATAATAATAACTAATCATAATACGACTACGCTATCGACTGCAAATGGTTTAATTCAATCGACTGGAAGAGATACATAGTAGTAGTTATAGATTTATATTTTCGGAACACAGAAACCACAATCACTTTTCAAATATTCGCGCTGCAAATTGATTGCAATCGTGCAGTGTGTTCCAATCTCATTGGTCAACGACAACCAATGGCAGGTTTCCATCTGTCTGTCGTAAGTTGACGTCATTTGTCAAAGCTTCAGTATGTTTTGTTTCTGTCTTTCATAGGTAAGTAAATGGTAACAATCGGTAGTGCTTTCTCTATCGCACTATCGGTTACGAAATATGCTTACCGAAGTATCTCTTTTTCTCTCAGGAACTAAGTTAATGTGTGACTGCGATAGGTATAAGCCGGTTTTATAATAGTGCATTCGCCAATTTCCGAAATTATTCGTGGCCAGTTCTTTGCTTGTGGAGGTGGTATCAGTGAATCAAAAAAATGAAATTCCTAGCTTTAGCTTTTGTCAGTTTTCTGACGATTTATTCAATAAATTGTGATGTGTATTATGAAGAAAAGTTCCGAGATGGTAAGTTTACACTGTTTTTATATGTATTTCCCTGTTTTTCGAGTAGAATTTGGGGCCCGGCTTGCCGCGTGTGCTATCGATTAGTTTGAGGAGTCGGCGACCGGCTTATTTTAGGGTGGTTGGTGTTAAAATAACGTGTTCTACTGTTCACAGACTCATGGGAGAACAACTGGGTATACAGCGAACACCCCGGCAAGGAGTTCGGCAAATTCAAGCTGACTGCTGGAAAGTTCTACAACGACCCGGAGGAAGATAAAGGTAGGCAGTAACTACTCACTATTCTTACTCCTACATTCAGTTCTATAGTTTCATTAATTGTCCGACAGCATGACCATTATGAGTCAATGCCCTGTACGCGTACGCAACAACTCACTATGGCGTCGTACATTTCAGGTCTCCAGACATCAGAGGACGCGCGTTTCTACGCCCTCTCGACCAAGTTCAAGCCCTTCAGCAATGAGGGCAAGCCCCTGGTGGTGCAGTTCTCCGTGAAACACGAGCAGGACATTGACTGTGGAGGCGGCTACCTGAAGGTGTTCGACTGCAAACTGGAGCAGAAGGACATGCACGGAGAGTCCCCCTACGAAATCATGTTCGGCCCAGACATCTGCGGTCCTGGCACCAAGAAGGTGAGATTGTTTCATTATTTCTATTTATTTTAGACATAGATTTGCCGCTGATGACTGACCCTGCACCAATTAATTGGTAATATAATGAGGTATTTAAGTAGGTAAAACAGCATCATGAAAATCTGTTTTGTAGTTCCATGTTTAGGTACCTACTATTATTTAGGATTCTATTAATTCTATATGTGCCTAGCTACTATGGAGTAGGTAAGCTAACACTAAATTATTATTTAATGACACATCCTAGGTATTCCCTCACAAGACTAGTTTGTAAAGTACTAAATACAAGTCTAAATAATATAAGTACCTATCTAATAGCTATGTACTTACAAACTAATGTGATATTAATAACGCATATTATTTTCCACATCCTAATTGGAAAATAACTACCGATTTCATCTATGCCGTTGTTATTATGTGCATGTTTGTATCGGTAGCATTGGTATATTTTTTATCAAAGCAATTTATCAATGTGGACAACATGCATTGTCCCTGAAATTTTTACAAAATAACAGGAACTATTGCCACTTTGCCACACATGACTGACCGTTAGTACATGCATAAATACCTACATAATTTAAGGACAGTAACTTCCGGTAACATAGTCATTGAGCAAATAAATATAGTCAGACAGGCCATTGCCTCAGCCGTTGACTTCTCAACATGCTGCTAATGAGATGTGAAAGAGGTAACGGACTTCTCCCTAGTAGTCACGTACCTAGAAGTTTTTTTAACAATGTTGCTATGCACATGCACACCTACATGATATTACAAACTTGTAGATATTTTTTGCAAATAACTGAAGATCTAGATCAGTGTATAGAAAAAGGATGTCTTTCGTAGGTTCATGGAGAAAAAAATTGCCATAACTTCATCTACCAATGTAAGCTCCAGACCAGTTTCAGAAATGAAAGTGAGGTTGGGACATGGTTGATTTATGCTTTCTAATGTCAATGAAGATTATGCAATAGCAATCATGTAACGCAAATGATTAGTTAACTGTTTGCCTAGAACAGTATGTAATGGTGAATCATTAGATGTCTTACTTGATTAGGTTATTTTTGTGAATTGTAAAGTGTCCAAATTTCGTCCTAAAGCAGTTGTCCGATCAGACGAACGGGAAACGCCCATCCTTCGTTCTACCAGTCTCATGGTCACACTACTAAATAAAAAAAAACTAACTTTAATCAAAGTAAAGTAAAAAAGCAAAATCCTCCTCAAATATGGAGAATGCTTATTACCAATAATGGTCTGTTATGGGCTGTTGATTATGACACAATTATGATGAAAAATGCAGATGGACCATAGCATCTATTGAAATATTGTTTGGTGAACACACAATTGAACAATGGTGTTGTAATGTTCGGTATCTGTATATAATACCGGTTAGGGGAACTGGGGAGTAGACGTCAACAAATAAACTCCTGTTAATGGTATTTGACCATTCAGGAAACAATAGCAATTTTTTTTTCAAATAATTTTTATTCAACTAAATATTTTCTAAACTACTGAACCTATTTTAACGAAACAAAGCTAAGTACCATCACAATTATACCGGTTTTCAAATAGCGAAAACCTCATCGAAATTGGTCCATCCGTTTGGTAGCTACGATGCGACAGATAGATACACAGACAAGACATACTCGTCAAACTTGTAGTCTTGCCACAAAAAAGTTAAACAAGGGTTGGACAACACATGTTTAGAAAAAGTCGTACCACAAAAGAGTGTCTAACTGTTGTCTAGAGTTATACAATTGTTAAACCATGTTTAATTTTAGACATTGCCAGACGTTGGTTTAGCGCGTGACTATCGAGCATCTAACTTTATTTTTGGCGGCTTTTTTGGTGGCTTCTTGTAGGCCAAGCACAAGTTGCTCTTGCGCACGATAAGCGAGTAAAAGCGCGACATAGGTATTGCTATCTCTTTCGTCTTAGTATTGAGAGAAAGAGACAAACGCTCTCTCGCGACGCGAGCTTTGTCGCGGACACACTTGTGCTAGGGCTACTGATCGTGTCGACTCGTGCCGGGTTAAATTTTCGAGTAGGTTGTAGATTTTTTTTGTACTAGGTGTATATGTACTTATCCCTTCGATGGAAATCTGCAACTGTCGCCCAAGACATCTACGAGTCATGCACTCAGTTTCATGCAACTAACTTGCGGAATTGTATTGGTGTAGTCACTGTGAGGACTGAGAGAAGGAGAATTAAGAGATGTTCCGTACACACCCCTGATTTTACAACATTGCGGTAATTTAGCTCCAAGTTTCAAAAAGTTTTGTACATTTATAGAAATAATTGAATAAAAGCAATAAAAGTACAGCACGAAAGTGGACATAACATATTGCCGGCTCTTAGATAACATATCGGATTTTATTGTACACGTTATCGCTTTTTTGTTGTAAAAATTCAATGATTACAGGCCTACGTAACTATAAACTTTTATCTTGCCTTGGCTTGACAAAAATTCGGGTCAGTAATGTTTAAAATTCATTTCAATCGATAGGGGATCGCCGCTAATCATTAATAATAATAAAAAAAATCTTGAACATTAATGCCCCGGTTTATTCTCGCGCACGAGGGCCCGGGGTCCGCCTTGACCATGATCCAGGATTTGGCAGATCCGATAATTACAGTGGAGCGACTCTGTTAGCATTCCACTAATGTATATAGGCAACCAGAAAAGAGTCATTCGTATATGACCGTAGTGGGATTCAAACCCGGTACTTCTCGCTTACGAGTCAGACACCTTAACCACTCGGCCACCGACGCTCCTCAACACTAATCAGTAACGATTTATATTAATTTAATAGTCCGATTACGCAAGTTTCTCTTTGCAAATTAGGTTAATTCGTTAATGGCAGTGCATTAACTGTTAGCTTCCTGAGCATGAATCAGATAATGCCTCGTAAATTGATTGGAATTCAATAATGAACTCTAGAGATTTGTAAATCGATCCTTTGTTGCTAATCAACTTTGTAGTTATACATCTGCACCAAGCAACCTGTTTAAACAGTGGCACATTTTATGGCTGCATAGCTCTTTACGGTATTTAGAGCCAGATAAGAGTTTCAGGGAAATTAGTCAAATGTAACACGGTAAAGGGGCCCTAGACGGCGGTGAACTTTTTTCATTAGTAGCGCTGTTACGGCATAGAGATAACAATAATGGTATTCAATTAACACTTAGTTTACCGTTGTAGTTTGTAACGCATCGGTTATTGAACCCTGGGAGGTTACATTGTATAAAGAGGCAAACCTATAAGAGATCGAGCTTCATAATTTAAAGAAAACCCTATGATTAGGGCGAATATAAGTTACCGTACAATACCAGCGCCCGCTTACAGCCGCCTACGGTTTTTTGCTACGTCTATTGTTGCCACATATTGATCGTTTTCTTGCCCCGCGAGCACTACTGACGCGTCACAAAAACGAACTATTTTTTGTCGCTTGATATGGCACCAAAAGCCCTGATAAAATACCGAAGGCGCCGCCTTTGAATGCTGACTTCTATTTTGTGCTAATGCCATTTTAGTGAATGAAATTAAAAGGCGAACCATCAAGCTTGTCTGTGTGTTTGGGGGTCTAAAATAAAAAGGCCACATAGCGTTTCATAATAAGATTCATCATTAGCGTATGTAGGGCTAATTTCCAGGGGGCCTGGCCCCTGAAGTGGCCGATGAAGCAGAATTAATCTCTAATGTACAGCCAGCGAGCACCCCATCCTGGGGTGGGCACTAGACCATTCTGGGGTGGGTACGGCCCACCCGGCCCCCCCGCTTCCTACGCCTATGAGATTCATGTTAATTTGTCACAAAGTTAACATAAGCGTCGCTGTTGTTGACATTGACATGACAATTCAAAATGGCGTCTCTTAGTTCCAGTATTCGTCACCGGATCGGATAAGTTTGTGCCACTCTAATATGACTCATAATATGTAACGCTAATGTGGCCTTTTAAGACTCCTTGAGCGCGTCTCATATTAATATATTTATTCATAAATAATAATATTTACATGACATTTTTATAGTAATATCAATTAGATAATATATTGGTGTAATGTTTGTCTATTATTACAATTAATTTTAATATCTACAAGTATATACAATTTTATCACTCGATTACATATAAATTGTATGTCAATTGCATGTCAAATATCAAATATCAATTAAAAAAGTAAATAAAGTTAAAAATTCGAAACCAAGGTTTCATGACTAGGTCAACGATTTTATGTTCGTAAAGAACTCAGTAATTGAGTATGGTGCCATATCAATTAGTAGACGTTTGAGTTTCTTCGCGAATACCTTGTCCGAGATGGCATCCTTTATGTCACAGGGTAATGAGTTATAGACCTTAGGACCTATAACATAGCATATATCTAAGCATACTGCAGGCAAACCACCAATAACCCTATAAACCTTCTTCAACAGGTGCACGTAATCTTCAGCTACAAGGGCAAAAACCATCTGATCAAGAAGGACATCCGTTGCAAGGACGACGTCTACACTCACTTCTACACCCTGATCGTGAAGCCAGACAACACCTATGAGGTTCTCATTGACAACGACAAGGCGGAGTCCGGGGAACTGGAGGCTGATTGGGACTTCCTGCCTCCTAAGAAGATCAAGGTACGGCTATGACTTGGTCACGGAGTTTGAACATTTCACCTCATTTTAGTAATTATTTTGATATTTCAGTTAAGACCCCCTAACTAACCCCATCTCAGTTCGTGCGTCCTTTTTTATCTCCAAAGAAATATTATTGAGTGAATTTTAAATTTAGATAACCTCTAAACTTTAGATAAGATTCACCTCTATACACTTTGACTTTCCGCTAGCCTGAATTGACCTTTACTGAAAGGGCAATCAAGATAATATCACAAATAACTAACAACTATGGTTAAAGAAAGGAAACCCGTATCAATAACGCCACCGCGGATTTCGTTTCAATTTCATGCAAGCGTTTGCTCAAGAATCTCATAACATCCCATCCTCGCTCATTAGCTATGTACACTTTCCACTAACCCAACACCCTTCGCACAGGACCCAGCGGCGAAGAAACCCGAAGACTGGGACGACAAGCCCACCATTCCCGACCCGGAAGACACGAAACCCGAAGACTGGGAGAAGCCCGAGCACATCCCCGACCCGGAAGCCGTGAAACCCGAGGATTGGGACGATGAGATGGACGGCGAATGGGAGCCACCCATGATCGACAACCCTGACTACAAGGGAGTCTGGGCGCCTAAGCAGGTGAGATAGTTTATCACTCATTCATTCATCATATCAGCTAGAAGACGCCCACTGCTGGGCATAGGCCTCCCCCAGAGATCTCCACAGAGGCCACTCTTGTGCCTTCCGCATCCAGCGGGTACCTGCAATCTTTACCAGGTTGGTCAACTTTTTGGGAGGCCTACCCACGTTCGTCTTCATTCATTCATAAGTAATTTAAGGGGGCCTAGCTGGGCCTTTGTTGCATTCTGGTATTGTATATACCGTCACGGGGTGCCAATCGGATCCAGAGACTGTTTAACCAGTGTCATGGTCCCCAGCGAAAGACCTTGGTCAACTTCGCTTCGGCTACGGTATCAGAAGGCATAACTCTTTGGAAATAACTACTTACTAGCCACTTTATAGACAAATAAATAATACCAGGGGCCCGTACCACAACCAACTGAGAAGTTCCAGATAATGAAGCTGTTATAGTAATTCAATTTGACTGAAGCATCAGTAAAAAAATAATGAAAAAGAGTTCCAGATATTTTATTTGCTGTCTCCCTTTTGTTAGTACAAAATTATAGAGTTATGGCATCACATATATCTGTCAGATTAGATATCGGGAACTGATCAGTTGGTGTTGAAACAGGCCCTTAGCCATTCTTATTGCTTTTCACATCTTAAAACCTATAATCTCTAATGATTGTCATTAAAGTTCTGAACCGATTGATACACTGCGCATAAAGTGTTCTGGCACGGGCCTTGTGTGGCCAATCTAATTTAAAAACAAAGGAAATTGAGTTTCATGCGTGAATCACGGGGTGGCGTCATAGCGATGGGCGAGGTACATTTATTCGAGCTAAAATTGTATTCGGCTGACAATCATTTCGTGTGATATTAAGATTTACGCTAAACTTGGACAGGCAGGAAGGAAATGGAATCGTGCCAACGTTGTAAAAACACGTGTAGTATATTTACGTGGACGTCTACAATTTACGAATTTGTTTACGAAAATGATGTTTTCTTAACGATTTGTTCCGTTCAAAATATCGTCTATATAACACGTTTTAATATACAAGAACCTAGTTAACTGAAGCAGGTCGTAGCTGGTTAACCTATAGTTGCAACATTAATGGACATCGTCTAATTCCGGCTTCGTATTTACTCACATTCGTGTAACAGAGACAGCTCTCAACGACGAAGCCAATGCTTAGCCGATATGCATCACATTTTTGTACTTTATTTTGTACAGTGGAGGCACTCATTATTAGTTTGAAACAAACAACAGAGGAGGCACTGTTCGGACAAAAGATTCGAAACCATTTTCCATTCCAGAAATCCTAAACACAGTCTTTGTAGGTATTTAATTTTGCCATATCACGGTGTCCATGTATAATAAATGAAAATAATGATCTCTCCACTTTCACTACACATATTATCGGGTTTGTTACCACGGTTAGTATTGTTTTTACCTCGATATATCGACGCAGTTGCATGCGTCATGGTCACGAGTTGACTACGTCGAAATATCGAGTTAAAAACAATACTAACCGTGGTAACAAACCCGATAATATGTGTAGTGAAAGTGTAGTGAATAACCACGAAAGTCTTAAAACCTATATAATGATCTCTCTTCCAGATCGACAACCCCAACTACAAGGGCCCGTGGGTGCATCCTGAGATCGACAACCCCGAGTACACAGCTGACGCTAACCTCTACAAGCGATCCGAGATCTGCTCCCTCGGTCTCGACCTGTGGCAAGTCAAGTCTGGCACCATCTTTGACAACATCCTCATCACCGATGACATTGAACTGGCCAAGGAGCGAGCGGACGCTTACAAGCCGAAGGTGGAGGGAGAGAAGAAGATGAAGAACGACCAGGATGAGGCAGAGAGGGAGAAGGAGAAGGAGGAGAAGCCTGATGACGATGAGGATGACGAGGACCTCGATGATGAGGCGGGCGAGGCGGCGCCGGTGGTGAGTTGATAGATTGTTCTTTATTTTACAACTTTAGCGGGCTGGGTTCGAAGTGATGATTGTCATTGATAATTACTTAGATAAATGTGGGGATTATCTTGATAATAATGTAATATAATGTCGCTTTTATAAGTAAATGACGAAGATTAAGACCTTGTTTAAACAAAATTTGAGTACATTGTAATAAAATATAGCAGTTTGGGGGCGAGATTCCCGAAAGAATTATCTGACAAATATCCGATAATTATAAAATAAAATCTATATCTTGATAATTTCGAACTCTGCCTGCGGAATCCTATTATTTTTCCAGGAAAAAGTACCCTATGGCATTTGGGGATAATGTAGCTTCCTATTAGTAAAATAATTTTTCTCCAGTACTTTCAGGAGATTACTCCCAACCAACATACGAACAAACTGTTCCTCTTTTTAATATTAGTACAAGAGTAAACGCGTAGATAAGCCATTTCAAACAGGCCTTCAATAGTAACATTACATTAACAATGTTTTCCCTTTGTTTACAGGATGACCACGACGAGCTGTAAACTGTGTTAGTGCGCAAGAGACTCTAGTACCTATGGTACGACCGTGTGTGCGAGACTAGTGAATAGGTTGTCAATATCGTGCTGAGGACCTACTCCGCACATCCGTCGCCGTAACTACGGATCGTGCCGACCTGCTCAGCTGGAGTTCTCAGGAGCAGCTCAGCATGAACGTAGCGGAGTACGGACTTCAGAGTAGGCCTTCGGATGTGTGGTATATGCTGTGGCGTCGGCCTAATGGCCGTCGCGGTATTTAGCACCCTCCATATTCTAAGTCAACAATTTAATAAAAAGAAAACTGCTATTTGAAAACCTTAATCGTGCGACTCTGTAGGTGATTGGTGAGCGCCTCTCGAAATATTCCATTTGATGCGACGCGTGCATGGCGTCCGTACTGATTATTTTGTATGTACATAAGGCTCAGGGTTTGAACTGTTATTATTATGTATTTAATATAATTTGCGGCACTGTGTGCCAGCGGGTGCGTTTTTCAATGTCGGCCGGAGTAGACTAGTAGCCTAAATTTTTTTAATTGCTGCCGATATTGTGAAACGGATCAAGGATATTCCTCATTTTGATGTGAAATGAGTCTGATTAAAAATTAATATAAATTACCTGCTATTGCTTTTCATTTCTGACCTTTCGACTGCAGTGTTTAAGTAGTATATCAGTTATCTAGCACCCATAGTACAAGCTTTGCTTAGTTTGGGGCTAGATGGCGCTATGTGAATTTGTACACGAATATTTATTTATTTATTTAGTGTTTAATGCTCTTCCGTGTTTCTTTGAGATGTGGTTACTTAACCGACGGCGCGTAGGTACTTTGCCATAGGAATGTAATACTATGGAATTGATCTACTACTACACAAAAGAACCTAACCCACAGAAAAATTATGGAAAACGCGATAAAGTATAGATACCTAATTTTCCTAAACTACTGAACCAATTTTGATGAAACAAAGCTAAGAACCATCGATTAAACTGGCTGTCAAAGAAAATTGCATCGAAATCGGTCCATCCGTGCGGGGGCTACGATGCCATAGACGGATACACACGTAATAACACCCGATTTTTTTCGTAGGGGTTCAAAATACCTGGCTAAGTTTACTGATGTAACTAGTGTAAACACGAGTATCTAGTACGATAAATGTACTGTTACCTGCAGAGATATGGGACCCCTAGTATATTAGAAAAATAAAATAAAAAATCATGGCGTTAATATCCCGGTTGTTCTCTCGCGCACGAGGGCCCGGGGTCCGCCTTGACTATGATCCAGGATTCGGCAGCTCAGGTAATTACAGAGAAACGACTGCCATCTGATCTCCATGACCCTGCTACCAGGGGAACCCGACCAGATTGGATCATGGTTACACATCCAGTCGCCTGAATGTGCAGGTTTTATCATGATGTTTTTCTCTCACCGTAAGAGTGACATCTTGTATATTAAAATGTGGGCAAATAGACTGGACTGTTCCATGATGCAACACTGGCTTAAACTCCATGTTGCATCTGGGACCTTATTCTTAATAATAATATATTTGCCTACTTAACAATTTGACATTTTATTTGAATTTATTTTTTATTATGACATTGTGATGGATTTTATAAATTGAATGTTTAATTATATAATGATTTTACCAATATACATATTATAAGTAATTTTACTAACGCAATATTATATGGACTGTTAAAACTTTTATTTAAATTGGTCTGAAATAAATGATTAATAATAATATATTACATTAGAATTGGCAATTGAGGGGTATGATTCCCCTAGCAGGCGACTGCAACAAATTGATATTAAATTCAGTCTCCCATACGTACTTACGAATCAAGCCAAGGGTAATCTAGTTCTGATGATAGCGGAGTCTGACGAATGTGTCCTAAATCGCCAATCCATACAATTTTCGTTCGTATGAACCGCTCGACACGAATCCAAAAATGGGTAGGTATGTAGCGAGGTGTAGAGCTAGGTAGTAAAGGTTTTGTATAGTCATAATATTTTTTATTAAGTTTAAAAAGTAAACAAATTTTTATGTACTAAAAACAAAGTAGTGGACCTCATTTAACTAACAAATAATATCAATGCGTTTCGGTTACAGAAAAATGTGGTCCTAGTCCAAAATTCCATAGAACATAATATTCGGTCCATGAAGGGGTATCATCGTAGAATGCTTCATCGCAGGTTTTACTTGCCAAAAACTGAAACAAAATAAATTTATTCATATGTAAGTATGGAAGGGAAATCTGCCGTTTATTTTTTTGCTATTCTGACTACCAATGACAAAATAATTTTCATTTCATCTTCACGTCTAATTACAGAATATTTACCTAAAACATCCCAGTAGGTAGAATAAGCAGTGACCAACTAAATGTTTACAAGAACTGACTAGGACAGATTATCCCAGATTATTGCCATATCCGCACTTTATAATTTTTACTACTGTCAGTCTACGTCTACTACCACCTATATTCGTGTTGTCTCGTATGGAAAGTCTTCGGTGATGAGATTTTCCTGACGAGTAGGAATTGAACTTTTAGAGATCACATGGAGATTGGAGAGTCATTTCTCCACCATACAAATAATTATCAGGTTCTACGGGGAACATATAAAAAGGTGATAGGTGATTATGGCTTTCTCACGACTGGACATTTAAATACATTTTCTATTATTAAATTTTTATTTGACTAGCCTTGACATTTGGCCGCCATCTTACTTGGTGGTAAGTGACGATGCGACCGAAGATGGCCATATGCATCGGCCTGTCTAGGAACAGCCTATTCACTCTAGCCTTGAAGGCTTCCAGATTCATCAACTCGGCGTGATGTCCCGGTTGCGCTCCCGCGCGGCACGTGAGGGTCCGGGGACCGCCTGGAAGGCTTCCAGATTAAATTACTATAATCCTTAATACTTACATTTTTCCCAATCTTTCATTTTGGGTTTCTTTTTTTCTTTCTTCGGCTTCATTTTCTTTTCTTTCTTCTTAGGTTTTTCAGGCTCCATGTAATAGTCTCCGCACGGATCGGGGTCCGGCAAGGGTGCAGGTGCCGCGCTCACTGGAATTTATATTTACCTTTTTATAATTACTGAAATTACTAATGACACAACTAGAGAGTTTTGGCAGAGGCCAAGCGCGCAGACAGGCGACGTGCCTCCCTAATCAAGTGGCTTTGTATTATAGTAACACTAGTTTCATAGAATGGTGAATTAACCCTATTTTTGAACTGTGATATTTCGGTGTTGCTAATGTGATTTAAAAAATATATAATTTTTCAAGCCGAAAATAAAAATCTGTGTTTAAAAAAGAAATCAAAATGAAGCTTTCAAAACCGGTCGGGAGACGTCGGTCGTAGGACCATTGCCAATTAGGACAGTGCCGTGGGCTGCCCGACAAGATGACGTCCCTAAACTATTGCTATTAGAGTTAGGTGGTAGAGCCAACGGTAACCCGGTAAGTACTAAATCCTCGTTCACGTCAAGGCAATGGAGATTATGGGGTAGTGGTCGTCATCATCATAACATCACAGCCCAAAACAGCCCACTGCAGGACTTAGCGTCTCTCCCAAGTTATTGCCCTAATCTCCACGCTTGGTAGTGGAAGTATTGAGTAGGTATTCTGTGATTATGGCGAAGTCCTCCACGAATGGTGTGGAAGAGACACAAGGGCAGTAGTTGGCTGTTACGGACTAGTGATGTGATGAGGATGTGGATTATTACTAGGTAGGTTATCTATGTACCTATTATACCTACACTACACATACACCAATACTTCCAATAACAAGGACACTTATGTAACTACGACTTCTCGCTGTGAAACGATAGACTAGTTATAGGTAATGATTAGGCTTACAAAATGTACACAATATAACATAAATAATAACGCACCTTCGTTTTCTTGCAAGTAACTGAGCGCCTGAAACAAAAGAGCGCGCAATTTTTAAGTTGGTACTTTTAGTTAAACAATTTACAATTATCTAAGTATCATAAAAAAAATATACAGGAGCGTTGGTGGCCGAGTGGTTACGGTACCGGGTTAGAATCCCACTGCAGGGATGTACCAATGACTCTATTCTGTGTTATGTAATTTGTTCAATACTAACCGATGTTCTTACGGTGAGGGAAAGATCGTGTCGCACCTGCGTATTAAGGCGACTGAATGTGTAACCATGATCCAATCTGGTCAGGTTCCTCTGGTAGCAGGGTCAAGGAGGTCAGATGCCGTCAATGTCCTGGTTATGGTCACGCGCAAAAAAGGCATTAACGCATTAATTTTTTTAATGAAAATCGTAGGCATAAGCTGATAAATTTATGAGCTCTCACTTTCTCTACAATAAGTATATTAGGATTTCGCACGCAGGAATTCTAAGGAAGGAAGGGAATCATTTTTGATCCCTGTTGAGTTTTGTATCTGGATATATCGGATTTTCTGAGTGAAACCAATCCGCGTAGCCGATATTCAAACTATCCACGCACGAGTTAGTTGATCTGTCAGACGCAAAAGCGGACAAAGGCGACTCTTGTCGTGAGGCCTAGCTTAGTTGTATGAACCTTCTATTGCTTATTTTGGTGACGTTCAACACTATCTATAATTTGTTTTTCGCTAAGCGCAGCCCATTTACTTAACTCCTACTTTCCGGAATGCTCCTATTTTAACCTATAGCCTTCTGGAGGTTTCCAGCTGCCCGGTATGTATCTTCATCGAATTCAAAACAAAAACTGCTTTAAAAAAACTCGGCTTCCTTTCAGTCTTGATATTTTTTTATTATAAGAGATTAATTAACGTAATCCTAATTCAATAAATACTTTTTCATTTTCATTTTCAGTCTTGTCAAGCACGAATTCCCTAACCTCGAATAGCCTGGCCTAAGTACTGCTACCACCTTTGGGATGGACCATTTAAATATCAAGTGGCTATTTAGGGATTCCATTAGCTGTTTCTAGATATGCCTCTTGAATCCTCGGTCGCAGTATTTTTAAACGAT
Source organism: Blastobasis lacticolella (assembly GCA_905147135.1). Taxonomy (NCBI): domain Eukaryota; kingdom Metazoa; phylum Arthropoda; class Insecta; order Lepidoptera; family Blastobasidae; genus Blastobasis; species Blastobasis lacticolella. The sequence continues at coordinate 4,335,511 of LR990042.1, read as the reverse complement.
TTAGTAGGCTTTTGACCGCCAATACCTCACCGAAAATGAGCATGTCTGTCTAGGAAAAGCCTATTTATTCTAGCCTTGACGGTGTCTAGATAATAATTATCATGAAACGCACTCAGGCAACGTGTACCATTTCTTGGCCGTACGTATTTTAAAGTTTAAACCAAAGCGGCTCGTGCGGATAGCTGGAAGATCCACGACATAAGGATGAAACGCCCGCCCGGACCGCGTTTCCCGATGACCATCGGGTTAGACAGCGATCAAATACTTGCCTATTTTAATGTAGTAAGTTCTCAAATGAAAAAGAACATCATCAGGACAGGACAAGACCATTCCAATGAGCCCAAACACGTTGGGGTTATCTTATTCCGTTAATGAACGTTATGACCTTCCGACGCCATCATCAGACAAGCTGCATGTTACCTTTTAATGCATTGTCATCCAAATTACTTAGGTATACCAAACAGCTCAATCGACCAACAAATGGTCGAAAAGTGGTTTGCAAATGACGGACGACTTACATACGAACAGTGCAAGTTAAATAAAAGCTTGTAACAATACTCACCACAAGTGCGACCATAACAGCCAGCAGCAACTTCGTCGAACTCAACATCTTGCTTCAAGGATTTCACTTACACTTCTATGGACGTATAAAATATTGACGCCATTTAAATAGAAAAAGATTGATATGCTTAATTTCACAGTAAATGTACTTTGTAAAGGATGTTTGTATTTTTGAGCGCTTTGTCTTTTCAGAGCGGCGTTGACGCAAGTTCGTAGTTAGGTATGGGTAGGCAAGCACCTATTGAAATACGTTGCTGCACCTGCGCATGTGTTCTGGGAATCAGCGCATTAGATATGGATATAGTTGAGATAATTGGTTCTCCTACAACTCACATTGTAACTCGAATAACAAGAATATATTCATAAACATCTCACGCTTAATCAAAAATTTGCCAACCTAGAAAGAGAGGTAAATGGTTCCTAATTGTAAGTTTCCTTTTTTTTTTTTATACTACTATTTGACAAACGAACAAATATGCCACCTGGTAAGCGGTAACTGTCGCCTTTATCATTTACGATTATGTCGGCGTTTTAGTTCAGCTTCGTAGAACGTCGTTTCTGCCGCACTCGTGTGAGTAAATACGAAACTACGGAAGTTGGCCGTCAGCTCAGCGAACTTAGACTTTTATCAATAGGCTTAACTCACCTGATGGAAAGCGACGATGTGGTCGAAGATGTAGCATGCGTGCCTAGAAGATACCTATTCACTCTTGACTTGAAGACCCCGACGTTACACTTATCAGAAAACAATGCCTCAGGCAGAGAGTACCAGCCCTTTGCAGTGAGCACACGAAAAGTGGATGCAAAACGCTGAGTACGAGATGGTGGGATGTCTACCATATATCTATGATGACGAACTTTTGTTCCCCTCGTTGTTTGATTATAAAAAGTATTAGTATTATAAAAATGGCACCATGGAACAAGGTTGTGAAGCTCCTGGGAGCACTCAAAAGTGAATTCGATAGAAGACCGACAAGCCGGCTACTCTACGCCGGTGTCCCAGACCTATAAGGCGGGACTCGACAAGCGAATCATCACCAATCAGACTTGTCTTTCGCCTGGCGAAACAGTTTTTCTACGCTGGCCATTCCCTGATGCTACGAAGCCACGATTACTTTCTTCGTCCAGCGACGTATCCCATCATAATTAGTTGGAGAAGCTGGTACCTTCCGTAACGGAAGACGTGGCGTCAACTTAATATACTTATTTATTTATTATTATTTTATTTAACACTTTATTGTCAATTAACAGTATATTAACACAGATTCTGCAAGATTATGACAAGTACAAGGGCGGTCTTATCGCCAATAGCGATCTCTTCCAGACAACCATTTACATGGATATAGTGGAGGTCGGAAAGCAATAAACTAGTAGGCAATGTACATTTGAGATTCCTTACAGAAGTTACAATCACCATACAGTGAAGAAATGCAATAAATATACTATACAAAGAACCAAAAAAAAACAAATACAAATATATTAAACTAAACAAAAACAATACTAATTAGAATCCAAAACCGCTATACAAGACACAGACGATGAAATCATGTGTTCAGGGTAGAAAGGTTATTTACATAAGGTTATTTACTTATGTAAATAATGTTTCACACTAGTAAGTTTTGCTTATTAGAGGGAGGAGAGGAGGCTCATAATCAGTTACTACAGCCTTCAAACTGGTAACAATGAAACTTAATTTTAATCAATTGAAAAATTAACATTTCTTCTCGACATTTCATCAAAACAGTAGTCGTAAATCTCTTGACAATACGTAAATGAAGGCAGCGAAACGAGTCCTTTTTAAGGGGTGAAAGCATTCTCTGCCAACAACTTTTACTGAAGCCTTTGATAGATTTAGAGCGGCAAGCGTCGGCTCGTATCGTAAGTATTGGCAATGGCCTGTTATATCACAATGAACTACTAATGTATCTTCTATGTAACGGCGAATGCCCAAGCGGTTAGTGCCTGCCCGCTTTTTATGGCTGGCAATGTAGTTTTGAAGTCAATTGTTACAATTTTAAGTTTGAAAACTGGACCAATTTTGATTTTTAACTTTTAACTATACGTAATATTTGAAATGGCAACATATTATATACTAAACTTAGGCAACGCCTAAGTCAATGTCATAGGATAATGCTAAGCATTTAGGTGCAACGGTAAGCAACGTCACGTAAGGTTGGTGTTGGTGCAATGTTTTTTATTGTTATGAATATTTTAACGTTAGGAGTTGCCTAAAGTTGTCGTGCGTGCCTAAAGTGGAAACGGACATTACACATTTAAATTCTATTATATTGTAGATAAAGAAAGAGGGACATCGGTGGCCGAGTTGTTAAGGTATCAGACTCGTAAGGGAGAGGTACCGGGTTCGAATCCCACTGCGGTCATGTACCAATGACTCTTCTCTGAGTTATGTACATTAGTTGAATGCTAACCGATGCTCTTACGGTGAGGGAAAACATCGTGATGAAACCTGCACATTCAGGCAGCTGAATGTGTAACCATGATCAAATCTGGTCAGGTTCCCCGGGTAGCAGGGTCACGGAGGTCAGCTGGCAGTCGCTCCACTATATTTAGCCGATCTGCCATATTCTGGATCATGGTCAAGGCGGACCCAGGATCCTCGTGCGCGAGACTGCAACCGGGACATTAACGCAAATATTTTTTATTGTATATTCACAGATGTCGTTATCATACGTTTAGTAGGTTGATACGCGCATCCTAGAGTTCACAAATAATTTTTTACAACCTAAAATGCGTCTCGAGCTTTGTTTTGACAGAGCCAACCATACCCTACAGCAATACGATTACCAAAATAAACATTCCCCACACAATCACTCTTATTCCCCCAAAATAGGTATTAGAATTGAACAAACGGGGTTTCGAAACAAAGAAAAAGGGAGGGTATTTTTTATGCCGCGTGGGGTGATAACGACAAATGTCAACATTGCTATGGATTCTTTTCCACCCCCTAACGATGGATTTCCTGTGTCAAGAGAGGTGACGTATTATCACTCTACGAAATGGGAGTTCCGAATGTTGGATCCGAAATCGAAACGTGAAATACGATGCGGGTAAGCTCCTGTAAGGTTTCGATCCAGTTTTTTGGAACGCTCACTGATTTTGAGGTACTCCAGTGGCGCGATTGGGTGTTCTTTATTTGAAATCATCATAAAACAGCCATTTTCTATCAGCTCGTCTATGTACTCTCGTCACTATCGCATTAACGCACACAAGCAAGTTTAAAATATGGACGCAATACATACCTATACAAATGCCGTTGTAATTGGTCATTCAGTTGCCGGTGAGACACCAACGTAGGAGCTCGCGTCGTTCGATTGGAGCAGTCGACGCTCCCACACAGATGAAGTGTCGTTATTAATATTTGCATTCACACATCGAAATCAACTAACTAAGTAGTGGGGCGCGTCATTTTAGACTAGACGAGCTCTACCACAGAAAAAAATCATGAATGTAGCTAACTTTCCAATCTTTTTGCTTATTATGCACTGCGTCCAATTCGAACCAGAGAAAAGGTTGTCCCGAGTTAGTCACAGTACCTCCTTACTATTTGTTCGAGTTCAGTCCGAGTTTTTACAATCCGTTAAAACAGATTAATTTTGATAGTAGGTAGGTAGAGCTCGTCTAATTTAAAATGACGCGCCCCACTATCGCATTAACGCACACAAGCAAGTTTAAAATATGGACGCAATACATATACAAATGCCGTTGTAATTGGTCATTCAGTTGCCGGTAAGATTCAAACGTAGCAGCACGCGTCGTTCATTGGCTCCCACACAGATGAAGTGTCGTTATCAATATTTGCACTCACACATCGAATCAACTAACTAAGTAGTGGGGCGCGTCATCTTAGACTAGACGACCTCTACTGCATGCCGTATTCAGACGTAAGATTTCGTATGTAGTAGCCAGCCATTGGAACCGCAAGATAACTTGACGTACCTACTACAGATATGCTTTTTCTTGGATTTTATCATATTAAGCAATTTAGCAGTGCGTGCGTAGGTAAAACTGTCAATTTTCTGGTCCCCTTTTATGACGCCCCTAAGTCAAAGAGATTAGAGCAATTCTACTCTAGGTATGTTATTTACACTTACTAGGTACTTAATGTAGGCATGTCAGCGTTTGGTACTGACGTTCCGGACCCGTTTCCGTGGAATCCACATTAGATTTCAGGATAAAAGCCACATTAGGTAGGTTTTTACATGAAATAGTAGGTATCTAGTGAACATCCAAACATCCGTACAAACTGTAGCATTATAATTATAGTAGGATTTAGTTTTTTTCGGACATTCCCATGATCACCCAAATCTTTCTATCTCTTTTACAGTTGTGGTAAGTTGCGACGTGTGCGAAAGAGATAGGTAGATTAGGGAGGCAACATTTGGGGGACATGGGAATGATCCGTTTTTCTCACATAAACGAAAACTTACAAAAAAAACCTTTCTCACTCGTACAATTCGTATGTGGAATGAGCTCCCAACCACAGTGTTTCCTTTTTACTACGACATGGGATCGTTCAAGAGGTATATTAAAGGTCTCTTTAGAGGCGGGCAACGCATTGGTGATTCCCCTGATGTTGCTGATGTCCATAGGCGGCGGTGACCACTTTCCATCAGGTGGCCCGCTTGCCTGTTTGTCTGAAGAGTAAAAAAAAAATAAGACAACGAGTTGCAAACAAGCAAGTGTGTCACTGAAAAGTAAGTGACCACCGCTGTCCACTGGCAACACTTGCGAGTCTCGAGGTTAGCGAATGCGTTACCTTTGAGTATTTGGGCGCCATTGGATGCTATAATGGCGCCCTTATTTCAAATTTACTAACGAACTTCTTTCATACCAACCCAACCCATAAATACAACTGAAAATATTTCCCCACCAATTTGTCCGGAACAACGCGCCCTAACAGGAATAAGTAATGAATGGACCGAGTCGGGTTTATTGTTTATATTTTGAGCGGTTTACGAGCGGTCGTAAAGTGCTCGTGTCATGGGAAGAGCGGCTGTGGGGCCCTTTTACGTCCTGCTCGCCGGTATGGGAAGCGACAGGGACAGACAGCTTGGTGCTTTAATACTGGCTGGTGATTCAGAAATGGAATAAAAAGAGAGACATACTTCGCAGTACATAGCTCGAAGAACAGATGGCCGGTAAAGTTCTCGAGTGGCGACCACGTACCGAAAGACGCAGCGTGGGTAGGCCTCCCACAAGGTGGACCGACGACCTGGTTAAGATCGCAGGTACCAGCTGGATGCGGAAGGCACAGGACCATTATGGAGATCTTTGATGAACGCCCAGCAGTGGGCGTCTTTAGGCTGATATGATGATGATGATGACTTCGGAGTGACTGCGTTTCCTAGTTACCTATTCTATAACCTATATCTGTTGTACTTACCTTCGAACTGTTCATTTAGGTATTATGCTCTGCATGATGCTAAGGGTCGGCGATGATGGCAAGTTTATTTTTATTTCATTGCATGAGCGAAAAGGCACTACCTAACTAGTTCTCCACATTGCCATTTTCATCAGGTGAGACCGCGGTCAAGTGATATGAATGGCTAAAAGTCGTTATAGCTTCAGTGGTTTAAATGACATGACCAAGCCATATCCATTAAAGAATAGACGAACGAATTACGGGCATTGAGAGAAACAAATGGCGTTATTTAACATTATAGAGCTATTGTATTACAACAGAGTCTTTTCGGCTGTGATCCAACCACATCATTTGCAGTTTGTTATTATTGCTGAAGTCGTTAAGAACGTCAAAATTTATTTTCATGAGAGATGAAACAATCATCTAAAATATATAGTTTATCCTTTTCCGTCACTTGTCCAAACGATAAAATATGAAACGCCAACATTTGACTTCCCAAGGTCAAACTCTCTAGATAGCGCGTATCTAATGAGCAGTTTTCCAATAGGTATCTAAAGCATTTCTAACCACTCACTAGATGGCGCCCCGATAATTTTGGTAATTGATAATCGCTTAAAATAGGTTCTTAGCAAACAGGATATAAACACTGGGTACGTTGTATTGGATAATATTATATTTGTCAATAGTTTTCAACCATTTTAGAGGTTGTAATAATAATGGAACATAGTGCCAACTTCTATAAATATTTCCTTTTACACTTCGTTCAACCTTTAACAGTTATGTTTGTATTAACAAACATTTTATTTTTAAGTTTAGTATTAGTTGGCTGCATGAAATGACTGCTACCATCATACAGATTAAAAAAAGATTACTAAAATGGTAGGAGCGCCATCTATTGATGCTTTTTGAAACCAATTATCAATACCTACTGGAAAACTCCTCATTGGATACGTTGCTAGATGACGGAAAGAGCTGTCATATTACAAATCGGTGCTCGATCGATTATCAATGCTCGGTCGATTGTATGAATATTTTGACACTTTAAGCCGAATTTTTCCCTTATCTACCTCTATTTCAAGCTCCAAGCTATTCAAACTTCCATACAAGCATCCATCAAGCATTACATATTACATAGATCCGAAAAGCATTATAGCCACACATCTCGTCAAAAGTAAATTTTGACCTATAATAATCGACAAAAAATATCGTACGTTCGCTAATAATGTTGTCAACCCCTTCTACATCACACACCCAATAGAAGCGTATCCGTGTAAGCTGTAATCAACTTAACTTGGAACCCTGTACCGTGTTTTTGGCTGAAATATGGTAGGCAGGTCGATTCTAACCCAATTATAAGGGTCGGATGAAAGAACATTCATCAAGCTAGGGCTTCCGCTGTCCCATCAGCGTATTAGTTGGGTAGATGCTGGTGTCCTTCCTAACGGCATTATTGAGAAGATACTGTAATAGCACTAATGGCAATCAAAGTATGGTATCGACGTTGATGGATATTTCCGGATGAGAGAAATTTTAGAACGCATGCCAAAGGCTTTCGTGTGTAAACGATGGCGTGGCAATGCTGCCAGCGTTATGAGCACTTTTGGACGGGAGATGTTTTATTTGAATAAGATTTTTGCAGTACTTACTAAGATTTTTTCTATTGTTTAGTATTACTATACTTATTGAAATTTTTTTTTTTTTTTTAAATAATCGTGGACAAATTCACACAGCGCCATCTAGCCCCAAAGTAAGCAGAGCTTGTGTTATGGGTGCTAGATAACTGATAAACTACTTATATACTTTTTAAATACATACTTATTATATATAGAACACCCAGACCCGTAACAGAAATTAAAATTCATCATTTCAATTTCTGCCCGGCCGGGATCGAACCCGGGACCTCTTGCGTGGCAGACCGGCGGCATGTTGACCATTGAACCACTTAGGTCGTCAGTATTTGTTGTTAATAGCAACAATTTTTGTATTGTGTATTCCTATAATATTCCTCTTTTTCTGAAGTAGGTACGTTTATAAGTAGATAGTAGTAGTATGTACCTACGCGAAACAGCTATATAAATGAATGACTGATACGGTAAAATAACTGTTTATCCGCTATGGTGATGTTTTGACACGCAGTCGACTAAATGGCAAGCAAACGCGACGGCGTATCAAATGCATTTGTAACGCAATAATCGTTCTGCCATTGTCAAGGTCCTTGGCAATATGGCTGCCGTCTGCACTAGGGCGGGGACTCTCTAAGTCCGAAGATTCGTAACTAGGTACTAGCTAATAGGTAGGTATAGTTTGTTTACTATTCAAACACATGCACGAAGAACTCCAACCTGAACGACCTGAGTGGTTCAGTGGTCAACATGCCAGTATACCACGCAAGAGGTCCCGGGTTCGATTCCTGGCCGGGCAGAAATTGAAATGATGAATTTTAATTTCTGTTTTGGGTCTGGGTGTTCTATGTATAAAAAGTATGTATTTAAAAGTATATAAGTAGTTTATCAGTTATCTAGCACCCATAACACAAGCTTTGCTTACTTTGGGGCTAGATGGCGCTGTGTGAATTTGTCCAGGATTATTTATTTTCATTTATTATTTAATTTGTTCTCACATGGCGAAACCTTAGCAGGCATCTAAGAAACTCACCAGTAAAAAATACGATCACACAAACAAGTTTATCCAAGGTTAGGAATGACCTCAAGAAGAATGTACTCATGACGTAATTTACCGATGATCGAATCTGTATGATCGCCCGAGGGTAAGCCTGTCACACACCTGGAAATGATTGGTTGTAGATCATTAGGTAAATAGGTACAGATGTTGGCGGAAAATATTGCAAATCAACAAAACACACTTTAACTTCAAAAGAAATTCGAATATTAACGAACCTAACTGAAGCCACAAGATTAAACAATAAAAAAAAAACAACTTGGCGTTAATGTCCCGGTCGTGCTCTCGCGCACGAGGGCCCGGGGTCCGCCGTGTCCATGATCCAGGATTTGGCAGGTCAGGTAATTACAGTGGAGCGACTGCCATCTGACCTCCATGACCCTGCTACCAGGGGAACCTGACCAGATTGGATCATGGTTACACATCCCAGTCGCCTGAATGGGCAGGTTTCATCACGATGTTTTCCCTCACCGTAAGAGCATCGGTTAGTATTCAACTAATGTACATAACTCAAAAACCAGTCATTGGTACATGGCCGGAGCGGGATTCGAACCCGGGACCTCTGGCTTACGAGTCAGATACTCTAACCGTTTGGCCATCGACGCTCCTAATCCACAAGATTAAACAATATGAACACCTAAACTATATTCTATACATGAAAATGCGTTAAAAATCAAGACTAATTTATATTCTAATGCAATTCTAGGTTGACGAACCCGTGCGCAAGACTTTAATTGCTGTTATTGTTATTTATTATCCTATTAACATCATATTTGGAGTAGGTAATGACTATTATCTATAGCCTCGAGCCCCAAATGACCTCTACATACGACATCAACAAATTACTCGTAAAACGTAAAATTATTATATAAGTTTGGTTGTTTTTATGTTACTAAATGACAAACAAGCAGGGGTGGTCTGCTGATAAAAAAATATCCGTAACTGCCTACGATCCGTGCACTTTTAAGAGAGGTAGGGCATAGCGGGGTATCTCGTTCGAATTGGAGCCGCCCGACTGGGGAAGTACCTCCACCTTACAGAATATCGCAGCTAAATAATACCCTTTTAAATAGTATTGTGTTTCTGCCGGTGCGTAAGGTTTCCAGTGCTCCATGGGGTGGGGATTTGGGGTTCCGTGGCTTTGGCAGTGGAGTGGCATTTGCCTTTTGCTGCCAGAGCAACGTGTTATAGAGGTGGGCAACGCATTAGCGATACTCTTGGTGTTGCTAATGTCTATAGGCAGTGGTGACCACTTTCCATCAGGTGGCCCGCTTGCCTGTTTGCCTACCGTTTGACATAAAAAAAAACTTCGTTTTCTAGTAGATAACAAAAATGCAGGAATTAGAATTAGAATCATTTATTTGCTGTTAATGCGGTAGGTACATAACAATGTAGGTACATTAACATTAATACTGCATTTTTATACCATTAAGGTGGCAAACAAGCTTACGGCTTTATATACGTTGTCACTTTGTCAAATATATATACTATACGTTATTAGGAAGCAAACAACATGAGTGTCAAGCTCGTTACGGTGCTGAAATCCGATTAGCCACAAAGTACGAAATGTCTATCCTAAATCAAATACATAATAATAATAATTTGACGACCTGAGTGGTTCAGTTGGTTAACATGCCGGTCGCACGCAGAGGTCCTAGGTTCGATTCCCGGCCGAGCAGAAATTGAAATGATGAATTTTAATTTCTGATACGGGTCTGGGTGTAGCTTGTATAATAAGTATGTATTTAAAAGAATAGTTTATAAGTAGTTTACCAGTTATCTAACAGCCATAACACAAGCTTGCTTACTTTGGGGCTAGATGGCGCTGTATGAATTTGTCCACGAATATTTATTAATTTTTTATTATAAAAAAAAGTTACCGAAATAGGGTAACACCGATCGACTCTTTCTTTTCTTCATTATAAATTTATAGTGAATCTCAACCGAAGAGAGTAATAAAAATAATTATTATCATAGCGTCAATACTCCGGTTGTGCTCTCGCGCGCCAAGGCCGGGGGCCTTCATCATGATTCAGGATTTCGATTTCGCAGATCAGGTAATTATAGAGTGACTGCCATTTAACCAATAACAGTCCTGACCACCTTAGATGGTTACACATTCAGTCGCCTCAATGTGTAGGTAACCCTAGTAATCTTTGCAATATTAAAGCTGGCCAAATAAAGTCAGTGTTATTGATGTTTTTATCCTACACAGTGACAAACGAGCAAATAGGCCACCTGATGGTAAACGGTAACTGTCGCCCATAACATCCACGATTCAGGTTGCAGGCAATAAAAATGTAGAACCGCAGGTGCGTTGTCACTGTGAGGATATTTATGTATTGTGCACGTCTTAAACTACTTCCAGTCATCACGTTCTCATTGCTGTAGACCTGCTGGAAGAAATCTCTTTTTAGAAATAAGTAGTGCCTTTTGTGTTATGTATATATTTGCCATATCTTTGTTACCATTATTGTGTGCAATAAACACACAAAACACACATTAATTAAATAAATGATATGCCTCATGCCTAGAATTGCGCTGGCTACCTTATCCACTAAAACCGAAACACAATAATCCAAACATTGTTGCTTGGCGGCAGAAATAGATAAGGCGGTGGTACTCACCCTGGAGCTGCCGATCCTGGAGCTGTAGATCTCTGTGCGTGGGCGCTGGAAGGAGGATGCAAGGGGGTGCATTTGCAACCCAGGAAAAATAGATAGCTATTAGCGCCCATGGCTGTGGACTTACCATATCTTCTTACAAGAGCTTTTTCCCAATATGGTTGCAGCAATTTTTGTCAGTGCAATCTTTGTTAAAGTCCGTGAGTCAGATTCACCTTGCGTCAACCGCTATCTCTATAGTCCCGGGTATTTATGCCGGGTATTTAGTTTACTAAATACTTGAAACCCTTGCAAAAACTCTGGCGATATCTTTTGTTATAGTGATGTTTAAGATACCAGCTAAAAGGTTACTTATCTTCAATACCAAAGTATCATTCAAGGAATGCGGTGCATGAATTACGTCATAACCGTAATAGGAATGCGTCCACACATACTATTGTGAATCGAATTCAGTGAAGATCACGACCACAATTGGTGGAGAAAGAAAACATGCTACGTTCCCAGAATCTGACGTTGATAGAGCGACTCTACATAGAGCCAATTACTATGCTGCTGGAGACATATTTTTTTAGTAGAGAAAAAGGTATATTTGGGCTATTTATGATATTGTGTAAAACGACTGCGTATTACGGTAGAGTTTTTGGTGAGAAGTAGACCAGCTTCTAATTGACCTGCGCGATTTAATTTATCTTCCACACCGATTTTTGTTTTAGATCATCATCATCATCTTGGCGTTAATGTCCCGGCGATGCTCTTACGGTGAGGGAAAACATCGTGATGAAATCTGCACATTCAGGCGTCTGAATGTGTTCCATGATCCAATCTGGTCAGGCCCCTGGTAGCAGGGTCAGAGGTCAGATGGCAGTCGCTCCACTGTAATTACCTGATCTGCCAAATCCTGGATCACGGTCAAGGCAGACCTCGGGCCCTCGTACGCAAGAGCACAATCGGGGCTTTAACGCAAAGATGATTTAGTATATTTTTTACTTAATACGAAAAAGGATATAATCTAGATGATTTTTAGCATCACGGTTTTATTTTATCATAATCGGTTCAGTAGCTTGGGAAATATTTGTCAGGGGCTTTCCGACATAATGTCAGTAAAGTTTTCATTTAGGAACGTCACTAGTACATGCCGAAGGATTTTGAGTCTTACAGCCATAGCCTTATAGACTTCATATTATCATATTCCTGGTCAGGTTGTAGCTGGTTGACAACCAGGAGACAGGCTGCATCGATTGCAAGATGCACGGCCACGCGGTTGTCGGTGCAGGTTCGGTTCCCAGCCGATACGGAGTCGGCGACCTCGCCGCTCGTACCGCGGTACACCCAGCGACGTTTGCGATGTGGACGTTGTACATTGCTGCGGTTGGGGCGGTGGTGAGATTGAGGTTTAAATGACGGGATGGACTTGTATTTTTGGTGGGCTGGATTGTATTGTTTATACGAAGGTAAGGGAGGGTTAAATAGTAACTACATAAGGTAGATACGTTTCTGGTTTAGTAAGTTTTTGGCTTCCATAGTAAACAACGGACCAACATCTTAATTATTGTGCAATGTTTCGTACCATGGACACATTTTAGCGTCTTTGACCGCCAATGAAACAGACGAAGAAATAATCCTAATTCAGTCGGAATCTAATTATTTACGTTGGTAGAGGAAATGTTTCAGTAGTTGGGGAGGTGCTTAAAGGAAAATATTCTGTTTGCATCGCTTTTTAAAGTCAGTTGATTGCAACCGGACCCTGACAGTAGCCGGGATTCACCATTCGAATGATGGTGATGAAGGATTGTGGAATAAACTTATTATTACCTTACTTAAATTCTTCATTAATCGATTACACGATCAAAGACAAAAAGAAGGGGAAGTATACAAAGTTTGGCAATTTAATATTTTTTTTATTAATTGTTAATTGTTATGGTAACTCAAATATTTCTTTTACATTTTATTTGAATTCATGACTTATATAATTGTTGGCAGGTATTATGAATTATTTGAGATTACGTTACTTTATAACAACGTTCAATAAGTGTATTTTATATACAAACATTGATTGATAAAGGATTTGATTTAATTTGACCCAATATTACTTATTTCCCCTTTCTACAATTTTTACATTACCTATTATCGAAGACCCAATATTCCCAACATTTCTTCCCAACGCATTTAAGCAACAAACCGCGCCTAAACTTCCGTCCGCCCGTCGGCCCTCGCAAACTTTGTCTCCACAAACAAAAGTGTGAAAACGAAAACCCCCAGCGAGCAATGTACGAGTAACCCATGTTACAGTCGCCGGTGTAGCAGTGCGGGGCGCCGGCCCTCCGGGCGAGAGACAGCAGTCCTCACTCGGCCCGCACGTCCTCCGCACGCTTCCGCGAACAGTGCACAAAAACAGTTCACACAAAAAACAGTTCCACCGTGCTGTGTTTTTTACATTGTTTTTGGATTTCACACTCCGTAAGTAACTCTCCCGGCTGTATTCCGCGACACTTTTTAGTCATGTTTTTCTGATTTTTGTGCTTCACGAGTGAAAGCTCAGAGCTTCTGAACGGCTTAGAATTTGAAAGGTGAACGAGGCCGGGGCGCGAGCGTAGTCGCGCTGCACACATTGTGGTGGAAATGCCAGTGGGGATCAACTCAAATGTGGATTATCGGAAAAAAATTATCAAAACCGTGTTTTGTAGGCTGGGGTTTTTAACCATTGCGTTTTGTTGCTTATATTGCGCTTGGAATATTGGCAGTGATTTTGTGTTAGTTAAGTATAAAGTATTGTATTGTATTCATGATTTTATAGGATTTGCTGATGGATGCAGGCGGTAAAGTCTGAGTGCATAATTTATCTAGGAGAGGCCTATATCCGGCAGTGGATGGGCTGTGGTTGAATTATGACTACGAACGAATTGACATATAAAAACCTTACTTATATATTTATTTATTTATAGGTACATTTTGTAGGCACACGAAACTTTTGTACGTCGCTTCATTCCAAGAGTCATCCGCTTCAGGTCTTTCAAGCGATTTGTTTTTCCCAATAGAGATAAAGCCTAAACTGGTGTGACAGTCAAAATTCCGGCCGCTACGCTGCCGATTGCTGCCACTTCGGTGTGAACTGAGCCCAAGTATTTTATTAAGTTCCAGTTATAGTCTTGTATGGTGTGGGTTTGTTTGTATGTGATGTTTCATACAAATACAAAGTGCTTTCTAGTATTTGAGGGACAAACATCGGCTTACGTTCACTTTTAAAATACTTTGTCTTACATTGACGCTTATAAACTTTCCTGAAATTATTTGTTTATTTAACTAAGAAAATTAATTTAAGTACTTACCTAGGTTGGTACCTACATCAGTTTCACTGATGCGCATCTGTTGATGGACGTCGAGGACGTCATCGATTGACGAAAGGATCAGACAGACATATTTTTTTAATTATTTTTAGCCATTTCTATACTGTAAGACATAAGACATTTTAATTTTCCGAGTTTCGTCAAGTGTTTTTATTAGCCAGGAAAAATTCTTCTCGTAAATTCTTCCATTTTTCCGCAGATGGTAAATGGGAAAGAGCCTAGCTTGTTTAATTATCATAAACGACTAATTTTACATGCCTATTATGTGTTAGATTATGTAAAACTAGTCAAGAATCGCGAATCTGATATCACATAACCCAAACAGTTTAGGTAATCTAGTTCACATTTATTATCATACTAAAACAATTTAAATACTTTTCGATTAACATAATCTAACTAAGTATATTAGCCACTTTCAACAAGCCTTTCACTTTAAGTTATTTTTGCCAAGAAAAATTCGCAAATGTATCAAGTTATTTTTTATATACGTAACATACCTATTTCTGAATTATACAAGAAAATGAGCTTAATAGATATCAAATGAGCGAATGAATGGTAAACATTATTTACGTCTATAGACTCTCTGACAGCTGTATTACTTTGGCCATTCAATTTCTTAATTAAATCAACTCATTATCACAACCCTAAAGAGACTAATAAATGTGGTGTCTACACGAATTTTTGTTTACATACCAAAATAATTAATATTTTTAATTATCATAAGTAATGTCCAGAGAGGCGCCCGTTGTCACGGTTCATATTCATTTTGATAATGGCAGCCATTAGTTCTGCAGAACGAATTTCAGACACCCAGTCTAGCTAATTGAATTTAACCGACAATCAGAAAATTATAGAATAAACACACGAGTAATTTTGTCTAATTAAGTACTTATACTCACTTATTAGGTAATTAAATATCGAAGCATACGAGTAACATGCATTTAGTTTTATTTTCAAAATATTTACCGTAGGAGTCATCATGATCATCAACCTAGCTGGCCTTCTGGTGTGCCTGCTTTTCTATTTTTTCTTCTCCACTTCTCCCAGTCGTTATCCTCGCGTAAGCCGTTAACTCTCTCGTCCGACTCAGCGCTGATAATTCATCGTTTCAGCCTCCCTCGGAAGGTCTTTCCAGATACCAGCAGGTTTAGACTATTTCCCGCGTACTTATCCTTGTGGCTTACGCTTACGCAGCACCGGATCAAAACTTTACCATAGACCATAGAAACGGTATTATTTTTTCCTGTCCCGGTACTTACCTTACTTTACCCAATTTTTAAATTTATCTTAAAAACAAACTGTATAACATCAGCTTCTACACTCTATCTACTTGAATGTTAATTCTTCGTACGGTCGCCGTTGGGGGTTGCCTCGAAGAGTAGCCCCAAAGTAAGCAAGCTTGTGTTATGGGTGCTAGAAAACTTATAAACTCCAAGTATATTTTTAAACACATAGGTACCTATTACCACCTATTACCTATACAATACCCAGACCCGTAACAGAAATTAGAATTAAGCATTTCAATTTCTGCCCGGCTGGGAATCGAACCCGGGACATCTGAGTGGTAGATGTGTTGTTAGGTACCACCAACTGAACCATCAGTTGGTGTTAGTGGAGTGGCGTTATCGTTTCACATGGTACACATTACACATGTGCATTGTGCAATTACATCCATTACTAGATCAGCACGATTGACTGCACAAATCTGTGCACGGATCCCATGGAGCGATGTTTTGCGCATCGCGATTTACACTGCTGGGTGCGCCCTTTGTTTGACAATTAGTTCGTTGACACGACGCGTAATGGTTAATGGCAATACGCACGTGTTCGGAATCGACAACGCGTCGATAGCAGGCAATCGTGCGCAATTATTACGGTGGCAGTACTTTAATTTGCCCTCATCAAGGTGAGTTCGTTCGCACTCGGGTCGGACGCTTCTGCGCAGTGATTTGAACAGCGGGATATCTTTTTGGTATATACTTCCTGGAGATCACTGAGAGATCACAGCAGGTAGGCAGGCAGGTCTATCCTGCGAATACTTAAATCTGTATAGATAGGATTCAAGTTTAGAAGTCCCTAAATGTATGAAGCTTTCTAGTACAACTGTGGTAAAGGTTTTTTTGACATTATTTTGATATTGGTTTTATTTTTTATTATAAAGTACATTAAAGTATTAAAGCAACATGCGCCATTGGTCGATCTTCGCATTATTTTTTTTCGCGTATTTTAATATGCTATGCGTCAACAAGTTAATGAGCTGCTATGACAGCCGCCCGGCACGTGGCGCGAATCTCAAAGGGCCTGCCATCTTGATTGATACAAAGGCCCTCCCATGGTGTTAGAGGCTCACTCGACTTATGTAGGATCCATTGCAAGATTATAATGTCTTACAACATCTTATAAAGCGATACACGTCTAATATTCACTTAAAACATAGGTACGAATAAAAGTATTAAAATCGTTAAATTAAATTGTTGAATATGTACCATCTATACTTAGTATAAAACAAAGTCGCATTCCGCCGTTTGTCCTTAGGTTCGCTTAGAACTTTTAGAAACTACGCAACGGATTTTAATGTAGTTTTCAACAATAGCTAGAGTGATTCAACAATAAGGTTTATAGGGTAGGATAACACGCGAAGTCGCGATGGTCCAGCTAGTGCAACTATATAAACAATCAGCGATAGGACTTTAATTATTGAATTGTTACGTAAACAGCAGCAGTGATTGTAGTCACGGAATGACAAAACTGTAAATCTTTAAATAATTGCGATTATGATTTTCTCATCGTCAATTAATATTAAGATAATCATTTATTGACTAAGCATCAGCAGGAAATGACAGCGAACAGGAAAAATTAGCAGAGAGCGACACATATTTAAGAATTTATAAGTTCAATCAACCCAAGAAAGATTTGTAAATCGCAACGTAACATTCAAAGCATAAATTGTATAAGTTTAGATACGATTTTTACGATCTGATGTAAAAGATACAAAAGCATTTTCCTGTACAGTTGTTGAAAGCATTTTTATAGCATACGAGTGAAATACGTATAGCATATCGTTAGAAAGAGGAGGAATTAGATAAGTTTTTAAAATTAAACGAAGAACACAATTTTGTTATTTTTTATAGCAATGTAAAGTCGCTTTGCACTCTTCACATGACACAGGTAACGAGATTTGAGTACATTTTTCCATGATTTATATCTCTGTTTTACTTTTATGTCTATGAATATGCCGTGCCGTGTGTCTTAGTGGAATAAATGTGGTTTGTTACTTTACTTTGCCAGTTTTCCTTTGAATAGTAACAACAATTGTAAGTAACTTTCATTTATGTATTATGTATAGCAATTCATATTTTTAACGTAAAAAATCAATTTGGCTAACGCTGTACGAATTAATAGGTACAATGTTTGTGGCTGGTTGGTTGTAGTTGCAATGGAAATTATTCTTAACTAGTGGACCCGGCGCGATTTCGTTCGCGTACACCTACTTTACCCCTACCTAACCTTTTTTCTTGCTCATAAATCTTCCTCTTGAATCACTCCATCTATTGTTGAAAACCGCATTAAAATCCGTTGCGTAGTTTAAAAGATCTAAATATAGATACATAGGGACAGACGGCGGGAAGCGACTTTATTGTATACTATGTATAGAAGTAGCAATTCACCTCTTGTCTCACCATACATGTCTTGTATGTCTCAAAGTATATTTAAGGCCCTGAATCCTGATACAAACAATATACGTAACGATACGTTTCTGATTGGCGGACAATATCAAGAGGAAGTCGTTTGCGGAGCCGGTTGCAAAACGAGAGCTTAGCACGAGAAAGGGGAGAAAATATCAAAATCCAGTGCAATATTTGTTGTATCGGTACCGATGTTTTCTTGCAACAAAACGTTACGTAGTATTTAAATGCGGCTTTGTCGAGTCGGAACCGGTTGCGCCGGCGGACAGTCGCCACCGTCACCACGAAAGTCCTAAGCTCTATTGCAAATACATAAGAGCTAGTATTTGCTACTTTTACCTCTATTTATACAACTGGGACCAGCCGTGTCTGCGTCTCGAGGCTTAGCCGCCACGTCATCCGCGCACGCTTACACTCTATGTGCATAGGAACTAGAGCCAAATTGCATCGTGCACATGTGATAACTGAACATTCACAACGACTGTGGTAGTCATAGAAATATCAGTGTACCTGCGACTGTGGAATTTCAGACAGGGCGCATTTTGATTTGACTTGAAACCTCCATTAGAAAATTATAGAGTTCAATTCGTAAATGTTAGTCTACTAAATCATAAATTGCAAGAACCCGTACTGAGTTAACATGAGAAAAAGCTTTCCGGAAACCCAAAATTACATTAATCAGCCGTTAATTGGAGATTTGACAATCCGTCAACAAGCTGTTAACAAGCCGTCAATTGGCCCTTTCAGAAACCCAAACTGCATTTAATCAGTGTTTAACAAGCTGTTACGTAATTTTTGCGTTGACAAGCGTTTCAGAAACCGGGTGTAAGACTATTCTAAGACTATTTTGAGATATAACTAAGATTTTGTTCTGGATAAAAATAAGCTATGTGAAATAGACAAGTTTGGTGATTTTAAGAGTGCACTCTTTACTTTGGATGTAACACGTAATACAATTGTATTTTTTGACAAACAGGCAAGCGGTAATGAATAATAGGTACTTATTTATTACGCCTAAACAGCATAAAATCACAGAATACAAAACCAACAGTAACAAAACGGATAAAAACCATCATATGCAAATCGCTATCGCTACCTACAAAAAAATGGCAAATACTCTTTAAATAGGAAATCCGCCAGCCAATTACATTCGCTCACATTTCAGAGCCTCCGTCCCTATATTATCCCTGAAGTCGCGGCTGCATCGGCGCACACGCATCATGTTTTGTCGCGGCGCGGCGGCTACAAAGCAACTCTTACCCGCTTATAAAAACCTGACGTTGATTTATTCTTGTGAGGATTTCTCTCTTTGTTTAACGCTGTTATTGTTACTTGCCGTCTGCAGATCTAAAACCTCTCAGTGCTTTTGTGTCGCGAGGGAAAGAAACCCAGATTATTATATTGGCGTTTGAGTTGACTGTTTATTGGTTCTCAATAGCTTTCCCATTCGACACGCCAAGTGTTCGATATCCAGCGTGCGATATCTCAGTCGTAGAGGTAAATCCGTAGTACAGTTCTAAAAAGATCCGATGGTACACTAGACAGCTTGAATCATAGACGTGAGCGTTAGGTAGGTACCTACCGATTTACATAATGTGGTTTGTCTCGGAATTAGTATACTTATGGGAGGCAGCAGATTATTCCAGTGAATTCTAAGATTTCGCGATTAGATCTTTGCCCATTCATTGCGCAGCTATTCATCACGGAAACTTACCAAAACTGTCTCTTTTAACTTAGGTAACTCTTAAGTGTGTATACCTACCAGACGGCTTATCTCCGCTTCCTTATATAGAGAATCCGCCGAATCTGACGATAAATTGATGATTGATTGATTAGATATATTATACACACGCCGCCATCCATGACGCTTGCCAATCATCAAGTTTAATTAGTTGCGATAGTAAATCTCGTTGCATAAAATTCTTGCTTATTTACTTAAATGCTGTTTCATTTTTTTATCAACACAGTGTTGTGCAACACTGTATCGATTGAAATAATTATAATTAATTTTAATTGACCCGTTATAAGTGTGATAAGAGATAGAGATACCTACACCACGTGCATCGAGCATTATTTAATTATTATTTTATTTTATTATCAGTCGCAACATAAACATTGATCTGCTTTCGTAGGCAGGGCACGGCTTATGTTATGTTTGTGTTGACATATGATCGCGGTAAATAACAAAAGTGTGTCAAGTCAACCCTTGTCACCGGAGGGGTCTCACACAATTCGTATTTCCATCAGTAGTCACCCGAGAATTGAATGGAAAGGCCCAACTAGGTCGGTACAACTTTGAAGCTTACCTGCATTAATATAGGCAGAGGTTTGCACTCGTAAGTTTGTCTGGAAGTTTGATGTGCGTGGGTGATGCAACCGTCAGGCTGCGGTGACTGCTTACCATCAGGCACGCCGTAAGCTTGTTTGCCACTTTAGCGGTATAGAAAAAAAAAGAGAACTTTTTAACTACTTAATAAGGAAGCTACATCATTTTATGAGTTACTAAAAATAATAGATACACTTATGAATGTCACAAAATTAATTAAAATGTACATTACAATAATGGTAAAACTTATTTTACATATGTTCCAAATATTATTATTCATTCAAAATCAAGTAAAGTTTTATAAAATCACTTAAAACAAATATACTTCAAAAATGTTCTGACTTTGCTTATGAGTGTTCTTGACCGATTAAACCATTACCAGAGATATACAATACATATTTCATAAATGTACAACACAATATCTGAAAGTGTAGCCAAAATTGGAGCAAAGCAGGAACGATTTACTCGGCAGTTTGTAAGTTCTCTATCTTATAACAGAGGCTACAGAGAAATAGTAACGCAGTCCCATTCCCCCTGATTCACTGCAGGTGACGCATGCGCCGTAGAGCCTCTAGATATTTGTATAGATGAAGCAGTGACCGGTAGATGACTCATAGCCGGTAACTTGTTGCAGCGACGAGTGAAGTTGGAAGCGTTGTACACAGTTTTGTTGTTCGGTGCGAGTGCCAACAATCAATGAATGATGTAGGAACTTTAGATATTTCGAATACGGAAACCTAACTTTTTATAGGACGTTGTTGTCGTTGTTATTATTCCTATTATAACCCGCGTCACGACAGAAGAGACTTGTCAGTGGAGGGGATTCATCATCACAGCCCGTAACAGTCCACTGCAGGACTAAGGGCCTCTCCCACGAAAGGGGAGGTTGTTGCTATAATCTCCACGCTTGGCAGGCGGGTTGGAGATCGCAGTGTTTAAATATAACAATGGGAAATGCTGCTGCCCATTTTCCAGACTACAGAGACTCTTGGTCTTTTGCCTCGAAAACATTAGTCGCCTTGTACGACACCCATGAGTGTAAGGGGTTGGTGCTATTCTACTCTGCCGGACACCATACGGCCAAGGCGGAGGGGATTTCGGGCAGGTAATCTTATGCAGCGCAAGTCGAACCACGTGACCCGCCAAGTCTCTTCTTATTTGACACTAACTATACGTAGTTTGTAGAGTCCTGTGGATAATGTAGAACCGCAGTTATGGGCGAGTATACCTAGTGCTGAATATCGAAGTTCAAAATAACGATGTACTGTGTTCAGAAAGTACGTAAGAACGAACGACTCAACTGAGAATGTTCATCATCTCGATGTACGGAACTTTGAAAAAGTATGTATTGAGAAATTCGAAGCTTCATACATAATTTTTCGAAGTTGCGTACATCAAGATGATGAACATTCTCAATTAAGAAATTCGTACTTATATACTTTGTGAATACAATACATCGCTACTTAGAACTTCTAGATTCGGTATTACACTCGTTATCGGAGTTATTGGCGATAGTCCTCGTTTCGTAGGCTCGTTTGTCTGTGTACTAGGACCACAAATAGGTACATTCACAAAACACATTCAGCAAATGGTAAATACGATACGAAATCGAAATATTTCTAAACTGTCAGCCAATATCTATCGTTACAATTTACATTTTAAGGAGACCTAAATAACCTGAATTTGTGCGTCGCGCGTAACGGACAGAGCTTAATCACTATCACTAGTGGTAAATATTAAATGTGTGTGGCATTTTATTAATCCCGTTACATTACGAACATTAAATGAGTGCACTCGCATATTTTCACCGGCACTCCACTGTGACAGCGGGAACGCGACGCCCGGGCCCGCGCAAGGTCTTGAAGTTGAGATTTTGAACTGAAATCTAATTTAGGTACAGGATATTATGTATTTAAATGGATAATGTGCAGCAGTATTTGTTGAAATTCACATTCTATGTATTTCTTGTATAATTCAAGACATTTATACACAATATACGTAGCGTGATTGATATGGCAAGTCGTGATTTTGGGCATTGTTTGTTCACCGAATAAGACAAGTCAGAAAAAACAGATCATAGTAAAACCTTTGTTTCGCTTCCCGCCATTGTCCCAATGTATGTATCCATGTACGCTTAGATCTTTTAAACTGAGCAACGGATTTTAATGCGGTTTCAACAATAGATAGAGTGATTCAAGAGGAAGGTTTATAAGCAACAAAAAAAGGGTAGGTAGGGGTAAAGTAGGTGTACGCTAACAAAGTGGCGCCGGGTCTTCTATTAACCTTAGAAGGGACTGTTAGGTTTTCCTACCCTGTGCAAAGCAAAGAAACTGCAACGTTATCCGCTTTTCCAATATCCCATTTGAAATTCATATCCGAGAGCAATTTTCAATGAAAGCAAACGCGTTCTCCATCTGCCGGGTAGGCGGGGGTGGATTGAATTATGCGCTAATTAATGTTCGCGATCGCTATCGAATAGACCAACCCCGAAGGGAGCCCCGGCCTCCCCCAGCCATGTCAACTTTAGAGATGCAACTGTGACTTGGCCGGATAGGTAACGAATACGGAATATTCGGCCGTCTTTCCGAAGGCAGGTATTATTTATATTGTATTTTATTATTTATTGTATTATTTCGTGTTAGAAACATTACTGAATGGCGTCATTAATTAGTATATCAATCAGCATCGTTCTTTAGGTTGCCATCAGACGTAGGCCTTCTCCAATCTTTTTCGCGTGCCACCCTCATCCAGTTGAGACCAGCGTGCCATTTGAGGCCATTAGTCATAGTCCACCTTTCTGGTGGACTGCCTCTACCTTGAATGTTTTCTCTGGGTCGCCATTCCAAATAAAGAAAAACAAATGACCTCATTTCAAGCGTAAAACTGAGCTAGACAGGTGTTTCATATCATTTACGAGTTAAAAGGCTTGTAACTTGCTCTCTTGTAGATTTAAAATAGGTAACTGTGTCTGTATAATTGCAAAGTTATCCGTGTCCGTGTATTTCTGTTGCACGGTTATCCGTATCCCTAATAATTTACTGAATTTAGAATAACAACATAAAATCACACTTGTTTTATATAGGTTTTTTCAACTTTATGCTAAGTACATTAGTTAAATTTCGGTCGTTCATGCTATCAATGGGGGTAGGATGGGAACCATGGGGACAACGTAATTATACCATGAAAGTTCCTTTTTTTTTATTTTAAAGTCATACGGTAGGCAAATAGGCAAGCGGGCCACCTGATGGAAAGTGGTCACCACTGCCTATAGACATTAGCAACACACACACACAAGAGTATCGCTAACGCGTTGTCTACCTCTATAACACGTTGCTCTGGCAGCAAAAGGCAAATGCCCCTCCACTGCCAAAGCCACGGTTCCCCAAATCCCCACCCCATGGAGCACTGGAAACCTTACTCACCGGCAGAAACACAATATTATTTAAAAGAGTATTATTCAGCTGCGATATTCTGTAAGGTGGAGGTACTTCCCCAGTCGGGCGGCTCCAATTCGAACGAGATACCCCGCTATGCCCTACCTCTCTTAAATACCAAATTTATTAATACCAGGCACTGAGCTTCAAATCAGGAAAACTCAAAAATGTATTATCATTTTTAAATCGACCGTTCACTTCCTAAATCCCGAATGGGCCGAATACGGAATACTTTGGCGAATATTCGCGCCACCGCTTGGCCATCACTAAAGTTTATTTATTCGCCATAATCGCAATATCACAACGCCCGTTCAAATACCAACGCTGCGAACGAAATTAACTTTGCTTTGCTTTATTGTGGTGACTACACAGCCCGGTAATGGACCGAATGCCGTGTGGAATGTGTACGAGGTATATACTCGTACCAATATGATTTGTGTTTTTGTTCGTGCGTTATTAGAATACAGATTCTGCGCAACACACATTTGTATTTGTTTACACGATTTTAAAAGGGTTTCCAAGGTTCTTGATAACAGCCGTCAATTTAATTTTTTTTTGCGTAAGATTGTAATGTACTGTATTTGCGTGAAGCAGTATTCAATTATATTTAGAAGTTACTTGCATAGGTAAACAATACGGGCAGATACGAATTTCATCAGATGAATAGATAAGGATAAGCGATTTATCGTATTCTTGACATTTGATTGTAAATAATGTCATTTACTAATATTGACATGGATTTTATTTATTATGTTATTGAATATTTTACCTCCTGGGAAACTTATTAGTGTAACATTGTAGGAAATTATTTATCTATATAATATAAAACTCCGGCTCATTAATTTAAATTGACATTTATAGATTTATAGATCAATTTTACCATTGTGTAAATTTGTATTTGTTTGACGATCTCTTTGATAGATATATGATGATCAATGTACCTATCTATTATTATGTAAACTGTATTTGTAAAAGAGTAATAAATAAACTCGATCAAAATAAACTAAATCTAAACCTATGTCTAAAATAAATGCTTCAACGCACTGTGGGGTAGGTAGGCTTAAGTCCGGCACTGGGCTATTAGTGATAGTAGGGTGACCAATTTGTTAATTATAATCATAAATATTCATCAACCCCCGATACCGACGTGACCCTCTCCGAGACCCGTTTGCAATGCCTTAATCTCGAAGCTTAGAGAACGGCAATCGTATTATTAATTGATAAATATTACCAGTTCTATAAAGACACGAGTACTGGAAAAGCGAGAAGTAAGTAATCCGTCACACGGCACCGGACACCGCGGTCCGGTCACGCGCATCTCGTGTTGCGGCCCTGCAAGCAATTTCGATTTCTAATCAATTCACTACATTCCGCTCCATTCTTTTACTTATCACGTTATTATACTGTAGGTATGGTACTCCATTATTTTAGGTGCTGTTCTTTTAGGTTGGGAATTAAATGAGAGTGTGTCCGGAAGACGGAGTTGATGAAATTTAGAAATGGAATGGAAATTACTTTTCCCATCAGAAAATGAATACAAAAAGAATTAATAATATAAAATTGATGTTCATCGTGACAACGTAATCAGTCACACAATAAAACCATTCAAAGCCAGAGCAGCAAAACTCGTGTCAAAATCTAACTTATAACAAATCTGTCGATTAAACAATTTCCTCTTTCATTGAATTCGCGATTTCCTCACTGGCTACCTGCAAAATTGGCTGTTACGATGTGGGTGCAAGCTGAATCGAGAGCTCTGACTGAAATCGTGTGAATTTTTTGCAGCAACGTCTGGGCGAAAATCATTATAATGCATTGGAGCGCGACGCGACGCCTGCAGCGCTGCAATTTGCAACATCCAGACGTCTGGTGCATTTTTGAACCGCCCAACCATTATAGGTTGCAACGAATTTCTACAGACTGAGTTGGGCAGCTAATTGTTTTGGGCTTTTCAGAGCGCATAGGTAGTTGAATAATATAATCAGTTTGACGCCGAACACAGACGCTATTTGGGAGAAAGAAACGAGAGAAAAAGTCGGTTAACCCCGATCAAAGATTACATTTACATATACTCAATAATTTCTTAACTACTGGACCGATTTTAATGAAACAAAGCTAAGAACCATCTTGATAAAACTGGCTTTCGGAAACCGCAATCGGTCCATCCGTTCGGGGATTACGATGCCACAGATACACAGATACAAAAGTCAAACTTGTAACACCCCTATTTTTTCGTCGCGGGTTAATAAATAATAATAATTAACACGTTATACAACATATAGAAACAGAATAACGTGCTATTTATACCATACCACTCACTATCACCGCCTAGATCATTACATATATTTGTAGCTAGATTATAAGTTAATAGGTAAGAAGGTACAGGTTAACACAAAAAAAAAATACAAGGTCTACAAACTCTCTACGAGGAAAAATCTTACAATTCTTGTTCTTATGCCATCAACAACCATAGTAGTAAAATATACTTTTGACAACTCTTTGCACTTTTACGAATTTGCAGACGATATCTAGTTACTGTTGATGAGGCTACAAGATACCGTTATCGACAAGACGTATCGACAAGTGTCTCCGCATGTAGTTGAAGTAGCATTTCGCAACAGACGGGCTCGTGATATTCTTCATTTCCGAACTTAGTGGAATTCTACTAGAAGTACCGAAACGATATAGAGATCGGATAACGGCTTTAATTCGTTCTCTTTAACCTAGATTCGTAGGTATTAAGTCTTCAAACGCCATAACTGGGTGATTGCGTGTTTGATCTAGAACGTGGTACTTATCATTATTATGTTTAATCTACAAACAGGTTCGGAAGACAAATTTCAGGTAATCCAAACGTTTGTGAAACCTGGCAATTACGCCAATCAAGGATATGGATATCTTTGTTTACTATCGTAAAAAGAATATTCGCTGTTTGTTTCGGTCATAAGAACGCTAATAGTTACCTATCTGAACCATTGCAGACATGCACGTAGTTACCACTTAGGAGTAAGTTTTAAGTACTCGTATACATACCTACTACATTAGCCGTGTGGTGTCCGGCAGAGTAGAATAGCACCAACCCCTTACACTCATGGGTGTCGTACAAGGCGACTAATGTTTTCGAGACAAAAGATCAAGAGTCTCCGTAGTCTGGAAATTGGGCAGCAGCATTTTCCATTGTTATATTTAAACACTGCGATCTCCAACCCGCCCGCCAAGCGTGGAGATTATGGCAATAACCTCCCCTTTCGTGGGAGAGGCCCTAAGTCCTGCAGTGGACTGTTACGGGCTGTGATGATGTGACACATACCTACTAAATCAATGTATTAATAAAAATACTTCTGTTGGGTACTAACAGGGAAATTGCCTTGGGAAATTTGCTTAGATAAACCGTTTTTGCTTCGCAAGGGAAACCGATGGTAGAGAAACAGTACTAGTCTTCGATAGAGTCAAGATATTGTTATCTTGTCCACTTTACACAAAGATATACTGAAAACTGTATTTCGAAATACTTACACCCAATATCAATTTCACTAACAAAAATGAGGTCATCTAAAAATAGATAAAAGACGTACAAATAAATAACAACGAACCTCTGTCTAAAAAAAGACAAATTTAAAACAAAATAAAATAATTCCGTCCGTTATTTGGCCAATATTTTTGTAAGTTAATACTTTCTATACAACCAAGAGCAAACAGTTTTGAAAGCCCGTTTCGATTACTCACTCTGTGCAGGCGTAATTTATTGCTTTAGCCTGGTACTTGTGCAAATGCGAGCGCACTCCGTTATACGCGACGAAACGAATAATAAAAACTCATTGCGAAATGGTCACACTCCGACAGGGCATATTGTCCAGCTGACAGTAGAAACTCGGGCGCAAAACGCAAAACAATCCGTTTAGCCAACCATTGCTAACCTTTTGCATAATGCCGTCTCTGTTTCAACGGGGATGAGGCTAAACATATGAGGAACAACTTATTCTAAGTACAACAAATAGTTGTTCGAGTGTTCAACTAGACAATTGTTTTTCTGTAAAGAGAACGACTGTTAATTTGACAACATAACTTCATATTGTTAGTCTTTCTACAACGAGACGAATAAGTATTAAAGGCCAGAATTCCTAATTTTTATATTTTCTCGTCCACTGGTCATTCAAAGCGTTCCAATACCGCTCACCGCAGCCAAAAGAAAGTCAATGAACTTTTTACTAAAGTTCACTAAACTACAAATAAACTTAAGAGCAACTTTAATGACTACAAACAAGCCGATAGCACTTAATTATTTATCCATCCTCTTACCGTCCGCTTTCTAAACAATCCCAGTTCAACCTGTCAAACTTACGGAAACAATGTAAATTAGTTATGTAAGCTCTATTACGTGTCAGAGATCAGGTGCATCAGGCGGTTCGTCTAGAGAAACTAAGGCAACATTTATAATGGGGGCCCAGTAGCGATCCCTGAGGCACTCCATAATCATACGCATATAATTTCCAAAATAAAAAACTTTGTGTTTTAATATCAATAGTGATACTTACACGAATAGAAATAGAGGCGTTCGAAGGTTGATAGCATAGTGAAGTTGCATGGGGATATGGAAAAAGTGGGGCGTTGCGGTCACGAGCTTAAGTAAGAACGATTTGTTTGTACGTTCCCATCGTGACCGACAGAAGGGCGAAGGTAGAAGTTCAAACCACGGTAATTGTTACAATTACGCAAAATTGCCGGTATCAAGTGGAATGGGAGGTACAAGCAGACGAACCATTACCGCAGGATATTTTGCGACAAGCCATTTATCTACGCACCACTGCAATTTCTGCGTTTAACTATATTTACATAACCTTGTAATTACGTCAACTTACCGACATCATGAAACTGTATGTGCGTGTACGTTGCACGCATGTATCTCTTTCATTAATTTGGTATTCGGAAAGTTTATAACATAAGATATTTTGAATAACTAATTACCAGATCAACAGATATTAGACCTAGTACGCTAAAATTCGTATCTAATAAAACCCATGTTTTATACGCCTTCCGAAAGTAAAGGTTTTTCGAATTTTACGTTAATGGACAAATTATGCCAGATCATGGGTGTAACGACCTTACGCCTAAGCCACTGTTTTTGAGCGAGGTTGTTCACGATTTAGTATAGTTCAAAGACACTTTTTAAATACACAATTTAGTAGTAAATAAAGTGTTGACCTCGGCTTAAAGGTTAATACCTTACTTCCTGAGGACTGAAAAAGTTAAGAAGTGTAGGTAGACATGTTATAAACAAGTTTGGATCGTCACTTTATTTTAGATCATCGCTGCATCGTTACAACTTGAAAAATAAATAATAACCCAGCAGTAGATAAAGTAATAACCTACATTATCAGGTACATTTTACAATAGTTACCCATTTGGATAAATCAATTTAAAAAACTTATCAGCATATTATATTTCTGTGCAATATCTATGAGCTATTAAGATTTCTCTTTCCAATGTCAATATTCAATAACAATATAATTAGGTGTGTGGCTGTGGACGATTTCACGTAGCTCAAGGGTTTGAAAGCTATTTAAAACCTGCTTTTTCAGTGAACGAGTGGAAAATCATAGTTTAATGTCAGTATATCACGAGAACTATAATTATTTTACTTACATGTAGGTACGAAGCGGACTCGATATCACACTACCTACATAATATTATAAATGTGAAAGTCCGAGCGTTTGTTTCACTGTATCTACGCGGATCGCCAAAGCAGAACAGATAAAACCAATCAACAGGTAGACTCGACGACAATCTAAGACAAAACACCGAGCTGTTTCATCAAAGCGATCTAGATTAGCTATAATTTCTAGTCTGGAAGGATCCGCAGAACAAAGCTTCGTTATAAGAATAGAAGGGGTTTCCGGTTCGGTCTGTGGCTCGTCCCGGCGAGCACGGCCCGCGCCATTGTCTGCTTGCCCTTGGGCCTTTCACCATCTCGGTTGAGAAATTGTAGCCTAAAATCTGAACTGATTACAGCGCCTACCTTTTTTTACCAGGCTTTTGGTGTAAGTCTTTTGATGAGTTTATTTGTTTATGACGGTTACTATTCGGTTAAAATCGATGACCAAATATTACAACTATAAAGAAATACTTGAAGAAACATGAAAGTCGAATAAATTCGGTAGAAATGCGGTCCCTACTGAGTATGTGTGAATGTGGAAGAGGCGAGAGACGTGTATCTGGATCAGTTTGTGGCACTCGATAGTTTCTGTCTACCCCTATGTGATACGGGTGTGTGTGTGTATGTCTGTACTTGACCACTACATAATAAAGAGCAACGAAATCTAATAATTTTAAACCTTTTACCTAATAAACATGATCGGAAAGAAAATAGTACAAAATTTATACTTGTCTCTTAGTAACTTCGAGCATCTGTCTACTATATTTTGTCCGTAACTCGTGACTATTTAGTCACACCCTGTTGAACTGTGTAACATATGTTATGAATGACGGTATATCAGAACAAATAAAATCCGTTCGAATCATGCTCACTTGCAAACAAGCCACAAACCACACTTGATCTGCAGGCACTTTCGAAATTAAAAACTTACGACCAATAATTATCCAATGTCATTAACTTGAGTAGACTTTTACTTGTTTTAAAAATAAATACAATTATTTAAAATCGATCAAGAATGTAACTTTCGGAAATCGGAAAATTTTAGTCTGTATCTGTTTAGTATAGGAACGGAGCAACTGGAACAATGTAGCCTAACTGGTAGCCTTCACCTACGGAAAAAATGCGTGACGTATATATGTATTAGAGTACATATTATTTCGATGGTATAGTCTTTTCCTTACCTACTGTTAGATACGAAATCCAGGACACGGTGCAACACTATGGCTGATTTGACGTTAAACGATACAGATGGTACAACCCTAGTTGACACTTGGAATTACTGTATGCAGTTGTAATGTAAAGTGCAATATTTTACAAAATTTTAGAATCTTTTACTCACTCTTTAATACTACTGACATCTAGAAATGACTTCGTAATTACGTCTGCACAACATGACCCTATTTGTGACCACACCAACCATCATAATTTTATTTCGTCGCAACAGAAACACAATAAAAGAGATTCGCAATCGCAATCCAAGAGAGGTCCAGTAACAGAGCATAGAGAAATAATAGATAGTTCTGTCCATTGGCACTGCAATGCCACTTGCCTATTCACCGGAAAATTCGGGTCAATCTCATTTCTTTAGCACGAATTGTTACAATTCTGTCTAGTTTCGATAAACGACTAAAAGAGCGGCTTGCGCTTTTATTTCTTTATTTCTTGGATAAGTAGATATTAGATAGAAACTAAGGCATTTGATTTCAATTATTGTATTGTATTGCGG
Organism: Blastobasis lacticolella; assembly: GCA_905147135.1. NCBI lineage: Eukaryota > Metazoa > Arthropoda > Insecta > Lepidoptera > Blastobasidae > Blastobasis > Blastobasis lacticolella. The sequence goes on along the minus strand of LR990042.1, from coordinate 4,304,095 downwards.
AGATGTTTTGTTACTTTGGTTTACCTATTTTTGCACAGCCGAATATTTATATGTAATGTATATTCTGGTACAGTGGACGTTCAGAGGATATTCTGATACACTTTATATAATGTCCAGATTTTGATATAGGTATCATATGTATCTAAAGGCTACATTTTTATTGTTACAGGATCAATGTTGGATTGCTGACTCAAATCTGTCTAGCAGATATTTTATACCAGTGCGGTAAGTATCTATCCTATATTCATATGAAATATTTACACATAATACATAGTATATAGTTACCCGTATCCCGCAGGGGTAGGCAGAAATTACCGAGTGCCACAACCTGCGATCCTGACAGACCTCTATTGTTACATACCATTCATACAGCATATTCATGAAAAATAAGTAAAAAAGAACAATTCATCTTTCTTAAATAGGTAGAAAATGAACGTCTTTTTGTTCGTCCCCCACGCGTGCGGGCATCATTCATACGATTGTGTTAAAAATTTTCTTTAATCCAAGACTTCTATATACTCTACTATACTTCTATGTAGCTATAATCACTATTTAGGAAGATTTCTGATTAAAACAGAATATTAAAAGTAGATAGCTGATGAAAAAGGCAATGACAAACAACTTGTATGTACCAAGTTATAATAAAATAATATACAATCCTTCTTGCAATGGTTCGTACTCATAATTTGATTTTGTTATTTTATATTACACTATAATTCATTATTATGTACTTACTTAGATGGTTATCAATTATTGTGAGCCTAATAATAAGGCGTTGTGCAAAAAGAGGCATAACAATGAGGCAATCCTTCCAGTGAAGAATGGCGTCGTAACGCTTCTTGGCTTGACGGACCAAAAGCGGAGTACTTATTATTTTTATCTTGATGTTCGTAATGCGATCGCTTATTTAGCGTATTAAAATTCGTCAACTGGAATATTTCGATCTTTCCTATCGTTGCATCTCAATTAAAAATGCTATCTGTTAAAGTAAGAAATAAAAATAAAAACTGTTGCGGGGTGCCTATCGGCTTCCGAGTCTGTTCAAAACTAGGCTCCCCATTTTTTAAGATTATAATAATACTACGTAACGATTTTCGATTGAATTGCACATTCTAAACCAATCCAGCAGTACCTATGGATGATGTTGATTTAAGAACACACTAATTGGAAAATACGCGTTTATGTAGGTAGGGGAGAGTTGACATATACCGAGCCCCTAACAGCCAATCGCTATATCTATACGCTCAGGATTAGAAAGGCTTATTACCTTAGATAGATCAATGGGATATCTGGCTACAGTACTAAGCCTTCAAACTTGTAAAAAGATTAATAGAAAATGGGAAATCGCGAAATTAGCGAACCGGTTTGAATTTTATTATATTTGAAATAAGCGAAGCGGAAAGTTATTGGGCAAAGATATTTTAGCACTGAGATTCGCAACTTGTACAAAGTTTTTGTGATATGCAAAAGCGCGGAATAATCAACGGCGCGGTACTTATATGCCAACTCGCGCCTACAAAATGGCACTGTTTTAAATTAGCACCGTCCATTTTCGTATGATCTTTCTTTACTAAGGTACTATGAAGAAACCAAATAATGAACAATGTCATCTTACAGAAACTCATGTTAAAAATTAATTTATAGGCTTAAACTGAGAATGAAATGATGAACATTATCCGCGTCTGAAGTTATTAGCAATTTGTTTTAAAACTAAACAATCGAATTCGAATACGAGGATAAATGCGACTCACGAACGAATAAAAACAGTACGTTTACGGTTTAACCAATCGTAATTAATTAAAACGGACTTGGCTGCCATATTTGGCTTTCATCAGGCGCCTCGAGTCGACGGTGATTGTATCCGTGCCCAATGTATCATCTCGTTGTTACAAATGCATTTGGCGCCCAAACCGAAGGCCAGATTATGTCAGCGGCCACGTCCACTCCTTTCCAGCCAGCGCTTGGCTGCAAACTCGTTTCGCAGCTGCCTGCCAAATACATAATAAAAAAAGAAACAAGCGACTCGTTCGCCAACGTTTTTTGATACCGTTCCGTTCGATTTTTGAAACTTAACAAGATCGATCGAGTTTTCGGAAACTTTACGCGAGCTTTTGGTGCCGCGAAAGCTTTTCAAATAGCGCCGCGGTTGAAATATTTTATTTAAACGACGATATTTTTATACGCAAGCTCAATTTGATTGACATAAGTAGGTACTTAATTTAATTAATTAGTAGTAATTAATTTAATGATTTGTCCCTGTTTTATACTGAAGTTAGGTACTTCAAAATGTAAGGAAGGTTAAATCTTTTTAAATGTTACATTAAAGTTATTTAAGGTGCTAAGCTTTGTCGACTTGCAACTTTGTAGGTACTTTTACGTTTCTAGACAACAAGGAATATTTTAGTAAAGTAGAAGTTGTTGGCAGGGCACTATGTAACAAATTTAAGTACCTAGATATTTGTGCCGTAGGTAAACCTACGTAGACGAGAATTAGATGATTATCTATAAAAACACGTAGTTTTTGTGGCTGGCTAAACAAATGAAGCATTGACAAGAAGTAGTGATTAAGCTAAACAAAAACATCAGTGGTCAAAACCAAGGTTGCGTCAACAATGCCTACCAACGACAAAAGTAGTAAGTTTTACACGCCTCCATCACAAAATATTAATACTGAAGTAGATAATGTAACTTCATTTAAATTACAAGCAATCATTATTGCAAGTAATATTGTAAGCTGTTTGTTTTCCTTAATAAAGAAAAATAAAATTACAGTTTTTATTATCTCATTGTAGTAGAAGGGTACAGTCAATAGCTTATCCCACCTAACAAAACCAATATAAGATGAGCTAGCGTCTCTATAGACGCGCATGGCAAGGTTACCTCATTTTATACTGGTTTTTAGGTCGATATGCGTATTCTGTTGGCTTGTCCGTCTGTAGGTACAGACAAACAGATAACATATAAATAAATTATTTTATTACCTACACTGCTGGCCGTACAAATCTCACGCCCACATTTGTGAATTTAATTCTAACATAAAGAACTCGTATATGTACCATTATTCATATTTTTTGTGTATTTTTCTTAATCCACAGACATTTTAATGTAACAATACGCTGTCCATTTGTGTCACGTAACTAAGTATGTGAGACCATAGTTAAATATAAAGGACCTATAAATAAGTACTCAAGTATACTTGAGTCCGGTAAAATTGAAACGAATTGTTACAGGATAGATACTGAGTTTCATCGTATAGTAACTTTCAGACCTCTGTCAGACAAATACAATGTTGGAAAATACAATACCACGAAATAGGTAGGTGACTAAATATACGCATTCATTCACTATAACACAAGTATGTAAATACCTACTCAATAAGGTACCTACATATTTTTGAATAAGCTGCAAGTAGTAGGTACCTACTTGCACATTTATAATGATAAAAATGGCAACTGAAAAAGACCGAAAGTATTTTGACATCGAGTCTCTCTCAGTTTATTAACGCCATCGTTGTTCCCAGACTTCATTATTCATATTACAAACTACCTACAATAGAAAGTGTTGAACCTAGGCATTACGCTATTGTCTAGTCTAGACTCACCTTCGTACGATCGTGCAAGGTCTCTCTTATCGAGCTACGAGGCAAGGCTCACTCAATGTCAGCTCATCACTCCACCGACCAGAGACAATGCTGGCTTTTTGTTTTAAAAATAAATTAATAGGAATCGAGGTCCCTCGACTTAAGTTTTTTAAATTTAACTTTGTTCTGAGTTTGAAAGATCAGTGCGCAGACTGAAGCTATTGCTGTTTTTTTGTTGTTGTCTCCATCCTATCCTATTTAAATGATTGTACAGTTAATAACATTTACGAGCATTTACTCGTAGCTATTCAAATATAAAATCAAACATGAGTAGGTAGGTATATTATTAACGAACTTAGTAGGGGCATTATGGAGCTCAGCTCTCTAGAAATGAGCATTCTGAAACCTAAAATTAACCAATAGCAAGTCACTGCAAACCCGGAAAGCGCTTGTTCTGCAAGCCGCGGCATTTAATAGATACATGTATTTAGCGAACACAAAACCGGTTGAGCTAAGGTCATGATCCGAGCCTGTGTTGGAATCAGACTATTTATACGTATAGAATTTACGACAATACCAAAATCTGTTTAAAGACAAACTAGTCTAAAGAAATTAGAGATCGCCTGTGTTTAATTTGGGTTGCTGTAAACATCTTCATCAACAAATGGCGGTGTGATGTCCGGTAGAGTAGAATTATAGCATCCTTACACTTGCGGGTGGAATACAAGGCGACAAATGTTTTCGAGGCAAAAGATCTAGAGTCTTCGTAGACTGGAAAAGGCCCTAAGTCCTGCAGTGGACTGTTATCTCCCACTAAACGGGGAACTTATTGCCATAATCTCCACGCATGGCAGGCGGGTTGGACATCGCAGTGTTATAAATATAACAATAGAAAACGCTGCTGCCCATTTTCCAACCTACGGAGACTCTAGATCTTTTGTCTCAATAACATTAGTCGCCTTGTACGACACCCATGAGTGTAAGGGGTTGCTATTCTATTCTGCCGGACACCACACGGCTAGTGTGGTGGTCACACGGGTGTTGATTATTGTTATTAAACTCTTGTGTTAGATATAATAGTCGACTAATGAAAATATAACAAATCAAATACAATTATGAAATATTTATTTATTTATTTATTTAAAAACTTTATTGCACTAAAAATAATACAATTGGCGGACTTAAAGCCATCAAGGCTTTATCTACCAGTCAACCAGTAGGCCATGCGTAAAGCGAAAGAGTAGGTGCCAAAAGCGGAACAGAGAGCATTCTGAATATTCATCTTTGCATTAATGTCTCGGTTGTGCTCTCGCACGCAAAATGGATCCCGGGGGTCCACCTTGACATTGATCAAGGATTTGGCAGGTCAGAGCGGTCACTGATCGATTTCTATTAAATATTTTACAGAGTATTTTCTCCACAGACCTGGTTAAACTACCGGAAATTTTCATGCCTCTCCATTGGCATACAAGGACATAGAAAACAACAAGCAAGAGTTATGTCATGCTATTACGACAACAACAACAATACAAATTGCTGAAAAGTCTCGTTGAAACATGTAGGTAATAGGCTTTTAGGAGGTCAAAACTCGGAAACAAATTGTGTGTATGACATAATAGTAATGGATAAATCGGTGTCCGTGACTCTGGGTTTTGTATGTCCGATGTATGTGGTTAGTTGGTTGGATATTGCGTTTTGCATCACACATATGTATACACACTTCACTTTGTTGATTTGCTCAAAATACTGTTCTTTCCTAAAATATATAAGTAACTTTAACTAATAAACACGTAAGGTAGATAATTCAAAATTCAGTAGTTAGAAATTACATCCTTCATCTCCAAAAACGATTCATCAAATGAATGAAGCAACACTGGTGGCTTAAAAAAACTACAAATCGTTACCAACTTTGAAATCAGTACAAGTATTCGTAATCAATTGCCTAATGGAGTAGTGAAGGCTGGTGCAAGGTCCCCGACTGATGAGTACACATAGTACCCAGAACATTTTACAATAATGTCCTCATTATGTCTCTACAAAAAGTTTTTTTTATTGTTCCGGTATCCGGAAGTGAGCCTTCTAAAATGGTTGGAGTTGGTTAGAGTTACACTCTCCTTGACATTTGGCGGCATTTTATATTATAAAGAAATTTGATGGCCAGTGTTGATGCATGTGAAATAAAACCTCTTTGGTGTTTTAATTTTGTCGTCAGGGTCAGGAAAATAAAGGCAACTGTTTTTGTTTACGTTGGGACTGTAAAACTTAAAAGTAATAAAATTAACTCACTGTTTTACGTTGGAACGCTCGCTTGTACTCGTTTTTTTATGTATTTTTATGGCAGATTAACGAGGACTTTTTGCCAAAATTATATGTTGTTTTAATGGCTTATTGAAGGTTTTTATATGGACACAATTATGTGACCTCATCATGTTTAGTTTATTGCCTAATTACCACATCATACTCATCGCATTAAATTATACTTAAATTGAAATATTGTTTTTGTTAAGTTACAAAATAAAAATAAAAAATTAAAACGACGAATTTTAGATTTCGAAATAACAACATCACAAACATCATCAAACTCAAACGAGGCACGTGTAAACTGTTTCCATTACCTAATTATCAGAACAAAAAACAAAACAAGATCCTCGTATGTACGCACGCATCACTTTGAAAGCTCACAATGGCTTAAGTAACAGTTAATACCGGTCCTCGTCAGATAATATCTCCGTTACGTTATGACACTGTTATTATTTTTACTCTGTCAACGGGAGTACTGTATAATTCGTGTGTTCGATTTTCAAACCCACGCGGCTCTTACACGCAATTGGGCTAATGCTAATTGAATCTGAAATTCGCAGTTTGAATTTTTAATGGGGTCAACGACTCTCCTGTTCGGAAATAGAACGTCTACCTTTGCTTAGCAGATTTCCTAAATGGGTAAAGTTCGCTGGTCGTTGGAGTGGCGCCATTTTAGACTAACTACTCTACTATACTATACTAGACAAGAAGTACAGTGCCAGTAAATGTTAACAGCTACGGTATGCCGTTTTTCTGCTACATCATCAGACGACTGCATAGAAAAAAGGTAGTAAAAATAGTACTTATTTGAGTAACCTAAAGATGATACAGTGCAAAAGGCGTTTTAGTTACTGATATAATTTCAAATTAATTTCAAGAAAATCATATTCGTGTGCATAAAATCTATTGAGTTACGTAAAATTAAATACTTTTGTAGGCTTACTACACTTTACAATACAGTCTTGGATACTTATCTATCAATTGCAATCGTACTAAGATTGTCCCTGTGGGAAAATTTTCCCGATAATTCCGAGTATTCCGTTCCTGTTTACTGAACGGAGTACTTAAGTAATAATATACGTACCAAAACATTTTTAAGGCCATGATTAAGCACATGACGTGATCTTTTTCACAAATTAAATAGGCATGTCCGTTGCTGAAATCATAAACTATGACACACATTATGCTAATTTTAGAGGGGTGGACTGACCTAAAAATATAGTGACCTACTTGCATAATATTGACCAGTAAGTTATTGTTATACTACACCCACAGCTTAGTGATACTTGATACAAGTATGGCTTCCCTATTTCCAGACCTCTGTACTTTAAAAAGGCGAAATTGTCTTACATTTACTTAACCACGGTGACACGAAATTCGATCACTCAGTTTTGAGTTACATCACCTTTCGCTTGCGTGCGACTAAGTTTTCTTTGCGAGCAGAGTCGACCTTATACCGACCAGATAAAGTCTAGTTCGTTTTAAACGAGTTGTGGCTAAAAGTTCAGCAGTCGTGAGCTAGGGTCTATTGAAAGCAGAGATAAAAGAAAAAGTTCGCAATAGCCTGCGTGTCGCTCTGAGTTGGAGTGCTCTAAAGAGGAAAGTTTGGAAACATCCGCCATAATAATTACTTTTCTGTCGCGGAGTTGTTGTGTGTCATGAGAAGAGGAAACTGGGAGTATTGGGATTAAGTTGTGTTAAGAGGGGTAGCAATAATGATTTTACCCTACCACGGGGTTACAGGGGTATGAGATCATCACAGGGGGTACAATACAAGTGCGCTAACTTATACTTCCCTCCGTTTCGCTCATGTCCTACCCTATTTACCCCATTCAAAGTTATAGTGTTTTGATTCTAGCCGAATAATGTCAGGAAAACTATGGTCATAACCTTGCCCAAGGGCCCTATTTTTGAACCGCTCGCAGCGAGCGCTCGCCTCTTCTGCATCTAGTGCCTGTATCTTCTGTATCTAGCAACCCACCACGTTGTGAGAGATAGATAGCGCTCTCGAGCGCTCGTGTGGGTGCAAGCAGTTCAAAAAGGGTGCCCCAGGCCCACTAAACTTAGTAGGCAGTATAAGACTCCGGGTATGTCGTTGCAACTGGCTAAGGGTGACGTTTGGGCTGGGCATTGATGGGCTAAGAATATTGCTTGGCAGACAGTTCGATAGAATGGATAAAACGACATGGACAAAGCGGTAGGATGGTTATTTCGATACAGTGGACATTTTGATAGGGTGGACATCGGTAGAGTGGATATTTTAAAGTAGACGTTTTAATACAGTAGACCACGTAAACCTAAAGGAGTTAGTGTACGAAATTGAGGCATTTACCTTTTTAAATCAATTTAAATCGATATCTAGTACCAAGATGTATAAGTTGTAAAAATCACCAGGCGCACTTCAATCGGATATAATTGAAGTGAAAACTAATGGTAGTCCCGCTTAGGCTCGTATCACAGTGGCCAATGCACAACAGTAATGTATCAGTTTCTACTAGACTGACGTTACCGTCAGTCCTTACGGATTAAAAGCTTGTTGTCTATGGTGACTATGGTGACTATGGTGAAATACTCGCATCTTAGAGTATCCTTCCTTTGTATGTGACCATGTTTCAGTGTGAAACGTTCATTCGCAAGTTATACTTTATCAATTTTGTTAGGAGGCTTTTTAATTTTCCTAATCATTCTCACATATTAGTAACTATGAGCCAACCGAAAGATACAATACTATCGTAATTTAATTGAGTATACGCTTCCGTTTTCTCACGGTTCAAGCTTTATCTTAAACATTATGAATAACTAAGGAAGTATTAAATTAAAAATTTAGATTTGCGAAAGTTGCTAACGATGTTATAGCCAGCTAGACTCGCATTTGCAATAACACAATAACATTAAACATGGAAACTATTAGCATACAACAACATATGTCTCAGCCTAACTGCAATAAAGCCAGTGAAAATGTCTTGTTTCTGGTCTGAGCTCACCTTTTTACCCACTTTCACTAATAGATTACTCTTTTTCTGCTCAATGTGGCTTCAATAGATAATGGCATTTCCCATTTATCACGCAGACGGTCTAGACAACTACCACTTAGATATTTCCCAGTAATTGCGTACCAATAACAATAATAATGTGGGTACGTACCAGCCAAGCTATGCGAGAGAGATATGATTTGTTGGTTGCGATACAACATTACGTTTTGGTTATGGATGATGGCAATGATTTGTGGTTTCTCATGAGCCGGCCATAAATTCATTATCATGATCATCAGCCTACATCAACCCACCGCCAGACATAGGCCTCCCTCAATCAGTACAAAGTGTAGGATGCATTCCTCGGGTTGCCGCATCCAGCATTCTGCAGCCTGGTACGTGCCCGGAAAGCCGCATACGTTTTATTGAAGTCAGAAAAGATGTTCCAAATTTAACCAATTATAGAGTAAATAGGCTGTTTCTAGATAGGCATGTTGCATCGTCGGCCTCATCGTTACTTACCAACTTAGAAATTTACGCTAGTAAGTGCCGGGCTGGTTGCGTTAGCTGGACGCATCCGAAAAATTATCACAAAGGTTCCCACAATGGGTGTTAAAAAGATGAATCTAGAGGTAAGATATCTCTGTAACATTTATGTAAAATGTATATTTTATTTTGTGACAATAAAGATCAATCAAGGCAGACCACGTGAAAGATGGTGGGACGATATTTATACCTCTATTTCCAACTGGCCCGAGACCGATAAAGATCGCCATACCTACTTATAGCGCTGTTTGGGGGAGCCGTATGACAGCACAGGCAAAAAAAATATTAAATATGTTCTGTTCTGTCGGTACAAAAACTACGGATAATCCATCCATCGATTCTATAATCGATCCATAGTCAATCCATCTATTATCCGCCCGCAATCAGTCGAACCTTGTCGTACTTAAATTAAATGACACCACTGGTGATCAGAGAGCTGGCTCGTTCCTCGGGCAACGGATTAGCATCGCTATTCAACGAGGCAACGCAGCCAGCTTTCTGGGCACCATTCCGGGGGACAGCGGTGCGGACGACTTTTTGAATTTTTAGTATTATTTTATATGTATTAGTGTATATTTTTGCTATTTTAAGCGTAGGTATTTATATTATAACTGTAAATATTTTAATGTTTCAAATTGATATGAAAACATTAAATCAACCTTCATTTACTTCGACAGGATTCCATCTCATCTCATTAATTGTATTCATTAATATTAGATACACAAATACAAGTGAAGACGTAACGTGTGAATCGTTTGTTTATTTTACTTCGTGCATATTTTGCTAAGTGAATCTCTGGAGATTATCTTCGTGCGCCCACGCTGTGAGGGACTCGGCTCTAATCTTGTTTACGGTTCGGAAACAGAGGTTATTAAACTCCTAAATGTGTTTATGTCTTAGCTACCTATCACATAATGTAATAAATACCTACTTATGGATGTCAAATCACACTCGAAGACTCGGGAAAAAGCTAGTAATTACATTGAATGACTACTTTACTCTAACAAAATCACATAATTCGCAATACATTTTATTATTCCACAGCTTCATTCTTAGCGATTTATTGAAATATAAACATATTGTAGTAATGCTTTCGTACTTTACATATAATTGTGATCGGAATTATCGTACAGGTAACGTAAAATATTATAGAATTTTGAGTTATTGTCTACCAGATCAGAAAATCGCAAACCATTCGTCTTCTTACAAGTGTGGCACAATATGGTGATCATGTCTCCTACCCGCCTATGCATACCCCACCGCGATAGGACTAGAAAAAGAACAACGCTTGCTGTTTATGAACTTTTAACTTTACGACATCGATGTCGAACGATAATAATACCTTTACAACTGAATGTCTAACTTTGAGATAGATAAATTTAAATTCAGAAATCGCACATATTTTCCATCTAGGTACTATATTCACAACAATAAACCCGTTTAGTCTAGATAATGTACGGTACAATGCGAAGTTATAATAATAAAATTCAGGGACATTACACACATATCCACACAGGAAGTAGTTGAACTTTTACGATCACTTAACATGGCGGAAGCTTCCTATTTTCTAACATTGTCCCTTCCTTGTAATGTTTCCTACATTTTATTTTCTTGTATGTAAGTATTGTTTGCTTTGCATACTATATATTGTATTCGTACGAGAAAATTCCATCGATTTTAAACCACACAAGTTCTAAGCGGATGTTGTACACGTGTTTCGGATGCTAAAACGTTTCTCGGTTTTTGAATAAAATTAAATTTAAAACTTTAAAATGCTAAAAAAGCACGCATGATGCATCTATGTTTACTTAGCAATAGCATCGGTTTGTGTTCAATTAAATGTACATACGTGATTCGAACCCGGTGCTTCGGGGTACGAGTCGGGCCCCTGAACCATTAGTTTTCATGGGTGTCCTACAAAACAACCAATGTCTGACCTGAGTAAACTAGAAAAGCCGTTTTCTCTTGTAGGATTCAACACCCGCCTCTGTAGAGGAGGCTCAAATTCAACAGTGGGCTATGATGTATGTGATGTGTGCCTGTCACCAACAGATAGAATGTTTCCTGCTTGAAGCTGAAGGGCATAGGTACTCGCTAAAATCTAATCATATCTATTTTTATTTATTTGGAAGACCAACAGCCATCCAACAACATAATATTAACATTCTTATGAAACAGAAAGCCTTCGCTTCGAAATCTTCTCTAATCTATATACAGCATGGAAATGGTACAGAGTATACGTATACTCTGTACCATTTCCTACGTCAAGTTTCAGCGTATAATAGGTACTTTCTCACCGGTCCGATTCGGTAATGCAAACATGCTGTAAGCGCAAAACGACGTGAAACCACATCTTGTCAGCACAAGGAAATGATTAGATGACATGACTGGACACTATGTTTTACAAGCGTGAATCCTCCGCATGTTTATGGTATTTTGTACCTTGTAACTGTGGCGCTTACGAAGATAATTGAAGCCATTGGACACAGCCTGATCTTCCATGAATGCAGTTTATGCTTGAATTAGTACCTACTAAATTATCGTGTTACGAGAATTATCTTTTTGCCGTAAATTCGTTTATGGTAAATAGATTAGAGCAGGTAACGGCGCAAATAATCAACTTTCAAATCTAAAAATAGTTCACAGTAATAAGTACTTAAGGTACTTTATAGTAGGTACCTATAGGAACATACCTGATATTTACATATAGTTTTCAAAATATGTGTAGTATAAAAGTTAATTCGCATTCACGCCTGTTCCTAGCAGGTATAGACAGATACGATTGTAATTAAGCTAATTCAGGTGGAGCTGTAGGTGTAGGGTTGGTGTAAGATAAGTGTGGGGTAGGGTAAATGTAGAGGAGGTGTAGGATAGGTGTAGGGTGGGTGTGGAGTAGGTGTGGGGTGGGTCTAGGGTAGAAGTAGGGTGGGTGTAGGGTGGTGTAGGGTATGGTATGGGTAGAACGCCACGCGAAACGAAGTCGCGCCGGGCCCACTAGTGGTTAAACATTTCAGCCGCCTATAGGATGTTGAAGAAAGATAGCAGCAGAAATTCATAGGTTCTATTTTGAGAGAGGTAGGGCATAGCGGGGTATCCCGTTCGAATAGGAGCCGCCCGACGGGGGAAGTACCTCCACCTTACAGAATACCGCAGCTAAACAATACCCTTTTAAATAGTGTTGTGTTTCTGCCGGTGAGTAAGGCTTCCAGTGCTCCATGGGGCGGGGATTTGGGGAACCGTGGCTTTGGCAGTGGAGGGGCATTTGTCTTTTTGCTGCCAGAGCAACGTGTTATAGAGGTGGGCAACGCATTGGCGATACTTCTTGTTGCTAATGTCTATAGGCAGTGGTGACCACTTTCCAGCAGGTGGCCCGCTTGCCTGTTTGCCTACTGTATGACATAAAATAAGTCTCTATTATAACGAATACTACTCCAAGGAAGATTTAGTCGCTATAATCTAGCTAGTTATTCCATAAAATGTTCGTTTTGTATAGGAGCCTACGAGAATACAGAGCCACAAACCAACATCATGTTTATTTACTTTACTTTATAAGTTGTAACTATATATAGGCGAATGAAATCATCGTCTAGGCATGGGATAAAGTGACTCCAATAGCAATTGGCACGTAACCACATGTTTTATAACTTTATGTCCACGTCATCGGTTGTCTTACTGTGTTTACTATAATTGGATATTTATTGTGGCCTTTGTTCCCTACATCGACTTTGTAGAGTTAGCCCGACTTGTCCCAAATTCTTAAACACATTTAAGAATAAAGTTAATCGTTATTTTGTATGAAATGTTGCTTAAATGCGATTAAGTAATTTGTGCAAGCCACCCCTAGTCAGTCCCTTTTCAAAATGTTCGGAATATATATCTTTCTTTCTCTCTCTATGCACACCAATGACATGTTAAAACATCCGTTTAGACGTGTAACAAATAACCATACACATTTTTATATTGATACTTACCTACCTAATATTGTTATTATTGGGTGATAAAGAAAAACAAAAACCAGAATTGAGTAGGAAGGTCTCATTAAAATGAAAAAGAAAACTAACATCTCTATTACTTTACATGATATACATAATTCACAAAAAAAATAATTACAAAAGGTCATAATAATAAAAACACTCTATATAGAGTCACGGATGTCGGTAATGCAATTGCTAACTCAACACAACTTTTTAAATCGGATTAATGGCATTAGCAGCTCTACATTCATTTCATTCCACGTCCGGTGACTAAGATGTTGAGAATTGTTTTTGTAATAACATATTGTACAGAAGGCAGCACATCATGTGACCCAGTTTTGGTTTAAGACGGTCTTATGTCTATCATTGCATCTAAGAGGTGCTTTACCACCCGAATCCTAGAAAATTCCGTCCTCAGTGAGGTTGCCACATTAGTAAAAAAAATTTATCTGTTACAATACATGACAGCTTCCGTAGCTTAGTTCGCGAATAATGGATTGGCAATTGCGCCTTGATTTCTCGGTTTCATAACAAAATACACACATACTGATTCACACGACAAAGTTTTAACAGCACTCTTTTTAAACGGGGGTCAAAAATTGCAATTTCACCCATATCTCAAAACTATTATAGATAATTTGCTTCGGATTAACCCGAGTTGAATATAGACTATATTTTTACGAACTCAGCACGCAGTGCGTAAACGCCCTTGTATATTGCAGTCGACTGTACCTAGATATACAGGATGTTACATAATTTGTGTATGAAACCGTGTACTGGATAGAGTGCTAAATGTATTAAAACGATAGGTACAATTATTCCACGTACGACAGAAATAATTGTACCTATTGTTTTCATACGTTTAGCACTCCATCAAGTTCACGGCTTCATACATATATTATGTAACACCCTGTGTATTATGAGAGCTAATAACTCATCTCTTATATAAAATCACTGACTATAAAGTATTCCAATTTGCCGTCATCTGTTTTATTTCACAGAAAAAATGCTCGTGTTTTATAAATATGTCTGTGGGAAAAATGTGAAATATTTTGTTTATAATAAGCAGCTTTTGCTTCACTTCGATGCTTGCGACATTGTATGCGTTGAGTCTAATAAAATGTCAAACGACGCTTTTTGCTACAACTTGATTTACTGCCCGGTTGTCGTGTGGTGTACTACCGTAGGTTACTAGATGGTATATATGTCGCAGCCAAATGGTTAAATTAGCCGGTTAATTAAACGGCGAGCTATTTAAGCAGTTATTTAATTGAAAATTTGGCAAGCTTTGAAAGTAAAGTCAAATGAACGATATTGCCTCGAGTTTACGGAGCTCTTCCATTCATTGTCATAATGCTAACCTAAACTAACCGAGCAACCTAATGCAAACTATTATTATACTTTGAAGTTATTGTGGGTAGGTTAGCATTGGAACAATGTGTGGAAGAGCTGCGTAAACTCGAGGCAATATCGTTCTTACAACATCACTTTAAAATCTTATTAAACTGACAAATTTTCAACTAAATAATTGCTCAAAAACCTAGCCGTTTAGTTAACCGGCTAATTTAACCATATGACTGCGACATATCCATAAAATCTAAACAAAAACTTGATTTCTACTAAAAGTTTGACATTAGGTATGCTAAGTGCGCCCACACGGTGCAATTACGAAAACACGTTGTAGATACAAATAAATCTTCTAGTATTTCTGACCATATTCGTAGAAATCAAGAATATTTGTCGTTTTATCTACGACTCGCATGCAAATGTGCCTATTTCATTGTTACCAAAGAAAATAAAAATATATAAAACTCAATTTCTAGGGTTTCCTAAACTAAATAGTAATTGACGAAAAAAGAAGAGTGTTATAACTTTGACGTGTTTATCTGTGGATCTGTGTGTCTGTCCCGAACGCATGGACAGATTTCGATGCGGTTATATGAAGCATCTCGAATAAACTGGCTTTGAAATAAAGAAAATCGCTTCGATATCGGTCCATCCATTCGGGGGTCGATGCCAGAGACAGACCCATAGATATGTATAATAAGTATGTATTTAAAAGTACATAAGTAGTTTATCAGTTATCTAGCACCCATAACACAAGCTTTGCTTACTTTGGGGCTAGCGGGCGTTGTGTGAATTTGTCCACGATTATTTATTGTTAGATACACACATCAAATTTACAGCACCCGTCTTTTGCGTCGGGAGTTAAAAAATCAGTCAAAAATAGACTATACGAATAAACGGATAAAATGAACGAGCAAGCAGCGAACAACAGCTTTCTATCTGGTTATCTGGTCGTTTGTCACTGCAGTTGTTAAACCGATACTGGACGTAAAGAGCGTAAAATAGATTGTCTACTTTATTATCGCATCACACACATAAAACCCACGCAAATGCTCTGCTCACGATCTGCCTAGATCGCTCGTGATGAATCGATCGATCGATCTTAAGCTGAATCCATTAGCGGATAGAAATAAGGAAGCGTCGCAGGCGCAGCCAAGGACTTCGCGTGTAGAACCGACAGTTGAAGTACGGTATGGGTCGCTTATAATAATATAGTCCATTTTTAAATACTCCTTTTAACATAGTCGCGGTAGGTGAGATCGTAAAGTATTTGTTGGCATGCGAAAAAGATTCGGTGCCTATGAATAACTAATTATTACGTGGCTTAATCGACTTCCGTCGGTCGGCCGGTAATTGGGTGAATAAAGTGTAGGTCAGAGTTTAGTCCATCGACTCGATAGGAAGAAGAAGAGTGACGACTTAGTCCGCGATATTGTCCATGGTTCGCATACGAAAGAGGGAGAATGAGATAATGAAACGAAAGAGATGCACCTATACGAAAGACAAAAATATCATGGACTAACTGGACTTGGAACGTATCAATCAAGGCGATGATAAGGCCTCAGGTCTCATATATTGTAACAAAAAAGGGAAGCAGGAGCATTTTTTATACGTTTACTTAGTCCATATATATTGAGAATATAGAAAAAGAGCGCGTTGAAGTCTAATGTAGGTAAAAGAATATAAACACAAGAATCTTGCTCAACAATGTCTAGAACATGAACGAAATCTAAGAAATAGCTTTACATACATAATGTCACACCTTTTTCCTTTTAGGGGTAAACAGAGACCACAAATAAATATGCTCAATCAAACAGCAATCAAATAAATCAGACATATCTTCTAAATCAAATCGTGGCGGAATCTGACGCTAAAAACTATTATGACACTAATGATGTTTTGGCTATTCTGATAAGAATTGTTGATTTAAGTCGCGTCGCACTTTTATCATCCTTTCTCCTTATTAACCATCCTCTTGAATTGTTGTTATTAAAAACAGCATCAAATTAAGTTTAAAAGATCTAAGCGTACATACATAAGGACAGACGGCGGGAAGCGACTTTAGTAGCGACTATGTATAGATATTAACTTCCAGTCAAAACAAAATCTGCATTTACTTCAGGCCAAGCTTACTTCGCTCAACGTTTCCAGGCTGCCGCGGAAGTGGGGCGATTCTGCGTGTTGGTTCACAGTTTCTCACCTAATTAGCAACATCCACGCATCGAGTGGGGTCCGCCGATGCGCGAATGACCCCGCGTCTATTTATAAAGCGGCGGCAGGCAAGCAGGCCGTTTGTACGCTATCCTCGGAGCCTCCGCTGTGCGTGAATGAATAAGCCATTGCTTGATTACAACTTCCGACTACAATTTTTTTTTATGCCACTAAGGTGGCAAACAAGCTTGCGGCCTGCCTGATGGTAAGCAGTCACCGCAGCCTATGGACGTTTGCAATTGCAAACCCACGCGTTGCCGACCCCGTAAAAACCCTTTAACCCCTTTCTTGAAGAACTCCATGTTGTTGTGGCTGTTGTTGTTGTTGTTGTTGTTGTTGATGTTGTTGGTTGTTGTTGTTGGTTGATGTTGTTGTTGTTGTTGTTGATGTTGTCGATTTGTGTCTTTATAATAATATAGGTACTGTCAAAGGGTGTCAATCGGCTCTCTCTTCAACAGTTCAACCAGTCTCAGGGTCCCCAACGTAAGATCTGGCTCAATCTAACAGTGTTAGGAGGCACACCTAACAAGTGCTGTATTTATACATGACTAGCTGGCCTGGCGCGACTTCGTTCGCGTAGGTTACTACCCCTGCCCTACCCAACTCCACCCTATCTTCCATACCTAACCTACCTCTACCTGTAGAGGTAGAGGGTGCCCTAACCTTATCCTTATCCTGACAATTACAAACCTATCAAAAAAGAATTGGTCAAATAGATGCAGACGTTCTGAAGATATGCGTGTAATTCTGATCGTTCGGATCTCTGTACACATTTAACTATCCCGCGGGATCCTATTATTTCTCCTCTATCAAAAGTACTCTATGACAGTCGAGAATAATGTAGTTTTCTATTAGTAAAATAATTTTGAAAATCGGTTCATTTATAGGTTCATAATTTCGGAGTTTATTCCTTACATACAAACTCATAAAGTTACAAACTGTTCCTCTAACATTAGTTTAGTCGCAAAAATGGACAGGTCTTGATTGACTGTCATGTTAGCTAGCACCAGCAAAAAAAGGTCCGCTTTTAAAATGAAATTAAAATATTAGATACTTTTCTGATTACAAATGAAGACGTCATAATACCTACCTACGTTGTCGGTGCATGTGACAATTTTGAGATCATGTTTCATTGTCAGCCATCAGCGACCGGTTCACACGTAACTTCGGATTACGGGGTACCACGTAACTGCCTCGGAAACTCGGAAGTTTGAGTTATCCACGATGTCTCTGAGCCCGATGCCACTCAGAGATATCCCACGCGTGGGAAACATTGCCCACTGGAGCGTAAACTCGTTCTTTTACTGCTTTTTTATGAATATTGTTAGAGTTACTCGCGTGTGCAGTGCAATCATACTTTTCTCTGTGCAATTCCATTTTCATTGCATTCTCTTGTTTATTTCTACTAATATGGGGACTCACCAAGAAATATGGTTGAAAGTGTGTTAGTAGAGGTACCTATATTGTTACTTAACTGAATTATGAATCATGTACGTACTGTAACATATGAATTTAATGATAAGCAATGCTTAGTGTTACATGTGATGAGTAAGGTACACAAGTATCTAATAAAGTAAACAATATAAATATCGAATTCCTCTTATATAGGAAATTTACCTAATTTTCTTTAATATCATACATACAGTTTATTACGTCGAGAAATAATACGTACGAAAAATTAATTACGCATAAACCGTGCTTCCGTGAGCTCTAAATAAAAAAATGTCAAGCAACCTCTTTTGTAGCCAGATCTCTCATTAAATACGTCAACGGATGAATTAACATACAATGGAGTAATACAGTAAAGCCATACACTAGCTGGCACCCACAGTGGGTACCGGCGCCATGAGGTTTTATAATCTGTGGCACTACTAAGAGTTTGGACTTCGGGACTTTTCGAAAAGTAAAGTTCTCGAGTCCAAGAACCAATGGTCGTGTTCTAAATATGTATCTGCGCTTTATTTTTTATTTTTATTTTAATTAAATGCTGTTCGTTGGAATCGTTGGTCAGTTGATAGTCTGAATTAAAATATTAGGGAAAATGATTTCGTAAAAAAGGGAATAACTCAGAACACTCGATCTAAGCATTTTATTTAAATAAATAATTGGCCGTGTGGTGTCCGGCAGAGTAGAATAGCACCAACCCCTTACATTCATGGGTGTCGTACAAGGCGACTAATGTTTTCAAGGCAAAAGATCAAGAGTCTCCGTAGTCTGTTTCATTAACCATTGTTATATTTAAACACTGCGATCTCCAACCCGCCTGCCAAGCGTGGACATTATGGCAATAACCTCCCCTTTCGTGTGAGAGGCCCTAAGTCCTGGAGTGGACTGTTACGGGCTGTGATTATGGATCTTAAATATTTAGCCAGACAGAACGGGATAAAGTTAATACAGACCTCAAGGCACAATTCGGGGACAACCTGTGCTTGGTACTACAGTACAAGTATAGTACTTGTACAACAGTACTATTCAACACAAAAAATAGCATCTTATATATATTTCTGAAATTATCCTGACGTCTATTCTTTACTTGCCTACGTACTAATTATGTGTATTTTTAGCTTTTATCCTGTTTTGTTTAGTTTTTATAATACAATAAATACCAACGTATAATAATTTTATTATTAGCTTGGGTGCATACGCATGGCGTTTACCTTGTATAAAAAAAAGACATACGTATTACCTTGTATAAAAAACAAACAAAAGAACTCCGACACTGAGTGAAGCAGTAACTCCAAAACAAAACAACATCGTTGACTTCATCGATCTAAGTGTAAATGAAGTCATTTGAAATAAAATATTTCTATCGTTACAGGTCTCGGCAGCATCGTAGACAGCAGTACTCGAGTGGAATAGGCTCACCTAGTACAGGTAAGATATTATTATTCTTCTATCATCATCACAGCCCGTAACAGTCCACTGCAGGACTTAGGGCCTCTAGGGAGGTTATTGCCATAATCTCCACGCTTGGCAGGCGGGTTGGAGATCGCAGTGTTTAAATATAACAATGGAAAATGCTGCTGCCCATTTTCCAGACTACGGAGACTCTTGATCTTTTGCCTCGAAAACATTAGTCGCCTTGTACGACACCCATGAGTGTAAGGGGTTGGTGCTATTCTACTCTGCCGGACCCCAAACGGCCACTTATTATTCTTACCATTATTCCATTATTCTTCTAACTAGGTACTTAATGCTATTTTTAACCTACGACGCAAAAATAGGGGTGTCATAAGTCTGACGTGCTTATCTGTGACATGGTAGCTCCCGAACGGATGAACCGATATCGATGCGGTTTCCTTTATTTGAAAGACAGTTTAAATGAGACGCATCTGAGCATTGTTTAATGAAAGCCAGATGTGTAGTTTAGGTAATATTTGATTACATGTATACATGGGGTTCTCCGACGTTGTCCTAACCGTCAGGTTAGGTCAGGTCATTGTTTAGTTTATCGCGCCAACACAACGCAGTTTCATTAATACCTAAGTTGTATAAGGAAAAACTGGAGTAAAGTGAGATCACTTAAAGTAAGAATAAAAACAGGTAAAAACGGCTTACTTTTTCCCGCGAGCGGCGCAGACTCTCCGTTCTTTTATTTCGATTGCTACGTATAAAACTAGTATTACCTACGTAAAATCCAAGATTTTATCATAATTATGCTCATTACAAATTCATGATCACTCAAGCGCACCGATCACCCACTCACACCTGACCTTTATCACTTACTATACGCACATTTAGCTACAGTGAATGGACGGACCCGTCTCGTCTCACCAAACCTACATTAAATATATATTGGCAGTCCACACACTCTGCAGCTGACAGTACTAATACTAACAAATAGTATTAATATTTTATGATGGAGACAAAACACCCAACCAAAAGAAACAAAGCCGCATCCGCGGAACTCCAACTTCATACCTAATTAATTTCACTCAATTGTTAACTTTGAGCGTATAATTAATTGTGCAATCCCAAACTGGTTCAAGTTCGCAGTTTAGCTGTGTAATGTGTATACAGATAACGGCTACGGGGCGGTGGTTGTGTAATGTGCAAATTGCTAATTGTATCAAGTATGAAGTAGGTCGAGATCGGAAGCCTGTGGGCTTCGGCTGATAGCCGCGTAGACGTATAATGCAGTATTGTGGCACGTGACTCATGGGTATTGTTTTTGCTTTGATTCAGTTTTGATGTCCCAATGGTTTGGTTAGACAAACCGTGGTGGAATAAATTAGGTTTTAATTGACTCTACCAATGTCCAGTCTGTGCCTGTGTTTCCTAGGAGTGTTTAAAAATAGTCGGTAAATGAGGGCTACAATTTTTATACATACTGTTAGATAGGAAATCTAGGATATGATCCAATACTATGATTGATTTGACGTTAGTCGATATATATGTCACAACCCTAGTAGACACGAGGAATTACTGTGATAGCTAGTTTTCTGTGTAGTCGTTTAAAAATGTACTTACATTGTATCTTTTAGTATTGTATTTTTAGGTAGCCAGCGAAATTACAGGCGTGAGGCATTTCATCTTAGTCCTCACAGTGACAACGCACCTTCGGTTTTGCATTTTTGTTACCTGTAACTTAAATGTATGAATCGTAGATGTTATGGGCGACAGTTACCACTTACCATCAGGTGGGCTGTCTGCTCGGTTGTTACTTAGTAGCATAAAAGAATAAAAACTCACTCTTTAATACCTATCTATCAACTCACCAAGCAAAAGAATCGTCTATTCTAAAATTTAGTTACGACATCGACAGTACATTCATTAGAATACCTACAATATGAATTAGTTAGACACTACTACGCAATGTACATATACGTAAGTGTATTCATTATCCAGTGAAATGGCTGGTGTCTTTTGAAATTACGTTATCAAAACATAAAAATATAAATAGACGATTATATGACGACTCTAATGCATGTCTCGGAAGAAAAGCCTTCTGTTTACAATGCCAAGACCAACATTAGCATGAAAGCCTTGGTGTATAACGTCTAGGCGTCTGCGAAACACGTACCGCGTATGTATACGTACTTCAGAAAAGAAAATCAGAAGATTACTTACCTTAGATGTTGTTTGTGTAACTCTCGTTGGTGAATACATTGTACCATGATTTGCTGATATTATGTTACACACTAGGGTTGTTACTTTGTTGGTTTTGAACGTTTGCAAAAACTGTTCTGTTAATGTTTACAAATTGTTATGATATGATTACATAAAGCCGAAAATCATTTTCAACGGCCCTTCTGTTGCCTATTCCACATCCTTGGAAGGTTTAGCCATGTTTGGCAGACGGATCCGCAATCTGCTGCCTGCACAAGGGAGGAACTGTTCCTGGCCACTGATGATGCCGTTGCCGTGACCGACTACTGGGCAAGCCAGATCTAGTTAATAAATAAATAAATAGGGTTTTTGAAAATTGACTCGAAGAAGAAGAAGAAGACTCGTGATAAATAAATATTCCCCATTGTTGACATTAACAAGTCTACCAACCCATGGGCACACAAACACCCCCATCCTGAATAGAAATTAAAAATATTAAAATGCATCCTGGCATTTCGATTAGAGATCCGCCTCTGTCACCTCGTATACTCAGCAACGATAAATAACGCCCAATAAGTAATATGTCAAATTGTTACCCAGGCTGTCAAACTCGATAGCGATGATAGATGACATAATAAATCATTGTTTATAAAAATCGATAATCGCCCCACTTATGACCCCGGTCTAATCTGGACACGATAAACCATATCGCACCCGCGACAACCCTACCCGAAACTGTGTGCCGACGTAATGTAATGTAACTTAATGTGTAATGGAAGCTCATCTCGTCTCTCGCGTGATGCGCACACGCACCGAGCATGCTTTCTCCCTAACAGCGGAAAGGTCACCATGATTCTATGAACCGCCGGCCAGATACCCCGAGCGTTCCACGAAACACCAAATTGCCTTGATTATGATAATGCACGGGTAAAATCAACAGCTGACAGACAGGTGTTTATGGAGGGTTTGAAGCTCTTAAAAGGAAAGCTCTAGTTTAAAATCGAAAAATATTTTAGTTCTACATTCTTTCATCGCACCGCTCGCCATCGACAGGGAGTCGCCACAAATTGGTCGCGAACTGTGCGGTTCCAAAGGAACTTTCTCCCACGCACACTAAGGTTGTGGAATGAACTACCTGGAGAGGTTTTCCCTGGAGAGGTTAAAAGGTTTTTAGTTGATGGGTTAAAAGGGTTAAAAGGTTTTTACGGGGTCGGCAACGCGTGGGTGATGCCCCTGGTATTGCAAACGTCCATAGGCTGCAAGACTGCTTACCATCAGGCAGGCCGTAAGCTTGTTTGCCTCCATGGTGGTATAAAAAAAAAAAGAAGTACTCTGTGTAAAATATTCTATGACGAAAGAAACTCCTTGCGTATAATGCATATATACGTTTAAGTATAGCCATTCAAAGAGGTAACGTCGCGTCCTGGGTACACTCCCGTAAGGTAACGATATGGATTATATTTTCTAGTTGTGACATAATCTTTAGTTTTTTTAGTTAAAAAAAGAGGGGATAGTAAAGTAGGAAAAGTATATTTTCTTTCTCTCATTATTCTCTTTATTCTTATTTCCGCAGACCCAAGATTTTTTCGAACTTGAGAAAAGTGAAATGTTGTATCTAGCTAGGGATCACGCCTAATTGTGGTTTGAAGTCTACCTGAACTGGGAATAGAACTTCTTGTCGAAGCTGCGAATCTTTAATCACTATTAAAAGAGGAGCCCCCTGAAAACCAGCGTCATGGCTTCAGCCGTGGCTTATGCTGGGTGTGGCCCCATTGCACGTCTCCTCATGACACAGGTAACGATAAAACATTATAATAGTTAGTTATAATAGTTAACTAGTTTTGTGACTATGTCTATTGTGAATGTAATAAACATTGTCTTGTGTGAGATTCATGTAATAAACGTATTATTCATTTATTTATTAAAATAGACTGATCTTACTGCGAATCACCAGGCGGCGTACTAAACTAATCTTTATTCAAGACGTGCTCAACTTGAAAAGGAAGATTATTCGGAGTGACAGATTGTCATCTCCGGTCGTGTCCAGAAACCGAGACAAGACTGGCGTAGGCGTTAACATTAAATTTGCTATTTTATCAAATTACGTTGCTGACAATAGCAAAAGTTACGTTAAGGATATACCTACCTAAGGATATACCTGAAGAAAGGAGTCACTTCATTGTGCGGATGTTAAAATAAAAATGGCGTTGTACAGTACAACCACTTCAAGATAATTTTACTGTGCCGCTACAGCAAAATTCGCGGCATTTGGAGCATCTTTAGCCAAAATCAGTTTGGTAAAAGAAGGGAGAATTAGCTTTCCCTTACGCCCATAGGACTCGTCCTTTACACTCAGGGTATTTTTTTATATAATCAATTTATAGCTAGTGTCAAATAAGAAGAGACTTAGCGGGTCACGTGGTTCGACTTGCGCTGCGCGAAATCCCGTCCACTGCCATTTGACAAGTCTCTTCTTTCGTGACGCGGGTTATAATTTATTTCATTAATATTGCAAGAACCGTTTAAAAACTGCACAGTAGTGCAAAGGGATATGATTCTTAAGGTCATGCACTTATTTATGCTCTTGTATTGTAAATTATGATTTTTTTTATATTTCATATTTTCGAAAGTTGGGTAAGATAAACAACTCAACAATCAGAATATCCTACCATACAACTTCGATAGCAACAAAAAGACATAGACAGCACTGATGACTCTTCGTTTTTCTAAACCTCAAATCACCAGTCGCACTTAATTAGTCCTAATGCGACATGTCCGCTGGCGCCTATCTCGTATATCTTTAATACTTTTTTTAATTTCATAGCTCCGGCGCATTGTGGTCGCGATCACACGTCGGCGGGCCTTGAGATGAGTTTGCGCAACTAATTGAATGAATAGGCGATTAAGTAACACAGTATTATAACACTCGGGCTGTGGGAATCATAGCGCTGGTGTAGCGGACTGTGGTGTGGTGATGCTTTAGAACGTATTCTGGGTTCACGTATTCAGCAGTGTTTTAATACTAAATGGTTCGATTGATTATTTTTTTATGTAATAGGTACGGCAGGTACAGCAGACAGGCAAGCGGGCCAGCTGATGGAAAGTGGTCACCGCTGCCTATGGTCATCAACAACACCAGGGGCGATGTCAATACGTTGCCTGCCTCTGAAGAGACCTCTAAAATACCTCTTGCGCGACCTCATGTCATAGTCCAAAGGAAACACTGTGGCTGGGAGCTCATTCCACATCCACATAATTTAGGCCGTGTGTGGTGTCTGACGGTGTAGAAAGCACCGAACCTTGCCACTCTTGGGTGTCTTACATTACAGGTGTCTGTCTGACGAGGCCATAGGAGAAAACTGACTATTCTATTGTGTTATATTGTCGAGTTGAGTTATTGTTAAGACTGCGGTCTCAGACACGTTCAAGTCCGTTGATGAACTTTTAGAATATTTTTTAAATACGAGTAGTTAGTAGGTACTCCATATAAGTAGTTATATGATTTGGCTTGATTTTATGGTTTGGTCATGAATACGACAGGTTTTCCAAGTATCTAAAGCTTCGATCTAGCGCTTACTTGATTGATCATAAGTTATTAATTAAAGTAAGTATGTACTTAGGTACGACTATCCAAAATAAACAGACCCCTCACTCATTCCTGTAATTTTCATCAACGTTTTATGTGTACAATAAACTGGAAAATAAATAAATAAATAAATAAGTGCTTCCATAAACAGGTGAAATAGTACCTCTAGTCTAGGTGGCCTAGAATACCTATTTTCCACTTCTCGATGTGTGTTTCAGCCAAATTGGCACCTATAAACCGAAGTGGGTACCTATATACTTGAGTATACGACAGTCGTAAAGACTTTATACTGCGACTTCGTTAATATCATTTTATGATTGACTATCTCACGTTACCCAATATCTAATATTCTCTTTACCTAGAACATGTGAGTCGCACTCACATACCTATTATAATATACTAGCTTTTGCCCGCCACTTCGTCGCGTAAATTCCACGTACTAATTCAGAATAAATTAAAGCCTATGTGCTTGTCTCGGCTCTAAGCTATATTGTTGCCAAAATTCATCAAAATACGTTTAATAGTTTTCTGCGTAAAGGAGTAACAAATATCCAATCAATCCATACAAACTTTCGTCCAACGTCATATGTCTAAACGTCTGACCTTAATCGCTTGCTAAAGTTCATAAGCTAAATAAATAATTCAAATGACAATGATTGCTAACAGACACAATTTATATGAATGAGCATTGTCAGTCGGTGCATTCGGTATGACGTCAGAACAAATAACATAAGTATGACTCTTTTTACGCTGCCAGCATTCCATTTGATGTGGTAGACAATAAAAACAAAAGCGTGCGTGTACGCAATATCCTGCATATGTAATTACATTATGTATGTGAACTTCGCTATGTAAAAATGCACTTTATGTTAAGGCATATAAGATACACATTTACATATTTGTGAAGGTTGAAGGGAGCATCATATGCTTTAAAGAATATTGCTATGTCATCACTTCATATTACATAACTGGTAAAATCAGTCTGCTTTTGTTTTTATGTAAAACGGATATTCTTATTGTTATGTCGGACAGACAGAACCACATGTACACTCTTGGACTTGAGCCTCCTCCACATTCGTGTAGGACATTGTCATAATCGCCAGCTTGGCAGATTTGTGTTGGAAATGTCTGTGTTGAAAATACTAAATGAAAGAAAATGACTGTTACGACACCCGTGGACAATGGATGGGGGTAGTGCTACTTGTCGGTCGCCACACGCCTGGCCACATATTGTGTTGGAACCGTTCACTATTAGATAATACGCTTCGTCCAAGACTGGGATTGTGTTGTGGTTTTTACAGTATTCTCTGCACTTATTACGTACGTTGATAATCAATGTCCGAAGAAGGTAACGGTAGGAACACAATTCGCCTACAAATATCTTAGACTCTACACTCTATCTCATGTAGGTAAGTTGCCTTAGGTATACTGATAGTCGAACGGGCATATTGTTTTGCCTAGAGTTGACATTGAAGTACATTTGATACTCGCGTGAGTAAGGGGTTGATACTTTTCTGCTCTGCCAGCCAGACAACATTAGACCTGTAAAAATTAGGTCTCACTCAGATACAAAAATGAAAATACAGAGCTATTTTACAGTAGGTACTCGTTTTTAACCTTTTCTACCATAATACTTACGATAAAACTTTTATTTAAATAAAGAATGTGACACAAAGAACTTCTACGACTCCAGGTCGTAAATTAATTGAATCCATAAAAAAAGAAAATGTGTTTTCCCGCGCACTGCACGTGGTGGTGACACATACGTGTACGCACAGCGCATGCGTGGGGTAATCAGGGCGCGACGGTGCCGCCACACTCGCTTCGCTTGTCTCACACCTCCCCAGTTTAATTTAACGTGTAATTGCGAGTGCATACACACAACACATACATGTTATTATAGCCATACAACGAGCAAACACTCGGGATGGAGATAACGAAATTGCTGGCCATAAAATGTTTCGCTTCATTAATTTTAATTGTTGCCCAGCTTATATAATCTGTGCTGTATGCGTTTTTGCTGTCGTTTACTTTACTCAGGAAGTTGTTAGATGGGTACTTTAATAGATCTGTACCTACAGAGAATTAAAACAAGTCAGAGTGTTTCCTTTGGACTATGAAATGGGATTGTTCAAAAGGTATATTAGTGATCTCTTTAGTGGCGAGCAACGCATACATTTCGTCTATAGGCAGCGGTAAACACTTTCCATCTGGTGGCCCGCATGCCTGTTTGTCTGCCGTATTACATTAAAAAACTTGGTTATAGGTACCTAACATGAAATTAATCATTCAGTACTTACATAATTAATTTTAGAATAAACTACAAGTAAATAGGTTGGTACTATTCTATGTATGGAACTAAGAGGGCTTTTACCGTCCTTAGCATTTTTTTTTATAAATTGTGATTTTCGACGCCGTTATTCTCAGTAACAGCAAGCATAATAAATGAATGAATGAATATTTAGTCATGGCTGACGACAGTTCTAATTCTTCTTCTAGTATATTGGTTCTTCTCGTATCTCGTATATATGTAATTAACAATAAATGTTTTAAGAATTTCATTTACAACAAAAACTGTCGGCAGTGACATTTTGGCACTCAAAAGATTGTTTTATTCCGTTTTAATAAATGATTCATTCCATTTTAATGAATGATTCACTAAATGTTTTTATTGTTTATTGGAGTGTTAGAAATTCTTTAAATGCTTTAAAATGGCGCAGAAAAAATTGTAAAGTACTTAACTTTATTTTCAGCAGACAATATCGCAATACAGGGTCAATTATGTTCCAAACAAATACAATTTAAATAAGTAAATTGAACTAATATCATAGGGTACTTCTATCAACTTATAAGGAATATCGTTCATAAGTTTTTTATCAATAGGTAAGTACTTAAAAACAAAGCTCAAAATAAAGAAATGAAATTGGCACCTACTTTTATCCCGAGAAATATGCGGCGGCACCCTACTCGAAAAGACCTCTTTTAGACATTAGGTACCACGCTTTCACGTCAAGCTTACTCTTACCTACTGACAATAAACGGCATCAAAATCAAAAACTTGGCTTAGAATGGTAAAAACCCTCTTTTATTTCAAAACACGCGATATTTGATTCTAACAGAGTTTTGTTTGATATTGTTGTACGTTTAGCCCGGCTTGCACCAAATTTTTAAACATGTTTAAGAATGACATTTAACGTTTTTATGTATGTAAGTAGTTTTTTTTTAATATCAGCTTATATACCCCTTTAACCAAATTCTTAAATGCAAAATTTTGTGCAAACCGTCCTTAAAACTTATTAATTCCAATTCCGACTTCTTCATTCACTCTTATGGAGTTCCTACATACAATTGAGTCCCTAACTAGATCAAAACACTCCTTTGATCCTTTTAGTTTAATATGTATCATAAACGCCAGCCACTTCAAAGGTTGTTTCAGCTGCGGTTGACAACATACACTACAAAGGATAAAGCCATTGTTAAGAATAGGGGGCGAACAGTTTCACCTTCGCGCCGCCACTTGTGATACTTACGTCAGATATTTTTTGTTTCTATTGACTCAACTTGTTTGTGTGGAAAAATAAACCTGATAAAAATAAATGTGAAAATGAACCAAGTTCGGTACGAACGACGTTCGGGGTTGCTGGGTTTGCTGGTGTACCTGAGGGTTAAGTTGCGATCAATGTATGCCTAGGCTTACTTCTACAATACATTGAAAGAAAGGAAGAATCCCGAAATAGGTAACGACGTCTATCTACATTGATATGTGATGTTGCTTATTGCATATAGCCTTTTCAGATTTTCATCATTTCAGCCGGCGGCATGACTGCCACGCCTGAAGAATCCGTCTGGATGGGTAGTAATGTTTGCATGGTTCTTTTCTGGTTTGAAGGATAATGTAGATAAAAAATTACAGACATGATCGAGGCATATCATCTTTTAGCATCATTTTTACTTGAAAATTTAGATTTTTGTGCATGAGTCGGAGATGTTATGGGCCACAGTACCTCCTTCCATCAGGCCGCCTGCTCGTTTGTTTTTGAGTGAGTAGCATACAAAAAATATTCTAAGATTATTGGTAATCAGCTGACAAGTATAAAACCGCTCCAAGACCTAGGTCAAGAAGATAAATAATACTTTTAATACATAGTGAAGAATAACAATACATTTATAGTTTTGTCGTAGCTCGAAATGAGGTATAATAATATAGGATAGGATAAGCTCGCTTCACTTTCTCTTCGCGTTCCTTATTTTTTGACTTTTGAAAAAAGATTAACGTACCTAATTCTAATTCACCACTACATATTATAAAATAAAGTCCCACGCCACGTCTGTCTGTCTGTTCGCGATAAACTCAAAAACAACTAAACGGATTTTCGGTTTTGATCAGTAGACAGAGCGATTCACGAGGAAGGTTTATGTGTTTAATACATCCATATTATAATAGAGTAACCGCGAGAAAACCGTTGCGAAGCTGGGTCGGGTCGCTAATCACAAATAATCCACAAACTCGACGAGTAGCTCTTTTTCCGAACTTGGCGATCACGCTACGGTGCAGCGTTTCCAACCCGCGTCGTCTACCTAAAATGATCACCTGCGTAAATAGAACTCGGAAAACAATAACTTAGTTTGTAATATAATGTATTATTACACGCCGTACCATATTAGGCAAGGTCGGCTGAACCGCTCCGTAAAATTGATGCAACTAGCGACTCGTTCGAGTTTGTTAAATATAAAGTAATATATATTTCACGCTTTCGAATGGAGACCTTCACAACGTCCCTAATTAAATTAATGTAGAACAATTAGTTCATTAGACATTTCGTAATTATATCGTCGACGATGCGAAAGAGTTTGTAGGTAGGTTACCTACATTTGTTTTGTTTTGCAGTAGGAGCCGACTCGGTTCGTGTGCAATATAAATTACTAGAAGACCCGGCGCGACTTCGTTCGCGTACCTACTCTACCCCTACCACTAACCTACCCGTTTTTTCTTGCTTATAAACCTTCTTCTTCAATCACTCTAGTTATTCTTTAAAACCCCATTAAAATCCGTTGCGTAGTTTAAAAGATCTAAGCGTACAGACGGCGGAAAGCGACTTTGTTTTATTTTTTTATACCACGAAGGTGGCAGACAAGCTTATGGCCTGCTTGGTGGAAAGCAGTCACCGCAGCCTATGGACGTTTGCAATACCAGGAGCGTCACCCACGCGTTGCCGACCCCGTAAAAACCATTTCACCCCTTTCTTGAAGAACTCCATGTTGTATACCTAAAGGGAAAACCTCTCCATATAGAAAATGCCTACAACAAAACTCCTTAGCTGGAAGTTACAGTACCACTGATTCCACCGAGAAAAATCCGAAATACTGGCACAAAAATCCAAAGACTGTCGCACACATCGCCAGCCTCTAATCTGTAGTGACTAGTGCCGGCGCCGGCGCAAGTGCAAGTAGCCAAGCCTCCGATTCCAGTTAGTGCATTATAAAATGATGCTTGTGGGTAAGCGTGCCGGGCGGCCGCGGCTCGGTGCGAAACAGGGACACGCTTCGGCTCGCACCGCAGCGGCGATTATCATCGAATTACTGGGACGGTGACAAAAAGAGCACTCAACACCTGCCATAGCTCGAAAGTCGAGGCTTTCTTTGGACCGGGTTGATTTGTATTTTTAATGGGTACTAAGTGTGCTATGTTTATTCATTGGCTTGTGTCGCGATAATGCTTGATCTAGCTAAACGGAGGTAGGTAAAAAGGACCCGGCGAGGTTTTCCGCTCGGGCGAAGAAAAATAACTACTTTATCAAATCATCTTAAAGGGGTTTAGACGGAAAGATACAAACAAACAATTTTGCCTATATTATACCTAGGTACATACATATTCTTATCTGTTCCGTTCTCACCCATCTACGCTAGATCTACGAAGTAACACATTCCATAATTATAACACAAGTTCTGTTCACGGCTCTATTTGCACACAGCTACCGGAATAATTAGAGCCTAAAGCTACTGACTGCGTTCTGGCAATTAATTTAATTAACAAAGGAAAACCTTGGGGATTTCTGTCGCTGCGAACTTTACGTGCGCCTGTCATAATCATAATGGGTACTAAGTTATTGTGATCACAGATAAATAGTCAAATAACCTTCATTTGGAAACCATGAACAGGCAAACTTTGTTGGCTAATGTAAACTGCCAAGGAAAAGTATAGCCTTTTTACTGGATTCTTTGTAGCCATCAGGCAGACAGTCCCATTGACGTTGCCAATCAACCGTTGCATCACTCAATTTACGGTGATAAACGTGATATTATGCATGGTTAAATCCACGTAGCAGTATTGGCTAAGCCCCATCTAATAATGTAGAACTGACGTTCGCTTTTTTCGTTTAATAATCTTGGATAACACTGTAAGCTGAAATCCACACGCCTTTTTTCCTTCATTTGCTAGGTACCTTATTTCAACAAAGCCAAAGTCTACACAATTTTTTTGCATCGTTGTAATTAGTCAGTTTCACGCCGCTTACGTGCAAATTCTTGACAGACAATCGTTAACGCCGTTAATACAATAGGAACCGTCATTACACTCGGATGGAAAAATACAAATAACGATTACAGATCACGAGAGTAGAGACGTTGACAGGAATTACTGTTCGTGGCAATAGACGCCCATCTCCCTCTTGTCCCTCGTCTCGAGTAGACATATCATAAAATGGGTCGCAGAGACACCAACAATTTTTTTGCCGGTGAGTAAGGTTTCCAGTGCTCCATGGGGTGGGGATTTGGGGAACCGTGGCTTTGGCAGTGGAGCGGCATTTGCTTTTTGCTGCCAGAGCAACGTGTTATAGAGGTGGGCAACGCATTGGCGATACTCTTGGTGTTGCTAATGTCTATAGGCAGTGGTGACCACTTTCCATCAGGTGGCCCGCTTGCCTGTTTGCCTACCGTATGACATAAAAAAAAATAAAAAAATAATATAATAACTCTTGTTTATGGATGAGCTTCCTAGAATGTCTGGCTTTTCATTCGTTTTTTAAAGTTACTGCACAAATCATTATGAATTGTGTAGATATTTGAACATGAGATATGTAAAACGCTTAATTTGACTGTTGCTACCATCATTAACTACACATGGATGGAAAAATACAAATAACGACCACAGATCACGAGAGTAGAGACGTTGATACAAATTACTGTTCGTAGCAATTAAACCCCATCACAGCCACCTCGAGACGAGATACCCGAAAATGGGTCGCAGAGACAACCGATGTACGGCGCCCCAATTAAAAGTTCCGTACAACCAAACAAACCAGTCTGCCTGTGTCGAGTGTCCAAACAATCGGTGGCCTAGTTCTGGCCCGTATGACTATTGTACTTCTGTCCGTCTGTTTGTATTAGCTGTGGATAAAGCCGACGTTAATGGATGGTAAAAGTTGTGTGGCGACCGCGTGCTCTGCAGTGTGAGCATGAAAAATGGGACCGAATACAGTGCACGTCTCATGAGCTACCTTTACACTGTTCAGATAGTTCAGAGACTTGCGTGTTTCGTATTTCGAAACCGTGCTCTTGCTGTAATGCGCTGATCAAATAATGGAGGGGTCTTGAGCGGTAATGATACAGAGGCATAGATGTTTACGAGTGCGCTTTGATTTACTTTGTGTTGGATGTAATTATCAAGCGCATTGTTCGAATTGTGGGTATACCTCGGAATCAAAGACAATGTGTTCACTGTCTATTCGTGAAACTACACGCTCTGTAGCTTCGAAGATGGTGATTTCAACGAGTAGGTCCTACAATTATCCTGAAGCGTTTAGCTGATCGATTATCGTAGACACGTATTAAAAAATTGAATAAATAGACACTGACGACCTGAGTGGTTCAGTTGTTAACATGGTCAAGGCGTTCGATTCCCGGCCACGCAGAAATTAAAATTAAGAATATGAATTTCTGTTAAGGGTCTAAGTCTAATATGTACCTATATTAAGTATGTATTTAAAGTATTTAAGTAGATCAGTTATCTAGTACCCATAGTACAAGATTTGCGTAATGGGAGTAGATAGTGCTCTATGAATTGGTCCACGATTATTTATATATTTTTTTTAAAGATACTTGAGAAAAAGGCGATGTGTCAGTGGAATGATCGATCTATAGGTAGTATAGTTAGACGTAAGATGCTGCGAATAAAGTTTTTTTTGTTAAAGAAATAGATTAACGTTTTCCAACTCAAGAATTACAACATAGTGGCCCGCGCAAACAATTTATTTAAGTAGAAAATCATGTCTTATATAAGTCTTTGTGAAGCACTCTAGGTAGACAACGTTGTCAAATTACATCCACCGTTACAAATTCAATAAAACTATACCACATATCAAGATATTCGAGCAGAATTAAGGAAATTGTAACTACAAAATACCAAGAACCTGCATCCACAATAAAAAAAATGCTTACAAAATTATTTACAACATTCGCGAAATTAGGAACTTACCTAAACTGTGTTTATAAAATTATTTGAAACCTACTAATGTAGGTTTCAAATATACGTATACGTTAAATACGTATAATTACGTATTTAACGTATATAAGCAACGTTTAAATAAGTTTACGTCGACGCATTAGTTACTTATTGACAAGCATTTGCCTCCGACTTCGTCGGCGTACATTTCCGTTATGCAAGTGTTCCTGCAAGAACCATTTGAATTTCCGGATAAATTGTAGGCTATTCGTTACTCTGAGATATAAGTAAAATTTCATTGAAATTCGTTAGGTAGTTTTTGCGAAAAAGTGCAACAAAGACAAGGATGTTTTTATACCACTAAGGTGGCAAACAAGCTTACAGCCTGCCTGATGGTAAGTACTTTGCAATACCAGGGCTATCATCACACCTGTGCTGCCGACACTAAATAATTCACTCCTTTCTGAAAAAGTCTATGTTGTACTCTCTAGGGAATAAATTCTTCATGAAGGTCATTCCATAACTTAATGTACGCGCGAGAAAGTTCCATTGGAACTGTACAATTTGCGACCAATTTGTTTCCAAGGTGTGACGTATAACTCCCTGGTATAGGATAATCCGACATCTCTTTAGCACGGCCAATAATTAGCATCTAGACGCTTCATACCGGTCCAACTCGATATTTTTGTAATTAAATTAATCTTTCGATTCGCGAGTTTATTTGCCTCCCAGGCTGATGTCATCCTTATTATTGGAACTACTTTTTTTGCGCACATTCATCCAATTTTGCAGAGGTGTATGTTGAAACTTGTTTTGTTGATTTCAGAGGCTTCTAAATAAGGGAATTGTGTTTATGGAGTTGCATTTAAAAATTTGCATAATCAATAAAACCATTTTAAATGTTTGTCATTGAAGATATACAGGGGTCTTATGTGACTACATGGACTATTACGAACACTCGATAACGATAATAATAATATTAAACATTTGTAGAATAGATTATGACGGTAGGTGCCAACGCCGCCAACTCTCGTCACTTTCATAGGCAACATCTCTGCATTCGAAATTTGAGTCATCCAAACGGTTCCCTAGCCAGCCGACGGTTACGTCAATGCAAGATGGCCGAGTAGCCGCTGGGGCTTCCGATTATGTTTGCTAGACTTAGGTAAAGTGCGTTGACCCCGACCAATGTTAATGTCAGCTGTTTGCCGGCTAAACGTATATCGATTGGGTTTATTGCTCGTGCGGTTAGTTCGCAGTCGAAGCCGAGCTGATTTTTACAGATTAGAGTACAAATAGGGAGTGTCAACACGGAAGACATAGTAAGTAGGTACCTGCTTCATAAGTTAGTAAAAACAGATCGTGAAACTTGATACAAAAATAGGAAAAAATGACGATTAACGAATGCGTCAACTCGAGGGAGCCGATTAATGAGTCGCTATCTTGGACGAAATAAAATATAGACAAGGTTTAGCAAAATAGATGTCTACCTACCTTTTCTGAACGTAAGTACTTACTTCCAAAACATACTTAAGTCGAGATAATAGGGATAATGCAAGGTATACTCGTACATTGGGGGACCCGATAATACATTGGGATTATTCAATCAAATAACAAAGCTCATCATTGCTAATGATCACGCAGAGAGAGTGGTAGATTAAAGAGAAATTTAACAAGCACAGGAGCTAATTTACTTAGAACTTAATCAATAATGTCCCTATCTAACTACCTACATCGTGTTTACTATTAGGGCATTAAATAGATAGGATAGGTATTAAACATGTCACCCATAATTTTGTTACATAGTAAGTAGTTGGAAAGTGGAAACGACGGCGCGTCGGAGACTATAAACAAGCTTACATTTTGTTTGTTTCGTGATTTGTTGAAAGAACTAACCCATAAGCAACTGTAACGAGCAGTGAACTGAGTCAAATACACACTCAGTCAATTACGTCGGTAGGTATGTACTTAGTACTTACCTACAAATGAAATGAATGAACACTTAATAGCATAAATACAGGATACAGTCAGTATATATCGGTAGCAACAGAGAAAACAACAGGCGGACTTATCACTTGAAGCTGTTTCTTCTAGAAAGCATTTATTGTTATAATAATACATCATCATCATCATCACAGCCCGTAACAGTCCACTGCAGGACTTGGGCCTCTCTCACGAAAGGGGAGGTTATTGCCATAATCTCCACGCTTGGCAGGCAGGTCTGGTGTTCTATGTTTAAATAATACAATGGAAAATGCTGCTGCCCATTTTCCAGACTACGGAGACTCTTGATCTTTTGCCTCGAAAACATTAGTCGCCTTGTACGACACCCACGAGTGTAAGGGGTTGGTGCTATTCTACTCTGCCGGACACCACACGGCCAGTAATAATAATACATGTACGTCTATCTCTCTAAAAATATCCTACTTTAAATAGGTAGGTACCCACTTGTATTTAAATAGGTAAGTATTAACTTAACTCACAATTCTGCCATTGTGTAGACCCAAGTAATTGGTACAAAACTCTCATGCTTACCTATAAAAATACAAGTATTAAAGCATCCAAAACGCCTTGTCGAAAAGTGAAAGAGAGCGTGGCGTGGCGTTTTGCTCCAAATCAGCGTTAGTGTAGGCAATCGGCAGCACTAACAGCGTCTGGGCAGCGGTTCCGCTCACATTGTTGTGAGGAGCCCAGTCATGCGCGCATTATTGCATCTTACACGCCGCACAATGCTGCGGAATCGCCGTGCCAGTGTCAGGTACAAGCGAGTACACTAGCACTAGGCTCGGGGCAAATCCATCCATCTTTATTATGTTTAAGTTTGTGCTGGGTGCCTAGACCTTTAAGGCACGCATTTCAAATATTTCCTAATTAATTGAACCGATTTTAAATAAACAAAGCTAAGAACCATATATTTTAAACTAGTTTTCAAATATAAAAAACGGCAACGAAATCGGTTAACCCGTTCGGGAGCTACGATCCATAGACAAACATACAGATACACTCGTTAAACTTACGACAACCGTATTTTTGCGACCGGTATTAAACAAAAATTACGCTGTTCTTTGCTCACAAACTCACATGATATATCAATGCGATATGAGTCGAGATGGATGAGTTGAAACCCCACAAACAGCCAGCTCAAACATTACTTACTCTGTTTTAGGGAGTTCCACTTGATGGACTCTCAATAAAAATGTCGGACCCTTTTATAGCTGTAATAATGTGATTTAACAATTTATTAGATACGTTCGTCGTTGTATGGACAAATTTTATTGGTGTCTATTATGCTTAACTGTTCATTGAACAAATTCAATTACAATTGATCCTTAGTTAGAGGCTGGAGGGGAGAATGAAGGAAAAATAGTCAATATTCTGAGCGTGTTCATAATGGTAGCTGGAATATTGGATATCTAATATTATTCTATTACCTAACAATAAGTAGGTTAGTTAATATTTACAATAAAATATTCCAAACCAATTGAAGTAGTTATTTCAATTAAAATAGTGAAACCGTGTTAAAATATCTAATCAATAATCATTCGAAATAGAAGATATGTAAGTGGTTATCAAAACAAACGAGTGCAAATGCCATCTAATTCAAACCGGTATAACGTTGATCAGGCGTGTAGCCACTGTAAGGATTTGGCCTTTGGTGTCTATGCCTATACAGGTACCTACCATAAGGTGCCATTCGGTTCCCGAGACTTTTCAACCAGTCTCAGGGTGAGCGTCGTGTCTGTAATTGGCTAGCTGTTCTTTTTATCAAATAAAAGCGCAAGCCTTGTTGTGGTAGCAGAAACTGATAAAACTGTGTTATCAATATAGGCGACCTCTTCTAGCTCGACTTTTTTCCTGTAAAGTTGCAACAGAACCAAACCTTCAAATACCTTCGCTGCGGCCGACGCAATAAATGGGTCGAAATCGACGTTATGCGTGTTCGTGCGACTCATCTGGCCGGTCCATTTAACACGCGGGGTGTTGTGCTCGGTAGAGCAGCGTCGGCGTCGTCCTGCGATATTTTGAGACTCATCCCTACTTCAGGTGATTCGTCCGTGGACGATGACCGACAATACTTAGCACTGCTGTTGCCTCTCTGGTATTTTTAGTCAGCTGGGAAAGCGTTAACACTTTTCCCGCCGCCGATACGTTTGCGCAGTAAATCCGAAGGGAAGTCGTTTCGCGGCAACACCGCGGTTACGGTACACGGGGCATCTTTATCTCCATTCTCCACCATTGTGGCTGTCAGACGGGCCGGCTCCGGCTAACTGCGGCCCCACTACCGGCAACCTGACTTGAGAATAGCGTAATTTATTGCCGTAGAGATAGGACAGTAATGATATAACCGATACGTTTTCGACACGCGGGCCTCGTGTAAAGTACCTACTTATTAATATAATGGGGATCTGAATAAAGTACTGTCTATGTCTATTATTTTAACAAAACCTTCATATCAACCCATTTATTAAAAATAAATACCCATTGGTTCGGTGCTATTTCGATGGCATAGGAATTCTATTTAAGTACTTATCTAATTTGGACGACCTGAGTGGTTCAGTGGTCAACATCTGCCACGCAAGAGGTCCCGGGTTCGATTCCCGGCCAAGCAGAAATTGAAATGATGAATTTTAATTTCTGTTACGGGTCTGGGTGTTCTATGTATAATAAGTATATATTTAAAAAAGTATATAAATATTTTATAAGTTATTTAGCACCCATAACACAAGCTTTGCTTACTTTGAGGCTAAATGGCGCTGTGTGAATTTGTCCACGATTATTTATTTATTTATTTATTATAATTGTTTTTTTTTAAAACCAAGTTTATTTTTACGAAAACAATTTTTTATTTTTATTTTTTTATCAATAAACCTGCGTTTTTATGGATGTAATACCAGAAAATGGACAGCAACGTTATCTTTTGTGCGTTATCAACACTGAATGCCACGCAAAACCTTCCACCGACGTGGCTTAACTCCACGCGCGGATAACACCGCATACAAGCCAGCACGTCGGCGTCATAAACATCAATTCTCAAATCCCGCTTCTCAATTCCAGGTCCCGCGATGAGGCGTCACTGATCGCCCGTGAGGTCCGCGAGCGGCGCACGCGCAGCGATGGCGTCCGAGCGCGCCATCCCGCACCTGCGCGACATCTTCGGCCTCAACCAGCCCTACGAGGCTAAAACCTACGACGACCCCGAAATCGAGAAGACAAAGAAGTCGACCAAGAAGAAGAAGGACGACTACCGCTCATACACTAATGGCGACGTCAAAACATTAGAACGACATCTCAGTATGAAGAAGACGATACGGAAGAAGATCATGCGCGATCTCCAGCAGGCGTTCGTGGAGGATCCGAACGAGTTTAAGGTGGAGAACACGAGTCCTGAGAAGTTGAAGGCGGAGCTTAGTGCGGAATCCGTTAAGATTGAGAAGAATGTGCGCAAGAGTGACCCCACGTTCTTAGACATGCTGCGCGGAGACACGCGCGGTGACGAGGCGCGCGATGACCAGCCCCAGCCGGAGAAGACCAGCTTCTGGCGGCGGCTCACCATGAAGAATAAGAACAAGAGATAAGCCGACCGGCGAGGCCATCGTTCCCCCACTCGTTCCCTTCAAAACGTTGTTTCCAGTGTCTTTAGACGGTGCGAAATTAGCTGTCTCATGGATCGCTTAAATTCAACCGCAAACCGCACTATTGGAGCCTAATACCTACTGAAAATGTCGGTAAAGAAAAGACAAAAGTACCTAGAGCACGATAGCGATAATTATTATCTACAGTTATGTAAATAAATTGACTTATTTAAATAAAATATATATTTTGCTTTAGATTTCTGTGCATAATATTACGAGAAGTGTTTTCCCGAGCGTTTTCCATACAAACGTAGTTTGATAGCGTTATATTGAAAATATGATCAAAGCCAATGACGTAGACGCGATCCAGAAACTAATTTTTGATTACAAGAAAGAAAGATTTTTGTTACAATATATCGTTTAAAAGTGGAACCTTTTTAACGGGTTTTAAAGTATGTAAATCTCAAAGCATGGCGCAACTTTGAAACGATATATTTTAATGAAAATCTGACAAACCACGGACATAGATATTGGTTTCTGGATCACGTCTACAAAATTTCATTGGCCTTGATAGCGTTATATAGAAAATATGATCAAACTTTATTTGTATGGAGCGCGCTTAGGAAACACTCCTCTTAAATAAGTCAAATTATTTAGATTTTTGTGGTTATTATTTACCGTTTACTTTTTCCTATTGAAACGTTTTTTATCTGCACATTTACGTAATTTTAAGTGGTTTAGGTATTTGAAATGTTATCTGTATAAATTTTGAGCATTTGACTAATCGCTTTTCGAAAGACAGCTATATAATAATTATAATAATATTTAAGTAGGTAGTGAGTATTTGAAACTAGATTTCACATGGGTACGTCAATCCGATATTCCTACGATACTATAAATTAGTTGGTATCTATTGTACTTATAATATACGAACACATACCCGTGTCAAATCTACCAACCAAATACTTATTCAATACCAGTAGAGAGTATAGTGTTCTGTGTTAAATACTCTCTTACTAATCGGACATTTGGTAGAACAGGCTGAATTGAAAACCTGACTGATATCAATGAGAGATAATGTACTACTATCTCCCTATACAGGCTTTTTTATATCTTTACTATAGGAATATATTACCGAATTATATACTTAATATAAAATTATAATAGGCACAATATATAAAGCATATCACTAAATACTAAAGTAAATGTAGGTGAGGTTAAATTCTTTAAGAGAAACGTTTCCCGGTCTGATTCTACCAAATGTCGGAATTAATACGTATCGTTAGGTAATATTTAGTACACATTATCGTGTGAAAAATTCACGTTAACAATACATATTGATCTCAACATCAAGGTGTGTATTACGATTGTGGAAAGAGCTCGTTTGGAATGAGATTATAAGTAGATATGTCATTTGTTATCCAATCCACAGAGTGATTAAAGAAATTAGACACAATTTAGAAAAAGATCAAGTATATCCAAGGAAGTGTATTTCCTTATTATTCGGAAACTGTTCCTCTCATAAATATTTACATATCGAAGTCTTGTGTCACTCTTATGTAAGAAAATGTGTTAACATCGATTATGCATGTAAATCGATCACAGGCATGATTTAAATTATCTGCATACTATTTTTCTTGAAGGATTAGGACAGAGACAGAGCTTCAAATATTATTTTACTTTGTTTCTTAAACCGACGACATATCTGGCAGAAAGGACGATTTAGTCCAGTAGTTTTTTTTTTTATAAATAAGTAGAGCTCGTCTAGTCTAAAATGACGCGCCCCACTACTTAGTTAGTTGATTTCGATGTGTGAGTGCAAATATTAATAACGACACTTCATCTGTGTGGGAGCGTCGACTGCTCCAATCGAACGACGCGAGCTCCTACGTTGGTGTCTCACCGGCAACTGAATGACCAATTACAACGGCATTTGTATATGTATTGCGTCCATAAAACTTGCTTGTGTGCGTTAATGCGATAGTGGGGCGCGTCATTTTAAGACGAGCTCTACCTACTTAAAAACAAAAATGTTTACAAACACATGTCACGTTAGTAGGCACGCAGTTTGCCGCTAGTGTTTCGCTGAGATTATATCGTCAGCGATTTTTATGCCATCCGAGGAAGATGCCTATGCTAACTCTATGTGGTATAATGTTAGCGACACCTGGCGGCAGTTGCGGTAAGTGGTTGGCTGGAATTCATGGACAGGTCTCTCTCAGTAATTGGGCCCCTTATGACTGAGGATCGTGGTCTGATGAGCACATCTTCGAGCGCACGAAATGCCTCCAACCGCTCCTATCCATCCATGGACCGGGTCACTTTCGCAAATGGTGTAGGTACCTCTAGTAGCTACCATATGGATTGGCGAAAGCGGTCATTGAACCCTAGCATGTCATGTACAGTGCCACAAACTTATGTGACCCGGCAACGGCGTCGTTGTTGTCAACAACAAAATGACATTACAAAATGACAGACACTTAGTTCCAGTTTTAGCCACCGAGTCAAATAAGTTGTGGCACTGTAGAGGGGTGGCTGTCACAGGGCCTGGCTGTTAGTGGTCTGGTTTTTGCCACTGAGAGAGTATCGGCGTAACTCGAATTTTGTTTATTTTAAGTAGGTAATGAATTTGTGTATTTTTTAGTGCTTCAATTATATTTATTTAATGTAGACCCACTAAAAATATATGCTTCGTTGCTTGTTAACAATAAAAATGCAAAATAAAGCAATTATTTTCATATTTTTTTTATTAATGTCGATTTTTAATAATTCAGGTGGGCTTAAATTGTCATTATTTTGAGTTACACTTTTGGACTTTATGACAGCAGCTGGGGTCAATGACCGTTTTCGCCAATCCTTATGGCATCTACAATACTTACTTAGTATTTTTGTCTCTGTGGTAGTAGGTAAACACCTACTTGCCTCTGATCAAATGTTAATTGCTTATATGTCAGCCTAGTCCACTATTAATAAAGGCTAAACCTATGTTATATTTATTACTTAAGATAAAAGATTTTTATTTCGAGTAAGTAAGTAATAATAAAAGTTTTTGAGACTTGCCGCTTTTCCAATTACGAGTAGGTAGATATCTAAAACGCCCTAAATCGATGAAGAATAAATTTTAATTTAGAAGTCTATCTCTTTAATTTTAAGTATAGTTTTGACGGGAACGAGTTAACGAGTGTTATTATTTGGCCATTGTTACTTATAAATTAATTCATGAAATAATAATAATAATCTCGTTCTACATGTGATGTAATTAAGTCGAAGTAAATGTAAGTGCGTAAATAGGATAAAGATTTATTAGTATAATAACTTAAATAAGAATTATAGGATTAGGTCCGTGGCAAATCCTTGTTGTGACAACATATTAATATTATTCTTATTATATCTATTGCAATATAAATAATTTTACACATTGATCGGTTTTGTTTTTGTTATGTCCCCTTTTATAACTCTGCGTAATCTATGTTAGGTTACATTCTGCTAAGTAGATTATGGAAACCTATAATAGGTACTATCTTTTACCAGTTTATAGACTGCCGCTCTACCTACCTACCTAATGTAGAAACTATTTCAATGAAAACTATTATTCAGTCAGTTCGAAAGTTAGAGTTAAGTGGCCTTATTTGTATGGATGCGGAAAGCACAGGACCAGCCTTTGTGGAGATCTCTGGGGAGGCCTATGTTCAGCAGTGGGCATGTTACAGATTCTATATTATAATAAAGCTCAAGTTCAGAAGTAAATATTAACTAGACTTGAAACCGGAACATACCTACCGGTCAGTGCGGGAAGACACAGCGTGGGTACTTATGCCTCTCGCTAGGTGGACAGATGACCTGGTAAAGGTCACAGGTACCAGCTGGATTGGAACGGCACATGACCTTGCTGTTTGACTTGGCCATATGGCCTTTGTGGAGGAAGCCTATGTCCAGCGGTGGGTTTCTTTCGTGTTCCACGGTGCGTGATTCTGCGGATTATCACGCACGGCAGACGACCACGGACGGCTACGTTAGAGTGCCACAAACTTATCTTACCCGGTGGCCAAAACAGGAACTAAGTGTCGCCATTTTGAAATAGCAGTTTGTTGACAACGCCGTCACCGGTTCAGCGGTCTTAGCCAAGAGGTTGCGTTAATCTACAATCGTTTGTGGTAGAAAAAATGTTGAAATGAATGAAATTATCTGACATCAGCTAACGTTATCTGACATAAGCTGTTTGTGGTAGAAATTCTTGGTCCATAGACAATTCACGTACTTTCGGTG
Organism: Blastobasis lacticolella; assembly: GCA_905147135.1. Taxonomy (NCBI): domain Eukaryota; kingdom Metazoa; phylum Arthropoda; class Insecta; order Lepidoptera; family Blastobasidae; genus Blastobasis; species Blastobasis lacticolella. The sequence continues at coordinate 4,260,250 of LR990042.1, read as the reverse complement.
TACAAAGGAGGCGGATTGGCGGATGATCCGACACAATCAGATTCAATGTAGATGTTGGTAGAAATAGTCGAACTTCGACCTGTAAATTTTCTACCATACACGCATCCCGCAAGCGGAGCTGTCAAAGATGGCGAGACCAGCAGATAAGTTTGCGACTTGTCTGCGCTACCACTATACCCTTTAAAGAGTGCGTCGCTGGTCTGGTCGCAGCGTGGAACCCCGCCAATGATGATGAGACTTGGATGATTCTACTAGTTACTACTGAGGTCGCACTTTGGTCACATATCCGTACGTTCCCTGTGTTTCTTGGGTGCGAGGCTCCATTGAGCTCGGAGTGTCAGAATTCTTCTAGTATGACTTTCGTACGAATACGCAACCAAACTGCAACTTCTTCAGACCATTGAACACTAGATAGGTTCACTGTTTCAAGACTTCTTAAGTGGAGACCGCGACTCGACAAGCGCAGTGTAGGTGGCCCTTCCGGCCAGATGGAGTGACGATTTGCAAGAGGCTGCGGTGGATGCTGGATGGGTCAAGCAGAGGACGGTGCATTGGAGCTCATTAGGGTAGGTAGGCATATGTAATAGAGCGTCGGTGGCTTTGTGGTTAAGGGATTGGCGTCGTAAGCGAAAGATACCGGGTTTGAATCCCAGTGTCGCCATGTATAAATTAGTTGAACACTACCCGATGCTCTTTCTGAAATTCAGCGACTAAATGTGTAACCATGATCCAATCTGGTCAGGTACCCCTGTTAATAAGCTCACGGAGGTCAGACGGCAGTCGCTCCACTGTATTACCTAATCCCAAATCCTGGATCATGGCAAAGCGGACCCCAGGCCCTTGTGTGCGAGAGCACAACCGGGATGGGATATTAATGCCAACAAGGCGTAGGCCGATGATGATGACTAAGAATACCTACAGTAAAGTGAGCCCTGCAGAGGGCGCTATTATCGACATGGGTTTTTCAGTTCTTTATCCAGTTCCATCAGAAAAATTATCGCTGGGCAATGTATCTGTCGTAGCCGGATGGTTAAATCAGCCGGTTAATTGAACGCCTACCCTTTTTAGCAATTATTAAATTGAAAATTTGCCAATTTCATATTTTAAAATTATGTTAAAAGAACGATATTATCCCGAGTTTACAGAGCTTCTCCATACACTTCTACAACGCTAACCTTAAATAATAATAATAGCTTGCATTAGGTTTTAAGTTGGTTATGTAAGTTAGCATTGCGAGTGTTGTGACAATATATGGAGGAGCTCCGTAAACTCGGGGCAATGTCGTTATTTTAACTTTACTTTAAAACCTCATAAAATGGCAAATTTACAATTAAATAATTGCTTTTAAAACTGGCCGTTTAAATAATCGGCTGATTTAACCATTCTGCTGCGACATATTTACCAAACCCAACTGCTTCCCCAGACTACGGTCCAGTAGCCGTATTCACAATTACTCGAAACCGTTTCCGAACTATTCGACAAGAAATTCGTGAGCGGCGAATCCGTGTCGATCGATTCGAAAACTGTTATTCAGAATCCCGATAGATTCCACGGAAACTCTACTCTCTATAACATATGAAAATTTCATCAAAATTAACTGAAACCACATTTTCCTATGTACTTTTGCGGGGTCCTTTGTCGATTGCGTATCCGAATCCGATTTCCGAGCCATTGTGAATAGGGCTACTGAACACGGCGTAGTTTGGCGGTGAGACCTAGTCTGGGCAGTTGCGTTGAATACCTACATCCTCTACTTACGTAAGTTTCAGCTTCTCTTCCATCCGCCATTCATTAGGCCAGTAAATATGCCAATATGCTCCGTCTGGCAGGTATGCTCCAGCGTAAGTCGTTTTCTATACTTAACCACTCGATGATGCTCTGAACATAACTCTTGTCTCCAGTCGTCTATACTACAGCAGCGAAGTAAGGTGGCGGAACATCGTGATGAAACCAGCATATTCAGGTGATTGAATGTGTAACCATGATCCAGTCTGATCCAGTTACCCTGTTAACAGGGAAGTCAGATGGCAATCGTTCCGCTAAAAGTAATTACCTGTAGCCGTATTCACAATGATTCGAAACCGTTTCCGAACGATTCGACTCGACATTCGTGAGTGGCGAATCCGTGTCGAACGATTCGAAAACTGTTATTCAGAATCCCGATAGATTCCACGGAAACTCTACTCTCTATAACATATGAAAATTTCATCAAAATTAACTGAAACCACATTTTCCTAAGAACTTTTGCAGGGTTTTGTCGAATCCGTATCCGAATCCGATTTCCGAGCCATTGTGAATACGGCTACTGATCTCTCAAATCCTGGTACCCCGGGCTCTTCAGGCGAGAGCACAACCGGGACGTTAACGCCAAGATGTTTTATTTTAGTTTCGGATATTACACTCATCATCCATACTACTTTGCCTACACCACATGTTGGCCCAACCTTTTGGCAAATCTATTGCCGACACTTTTGATCGACCCTGTAGAATGTAGGGGGTAGATCAAAAGAGATTGATAAGTTAGCTACCTTCATGGTAGACTGGCAAGAAGGTAGCTAACTTTCCAATCTCTTTGGGTAGATCAAAGCAAACGCTTGTCTGGTAGTGATTGGATAGAATTAGTCGATTTGGAATATTATTAGACACGCACGAGACAGAATTAGCCATCATGGGGAGCCTCCTTATATTGTAGTAGAGCTCGTCTAGTCTAAGATGACGCGCCCCACTACTTAGTTAGTTGATTTCGATGTGTGAATGCCAATATTGATAACGACACTTCATCTGTGTGGGAGCCAATGAACGACGCGTGCTCCTACGTTTGAATTTCACCGCCAACTGAATGACCAATTACAACGGCATTTGTATATATTTTGCGTCCATATTTTAAACTTGCTTGTGTGCGTTAATGCGATAGTGGGGCGCGTCATTTTAGATTAGACGAGCTCTACTTACCTAAAGATAATATTGGTATTCCCATCGATCATTCTTAAACTTTAGTTTTAGTATATGCATTGCACTGGTTTGACTTAATATGTTGGCTTTATGCTAGACAAGAGGCACGAAACATGGATCTTAGGTAAGACGATGGAAATACCAATAAAGGGTGGGATAAGGAATAAAACAACGTAAATACTATAGGATAAGACATTTATTTATAAAATTTATAGATTTATACTGAGGATTTATACATTTACTAATTATTTTACGATATCAGTATAGTGGAAAATTTTTATATTTATAGTTTCTAAAATACCATTAGGTAGGTAATGATTTTTAATTAATTAGGAAGCTAAATAAGAAAGCTACTACCGGTTCGCAACCTACCATCAACCGAGAAGAACCGGCAAGAAACTCGGCTGATTTTGCGCTGATTCATAGTTTCTACATAATAATAAAAATATTAAACTAACAAGCACATCGATCGTCTCTTCATTCTGTAATTTATTTATTTAAGGACGGATTATGTTTTTCACGTGTATCTTGTTTGTACTCGACAGCTAAGGTTAGATTCGTCATAAAAACATAATTAAAAGGGCGTTTTAAAAAAATTAAAATGGCGGATTTTGGACGCCATAATGTGAACTTTAAAAATAATATTTTCCGAAACACATTGAGAGGGATATCAAAATAAAAGTGGCTTAAAGAGCTGATTTCAAAAATTTATTTATTTTGGAAAGCCATATGGCATCAAAAGTAGTTATTACCTATATGAAAGTGGGCACAGACGGCTTTCAAGTTTGCACCTATTCGGATTGCTTTTATATTTTCAGTTTTTAATAGTAGTCGAGGTTTTTAGTTTTTGTGCCTACTACTTTTCTATTATAGGTAGTTTAGGTTTTAAAACAATAGCTGGTAGAGATAAGTGTGTTCGATTTCTGTCTAATTTTCCATCCTATTACATTGTATAGTTTGATGAAACATGTTTTCATACAATAATTAGTTGGATGACTACTTTGTAGATAATACACTGCTTCTTTCTAATACACTGCTTCCGTACATACTTACTTAAGGTTTCTAACACGTGAAGTACCAACTTTATGAAGACCGATAGGTCTCACAAGTACACTGCCACTAGACTAGTACCGCTCTCCAGTACAGAGTGTGTGTTATAATAAAATACAATTATTGGTAGAGAAATAGTTGACGTTTGGGTATGATGAAGTGTGTTGCTATAAAACAACTGATGATGTTTTGCAAAAATGCCAAGACCGGTGGTGCTATCATTTCAAGGAACTGTCTAACAAGTCCAACAACTTTGTGCCACCACGACCGCTACCTGAAAACTTTGGCATGATAAGCCTTTCTATCCCTGATGATGTGGAGAAATCTCTGGCCCGTATGACGAACAGGAAAGCTATGGGCCATAAAGGAAAAACCATTAAAACCATTGACACATTGGGGACCCGGGGCGTAGTCTTGTTCACTAAATTGATCAACAGGATTATATCTACGGGGCTTATACCAGAGGCGTGGAGCGTAGATATTATAACGCTAATCTTTAACAAAAAGAGCAGTGTTCAGGAGTATGGCAAATATCGGGGTATAAAACTTATGAGCCGCACAATTATTATAGGCTAAAGACTTGGCCAGGAATGTTCTCTGTCCGAATGCCAAAACGGCTTCAGGCCGGGCTGTAGCACCACGGAATCAACCTGCAGAAGGATAGTCTACCTCGTGAGGTAATCTGATGGGCTCTGAGATCAAAATCTGTGCCTGAGGCGTGCCTTGGAATCATCCAGATATCCAGAACACAGAAGCCGTCATCAAAACTTAATCCCTTCCCGATTACCGTAGATATTCACCAGGGCTCTGTCTTGAACCCTTAACTAGTTCTGCGTTGTGATTGATGTCATCTCAGTGAAAATTCTCGACACGCCTTTTTGGCTTATGAAATACGCTGATGACAACGCGCTGGTAAGCAAAAAAAGATAGGGTCTTGCGACCAGGATAATACGTGGAAAGAAGTGCAGTGAAGGAATATTATCCGGTAAAGTTGCTCTAGTCATTGATTTCCTGACCCACATCAGTATTTATTTTATTTATCGTATGGCTTTTGAGTTCCTACTGCTCCTTAAACTTTTAAATTTTCAATTTATATTTCGCCGAGTAGGTGAGAGCTTCGGCCGAGAATTGATTTCCTCGCAAGTATGCATATCGCCTTCCTACGTACCTACTAAGAATATCTGATCTGACACTGGAAAAATGCATCAGCATTTGTAAAGCGGCACAGATTGCACACATGCAAGTCAAAAAGCGATTGAATGATAAACAACCTGCCGGAACAGTGGCTAGGATTACTAGGACTCCAAACATGTCCAGATCGAGAGCCAGGGAGATGCCTACCAGCAGTCGCAGTAACAGCAGACCTACTCCGAGGCCCATGGCAACCGAGGGTATCAAGTTCCAGTCGGGTCAGCATTTTAGTCTGTAGAAATTGCAGTAAAAAGTCATCCGTTTAATGTCCAATGTCCAGCGTATGGCAAAAAGTGTCTAAAGTGCGGTAAAATAAATAATTTATCAGCGGTATGTTACGTTAGATGTGCTGTTGTCAACCAAGAGAATATGTTATAAAAAATAAATAACTGATCGTAATTTTAAAATTTATACAGGTTAGCAGGCTGACTGAATAAATAGAAATGTAAACCTATAAAAATTGTATAATTGACATTACCTTCAGGTATGTAAAAACATAAAGAAGAGGTGGTGTTGGCAGTATCGACCCGAGGTGGCTGCACGGCAGAGTCAATATGGGCTGGAGAATTGACCTTCGGCTATGGTGGAACGGGCACTGTCATTTTGAAGGTGCCTGTGCCGGCGGCTAGGGTGTTAGTGGAGGCTGGTCGTCTGCTGGTTGGATGGAGTTCAGCTCGGGTACACGTACTGGAGGCCCGTCCAATGCGCTGCTACAAGTGCTTGGGTGTAGGGCATACTCGACAATTATGCCCGGGTCAGAAAGACAGAAGCGAACTTTGTTTTAGATGTGGTTGTCCAGGACATAAGGCGGTAACTTGCGATGCACTATACCATTGTGCTGTTTGCGCTGATGCCGGGAAATCAACCGGACATCTAATGGGTGGAAGGAACTGTAACCCACCACCCACTAAGCCGAAAGCAGCCTCTATTACCCAGGCTGCCCCTAGCGATAGTCAGCGCCTAGCGCCTCAGGAAAATCAAATGACCGAGTAATGGGTTCACAAAATATAAACTTCCTACAGACGAATTTAAACCACTCGGCTGGTGCGCAGGACCTACTCCTGCAGAAAATGGCAGAGTGAGCTGTCGACATCGCAATTGCTGCGGAGCCATACTCTATCCCGCCTCGGCCGTATTGGGTGGGGGATATTTGTGACTCTGTAGCAATTTTAACAAGACCTGGTAGCTCTTTGCCTCTTGTGGTGAAGGAGAGGGGTACTGGATACGTGACAACTGTTTGGGGAGAATATGCAGTAATAGGCATACATATATTTCTCTCCAAACAGGCCTTTCGCAGACTTTGAAATATTTTTAAATATACTGAGTTCAGTAGTGAGGCGAATGGCACCGATGCCAGTACTTATCATGGGAGACTTCAATGCTAAAGCGCGTGTATGGGGCAATCAACATACTAACCCCCGGGGAATGGCTGTGGAGGAATGGGCCGCTTCTATTGGGGTCTGTCTTTTAAACCGGGGTACAGCTTACACTTGTGTGCGACAGTGTGGTGGGTCAGTGGTGGACCTTACCTTCGCCACCCCCATTGCTGCACGCCGAGTTCGCGATTGGCGAGTTGTCCACGAAGTGGAGACATTGTCGGACTATGTTTATATCCGCTTTGAGGTCTTTGCTTCTGTGGAGCCTCGAAGAAATATCCAAGTTTTCCCGCGGTGGGCTCTGAGCCGCTTAAATTCGGAATTGGCGGAGGAGACGGCTATTGTCCAAGCATGGTGCCGTTCCGCTGTAGCACCTGTGGGTGTCGATGAAGCAGCTGAATCTTTCCAAACTGCCCTCACGATCGTGTGTGATGCAGCTATGCCCAGCGCAAAAGCTTGCTTACAAAAGCGGACATCGTATTGGTGGTCGACGGAGATTGCAGATCTCCGTGCAAATTGCATTACAGCAAGAAGGGCTCATCAGCGTAATCGCCGTCGTAGTACTACAGTTGAGGTGGCGTATGAAGTATATGCCGCATACAGCGTAGCTAGGAAAGCTCTGCGGGCAGCCATCAGCCAGGCCAAGGCGAGAGCATGGGAGGAGTTGCTAGAGGATCTCAATCGGGACCCATGGGGCCGTCCATACAGGACTGTGCGGAACAAACTTCGTACACAGGCGCCCCCCATAACGGAGACCTTTGATCCGGAGATCCTAGATGGAGTACTAAGGAAGCTATTCCCAAATCCCCCTGATTACATTCCCCCGGCCATGGCTCCCCCTGATCGGTAATTGCACCTTAGAAGCTGAACCTGTAACTGATGGTGAATTTGAAGCAGCAGTAGACAGGCTTCGCCGCTCCAGGACCAGATGGGATACCTGGCCGTGTTTTGTGTTTAGCTGTCAAGCATTTGGAGGCAAATCTTCGAGAAGTCTTCGATAGTTCCCTAAGGACTGGATGTTTTCCGAAGCCCTGGAAATGTGGGCGACTGTGCTTGATTCAGAAGCCCGGTCGCCCACCTGAATCTCCGTCGGCGCAAGGACAACTTGTGCTCTTAGATGACATGGGTAAGATGTTTGAGACAATACTGGCTTCCCGTGTCATTAAGCACCTTACGGAAATTGGTCCGGACTTATCAGAGTCACAATTCGGCTTCAGAGCGGGGCGTTCGACAATTGACGCACTTGTAGCCCTCAAGAAGTTTACGAGAGAGGCTGTTGACAGGGGAGAGCGTGCCTTGGCGGTGTCCTTGGATATCGCCAATCCCTTCAACAGCCTGCCATTCAGTACAATCAGGGAGGCACTCCGGTTTCATGAAGTGCCCCTATACTTGAGGCGACTGTTGGAGGACTATCTGATGGATAGGCAAGTTCTTTTCGTCAACAGCCAGGGTAATATGATTAGGTATCCTGTGAGATGTGGAGTTCCGCAGGGGTCGGTCCTTGGACCACTTCTGTGGAACATAGGCTATGACTGGGTTCTGCGGGGTACCTTCTTGCCGAGGATGCTCATTCTCTGCTACGCAGACGACACGATAGTCGTAGTACGTGGAAGTAGTTTCCGAGAGGTTATGCGATTAGCTACGGTGGGCACTACCTTAGTTGTCGATCGCATTAAAATGCTAGGTCTTAAGGTTGCAATACATAAGACTGAAGCCCTGTTATTTCACGGACCCCGCAAAGGTCCCCCTCCAGGCGCAGAATTACGTATTGAGGGGATTCACATTGCTGTGGGGCCACATATGAAACACTTAGGCCTCGTACTCGACGGGAGATGGGGATTTGGCGAACATTTTCACCGTTTAGCCCCAAAGCTTGTAGCTGCAGCATCTGCGCTTGGACGCCTCCTACCGAACTTGGGCGGTCCAAATGGCGGATGTCGTTGGTTATACGCAGGGGTTATACGAAGTATGGCGCTCTACGGTGCACCTGTCTGGTCGGATGCTCTCACGGCTGATAATAGAGCTCAGCTGCGTAGACCGCAGCGGATAATAGCAGTGAGAGCAATACGAGGATACAGGACGGTGTCGACGGGCGCCGCCTGCGTTCTTGCTGGCTTCCCGCCTTGGGAGCTGGATGCGGAAGTTCTTGCCACGGTATATAACTTCCAGGTGGCTGAAAGAACTGTTGGGCAGCGTCCGGCTCTTGAAGAGGTAACTCAAAGAAGGCGCCAAGCTCAAGATGCCCTAATGGAACGTTGGGGGGATAGTCTAGGAAACCTGGCATATGGTCTATGGACTATCGATGCTGTACGCCCTGTCCTTCAGGAATGGGTGGACAGGAAACACGGAGTGCTGACTTTCCGTTTAGTACAAATACTGTCTGATCACGGCTGTTTCGGGAAGTATCTACACCAGATAGCTAGGAGATAATCATCTCCAATGTGTCACCACTGCGGTGCTGCGGAAGACTCGGCGCAGCACACCCTAGAGGTGTGCGCTGCCTGGGAATCTGAGCGGCGTGCAGTATCAGCAATTAGCGGAGGAGACCTGTCACTCGTAGCCGTAGTAAGAGCCATGCTCGATAGCGAAGTAAATTGGCAAACTGTGGCCACCTTCTGCGAGGAAGTGATGACGCAGAAGGAGGCTGCTGAGCGAATCAGGGAAGAAGACGCTTCCTCTGATTTAATTAGACGTAGGCGCGCGGGGCCAAGGAGAAGGCGATACAATCGTCTCCTTCTTCCATCCTAGTGGGACCAGTGGGGAAGAGTCGGGGGACTCTTTTCCTGTATTGCACGGTTCCACATGACTGGGTGACATCCTAGTGTATCAGGATGTCTCCCGTACATGCTGATAGACCCAACATAGTTTGAGTATCCGCCGAAACATCACAGTGCAAACTATGTATGAGGTCCTGTGGTGTTACAATAAAAAGCGGTTGTGGATAGATAGAGGGGTTTTAGTGGGTAGGGTCCTTTTTCGGGCAATCCCACATACCCACGTTACTCCCCCGGGTGAAGTGGTATCTTCAGAAGATTTCCACTCGTTAAAAAAAAAAGGTATGTAAAAACATATAGTATAAAAATCGTTGTGTCTGACATTAAAATTCTAGGTGTAAGTGATGCGGACATAAACTGAGCAATGTGAATATAATAAATAAAAACAATATAATAAATGTTAATAAGTATAATGAATTATTTTGTGAATTACGGAAGGTACAATACAAATATAGTATTAAATTAAAAGAGGGTAGTGTTCCTATTGTGGAGAGGCCTAGAAAAAATCCTTTTAAACTACAAGGAATGTTAAAAATGACTTAGATGACTTAGAAAAGTTAGTTGTCATTAGGAAAGTGACTGAACCTACGGAATGGGCGAGTTCCATAGTTGTGGCTACAACAAACAGCTATAACAGTATGCTTGGATCCACAGAAATTAAATAAATGCATTAAGTATAAGAGAAATTTTTAAAATGAAAACATTTACAGGTATTTTATATATTAGGGTTGACATAAGAATGCCATCTATACACTACATTCAATGCAGGTTAGTTTGGACGCTAATGCTATAAAAGAATGCGTTTTGGTTTATATTCCGCCCCCGAGGTATTTAGTAAATGATTTATGACATGACATTGAAGGTGTAAAAAAGTATATTTAGGAATTAATAGTCTGGGGAGAATCAAAAGAATCACATAATAGGAGACTAAAGCAAGTTTTAGATAGGGCAAAGCAGTCATAAGTACGATTTAATAGAAATTAATAGAAATCAAAATTCTGTGTACCGGAAGTAAAGTATGTGGGACATGATTGGAAACGGTATTAAGCCTGATTTGGAAAAGGTCAAAGCAATGGTAAACATGAAGGAACCCACAAACAAAAGATTTACAAACGATACCTACTTGAATTGTATCTTGTTTCAAAATGTGTTTGAGATTTTCATATATATTATTTGAGAGAACTTCTTAAAAAATATTTAATTTTCACATGGGAAGATAAACAGCAAAATTTCTTTGCAAAATTAATAATAAATTAAAAGTTTAAGGATCAGTTTTTTGGTGCAGTATTGTTAAAAAATAAATTACCAGTAGCTTACGCTTCTAAAGCACTCCTGAGTCACAAAAATGAAATGCTCAGATTGAGAAAGTGTGACTCACATTGAGAACATGTAAACAGTTTCATAAATACATTTATGGCAAGAAAATTGTAATGGAATCTGATCATAAGCCTTTAGAGCAGATGTTCAAAAAGTATATGAATGTGAAACGCCTTTAAGATCACTAAAGGTGAGAATACTACCACAAAATCAAATCATGATTTTACATTAAATACAAACCAGGTAAAGATCTCTTTGTAGCCGATGCATTGTATGTACATAAATGATAATATATGTAGTAATGATGTAGATGAAAATGTAAAATATCATGTTTGCATGATATTGGAAAATTTCAGTATTACACAACAAAAATTACAACAACTAAAAGTGAAACAGATAAAGATTTAAATATTTAAATATATAACAACTTCATGGCCTAAATATTCAGATATTCCAATTAGATAAAGATAAGGTTATAATGGGATTAGTGAATGTAAAAGTAGAGTTAGAGGCCTGTTACTTTGGCCTTTTATAAATAAAGAAATCGAAGAGGTTATAAAATATTGTGACATTTGTTTACAACATCAGAAAAGTCCGATGATACTTAGAGAAGTGCCCAATAGACCTCGGAGCACAGTACGTTGTATTTCAGAAATAAATTATTCATGTTGGTAGCGAATCATTTAACAAAATACGCAAAGTTAGTAGAACTAGCTGACCAGACTGGAGAAGAGCATGATAGAGCTTTATATAGCTTTAGCTTTATTATATTCCGTTGATGATTCACAGTATAGAAGTTCAGGAGTTATGGAATTTAGTCAACAATGAAGATTTAAACATATAGCTTTAAGTCCATATTGTGCTAAATAAAATTGCATGGTAGAACGTCATATACAGTAGGTAAAGAAAATGTTTAAAAAAAGTTTAATTGACGGCAGAGATATAAAATTAGCTCTGTTATAGTATAGGAACATGCCTGTTGATAATGAATTAAAATCTCTGAAGAATCGTAGAAGTGACATGTATAGTACCAGCCCGTAAAGAAATATAATTCTAAAAATATTAATTACATATATTAGACAGATAAAAAAAGGTAGTGCTCTTTAACACGTTTCTTGAAAAAGGAGATAGAAGTGCTATTCCGTATTTCATGCGGAAGAGAGTTCCACAATCTTGCCGCATGGACAGTGAATGAGTAGGAGAAGAAATCAGTGTGATGGGAAGGAATAACTAATATTGATTTAACGATGTCTCGACATGGTTTGTCTTGCGACCGGCAAAATTGGAAACGAAGGTATGAGGGAGCGGAGGGTACTTATGCATATGTATGGTAACTACACAAAGCATATTAAAGTTATAAGTTAAAAACAATTATTACAAGAGGTTGTTTACAAATGTGGGCTTATCTCTGTAAGAGATCTCTTAAATCGGGTGTAGAGAAAAGCAATAATCAGGGAAGCAGTAAAAAATGTGCACTATATTTCCAAATAAACTACGTTATATCCTGTTTGATAAAATTTACCTACTATACATAAATACTAAACATAAAATATACTATATAAATATTATATATTATAAACATTGTATAAAAGTAAACAAGAGAAGATAAAATATGCTCTTTTAGTGTTGAATTAAAAGTAGTAGTAGGTATAGTCTGCCTGTCGAGTCTGTAATTTGGTTTCTCAAACAATATTAAAGTATGTAAAGTAGCTCTAGCGTTAGACAAACTAATATTCCTAGAGCGCGTTATTCATACTTGTGTAAATACAATGTGTCGTAAAGAATATCGCCGTCACATCCTATATTTGATAAAACCTTTAGCTAACTGGATAGTCCTACACATTTTCCTTGCAAGAATGTATATTGTTCTACACATCATTAATCGTTTCTCCTACTTTTTCTTACATTGACAAATACTAACAAATATTTTTAATTGGTGTTCCATTTTATGTCGTCTTCCTGTCTATACCTCGCAAGAAAGCACATCTGTTGTATAAAATAACAGAGGACTCGATAATCCTAAAGTCCGGAAATCTGCTTTATTTCCGGGAGGGCGACCAACTGTCCCTAGGTGGTGTCGGGTTCCTCGTCCACAAATCCCTCGTGAACAACATCGTCAAAATCGAGAGTGTGTCGTCTAGGGTAGCGTACCTTATACTCAGAATTACCAAGCGGTATTCGTTGAAGGTCATACAGGTCTACGCACCGACTTCGACTCACTCCGGCGATGAAGTGGAGGCTATGTATGAGGATATTTCTACAGCCATGCATACCTCCAAGACACATTATACCGTTGTCATGGGGGATTTCAACGCGAAACTGGGCAAACGAGGCGGAGACGAATTGAGAGTGGGGCAATTTGGAGTTGGAAGTCGGAACGCCCGTGGCCAGATGCTGGCCGGCTTTATGGAGAAGGAGGGACTCTTTATGATGAACTCATTTTTCAGGAAGCCGGATCATCGCAGATGGACGTGGGTTAGTCCCGATGGTGTCACAAAAAATGAGATCGACTTCATCCTATCTACGAAACGGCATATATTCAATGATGTCTCGGTGATCAATAGCGTTAAAATTGGCAGTGATCACCGCTTGGTAAGAGGCACATTGAATATTAATCCCCAGCTGGAAAGATCGAGATTGATGAGGTCCACGCTCCGGCCTATACCCATCCAAATCCAAAACCCCGAGAGCTTTCAACTCGAATTACAAAATCGCTTCGAGTGCCTAGGAGAGTGCGTCGACGTGGACGACTATAATAACAGGTTCGTGGAAACTGTCTATACGGTTGGGTCAAAGTTTTATAAAGCCTGCCGTACAAACAGAACAAACAAAATCTCTGACGATACCCTCAAACTCATCGAAGAAAGACGCGGAATGACTGCAATCCCCTGATGATGTCTCTCAATTTAGGCGACTTAATCGACAGATCTCCAAGTCTCTGACTCGCGACATACGCTGCTTCAATACTACCAATATTGAGGCGGCGATCGAGCGGAACAAAGGCTCTAAAGTCTTTGCGAGAGATCTGTCGATTGGACAGAGCCAGTTGACGAGACTGAAAACGTATGACGGCAGAGTTGTTTCGACCAAGTCCGAGGTTTTGAGGGAAGTCGAGAGGTTCTAAGGACAGTTGTACACGACAACACAGGCACCTGTTACCAGTATGGCAAAAGACTCCAGAGCCAAGTTGACCCGACACTACACCGAAGATATCCCGGACGTCAGCCTGTACGAGATTAGTATGGCTCTCAAACAGCTTAAGAACAACAAGGCGCTGGGTGATGATGGAATTACGGCTGAGCTTCTGAAAGCTGGTGGCAAACCTGTGCTTAAGACCCTTCAGAAGCTGTTCAATTCCGTCATCCTCGAGGGCAAAACGCCGGAAGCATGGCACTGAAGCTTAGTGATATTGTTCTTCAAGAAAGGTGATAAGGTTCTCTTGAAGAACTTCAGACCAATATCGCTGCTGACCCATGTCTATAAGCTGTTTTCGAGAGTCATTACGAATCGTCTCGCACGTAGGTTTGATGACTTCCAGCCTCCCGAACAAGTCGGATTCCGAAAAGGTTTTAGTACCATAGACCACATACATACGCTGCGGCAGGTTGTACAGAAGACCGAAGAGTATAACCGGCCATTATGCTTGTCGTTTGTGGACTATGAAAAAGCCTTCGATTCGATCGAAACTTGGGTGGTGCTCCAGCTCTACAGCGGTGCCAAATTGACTATCGATATATCGAAGCACTGAAGTATTTCTACGAAAACGCCACTATGTCAGTTCGTCTCCAGGACAAGACCACAGAACCTATTCAGCTGCAGCGAGGTGTTAGACAAGGTGATGTCATATCACCGAAGTTGTTCACCGCTGCACTGGAGAATATCTTTAGGCTTCTGGACTGGGACGGACTTGGCATCAATATTAACGGCGAGTACCTCACGCACCTCAGACTTGCTGACGATATCGTCGTCATGGCTGAAACCCTGGAAGACTTGGGCAAAATGCTCGATGACCTCTGTATTGCCTCTCAACAAGTAGGTCTTAAAATGAACATGGACAAGACGAAAATTATGTCGAATGTCCATGTTGTGCCTACTCCAGTGACAGTTGGAGGCACTCCACTTGAAGTTGTTGACGACTATACATACCTAGGACAAATAGTCCGGCTAGGTAGGTCCAATTTCGAGAAAGAGGTCAATCGACGAATCCAACTCGGTTGGGCAGCGTTCGGGAAGCTACGCCACATATTTTCGTCCCAATTACCGCAGTGTCCCAAGACGAAGGTCTTTGACCAATGTGTGTTGCCAGTGATGACTTACGGAGCTGAAACGTGGCCACTCACTATGGGCCTTAAAAGAAAGCTCACTGTTACCCAAAGGGCAATGGAAAGAGCTATGCTCGGAGTTTCTTTGCGCGATCGAGTCAGAAATGAGGAGATCCGCAAGCGAACCAAGGTCACTGACATAGCTCTAAGGATTGCCAGACTGAAGTGGCAGTGGGCAGGGCACATAGCTCGAAGAACAGATGGCCGATGGGGCAGTAAAGTTCTCGAGTGGCGACCACGTACCGGTAGACGCAGCGTGGGTAGGCCTCCTACAAGGTGGACCGACGACCTTGTAAGGATCGCAGGTACCAGCTGGATGCGGAAAGCACAGGACCGGTCTTTGTGGAGATCTCTGGGGGAGGCCTATGCCCAGCAGTGGGCGTCTTCTGGCTGATATGATGATGATGATGATCGTCCATCCGTTAACCAACCTTTGCCGTCTCCTCAATGTACTGAATAATGTAATTAATATAAAATATTATAACTCTAAGCCCTAAAATAAACAACGGATCAAATTCTTTAGAGTTTCTGTCGATTCGATAGTATGGGTTTAGGTACACAAGATTGTTACAAACTATATGACAGAATACATCAGACACAACAAGCCAGCTTATTTCTATAAAGAATGTTGTTCCAGCAAAGATAATTAAATGCAGTTAACACATGCACAGTACCAAAAATTACGTTAATTAATAAAAGCCTATACATAAATAAATACATATCTATATACCTACATTAAAAACAAATACATATACATACATACATATATTAGACAAATAGAGAAAGGTAGTGCCCTTTAACACTTTGAAGAAGGAGATAGAAGTGCTATTCCGTATTTCATGCGGAAGACAGTTCTACAATCTTGCCGCATGGCAACAGTGTGATGGGAAGGAATAACTAATTTTGATTTAACGGTGTATAGACATGGTTTGTCTTGCGACCGGAAAAATTGGAAACGTTCACGAAGGTATGAGGGAGCGGAGGGTACTTATGCATATCTATTTAAAATGCAAATCTGATCATAACTTCATAAAGCAGGTAAGCCATACTTTACTTGCAGAAACGCATATCTGTTCAAATACCTACGTGGCATCGAATATCGTCTTCCTACCAACACTTACTTTGATTAAAACCTACGAATATCTGTGCAAAACTACACAAAGCATATTAAAGTTATACGTTAAAAACAATTATTACAAGAGGTTGTTTACAAAGGTGGGTTTATCTCTGTAAGAGACCTCTCCCAGCCAATGGTATGGAGAAAAGCAATAAACGGGGAAGCAGTAAAAATGTGCACTATATTTCCAAATAAACTACGTTATATCCTGTTGAGAAAGTTAACCTACTATACATAAATACCTATAATCATATATAATATACTATATAAATATATATTATAAACATTGTATAAAAGTAAACAAGAGAAGATAAAAATATGCTTTTTTAGGGTTGAATTAAAAGTAGTAGTAGGTATAGTCTGCCTGTCGAATCTGTAATTTGGTTTCTTAAAAAATATCAAAGGTAAAGTAGCTCTAGTGTTAATCAAACTAATTTTACTAGAGTACGTTAGTCATACTTGTGTACATACAATGTGTCGTAATATCACCATCACATCGAAAATTTGATGTAACCTTTAGCCAACTGGATAGTCCTACACATTTTCCTTGCAAGAATGTATATTGTACTACACATCAGTAATATTTTCTCCAACTTATTCTTACATTGACAAATACTAACGAATACTTTAATTTTGTTTTCAATTTTATGTCGTCTTCCTGTCTATATCTCGCAAGAAAGCACATCTGTTCAATGAATGTCCAAGAAATGGCTGTATAAATAATATAATAATGTCATAGCCTAAGCATTCGGTTCAACGTTAAAATAGTAAATTGACATCGTCCGTCCGTTAACCAACCTTTTCGGTGTCCTCAATGTACTGAATAATGTAATTTAATATAGAATGTTATTACCCTGAAGACCTGAATTAAATATCAGATCAAGCCAGATACCCATCGTCTTTCATTTACAGTAGACATAAAAAATTTTTTGGAATTAAAAGTAGTAGTAGGTATAGTCTGCCTGTCGAATCTGTAATTAGGTTTCTCAAACAATATCAAAGGTAAAGTAGCTCTAGTGTTATACAAACTAATATTCCTAGAGCGCGTTAGTCATACTTGTGTACATACAATGTGTCGTAAAGAATATCGCCGTCACATCCTAAATTTGATAAAACCTTCAGCCATCATTTTCCTTGCAAGAATGTATATTGTTCACACATCATAAATCTTTTCTACTACCTATTAAATTTGTAATAGTCTTGACATGTAATTTTGACATTGTATTGTTTTAT
Organism: Blastobasis lacticolella; assembly: GCA_905147135.1. Taxonomy (NCBI): domain Eukaryota; kingdom Metazoa; phylum Arthropoda; class Insecta; order Lepidoptera; family Blastobasidae; genus Blastobasis; species Blastobasis lacticolella. Next base: position 4,242,918 of record LR990042.1, on the reverse strand, counting down.
TTTTATGATTCAATAAACCAATTCTTACTAACGCATATGCTAATTTTGCTTTTAATTTGATATCGTGTTCCTGTCTATACCTCGCAAGAATGCATATCTGTTCAATATGATGTGAGAACTGAAGCTCTAAATGAAGCAAGAATGCATATCTGTTCAATATGATGTGAGAACTATCGTCGTATCCAACCAAAACAATAATGGTGAACCAATAACTAAATTTCTTTTATCAAATTCCTATAAATCGGTAGATGGCGCTGCTTAATATCGGTTCTACATCACGGTAAAAAATTTGTTTCTCGTATTATCAAAGAGTTGAAATAAATTTCTTAGTTATATATTTTGTACTTTTATACCTACGTTAAGTAAGCATAAGTTAAGCTTAATTTATGTATATACAATGTACAAAAGTACTATAACCCGGTAGTAAATAAACTCCGGCGGGCTCAGATACAGTTCGGAATGTTTGTACGCTTAAACACACAGTGTTTTAAAACAGCGTTAAAAACACTGCCAGGAATTTGAAACATATCTCCTTAGCTTCTCTAGTTTTATATTATCATTCGGTTCCTTAATATCATATAGTGGCCCGTCTCTGGTGCTTACTCACTGGCTGTAATTAATTATCCATACGGTGCCTGCAAATAACAAGGAATAATTGGTACTTATCATAGTTTTTTTTAAATTGTAGATACCATACCACCTATGCAAGAATCATTTATTATCACAGAAGACAAAGAACGCCTCTCACAAGCAAATGCATTAGCAGCAACGACAAACAGCCAAATATTAAAACCATAATTACATGTTTATTCATGTAGGTATTTATCATATTAATGGTAATTCCATTAGAATTAATGAAAAATTATTTAAAAAAAATTTACTTCGTATGTTTAGTTAATAGCGTCTATGCAGAAATTGGTATTTCTGGTTGTAAAATCTTCCATTCTCTAAACCAAAACATATTACGCACGAATGCGTAATAAAAATAAATAAATGCTGATTTTCATTAATAGGCTATAATATTATAAAATAATAATGATCTTGGTGTAAATGATGCAGATTATGCTCTAGCACATAAAGACCAGGGACCGTGTTGACCATGATGCAGGATTTGACATACCTATCAGGAAATGTCTTTTCTTTATTGAAAACGTATTTTCTTTTGGAAAATATCAAAATTAATGTCAATACGCAATAAAATTGAAATAGTTTATAAAGTTGCGCATGATATCAGACCCCTAGATCTATATTTATTTTTAATTGGTAGTTCGTGCACTTCCGAAACACGCACGACTTTTAAATGATTCATTTTTTGCGTATCTAACCAACTGAAAGAGTAACTTTGAACCATTGACTGCATTTCTTTAATCATATTCCTAGGAATCGGTAGATGGCGCTGTTTGACCTCGAATCTACAACGCAATAGAAATTGTGTTTCTTGTCAAATGAACGAGTTGTAATTCATTTTCCTTAGTTACATATTTTGTACTTTTATACCTACGTTAAGTTAGCATAAGTTTAGCTTAATTTATGTATATAATGTACAAAAGTAGTAGTAGTTGGTAGTATATAACACTCCAACTGTGCGACATTGCGCAATTTTTGGACGCTTAAACACACAGTGTTTAAAAACAGCGTTAAAAACAATGGCAGGAATTCGTAAAGCATATCTCTTTAGCTTCTATAGTTTTATTTTATCGTTCGGTTATCTAATATCTAACAGTGGCCCGACTCAATTGCTCACTCACTGGTGGTTTTTAATTATCTATATAAATAAATAAACCATGTCGTATTTCTAGATATTCTTACTCTGACAAATCTCAACGCATAACGCATTTCATTCTTAAAATTTATAAAGCATCATATCGTCTTCCTGTCTATTCATTGCTACAATTCATAGCTCTTTAATAAATAAATATAATAATAAATAATCGTGGCCAAATTCACACAGCCCCATCTAGCTCCAAACTAAGCAAAACTTGTATTATGGGTGCTAGATAACTAATATACTACATATATACTTTAAATACATATTTATTATATTTATAACACCCAGACCCGTAACAGAAATTAGATATCATCATTTAAATTTTTGAACGGCCGGAAATCGAACCCGGGACGTCTTGCGTGGCAGGCGTGGCATGTTGACCACTGAACCACTCATATCGTATAGAATAATGTCTTCCTAGCTTAGCAACCCATACCTAGCTTAATAAAAATTACATGCATATCTGTTTAAATGTTAATAAAGCACATCACAGTAAATTCGGTAGTATGGAATTACACAGGATTGTTACAAACTATATGACAAAATATATCAGACACAATAATCCAACTTATTTCTATAAAGAAATTTCTTCTAGCAGAGATAATTACATGCCGTTAAAACATGCACAGTAGCAAATAAATACATACCTATATACCTACATTAAAAACTAAAAATACACATACATACATATATTAGACAGATACAAAAAGGTAGTGCTCTTTAACACGTTTCTTGAAAAAGGAGATAGAAGTGCTATTCCGTATTTCATGCGTAAGAGAGTTCCACAATCTTGCCGCATGGACAGTGAATGAGTAGGAGAAGAAATCAATGTGATGGGAAGGAATAACTAATATTGATTTAACGATGTCTCGACATGGTTTGTCTTGCGACCGGCAAAATTGGAAACGAAGGTATGAGGGAGCGGAGGGTACTTATGCATATGTATGGTAACTACACAAAGCATATTAAAGTTATAAGTTAAAAACAATTATTACAAGAGGTTGTTTACAAATGTGGGCTTATCTCTGTAAGAGATCTCTTAAATCGGGTGTAGAGAAAAGCAATAATCAGGGAAGCTGTAAAAAATGTGCACTATATTTCCAAATAAACTACGTTATATCCTGTTTGATAAAATTTACCTACTATACATAAATACTAAACATAAAATATACTATATAAATATTATATATTATAAACATTGTATAAAAGTAAACAAGAGAAGATAAAATATGCTCTTTTAGTGTTGAATTAAAAGTAGTAGTAGGTATAGTCTGCCTGTCGAGTCTGTAATTTGGTTTCTCAAACAATATTAAAGTATGTAAAGTAGCTCTAGCGTTAGACAAACTAATATTCCTAGAGCGCGTTATTCATACTTGTGTAAATACAATGTGTCGTAAAGAATATCGCCGTCACATCCTAAATTTGATAAAACCTTTAGCTAACTGGATAGTCCTACACATTTTCCTTGCAAGAATGTATATTGTTCTACACATCATTAATCGTTTCTCCTACTTTTTCTTACATTGACAAATACTAACAAATATTTTTAATTGGTGTTCCATTTTATGTCGTCTTCCTGTCTATACCTCGCAAGAAAGCACATCTGTTGTATAAAATAACAGAGGACTCGATAATCCTAAAGTCCGGAAATCTGCTTTATTTCCGGGAGGGCGACCAACTGTCCCTAGGTGGTGTCGGGTTCCTCGTCCACAAATCCCTCGTGAACAACATAGTCAAAATCGAGAGTGTGTCGTCTAGGGTAGCGTACCTTATACTCAGAATTACCAAGCGGTATTCGTTGAAGGTCATACAGGTCTACGCACCGACTTCGACTCACTCCGGCGATGAAGTGGAGGCTATGTATGAGGATATTTCTACAGCCATGCATACCTCCAAGACACATTATACCGTTGTCATGGGGGATTTCAACGCGAAACTGGGCAAACGAGGCGGAGACGAGTTGAGAGTGGGGCAATTTGGAGTTGGAAGTCGGAACGCCCGTGGCCAGATGCTGGCCGGCTTTATGGAGAAGGAGGGACTCTTTATGATGAACTCATTTTTCAGGAAGCCGGATCATCGCAGATGGACGTGGGTTAGTCCCGATGGTGTCACAAAAAATGAGATCGACTTCATCCTATCTACGAAACGGCATATATTCAATGATGTCTCGGTGATCAATAGCGTTAAAATTGGCAGTGATCACCGCTTGGTAAGAGGCACATTGAATATTAATCCCCAGCTGGAAAGATCGAGATTGATGAGGTCCACGCTCCGGCCTATACCCATCCAAATCCAAAACCCCGAGAGCTTTCAACTCGGATTACAAAATCGCTTCGAGTGCCTAGGAGAGTGCGTCGACGTGGACGACTATAATAACAGGTTCGTGGAAACTGTCTATACGGTTGGGTCAAAGTTTTATAAAGCCTGCCGTACAAACAGAACAAACAAAATCTCTGACGATACCCTCAAACTCATCGAAGAAAGACGCGGAATGACTGCAATCCCCTGATGATGTCTCTCAATTTAGGCGACTTAATCGACAGATCTCCAAGTCTCTGACTCGCGACATACGCTGCTTCAATACTACCAATATTGAGGCGGCGATCGAGCGGAACAAAGGCTCTAAAGTCTTTGCGAGAGATCTGTCGATTGGACAGACCCAGTTGACGAGACTGAAAACGTATGACGGCAGAGTTGTTTCGACCAAGTCCGAGGTTTTGAGGGAAGTCGAGAGGTTCTAAGGACAGTTGTACACGACAACACGGGCACCTGTTACCAGTATGGCAAAAGACTCCAGAGCCAAGTTGACCCGACACTACACCGAAGATATCCCGGACGTCAGCCTGTACGAGATTAGTATGGCTCTCAAACAGCTTAAGAACAACAAGGCGCTGGGTGATGATGGAATTACGGCTGAGCTTCTGAAAGCTGGTGGCAAACCTGTGCTTAAGACCCTTCAGAAGCTGTTCAATTCCGTCATCCTCGAGGGCAAAACGCCGGAAGCATGGCACTGAAGCTTAGTGATATTGTTCTTCAAGAAAGGTGATAAGGTTCTCTTGAAGAACTTCAGACCAATATCGCTGCTGACCCATGTCTATAAGCTATTTTCGAGAGTCATTATGAATCGTCTCGCACGTAGGTTTGATGACTTCCAGCCTCCCGAACAAGCCGGATTCAAAAAAGGTTTTAGTACCATAGACCACATACATACGCTGCGGCAGGTTGTACAGAAGACCGAAGAGTATAACCGGCCATTATGCTTGGCGTTTGAAGACTATGAAAAAGCCTTCGATTCGATCGAAACTTGGGTGGTGCTCCAGCTCTACAGCGGTGCCAAATTGACTATCGATATATCGAAGCACTGAAGTATTTCTACGAAAACGCCACTATGTCAGTTCGTCTCCAGGACAAGACCACAGAACCTATTCAGCTGCAGCGAGGTGTTAGACAAGGTGATGTTATATCACCGAAGTTGTTCACCGCTGCACTGGAGAATATCTTTAGGCTTCTGGACTGGGACGGACTTGGCATCAATATTAACGGCGAGTACCTCACGCACCTCAGACTTGCTGACGATATCGTCGTCATGGCTGAAACCCTGGAAGACTTGGGCAAAATGCTCGATGACCTCTGTAGTGCCTCTCAACAAGTAGGTCTTAAAATGAACATGGACAAGACGAAAATTATGTCGAATGTCCATGTTGTGCCTACTCCAGTGACAGTTGGAGGCACTCCACTTGAAGTTGTTGACGACTATACATACCTAGGACAAATAGTCCGGCTAGGTAGGTCCAATTTCGAGAAAGAGGTCAATCGACGAATCCAACTCGGTTGGGCAGCGTTCGGGAAGCTACGCCACATATTTTCGTCCCAATTACCGCAGTGTCCCAAGACGAAGGTCTTTGACCAATGTGTGTTGCCAGTGATGACTTACGGAGCTGAAACGTGGCCACTCACTATGGGCCTTAAAAGAAAGCTCACTGTTACCCAAAGGGCAATGGAAAGAGCTATGCTCGGAGTTTCTTTGCGCGATCGAGTCAGAAATGAGGAGATCCGCAAGCGAACCAAGGTCACTGACATAGCTCTAAGGATTGCCAGACTGAAGTGGCAGTGGGCAGGGCACATAGCTCGAAGAACAGATGGCCGATGGGGCAGTAAAGTTCTCGAGTGGCGACCACGTACCGGTAGACGCAGCGTGGGTAGGCCTCCTACAAGGTGGACCGACGACCTTGTAAGGATCGCAGGTACCAGCTGGATGCAGAAAGCACAGGACCGGTCTTTGTGGAGATCTCTGGGGGAGGCCTATGCCCAGCAGTGGGCGTCTTCTGGCTGATATGATGATGATGATGATCGTCCATCCGTTAACCAACTTTTGCCGTCTCCTCAATGTACTGAATAATGTAATTAATATAAAATATTATAACTCTAAGCCCTAAAATAAACAACGGATCAAGTTCTTTAGAGTTTCTGTCGATTCGATAGTATGGGTTTAGGTACACAAGATTGTTACAAACTATATGACAGAATACATCAGACACAACAAGCCAGCTTATTTCTATAAAGAATGTTGTTCCAGCAGAGATAATTAAATGCAGTTAACACATGCACAGTACCAAAAATTACGTTAATTAATAAAAGCCTATACATAAATAAATACATATCTATATACCTACATTAAAAACAAATACATATACATACATACATACATATATTAGACAAATAGAGAAAGGTAGTGCCCTTTAACACTTTGAAGAAGGAGATAGAAGTGCTATTCCGTATTTCATGCGGAAGACAGTTCCACAATCTTGCCGCATGGCAACAGTGTGATGGGAAGGAATAACTAATTTTGATTTAACGGTGTATAGACATGGTTTGTCTTGCGACCGGAAAAATTGGAAACGTTCACGAAGGTATGAGGGAGCGGAGGGTACTTATGCATATCTATTTAAAATGCAAATCTGATCATAACTTCATAAAGCACGTAAGCCATACTTTACTTGCAGAAACGCATATCTGATCAAATACCTACGTGGCATCAAATATTGTCTTCCTACTAACACTTACTATAATAAAAACCTACGAATATCTGTGCAAAACTACACAAAGCATATTAAAGATATAAGTTCAAATCAATTATTACAAGACTATGTTTACAATGGTGTGCTTATCTCTGTCAGAGATCTCTTAAATCGGGTGTGGAGAAAAGCAATAAACGGGGAAACAGTAAAAAATTTGCACTATATTTCTAAATAAACTACGTTATATATGTACTTACATAAATACCTATAATTATATATGTCGGAGATGATCATGAGTCTCTTAGTCCATCTCTTTGGCCTGGATGTCGATTGGTGCGCCACCTGACGGGTGGCTTGCAACTATTATGACAACGTCACAAGCAGCATGGCGGCGACGGCAGCCGCAAGGATATTGGGACCAAGAACTAGAAACCATTCAAGAGCGAAGAAGCGTAAACCTTGATGCGTTAAAGAGATGCGTGAAAGCTCCAGAAAATAGAAACGTGAGTGCAGGATGTACTGTTAACAATGTGTAGGGAGTCAAGCTGTGCGTATGTGGCAACTAGCAAGAGCCCCGGCGCATCTCCCGCGGATCGGCCTGATGAGATTGGCCATGGGTGGTGGAGGGTTTTGTAAATAACCCGCGGGTTTCGGCTACAATTGTAAACTCGTATATGTGGCTTTAATTTGACAATACATTCTTAAAACACTATAGATACCCCTTTATTGCTACGAAATCCCGATAAATACGTTCTGATGGCCATTACTCGCTCATGGGCGAGTCTTCTCCAGTCTTTCCCCGACATCAGAAGTGGGATAGAGATCTTCACGTCCACAATGTTAATGCTCGATCTTATTTTTTTCATGCCAAATAAACTGCGTGTACGAAATGCTGAGCGGCGGAAGATACGACGAAATAGCAAAAGTCTGGTGAAACACATGAGAGAGTGCTGGTTCGTGGTTGGTCCATAATTACGTACAACTTACAACCTACAAGGCATACACGCTGAAATTTTGCATTCGGTGAGTCGAACCATGTTTACCTACTTGTGAGAGAATCGCTGTTTTCACAAATAATGTGTAACGAACTAAGATGAAAGTTACTAAGTACTGAGTTTCTATGCACCAACTTGGTGACGGAGTCTTGCAATCTGGAAAATAATTGAACAATAGTTCTACGGTTTCATTATAAAGGACTACGAAGGGTTTTAGAAGGGTTATGTGTGGTAAAATAATCAACATCATTATAGAGATCAGGCCCGGTTTATGCCAGGGTACACTGAAATATGGTTACTGAAAAACATTATTTACAAATGCGGTGTGGTAAAAAAATGGATAAATGGCTACGACAAACCAAAAAAAATCAATAATTGTTACAAACAAAAATGGCCGATTTCGCACGAACAGCTGATGACACCCCATTCTTGACTTTTATAAAAAGTATAGGCAAAAGCAAAAGAGATTGGTACCTTATTTTATGGGCTAAGCGTATTCACTTTAGTTATGTGATCTACTTTGGTTCAATCTGGTTAAATACTTTGTCGATGATTAACAGCGTAACGTCTGCCGAGCAAGGTATGGTTAGTTTGATTGAATACTAGGTTTTATGTGATAATTTTATTTTCTCAAAGCTTGTTTCATGGTGATTAATTGTTATTAGGCGCAGAAATTAAATGTTATTTTATCTACCCCTTGGGGTTAGGTACCTTGGCTTACCGTGCCGATCGCCGAGTCACCAGATGCTGACTGTTTCAAGCTATGTACAAAAGCGTTGTATGTAAAAAAAGACAAGTACCTAATGATGATCTGGTTATTTTGTGATTGCTCGATGGTTGGTTCTATTGTTGTTTCCTTTGGTAATACGTGTCTCGTGGATAGGACATACATGACATGATTTTGTTGTTTTTATAATGTAGAGCTTTGAGTACCTAAGTACCTACCGTAAGGTTCCAATTCAGACTTATCATTAATACTATCAACTTACTGCAGTTTCTAAAATGAGAATCTTGTTAATTACTAAGACCTTATGTACCATTGGACAGCAAATAAATAAATATGAAATATGAAATGAAATAGATAGCAAACTATGATACTCCTTCATTATATTCGTGTCGAATAGAACAGAGCATACAGTTTTGTATGTCCCTATTCGTAGGCGTAGGTGTATATCTGGTCTTTCTTTTGTCTTTGAGTGGCGTGCGTTTATTGGGGTGTGCGATAGGTGTAGCTTTTCATACAATTTCTAACATATAATATTTTGATTACCGATAACAAGTTATTATTTGGGTTATGTTGAAAGTTATTGAATATTACGTTAGTGGAAAAAAAAGTAACTGTTTAACGATAATTGCAAATTGTATTCAGTTGTGTAATTTTTATATAGCTTGACCGCAACAGAGGTGACTTGTCAATTTTATTGTGGCGCTAGTTCTGCGTTTTATGCAGAAATACCGTAAGGATGTAGTATTCTGTGACAGAAATGGAATGTCGCCAACAATGGAACATGGATAAGAAGGAACGTGACGGAAAAAGAAACTAACATGTCTCGGTTGTGAAATGAAAATAATGACGTTTCGGAGATAGACCTAGCGCCCTCCTTCAGTGACACCAAACATAGACGGTGTAAACCGACTAATTGTAAATGATGTACAATAACGAAGGCGGCTTATTAAAGTTATAGACTACTCGATAGCGTCGAGTTATATTTCCTCTATATAGTTCTTCTTCCTCTGTATAGTAAATAAATTATTAAGCTCGTTTTTCCGCAATCTGTTAAAGTAACCTGAAGTCGTGGGGGACCATGATAATATTGTTATTTAAATAAAATGTATGGATAACATAAATAATGGGTGGTAGGTACTGTTACAGCCAATGTTTTTACTTTCGTGGGTACACGTACGATGTTAAGTAACTGCGTCAAATACGTAGCGCCTGCATGCTACTACCTGCTGGCTACCTTCTATCGAATTCTAAACGTACGATAAGCAGTAGAAAATGGATCTAGGGTCAGACCGTTGTAACATATTAGGTATTCAGTTCGTACTTAGTGAGTAATAAAGTAGGTTGTTTCAGCCTGAGTGGCATCTGCTGGCCTGTGTGGCATCTACTGGCCTGTGTGGCATCTGCTGGCCTGTGTGGCATCTACTGGCCTGTATGGCATCTACTGGCCTGTGTGGCATCTACTGGCCTGTGTGGTGTCTGCTAGTCTGGGTGGATTATTCTGTGGGGGATCGTAAATAAAACCGAAAACAATACCTTTTTGTGTCTGATGTTCTGGAGTCTTTGGTATTAAAATGATGACTTAGGTAGAGGTAATTATTTGTGTAATAATGTAGAAGGTTCCCATATGATATGCGATGATTTGATACTGAATGCAAACTTATGCAGACAGTTAGAGGATGCTAGTATTAACTTTTCTATCGTCATGCAAATTCGATAGGAAGCCATATGGTTGACTAACATGTAGTCGCGGTGATGATTGTTCAATAATCACAGAAATGATCAGCAAGGATGGTCAATATAGTCACAGGGATGAGTGGTGGATAATTACAGGGCTGATTATTGTCATGAATTCAAAAGTTAGTGTAATAACACATTAGTGGAGATGAACAATGGTAGAGAAAACAAATTTGAGATATTTTCATACAAATTTACAAGCCACCAATATGTAAATACAGGGTTAAGTGAGGATTTTGTGTGTATAAAATAAGATTCACAACTGTCAGTAGTTTCAATATTGGCTATAATTCTAATCAGACGTTTTTGCATAGTGAAAAGGGTAGGTGAATTTACGCTGTTCCCTCACAAATTATTACAAATTTAGTTGTATTACCAAACAGTTAGTCAAATGTCAGTTAGTGCAAAGTTACATACAGCCGACGGACTGTGTTCTTACATGTAGGGACCCGATATACCGTGTTACTTCTGATTTTATGCAACTGGGATTTGGTCGAAGAATAGACTACGAGCTGACAGATATTTAGTAAAGTGTTGTTACTATTACGACCTTGGCAATTTCGTATTGAAACGTTAGAGTGCAGAACACCTACCGGTTACAAAAGTAAGAAGAGTGATAATGAAAGGTGGTTTTGAGTTTTGTTTGAGTGAGTAGTAGTTTTGGGTGTCTGATCACCGTGGGGTCAGGAGTGACCGAGCGAATATGGTATTGTGCTGTGTTGTTTTCGTGTTACAGATAACACACGAGGACGTGTGTATAGCAGGATAGCCGTGTCGGAGATGATCATGAGTCTCTTAGTCCATCTCTTTGGCCTGGATGTCGATTGGTGCGCCACCTGACGGGTGGCTTGCAACTATTATGACAACGTCACAAGCAGCATGGCGGCGACGGCAGCCGCAAGGATATTGGGACCAAGAACTAGAAACCATTCAAGAGCGAAGAAGCGTAAACCTTGATGCGTTAAAGAGATGCGTGAAAGCTCCAGAAAATAGAAACGTGAGTGCAGGATGTACTGTTAACAATGTGTAGGGAGTCAAGCTGTGCGTATGTGGCAACTAGCAAGAGCCCCGGCGCATCTCCCGCGGATCGGCCTGATGAGATTGGCCATGGGTGGTGGAGGGTTTTGTAAATAACCCGCGGGTTTCGGCTACAATTGTAAACTCGTATATGTGGCTTTAATTTGACAATACATTCTTAAAACACTATAGATACCCCTTTATTGCTACGAAATCCCGATAAATACGTTCTGATGGCCATTACTCGCTCATGGGCGAGTCTTCTCCAGTCTTTCCCCGACATATATAATATACTTTATAAATATATATTATAAACATTGTATAAAAGGAAACAAGAGAAGACAAAGTATGCTCTTTTAGTGTTGAATTAAAAGTAGTAGTAGGTATAGTCTGCCTGTCGAATCTGTAATTTGGTTTCTCAAACAATATCAAAGGTAAAGTAGCTTTAGTGTTAAACAAACTAATATTCCTAGAGCGCGTTAGTCATACTTGTGTACATACAATGTGTCGTATAGAATAACACCGTCACATCCTAAATTTGATAAAACCTTTAGCCAACTGGATAGTCCTACACATTTTCCTTGCAAGAATGTATATTGTAGGTACTACACATCAGTAATCTTTTCTCCTACTTATTCTTACATTGACAAATACTAACGAATATTTTAATTTTGTTTTAAATTTTATGTCGTCTTCCCGTCTATACCTCGCAAGAAAGCACATCTGTTCAACGAATATCCACGAAAAGGCTGTATAAAATAGGCATTCGGTTCAACGTTAAAATAGTAAATTGACATCGGCCCTCCGTTAACCAACCTTTGCGGTGTCCTCAATGTACTGAATAATGTAATTTAATATAAAATGATCTACCCTGAAGACCAGAAATAAATACCGGATCAAGCCAGATACCCATCGTCTTTCATTTACAGTAGACCCAAATTTTTTGTCATATACAAATTTCATTTTTTTTAACACTTCTGTCATATTTTTATCGCAAGAATGCATATCTGGTCAATATGTCGTAAGAACTACCAATCGTCTTGTTATCTATACCCACTTAGTTCGGTAAAAGCTTATGCATATCTATTTAAAATCCATATCTGATCAAAACAAATTCAAGAGTCCATATAACACATCGTCATCCTGTATTTTCGTTCAAATATATTCAATACGCCGCAAAGAATATAGCCTACTTTTTATCCTTAGTTTGATCAAACCTTATAACACCTGTATTCCTGTCTAATGTGTATTTTGCTTTTGAAAATAGTCGTAGCGTTTAAGCATACTTATTTTCCTAGACCACATCAGTTATACTTTCGTCACAAAGTACTATACGTCATAGTAAAGCCTTATGATGCATTTCTATTTAAAAATGCGTATCTGACCAAAACTTCATAAATGATATCGTCTACGTGTCAACTCGTTCAAATCTGTTCAATACTTCGGTAAGAATATCGTCTTTTGGTCCTTAGTTTGATAAAACCATCTGCCAGCTCGTTAGTCCTATATATATTCCTTGCAAGAAAGCATATTGTTCTACACCTCATAAATAAATAAATAAAGCACGACGTATTCCTAGATATTCTTACTTTGACAAATCTTAACTTATGCAATTCTTTCTAAAAATTTATAAAGCATAATAATAAATATTCATTAAAAATTCACTTAGTGCCATCATCATTAAACATGTAACCTCAAACTAAGCAAAGCTTGTAGATAACTGTTATACCTACTACTTATATACTTTCAAATGCATACCTAGCATACCTACATAGAACACCCAGATCAGTAACAAAAATTTAAATTCGTTATTTAAAGTTTTGCCCGGCCGAGAATAAAACCCGGAACCTGTTGCGTGGCAGACTAGCCATTGAACCACTCATATCTTAAATAACAACGTCTTCCTACCCATACCTAGGTTAGTAAAAATGTCATGCATATCTGTTTAAATGTCCATAAAGCATATCTTCTCTCTGTCAATTCTGTAGTTTGGGTTTTAAAACAAAATTTGGCAAAAAACCTCTTTACTGCTCTAGTGTTAGACACACTATATTCCCAGACCACATCGGTCATACCTCTACATCTTCTGATTAATATTGTCTTATTATCTATGTTTAGTTTGATAAAACCTTATGCATTCCTGTTCAAAACTTTATAAAGCATATCGTCTTTCTGTATATTCTGAACTTTGGGATTTAAAACCATACCTGGCAAAGATGTAATGTTAGAGATGCTAATTTTCCTGGACCACGTCAGTCAAAATTTCCGCACAAGAATATGGCAAGGTATATGGCGTTAATGGCGTTAAGACTAGCGTCTGCTTATTTATCTTTATTTTGATAAAACCTTTTATGTGTTCAAAACTACACAAAACACATTGTCTGCCTATCAATTTGGTATTTTAGTGTTTGAAACAATATCTGGTAAAAAAACTCCCGTGTTAGACACCATTTTCTTAATCCACGTTAGTCATACTTACATTGCAAGAATGTATATCTATTCAATATGTCTTAAAGAATACCGCCTCCCTACCCATACTTAGCTTGATAAAACCATCTGCATAAAAGTTCAAGACTTCGTGAAACACATCGTCACCTCAAAATCCTCTCTCAAAATCCTCTCCTTCAAATCTTTTCAATACGCCATAATGAATGTCGCCTTCTTATTTATCCTTAGTTAGATCAAACCTTAGTATATGTACTTACCTATTCAAAACATCATAAAATATATCGTCTGCCTGTAAATTTTGTATTTTTGTAAACTACATCAGTCATGCTTTCCTCGAAAGAATGCATATCAGTTCAATAGTCGTAAAAATATCGTCTTCTTATCTATCCCTAGTTTAATAATAAAAATCTTCATAAATTCCTGTCTATTCGTTTAAATTTGCTAACCAATAATATCGCCGTCTTATCCTTACTTTGACAAAACGTTCAGCCAACTCGTTAGACTAGCAAAAATGCATATTGTTCTACACCTTATAAATAATGTCGAATTCCTAGCTATACTTAGTTTGCCGAAACCTAACGCATATACTTAAATTTCGGAGACTTCAACTCCAAACATACCGACTGGACGTGCGCCTTGTAACACCCCTACCCCTGACCTTAAATACTAAACCACTTACTTACAAGACAGAGATGTCTCTAGCTATAAGACGTGTAACTTACACATGAAATACATTGGCCGTACATCGTGATCGTCTAGCTTTAGATACATTACAAGGACCCTCTACGTTGTGTGTGTTTGATAAAAATCGTGTGTTTAAATAACACCTTTAAGTTGATAAAATATCGCTAGATTAATGGAAAACTCATTTATGGGAAATGCGTTATATAGAATCACCGAATGGAAAGGTAAACCGTACAATTAGCGGGAGAACAAATCCGCAAACAAGATAAACATATTTAGAACCGCGCACGATGTGCGAAGTCTAAATTATCCGTGAAACAATTGAAAACATACTTAGGTTCGTCAAAGGAATGCATCGTGTAAAATCGCGAGTCGAATAAAACATCGATTCCGCACATGAAGTAAACGACAATTAAAATTTGTACGAGTAGATAAAACAAGCAGATATCAATTTAAAACATGCAACTTAGCTCTAGAACTGATCTTCATCGTATCTGGTCGTCGGGCGACGAATGACGGGCGATCGACGCACGTCGCGGCATCCGAGCGTTAACATCTTCTTTCTTCGTGGCCACTCCTAATCCCTATGGTTGTGAAATCACCTAACACAGACCTGACCCTAATGAGTTATGAAGTATGGACACTTTAGGTCTCGGAAATAGCCTAATCGATAGGATAACTCTGGGCTCCCTGCCAACCTTCACCCAGGCCAAACACGAGCATATGGACCACATGTCCTGCTCATGCGTCCAGCGAAACCTTGACATCAAACGAACCAGTAACCTATTGTCTACTTCGCTCAAACCGTCACACATATTCCGATCATCTCATCGTACTTCCGTTCCAGCCTATTTTGCTTGCAAGCGATCGAGAGAATATTATTTTAATTTTATTTACGCGCACGCGGTGTGTTTCAATATTGGTGTCGGGACGCTAATGGCTGAGCCCACCTATCGAACTAACTCGATTTTCCATGTCCGCGAATTAAATGTCATTAAAGCATTAAAAATCACAAAGTTTTTAAGCGGACACGAGGCAAAGCCATTCCAAGATCCGGTGGCAAACCCACGGTGTTAAACCGTCTAAAAGTACATGGAGCACAAATCAGTTTCCTGACATTTCTCAACAGAGTGTGGTCCACGTCCGATCCGGCCTTGGTTCCCTGAGTATGTGATGGTTGCTATGGCTACAGGTGACCTTCGTCTCGGAATTTGTGCGCTGCACGTTACCAGAACTGTATCCATATGTGTATTCTAGGTGAAAGTTAGTTTTTATAAATTTAGAAGTTTAGAATTTATTTTACGGATGTTTCGGATTTAATTATTCTAAGCAGTGTCTTTAAAAGAATAACTAGTGATCGATTTAATTTGATTAAACAACTTTCAGTATCTAACACAAAACTAAGCCTATCTTCATCTTGCACTCTTTAGTATAACTACGTGATGGCCCTACCAAAAATATAAAAAACCCTAAAATATATAATTCAATATCAGACTTACTGCAAATGCTCGTACCAACGCAAGTCACCAACATACCCGAGTATAAACTAAAGTAGTATACGATAAACAACACTATGCAATCGACACACAAGAGATACCTAAAGCTCGTACAAAACGTAGATCACCGACTCTAACACTCGACAAACCTCTCGACAGTAATCTCGTGCTTGCGCGCGCGCACTCTTCCTATCCAGGAAAGACCCCTATCCGAAGAACAACCACCCAGTCCCGGGACCTTAGACCAACTGTCGTTCTCGTCTTGCTTCCCTTCGCCCCTCAACCCCGCATCCTAAAGCGTGAGAAAACTGACCATTTGACCAACACGTGTTACACAATTTCTCCATGAATGACAAGGTTCGCCTGTCGGCACTCTTTGTTTTTTTCCGGGACTACCTATCGCTTGTGCAACAAAAAATATAACGACGCAACGCTAATAGCAATAGCAGTAAAAAAATAAAGAAACGGTCTCGCCTGCCCTAAAGACAAATGCGCGTACCATTTTTGCTAAAAAATATTACAACAGAGACTAGGGAACAATATGCTTGCTGTGAATGAACGAAGTCACCGTCGTTTTCTTAGTTAATTGCCGCTTCCAAAACATCTTAATAAATTCCGTTGTTGACAATAGCCCACATGTGCGCAGCGGCGTCGGTTAAAATCCCGAAAAGGCATTTCTAAAACGATACTTTGTTTTATTTGTTCTTTGGTATTTCCAAATTGCTAAAGCGATCACAATGCACCCCAATACAAAACCCGCCATTAAAGTTGTGTGCTATTATTTAGTCACCCGAACATTGCGCATTTAAATAAGACATACAGATACTTTTCGAAATCACATACCTATAGTGATGTAGGTAATAACTAATCTACTGGAACGTACTTATGGAACATAAGGATCGTTACAGAGCGCCCCTTTGATTTGCCATCTTCTGAAGGAAAAGAAGAACGTGGTAAATCACCTCTACGAAATCTAAAATAAAAGTATCTGAGAAAGTATCTACTCTTCTCTCACAGATGTATAGCATGAGGCCACGAACCCATGAACTTCGTACATTAATCCTATCGGAAAATTTAGGTTAGATATTTAACCATAATTGCTTAAATTGTTTATAAGATTCAATATCCTATGAGAATCTTCTCCAACTCTTTACACGGTATTCTCGAACGCTTTTCTTGTTAATACATACATGCATATTTTCTGGTTTTCAACCATTTTGTTGAAATAATCATGCCTGTTTCACTGCAGAGCAATAAGCATCATGTCCGTGGATTTAACATATTTTTCCTAAATCTAAATAACTCTATTTTGACATAGGCCCCATGAATAAATAATCCATGGCTGAATGTAGCCTGATCTGTAATTATCTGGATGTTTTTCCTACTGCATTTCCTACAATAGCATCGAAACACATGGCAAAGGGATTCATCCCATAATTATGTTCAAATGTATGGCACCGTTCCATCGACAGACAAACTCTAAACTAGAACTAAACAGTATAATTGCCTATTGTTAGCCTATTTGCTTTCTCCCGGGAGTTTGCACGCGCAGAAATGCTGACTGGTCGCAAAACTCACTATGAGATAACATTAATTAATTTCCTATCTTTAAACTAAAAAAAGTACATAGTCTACATTACATAATCGTTGAATAGGCAAAACTATACGCCCCTTCGACTGTTGAAATGCGACCGTAGCGAAGGAGACATGTCCAGCAGTAATATAAGGTAATATAATTACCCGCATCAATCCCGCTACTGTAATAATGATGATGATAATATGTCCCCTAGATTAATTTATACACAACAACTCATGTGATTCGGAATCGAAACCATTTCTAATATTACACATCTTTAGCAATAATAGAATTAGTATAGCCATACGCCCCTTAGGCTCTAATTAGCTCTTTGTAACATTTTACGAGAAAGTGGGGCAACCACCCGCGCAAAACGACTAAACTACATAGATCTAAGTCAGAGTCCTACGTGCAGCAGTGGAGTGCAGTAGGTTGATGATGATGATGAACCATGAATGTAATAAAATTCATAAAATTAAAGCTACACGCCCCTTTGACTTTTATTGCTATAGTAACCTAAGTGTACTCAAGAGTAAAACCCATATATTTAATGTTGACATGTAGGCTCCCTTCGAAGTGTATAAATCCTATTCACTATAGATATAAGCTAATGATGATGAGTTGTAACCATGGATAAGGTAGGTGGATAAGGTTTTTAGACTTGTTTCTAACAGTGGACTGTCTCAGCTGTCGATAATTATGATGATAGTTCATCGTACAGTAAATATAAGTAAAAGGAAATTAACACGCCCCTTAAAACACAGACCGTCGTGGCAGTCACTTTGAACACTAATTTATTAACCAGGAATCGAACCCAGATTGTAAAACTTTATTCAATCACACCCCACACCCCTTAAAATATAATTTCCTTAATCCTCCAGAAATGTGGTGGAGGCACAACTCCACTAACAAAATACAAAAGTCATTGGCGTTGATGATGTTGATTATAAGGCATTGATTATGAGGATTATAAGGCATTGATGATGATGATTTTGATGCATTGTAGAAAATATATATTTACATGTTTCAGACACAACTAATAGTATAATAATGCCCCTTGGGGTAGATATATAAAGCGTGGCGAACCGATTCTATGATATCGTCAACACGTGATTTTTATGCCTCTTTTTTTTAAATGCACTAAGTATTGTGCAAATCCCTCCTAGTGCTTGAAACGTAGAAACGAAATGATGATGATGGTCACTTGAAATGCGCTACGCCCCTTACAATCCTAAGATGTATGATTACAGGCAGTAATTTTTCTATATCTAGAGAGACTTGAAAAAACGAAAATTACTATATTTTAATTTGCATATTTGCCTTCAGTAGATGCATTGGAACAACAGTAACTACAAAAAATATTTATGTCTTTACTACGATACTTTTGTACGCCGTTAACCTGTACGTTGCGAATTATCTCCGTTTTGTGAAATGACCTCTACGTTGTGTTATAATACAGTAACCCAAATTCTTTTTCGCGTAATTGAATTATAGTAAATTCAATTTTTAATGACACAAAATCCTGGTCACGGCACCATCTGTAACACCCCTACCCCTGACCTTAAATACTAAACCACTTACTTACAAGACAGAGATGTCTCTAGCTATAAGACTTGTAACTTACACATGAAATACATTGGCCGTACATCGTGATCGTCTAGCTTTAGATACATTACAAGGACCCTCTACGTTGTGTGTGTTTGATAAAAATCGTGTGTTTAAATAACACCTTTAAGTTGATAAAATATCGCTAGATTAATGGAAAACTCATTTATGGGAAATGCGTTATATAGAATCACCGAATGGAAAGGTAAACCGTACAATTAGCGGGAGAACAAATCCGCAAACAAGATAAACATATTAAGAACCGCGCACGATGTGCGAAGTCTAAATTATCCGTGAAACAATTGAAAACATACTTAGGTTCGTCAAAGGAATGCATCGTGTAAAATCGCGAGTCGAATAAAACATCGATTCCGCACATGAAGTAAACGACAATTAAAATTTGTACGAGTAGATAAAACAAGCAGATATCAATTTAAAACATGCAACTTAGCTCTAGAACTGATCTTCATCGTATCTGGTCGTCGGGCGACGAATGACGGGCGATCGACGCACGTCGCGGCATCCGAGCGTTAACATCTTCTTTCTTCGTGGCCACTCCTAATCCCTATGGTTGTGAAATCACCTAACACAGACCTGACCCTAATGAGTTATGAAGTATGGACACTTTAGGTCTCGGAAATAGCCTAATCGATAGGATAACTCTGGGCTCCCTGCCAACCTTCACCCAGGCCAAACACGAGCATATGGACCACATGTCCTGCTCATGCGTCCAGCGAAACCTTGACATCAAACGAACCAGTAACCTATTGTCTACTTCGCTCAAACCGTCACACATATTCCGATCATCTCATCGTACTTCCGTTCCAGCCTATTTTGCTTGCAAGCGATCGAGAGAATATTATTTTAATTTTATTTACGCGCACGCGGTGTGTTTCAATATTGGTGTCGGGACGCTAATGGCTGAGCCCACCTATCGAACTAACTCGATTTTCCATGTCCGCGAATTAAATGTCATTAAAGCATTAAAAATCACAAAGTTTTTAAGCGGACACGAGGCAAAGCCATTCCAAGATCCGGTGGCAAACCCACGGTGTTAAACCGTCTAAAAGTACATGGAGCACAAATCAGTTTCCTGACATTTCTCAACAGAGTGTGGTCCACGTCCGATCCGGCCTTGGTTCCCTGAGTATGTGATGGTTGCTATGGCTACAGGTGACCTTCGTCTCGGAATTTGTGCGCTGCACGTTACCAGAACTGTATCCATATGTGTATTCTAGGTGAAAGTTAGTTTTTATAAATTTAGAAGTTTAGAATTTATTTTACGGATGTTTCGGATTTAATTATTCTAAGCAGTGTCTTTAAAAGAATAACTAGTGATCGATTTAATTTGATTAAACAACTTTCAGTATCTAACACAAAACTAAGCCTATCTTCATCTTGCACTCTTTAGTATAACTACGTGATGGCCCTACCAAAAATATAAAAAACCCTAAAATATATAATTCAATATCAGACTTACTGCAAATGCTCGTACCAACGCAAGTCACCAACATACCCGAGTATAAACTAAAGTAGTATACGATAAACAACACTATGCAATCGACACACAAGAGATACCTAAAGCTCGTACAAAACGTAGATCACCGACTCTAACACTCGACAAACCTCTCGACAGTAATCTCGTGCTTGCGCGCGCGCACTCTTCCTATCCAGGAAAGACCCCTATCCGAAGAACAACCACCCAGTCCCGGGACCTTAGACCAACTGTCGTTCTCGTCTTGCTTCCCTTCGCCCCTCAACCCCGCATCCTAAAGCGTGAGAAAACTGACCATTTGACCAACACGTGTTACACAATTTCTCCATGAATGACAAGGTTCGCCTGTCGGCACTCTTTGTTTTTTTCCGGGACTACCTATCGCTTGTGCAACAAAAAATATAACGACGCAACGCTAATAGCAATAGCAGTAAAAAAATAAAGAAACGGTCTCGCCTGCCCTAAAGACAAATGCGCGTACCATTTTTGCTAAAAAATATTACAACAGAGACTAGGGAACAATATGCTTGCTGTGAATGAACGAAGTCACCGTCGTTTTCTTAGTTAATTGCCGCTTCCAAAACATCTTAATAAATTCCGTTGTTGACAATAGCCCACATGTGCGCAGCGGCGTCGGTTAAAATCCCGAAAAGGCATTTCTAAAACGATACTTTGTTTTATT
Organism: Blastobasis lacticolella; assembly: GCA_905147135.1. NCBI lineage: Eukaryota > Metazoa > Arthropoda > Insecta > Lepidoptera > Blastobasidae > Blastobasis > Blastobasis lacticolella. The sequence goes on along the minus strand of LR990042.1, from coordinate 4,221,673 downwards.
TGTTCTTTGGTATTTCCAAATTGCTAAAGCGATCACAATGCACCCCAATACAAAACCCGCCATTAAAGTTGTGTGCTATTATTTAGTCACCCGAACATTGCGCATTTAAATAAGACATACAGATACTTTTCGAAATCACATACCTATAGTGATGTAGGTAATAACTAATCTACTGGAACGTACTTATGGAACATAAGGATCGTTACAGCCTCCACAAACACCAACGGTGTCCACTTACTGGACATCACTAGGTCCCTACCTAGACTTAAACGTGTTTTGCCCTCTCACAACTACCCACTACCCCGACAGAGTGACACACCGCCCCGACGTAGTAGACTTTGCGCTAGTCAAGGGCGTGTCGCTAATCCTCCGGTCGATCGAGAGCTTAATAAAAATGACATGCATATCTGTTTAAATGTTCATGAAGCATTTCGTCTTTCTGTCAATTCCGTAATTGGAATTTTAAAATAATATTTGGAGCTAGTTTTAGACATATTAATTTTCCTGTTCCATGGCGATCACACCTCTACGCCTGTTCAATGTCGTCTTCTTATATATCCTTAGTTTGATCAAACCTCCAACATATGTGTACAAAACTTCATAAAGTACATCGCCTTCCTGTCTAATGTGTAGTTCATAAAATAATACCCGGTAAAGTAGTTCAAGTGTTTTTACAATTTTTTAAACCACTTCAGTCATACCTTCCTCGCCAGAATGTACATCTGTTCAATATGTCGTCTGAACTATCGTCTTGTTACCTATATCTACTTTCGGTATTTTTATTTATTTAACCATTTGTTGTACACAACATTGTTACAAACTATATGACAGAATATATCAGACTCAAAGGCAGGCCTACAGCAGAGAGATCTTGATAACTAAATACAATTAAAAAGTGCACAGTAGTAAAAAATTATGCTTAATTAAATTAAGCCTGTACTATACATAAATAAATACATACATGTACCTACAATAAAAGCAAATACATATACATTTATACAAATACACATACATATACATACATATATTAGACAGAGAAAGGTAGTGCTCTTGTACACGATCCTTGAAGATGGAGATAGAAGTGCTATCCCGTATTTCATGCGGAACAGGGTTCCACAATCTTGCCGCATGGACAGTGAATGAGTAGGAGAAGAAATCAGTGTAATGGGGAGGAATGTCTAACTTTGATTTAACGGAGGATCTACAGGGCTTGTCTTGCGGCCGGGAAAATTAGAAACGTTCACGAAGGTATGAGGGAGCGGAGGGTACTTATGCATATCTATTTAAAATGCAAATCTGATCATAACTTCATAAAGCACGTAAGTCATACTTTAATTGCAAAAACGCATATCTGTTCAAATACCTATGTGACATCAAATATCGTCTTCCTACCAACACTTACCTTGATAAAACCTACGAATATCTGTGCAAAACTACACAAAGCATATTAAAGTTATGAGTTAAAAACAATTATTACAAGAGGTTCTTTACAAAGCTGGGCTATCTCTGTAAGAGATCTCTAAATCGGGTGTGGAGAAAAGCAATAAACGGGGAAGCAGTAAAAAATGTGCACTATATATCCAAATAAACTACGTTATATCCTGTTGAGAAAGTTTACCTACTATACATGAATACATATATAATATACTATATAAATATATATTATAAACATTGTATAAAAGTAAACAAGAGAAGATAAAATATGCTCTTTTAAGGTAGACTTACAAGTAGTAGTATAGTCTGCATGTTGAATCTGTAATTTGGTTTCTCAAACAATATCAAAGGTAAAGTAGCTTTAGTGTTAATCAAACTAATATTCCTAGAGCGCGTTAGTCATACTTGTGTACATACAATGTGTCGTATAGAATATCGCCGTCACATCCTAAATTTGATAAAACTTTCAGCCATCATTTTCACACATCATAAATCTTTTCTACTACCTTATAAGTTTGTAATAGCTTTGACATGTAATTTTGACATTGTATTATTTTATTTTTATAATTCAATAAACTAATTTGTACATTGATAAATACTAACGCATATGCTAATTTTGCTTTTAATTTAATATCGTGTTCCTGTCTATACCTCGCAAGAATGCATATCTGATCAATATGATGTGGGAACTATCGTCTTATCCAACCAAAATAATAATGGTGAACCAATAACTTAATTTCTTTTATCATATTCCTATGAATCGGTAGATGGCGCTGCTTAATATCGGTTCTACATCACGGTAAAAAATTTGTTTCTCGTATTATCAAAGAGTTGAAATAAATTTCTTAGTTATATATTTTGTACTTTTATACCTACGTTAAGTAAGCATAAGTTTAGCTTAATTTATGTATATACAATGTACAAAAACACTATAAGCCGGTAGTAAATAACACTCCGGCGGGCGCAGGGACAGAACGCAATTTTTGTACGCTTAAACACACAGTGTTTTAAAACAGCGTTAAAAACACTGCCAGGAATTTTCAAACATATTTCCTTAGCTTCTCTAGTTTTATATTATCATTCGGTTCTTTAATATCATATAGTGGCCCGTCTCTGGTGCTCACTCACTGGCTGCAATAAATTATCCATACGGTGCCTACAAGTAACAAGGAATAATTGGTACTTATCATAGTTTTTTTTTTAATTGTAGACACCATACCACCTATGCAAGAATCATTTATTATCACAAAAGACAAAGAACGCCTCCCACAAGCAAAGGCATTAGCAACAACGACAAACAGCCAAATATTAAAACCATAATTACTTGTTTATTTATGTAGGTATTTATGATATAAATGGTAATTCCATTAGAATTAATAAAAAATTATTAAAAAAAAGTACTTCGTATATTTAGTTAATAGCGTCTATGCAGAAATAGGTATTTCTGGTTGTAAAATCTTCTATTCTCTAAACCAAAACATATTACGCACGAATGCGTAATAAAAATAAATAAATGCTGATTTACTTTAATAGGCTATAATATTATAAAATAATAATGATCTTGGTGTAAATAATGCAGATTAGCACATAAAGACCCGGGACCGTGTTGACCATGATGCAGGATTTGACATACCTATCAGGAAACATCTTTTCTTTATTGAAAACGTATTTTCTTTTGGACAATATCAAAATTAATGTCAATACGCAATAAAATTGAAATAGTTTATATAGTTGCGCATGATATCAGACCCCTAGATCTATATTTATTTTTAATTGGAAGTTCGTGGACTTCCGAAACACGCACGACTTTAAAATGATTTGTATACCTACTTACTACCTAACCAACCAATGGAACAACGGTGAACCATTTACTACATTTCTTTAATCAAATTCCTAAGAATCGGTAGATGGCGCTGTTAGACCTCGTTTCTACATCGCGGTACAAAATTTGTTTCTCGTAAAATTAATAAATACATTTTTCTAAGTTACATATTTTGTACTTTTATACACATGTTAAGTAAGCATAAGTTAAGCTTTATTTATGTAGGTATATAATGTACAAAAGTAGTAGTAGTTGGTAGTATATAACACTCCAACTGTGCGACATCGCGCAATTTTTGAACGCTTAAACACACAGTGTTTGAAAACAGCGTTAAAAACACTGGCAGGAATTCGTAAAGCATATCTCTTTAGCTTCTATAGTTTTATTTTATCGTTCGGTTCTCTAATATCTAATAGTGGCCCGACTCAATTGCTCACTCACTGGCGGTTTTTATAATCCATCCGGTGCCTACAAATAACAAGGATTATTTGGTACTTATTATATTTTTTTTTTGTCGCGCCTCCTCGCGGGTGGACACCAGAACACCTATGCAAGAATGATTTATTATCACAGAAGAGAAGGAACGCCTTTCACAAGCAAAGGCATTACCAAAAACTGACAAACAGCGATATTTATGTAGGTCTTTATCATGTAAATGGTAATTCCGATAGAATTTATATATTATAATCACAAAATCACAAAATTGATTGATCTCCATTCTTAAAACCAGAAAATATTACGATGCGTAATGTAAATAAATAAGTGCTGATTTACATTAATAGGCTATATTATAAAATAAAAATGACCTTTGTGTCAATGACCCGATTATGCTCTCGCACATAAAAACCCGGGTCTGTCTTGACCATAATCATAAAAATGGATTTTTTTTTGGAAAAGTTCAAACCTAATGTCAATACCCATTAAAAATGTAACATTTTATAAAGTTGCGCATGATATGATATCCCTAGACCTATATTTATTTTTAATTGGTAGTTCGTGCACTTCCGAAAAACGCACGACTTTAAAATAATTTATTTTTTGCGTACCTAACCAACTGAAAGAGTAACTATGAACCATTGACTGCATTTCTTTAATCATATTCCTAGGAATCGGTAGATGGCGCTGTTTGACCTCGAATCTACAACGCAATAGAAATTGTGTTTCTCGTAAAATGAAAGAGTTGTAATTCATTTTCCTTAGTTACATATTTTGTACTTTTATACCTACATTAAGTTAGCATAAGTTTAGCTTAATTTACAAAAGTAGTATTAGTTGGTAGTAAATAACACTCCGTCTGTGCAACATCGCGCAATTTTTGTACGCTTAAACACACAGTGTTTTAAAACAGCGTTAAGAACCAGGATTTCAAAAAACATATGTGTGATTCCACCGACTCGTCCAAATCGGAGCGATTTCGTGGAAATTTTCAAAAGTTATTGGTTACGCGTAATTTATGACTTAAGCTATTCCTATACGTTCTAGCTATAGTTTATCGGTAAAGGCGTGCATAAAAATGCTTTTCTTCTCAAAAAAATCGATGGAGTGTAATGAGGCCGCAGACGGTAATGAAATATGGTAAGAGTGTAATGATTAACTTTGGAGGATAATGTATATTTTCCCAATTTATAATCACATGTTCAATAGTGTATAAAGTAAACATGAATTCGGGTCTCGTTCGGGTCATCATTTCTCTTTTTAAGTGCAGAGAAAGGTCTTCGTGCCTATTAGGCATGGCCTCGAGCATGGCAGCGAGCGGAAGCTCGCTCAGTCTACGGCAGGCGGTGAGATTATTGTCATGCATGTCATCCTTACCGAAATCTACCCATCGCTTCTTGGGCAGACCTCTCCTTCCCGTACCAGGCGGGGGTGACATGGACACAAATTTCTTCCTCACATAATTTGCCAGTCTGCGCAAGGCCATACCACAAAAGTGGCACTCTTGCTTATCTGCGATGTCACGGACTATGACTGCCACGAATGTGGACGTGTCGATCTTTGCATGAAACTTCACACATCCACAGCAGCATCTTCATTTCCGTGACGTTCAGCTCCTGCTCTACGTCTCGCTGCCGTATAGGAGAGCAGGTCTAATCGTTTTTCAGCTTTCCGGCATTTTACGGTCACAAGACTTACAAGTTATGACACTCATCACCTTTCGCCATTAGGCCCAAGGCGCGAATATTCAGGCTTTAACGTCACTGTCGATGACCCCCAGTACCAATTCCAGGTATCAGATACGATCCGAGCGCTTGATCTCATCTTTGCCTATACGATCTGTACTTTTGCATTCCATGTGCAGAAATACAGGTGTACCTAATTGGGAGCAAGCGCCGAGCTAAAACAATCGCAAGTGCGCGGTCTGCACAGCTGGTTCCGTTGCAGTCAGTAACTCATACTTAATTGGCAAAGTGAAGGCAAAATGTCGAGCCGGTTTAGATATGACGAAGTGAGCTGCCTTCAAAAACCTGGACGACGTTTGGTCTACAATGGCGTGTGGCCAATCAGAGAACCATTCTGCGGTGCTAACGATATTCACATGAGTCACATTTTGACAAAAATAAGTTAAGTACATATTCAGAATCAGCGCGAAATACTCTACAATCTGATTTAACTCATATTTTTGTAACTTAACGGGAACCTATAAATATTAGTACCTACATATCCATTTAAAATGCATATCTGAATATACATATAAAGCACATAGTCGTCCTATCTATTCGTGCAAATCTTCTAAATATGTCGTAAAGAATAACGCCATATGGGTACTTAGTTTTATAAAACCATCTGCATATCTGGTCAAGTCTTCATAAAACACATCATCATCCTGAATTTTTGGCCTAAATACGCCGCAAAGAATATCGTTTTCTTATGTATCATAGTTTGATCAAACCTTATGCATATGTGTTCAAAACGTCATAAAATATATCGTCTGGTACAGTTAACTAGTCTGAGACACACTAACTTTCCTAGACCACATTGGATATACCTTCCTGCAAAGAATGCATATCTGTTCAATACGTCGTAAAGAATATCGTCTTCTTATCCATCCCTAATTTGATAAATCTGTTCTAAACTTGATAAATTCCTGATTATTCTTTCAAATTGCTCAATAAGTCGTAAAGAATATCGCCTTCGTATCCTTAGTTTGATAAAATATTTAGCTAACTATATAGACCTACAAATGATCCTTGAAAGAATGCATACTGTTCTACACCTTGTAAAGAATATTCCTAGCTATTCTTAGTTTGACCAAACTTAACGTGAAATCGTATTCTTCTTCGCTGTTCCTTACAAAGAAATCGGTTTGTCTGAAAAACAGAAAGACAGAAAAGTAGAAATTCTAAGAACATATAACGGAGGAGCAAGGAATAGTTCACCAAAAACCTCAAAAACAACAACACCAAAAAATCCTTTCACGCCAGAACAGAATAGCTTTTGCGAGAGGATGAACAGGTCAGTGGTTCAAAAAGCAAGATGTTTGATTTTTTATACTATTTTCAACTGAAATGGGTACACTACAGTAAAAAATTAACAATAATTTCTTAGTTTGATAAAACCTTAGCATATTTTTCCAAAACCTCATATAGCATTTATCATTTTGCTATGTATTCTGTAGTTTGACAAGTCATGCTGTTGAAATGCATTAGTAGAGTTTCCTTCCAGCTTATTCCTCTGATCTCATTATCCATAGCAGTATGCGTCGACAGGTGTACTACACTTCATAAGGCATGTCGTCTTCCTAGCTATTCTTAGTTTGACAAAACCTACCGCATACACTCACGTTGTAAATTTTATTCAGCATCATATGTAATATATATTAAATACGACATTCAGTATTATTCAGCAACAACGCATAAGAATTAAATTTTATCTATTCTTAGTTTAGTAAAACCTTATGCATATCTGTTCAAAACTTCATAAAACATTTCGTCTAAAATTCAAAAAATTCAATTCAAAATTTCTTTATTGGTTAGGACATTAAATATCTCTTTCAATCGTCAAAAAGGAGGGGGGTAGGAAAGTAGGAAGGAAACACACAGTGGCACGCGGACCGCCCTAAGGCCGTAGATAAACGTATCGCTCACCTACCACGACCGAACCGTGCTCGACAATGCCAGGCAGAGCCGGAACGCTATATTATATTATATAGGTATGTCTAGTATAATTAAGAAAAACCACCTAAAACTACAGCAAGAGTAAGCCAGTCCACCAAGGCAGCACCCGTTCACAAGTATAACGCAGGGCCCAGCCATCGTCCAATTCAACCATATTTGAGGGAAAAGAGCGACCCGGCCCACACGCCACCGCCAGGTGAGCGTGCATCACACATGCTGCATGTGATAGGTAGTCGCTCCCACCCTACTCTATCCTATCCCTACTCTATCGCTACCTTACCCCTACCCTATCCTACCATTGCCTTAACCCTACCCTACCACTACCTTACCCCTACCCTACCACTATCTTACCACGACCCTACCACTATCTTACCCCTACCCCACCCTATACTACCTTACCGCTATCTTACTCCTACCCTACCCTACCCCTACTCTAACTACTACCCTACCCCTACCCTAGCGCAGACAGGAGACACCATGTGTGGGAGAGGAAGGACTCTACTACCCGTCTTATCCGTTCAAATCTGTTTAATACGTCGGAAAGAATATCAACCTTTTATTCTTGTAACGTAACACTGTCCCACGTACAGTGTCAGGTTCAGTGAATAGGATGTTAAAAGAAAACCACAAATATTTAAGGAAATGGCTTCTATACTTTCAGTCCGGAAAACTAGCTCAATACAACAATGTTATAAAAAGAAAGTAAGTAAAACACAACAGTGCTTAAAATGTCTACGCCACATAACCTCAGTCCAGGCAGGATCACTAAGTTCAACTTGGATTTCTTAAGAGTAGTCCGAAAAGTACAGAGTTCCTTATAGCTCTGCGCCGGAGAGTGTATTTATGTTTAGGCGACTATGTGGCTTTTTAGATACAAATTTTAGACAGAATTATTTGATGCAACTATGTGCACTTTTTGACCGGTCACTTATTATTTTATTAAGTTTATGAAAATAGCTACTGCTGGGCTATAATACTGGTTCACCTCCTAGTTCGAAGATAATGACAATAGATACTGCGTTGTGTGTACATATAAAAGACGTAGGGACTACATTGAAGCTTTGGAATAAACAAAAGGCATTATTTGATGATTCTGGATTTAGTAGAAGAATCAGTCTACTACGCAATTTGATTTCAATAAGACTTGAATAATGAAGTACTATGTAACGCTAATCGTCGAAACAGGACAAAATATAGATTTCGGCATCAGTGATGAGTGGATCGGTTGTTTATTATTGGCTGGATAAACTGAAAAATATATGCCATTGATAATGGCGATCGAGCATTCATCATCTCAACGGTCGCCATTAGAACCAAATTCATGGATATGGAAACGGAAGTCAGTACAATCGATCACAGTAAAGTTAGCAGTGCATTAGCGAGTCACTGACATAGTAGTGGCAACCTAAGAAAAATAATAATGGCGACGCGCAGAGAAGACAAGTTGGGAAAAAAAAAACGTATTTTCTACACAAAAACAAACGTAAATGACAAGAGTCGTGTTAAGTGTAACCGGTTTAAACAAACAGACCACTATTACAACCAGTGTCCAAATAATAACAGTACTATGCAACGTGAACAATAAAATGCATTCAGTGCTGTGTTAAGTAATGAATTTAATAAATGTGATTGGTATATCGACTCGGGCGCGAGCACGCACTTGACGCCTAACAAACATTGGCTCCAGAATGTTTCATATCAAACAGCAGCAGATATTTTCATTGCAAATAATGAGAAAATGCCAGTAGGTATTATGTTCCGGCGATGTAACAATTGTAACATGAACAGAAAATAGTGAATACTATGTCCCAGTCAAGGATTAGTCCTAAGTCCCAGGACTATCAACGAATGTCTTGTCAGTGAGCAAATTAATCCAAATCAGACAATAAAGTGCAGTTTACTGCTGACGGTTGTGCAGTGTTCAATAATAAAAATGAAAAAGGTTTGCTTAATAGTATGTATAAGTTGCACACATGGCAACATCAACAATAACAGACATTAGTAGCAGCTGCAGTTGCAGCAAGTGAACTTGGCACAGACACATCAATAGTTCCTGAACGAGATGGAACATGGTGCTGTAGAGGGAATATCATAACCTGAAAGGGCAGACACATATAAATCATCATGTAGGTAGGTACTACATGCTGTGAAGGCAAGCAAGCCAGGCTACCGTTCTAGGAGAGTTCATCCAGGTTTGAGGATGTGGTGCAGGTGATTCACGCAGATGTAGTAAGTCCTATGGAAAATTATCATAGCAAGATGGCTTTCGTATTATATAATGGCAAAAAATGAAGTATTGATGTATTTTCAAGAGTTTCAATCTATGTCTGAAAAACAGAAAGACAGAAAAGTAAAAATTCTAAGAACAGATAACGGAGGAGCAAGGAAGGAATAGTTCACCAAAAAACTAATCCTTTCACGCCAGAACAGAATGGCTTTTGCGAGAGGATGAACAGGTCAGTGGTTCAAAAAACTAGATGTTTGATTTTTTATACTAGTTTCAACTGAAATAGGACAAAGAAGCCAAATGGTTTGTAACTTGCTCAATGAGTATTATGAGTATTGTGATGTCAAAATAAATAATGTCTATGTCTAAATTTGGTTGGATATGCTGAGAATGTGAAAGGTTACCTAGTGTATGATCATAATACTAATTCTGTAATCTATATATACTATACCTAATACCTACCTATAGGTACTTAGTTTGATTAAACCTTCTGCATATGTGTGCAAAAGTTCATAAAACACACCGTCATCTGTATTTGTATTGTCACTTGTATTTTTTATCACATTTGTTCAATACGCCACAAAGAATATCGCCATCTTATTGATCTTTAGTTTGATCAAATCATATGCATATGTGTTGAAAACTTTATAAAATACATCGTCTGCCTGTTAATTTTATATTGTGATTTTTGAAATAATATCTGGTAAAGTTGCTCTAGTGTTAGACACACAAATTTTTGTGGACCACATCAGCCATACTTTCCTCCAAAGAATCCATATCTGTTCTAGACGTCGTGAAGTTCCTAGTTCGATAAAACCTTCTAGGTTTATTCCACGTCTACCATAAATGACACAATAACAATATTGTTTTTCGTGGTAAAATTAGTATAGTTCGATGGTAACACTTTAGTATTTTAAGTTGTCACAATAGCAAAAACATTTTATATTTAGATTTTACGCAATACTCTTATTTTATGATGGCATCGTACTCTCTTACTTTTTTAAACATATACTATATTTAAAAAAAACCTATTTGACTGAATTACTTACTGGCATTAAAAATTTATTATCTATATTAATTTATCTTTGACGGCTTGACACATTCTTGTAGTGTCTGTCAAACTGCAGAGTCGGTCACGAAATACGTAGACTCAATCACGCCCCGTATTAGTTTCGTTCGTGTTTTTGTAGATGGTCCAAACTGCAGCAGAAAGAAAAGAAAGCCGAGAGAGAAGCTAAAAGGTAGTGGATTATTTGAAACTACAAGTTTCCTCAACGACTTCAAAATATCAAGACTTAATTTTTAAAAATTATGTTTTTTCAAAATTATTTTATTATACTTATTTCTAGCAATAGATATGTTGTTGATAAAGTTTTAGTGTAAGTTTTTGACTATTATTACTATTATTAGTTTAAATCTGCTTAATATGTCGTAAAGAAAATCGCCTTCTTATCCTTACTTTGACAATACGTTTAGTCAACTCGTAGGCTTACAAATTAACCTTGCAAGAATGCATATTGTTCTACACGTTATTAAGAATGTCAAATTTCCAGGAATATTTAGTTTGAAAAAATCTTACGCTTATTTTAAATATGTGTAACGCATCGTTTTCTTCTTCTCTATTCCTTACAAAATATTCGGTTTAATATGTCATAAAGAATATCGTCTTCATTTCCTAAGTTTGACCAAACCTAACGCGTATACTTATAAAAACGTATATAGCATAATATGCTTCCTGTGTATTCCTTGCCAATAATGAAGTATCAAGAATACCGTCTTCTTTTCTATTTTTAATTTAATGAAACCTTAAACATATTTGTTCAACTGTTTTTTATGTTTAAAAATTTATTCAATATATCGTCTTCTTATCTATCTCTCTTACGTTGATAAAAACTTTTTACATATTAAAAACCTCATAAAGCACATCGTCTACCTGTCTATTCGTTCAAATCTCTTCGTCTCGTATCGTATCGTCTTTTTCTTCTAAGTTTGATAAAGCCTTCAGCCTTATGTCAACTTCCTAGCCATTCCTACTTTGACTAATCCTACCGCACATACTTATTTTATAATTTATATAGCATCATATCATCTTGCGGTTCATTCCTTGCAAAAATGCACACCTGTTAAATACATAGTCAAAAATATCGTCTCTTTGCATCGCTTATTTGTTATCGTTAAAGCATTATCGTTTCCTCAATTCTGCACTTTAAATTTTAAATCAATATTTGGTTAATTGCTCTAGTGTTAGACACACTAATTTATCTAGACCAGTCATAATAATTTTCTTTTGAAAATGCGTATCTATTGAATACGTCGTATAGAATACCGTCTTCTTATCCATTCTTAGTTTGATAAAACCTTAGCATATTTGTCCAAAAGCTCATATAGCATTTATCATCTTGCTATGTATTCTGTAGTTTGACAAGTCATGTTATTGAAATGCATTAGTAGAGTTTCCTTCCGGTTTATTCCTCTCATTTCATTATCCATGGCAGAATGCGTCGACAGGTGTAAGGCATGTCGTCTTCCTAGCTATTCTTAGTTTGACAAAACCTACCGCATACACTAATGTTGTAAAATTTATTCAGCATCATATCGTCTTCTTATATCTAAAGAGAAGAAACTATACCTACTATTATATTCTGCTTTGATAAAAATCTTTTGCATATCTATCTAAGACTTCATAAAGTATATAGTCTTTCTGTAAATTTTGTAGTTTGATTTTAAAAAGTTATCTGATAAAGTAGCTCTATTGTTAGACACAAATAATTTTCGAGACGACGGTTGTCAAACTTTCCTAGCAAGATTGCATATATATTCAATACGACGTAAATAATGTCGTCTTCTTATCTGAACACAGCTTAATAAAAACCAGTGCATATCTGTTCAAACGTTCATAAAGGGTATAAAACAATATCTAGTTGAATTACTCTAGTGCTAGAGATGCTAATTTTGCTGGATCAAGTCTTGTCATAGTTTCCTAGTGAGAATGTATATCTATTCAATATGTCGTAAAGAATATGGTTTTCCTACCTATAATTACTTCAGTAAAGCATTTCTATTTAAAATTGCGTACCTGAACAAAACTTTATACGTCTACGTGTCAACTCGTTCAAATCTGTTCAATACTTCGTTAAGAAACCTTCGGTCAACTCCTTAGTCCTATATAGTTTCCTAGCAGGAATGCATATTGTTCTACACCTTATTAATAAATTAATAAGCCATGTCATATTCCAAGATATTTTCACTCTGACAAATCCTAACGCAGAACACACATTATTCGTTCTTAAAATTTTTAAAGCATGATATCGGCATGTTGTCTATTACTTGCTACAGTTCATATCTCGTCAATATATAAATAAATAATAAATATTATATTTATTATTTAAAAAGCCATCATGCCAAACTAACAGCCCCATCTAGCTACGAACTAAGCAAAACTTGTACTATGGGTGCTAGATAACTGATATACCACATATATACTTTTAAACACATACATATTACATATAGAAACACCCAGACCCGTAACAGAAATTAGAATTCATTAATAAAATTTCTGCCCAGCCAGGAATCGAACCCGAGACGTATTGCATTCAGACTACTGAACTACTCATAATTATTGTAAAGAATAATATGTTTCTACCCATACCTAGCTTGATAAAAATGTCATGCATATCTGTTTAAATGTTCTTAAAGCATATCGTATTTCTGTCAATTCTGTAGTTTGGATTTTAAAACAATATTTGGCAAAACCTTACGTATATCTGTTCAAAACTTCATAAAGCACATCGTCTTCCTGTCTATTTATACAAAACTGCTCAATATGTCGTAAAAAGTATTGCCTACACATCCTTAGTTTGATAAAACATGCAGTATTATTCAGCAACAACGCATTAGAATTAAATATTATCTATTCTTAGTTTAGTAAAACCTAATGCATATATGTTCAAAAATTCATAAAACATTTCGTCTACTACCCGTCTATCCGTTCAAATCTGTTAAATACGTTGGAAAGAATATCGCTCTTTTATTTTGATAAAACCTTCAGTATTATTCAGCAACAACGCATTAGAATTAAATATTATCTATTCTTAGTTTAGTAAAACCTTATGCATATCTGTTCAAAAATTCATAAAACATTTCGTCTACTACCCGTCTATCCGTTCAAATCTGTTTATTACGTCGGAATGAATATCGCCCTTTTATCCTTGTAACGTAACACTGTCCCACGTACAGTGTTCAGTGAATAGGAAGTTAAATGAAAAACACAAATATTTAGGGAAATGGCTTCTATACTTTCAGTCCGGAAAACTAGCTACATACAACAATGTTATAAAAGGAAAGTAATTAAAACACAACAGTTTTTATTACGTCTACGCCACATAACCTCAGTCCAGACAGGATCACTAAGTTCAACTTGAATTTCGTAAGAGTGTATTTATTATAACAACTATGTGCCACTACGTGCCATTTGAAATAAAAAATTTATTAGAGAGAATTATTTGATGAAACCATGTACACTTTTTGACCGGTCACTTATTATTTTATTAAGTTTTTAAAAATAGCTTCTGCTGGGCTATAATACTGGTTCACCTCCTAGTTCGAAGATAATGACAATAGATACTGAGTTGTATGTTCATATAAAAGACGTAAAGACTACATTGAAGCTCTGGAATAAACAAAAGGCATTATTTGATGATTCTGGATTTAGTAGAAGAATCAGTCTACTACGCAATTTGATCTCAATAAGACTTGAACAATGTAGTACAATGCAGTCCTATGTAACGCTAATCGTCGAAACAGGACAAAACATAGGTTTCGGCATCAGTGATGAGTGGATCGGTTGTTTATTATTGGCTGGATAAACTGAAAAATATATGCCAATGATAATGGCAATCGAGCATTCATCATCTCAACGGACGCCACTAGAACCATTCATGGATATGGAAACGGAAGTAAGTACAATCGATCACAGTGAAGTTAGCAGTGCATTCGCGAGTCATAGTAGTGGCAACCTAAGAAAAATAACGACGGCGGCGCGTAGAGAAGACAAGTTGGGAAAAGAAAAAAACGTATTTTCTAAACAAAAACAAACGTAAATATGAATGACAAGAGTCATGTAAAGTGCTACCGGTGTAAACAAACAGGCCACTATTAGAACCAGTGTCCAAATAATAACAGTTCTATGCAACGTAAACAAACAAATGCATTCAGTGCTGTGTTAAGTAATGAATTTAATAATAGTGATTGGTATATCGACTCGGGCGCGAGCACGCACTTGACGCCTAACAAACATTGGCTCCAGAATGTTTCATATCAAACAGCAGCAGATATTTTCATTGCAAATAATGAGGAAATGCCAGTAGGTATTATGTTCCGGCGATGTAACAATTGTAACATGAACAGAAAATAGTGAATACTATATCCAAGTCAAGGATTAGTCCTAAGTCCCAGGACTATCAACGAATGTCTTGTCAGTGAGCAAATTAATCCAAATCAGAAAATAAAGTGCAGTTTACTGCTGACATTTGTGCAGTGTTCATTAATAAAAATGAAAAAGGTTTGCTTAATAGTATGTATAAGTTGCACACATGGCAACATCAACAATAACAGACATTAGTAGCAGCTACAGTTGCATCAAGTGAACTTGGCACAGACACATCAATAGTTCATGAATGGGATGGAACATGGTGCTGTAGAGGGAATATCATAACCTGAAAGGGTAGACACATATAAATCATCATGTAGGTACTACATGCTGTGAAGGCAAGCAAGCCAGGCTACCGTTCTAGCAGAGTTCATCCAGGTTTGAGGATGTGGTGCAGGTGATTCACGCAGATGTAGGAAGTCCTATGGAAAATTATCATAGCAAGATTGCTTTCGTGTATTTTATAATGGCAAAAAATTAAGTATTGATGTATTTTCAAGAGTTTCAATCTATGTCTGAAAAACAGAAAGACAGAAAAGTAAAAATTCTAAGAACAGATAACGGAGGAGCAAGGAAGGAATAGTTCACCAAAAAACTAATCCTTTCACGCCAGAACAGAATGGCTTTTGCGAGAGGATGAACAGGTCAGTGGTTCAAAAAGCTAGATGTTTGATTTTTTATACTAGTTTCAACTGAAATAGGACAAAAAGGCCAAATGGTTTGTAACTTGCTCAATGAGTATTGTATTATGAGTATTGTGATGTCAAAATAAATAATGTTTATGTCTAAATTTGGTTGGATATGCTGAGAATGTGAAGGGTTACATAGTGTATGATCATAATACTAATTCTGTAATCTATATATACTATACCTAATACCTACCTATAGGTACTTAATTTGATTAAACCTTCTGCATATGTGTGCAAAAGTTCATAAAACACACCGTCATCTGTATTTGTATTGTCACTTGTATTTTTTATCACATCTGTTCAATACGCTACAAAGAATATCGCCATCTTATTGATCTTTAGTTTGATCAAATCATATGCATATGTGTTGAAAACTTTATAAAATACATCGGCTGCCTGTCAAATTTTATATTGTGATTTTTGAAATAATATCTGGTAAAGTTGCTCTAGTGTTAGACACACTAATTTTCCTGGACCACATCAGCCATACTTTCCTCCAAAGAATCCATATCTGTTCTAGACGTCGTGAAGTTCCTAGTTCGATAAAACCTTCTAGGTTTATTCCACGTCTACCATAAATAACACAATATAAATATTGTTTTTCCTAGTAAAAAGTTACACTTTAGTATTTTAATTTGTCACACTAGCAAAAACATTTTATATTTAGATTTTACGCAATACTCTAATTTCATGATGGCATCGTACTCTCTAACTTTTTAAAACATATTATTTATAAAAAAATCCCATTTGACTGAATTTCTTACTGGCATTACGAATTTATTATCTCTTTTAATTTATCTTTGACGGCTTGACACATCCTTAGTGTCTGTCAGACTGTAGAGTCGGTCACGAAATAGGTAGACTCAGCCACGCCCCGTATTTGTTTCGTTCGTTTTTTTTGTAAATGGTCAAAGCTGCAGCAGAAGAAAAAGAAAGCACAAAGAGATAAGCAAAAAGGTAGTGGTTTATTTTAAACTATATACAAGTTTCCTCAACAACTTCAAAATACCAATACTTAATTTTAAAAAATTAAGTGTTCTAGCAATATGTTGTTGATAAAGTTTTAAGTGTTAGTTTTAAATATTTTAATAGATATTTTCTGCATATTGCAATTAAACTCAAAAATTGCGATTTTATATATTTAAAACTGTTTCTAATATTATATCTTATGTGCTGTAATATTAGTTTCTATTGTTTCATTTAAAACATACGTTATTTTACGATCCAAAGTGACGGTAGAGTCGGACACATTTTGGTCTGTTGTGTCGGGCACAAATTATTTTCCATATATAACAGCTTCAACACATCCCAATCATTTGCTTCATGTACTTCAACTACAAATATAAATTACATTTATAAAGCTTGCATCAAGGAAGATTTCTGAAGTTTATGAAGACTCTCCAACACGTTTTCATTTTATATGTAGTGTTATTAAAGGATGTACTACACAATCTTACTAAAACTAATAATATATAAATAGTGTAATGTCTGTCATGTATGGGATTACCCTTACCCTCTGTTCAAAACATCATAAATTCCTGTCTATTAGTGCAAATCTGCTCAATATATCGTAAAGAAAATCGCCTTCTTATCCTTACTTTTACAATACGTTTAGCCAACTCCTAGGCTTTAAAATTAACCTTGCAAAAATGCATATTGTTCTAAACATTATTAAGAATGTCTAATTTCTAGATATTTTTAGTTTGAAAAAATCTAACGCTTATTTTTAGATATGTATATCGCATCGTTTTCTTCTTCTCTATTCCTTACAAAATATTCGTCTGCATTTCCTAAGTTTGACCAGACCTAACGCGTATACTTATAAAAACGTATACATATAGCATAATATGCTTCCTGTCTATTCCTTGCCAATAATGAAGTATAAAGAATACCGTCTTCTTATCTATTTTTAGTTTAATAAATCCTGAAACATATTTATTCAACTGTTTGAATGCTTAAAAATTTATTCATAATATCGTCTTCTTATCAATCTATCTTACGTTGATAAAAACCTTTTGCATATCAAAAACCTCATTAAGCACATCGTCCACCTGTCTATTCGTTCAAATCTCTTTGTCTCGTATCGTCTTTTTCTTCTTAGTTTGATAGAGCTTTCAGCCTGATGTCAACTTTCTAGCCATTCTTACTTTGACTAATCCTACCGCACATACTTATTTTATAATTTATATAGCATCATATCATCTTCCTGTTCATTCCTTGCAAAAATGCACACCTGTTAAATACATATTCAAAAATATCGTTTCTTTGCATCGCTTATTTGTTCAAAAATACATAAAGCATTATCGTTTCCTCAATTTTAAATCAATATCTGGTTAATTGCTCTAGTGTTAGACACACTAATTTTTCTAGACAACTTCAGTCATAATAATTTTCTTATAAAAATGCATATCTATTGAATACGTCGTATAGAATACCGTCTTCTTATCCATTCTTAGTTTTATACAACCTTAGCATATTTGTCCAAAAGCTCATATAGCATTTATCATCTTGCTATGTATTCTGACAAGTCATGTTGTTGAAATGCATTAGTAGAGTTTCCTTCCAGCTAATTCCTCTGATCTCATTATCCATGGCATAATGCGTCGACAGGTGTAAGGCATGTCGTCTTTCTAGCTATTCTTAGTTTGACAAAACCTACCGCATACACTCATGTAGTAAAATTTATTTAGCATCATATCGTCTTCTTATCTTAAAGAGAATATAATAGTAGGTATAGTTTGTACCTACTATTATATTCTGTTTTGATAAAAATCGTTTGCATATCTATCTAAGACTTATAAAGTATATCGTCTTTCTGTCAATTTCGTAGTTTGGTTTTAAAAATAAATTTTGGAGACGACGGTTGTCAAACTTTCCTAGCAAGATTGCATATATATTCAATACGACGTAAATAATGTCGTCTTCTTATCTGAACACAGCTTAATAAAAACCAGTGCATATCTGTTCAAACGTTCATAAAGGTTATAAAACAATATCTAGTTAAGTTACTCTAGTGCTAGAGATGCTAATTTTGCTGGATCACGTCTTGTCATAGTTTCCTCGTGAGAATGTATATCTATTCAATATGTCGTAAAGAATATGGTTTTCCTACCTATAATTACTTCAGTAAAGTCTTAAGCATTTCTATTTAAAACTGCGTATCTGAACAAAACTTTATACGTCTACATGTCAACTCGTTCAAATCTGTTCAATACTTCGTTAAGGAACCTTCGGTCAACTCCTTAGTCCTTTATATTTTCCTAGCAAGAGTGCATATAGTTCTACACCTTATTAATAAATTTATAAGCCATGTCATATTCCAAGATATTTTCACTCTGACAAATCCTAACGCATAACGCACATCATTCTTTTTTTAAATTTTTAAAGCATGATATCGTCATGATGTCTATTACTTGCTACAGTTCATATCTCTTCAATATATAAATGAATAATAAATATTATTATTATAATAATAAATATTAATATATCGATAAATATTATATTTATTATTTAAAAAGCCATCATGCCAAACTAACAGCCCCATCTAGCTACGAACTAAGCAAAACGTGTACTATGGATGCTAGATAACTGATATACTACATATATACTCTTAAACACATACATATTACATATAGAAACACCCAGACCCGTAACAGAAATTAAAATTCATTAACAAAATTTCTGCCCGGCCGGGAATCGAACCCGAGACGTATTGCATGCTGACCACTGAACTACTCATATTTTAAAGAATAACGTATTTCTATCCAAACCTAGCTTGATAAAAATGTCATGCATATCTGTTTACATGTTCTTAAAGCATATCGTATTTCTGTCATTCTGTAGTTTGGGTTTTTAAATCAATATTTGGCAAAACCTTATGTATATCTGTTCAAAACTTCATAAAGCACATCGTCTTCCTATCTATTTGTACAAAACTGCTCAATATGAAGTAAATAATATCGCCTCCAATCCTTAGTTTGATAAAACATTCAGACCTAAATATTATCCATTCTTAGTTTAGTAAAACCTTATGCATATCTGTTCAAAACTTCATAAAACATATCGTCTACTACCCGTCTATTCGTTTAAATCTGTTTAATACGTCGAAAAGGATATCGCGCTTTTATCCTTGTAACATAACACTGTCCCACGTACAGGTCAGGTTCAGTTAATAGGAACTTAAAAGAAAAACATAAAGATTCAGGGAAATGGGTTCTATACGTCAGTCCGGAAAACTAGCTACATACAACAATGTTATAAAAGGAAAGTAAGTAAAACACAACAGTTTTTAAAATGTTTACGCCACATAACCTCAGTCCAGGCAGGATCACTAAGTTCAACTTGGATTTCGTAAGAGTAGACCGAAAAGTACAGAATTCCTATAGCTCTGCGCCGAAGAATGTATTTATTTTTAGGCGACTATGTGCCTCTTTAGATAAAAAATTTTAAGAGAATTATTTGATGCAACCATGTGCACTTTTTGACCGGTCACTTATTATTTTATTAAGTTTTTGAAAATAGCTTTTGCTGGGCTATAATACTGGTTCACCTCCTAGTTCGAAGATAATGACAATAGATACTCCGTTGTATGTACATATAAAAGACGTAAAGACTACATTGAAGCTTTGGAATAAACAAAAGGCATTATTTGTTGATTCTGGATTTAGTAGAAAGAATCACTCTACTACGCAATTTGATCTCAATAAGACTTGAATAATGTAGTACTATGTAACGCAAATCGTCGAAACAGGACAAAATATAGGTTTCGGCATCAGTGATGAGTGGATCGGTTGTATATTATTGGCTGGATAAACTGAAAAAATATGCCAGTGATAATGGCGATCGAGCATTCATCATCTCAACGGACGCCATTAGAACCAAATTCATGGATATGGGAACGTAAGTCAGTACAATCGATCACAGTAAAGTTAGCAGTGCATTGGCGAGTCACTGACATAGTAGTGGCAACCTAAGACAAATAATAATGGCGGCGCGCAGAGAAGACAAGTTGGGAAAAGAAAAAAACGTGTTTTCTACACAAAAACAAACGTAAATGTGAATGACAAGAGTCGTGTAAAGTGCTACCGGTGTAAACAAACAGGCCACTATTACAACCAGTGTCCAAATAATAACAGTACTATTTGCAAAGTAAACAAACAAATGCATTCAGTGCTGTGTTAAGTAATAAATTTAATAATAGTGTTTGGTATATCGACTCGGGCGAGAGCACGCAATTGACGCCTAACAAACATTGGCTCCAGAATGTTTCATATCATACAGCAGCAGATATTTTCATTGCAAATAATAAGAAAATGTCAGTAGGTATTATGTTCCGGCGATGTAGCAATTGTAACATGAACAGAAAATAGTGAATACTATATCCCAGTCAAGGATTAGTCCTAAGTCTCAGGACTATCAACGAATCTCTTGTCAGTGAGCAAATTAATCCAAATCAGACAATAAAGTGCAGTTTACTGCTGACGGTTGTGCAGTGTTCAATAATAAAAATGAAAAAGTTTTGTTTAATAGTATGTATAAGTTGCACACATTGCAACATCAACAATAACAGACATTAGTAGCAGCTACAGTTGCATCAAGTGAACTTGGCACATACACATCAATAGTTCATGAACGAGATGGAACATGGTGCTGTAGAGGGAATATCATAACCTGAAAGGGCAGACACATATAAATCATCATGTAGGTACTACATGCTGTGAAGGCAAGCAAGCCAGGCTACCGTTCCAGCAGAGTTCATCCAGGTTTGAGGATGTGGTGCAGGTGATTCACGCAGATGTAGGAAGTCCTATGGAAAATTATCATAGCAAGATGGCTTTCGTGTATTTTATAATGGCAAAAAATGAAGTATTGAAGTATTTTCAAGAATTTCAATCTATGTCTGAAAAACAGAAAGACAGAAAAGTAAAAATTTTAAGAACAGATAACGGAGGAGCAAGGAAGGAATGGAATTCACCAAAAAACTTATCCTTTCACGCCAGAACAGAATGGCTTTTGCGAGAGGATGAACAGGTCAGTGGTTCAAAAAGCTAGATGTTTGATTTTTTATACTAGTTTCAACTGAAATGGGACAAAAAGGCCAAATGGTTTGTAACTTGCTCAATGAGTATTGTATTATGAGTATTGTGATGTCAAAATAAATAATGTCTATGTCTAAATTTGGTTGGATATGCTGAGAATTTGAAGGGTTACATAGTGTATGATCATAATACTAATTCTGTAATCTATATATACTATACCTAATACCTACCTATAGGTACTAAGTTTGATTAAACCTTCTGCATATGTGTGCAAAAGTTCATAAAACACACCGTCATCTGTATTTGTATTGTCACTTGTATTTTTTATCACATCTGTTCAATACTCCACAAAGAATGTCGCCATCTTATTGATCTTTAGTTTGATCAAATCATATGCAATCAATCAATCAATAAAATTTCTGCCTGTCAATTTTGTATTGTGATTTTTGAAACAAAATCTTTTAAAGTCTAGTGTTACAGACACACTTATTTTCCTGGACCACATCAGCCATACTTTCCTCCAAAGAATCGTCTTCAGGCTGATATGATGATGATAATGATAATGAAATTTATAAAAATTAAGTTTTTTCGAAATTATTTTATTATACTTGTTTCTAGCAATATGTTGTTGATAAAGTTTTAAGTGTTCGTTTTTAATATTTTATTAGAGATTTTCTGCATATTGTAATTAAACTCAAAAATAGCGATTTAAATCTTTAAAACTGTTTCTAACTTCATATCTTATGTGTTGTAATATTAGTTTCTATTGTTTCATTTAAAACATACGTTATTTTACGATCCAAAGTGACGGTAGAGTCGGACACATTTGGGTCTACAGTGTCAGGCACAAATTATTTTCCATATAATACAGCTTCAACGATGTAAGGCTTTCCATTGTAGCACATCCCAATCATTGGTATCATGTATTTGAACTACAAATATAAATTACATTTATAAAGCTTGCATCAAGGAAGATTTCTGAAGTTTAAAAAGACTTTCCAACACGTTTCTATTTTATATGTAGTGTCATTAATTAAAGGATGTACTATACAAACATACTAAAACTAATATATATAAATAGTGTTATTTGTAAAACAATACAAAACAAAACGAAAGTTGGGTCTGTCATATATGGAATTACCCTTGACTTCTGTTCAAAACATCATAAATTCCTGTCTTTTCGTTCAAATCTGCTCAATATGTCGTAAAAAAACGCCTTCTTATCCTTATTTTGACAATAGTTTAGTCAACTCGTAGGCTTACAAATTAACCTTGCATGAATGCATATTGTTCTACACGGTATTAAGAATGTCTAATTCCTAGGAATTTTTAGTTTGAAAAAATCTAACGCTTATTTTTAAATATGTATAACGCATCGTTTTCTTCTTCTCTATTCCTTACAAAATATTAGATTTAGTATGTCATAAAGAATATCGTCTTCATTTCCTAATTTTGCCTAAACCTAACGCGTATACTTATAAAAACTAATATAGCATACACGCTTGTTCAATACAGCGTAAAGACAGTCTTCTTATCTATTCAGTTTGGTAAAACCTTATGCGTATCTGAATAAAGTTGTCATGCAGTATGTCAAAGCGTTCATGAAGTATGTCGTATTCCATTACATTTGGTACTTCGGTTTTTATAACAATGTCAACATGTCGTATTCCTAGATATTCTAACTTTGTCAAATCCTAACGCATATGTTTCTTTCTTAAAATTTATAAAGCTAATATAATAATAAATAATCGTGGCCAAATTCACACAGCCCCATCTAGCCCCAAACTAACC
The DNA here is from genome assembly GCA_905147135.1 of Blastobasis lacticolella. Lineage (NCBI taxonomy): Eukaryota > Metazoa > Arthropoda > Insecta > Lepidoptera > Blastobasidae > Blastobasis > Blastobasis lacticolella. Next base: position 4,198,129 of record LR990042.1, on the reverse strand, counting down.
AACGCTATGGGTGCTAGATAACTGATATACTACATAAATGCTCTAAATACATACTTATTATATATAGAACACACAGACCCGTAACATAAATTAGAATTCATCATTTAAATTTTTGCCCGGTCAGGAATCGAACCCGGGAGCTTTTGCGTGGCAAACCGGCAAATTGACCTCAGAACCACTCATATCGTAAATCTGTTATAAAGCATATCATATTTCTGTCAATTCTGTAGTTTGGGGTTTAAAACAATATTTGGCAATACCTTATGCATATTCATAAAGCACATCTTCCTGTCTATTGGTACAAATCTGCTCAATAAGTCGTAAAGAATGCATATTTGTTCAATTCATCGTAAACAATATTGTTTTCCTACCCATACTTAACTTCAACAGTTCATAAAGCATGTAATCGTCTTCCTCTCAATCGTGTAGTTGGTTTTTAAAATAAAATAAATAAATAAATAAATATTCGTGGACTAATTCACACAGCGCCATCTAGCCCCAAACTAAGCATAGCTTGTACTATGGGTGCTAGATAACTGACATACTACTTAAATACTTTTTTTTTTTTTAAATACATACTTATTATACATAGAACACCCAGACCCGTAACAGAAATTAAAATTCATCATTTCAATTTCTGCGCGGCCGGGAATCGAACCCGGGACCTCTTGCGTGGCAGACCGGCATGTTGACCATTGAACCACTCAGGTCGTCCGGTAAAGTAACTTTCGTGTTAGACACACTAATTGTCTTATACCACGTCAGTTTACAGATGCTTCGCTCGCAACACTGCAAATTTATTTATTTTTAATACGTTGTGTAGAATATTGTCTTGTTAGCTATACTTATTTCAGTAAAACCTTAAGCATATCTATTTAAAATGCATGCATATCTTATCACATAAAAATGTTCATTAGTACATCTCTTACCCGTCTATTCGATCAAATCTGTTCAATACGTCGTAAAGAATATGGTCCATTTATCCTTAACTTGATAAAACCTTCGGCCAACTCTTGAGTCCTACATATTTTCCTTGCAAGGATGGATATTGTACAACACTACGTAATGCATGTTGTATTACTACCTATTCTTACTTTGACAAATCCTGACGCATAAATTAATTTCTTAAAATGAATAAAGCATCATATCGTCTTCGTGTATATTCCTTGCTCTATATCTGTTCAATATATGACGTATTCCTATCCATACCTAGCCTGATAAAAACCTAATGCATATCTGTTTAAATGTTCCTAAAGCATATCTACTTGCTGTACATTCTAAACTAAAGTTGCTCCAGTGTTTGAAACAATACATTTTCTACACCACGGCAGTTATACTTTCCTCGCAATAATGCTTATCTGTTCAAAACTTCACAAAGCATAATGACCTTCCTGTTTAATGTTTGGTTTTTAAAACAACATTCGTTTAAGTAGATCTAGCGTAGGTAAGCTATACTAATTTTCCTAGACCACGTATTATCTTAAGAATGTATATCTGTTTAATAAGTCGTAAAGAAAATTTTCTTCATCTATCCTTACATGTCTTCAAAACTTCACAAAACATATCGTCTGTATGTAAATTTTGTACTTTGGTTTTAAATCAAAATCTGTAAAAGTTGCTCTAGTGTTAGACACACTAAATATTTTAGACGTTGACGTGACTTGAGTCATACCTTTTTCTACTAATTTAAACTTTAGCTTGATAAAAACCTATGCATTATATCTGTACAAACATAATGCATCTGATCCAAACTTGATAAAGTTAATCCTACATATTATCATCGGCAGAATGGATATTATTCTACATTTCATATAGTAAAAAATCCAATTCCAATTCCTCCAATGCCAATCCATTCTTACTTTGCCAAATCGCTATACTTATTTCATAATTAAAAATGCATCATATCCTCTTCCTGTCCATTCCTTGAATAAAATAGTAAGAAGTAGTAAGAGTACAGTCTCTTTTTTATTCTTAATTGCATAAACCTTATGCATATCTGTAATGTGTATGAAGGTATAAATAAATAACTATTCAAAATTAAATAAAGCATTCTTGTCTTTTCAATAATTGTTATTAAATAAATATCTGGTAAAATTGCTCTAGTGCTAATTTTCCTAGGCCAAGTCTGTCGTAATAATTTCCTCGTAAAAATGCATATCTGTTCAATATGTGGTATGGAATACCGTCTTCTTATCTTCGAGTATTTTTAGTTTAATAAAACCTTAAGGTCATTATTCAAATTGTTTCAAATTATTTATTGTTCAAATGTTTTTTTATGTTTTAAAATTTATTCAGCATACCGTCTTCTTATCTATTCCTACATTGACAAAACCTTTTGCATATCGAAAACCTCATAAAGCACATCGTCCACCTGCCTATTCGTTCAAATCTCTTCGTCTCGTATCGTATCGTGTCGTCTTTTTCTCCTTAGTTTGATAAAGCCTAGTCAAATTCCTAGCCATTCTTACTTTGACAAATCCTACAGCACATACTTATTTTATAATTTATATAAGTAGCATCATATCGTCTTCCTGTCCATTCAGATATCTTCCTTTCATGCACTCCTGTTAAATACATAGTCAAGAATATCGTGTCTTTGTATCTTATATTTATTCAATACATAAAGCATTATCGTCTTCCCAATTTTGTGCTTTTGTTTTTAAATTAATATCTGGTTAATATTCTGTAGTTTGACAAGTCATGTTGTTGAAATACATTAGTAGAGTTTCCTTCTAGGTAATTCCTCTGATCTCATTTCCCATGGCAGTATGCGTCGACAGGTGTACCTACTACACCTCATAAGGCATGTCGTCTTCCTAGCTATTCTTAGTTTACCAAACCTAACGTTAACTTTATGATTTAAATTTATTCAGCATCATGTCTTACTCTAAAGGGAAGAAACTATTCTATTATGTTCTAGTTTGATAAAAACGTTTTGCATATCTATTCAAGACTTCATAAAGCATATCGTCTTCCTGTGAATTCTGTAGTTTGGTTTTAAGCAATATCTGGTAAAGTAGGTAGCCCTATTGTTAGATACACAAATTTTCCAAAACCACTTCATACTTTCCCGGCAAGATTGCATGTCTATTCAATACGTCGTAAAGAATATCCTTTTCTTATCTTAACACAGCTGGATAAATTGAACCCTATGCATCATATGTGTTAAAAATGCACAAAACTTCATAAAACACATGGTCCACCTGTACATCCCTTCAAATGTCTTCAATACGTCGTAAAGATTATAGTATTTTTATCCTTGCTTTAATAAAACCTTTAGTCAACTCGTTAGTCAAATATATGTTTTAAATTTTACTTATTTTTTAAATTTATAGAGCATCATATCGTCTTCCGGTCTTTCCGGCTATTTATTCAATGCATATTAAAGAACATGGTCTCCTTATCTATTTTCATGTTAATAAAACCTTTTGCATATCTGATCAAAAGTTCATAAAGCATATTATCTTATGAATTTTGTACTTTGGATTTCAAAAAGTTTTCTCAAATATCGTTTTCTTACCTATACTTAGTTCTGTAAAAGCTTTTGCATATATATTTAAAATATCTATCTTATCAAAACTTCATAACGCACATCGTCTACCTGTCTATTCGTTCAAATCTGTTCAATACGTCGTAAAGTATATCGTCCTTTTATCCTTAGTTTGTTAAAACCTTCGGAAAACTCGTTAGTCCAATCTATTACATATAGGCATTAGAGGCAATGTATATCAACTACTTAGCTCTTATCTTATAAATAGGGAACAGAACACAGTAATTGAATTTTATAATAAAGATACCAAAACTATAGAACTTGTTCATTCAAAAAGTGAAAAAGTCAGACAAGGAGTTCCCCAAGGTAGCATATTGGGTCCTCTTTTATTCCTAATTTATGTTAATGAGCTACCTTCTCTTGTAGACCATATATGTGTCATATTTGCAGATGACGCGACCATCTTTATTTCGCACGATACTGATTATGAACTTTCGAATGAAATAAATAACACACTGGATATAGTGAAAAACTGGCTTAAGTATTTCTATCAACCTTAACATAAATCTAGATAAAACTAAAATAGTACAATTCAAAAACAAAAAAACACCGCATAATCTAACAATCATAAACTCAAGACAAGTCATTCAAGACGTAAATGAAACTAAGTTTTTGGGTGTAACTATCGACACCCATCTAAACTAGAAGGCTCATACTGAAAATTTAATCAAAAAACTCTCTAGCTTCTGATACGCTCTATCCATTCTATCTGTCATTACGTCTAAATCTATAGCTATAAATGCCTATTACGGTTATGTTAATCCTCATTTAAGTTACGGTATCATTTTCTGGGGCAACTCTGTAAATGTTCAATCAATTTTTGTAGCTCAAAAAAGGTGTTAAAGGAATATATTTAAAATGAGCCAAATGGAAACATTGCGTAACAAATTTAAAGAAAATAATATACTCACTGTAACTGGTATTTATATCCTAGAAATAAGTCTATTTGTAAAGTCAAACCACAACACATTCCTTAAAAATACCAGCATATTACTCGGATCGAATTATGAACATAATATAGTTATACCCCAAACTAATAATAATTTATTCCTTAAAAGCACATACGAGAGTGGTATTAAAATATTTAATCATTTCCCTTATGAAATAAAAAAGTTGGATGGTATCAAATTTAAATTAACACTTAAAGATTGGCTGTTACAAAAGTCGTTCTACAGTCTATCTGAATTCTATAATTATAGAAATACAACCTACATTGTTAATTTCTAAAAATGTTTAGGCTTTGTTTTTAGATTTAGATTATTATTATGTGAAAAATTTTTACCTACTTTTAAAAGTGTTAAAATGGCAGCTACTTGTCTGTTTTAGTCTTAGCTTATTTATAATATGTACTATACCTAGAATATTGAACGTCCGAAATGGGCAACACTTAATAAGAAATTATTGTCAGTGTCATACAATTAAAGATTTCTATTTCTACTAGCTGACCCGGCAAACGTTGTTTTGCCATATAAATAATTTCCTGGATTGTATGTATTTTTGTATGTTGTATCATAAAAAAATAGAAATTAAAAATTTTGTCTAAAAAATAAAATTAAAAAATTTAGGGGTGGACTACCCCTAACATTTAGGGGGATGAAAAATAGATGTTGGCCGATTCTCATAGATACCGGATAAGCACAAAAAATTTCATCAAAATCGGTCAAGCCGTTTCGGAGGAGTATGGCAACGAAAACTGTGACACGAGAATTTTATATATTAGATTTTTCTTCCAAGAATTTTTTATATATTTTTGAATTTTATAAATTATGAATTTTAGGTTTTTTTTTTAATTTACTGTAATATTTAAGAGTATTTGCTACTTTTAATTATATTTGCTAATTATGCTATTAAATTAATTATTGTCAACGTAAACCACGTAAATGCTAAATTTCACTGGCCAAAAATTACGTTATTATGACTGGAATTACTTTACAGACGCGTTTCGGATGTGAAACTATTTTGGCGAACACAATCGATACGTTTGAAATTTATTATCTACCTATACTAAAATTTTATACAAAAAATACTTTTCTAAAAAGGTATATACAAAAAATACCTTTGACAAATTAAGAAAAACTTCAATCATTTCTTTTAAACATGTAGATTTTACATTAAATCTTATAAAATTTACCTCGGCTCGTAATTAGAGCCACATACGTGGTGGATAATAATATCCGTGCATTATTTCAGAAAAAACTTAACTCATTTTGTATTCTTTATTGTTTGTGAAATTGTTTTGTTATTAATTTAATAATTAATATTATTATTTTATTTTTAATCAATAGCAATTTATATTAACATCGTAAAACCGTAATATAAGGATTGATATATTTAATAGCTGGGCACATAGCTCGAAGAACAGATGGCCGATGGGGCAGTAAAGTTCTCGAGTAGCGACCACGTACCGGTAGACGCAGCGTGGGTAGGCCTCCTACAAGGTGGACCGACGACCTGGTAAGGATCGCAGGTACCAGCTGGATGAGGAAAGCACAGGACCGGTCTTTGTGGAGATCTTTAGGGGAGGCCTATGCCCAGCAGTGGGCGTCTTCTGGCTGATATGATGATGATGATATTTAATAATGGCCATGAATTTACTATTATTATTGTTTTATTTTCTTAATTTGTTGTTGCCGTCAAAGAAGTGCATAAATTCACAAACATATTTCTTAAAAATACGTCAATTTGTTAATTTTATAGTAATAATAACTTAATGAAATAGAATCTCTTAAGTGACACCAGATTTCTTAGATTTAGTAAGAGCCAGGAATTTATTATTTTTACTTCTTATTTTGTTGTTGCAGTCATAAAATTTATTAAGTTACAATTACTATGCTAACAATATATAAATTAAATTGATTATATACTAAAAAAATATATTATTCTCACAGACATAACAGACTAAACACAAATCACAAATATTCCCTGTTCGCTCACTCTACAATGATTATGAATCTTGTTATCCCGTTTTTTCGTTTATTCAAATAAGCTTAAAGAAAATGACGCGCGCATTGTTTTGAACGTTCATCATGTTGCTCAAGCTAACAACGACCTGACGTTTCTTTTGAAACATCAGTGTAAATTTTATAATTTTCTTATAAATTAAAAAGACGATGTAATTTAGTGCACATTTAGGTGAAAGCGCAAAGTATGGAAATACACCTGGATTATCTTTTCCTCGGTAAGTAAACATTCGTGATCGCGGCGATCGGGAATCTATTTTTTCAAAAATTATAAAATATGCATCGTAATAGTGTAAATTTGCAATAATTTATATGCTTTACCTTAAAACATGCCATTAAAGACAAATATAAAATTATTGGCAAATTGAGCAATATTTCGGTGTACGAAAATATTTTGATGCTAACAGGGTCGGATTTAGTATTCATTGTATAGCATTTTACTCAAATCTTGTAAATAGCGGTCCACAATTTTATGTGTATTAGGGTTTTATACCAAAAATGTACCTAAATGACATTTTAAATGTTCAGACATTTTATGAAACAACAGACATTAATGGATTAATTGCGTATTTACGTTTATTTACATTTATTTGCTTTTCTAGGTTTCATAAAGACCAGACATGCTGATGTCTGGATTGCAAATTGGAAGTGCTGTGTTGTTAACATTTTGAAGAACAAGGTAATAAGTTGATGCGAGTCCCTTCTGTCCTGGTGCACCATCATTATTTGACTTGTTAGTGAAAATAAAGAATATGCTGCTTGTTTAATAAATAAATGTACCTATCCTTTTCATAATATTTTTTTCATGACTATGTCCTTTAGAGGGCAACATATTTCATTTATTGTGAAGTCACATATGCCAACCTGTGGACAATAAAGACGCTTCTAACGATAAGTAAGTAGGTACCCACTTAGTTTAGAAGTTATTAGGCAACAAATAAACATTGATACCGGTCAAAATCATAACTCTCCTTTTTGCAAAAGCAAGTACCTACTGCACGCAAGTACATACATTCACGGTATGCAGGTTCGAGAGATCAAAAATATGGTGGTAGGTATAATAGTCGTGGCCTTGATTCACTAGACACCTTACCTTTTATTATAATGGCAATATTAAATTATAAGGACAAGTTTGAAAATAGTGCAGAGCGAAATATATACAAGTCAGATTTGTTTGTGTTCGTTAGAATGTTATTCGAGTAGAAATTTATAGCAAAATTTAACTTATCTGCAGATGGGCTGCCTTGTTTCGTCCCTGCATTTGCCTTAGTGTGTGTGTTATAGAGATGTGTGACATTTTGTCTCGAATTGAAACTCGGTATGTACTCTCTGCTTCTGTAGATAATTTTTTTTCTCTATGATTATTCTCAATAGTTTTTGTAACATAATTTTAACAAGGGCAATCATCGTTTATATCTTTAATTATGTTTGTTTGACAATACGAGTCAATTTAAACCATTATTAATTGCTGGAAATAACGAGAGGAAAATTAATTAAATAACGTTACGATGACTAACATCTTAAACATAAAAATATAATACGACCATCATTAAAACCCCTGCTTTAAACAATGACCAGAGGGGGTTTTAAAAGCCTTACATCGGTTTGAATTCGAAGAAAAATTACTAATGATGGTTTGTTGATTGGCCTTCGATAAACTATAATGAGGAGTTTTCCAATAGGTATTTGAGGCATTCCTAACCACTCACTAGATGGCGCCCCGACAATTTTGGTAATTGATAATCGCTTGAAATAGGTTCTTAGCAAACAGTATATAAACACTGGGTACGTTGTATTGGATAATATTATATTTGTCAATAGTTTTCAACCATTTTAGAGGTTGTAATAATAATGGAACATAGTGCCAACTTCTAAAAATATTTATTTTTACACTTCGTTCAACCTTTAACAGTTATGTTTATATTAATAAACACTTTATTTTCAAGTTTAGTATTACCTGGCTGCATGAAATCACTGCCACTATCATACAGATTTAAAGGTTACCAAAATTGTAGGAGCGCCATCTATTGATGCTTTTTGAAACAAACTATCAATACCTACTGGAAAACTCCTCATTGTCCTAATATCATATGTTTAGTATTCCTCCTTAGATAAATTAAATAATTCGTGTCATGTAAGGTAGGTTTACCCATAGAGAACATATTTACTAAAGTAATAGAGGAGACACTGCAAGTATTTTCTTTGAACCACGCTTTGCGGTCCATGGACAACAGTGGCCGCAGTCAGTTCTGAGACATAGCGCGACGCGGACCAATCTGACAGTGGCTTGGATATTCAAAAAAACGCCATCTTGTGCATTAAAAACTGTACGAACCATTCGAGGGCCAAAAATAAAGAAAATGATATCATTTTATCGGTCATTCTATGACTTAGCAGCCTCCCCCCGCACCTCCCGCACGTGACAGGTTTGTACAATATTTTTGTTTGTGATGGCTGCTCTATTACGTTAGTAAATATTTTTTCTATGGGTTTACCTTACGTAAAATTCCTACCCATTTTTACTTTGACAAATCCTTACGCACATCCCTATTTCATAATTTATAAATAGTCATTTAAAAATGCAGTTTTGTCATTGGCATTTCAACCATAATGTATTTAACTGATGTAAAACTGTGAAATAAACTAATAAATAAATAAAATCATATCGTTTTCCTGTCCATCCCATACAAAATGCACACCTGTTCCATACATAGTAAGAAATAACGTCTCTAGTGTCATAAAACCGTATGCATATCTGTTCAAAAGTTCATAAAGCATTATCGTCTTCTCAATTTTGTACTTTGGTTTATAAATCAATGGGTTAATTGCTGTAATGTATGATACACTAATTTTCCTAGAACACTTCAGTCATAATACTTTCCTTATAAAAATGCATATATGTGCAATACGTCGTATAGAATACAGTCTTAGTCTTAGTTTGATAAAACCTTAGCATATTTGTATAAAAGCATTGCTGATCTTTCTATGTATTCTGTAGTTTGACAAGTCATGTTGTTGAAATACATTAGTAGAGTTTCCTTCCAGCTAATTCCGCTGATCTCATTTTCCATGGCAAAATGCGTCGACAGGTGTACTACACTTCATAAGGCATGTCGCCTTCCTAGCTATTCTTAGTTTGACAAATCCTAACGTACCTACACTTATGTTTTAAAATTTATTCAGCATCATATCGTCTTGTTATCTATTCCTATTTTTATAAAATCCTTTTGCATATCGTAAGATTTAAGAATATCGTCTCTTTATTAATCTTAGTTTCATAAACTAAGTAGCTCTATTGTTCGACACACAAATTATTATTAGTTACTAGCTGACCCGGCAAACGTTGTTTTGCCATATAAATAAAAAAAAATTAGGGGTGGACTACCCCTAACATTTAGGGGGATGAAAAATAGATGTTGGCCGATTCTCATAGATACCGGATAAGCACAAAAAATTTCATCAAAATCGGTCAAGCCGTTTCGGAGGAGTATGGCATCGAAAACTGTGACACGAGAATTTTATATATTAGATTAGATAAACACACCGCAAAATGTACAGCACTTCCTTACCTGTCTGACCACTTGGCGAGTAATTCACGCACTAACTGTAGGGGTCAGCTGAAAATCAGCGCTGTGGTCTCGCTACCTACAGCATATGCTGAGCTGAGCCCTAGTTTGGCATGACACTACAATATTTAACCTAATTTATGTCAGTAAGAAATATTTTGTTAACTTATATTGTAGAAATTGCCAAATAACTATTATGTCTATGTCTATGTCTAAATTTTTCGAGACGTCAATCAAACTTTCCTCGCCAGATTGCATTTCTATTGAATACGTCGTAAAGAATATCTGGCAAAGTTGCTTTAATGTTAGACACAATTTTTACTAGACCACTTCAGTATCTGTTTAATACATCATCAACACAGCCCAGAGTCCACTGCAGAACTTACGGCATCTCCCACGGAAGGGGAGGTTATTGCCATAATCTCCACGCTTGGCAGGCGGGTTGTAGATCGCAGTGTTTAAATGTAACAATGGAAAATACATATCTACTATATAAAAATAAGTCGGGTTTTCCTTCCTGACGCTATAACTCCAGAACGCACGAACCGATTTCCACGGTTTTGCATTCGTTGGAAAGGTCTCGGGCTCCGTGAGGTTTATAGCAAAGAAAATTCTGGAAAAATGGTGTAGGGTAGGTGTAGGGTAGGTGTAGGGTAGATGCAGGGTAGGTGTAGGGTAGGTGTAGGGTAGGTGTAGGGTAGGTGTAAGGTAGGTGTAGGGTAGGTGTAGGGTAGGTGTAGGGTAGGTGTAGGGTAGGTGTAGGGTAGGTGTAGGGTAGGTGTACGGTAGGTGTAGGGTAGGTGTAGGGTAGATGTAGGGTAGGTGTAGGGTTAGAACGCTACGCGAACGAAGTCGCGCCGGGTCCACTAGTTTATTATAAATATAAATAAATAAATAAATATTCGTGGACAAATTCACACAGCGCCATCTAGCCCCAAACTAAGCAAAGCTTGTGCTGATTGTTGTGATTATATTTATAGGTATAAGAAAATGTCGTAAGAACTATCGTCTTGTTATCTATACCTACTTAGTTCGGTAACAACTTATGCATGTCTATTTAAAATACATATCTGATCAAAACTCCATAAAGCACATCGTCTATCAATCTATTAGTACAAATCTGCTCAATATATCGTAAAGAATATCGGCTTCTTATTTATTCTTAGTTTATTCAAACCTTATGCATATGTGTTCAAGTCTTCATAAAACATATCGTTCGTCTGTCATTTTCGGTTTTGAAACAATATTTAGCCAATTTGCTAGAGATAGACTCACCATTTTTATAGACCACGTCAGTCGTAGTTTCCTCACAACAAATGCATATCTGTCCAAAACATCACGAAGCATATCGTATTGTAGCCATCAAATTGATGAATAAATCTTTGGCGCGAGTAATTCTCAACTCTCTTTCAACTCAACTCGTATTTCTGTCCAATATGTAGTTTTGTTTAGAAAACAATATCTGGTAAAGTAGTACCTACCTATATTTATTCAATATGGCGTAAAGAATATGCTCTTCCTACCTATAATTAATCCAGTAAAGCATTTCTATTTAAAATTGTGTATCTAACCAAAACTTCATGAACCATATAGTCTAAGTATCAACTCGTTCAAATCTGTTCAATACTTCGTTAAGAAACCTTCGGGCAACTCCTTAGTCCTATATATTTTCCTAGCAAGAATGCATATTGTTCTACATCCCATTAATAAATTAATAAGCCATGTCATATTCCAAGATATTTTTACTCTGACAAATGCTAACGCGTAACGCACATAACTCTTTCTTAAAAATTTTAAAGCATGATATCGTCAGGCTGTCTATTACTTGCTACAATTCAAATATCTTCAATATATAAGTAAATAAATAATAAATATTATATGTATTATTTAAAAAGCCATCATGCCAAATTCACAGCCCCATCTAGCTCCGAACTAAGCAAAACTTGTACTATGGGTGCTAGATAACGGATATACTACATATATACTTTTAAACACATACACATTATATATAGAAACACCCAAACCCGTAACAGAAATTAGAATTCATAAAAACATTTTTGCCCGAACGGTAATCGAACCTGAGACGTCTTGCGTGGCAATTTGACCACTGAACCACTTATATTGTAAAGAATAACGTATTTCTATCCATACCTAGCTTGATAAAAATGTCATGCATATCTGTTTAAATGTTCATAAAGCATATCGTATTTCTGTAAATTCTGTAGTTTGAGTTTTAAAACAATATTTGGCAAAACCTTATGTATATCTGTTCAAAACTTCATAAAACACATCGTCTTCCTGTCTATTTGTACAAAACTGCTCAATACGTCTTAAAGAATATCGCCTTCAATACTTAGTTTGATATAACATTCAGACCTGAATATTATCCATTCTTAGTTTAGTAAAACCTTATGAATATCTGTTCAAAACTTTATAAAACATATCGTCTACTACCCTATCTACTAGTCTATTCGTTTAAATCTGTTTAATACGTCGAAAAGAGATTTAAGGAAATGGCATCTATACTTTCAGTCCGGAAACAAAGGTTTTAGTTTGGTGAAATGTAAATTTTATGTAAAATACATTAAAATATTTAACAATAAACCCTCTTATGTAAAGTAAAATTGCCCCTTCTTGGCATTGGGGGCGTCCTAGATTACAATACATAAGAAAAGAAGAAGTTACAGAGGTAAGAATCCAGACACACCTCAATCACACCCTTGTTTTTATCCGAAAACCATTATTACTTGCACCAATTGGATATTTAGGAAACAAGAGATCATTTCCCCAAAATGAAACACTCTAATCGAGATTCGATTCGAATTAAAACATTTGTAGAACATAGTTACAACGTAGTCTTAATTTACAGGATTTACTAATTTTCCAGGAAAGAATGATGAGCAACCAGAGCCTGAAGGGCCAAACCCAAAGATATTACAACCCGATACCCATAAAAACGATTATTATACGTTTAAAAATTTAAAATAAAAGTGTCAACGTGCTGAACAGTTGTTTGAACAGGAGTCTTAATAACCGTAAGTATAGATACAACTATTCATCAGGGCAGGAACCTACATCCTTAGCTTGATAAAACCGTCGACAAACTCGTCAGTCCTATGTTCTAAACTTCCTAATGCATGTCGTATTCCTAGCTATTCCTACTTTGACAAATTCCAACGCATACATTTATTTCTTATAATTTATAATGGGGTTACGTTTCGGAAGTGAAACTATTTTATCTGTGACATTTGTCATTTGAACTTGGAAAACTTGACTTCGAGTGAGAGCGAACGTAGTCGATACGTTTGTAACATATTATCAATAGTAAAATTGTAGGTATACTATAAATGCTTTGCTAAAAAGGTACACAAAAAATACCTTTGACAAATTAAGAAAAAATTAAACCGTAATATTTGGTTTGATATATTTAATAAGGGCCATGAATTTACTATTATTATTGTTTTATTTTCTTATTTCGTTGTTGCCGTCAAAGAAGTACATAAAGTGACAAACATATTTCTTAAAAATACGTCAATTTTGTTAATTTTATAGTAACTTACTGAAATAGAAGCTCTTAAGCTTTTTTAGATTTAGTAAGGGCCAAGGATTTATTATTTTTATTTCGTATTTTGTTGTTGCCGTCATAAAGCTTATTAAGTTACAATTACTGTGTTAAAATATGTCACTTAAGTTGATTCTATAATAAAAATATATATTCTTCTCAATATTTTTGTTTCATAATTTGAATCGTCGTTTATATCTTTAATTATGTTTGTTGGTCAGCACGAGTCTCGTATTTAAACTCGGATTGTACTCTCTACTTTTGTATATAAAAAAAAATATTTATGGCAAAAATGCACATTTGTTCAATGCGTCGTAAAAACATCGTCTCCTTTCTTTGATAAAACCTTATGCATAACTCAAAAGTTCATAAAGCAAATCATCTTACAAATTTTGTACTTTGGTTTTCAAAACAGCATCTGGTAAAGTTGCTCTAGTGTAGACACACTAATTTTCTTAGACCATGTCACAAATAATATCATCTTCTTACCCATACTTAGTTTGGTAAAAGCTTATAGATATAAATTTAAAATTCCTATCTGATCAAAACTTCATAACGCACATCGTCTTCCTGTCTATTCGTTTAAGTCCGTTCAATGCATCGTAAAGAGTATCGTCTTTTTATTCTTAGTTTGTTAAAATCTTCGGCGAACTCGTTAGATCCATATATTTTTCCCCAGGAATTTTTTAAATATTTTTGAATTTTCTGAATTTTTTTATAATTTACTGTAATATTTTAGAGTTATAATTGGTAATTTTATTAATAAATTATTTATAACAAACAAATATTATCAACATAACCACGTCAATGCAGAATTTCACTAGCCAAACATTACGTTATTATGGCTGGAGTTACTTTACGAACGGGTTTCGGAGGTGAAACCATTTTTTTTCTGTGAGTTTTGTCATTTTAACTCTCAAAACTTGACTTCGAGTGAGAGCGAACGCAGTCGATACGTTTGTAACTTTTTAATAGTAAAATTTATAATAAAAATACTTTGTTAAAAAGGTAGGTATATAAACAAAAATTCAAAAATTTATTTGATACGCAGATTTTACATTAAATCTTATAAAATTTACCTTAGCTCGTAATAAGAGCCACATACGTGGTGGACAATAAGATCCGTGCATTATTTCAGAAAAACTTCTTATTTAGTATTCTTTATTGTTTGTGATACTTATTGTTTTGTTATTAATTTAATTATTAATATTATCAATTATTTTTAATTAAAAGCTACTTTATATAAACTTCGTAAACCTTAATATAAGGTTTGATACTATAAGCGCAGATATAATAAACGCAGTGAATTTACTTTTATTATTGTTATATTTTCTTATTTCGTTGTTGCCGTCAAAGAAGTACATAAAAAACAAACATATTGCTTAAAAATACGTCAATTTTGTTGATTTTATAGTAACTTACTGAAATAGAATCTCTTAAACGACACCAGATTTTTTAGATTTGGTGAGGTCCAGGAATTTTTTATTTTTATTTCCTATTTTGTTGTTGCCGTATAAACTTTATTAAGTTACAATTGCTGTGTTAAAAATATGCCAATTAAGTTTATTCTATAATAAAAATATTATATTCTTCTCAATATATTTGCTTAAAAATTTATTTATAAATTTAAGGGCAATCTTCGTTTATATCTTTAATTATGTTTGTTTGACAATACGAGTCAATATGCAACCATAATGCTGGAAATAAAAACAGGAAAATAAATTAAATAACGTTACGGCGACTAACATCTTAGACATAAAAATAAAATGCGGCCCTAATCAAAACCTCTGCTTTAAACAATGGCCAGGGGGGGTTTTAAAAAGCCTTACATCGGTTTGAATTCTAAGAAAAATTACCAATGGTTTGTTGATTGGCCTACAATAAACTATAATTGTCCTAATATCATATGTTTAGTATTCCTCCTTAGATAAACAAAATAATACGTGTCGAACCTACCTTACGTAAAAATTCCTACCCATTCTTACTTTGACCAATCCTAATGCACATCCCTATTTTATAATTTATAAATCATCATTTATAAATGTAGATTTGTCATTGGCATTTCAACCATAATGTATTTAACTGATGTAAAACTGTGAAATAAACTAATAAATAAATAAAATCATAACGTTTTCCTGTCCATCCCTTACAAAAATTAACACCAATGCATGCAATGTTCCATACATAGTAAAAAATATCGTCTCTTTATAAATCTTAGTTTCATAAGACCGTATGCTAATTCCCCTAATCTTATTTTCTATGGCAGAATGCGTCGACAGGTGTACCTCATAAGGCATGTTGTCTTGCTAGCCATTCTTAGTTTGACAAATCCTAACGCATACACTTATGTTTTAAAATTTATTCAGCATCATATCGTCTTATTATCTATTCCTAAAAAAATATCTATTGATAAAAACCTTTTGCATATCGTAAGATTTAAGAATATCGTCTCTTTATTGTCTTAGTTTCATAAACTAAGTAGCTCTATTGTTAGACACACGAATTTTCCGAGACAACGTCAGTCAAACTTTCTCCGCCACATTGCATATCCATTCAATACGTCGTAAAGAATATCGTCTTCTTATCTAAAGATAGCTTAATAAAAACCAGTGCATATCTAAGTGCGTGTAAGTCCCGTCTAATATAATAATATGTGTAAAGAACGCGAGCTTAGTTTGAAACAAACAGTGCATATCTGTTCAAAAGTTCATAAAGCATATCGTCTTCATGTCAATTCTGTAGTTTGGGTTTTAAAACAATATCTGGTTAAGCTACGCTACTGTTAGAGCTAGATGCTAATCATAGCATGCTAGTCATAGTATTTAATACGTCGTAAAGAATATCGTCTTCTTATCTATCCTACCTACCTACTTATTTCATGCATATCTATTTAACCTGATCAAAACTTCATAAAGCCCGTCGTCTACCCGTCTATTCGTTCGAATCTGTTGAATACATCGTAAAGAATTTCGTCCTTTTATCCTTCGCTTGATAAAACCTTCGGTAAACTCGTCAGTCGTACATATTTTCCTTGCAAGAATAGGTTTTGTTCTACACTTCATAATGCATGTCGTATTCCTAGCTATTCTTACTTAAGTAAGTAAAGTTCTTCCTGTTTATTCCTTGCTAAAATTCGTATCTGTTCAATATATCGTAAAGAATAACGTCTTTCTACCCATACCTAGATTGATAAAAAACTATTACTTATCTGATTGTCCCTAAAGCATATCGATTTGCTGTAAATTTTATACTTAATATTTTAAACCATTTTTGGTGAA
The DNA here is from genome assembly GCA_905147135.1 of Blastobasis lacticolella. Classification (NCBI taxonomy): domain Eukaryota; kingdom Metazoa; phylum Arthropoda; class Insecta; order Lepidoptera; family Blastobasidae; genus Blastobasis; species Blastobasis lacticolella. The sequence goes on along the minus strand of LR990042.1, from coordinate 4,181,213 downwards.
GTTGCTTCAGTGTTAGAAACACTACTGTTCCTAGACCACGTCAGTCATACTTTCCTCACTTAAACATCACAAAGCATAATGGTCTTCCTGTCTAATGTGTAGTTTGATTTTTTAAACAACATCCGGTTAAATAGATCTAGTGTTAGGTTAGATATACAAATTTTTAGGAACACGTCTTCTTATAAGAATGCATATCTGTTTACTACGTCGTAAAGAAAATAGTCTACATCTATTCATGGTTTGATAAAACTATATGTGTTCAAAACTTCACAAAACATTTCGTCTGCACGTCAATTTTCAACGTTAAATAAATATCTGGCAAAGTTGCTCTAATGTTAGAATATTCTAGACGACAGTTAAAAAGTCATACCTTCTTCTTCTTATCTAAACATTGACTTGATAAAAACCTATGCATCATATTCAAACTTCATAAAGCACATTGTATTCTTTTGATTGTGCAATAAAGCGTTATTTATTCATTCATTCACGTCGTCCACATCGTTCCTAGCTATTCTAGTTTGATAAATTCAAACTCATACCTATAGGTTTGAGTACCTACTTGTTGCTTAAATTTATAAAGCATCATATGGATGCACTTTATCTACTTTGCCGGTTAGACAAGACAAAACTAATAATATTTATATAAAAAATTCAGGCAATAAATTTATGTGGATTTCGTTAGTATACGTTAGGTAAACTTCTGGGTGGGACTATTCTGCAAGTAAAATAAATTATCTGTATGTTTTTCCATAAAAAGAAAAAATAATGATTTTGTGAGTCAAAAAAATTGTGCTAGTGGTGGCAAAATATGCTAGTAGATACATACACATATACATACATGCTTAAATATATAATAAATACGCATTCACATATATAATTATATAATAACTTGTAAAACACTATACATACATAAATACATATCTATTTAGGACTAGACAAAGAAAATGCTCTTTGACGCGCTTTTTAAAAGTAGTTAGTGACGGATTGTCACGCACCTCATGTGGGAGAGTTCCACAGTCTCGCAGCATACACAGTAAAAAAGTAGGACAAGAAATCGTAATAATGGAGGGGGATCTTCAGTGACGTTGTAACATTTGAGCGTCAGGATTTGTCCTGGCCTCGGGAGAATTGAAAGAGATTGCAGAGATACAAAGGAGCAGAAGGATTGTAAAGGATATTACAATCCCTCCATTTCTTTTTTCAGAAAGAGATACTTATTAAATACTTAAAAATAATATCATCATCATCATCACAGCCCATAACAATCCACTGCAGGACTTCGGGCCTCTCCCACGAAAAGGGAGGTCATTGCCATAATCTCCACGCTTGGCAGGCGGGTTGGAGATCGCAGTGCAGTTGATGTAAATCTACCCAGAAAGATGCTGCTGCCCATCTTTCGGATTTGTCCCTTAGTCGCCTCTTACGACACCCACGGGAAGAGATGGGGTAATATATTATAATATATTTAAAAAATGTAAAAAATAATATATGTATTTTTTTAATTTTAATTTCATTTTTAATATATTTTTACTATAGTGTTATGGCTATTTTAATATTTAGTTTAATTAAGACCACTTTACCATTCGATAGGTAGTAATATTTTTCAATACTAATGACTAAATTTTATTTCAGAAAATAGACAATATCTACATCATAGTATAAAACAATCAATGTATGTAGGTACGTGCGGTTTTCAACAATATATACTATACCTAGAGTGATTCAAGAGAAAGGTTTATAGAGTAGGCAACACGCGAACGAAATCGCGGCGGGCCAGTCAGTTAAGTATAAATTATAGTTCAGCAGCCTACCCGATTTCAGACCATACTCTACTTCTGGTCTAGTTAGCACAAACTCGTTTCAAACGAAGTTTGGCCTGTGACAAATATTGTACGTAGTATTTTTTTTCTCTTTGTTCATACTTTCTGAAATTTCTACACATAGATACTTAACACGTTAAATGTCGATTCAAATTTTGTGGTTGTCCTGTTTGGCCCTGGGGCTCACCGGTGAGCGACAGCAATACTACCCGTTCAGGCCGTGGGGCTCGCCGATGACCGCGCGACGAGCTGGTGTTTGAACTAAATTTTCTAGCTGGAGAAAAAAAAATTTATCGCTGGAGGACACAGTGCCGGTAAAAACCATACTGAGCATGCCCGGCGATGCCGAGAACAGTTTACGCATTCCTCGCTCATACGCTCATTTCGACACTAAGTAGGTATACAAAAAGACTTTTTGTGGTTGACAAACGTGGTATGTAAATTAAAGGAGGTTTACAAAATATACTCATGTTTTATCACAGACATAACAGACTAAACAAAAATCACAAATATTCCATGTTCGCTCACTCTAGAATGATTATGAATCTTGCTATCCCGTTTTTTCACCCATAAAAACGAGCCTGTCAGAAAGTGAAGAGCGCAATCGTTTTGAACGTTCACCACGTTGCTCTAGCTAACAACGACCAAACGTGTCTTTCGAAACATCGGTGTAAATTTTATAATTTATTTATCAAATTTAAATCAAACCATTTAAAAGACGGTGTAATATAGTGCACAGTTATGTGAAAGCGAAAAGTATGGATTATCCTTTCACCGGTTAAGTAAACAATCGTGGTCGTGGCTATCGGGAATCATAGCATAATCATTTTAGAAATTGTGATAAAAATATGCATAATAAAAGAATTTGCAATAATTGAAATCTTTATCTTAAAACAACATGCCATTAAAGACAGATTTAAAATTATTGGCAAACTGAGTTATATTTCGGTGTCTAAATAGATATGGAAATATTTCGATGTAAACAGGGTCGGATTTAGTATTTGTTGTATAGAATTTTAATACTCAAATATTGTCCACAATTGTAATCATAGCGGTCTATAATTTTATATTTACCTAAATGTTATTTTAAATGTTCAGACATTTTTAAAAATCTTTAACGTAATAATCGCGAATTTACGTTTATTTGCTTTGTTTGGGGCTAGATGGCGCTGTGTGAATTTGTCCACGATTATTTATTTATATTTATTTATTTATTTATTTTCATTTATTCATTCTTCTAGGTTTCCTGAAGACCCATGGTCCATGATTATGATGTCTGGGTTGGAAATTGAAAGTGCTGTGTTGTAAACATTTTGAAGGACAAGATAATAAGTGTATGCAAGTCCCTTTTGTCCTGGTGCCGTACCTACAAGAATTTAAACTGAAAATAAAGAATATGCTGCCTGTTTGATTTATTTATGTACATACCCTATTCATTATTATTTTTCGTTCATGACGATGTCCTCTAGAGGGCACGGTATTCACGGTATGTAGGATCGAGAGATTGAAAGACGGTGGTAGGTATCAAGGCGTGGGTTTTTCCAGACACCTCACCTTTGAAAATGGTTTTTGTATCATATACCTAATTCATATATGGATTCAAATAATTTATTTCGCTTTTCAGTGAAGGAAAATATCGTGAAAAAACTTGCATGTTAGAGATTAATTCGAATTATGAAGTCTGCCAATCCGCATTGGGCCTGAGTGGTAAACAATTGCCCGTTCTCTCTCAATGACAGGACAGATCTATTCTCTAGTAGTTAAGATGTATATGTATAGGCTGACAACGACGGTGATAACGATTAGGTCGGCACCTTCATTGCACTTTTATTATAATGCCAATATTAATAACAAGTCAGATTTGTTTGTGTTCGTTACGGAATAGAAATTCGTAGTAAAAAATAACTGATCTGTAAATGGGCTGCCTTGTTTCGTCCCTGCATTTGCCTTAGTATGTGTGTTATAGAGATGTATGACATTAAGTCTCGATTTGAAACACGGTATGTACTCTCTGCTTCTGTAGATAAATTTTTTTCTCTATGTGTTTTATTAGAACATATTTGAAAACGTTTTATTATACGTTAGCCAATCACAATTTTTTTTATTAGAAAAACATATGCACGGGGCGTGATTTTGGTCCAAATGGCGAATACAAAGCCGCGGGATGTGGTCGGCGCCGTGGGAGGATATGCCGAAATTCTTCTCTCTATATACATTCAAATACAGAGTATAATACTTGTTTAGTACGCTGAAGACCGTGCGAATTGGAAGACTAAAATAGCAAAGCCGATGCTGGCGGGAGCCATGATGACAACTCTACATGTATAATATTATGATTATTATAAGTATTACATTAGTCTTCAATATTAATTTAGTAAAGATATAAAATATTTAATAATTAACAATAATTTAATATTTTTAGATTTGCATCATATTCATACTCTATACGTATAATATAGAGAAATATGACTTCGTTATTAGGTAAAGATCGCAGGTAGCAGCTTTGTGGAGATCTCTGGGGGAGGCCTATGCCCAGCAGTGGGCGTCTTTCGGCTGATATAATGATTAAGTAGGTAGGTACCTTCGAAATAGAGATGGAAAAGCAGTAAACCGTTCCTTGGCAGAAGGACGACGATGCATAACCATATCATATGTGGAAATTTTAGTATTATATATTAGTATCTATTGTATAATCTTAATTATTTTCTTATATATGTACCTATATTTTTATTAATTTAGGCTATTACCTTAATTTATTTACTTAAATTATAATATTTATTTATTACATTTATATTATCAATAATTATTCAAATTTGTCACTCATATATGCATTAGATAAGAATAATAACTTTTATTAATCATAATTGTTTAAGAATTCTTTGAAAGCATTTAACTTTTTGCAATTTTTTATTCTTAATTTATTGAATATTTTTAAAGACGTGACTAGAGGACTCGAAGCATGTATTGCAAGTCTGGAACATGGTAGTATCAGCCTGCTAAACGCAATAAATGATTTCTCTGTATATTAGATATTCATTAGCGTATCTAGGGCTATTTTCCAGGGGGGGCCTGGCCCCTGAGGTGACCGATGAAGCCGAGTCCATCGCCAATGTACAGCCAGTGAGCACCCCATCCTGAGGTGGACACCAGACTATTCTGGGGCGGGCACGGCCCACCCGGCTTCCCCCTATGTAGATATTACTTCGTCGTTTATAAAATTCCTGGTGGCGATCTCAAATATTGTATAGCAACGTCAACTCAATTATAATTTGTAAGCGCGCTGAAAAAAAAATCTTTTTAGAAATAAGTTGTGGCTATAGTGTCTTTTATATATGTGATATTTCTCTATGTATTTCATTGCGTGCAATAAATTTTTAAATAAAACAAATTATAAAATAAAACTTTCAGTTACACGCTTCCATAGTTCAAATGTAGATGTAATTAATTTTTTTGGCGCGGATGGAAAGTTATGATTTTAGTTTTGGTTAAATTTCAAAACTGTGGTCGTTCATCCATTGCACTGTTTCGTTCAGTGCTGAGGTAACCTGTTGCTTTATATTTGTAACATTTTAACATGTTATGAGTAGGGATGTCATCGGCAAATAGAACACAAAATCGTACATCTATACTTATAGCGAGGTCATTGATATACACTACTGTAACGATCACTATGTACCATGAACTCGTCATGTACAGTTTATTTATATATCGTATGTTTATAGTTGATAGACCTAGAAATGACTAGGCATATTTCTCTTTAATGGCAGCAAGGCTGTGGAATGATCTTCCGTTCGATATCAGACGAAGCGTCAACAAACTTTCCTTCAAAAACGCTGTTCGATAGCATTTTCTAAATTCTTAGTAATACCCGACTTATAATAATATCTTATTTCCTTTTTCACCTGTTACTTTTACGAATGATCTTAGTAGGTAGGCACTTGATTGAAATTGGTATTCAAGTACGTTCTGGATAATATTTTACTTTAAAAGCACGTTATAAATTTACGCTATTGATTAGTTGAACGACAGGAAAAATATTGTGAATATCTTAAATATTGGGCGTAAAGTTATGGGACCCAAGAAAAAACCCACAAGTGATAGTAATGTTAATATACAAATACATTTCAACAAAATATCGAAATATATAATTGAATAAAAGTACACCTAAATATTAAACGAGTCTAGAACTAAAGTTTAATCTACTTGTTTGATGACTCAAATTGATTTGCTCCATAGAAATTAAATCTCTCTATACTCAGTCTGATGTAACATTACATCGAGTTTATAGTAGTTACCTAAAAATTACATTATATTGTTTACCTATAACCCCCTACACTATTACTTTTGGTCTTCCACATCCACATCGAATTCATTTGTTTGCGTTGTTTAAATTTAATCGACTCGGTAAATAAATAAAACGTCGTACGTAATACATCCCTAGCTGTTGTAACATTTAACTATTTTCGGTAAATCAGGAAGATTTTGTAAAATTTATGGATGTTTGAACGTTATAAGAGCAGTTGCTTAGACCTCATAAAATTAGAAATATGAAATATTTTTTGTTTCTTTGAAATATTGAACTGTGGGAATTTTGAAAATAAGGATTCCAAGCGAGGTGGCGAGGGTAGTAGAAACGGAACAGTCAGTTTTTTTATCGATTAGGTAGGCTTTCCGAGGCCTAAGGGCCTCTATTCCATATTATTTAAGAGAGGATAACGTTAGGGTTTCGCAATCATAGGGTGAGGGTTGTCACAGAAGAAAGAAGAATCCGTTGCCGTTTCGAGTGCTATCAAAGCTAAGTCGCATGTTTACTTTATAATTTGTTTGATTTATTGTGCGAATTTTATAAATTGTTTGACTATTTCGATCTGCGTGGATTACACTTTAATCATCTTACCCACGCGGATTTTATGTTTTATTCCTTTTATTTGTGCGGATTTTGATATTTTATTTTACTTTTATCTAGGTGAACTAAATTTTATTCATTTGCGAATATTTTCCGAATATTCATGTGGTTTATTTATAGAGTATTATTATAAACTTATATATTCCTTATGACGTTTTCCAAGATGTATACACATCGTAATGGGTCTGAAAATTTCAATCGATAACTAGACGATCCCCCGCTTACGGCCAAATCACAATATGTGAAATGATGTTTATTATGTTTTGCTACTCTTTATAGATAGTTACTCGTATGTGTGTTATTTATACAGATAGATAGGTATTGAAATATATATAGGTATATAAAAATAAGTCGGGTTTTCCTTCCTGACGCTATAACTCCAGAACGCACGAACCGATTTCCACGGTTTTGCATTCGTTGGAAACGTCTCGGGCTCCGTGAGGTTTATAGGGTGTAGGGTAGGGTAGGTGTAGGGTAGGTGTAGGGTAGGTGTAAGGTAGGTGTAGGGTAGGTGTAGGGTAGGTGTAGGGTAGGTGTAAGGTAGGTGTAGGGTAGGTGTAGGGTAGATGTAGGGTAGGTGTAAGGTAGGTGTAAGGTAAGTGTAGGGTAGGTGTAGGGTTAGAACGCTACGCGAACGAAGTCGCGCCGGGTCCACTAGTATAGGTATATTTATTATAGGATAGGGTGACTGAAAAGTTACACTACTGTGAAATAGATAGATGCATTAAAACTTACGAAACCCATTTTGGCATTCGTTGAAAATACTGTATTTTTTACAAAATTTATAAATACAGTCGCACATGCCTTTTCAAAAATATTTGAAGCCGTTGGTAACGTAGCAATAGGTCAATCTAATGATTGGGTCTGTTTTATTATCTTTTTCAGGACGTCAGGGAAGAATTTTTTTCAAATGACTGATTAGTTTACAGAAGATAGGCGCAACCTCTCTGATGTCGCTAATAAAAATAATTAGGTATTTACATCGGGGTTTTTGGCTGTTTTGAATCATATGAGCCAATAAAAAATTGTGTAAAATTTGTCGATACACGAATCGGCGTCGGCCTGGGCAGAAATTACCTACATTTAGGACACCGGTGACCACCATGGCGATCAGTAAATGTTATTCTCTAAAAGAATACGTTTAGTATGTGTTAAACAAATAGTAAATTCTTTTCGGGTATGTACCTAGACCCATTTTCAGAGTTACTTTCGCTAGCTTTAATTCTTTTTGTTTCCGCCTTTTTCCACTGTCAAGTCTGCTTGCTAGAGTCTTTAACATTGATTTTCCTAATAGAGTACCTACTCCAAATTTTCCTGTTAATACAATAATCAATCGATAGAGAGCACGTCGGTCCTACTTAACATCCCACTACATAAAACAGGTCTTTTTCCTATTTCTGTAGTTTCAGAAAACAGTTTTTATGTGGTATGGTACCTACATATACCTAAAATGGTATGGTTGTTCTAGTAAACACCATAAAGTTAAATATACTACCAAAAACACTTGTTTTCCTAAACAGAAACCATGTCAGTCGCACTTTTCTTGCAAAATGACTACGAGGATGAATCAGAAAGTTCTAAAAAGAGCTTTATATGTAAAGTAAAAAGTATTTAATCACAGATTAATTATAGGGATTGTATTTAATCACAGATTAATTGTAGAGATTGTCAAAAATATTCATCAGTTCGTTCGCAAGTAATATTTTTTGTGCAAACAGTGGTCAAAAATACGAAAATATGGACAAAAACGAGTTACTTGCGATGATAAAATATTTTGTATGAAAAAAGTCCACAAAGGAATACTTTTAGGATATTTAACAGACATTAGGAGATAATGGTTTATCCTATTCTACAGTGGCTTACTCTATTTAAAAGAGTCGGTCTTCCGAGCTGTAAAGACGATCCGCGCAGCGGCTATGCTTCAACCTCCATTACGGAAGAAAATGACATAATTGTGAAGAATTTGGTTTTGGCAGACCGAATAATAACTATAAAACATTTAGCGAGAACCTAAACATATCATTTGGTAGCACTCAATCAATTTTAACCTATTTACTGGGGTTCAAAAAAGTGTCGGCAAGATGGGTCCCACCTATGTTAAGCGGCGTTTAGGCATTTCCAAGCGTACCTATACCTACTCATAGGCGAGCCCTGGGTTCTCACGTGCCGCGCGGGGATGCAACCGGGACATAACGCCAAGATGATGATGATGACCTACTCTCAACATGTTCTAGCGTGAATCTGATCAATTTTGTGGTCGTGTTGTCACCATGGATGTACCGTGGGTTACCAATTCGATCCTGAAAATAAGAGACAAAGCATGTCTTGGAAATGAACATTCACAACGCCCGTGAATAAATTTTGAGTTGCCTCTTCGGCTAGCAAAGTTATGGCCTCAGTATTCTGGTATAGTGAAGGAATTATTTTTATTGACTACTTGCCTAAAGAGCAAACTATTACTGGAACATAGCAAAGTTAATCCCAAAATTACGAAACGCTTTTAAAAATAAACATCGTGAAAAACTGACATTGGGCGCGTCGTTTCTTCTCAGGATAACGCTCCTGCTCATCGTTTCGAAGCTGCGCTTTAGGCAATGCAGTGCTGGTTTCGAAATTCTTGTTCACCCACCATATTCTCCGGACTTAACCCCTAGTGATTTTCACTTATTCCCAAAGGATTATAAGTATTCGTGGAACAAAATTTGAAGATGATGACGCGATTATGGCTGCCTAGGAGTATTTAAGCTGTTAAGGAGTATTTTAAGTGTCAGGATAAGGATTTATTTTGAGATTCTATGTATTCCATTACTAGGAGATTATGTGGAGAAATTAAATAATTGTCTCATATTTAATTTTCTTCATATTATTTCCAAGACCTTTTTGTTTCGAATGTAATGGACTTAGTAAATTTTTAAAATGTGGCGTTTTTATTAGGTCCAATAGAATAAATATTAGGTATTGACACATTAGGATTGTACCCACTAAACACCGCGGCGCTCCTGCTTCGCGTCAAGGAGGTGTCATGAGAGTAGCCGAAGCCTTGCCATCCACGACACCTCCAGCGACCCGCCATTGCGAGGCGCCAGCCATAGTGGTGAGAACGAACGTATAGATGAGATACTGTTCTTGATAAATTTAAGTTATCGAAACCCTACGTAACTAACAATCACCCAAAGCTTTTTGAGAAATAAAGTAGACAGTTTGAAATAATAAGTATTTTTGTTTATTGTTACAATGAAGGTTTGCCAGATCATAATTGAACTCGCTGAAATTTACTCGCAGATTTTATACAATAGTCATAAAACAGAACATTTTGTGATAAAGCTATTAATCGTTGCAGTAATATTGCTATCTACTTCGTGCCGTGCCTGCCCATAAGTTTAACCCTAAATAGGTATATTTTAGATACAATAAAATATATACGCAATAACAGTAATTACAAATTTGTTAATTAGATACAGATGAGACATATACACAACAATTGCTTGACAAAAAAATATACCTAGACGTAAAACGATTACTACAATACTTTGTTACATTCTTACATTCCCACCTAAAACGGTGTTACGGTTGAAGTAATAAAATAGACGCAATATAGATGAAGCAATATGTTACATTAAGTATAATTATTTTAAGCATATTGCAGCCGAAAATATAGGTATAAAATGCCATGGTGCTACAAAAGCTATAAAATAATAATCTTTGAGTTCTCAGGATCGTTTAAAGTACTTACAATATATATTTTTCGAAGCACAGTTCATTAGATTTTAAATTTGGTTATTATACACCTAAAAAATAAGTTATTTTTATACACATAATGGCATTGAAATAATAGTAAACACCTCCTTATCTCCTATAACGCAGATATACCTAGTCATTTTATTAAAATAAACCCTATAAACATGAATAAACATTTCACATAATATGTTATTGCAATATTTTATGTTAAGTTAAGTTACCTTAACATTTTGTTAACACATACAAATATATTCCATCAATTTATACATGTTTGCTAATAGGCCGGGTTTATTCCAACCGCGCATTTTAGTTCCCTTACTTTTGTGTACACGAGAGCGTTGATGAGGACTTCCGTGTATAGTATTGGTGTACACCCAAGCCTTTATAACCTACACTGTAATAGTCGTATTACTCGTAACACCACATGCAGAACTACAAATTATTAGATAATAGGTTCAACAGTTTTACTTAAGCTAGATCGGTTAGTTAGTAGGTACACAACTTTGTCTATACATACTTATGCTCCTATAATGTCGACTTAGAAACAAGATATATTGCGAAAAACCCACTGCTAATAAAGTGCATCGTCCATAAGGTTATACAGCATCACTTAGTAGAAGTCTAGAAGTGCTAACTTTTTCTAGGTGTAGGCATTGTTTAGTACTTAATGACTAAAACAAGAAGAATTATAAAAGATACGCTATTACAAAAGTGCAAGATACTTCCTAGCAACTGAACTTTGGGTACTTTGGAGTGAATGTTTATTTGCCCGGCGCATTTAGAAATTGCTTTTTTACATAGGTACGACTTTTGCTCGGAGTGAATGCAACACGTACCAAAGTACCCATTTATAAGTTGGTGACTAAAATGTAGTTCCAGTGAGATTATAATAAATTCTAGTCAATGCAGTTTCTGATATAGATCGTCTAATGAAGTTTCCTCATTTTCTTCATCTTTCTTCGTTTTTATAAGTTTTTACTAGTTACCGACTAGATAGATAGATATATACCCGGTCATTTACCGTAACTCGACGCCACTGCGCCTCTTTTACGTGAAGGTGGAAATTATAGTTTGGGTAACACTAATGTTCGTGCCAACCCAATTTCTCAAGGGAATTCAAAGGACCCTTCGGACTCCGGAAAATCTCCGGATAACCACCACACACTGAAACTAAAGTAATAAGTGCCTTGTGTTTAGTTACCGACAAATATTTAGTACTATTTGTTGCTTATAAAGAACGTAATTGTAAAATATATGCCAACCCAATTCCTCAAGGGAATTCAAAGGACCCTTCGGACTCCGGAAAATCTCCGGATAACCACCACAGACTGAAACTAAAGTAATAAGTGCCTTGTGTTTAGTTACCGACAAATATTTAGTACAATTTGTTGCTTATAAAGAACGTAATTGTAAAACATATGCCAACCCAATTCCTCAAGGGAATTCAAAGGACCCTTCGGACTCCGGAAAATCTCCGGATAACCACCACAGACTGAAACTAAAGTAATAAGTGCCTTATGTTTAGTTACCGACAAATATTTATTACAATTTGTTGCTTATAAAGAACGTAATTGTAAAACATATGCCAACCCAATTCCTTAAGGGAATTCAAAGGACCCTTCGGACTCCGGAAAATCTCCGGATAACCACCACAGACTGAAACTAAAGTAATAAGTGCCTTGTGTTTAGTTACCGACAAATATTTAGTACAATTTGTTGCTTATAAAGAACGTAATTGTAAAACATATGCCAACCCAATTCCTCAAGGGAATTCAAAGGACCCTTCGGACTCCGGAAAATCTCCGGATAACCACCACAGACTGAAACTAAAGTAATAAGTGCCTTGTGTTTAGTTACCAACTAATATTTATTACAATTTGTTGCTTATAAAGAACGTCATTGTAAAACATATGCCAACCAAATTCCTCAAGGAAATTCAAAGGACCCTTCGGACTCCGGAAAATTTCCGGGTAACCACCACCCACTGAAACTAAAGTAATAAGTGCCTTGTGTTCAGTTACCGACAAATATTTATTACAATTTGTTTCTTTTAAAGGACGTAATTGTAAAACATCGACCGACTTATTTTATAATTTTGCATTTTTATACAAGTTATTGTAACTGATAATTTGGTACTTATAGTATATATTTTTCATTAAAAGCTTATGACTTGATAGTCATTTAGCTATGTGTGTAGTACCGTAGTCATAAAAGGTATATAGTCCTTACTTCCTCACTTCGACACGACACTTCTCGTAGGACATTATAAAAGTTCAATCAATTTTTTCTTTCGGTACTCTACATTTTCATCTTCTCGAATCATCATCCTATTTTATTATACGCATGCAAAACATAGATTCATAACGTTAAAATAATTATAATTATATGGACAGGTATATAGCGTATCTAGTCTACTAATTCTACCAAACACTAATAGAAATTCGGTAAAATAGTAAAGAAGAGGAGAAATGTTACATTCACTAAAGATTAAAATATTATAAGTAGCAAAGATTGCGTCTAGATTTAATAATAGTTATAGGTACCTAAGCAGATAATTCGATTGCCTTTCCTGCCGTTAGCAGGATATAAGGTTCTCGAAGCTTACCTCTAATTGGATTATACGATTTCCCACCTGTCATGGTTAACATTGCAATACCTATACCTGGCTTAAAAAGACATTTCCACAAAGTAAACCTAACTTCGCTCCCTACTGGCCAATCCCACATTTCATCCGTTTCAATCCAATACAATTTAGCAAGAGTAATCATGTGACACATACCGCATTCCGGTGTCCATCCTAGATCAGATAGATTTTGATCTCCTTGTTCTTGTGTTGACATCATTACAAATTTTTTTCGTAATAAAATTTTTACATTTTACATTTTAAACAACATTAATTTAAATATCTTATCGAGCAGAAGACGTCCATAAAACATAGCTGTTTATTTAATCTAATATTCGTGCTTTTACATAGCGATATCACACCACTAAGTGCAACATGAAACTTTTTTTTAAATGTTTTATTAATGGCATATTTTGCGACATTTTCGTTTGAGTAACATAAACTTACTCAAAGCATATGTATGTAGGTATGTACCTACAAGTATTATAAAAGCAATATGTTATATTAAGATAAACTAATTTTAAATAGAGATGATTGGATGATTAATCTTTAAGTAGCATGATCTGACTTCAACCATCTATTACATACCTACATGTATTATAAAAGCAATGTGCTATATTAAGATAAACTAATTTTAGGAAGAGATGAATGATTATACTCACATTGTGAAAGTTACAAAACCGGCTCGAAATTCGAAACCGTCATACATACGCTCTTTGTAACTTTTGATACAATAAATAAACATGGTCATGTAACTGCTGTGTTCATATGTGCATGGCTTAAAGATATTGCATTAGAGTAGATAGTAAACAACACCCAGACGCAACACCTCGAGGAATCTACTTACTAGTTATTACATACAATACTTTTGTATTTTTATATATACTAGTTACCTAACAGCTCTCTTCAAAACGATTAATTCTAGAGATAATCAATTTTTTTAGAGATTACACCAAACTATTTATACGTCGCAATAAGTGTAACACAACATCGCCAAAGTAACCTGGATTTTCAATAGGTGCCCTGCCCTAGGAAGAAAACATTGCCATATCATTGAAGAAAACATTGGCTTGCTTTGGATTAATGGTTTTTGGCGAGCTTTATTTTATAAGTTTTAAATTTTAAAATGCAGCACTTAGTTAACAAAGTGCTTAACATCAGTGCTTTTGGTGATGTTGCATACCGTGCTTCCTTATTGCGGCGCTTTATTTACTTAACATATATTAGATAAATATCGACCGCTTTTTGTAAGTTTTATCTTTTGCAAGGTATTAGCGTCTTAATTGCAACGTTTTATTTTATACGTTTATATTTATGTAAAATGTAATCATAATTGCTCATATTATGCAAGTTTAAAATTTAGTTAGAAATCTAGTGTCAACCTCCGGCAGCCGACACAAGCAGTTTCGCAAACAGTTGCGGTAGAGCTTAAAAGTTGCAAGCAGTGCACAATACTCAAAACAAATCATTAGATTATTTTATAACATCAACTGACGTTCTCCTTAACGTAAACTTAAACCTAAGGTAAACAATATTTAATGGCATTGGGTCTTTTGCTACATTACTATGTAACTAATGTAGTAGTAACGTTACCCCAGTAGTAAATAGTCACCTTCGAATCACCATCACACGTCATACCATTATCATCCAGTGAATACAAAAGTTCATCAATTACTTGTTTGTTGTCTGCTTGAGTACACTACTACCGGTGACAGTGGTTCAGTACTTAAACAAAATCTCAAATAAAATTGCAAAATGTGACATTCTATATATAATAATTCCGTGTCAGTCACTCGTGTAGAATGGACGTCCATAATTCACGGACGAAAGTGACGTTATGAAGGTGATTGTGCCGAAGGGCCACAATTAATACATGGAAATTAAGGCTCAACATTTGACAAGAAATGCGCCAGATCCGTGGATGCAACATGTGAAACCATTGTTCTCTCAGTCTAGTAGGCTATCTCCAAGGTGTTAACAGTGAGACACCATCAAATATAGTTCTCTCAGTCTAGTAGGCTATCTCCAAGGTGTTAACAGTGAGACACCATCAAATATTGTTCTCTCAGTCTAGTAGGCTATCTCCAAGGTGTTAACAGTGAGGCACCATCAAATATTGTTCTCTCAGTCTAGTAGGCTATCTCCAAGGTGTTAACAGTGAGGCACCATCAAATATTGTTCTCCCAGTCTAGTAGGCTATCTCCAAGGTGTTAACAGTGAGGCACCATCAAATATTGTTCTCCCAGTCTAGTAGGCTATCTCCAAGGTGTTAACAGTGAGGCACCACAAAATATTGTTCTTTCAGTGTACAACAATGTAGCTAAGGCCTTTACAGTAAGTACCATGTGTAGACGGGAAAATTCTACATGGAAGGAAAGTGCCAAAACTCGGTACTGACCTCTGAATACAGCAGCATTTATAAGTGAAATACAATTATTTTATGTTATATACAAGATACAATTTACACGAATTCGGAACGGTCCTTCCTCATCAAAGCTTTGGTAACATACGCCAATGCCTGAGGGTATTGAATTTATTAATGCAATGACAAGATCAATTATTATATGTTATATACGAGATACAATTTACTCGAAAACAGCGAAACGGTCGTTCCTCATCAAAGCTTTGGTAACATACACCAATGCCTGAGGGTATTGAATTTATTAATACAGTGACAAGATCAATTATTATATGTTATATACGAGATACAATTTACTCGAAAACAGCGAAACGGTCGTTCCTCATCAAAGCTTTGGTAACATACACCAATGCCTGAGGGTATTGAAGTTATTAATACAATGACAAGATCAAAAACTATGTCTACATAGAAAGAATACAGGTATTCAAAAAATCGGTAAGACAGATATTTGAAAGAGTATAAATGACATTGCATATATTATTAAAAGTTAGATTGGAGGTAACTGTTGTATATGTTATCGCAATACCCGGTACAACCCATGTGTAAAATGTGTGTGAAAGCATATTGCATAATTAAATTGTAATAAAAATAGCAGAAATTGTAGATTATATTTTTCGCAAACATAATTGTCTCATGTTGAGAAAACTTATCAGAGGGAACAGCAATTTGTGTGTCATGTGGAACAGTGTGGCCCCAATTTAAGTGTCGCAGGAAACAGTGTGACTCACACTATGGAGGGGTCACAGGGAATAGTGTGACTTCATTGTGGCTGTCACAGGGAATAGTGTGACTCCATCGTGGGTGCCACAGGAAATAGTACAATTCCATCGTGGGTGTCACAGGAAACACTGTTATTCCATTGGAGGTATCACGGGGAATAGTGTGACTCCATCGTGAGTACCACAGGAAACAATGTGACTCCATCGTGGATATCGCAGGGAAGGAATAGTGTGACTCCGTCGTGGGTGCCACAGCAAACAATGTGACTCCATTGTGGGTGTCAGAGGGAATAGTGCAATTCCATCGTAGGTGTCACAGGAAACACTGTGATTCCATTGGAGGTGTCACGGGGAATAGTGTGACTCCATCGTGAGTACCACAGGAAACAATGTGACTCCATCGTGGATATCGCAGGGAAGGAATAGTGTGACTCCGTCGTGGGTGCCACAGCAAACAATGTGACTCCATTGTGGGTGTCAGAGGGAATAATGTGACTCCATCGTGGGTGCCACAGGAAATAGTGCAATTCCATCGTGGGTGTCACAGGAAACACTGTGATTCCATTGGAGGTGTCACAGGGAATAGTGTGACTCCATCGTGAGTACCACAGGAAACAATGTGACTCCATCGTGGATATCGCAGGGAAGGAATAGTGTGACTTCGTCGTGGGTGCCACAGCAAACAATGTGATTCCATTGTGGGTGTCAGAGGGAAAAGTGTGACTCCATCGTGGGTGCCACAGGAAATAGTGTGGCTCCATCGTGGGTGCCACAAGAAACGGTACAACTCATTATGAGTGTCACAGGAAACAATGTGACTCCATCGTGGGTATCACGGAATAGTGTGAACCCAATTTGGGTGTCACAGGGAATAGTGTGACTCCATTGTGGGTGTCACTGGGAATAGTGTGACTCCATCGTGGGTGCCACAGGATAATAGTGTGGCTCCATCGTGGGTGCCACAAGAAACGGTACAACTCATTATGGGTGTCACAGGAAACAATGTAACTCCACCGTGGGTATCACGGAATAGTGTGATCCCTGTGACACCCAATTTGAACAGGGTAATCCTAATTTTGAGTGTTACGGGGTATAAATATTGTAGTGTAGATAACCGTGACAACACTTCCATGAAACATGGCAATGGGCTGAACAGCATTTCATATCAAAAACATTCATAGAGCAGCAAACTTTAATTTAAAAGCAAATAGTAAAACATATGAAGGGAAATATTATTGAACCGCCATACTGGTTCAAATCACGAATTTTTTAGCTTATTGCTTAGGGCATCATGCTCCCAATAGTGTTATTTTTCTTAATTTTGCTCTCCTAGACGCTCAGCGCCTTATGGTATGTCTACCGTCTTCTACTTGTTCCACGTAAATATAAATCGTCAAGAAGACTTGGATGCGTCTCCATCTTTAAAAAAAATACTAGGAAATCGCATAACTTTTTTACTCTTAGAAAGGAGTTCAAAATTAAAAAAGTGTTTATAACCTACCAAAAAAGTTAATTCACCTTAATACACCGCCATAGCACTGACCTCTCCTAATTTTAAAAATCTAAGGATAAAGTTTGCAAACGAGGTGTATTAGACCACATGTGTTTTAAAATCATTATGTCGTAAGATGACAGGTCGTTCTATGGCTCGGGTGAGGTCTTACAAATTATGATTAATATTACAATAAAGGCGCTCGCACCTAACATGTGAAATATGAACTAGGAAGTTAAGTATGATTAACAAACAATATAATGGATTCTTCGAGAGTTCATGTGCTGACAACGCATTGTTATATTATTCACATAAGTATCGTTTCTTGAACATACATTCAAAATACATTAAACATAGCAATGGGCTCAATTGCATTGCATGTTTAATTGGTTAGTATTGTTTTTAACATTTTCCCTCCTCTTTCTCCGCCTTTTAACAAAGCTCTTTTGTGTGTTTTTCGTTTTTAGAATGTAATTAATTGTTCTTAACATTTCAACTACTTACAACATTTTGTTTAGCTCTTTCATTATTTGTAAATGCTCACTCACTGTGGCGTCCACTTGTTTAAACAATTCAATTTTACATGTTTCTTGCGCTGTATCTAAGTACCTAAATATTAGACATAAAACATCTTGCTCATTAAACATAACAATAGGCTCAATTCATTGCATGTTTAATTGGTAGTTTTTTTTTTGTATATTGTTTTTTTTTCATATAACATTTCTACCACTACCATTACATTTCGCTCTTTCAAAATTTATAAAGTTCTCACTATCTTTATGGGTGAATTCCATAGACATGTCAATCTTTTGCAAGCTCCTTGCACTGCTGTAATGCCGGACTTGGCTACAAATATGTTGCTCGTGTTTAATTCTGTCCTTAGGGAGATTCCCCGTATAGTCACCACCATATACCTTCGTGGGAAGTTTGTGTACCTCTTTGATACACAAATAATCATGGATAACATACACATCACATTGCCCATATAGGTGCGAAGTTTGTGTTGTGTACCGCTTTGATACACAAATAATCATATAATCATGGATCACATATTACATCGCCTGTATGGCATAAAGTCTCAATCAAATAGTTGACAATATTTTGTTCTTTTATTGCTCCTATCTTAAACGCATCACATTAAATAATTACGTTATATCAAATTCCTCTTGTCTCAAATTCGTCTCAAAGATTCATTTTATTTTAATAAGGTACTTGACCGTAAGGGACACTAGTCCGCACTATCACTAGAAGCATAATACTAAGACTCCGTTTCTTATACATACAATAGGTACTTGAATGCATGCAACTGATAATACAATAACTAGTCACTAGGAGACTGGAATAGTTGTAGTAATAACAATAGTCTGTACTATCAATAGAGGCATTACACTAAGACTCAATAACTTGTAACTGATGATACATTCTAGTCACTAGCAGCTTGATTAGTTGTAACTGATGATACATTAACTAGTCACTAACAGCTTGATTAGTTGTAACTGATGATACATTAACTAGTCACTAGGAGCTCAATAACTTGTAACTGATGATACATTCTAGTCACTTGATTAGTTTTAACTGATGATACACTAACTAAGTCGCTAACAGCTTGAATAGTTGTAACTGATGATACATTAACTAGTCACTAGGAGCTCAATAACTTGTAACTGATGATACATTCTAGTCACTAGCAGCTTGATTAGTTGTAACTGATGATACAATAACTAGTCACTAACAGCTTGAATAGTTGTAACTGATGATACATTAACTAGTCACTAGGAGCTCAATAACTTGTAACTGATGATACATTCTAGTCACTAGCAGCTTGATTAGTTGTAACTGATGATACATTAACTAGTCACTAACAGCTTGATTAGTTGTAACTGATGATACATTAACTAGTCATTAGGAGGCTGATTAGTTGTTGTAATAACAATAGTCCGCACTATCACTAGAGGCGTAATACTAAGGCTCCGGTTCTCGTATGTAACCGATGATACAATAGTCACTAGGAGGCTGATTAGCGGTTGGAGTAATAAGTGCCGTAGGTTACGTATAACCAATGTTGAAAACCGCCTCCCATTGTGAATAACAAAGCAGCAACTTAAAATATAGGCGAAGATTGAATACGGATGAAATGAGCACAATCCCGCTCCGGAAATCTTTCCATATCCGACCCCTAAACAATTTTAGGAAATGTCTTTTTAAACCTAAAACCGCCTTATCTCTAAACCTATCCTAATATTAGACGATGTGGAGATACCTTTTCATGTCATTTTTAATTTTAAGAACTTAATTATTAATATAAACCGTCATCTTCTCGCCATCAGATAGAATAATTTAATCATTAATCAAGGTAGTCCTTAAAAACATTTGTATTAAAGTCGCACAACAAAGTCCAATTACCTACAGCTTAGAGACTACGGTGCCCTCATAAAGATATTTATAAACCGTCTGAATTTATAAAGATCTTTCATGAATTCGTTGTTATTTATGCAGTGCAGAGTGCTCTAACATGTCAAATATTTTAGATGTACCACTACCGTACAACAGTTGGATCAAAATTTAATATATTTTAGAAACACCAACGTTAGGTCCTAAGACTCGTGATTTAAGAAGGAGTGGATGTGATTTATCCTTAAGTTAATTATTACGTGCTCAAAATGTTAAATTTCGACGTAATACCCAGGCATAATCCTACATTCCAGTAAACCAGACGTTTGCGTGCTACCGAAAAATCTGCAGACACATTCATGAAAGCACATAACTAGAATTTAAAGGTGTAGATTGGCTCGATTTCAGATCACGCGTTATGTAAAAACACAAATGTGTTTTAAGATTTTCGATGTGTCGTCTGAAGATGGTGCCTTTACATGGAATTTAGGAAAACGACGGTTATTATTAAACATGAACGGTAATTTTGATGGCTAATATATCCTTAGTAAAAATAGTTTCAATTTGTAAATTTGTAAGCATTTTCGTAGCATTGTCGTAGAATGCTTTATTAATCAACTGGGATTTGAGGTACATGTACCCAGCGAGCCGTTACGAAAATGCATGCCAAACTTCCAAGGTACGCAGATGTCATGATCGAGGTATTAGTGTCATGCTTGTCGTACATTTACAGGACATATGAGCCAGCTATATGATTAGTTACATTTCGAGGCACTTAACCGTACGTGATACAGACTAATTTAGTTTAATTATAGAGCAATCACCACGCATGATCGCTGGAGTTCACTGGACCAAGGACCACTAACACCTTATTAGATTATTACAGATGGTAAGCAATACTTTATGTTAAGGAGGTACTTTACTTTACTACAAAAATTTGGAAATTACCCCTACTCCAACAATTATTTAGTAAGATTACGACGCACTTAACTCAAGAAACAATGAGGCATGGACTTTTAGAATCCATGCCTTTATTATTTGATCCGCGTATCGACGAAAGCTTAAGAAATAACTTAGTACTTAGCTTAGTGTTACATGTGTTAGATAACCTAGCAATCTCTATTATAGGTTACTAATATTATAGATGATAAACGCTAATTACGTTATTACTAAAATTAGGAAAATAAATCATACGAGTAGCTAGATGCGGTAGAGTAGAGATAGATTGTGATCAACCCAACTGCGTCCTCGGACAGAGCTAGGTAGTATTTAGAAGCACTAATAAGGCATGGGCTTTCAGTATCCAAACCTACTTTCTTTGTTCCGCGAATTAAGGAATGGACAACACATTTATACTTTTATAGGTACTTACGGTTAGTCGGCTTAGCTTATAATAACTATAACTAAGTAGGTTTACTCAACAGCCCGTAGCAACAGACATTATTACTTAAGTTAGAGTAAGTATAATAATAGCGATTATTACAAATTTAAAAATAATAAAGGTGCTCGATTATACCTACTCGTACGTTAATGCGGATGTAAGCAATATTAAATTAAGAATTAGGTTATTCTTATGGGTGTTAACTTAGCATAAGCATTGCGGTAATATGACTATATTACCCGATATGCGTATTACAAATTCGTTATTTAGTTCAGGTTAAAAGTGATAGGTCTCAAAATCTTGCACAAATCATTTACACAAACGCAGTAAACAGTGGCGTATAAGAACATCATAAGTGTAAGATAATGAAACTCACTTTCACGTTAAAAGTTCTTAGGTCTTTCGAATACATTCGGTTAATATAGCATATCGGTTAATAAAGAACAGGCATAATGCATTGCGGCTGAGGCACTCGTTGATACGTATTTAAACGTCGAGATAAACCTATTATTTATGATATATCTGTCCAAGCATATTACAATATTACATACTATCTATACAAAAGGGCCCTAGGTGTATTCAAGATATAGGTACAAAGTTTCAGAAAGCTGGTGTACCTAATATGAAGCAATAAATTCGAAAAATATTATAAAACCATGTAAATACTACGTAAGCTACGATTCAGGCTTTATTAATCACACCAAGCAGGCCAGTAAAGCCACACCAAAAAATAAGTGACAAGGCTTGCGTAATCAAGTAACTATCGCTAGTCAACCTAATTGTCTCCATTAATATGTTATGTACAACACAAATTAAATTAAATTACAATAAGATAACCCACAGTTTTTTGGCTTAGCCGTAATATAGGGTGTTATAATTTCTTTCTCTTACAAATAGGCATGTCGTTACGAAGGACCAGTAACACATATATCAACTTACTATACTTAGGCGGAAATGACAAATGAAAGATTACTATACTAATAAATGTAACTTTAGCCAATCGTTGCTTCTTTTTTGAGTACGTTTGCAGCGTACCTAACCTAAAATAATAAAACTAAAAGAATTTATAGTTTCGCAAAATAGTAGACAACTTAATTTCGTATCGATTAACGATCTCCTCAAACCGAACGAACCTTTGCAAAACTTGGACCTTTAACTTCATTAATTAATATGTTAGACTGTTATGGGATATAGGTAGTATGTGAATTGGTAAACGACACAACTAAATAGATATTTTGACGTTGACGTTGAATATTCCAATTCAATTCACAATATTTTATATGTTAGTGAAATTACTTAGATATGTAAAATAATGAAATATAATGAGAGGCTATGCTTCGAAAACATGGACGTCATTTGGAAAAAGATCTACTCCTACTGCCAACGTACATAATGTGTACGTTCATTTTGATGAGTCTTGAATCACTTTAATTTCATTTTTACAGAAGGTATTGACTTCTGCGGGTGTAACGCGAACTAGATTCTACTTGGCATCAGGTTTTTGTGAATGGAAAGTAGAACCATGTACGAATTAATCTGAAGCGGCTCAATTTCAATGTGGTCATGCCGCAGAAACATGTATCATCTATAGAAAACGACTAAAAATGTAATTCAAGTACTTTCATAATTTTGTGACACCTAAATTATTAATTACATAAGAACTTTAGAGACACTGCCCGAGTCATAAAATTTTCAAGTATGCGAATAACTTCATTTGCAGCTTCTAAAAATATTTTAGCTTCTGCGGTTAGAAACGATCCAGATTCTACTAGGCTGGTAAGTAGAATATGCACCGTACTGTGATGGAGGTGGCTGGAATATACGCGGCAGAAGAAAAAATGTTTTAAGAGCTAAAAATGTAAGCGTTCGTGTGCTGTAATTTTTCTTTAATTCTTTAGCAATTTTATGACAGTTCCCGTATTTATTTTGTGATTAGGTACGTTTTCAGCTTCTTAAAATATTTAGTTTCTACGGGTAGAATCCGATCCGACCGATACTCTACTCAGCAAGTGGTAGTTAACTACCAATCTGGACCGAATTCGGATGTTTGACGTATTAGTAAAATCATGCCGCAGAAAAGAAAACTTTTAATTATTGTAAAAAGCTGAAACCGCCTCTTAGGTAGCAGCTGTGTGACGCTGGGCGGGACGTACACTATTAATATTTTCAGCTTCACATATATTCAGTTTTAATTTCTACGAGTGAAACTCGCTCTAGATTCTGCAGCTGTGATAATTTTGTAAAAGATGTTATTTAGAATCCGGACCGAATTTAGATGTAGTGTCGAAGTG
This sequence comes from Blastobasis lacticolella, assembly GCA_905147135.1. Classification (NCBI taxonomy): domain Eukaryota; kingdom Metazoa; phylum Arthropoda; class Insecta; order Lepidoptera; family Blastobasidae; genus Blastobasis; species Blastobasis lacticolella. The sequence continues at coordinate 4,157,433 of LR990042.1, read as the reverse complement.
TAAAATCATGCCGCAGAAACGAAAACTCCATGAAAAACTGAAAATATTAATTATAAATCATAAAATTCCTAAGCTGTGACTCGGGCGTTCAAAGTTTTAAAGATTACCAGCTTTCAACAGAATGCTTTAATTTCTGCGGGTGGAACGCGATCTGGATCCTACTCATTGTAAAGTACGAGTGGGGTCGGGACCGAATTCAAAAGGTAAATGGCTCAAAAACATGCCGCAGAAAGAAAAACGATTCGTAAAGCTGATAATCTAGATTTTTTAAGCAAATTTATGATATTGAAAACCATAATGTCCGAAATTCAAGCACGTCGCCATTAGATCGCATAATTTAAAGGAAATGAAACAACTAATTAAATAGATACACTAACAAATAAGAAACTTCTTCGAATCTAGGAAAAGATTTCAACATTACTTCATTACTTAAAATAACAATGTACATGGAGTAAAATTTAATGATCGCAATATACTTTCCTTATTTTATAATTAATAACACGATTGAACGGGAACATAGATTCGTAATGTAGGTAATTAAGAGTTAAGACAGGCTAGCTTAAAGTAACCTAAGGGCTGTTGTAAAGTAACTAAAGATTAAATTACGACATTTACCTAATACTAAAAATTTGCTTTTCGGTTTTGTGATTCGTGTCTGCTCAACCCCAGTGTTTCAATTATTCGTTGATCTCGTTTGGCTCCAACGAAATAAAGTAGATAGTAGGTATATCTGGAAAGTCAAATGCGACGTGCAATTTTTAAGGGGACAAATTATAAAATGGCGGTTTTATTTAAAAATAAATTTAACATTTATTTAACGATTGTACTTATTTTATTTTAATTTATAAAATAAAATAATAGTTGAATCCAGAGTAGTTAATAAAATTAATGAGGTCAAGTAAATTAAGTAAGCATGGGTTTTAATTATGTCAGCTTGGGCACATTTTCAAAAACATCCGGATTATTATCATTAAAATTACATTACTATTTTATTTTTAAAGATACCTATCATGCAATAGTGACGTATTTAGGATAGTCTCCTATTTTGGCAAAAATTGAATGTCTGAGTATCAGTTAAAAAACTCTATAAAATAATACCAATCACTAGTATTTCTCTGTTATTATTACATATTCAATTTCTTTTCTATTTTATAATAATACAGCTTCAAAATTTTATTTTTAATTTAGCAATTCCATTCCAAATCAAAAATGGAAATTAATTTATTTAGTTAGAGACAAAATATTTACAATAAGATTATTGTAAATAGTAATTTATTTATTTTATAATAATGATCTACCTTGATTCTCGACGTCTCATCCCTTGCGATTAACTGCACGTCTACAAGTTTGGCGATAGCTGGAAATTTGGTCAGACGACGCGACGTTCTTTTAAATTTTCCCTCAAAGCTTTCACTATGTAATCTTAAAACATAGGTAGGTGTATGTGCTCTCGATATCAAGGAAAATGCTCGGACCAACTCGATCGATAAATGCCTGCCTGTCAGCCATGATGATAGCGTGAGGTTTGTTTTCTGTAGAATAAATTGTCACAAATACATTAATAAAACCATTAAATAACCATTACCAGCTTTAAAATATATGTAACGCTTATCTAAATAACAAGTCACACAAACAACTTAAGTACCTAACAAACGCGACCACTCTGTCGGTCCCTATCACCATATTATTCTATAAATATGTCACGTATGCACGTATCATACCTAGTAGCTCTACAAATAAACCGGTTTGATTTTTTGAACGTAGTTTCATTAGTCTGGTTAGTAACCTTGGTACGGACGTCAGAATGTTGCATGCTTTGTTTAATGTCAATTATGCCATTATTACAAAAACAAAATTAAAAAGTGACGCTTAAACAAAAGTGTCCTTTTTCTTTCGAGCAAATATGGCTACACATGTACCTAAATAGTACGAACCTATTAAGTTACACCGATGTGATGATTACAAAATGGCCGTTCGACCTCCTAATATGTTGCCGAAAATTGGGCGCAACCAAAATGTCGGCTCGAGCCTGCGCATTATACACTGCAGTGGAGGCCTTGACAACTGTTTCTGGAAGTCTCTAGACGCCCAATTCTTTTCGCTTCGATTGCATAATTAGAATATATTTCTTATAAGTCTGTTATTATTTTGTTCCTAGTGTATTAGTATTTTATGTACTAGTAGAACTAAATTAAAAACACAAATTTCTATAGGTATATAAGAGTATCTCTCACTTAAGCTTTGAATACTTGTCTGTCTAGCTAGTCTCTTTGTTGTTTAACATCACATAAACAAAGAACACATGCTTTTAGTAACCAAAACAAACAAACACTACCAAGGTCGAGTCTAAACAACTACGCCATATTGAGTTATTATTACAAACAATACTGTTAATGTAACTTCAATTAAGTACTTATACATATTTAACCAAATGGACTAAAATATAAATTGTATCAATGTTACGTACCTGACATTGCTCCGGAATATCTCGTCTCTGCTCTTTGTTTTGGCTTCTTTAGGAAATGCTTCAACCTGGCGATGAGTCCGCCATCTTAGGTGTTAATGTTGTTGTTGGAATGGAACTTTCCACCTTCTTAATTGTACACTTTTCCAGTAAATACATTGTTACAACTATTATTAACTGCCTTATGACCGATGAAGTTATTCTACTACTAATATTAATTCATGGTGGGTGAATTTAATTCTAAACCACACCACTACTCTACCTAAACTCTAACAGAAAAGGTATCTCAACAAAATGCCGAGAACAACGGTCGGACTCCCCTTTATACCCTCGGTCGGGCGCGTCCCCGATAATCACAAACGGTAAAATTATTATTCGACAGAGTTAGAATGTTCTAGTATTTTGTTCTGAACAATGACGCACCGGCATTTTTAAGTCGGCATCATAATACCTTCTGGAAAGTTCCACAGGGTTCGAAAGAGAAGTCGCACCAAGATAAATAGAGACAGAAAGCTTTGATTCTAGAATGTTCCATAAATCTATAGGTCAGGACCGAATTTTAGAACAAGATGCATGCAATATGTCTAATCAATATCTGACTATTAGTATATTATAATATTAATAGCTAATGGAAGAGATTTATTTTTAGTAATAAGTAGAGTCTGTTGTGTCGTTTTATATATTTCTTATATTACTATATGTTTTATTTCGTCGGCTTCTTTCCTATAATATAGGTACATGTATTATACAATACATGTAAGAGTGATTCCATCGACACGTCCAAATCGGAGCGATTTCGTGGAATTTTTAAAAGTTACTGGTTTTGCGTAATTTATCACTTAAATTATTCCTATACCTTCTAGCTACAGTTATTGTGAAAGGCGTTTATAAAATTGCTTTTCTTTTCAAGAAAATCGATGGAGTGTAATGAGGCCGCAGAAGATTATGAAATATGGTGAGAGGCTGGAGGTCATGGCCAGACATTTGTTCCTTACGTAGTTTGCCGGTCTGCGCAAGACGTGGCCATACCATCAAAGGTGGCACTCTTGCACTTTATCTGCAATGTCACGGACGCCGTGGCTGCCACGAAAGTGGACGTCTTGGCAATCTTTGCGTGAAACTTCACACATCCACCGCAGCATCTCCATTTCCGTGACGTTCAGCTCCTACTTCACGGCTCGCTGCCTTATGGGAGAGCAGGTCTAATTGTCCCATCATCTTTGTCGGCATATTGGGGTCACAAGACTCACAAGTTATGACACCTGTCACCCGTCATTTGGCCCAAGCCGCGAATATTCGAAATTTGAGGTCGCTGTCGATGTCCCCGGTTGAATCAATGAATGAATGAAAGATATTTATTGAAGATTGCGCTAAGTACCGATGCCAGCTCGCTACTCTTACTTAGAAAATCAATGGAATTTAGTGAGCACCTTCGCACGCGTCCGTCCGTGAAGAAATATTTCGATAGACTTAGAGACACGGGAGGCGTAGGCATTGGAAATATACCAATAGGATTGCGCACTTAAAAATAATTTCGATTACAATTAGAATGCAAGGAAATGAAGTTTTTCGTTTGACAAAAATTCAATGCCGATTCTTTCTATGTTCCGCAATCATCTAAAATACTAGACATTACACAGTATTAATGGTTATTAAATAACTTAGTAGCTACGAACAAAAAACCATTACTTTTACATAAGGAAAGGGAAATAATGATCAGAGAACATTCTGAACGGCCATCTGAATGGCGAGGGGAATGAAATTTTAGCATGCTTTTAGTCAATTTATTTGTCTTGATTATATCTAGACCTAATATGACATAGCCCTTCGAGCTTAAGATAAATGTCAACTTTTCCAATTAAAACATTTCGAGTGACTGTAATATTCATGTCGACTTTTGCCCTGTAAAGGTGATTTGGACGAGTCGGTGGAATCACTCATAAATATCCCGGAAAAAGTTCTGCAACAAATGGTGAAAACCGCATCAAAATTCGTTTCGTTGTTTAGGAGGAGTTACAATTGCGGAAATCTAGACAGACAGACAAGACGGTGAGAAAAAGGAGTATTGCTGTAAGCTTGACGTGTGTATATGTGGTGGTGTGTGTCTGTCTGTGCCATCGTAACTTTCTAACGGATGGACTGATTTTGATGTGATTTTCTTTATTTGAAGGTCACAGTTTGAATGTAATTCTCAACCTCGAAGTTCAAAATAGCGATGTACTGTGTTCATAAAGTATACATTGCTATTTCCTATCTAGTAAATATGTATACTTGGGCGTTATCTGAAAAAAAATATGAATTAGGTATATTATATACTTAACGTTTTTTCAAACTCGACTCTACCTACAACTTGACTATGGATACGAATCTGCGCGACAGTGATAGCAATAGAAAGAACAGAGATGCACGACGCGTTGGCTGGAATATCCGGAACATTCGAAGCCATAATGATACCACATACAATTAATGTATTTTACCTAAATCGATTTTGTACTATCGGGTAAGATAGAGTAAAATATTATAGTAAAGATAGAGTTCAAGTGGATCTATCGTCGTCAAATTTAAAATTTCTAGCGCCGACATTGAGCCAATACCTAATAGAGAAAAAATAATTTTGATAAATACTCTTTAACTTAAAAAAAACTTGGAACACCTGGCCAAAACTCATTTAAAACTGGTTTGTCTAAACTTCACATGAGTGTTAAGAAGAAAAATTACTTGACATGGGTTTGACTGCTAACAGACTTGAGAATCCAAATTTTTTTTTATTTCTATGGCCATATTAATTCCACAGGAATGGGAATGCCAACCCAAAACATATTAAATCCTTTTTCCCTTACAAACATTTTCGGTGCCATGGGTACCTTCAATTTCTTTATAAAATTTAGTTTTTTTAGATGTCAATTAGCCCTTTGTACTATCTACCATATTTTTTATATCTGTATTTGTGTTCTCTGGTGTGCAATAAAGAGTTTTGTATTGTATTGTATTGTATTGTATTAGGTAGTATTAAAAATAAAACATGAATATAAATTGATAATAGTATATTTATTTATTTTATTTTATAAGGTACCTACACCAACAGCATATATATATTTACAATATGCTCAGTAACATATAAATAAATATATATGAACAAATGTAATAGTATTTGAAGTAAAACAAAAAATCTGTACAAAGGAATGTAGCGTTCCTATCTGCCTTCTGTCTAATTCGGAATTGCAAACATTAATATCAACGTAATATAAATATGTACTAAAAAATGTTTGCTCTCTATTCATTCAGATAAAACCTGTTAAAGTTACAACTTACCTATTCCATTTAAATTTGTAATAACTTACGAATTTCTAAGTTGCGTTACTAATAAAATATCATTAATAATACTTTACAGCAATAATAAGTCAATTCTAAAACAATTAATGTTTCAATAATTAAATATAAAGTCATTTCTACGTATCTTTAAACTTATACATGATGTAGGCTGTAAAAAAAACTGACCTAATTACGAATTATGACCTATTATTTATGTATCAACATTAGACATTTACAATGATTTACAGAAGATCTATCAATTTGTATTTTACCAAAATTTCGGTTATTTTTCTACGTATGCAACACCGAAGGTCGTGTGTTTTCATCCTGACGCATAGCTCTATCTTTGTCGTTGATATCCATTACCTTTATTGGTAAACAGATTCTCTTTTGCTAGAACGTTCCGCCCCAGAAAGTTTCTGATTGGTCGGCTCGTGACGTTTTGAGAATTTTCTGTGTTCTGATTCGCTGTGGCTCGGGGAGTATATAAGGCGGCCGTGAGCGCGGCAAGGCATTCAGTATTTGAATACGCAAACAAGTGAAAAGAAGTGCAGAAGTGAAGCGGTGTTTACACGAACTTTCCCAAGTGAACTCTCAAGTGAAACATCAAGTGAACAAGTGAAATTAATAAATATTGTTATTGAAGAAGATTATATTAGAAGATACTCAAGATGCCAGCTATTGGAATTGATCTTGGAACAACCTACTCATGCGTTGGAGTTTGGCAACACGGCAATGTAGAGATCATCGCAAACGACCAAGGCAACCGAACTACTCCATCATACGTCGCATTTACGGATACAGAGCGTCTGATTGGTGATGCTGCCAAGAATCAAGTCGCTCTCAATCCCAATAATACAGTATTCGACGCAAAACGACTCATCGGCCGCAAATTCGATGACCCCAAAATTCAAGATGACATGAAACACTGGCCTTTTAAAGTTATCAATGACTGCAGTAAGCCCAAAATCCAAATTGAATTCAAAGGGGAGACGAAGAGATTCGCACCCGAAGAAATCAGCAGCATGGTGTTAACGAAAATGAAGGAAACCGCCGAAGCCTATCTCGGAACAACAGTACGTGATGCAGTCGTGACAGTACCAGCTTATTTCAACGATTCGCAACGCCAGGCTACCAAGGATGCTGGAGCGATTGCCGGATTGAACGTTCTACGCATTATTAATGAGCCAACAGCTGCCGCCCTCGCTTACGGTCTGGACAAGAATCTGAAGGGCGAACGAAATGTCTTAATATTTGATCTCGGCGGTGGCACTTTCGACGTTTCGATCCTAACAATTGACGAAGGCTCCTTATTTGAAGTAAAAGCAACTGCTGGTGACACACATCTGGGTGGCGAAGACTTCGACAATAGACTTGTCAACTATCTCGCAGAGGAGTTTAAACGCAAGTACAAAAAGGATTTACAAAGTAACGCCCGCGCTTTACGGCGCCTACGCACCGCGGCGGAGCGGGCAAAACGTACACTGTCATCAAGTACCGAAGCTTCGATAGAAATCGACGCACTTTATGAAGGTATTGATTACTACACACGCGTATCACGTGCTCGTTTCGAAGAATTGAATGCTGATCTCTTCCGTGGCACCCTTGAACCAGTAGAAAAGGCACTCAAGGACGCCAAATTAGACAAGAGCTCTATCCATGATGTAGTGCTTGTAGGCGGCTCTACTCGCATCCCGAAGATCCAAAATATGCTGCAAAACTTCTTCTGCGGCAAACAACTGAACCTCTCTATCAACCCGGATGAGGCGGTAGCTTATGGTGCCGCCGTACAAGCAGCTATCCTGAGTGGCGAACAACACAGCAAGATCCAGGACGTTCTCCTGGTGGACGTCGCACCGTTGTCGTTGGGCATAGAAACAGCTGGTGGCGTTATGACGAAAATCGTCGAACGCAACGCGAAAATTCCTTGCAAGCAGGCGCAAACATTCACCACATACGCGGACAACCAGCCAGCTGTCACCATCCAAGTTTACGAGGGAGAGCGCGCCATGACCAAGGACAACAACTTGCTCGGACGCTTCGACTTGACTGGAATCCCTCCGGCGCCGCGAGGAGTGCCCAAAATCGATGTCACATTCGACCTCGACGCCAACGGCATTCTGAACGTCACGGCTAAGGAGAACAGCACCGGTCACAGCAAGAACATTGTGATCAAAAACGACAGGGGCCGTCTGTCGCAAGCCGAGATCGACCGTATGCTTGCAGAGGCGGAGCGTTACAAGGAAGAAGACGACCGTCAGCGCGAGAGAGTTAGTGTACGCAATCAACTGGAATCATACATATTCAGCGTGAAGCAAGCCCTCGATGACGCTGGCGATAAGCTGAGCGAGCAGGACAAGGATACGGCTCGGCGGGAGTGCGACGAGGCGCTCAAATGGCTGGACAACAACAATTTAGCCGAGAAAGACGAGTACGAGCATAAACTAAAGAGTTTACAACAAGTTTGCTCACCAATCATGAGCAAGATGCACGGCGCAGGAGCTGGTGCCGGCCAGCAACAATCTCAAAGTAGAAGTTCAGGACCCACCGTAGAAGAAGTAGATTAAATATTCAATTTAGAACTATTAGGTATTTAAAAAACAAGACTGTACATATAGGCTGTTAAGTGATATTAAGATTAAGTTAACTTATCATCTTCTTGGCCTTTGTAATATTTTTATTTCCTCTGTGAAGAATTTTAGTGTAAATAAATAATGCCAGTATTACAGAATAATTTATCATCTTCTTGGCCTTTGTAATATTTTATTTCCTCTGTGAAGAATTTTAGTGTAAATAAATAATGTCAGTATTACAGAATAATTTATCATCTTCTTGGTCTTTGTAATAATGTCCTCTTTAATTAGTGTAAATAAATAATGCACATAAATTATATTTTTACTGTTTTTTTTTTACCATACTTACCTATTCTTTAAACCTAGCCACATGCTCACTCAAAAGCAACATAAGTCAAGAAAAGTAAACTCTTGGACATATGCACATGAAACACGAAGGGTACCTAATTTATTTCTCCTCTTAGTTCAATATTCCAGGCCTACATTAACACAAAATTATAGGCTAGTCATGCACAATAAATGAATAATTAAATGGAGTTTAAGAGAAATTATCAGAGTAGGTAGGAGACTTATAAGGGTAGACAGTTGATAGATGCACACAATGCATGTATAATAACTGTTCAGCCAGTCTCAGGGCCTCCAACAGAAGACCACCATCAACCTCGCTTTGTGAATGGCAAACATGAATAACTTTCAAATAGTATTACAAATCTACGTACAAACTTTTTCCTATATCATTAAAAAAATACCAATTCATTCATAACACAAAACAATAAAAGTGTGGACTGTAGGTACTTACCTTAACCTCTGAAGATTCTTGAAGATATAGGTAAGTATATACAGAGAAAAGATAACTACTAAATTATTTATGTGATAAATAAATAAATAGTGAAAACTGAAGAAGTACTTTGTGGTGAAGAAATATTCGACAGAATATGATAATAGTTGGACATATAACTTGCCAAAGGCACCAAGGCTAAGGTGGTGTAGGTACAGATGCATCGAGAAAAAAATACTGTGATTCAGCAGACGCCGATGCAAGCTTATCTTAAGTAAATTATTATCATGCTGAATAATTCGCCAGATATTAATTCTTATTTTGTAAAAGACAAAGCAATAGGCAATGCAATAAATTAATCTATTGTAAACTTTTACTTACCGCAAACTTTTAGTTCACAAACTTCAGCATGTATAATAAGTATGTATTTAAAAGTATTTAAGTAGTTTATCAGTTATCTAGCACCCATAGTACAAGCTTTGCTTAGTTTGGGGCTAGATGGCGCTGTGTGAATTTGTCCACGAATATTTATTATTTATTTATTTCAGCAAACACAGTTCAAGTTGAAAATTGTTTGTTTCGCGCTGCTAGAAACTTTTTCTACAGAAATTATATAGCTACACTTACAGAACACTATTAACTAATAACATAACACAACAAATAAACACCAATATCACAAATTTACAAAAAAATATAATCAAAATTTTTTTCTACCCGCCCGACCGCCAATCCCGCCGCCCCAGTTTCTTTTTCTTTATTTAAATTCGCCAGCGTAGGTAGGACCAAACTTCATTATACCATTCGAAGAGGTAAACAATATTGAAAATAAAATGAAATAGGAGAACAGTGTACTTAGTAGTACTATATTAGTACTAACAAACTAAACCAACGTAAATAAATCCCACATAAAAATTATTGAAATAGGCCTTTGAGACCTACCCAAACCCACAAGCCTAGATTTATTCCAGAGCCATATAATAAAAAAAAAAGTTAGGTTGTCTTCTCCGTTGTCTCGCTCGTCATTCATTCTGGGATGCTAGCCAAAAATAGAAGTTACAAATACCGTACAAATTTATTCTGCAATGTGTAGCATTTCTTAATAATTTTGTTTCATAAAAAATAGAAATTAGACGTAATGTAGATTTATCTCTCATTTATCCAATTTACAAATTCAGTGCGAATCCTGGCACACTGCCTGCCTGACTGGCTAATGCAGGAGGGCAGCGGTACGAAAGCAATATTTTTTTAAGCATTTAGCAAACTCTTAGTAGCATTTAGAGCATGCTAATTTCAATTTCTATAGAAAAAACAAAGTGTGCTAGTTTTTAGCATGTTAATAAGCATGCCGAAGCTTAAAATGTGTAACACTAGATTAAATCGCGTGTTGTCGCGATCAAAATTTTTCATCCTAGCTCAATTGGTATACCGCGATCTTTCGTAACTTGAACTTCAAAAATACTCATTTGACGCAACATTTTTATGTTCTTTAATTTGTTAGAAAGTAACTTTTCGTTACGATGCACTATAGTACAACCGTTTAAAAGTGAATATCAAGAGATGCCGCGCTTTTGCTTATGACGGCAGTAAGGTAGCACTTTAGCAAATAATAACTAGCGTTTAAATGACTTTTAATTTGTTATGAGGCAATTTACTTTCAATGACAGTCACACATATAGTTGGCCATACATCGATAACAATACCCCCAATCTAAAGTATAATAAAGTTTGGGTTGTTAGAGCGTGCCATAGTCTTGAGTACGTCACATTCCGATAAATAAGGAACGATTTCGTCGAAATCAGTATGTAAAATGTTTAATGACGACTGGCAGCCCTATTTCAATGTCAACTTGATAAGCCAAATGATTCACTCACTCCCACACACATCACTCAAGTTCACTTACTCGCTCACTCACTCATTTGTTGGTCGTCGAACATGTTGCTTGTGTTTTAGTGATTTATATTTTTATTAGAATTTTACATATCTTTTTTGCATTGTGCTTGTTATAATTTACAATGGCTCCTAATTTTAGTAGATTAACGGAAAGGACAGATGTGAAAATAGCGCTTGCAGCATCCGCAGCGCTTAGTGCATGGCTCATAAAGAACTCGCTAACTTCAAGGTACAATCTTTATTGTGAACCAATTTGTGATCGCCAAAAATTTTTATTTGTGTTACAATATCATCTACATATTCTAAATGTGGTCTGGGAGTTTATGGATGTTTACTGTTCAGCATCAAAATAATCTGAGTATATTTTAAGACGTTTTTAAGAGTTTCTTAAGTCGTAATCATTGTTCTTTCCTATCGGCGTTTAAATTTAAATTTATTGTTACAAACTAAAACGAAACATATTTGCAGCAAACCAAAAAATGCCAGACCAAAGTTGTCACCCGAAGAACAAATCCAATACATGATAAAAGAGAAAGACAAAAAGAAAGGTCCAAAGGCGTCTATAGACAAAAAGTTCTTCAGGGAACTCAAAATATTATGGAAGATTATGGTGCCAGGTTTGTGGACCAAGGAGAGTGGGCTGATGGCACTCATTGCCTTTTCCCTTATTTCTCGGTCCATGTGCGACTTATGGTTGATTCAGCATTCAACATTAATAGAGGGGTAAGTTAAAACAAGCTAGCCTTTTTTATATATAGACCAATAAGCAGATACAGGCAAAGTCTTACCGCTGCAACTCCTGTTTAACAAGGATATGCAGCGGCATCCTCAATGTGCTATTGTGTTTTGACAATAGGCAAGCCCGAGGCAACCTAAGAGAATTTAGAACTGATTTGTTTCTTTTCTTACCCTTACCCGTTACCTCCTAATTGAAGTTGCAGGTTCCAAGAAATTACATAGCAGGCAGCCTTCTTGACGGGTAGTTCTAAGCATCTACTGTTCTCATCTCAAAATAAAAATTATAATTATTGTTCATGTGTACACAAAAGTAAATAATTTTCATCATAGTTTATGAAACTGGGTGTTCTATAGGTACATTATATACTTAGCCACATATTATTGTAGCTTCAAAAGAGTAAACCTCTCCTATGGAGGATCTCCATTAGGTTATATAATATCTAAATCTATCAACCATTAGGAAATATTAATGAAATGTATCATTTTTAAAAGTAAGTAACATTGTAAGAAATGACCATGTCGTTGATCTGCACTCATGCACACTTTGAAATAGGAACTAAATGACAACACATACTCTAGTTCCTGCTTTGTGCTTTTTGAACACTGTATTATTTAATTATTTGTTGCTTATCATGCAATAGGTCATTTGACCATAAACAGATGTTTTGGGTGTAATGTTTTGTTTTGGTATAGTTAAATATGTTGTACATAGTTTAGTAGAACCATTAGAACAAACAAATGAGCTCAAATAGTAACTTTGATTTAGATATATAGCATAGAATCCAAAATAAACCTATTTTGTAAGTCAGTGACATATACTGATTTATTTCATTGAATACATTACAAAGTTACATAGGTCAAATTAATGAATGTCAAATAAGGCAATGGTGACTGAGCACGATCTATTTAGAAATGCTTAGAATGGACTTTGTCATATGACCAGGTTTTAAAATTGTCAAAGTATTATTTTTGACGATTTGGGATAACCAGTGATGTTAACATGGCTGTCATTACACTTGAAGATATGGTTCTTAACACTTTCCACAATTTTAATCTGTTGTTTTGCGAGTACCTTGCTTATATTGTATTTTATTCCTCCGCATAAAACTAATCCTGAATTTACGATTTTAAATGGGATAATTTACTTAGCAAAATATAAATGGCATATTTATTATGCCACCATACTTTTTTACACACCCCGCATTTTTAGAAAAAATAAATTTACAGTAGATTTCATTATTACTTATAGGTGTTGCTTCAATTACAAGTACTAACCCATATTTAGTACAGTAACCCATATTTAGTACAGTAACCCATATTTAATCAGGACCTACAGGCAAGCCACACAGAAACCTGAATGTACTGCACTCTACTATCCTATTTCAGGTCAAGGTCAATCTTTGAATTAAATCTAGGTATATGTAAGGCAGTGGTGACTGCTTTCCATCAGGCAGGCCGTAAGCATAAGTATAAATCTAGGTGTAAATTATTTACAGAATATTTTCTTTCACAGGTCAATAATTACAATGAATCACCAGGATTTCAAGAAATTTTTACTTCAATTATTCACAGCCATGCCTTTGGTAAGTATAGCTAGTATGTAAATACCAAAAGCATTTTCTTCTCAGAGACTAAGACCAAGAATGTAATGCAAGCATAAATAGTTTGATGATTTAAATTAAATATGATCAGAGGATATGACTACTTATCCTTCCCCAGAGTTAACAATCTCTATACTTACTAAATTTCGTCATTAGATCTGTACTTTAGCCACGAAAACGTAACCCATTGTAGAATCTATAGATACCTACTGCGTAATCGTGACATATAACCCTACATCAGATTCTTTATTTTTCAGATATCATTAGTAAATAACGTATTGAAATGGAGTATAGGAGAAGTGAAGCTACGTATCAGAACCAATCTAACCCTGCATCTATACCAGCAGTACTTAAAGTGAGTGTTTTTTTTATTAATATTTAACTGGGCGGACGCGCAGGCCTCCCAAGGTGGACCGACGACCTGGTAAAGATCGCAGGCACCAGCTGGATGCGGAAGGCACAGTACCGGCCTTTGTATAGATATCTGGGGGAGGCCTGTACACAGAAGTGGACGTCTTTCGGCTGATATGATGATGATGATGAACTGGGCGATTGGGGAAGCTTCGATTGGCGTATCTTGGCTAGAATACAGAGATATTTTTATTTATTTTAAGTTGGGTCTAGGTTAATAGTGATAAATAAACTCATTCAATAACGTATCTCTTTAATGTCTTGTCGCCTTGGCTTACCGCGTCGCATGGCCCACCGGCACTATTATCTACTTAATTTTCGCTTACCGTAATTTGCTCGGCTCCCAAGGGTCGTAGCGTGATGTAAGACCGCCTATAAATCTCTCAAGAATAGGATGGACATGTTTTGTAATAGGGATAAAAAAATATTGGTCCCGTATTTTTTTCTATTGATGCATGAACAAAAAGTAACGCAGATACAGTGCGTTGAAATGTTGCGTGACGTACCGTCCGAGGGCGAATTTCACTCAGAATAAAAGTGACAACACGGGCCCCCATTCCTGAACTTTCATACTCTTTATCTTTGTATTTTTTTTTTTCAATCAATCAATCAAATAATTTATTTATGAAACACAGGTACAGTTAGATATTACAATTAAGAGATACCGCTGTGATCCGTCGTTAGACATACAAATATTATATAAATATCTAATTTTTATGGATTTGATAAATAAATAAATACGTGTCTAATGATTTTTTATAATCTAACTGACGGACTAATTAGAATTTTAAAGTTATCATCCCTATTAGGCTGGCGGATTAGAGATCGAAGTGTTGAAAATACTTAACAGAAAATGTTGCTCTCATGTTCCGGTTTTCGGAGGTTCTAGCTGGTTACTTTGGTTGGCCTTTAATGGCTGATTGACATTGGTCAAGTGGCGAGTGATAGTGACAATAACGTCAACTTCGCTAAACAAATGTAAACTAGCCATAAGACATTAGTCGACTTGTACGACACCCGTCAGTCGATGGAGTTGGTGCAATGTTTCACTTTACCGGACACCATACAACCAATTATTATCTCCAATAAACAAGGATTAGTCCCTACTTGAAACATAAATTGCACTATCAAACTTGTTAGTTTACTTAGTACATTTTAATTTTCGAGCAAATTGACGCGCCTTTATTCAAGCAGAAAATGTGGTCTGAATCACTCACTCTACCGGCTATTTAACTGCGACCGGGCTATTGATCCGTTGCTGATTACTTAATAGAAGGACAAATCGAACAATAAATATACCATATACCTAGACAAATCTTTATTAAGCCTAAATACATACACATCCAAAAGAATAACAAAAAAATGTATGTATTACGGCACACAAACAGGCATACGGGCCGGGCCACCTGATGGAAAAAGGTGACATCAGCAACACCAGGGGCGCTACCAACGCGTTGCCCGCCACTAAGGAGACCTTTTATATATACCTCTTGAACGATCCATGTCATTGTGTAAAGGAAACACTGGCTGGCTCATTCCACATCCGAATCGTACGAGCGAGCAACGTTCTTTCAAATCTTCGCGTGGGTTTAAAGGGACCACGTAATGGGGATGAGTACCCAGCCCGCAGAGGGTGGTGCGATGACGGAATTGTGCTGTAGGCACCAGATCAAATAGTTCCTCAGAACACTCCCATACAACAATCCATTTACAAAAAAGGAAAGTAGACGATGTGACGTCACATCAATCAGTGTCAGTGTGAATACACTTACGCTACATGCGGTAGGGATTATTATACAATGAGCAATGTCATCCGTCCAACAGAGTAGAATAGAACCAACCCCTTACACTCATGGGTGTAACCGGACGCCACACGACTAGGCTAACTAGGCCAACTGTCCTGTATTTTACATTGCAGCTATCCTTTTGGCCGTGTCCTCTAATTTAATGTTAAAAAATACATAACCATACATGGTCGCACGCCACCGCAATTAGAAAACAGCTGTTTTTATTATTGATTTTAGATTTAATAAAATATATCTTATAATTAAATTTCATGATAAACCCGCATTGTTCCGTATTTTATGTTTAAATCTTGTAATTTTTGATTTCATGCTAAATGCCACACTGATATGCTCTTACCAAGCACCTACCTACACTAATAACTATCTTGTTGTAATCTACGTTTTTGCCTTTTCGCGAAGAGTTGTGAGAAAGGGGTCTGTACTCCAACAGTGGCTTTTATAAGAAGGATAGAATATAGCAATAACATAGGAATGTGCGATTAAAATACAAGTAAATCATTAAATAGATTTCTCGATCTGATTTAACGCGCGATATAGAAACCAGATACGGATATTCGCGCGAAAATTACCAGCTGGTAGGCCAGTAGGCAGTTACTGTAGTTCACTATAATTATTCTACGTATATATCCACTACTGTTACGTTAGCGTCAACGTCATGGCAACTCAATTATCAATGTAAAACAGTGGGTGGGAATTATTCCATTTGCACCGTATCTTCTATTCTATACTTTGATCATTTTGATTGGATGTAATAGAAACAATCACGTCAGTTATTGTCAAATATGTTATCATGAGATTTAAAGTGACCAGGTGTAAGAAGTATGTCGTTCACGTGTTTGCGATATCGAATAACTGATTGCGTTTTAGTAAATTTTGCTTTATACCACCTTATCCTTGCTATAAATCCTGCCTTATCGGCACCAATTTCCAATAGTGTATTAAAAGTTAATAAGTGCATTAAGGTCATCGCAGTGGCCGTAGGGATGTTGTCATGTATTTCAAAGGTTGTTTGATAACGTTTCCTCCAATAGACTTCCTCTTTATAGTTTATCACGCAATTGCTGTTTGGTCCACAGCGGCCATAGGCCAGCTCAACAATACAGAGTTAAAATATAGGTAGAAAGAAAAGCAATCTTTCTTAACACGTATTAAGTTGACTAGCGCGGCGATGTTGACTTTTTGGAACATTTTGATTTTTCTACGATACGTCCGAAGAGGCAAGGCGCCGGTAGCTGCTATAGACTTGTGACTCTTTTCTTTAATCAGAAGGTTTAAGGGTTTGACTTGGGTGACCAAGTGAGATAAACTCATCCTGATTTAATTTTTGTAAAATTGGCGACTTTGTGAAACGTACACCGCGTAGCCATGTTTGTTCGATAATACCAGTTTGTCTGGATTGTTATACTGAACCTTACTATTATCAATGTATATGTCGCAGCCAAATGGTTAAATTAGCCGTTTCATCAAACGGCTAGCTTTCTAAGCAGTAATTTAATTGAAAATTTGCCAATTTCATGAATTTTGAAAGTAACGTCTAATGAACGATATTTACCCTACTTTACGGAGCTCCTCCATGCATTGTCACAACATTAAATTAACTTAACCGAATCAAAACCTAAAGTTAACTATTATTATTGTTTGAGGTTATTGTGGTAAGGTTAGCGTTGTAACAATGTATGAAGGAGCTCCGTAAGCTCGGGCCAATACTGTTCTTCCAACATTATGTTAAAATCTCATGCAATTGGCAAATTTTCAATTAAATAATTGCTCAAAAAACTAGCCGTTCAATTAACCGGCTAATTTAACCATCCGGCTGCGACATAGATACTGTCCACTCTATGCGCTGATTACATTTGGCTCAATTCAGTCGTCTAAATTCATAGAATAACATTTTTAAATGGCGTCATACAAAATTTTACCTTATTTTGTGAGCAATACATTCCACTTTGATTTGCTCTCACGCTTTATGCTTAGACGACTGAATTTAATCAAATGTAATAAGCGCATTAAAAAAGTAGATGTGAAAGGTTACTATCAGATCTCGATAGAGTTATCTATGTATTTCAGCACGGCTAGCATAAGTGTGCCCGCGACATATCTCGCGCCGCGAGAGAGCGTTTGTTTCTTTCTCTCAATACTAAGATGAAATAAATAGCAGGATCTGTATCGCGCCATTCTCACTTATCGCGCGCAAAATCACACTTGTACTAGCCGTGCAGTTCTGCCCATGGTCTAAGCTGAGTGCATCATACAAATCAACACAGACATAGAAAGTAATCTATATCCATACCCAGATTTACATCGCCATACTGTTACCTACCGACAGACATAATCAAGAGCTCAGAACGCGTAAGTAACAACCACCAAATTAGCTCTGGATATGTCCCACGCGCGCACGCACTCGTCGAATCATTAGACACGCATTGTAAATCTAAATTGAAGGCACCAATTCAATTGACGACAGATACTAATACTACACTATACAAATACTAGACAGGCATGCTCCATCATCGGCCGCATCGTCACTTACCACTAGGTGAGGTGACAGTCAAATGTCTGGCTAGTCAATTAGTAAAAAAAAAGAAGACAAAAGACAATAGACCAATGACAATACAATACCGCCTGAATCGATGTCTATTGTGGTCTACATAAATAAAAATAAAAAGGCATTTAGCTCAGACATAAAAAGAAATTAAGTACATAAAATTAAAATAAATTAAACAAGGAAAAAAAAATAATGAGAGAAAAAAAAATTACATAAACACTAAACGCTAAAGAGGCCAAAGCTCAGTTCCGCAGATACGCGAAGGTGCCTACGGGCCTGCTATTCTGCCTTGGCCTACAAAATTACACAGAATAAAATTTGTTATAGACACAGACACTATAAATAAATAACGTCTAGCCTGCGTAGTATGTAGAGAGAGCGAGATCAGTCCAGCTAGGTCTGTCGATTTCCATTGAAGTAAGCGACATCATCATCATCACAGTCCACAAAAGTCCACTGCAGGACTTAGGGCCTCTCCCACGGAAGGGGAGGTTATTGACATAATCTCCACGCTTGGCAAGCGGGTTGGTTTCTTTTTTGCGCCCAACGCAAAGGAAATGGGCACCCTCCGGCATAGCGGTTGGGAGGGAGGAGGTGAACTCTCATGAGTACCAGCCGGCCGGCCGGACTGGTTATACACAACTCGCCAAGAAAAGGGCCTAGGCGCATACGTGCTAAACAACCCCTGGGAGCACCTGTAGCCGTAAAGGCTTTCCAGGTTTCATCGGGTGCGACACCCCGTACGGACGGGAACTAAGCGGGTTGGAGATCGCAATGTTTTAATTATAACAGTGGCAAAATCTGCTGCCCATTTGCCAGCCTACGGAGGCTTTGGATCTTTAGTCTGGAAAACATTAGTCGCCTTGTACGATATCGACGAGTGTAATGGGTTGGTGCTATTCTACTCTGTTGGACACCACACGGCCGAGTTGGAGCATAGGGACCTGTAAAGGTGTCCATGTAGGTGGAGAACCTAGCTGGCGACTTAAAAACCTCTATCGGCGACTATCTCCAGAGCCACTCGCGTTTAGATGGCTTGACACTCGGGGTGTAAATAAGCTATTCTTAGAATAAAAAAATTAAAACCTTTTTGTACCCCTATCTCACACAAGGCATAACACAGTAGACACCAACAATGACAAAGGGACAATGCTATCGTTACTTGTATACTTGTGCCATAATGGACAGAACAAAATATTTAAAAAGCAAAGTTCTAGAAGCAAATCATAATACACCCCGGTAACCGGCCCTCCCACCAATTCGAAAATTGAATGTGCCTGTGCATGGATTTGTGCCTCATTTACATGATATCAGTGCAGGGCTTTGTTTATAATCTCCACGCTTGTTTGATACTAGCTGGCCGCAATTATCACATCCCTACTTCGGTTAGTGGTTGTTAGAGCTTTCAGTACATTTAACCGTGGTAACAAACCCGATAATATGTGTGATGAAAATGTAGTGAATAACCACGAAAGTCTTAAACTTAGGTTGTTAGGGCTCAAAGGGTGTTAAGTAGGGGCCATCGTTTAAACTTTTTTCCAACGTTTTATTGGTCTGGCCTACATTTCTAATTGACTAATACTTTTAATAATCGACCTCAATAAATTTAATTTTCGGGGAAACAGATGGGTCGTTGAACTTCCTAGCTAGGTGGTACCACAAAAAGTTGTTCAGAATCAAAGTAACACTTTTTTCAAAAAGTTAAATATGCATTTCATTTTGCCCTATGAAGTTATAAAAGTGTGCAGTTCGTGTTTAAACATGAGAATATAAATTCACATTCTTAACACCTGTTTTTCGCAAAATAAATAATCTTGAATTGAGGGTGAGTATAATTAGCTATAATTAGATCTTCATCATCATCATTAGCATCTCATAACAGTTATTTAGGACTCAATTAACACAATACAGCGAATATCGTCATCCATTGCCGTTATATAGGTACAGACTACGATAATTGCACCGATAGACATCGCGCGTACTTTGATTGATCACCATAATCCGAGGGATCAATCTCGGTCCTCCTCCTCCTCCTCCTTACATCACCACTTCGCCAGATCTTGATCTTCCTCACGCCAACTCATTGGCTTTCGCATCCGACTCCGTGATCGCTTGTTGGGCCTCTCGCGGGCTCAAGACATTTTTTCCCGATATCTTGGTACATGAACTCGCGCGCGCTTGGTATACGACTCGTAAGTCAAAGGTCCCGGGTTCGATTCCCGCTCCGGCAATGTACAAATGACTGTTTTCTGAGTTATGTACATTAGTTGAGTACTAACCGATGCTCTTACGGTGAGGGAAAACATCGTCATGAAACCTGCACATTCAGGCGACTAGATGTGTAACCATGATCCAATCTGATCCGGTTCCCTGGTAGCAGGGTCACGGAGGTCAGATCGCAGTCGCTGCACAGTAATTACCTGATCTGCCAAATCCTGGATCATGGTCAAGGCGGACCCCTAGCCCTCGTGCGCGAAAGCACCACCGGAAAATTCACGCCAAAATTATTATTAATTTTTTTAATCTAGCTGCCCCACGAATGTCTTTTTCCATTGCCGTTATATCTACAGAGCTAAACGATAATTGGACCGATTAACGTCGCACGTACTTTGTCTGATTGATATGCTAATCTAATCTCTTATACACTCGCCTAGAAATAAAGGTTTTTTATGTAGAACTATGCTGATAATAAGAAAGGTCTTTGTGACGCTCTATGGGGCACCCCGTTCGCACAGATCTGCCTACAGTGTAGCAACCATTGAGCAGGATACTGCTGTCTTATTGACTCGTGTTCTATTTGATTGATTCGTCATCATAACACATTGGTTAATTTAGCGCGATTATATAGTTACAATGGCCGTGTGGTGTCCGGCAGAGTAGAATAGCACCAACCTCTTAAACTCGTGGGTGTCGTACGAGGCGACTAATGTTTTCGAAGCAAAACATCAAGAGTCTCCGTAGTCTGGAAAATGGGCAGCAGCATTTTCCATTGTTATATTTAAACACTGCGATCTCCAACCCGCCTGCCAAGCGTGGAGATTATGGCAATACCCTCCCCTTTCGTGGGAGAGGCCCTAAGTCCTGCAGTGGACTGTTACGGGCTGTGATGATGATGATGATATAGTTACAACTCTTTGAGCATCGGCGGCCGACTGGTTGCAGTATCCGATTTGTAAACGAGAGGTAGAGCATAACCGGGGCATTAACGCCAAGTTTTTTATTATTATATAGTTTCCCATCTTTCCCACCAGTGTAAACGGAGACCACATTGTCTCACTTATTTTGCTATGGTCTCGACAAATCTTTCAGTTATATTTTCATACATGCCCATAGACTCGGCGGTCGGTAGGTATTTACGTACAAGTGGTTACTCTTGATTTGATCTATTTCACAAATCTTCCGTCTTTCGTTCAAATACCATCTCCTGTCTGAGATCTTTCCAACGCTACACTTCTCGAGCGGGTATGGAATTGGAGTCCTGAAAATACCCAATGACACAACTAAAAATCGTATCCTATTTTCTACCCTGTTGGAATTCTAAGACCCTTTAACCTTCCAGTTATCCGCTGTATGTATGATATCGAAC
This sequence comes from Blastobasis lacticolella, assembly GCA_905147135.1. Classification (NCBI taxonomy): domain Eukaryota; kingdom Metazoa; phylum Arthropoda; class Insecta; order Lepidoptera; family Blastobasidae; genus Blastobasis; species Blastobasis lacticolella. Next base: position 4,135,730 of record LR990042.1, on the reverse strand, counting down.
AACATTTATATATCACGTGTATACGTAGAAAATCATATTGAGTCTACGCATCAATCTTTCAGCATACGTTTATCACTTGAAATTGGATTTTGTTAACTCGATGAATCTTCCTTGTCTTTAAAAAATATTTTTAGCCATGATAGCATAAATGCAATTTCGTTCTCAATCAATACACCAATTTGATGTACACAGTGCACATTATCACAGATAAACCAATCAAAGAAACGGACGTACAAAAAAAATATGAAAAATAACAGTTTTTCCTCCTACACGTATCAAAGCCAAATCCGTACTACGATAATACCACACCATATTTCGATAATACCTGTCCAAAGTAGAGATTCAATGTTGCTATGATGAACGAATGATACCAATTAATCTCGGACTTTGGCCAGTCGTGTTTATCTCGCTATACGTAAGTAGGTATGCAATATACATACATGTTCAATTGAAAACAATTAAACACATTGAATAACTTTGAGGTATGATATAATACCTCTATTGACCAATTATTCATCGAGAATATTTCCAAACAAATGCTGATATGCTTGGTCCTTACGGTGATTACGGAATCAGAGTAGGCACCTGGTGTCGGAATTTCAATGTACTTAATCAAAACTGAATTAAACTGATGTCATAGAAAATAAAAATTATATCAAGCTTCCATGTAGAATTTGGCCCTAAGTCGCCATCAAACAGGACTATTTCACACTTAGGGTCTATCTATATAATAATCTTTAATAGCTATATAAACTCCAGAATGCGAATTCGGTAAGCACATGACTACGAGAGAGCATCCAAGCTGTAATTTTACAGCTACATAATACACATCAATAGCGAATGTCGCCTTTTTACCGCCACCGTGTGGTTCTGACAGTAGAATAGCAGCAACCCCTACCACTCGTGGGTGTCGTACAAGGCGACTAATGTTTTCGAGGCAAAAGATCTAGTCTCCGTAGGCTGGTAAATGGGCAGCAGCGTTTTCCATTGTCATATTTATAACACTGCGATCTCCAACCCGCCGGCCAAGCATGGAGATTATTACCTATACCAATAACATCGCCTTTCGTGGGAGAAGCCTTGAAGTTGAAGTGGGAGAAGTCTTGCAGTGGACTGTTATGGGCTGTGATGATTTTGAAGGGAGGTTTGCAGCGACTGTGGCGTTAGTTCATATGCAGTTCATGTTGTGTTTTTCCTCAATGAGTATGTATTGAATAACTGAAATACCTACCTACTATTAAGTCATTGAATTCTCACGGATAGACTAAATAAAGATAACTTATCTTATAGATAACTTACTTTTTATCCTCTTCAGTTTATCAAGTCCAGGTTCATGTGCCATTAAATACCTATGTTCTTTTCCGCGTTATCGACCGCATTGGCCAGTTACATTTCCAATACAACATTTCTTCTACCGCAGTTTCATTTCCTTCCCTAAGCGTTTGACAAAAGTACTGTTTTAGTAGTGTCGGTTTAGAACTGTTGTATAATATATCAAGTTTTTAGGTTGGTTGTGAGTTGGTTATATAGTCTCTCAGTAAGTTGTGTATGGAAAGGGCTATCAGAAATGAGGAGATCCGCAAGCCAACTAAGGTCACCGACATTGCCCGAAGGACTTCCAAGCTTAAGCCGATAGGGCATCAAAAGCGCACCCGAAGACGCAGCGTGGATAGGCCTTCCACAAGCTGGACCTGGTAAATATCGCAGGTACCAGCTGGATGCGGAAGGCACAGGACCGGCCTTTGTGGAGATCGCTGGGGGCGGCCTATGCCCAACATTGGGCGTATTACGGCCGATATTGATGATGTTATGTATAGCCAGCCCAGTAATCAAAATATCGCTAAGATAGAGAGTGTTAACTGTCAGAATATGGGGAAATTGACCTTGTTGCTTTATGACGTGCAACGAAACTTCCTTAACTAAACCTTAGGGTGATAAAGAAATTTCATGCGAGTTTACTTTTTACTGCCACAACAAATCGTTATAGAGGTGGGTAAATGGCTAGAGGCAGCGGCGACCCCTTTCCATCAGATGGCCCGCTCGCCTGTTTGCCTATCACAATGCATTGAACAACATTTTCACCTTCAAACGAAGCTCGGTCGACCAGGTAGATATCGACTCACCTAAAAGTGGCGACTCATTTCGATACAAACGAGGTGCCAGTTTATTTCGGACTTTGGCCAATGGTGTTTATCTCCTGTTGGTGCTAACTCACTATGCCGAGGCTCGGTTGCGTGATATTGCACACTTCATTATTTAATTCCGTTGGTCATCTGATAAAATAAGGAAAATGATAGCATTCCTTGACAATTGCAGGCTATTTCCATAGAGGTCCGTCATAGAACGTCATTCATAAAAGTCATAACAAACAAATTGATTTCTGTAGGACTGTTTATTTTAGTAAGTTTAGAAAAATATAATTAAATAATCGGCAATACTATTATTAAGGAAGTGCGGAAGATAATTTTCACCGTGATTAATAATTTTGACAAAAGTTCAAGCTAATCGTGAACAAATAACTGAATGTTTACAAGAAGGACTGACAAGAACAGATTATGCCCAGATTATTGCCATATCCACACTTTATAACTTGTACTACTGTCAGTTGATTCAGACTTACCGTAGTCCTATTATACCTATCTGTCGGTGTAGAGGACGGAAGCTCGAATCTTTTATACATAATATCTATACGAATACACATTAAGTGACACCCATACACAATGGCCTTACGATCTATTTTTATAAAAACCACAACAATTGAATACCTAATATACGGTTAGTTAGGCAGACGTTTAGCCGAGAAAACAATTGATTTCAGACTAAAGCAATTAAGTTTGATTTTGTAACTGGCATTAAAAGTTGTCATCACTTAACCGTTTCAATTGTGGCCTTTAACGCTTCAAGGACTCGTTAAATTTTCGGCGTAATAAACGGATTAATTGTTTAAGACGCCTGTGTCACTTATTTATGGTAATGCAATTTTTTATATAACGTTAATTCGGAGTATATAATTAAACCGACAAAAGTACTTAGGTGCCTATTTATACATAGATCGTGATCTTACACGTAAAAAATAATCATCTTGGCGTTAATGTCCCGGTTGTGCTCTCGAGCACGTGGGCCCGGGGTCCGCCTTATCAATGATACCGAATTTGGCAGATTAGGTTATTACAGTGGAGCGACTGTTATCTGACCTCCGTGACCCTGCTACCAGTTGAACCTGACCAGATTGTATCATGGTTACACATTCAATCGCCAGAATGTGCAGGTTTCATCACAATGTTTTCCCTCACCGTAAAAGCATCGGTTAGTATTCAACTAATGTACATAAGTCAGAAAAGAGTCATCGGTACACGGCGGCAGTAGGATTTCAACCCGCTTTCGCTTACGAGTCGAATACCTTTACTACTAGGCCACCGACGCTCTCAATTGTAATCATACACGTAATTAGGTATATGGAAAATTATATTTACAAAAGCCTTCGTCTTTCCACACTCGGCTCTAATTGTTGGCTATTATTGAGGAAGAATACGATGGAGTTTATGTTAAAGAGTAATGACCGTTTGCTTAGCACCGTAACTCGTAACAGCCTCTCTCCAAGACTGTAGGTTATGCAATGGCTATTCAGGCACTGCAATACCAGTCTGTACGTAGCTGCGAGGCATTCCGTCTCCGCCGGTGATGGACTAGCCAATACTATTTGCAAATGAGTCACTGTTTTTCTTTTACATACCTAGTTTCTTTACTTGCGTCGGAATCGTGAATCTGTTTTTTCTATTCTAAGCAGTGACAAACGAGCAGACTGATATGATGGTAAACGGTAATTTTCGTCCATAACATCTACGATTAATGCATTTAGGTTGCAGACAACAAAAATGCAGAGCCCTAGTATTGTCACTGTAAGGACTTCGATGAAATGCCTTACCCTTCAAATCGGAACACAACAATGCAAGCATTGTTGCTTGGCGGCAGAAATAGATAAGGCGGTGGTACTCACCCAGGCGGACTCCTCAGGCTTGACAGAGTCCTACCACCTGAATCTATGAAGTATGTGAACTTTCTATTCTCGTGGGATCCTTACATTTTCGGGATCAAAAGTAGCTTAATTGTCAATTGTCACAGCAAAACCATGTTTGCAGCTTGTCATTAGAGATAATAAGTAATTATAAACTGTACCTGCTGGTAGTCTTTAGAGCTACATATTCCAGAATATATGTGGAAATTTATTCCGGAATAATCCCGATACCGGATCTATAAGAATCCGTGAGAAAATTCAAAGTTCCGCAAACTCACAGTACCACGTGGATGGCTTCATTCACCGTCTATAAATAGTTTAAAATTACGATGAACTTACCAACAGTTTCAGAACAATAACAGTTTCGCCGATGATTTAACCAAGGACAAGTGCCCAAAGGAACACTTGCACCATAACAAATCGACCATACTTTTAAGCTGTCTATACACGATATAAATAGACATCGCGCGCGGCGGTAACAGAATCATAATCAAATAGTATAACAGGTTCCATGAACTACTCGTGGGCCTTTGAGGTTAATGCGTCATGATGGCATTGAGCGTCCTTGTGTGCGATTAAGTCAATTGCATAATACGAGTATTTAAATACGTAGCTTGGCAATGGTAGGCATACAAAAAATTAATGAACTGTCCTCGAAAATGCCTCTACCTAATCTGGTAAGGCATGTAACCTATGGAAAGCGATCGGGCATATGGTTTGGACGATATGACGTATGACGAGAATAATAATTATAAATATAAACGTACGTATGACGTAGATTACAGACCCTGACCATTAACGGGAGCAATTGGAGTTTTAACTTTAGTTACAGGAATAGTAAAATGATTTCATAATTTTAATATAAATCTTTTAATTCTTGGCTATATTATTACTTTATTAACTATATATCAATGATGACGTGATATTAGCCGAGAAGGAACATTTCAAGGAAAACATACTTTTTTAGTATCTAACGGATTACGCTGAGGAATAATTATTTTTATTAGTCTACGTACGTTTTGTCCGAAACTTTGTCCGTGTGCATTTCGGTTTACTTGTAATCCCTCGGGAGTATTTTGAATCTTGAAGTACTTTTAATTCCGATTAAAAATATAGAATAGGTGTTTATTTATGCAGGTAATGAAATATATCTCCGCGCCAAATTTAATCCAAATGCATTCGGACGTTTTAGATGGAGAAACGAACATACAAAGCTTCATATCTATATTATTATTATAAAGACACAAGATTTGTATTTTTGTTTGTTTGTAATGAATAAATAAAAAAACTACTGGACGTATTTTGGAAACTCTTTCACATTGGTGAAATTCACCATTTCACTCGGGAATAATGTAGCACATATTGATGAGGCTACATTATTCCCGAGTGACATAGGCTACTTTTTATCCAGGGAAAATTATAGGTTCTCTGCGGGAAAGTTCATTGTTTACAGAGATCCGAAATTTTCAGCCGCTGAGAACAGCTAGTGTGTTATATTAGTAGGATGTTTTATTCACTACAGGCGTTTGTTTGTCCAGGTATTTATTTATAAAGTTATAGCGTGAGAACTACATAAAATAAAGTTATAGCGTGGGAACTACATAAAATTTCGAGATAAATTACAGCCTGTGATATTACTAGCGAGGACCTGTAAGTGGCTTATTGACTCTGATATAATATTTATTATGTTTTATATAGCTATTGGTACTCCAATAAATAAATATCAATATAAGCTACAGAAACTTATTTATATCAGACAAACTGTAAAATGGTTAAGCCAATCTTCTGGGCACCTTTCCAAATTTGGGGGACATGGGTAATTTTTTTATCTCTAATTTAGTTAGAATGAAGGTTTTTCTGTTAGCGTTAAGCAATGTTAGAATTGCAATAATTGTATTTTATTATCTCTGTATATAAATAAATGAGCTACTAACTGTCATGTCATCAAATTCTGTTCAGTAGTTTTTGCGTGAAAGGATAAAAACAATTCGCATTTCCAATATTAGTATTTAGTAATATGTTAAGCAAATAAACAAACGCAGCAGCATATTTGGTGGATATCAAGAATGCTCAAACACGGCCCCTCTAATCTCGAAAGGCAGGTGAAAGGGATTTTTTAAATACTCGAGTCGGGTTAAGTGAACAACCACTGATGTAAACATAAGACTAAAGAATATAAGGTCATGATATGAGGTCAAGCCTTGATTTATTGATGTCGAACTCTTACTCTATGACCGCGTATAATTCGTTAACGACGTTCTTCTAGGCACGCATGCTACATCTTCGACCTCATCGTCGCTTTCCATCAGGTGAATTGAGGTCAAATGCAAGCCTATTGATAATAAAAAAAAAGACGTGATCCAACGGGAACTTTTTTTTTGTAAGAAACTAGTATAATAAAATTACAAAAACATTCGCTTTATTATATTTTAAATGTAGGCTGTATATTGATTTTTCTTTTCGCGCCCTTGCCTATATGGCACCTGCGCGCGAAGTCAAAGAACACTGCGCGTCATTTTCCGTATAAGATGACAATACAGGTCTGTTTTTCTTCTCGCAAGTATGATTAAAATGTAGCATGAAACGCGTGTGCATTGATCATTACGCTCTCGGCTCACCTATGCGCGTTCGCCCGCACGCCTCGCCTGTAATGACCACTGTATATGTAGCACACTTGTATCATAATGTACTATTACGGGTTAGGCGTGCGCGAGCCTTTTCTTACCATCTATTGTGGTAAAAAACAGTACCAATCCAAGCTCTATTTAGTAGCCGACTTTTGGTTGAACAAATATAAGGCTGCACAGGAGCTGTATGCAAAACGAATTTTATAGCCTATGGAGTCACACGGACACACCGTCCAGCTGATGGAAAGCGGCCACCGCTGTCCTCATCCAGGATATCTGCAACGTAATGGGAGCGGATGCGGTGCCGTCCTTTGAGGTCATGTAGGCATTAGAACCTCTGTGTAACCTTGGTTTGTTCGACTGTATATTTGTTTCTGAACTCGCCAATGCGAAGTCTACTGTGTGCGCGCGAGTTCATGTCCATCGGGCCCGACCGCCTAACTCAGACGGATATATCGCCAACCGTAACAAGCTCAAACCGCAACCGAGTGACATGAACTCGTGAGATTTATGCCCGATGGGCATGAACTCGTGAGATTTAAGCCCGATGGACATGAACTCGCGCGTGTATAGTTACTAGAATATATTTGCTTAAGAAGTTTGTCAGATCTGTACCAATACCACCACTCGACACTTGCAGGGGCTTCACATACTACCAGGTGACGAATCTGGACAACAGAATAGCGAACGCCGATCAGCTGTTGACCACCGACATAGACAAGTTCTGCGAGACCGTGATCGATCTCTACAGCAACATCACCAAGCCAATGCTGGACATCAGCATGTACCTCTACAGGCTGACTGTCAACTTGGGGCCGTCGGTGAGTTTGTATTGGGATTTTTATTTATTTATTTATTCATTTATTTCAGGCAACTGAGGCCCATATTTATAAATACACAAACAACATAAATACAAAATAAACTGATACACACATTATTATAAGTTGTAAACTAATATATAAAAATATAATTTATTAATATCTTAAAAAAATAACTGTCACTTAATGTCGTTCGTTTTAGGTCTACTATGCATAGGAATATGTAATAGGGTGACTATGGTCGGTCTGGTAAATTGGTTTGAGACGACTGAGTTGTTCAGTTGGTCAACAGGCCGGTCTGACTCGCAGAGGTCCCTGGTTCGCTTCCCGGCCGAGCAGAAATGGAAATGATAAATTTTAATGTCTGTTATGGGTCTAGTTGTAGAATTATAATAAGTATGTTTGTTAAACAAGTAATTAGATAAATAGGTTGTCAGTTATCTAACACCCATAACACTAGCTTGTCTTATTTTGGGGCTATATGGCGCGGTGTGCATATTTCCATTAAAAAAAAAGATCCGTCATCCAGGACATCGGATGCGAATACCCATAGGAAAATTAAAAAAACATAATAAAGAAATTATATACTTAGGTACATTAAGATTACTCAAACAGCGACCCAGCGACTTGATACCTAATTGACCTACTCAACGCAAAATTTGAATAATAAAGTTTCCAATAACCACAAGAGTTTGACATAAACATGTGCATACATTGTTGTAAATAATATGCACATTATATGCAGACCTAATGGATTTCAAAATGGCGTTTTTTTTGTTTACCTATAAAATAGATGTAAGTGGTCCTATAATTTAATACAAGTTTGCAAATAACAGCAACATTTTTGTTTCTTTAGGACACGGTTGGACTATGTTAAATTAGAAATTAGAGGTCAGGATCTTAAGTGTTTTTTGAGTTTCTTACCACGTACCTACCTGGGTATGCTTGGATAGTATTACATTTCTGCACTTTTAAGAGAGGTAGGGCATAGCGGGGTATCCCGTTCGAGTTGGAGCCGCCCGACTGGGGAAGTACCTCCACCTTACAGAATACCGCAGCTAAACAACACTCTTTTAAATAGTGTTGTGTTTCTGAAGGTGAGTAAGGTTTCCAGTGCTCCATGGGGTGGGAATTTGGGGAACCGAGGCTTTGGCAGTGGAGGGGCATTTGTTTTTTGCTGCCAAAGCAACGTGTTATAGAGGTGGGCAACGCATTGGCGATACTCTTGGTGTTGCTAATGGTCTTGGTCTATAGGCAGTGGTGACCACTTTCTAGCAGGTGGCCCGCTTGCCTGTTTGCCTACTGTATGACATAAAAAAAAAACTTACGTACTTTTCTATTGTTTTCAGACACCCGGTATAATGATGGCGTATTTACTACTGTCAGGCGTATTTCTGACCTACCTCAGGAGGCCGACGGGTAAGTTAAATTCAAAGTATATTCAAAATTTGTCGGTCACCTGATGTCCTGTTGGTAACCTACAGAGCTCTAAAAGTGTTTCTATAGGAAAAAGATAAAACAACTGTAAAATAATGACCGTGACGAGGGCGTCAGTTTTATTTTCCCTATTGTATTTCCCTATTGGCATCTTGTTAGTTCATTAATACGCCACATTCAACATAGTTGTGGTCGCACCCAATTGATTCGTTATTTACGCTCATTGTGTGTATAACCTTTCTCAATGTCTTTACTTGCACGATTTATTTGGACATAACAATATCCATTAAAGTTTCATGATGTTACAAGAAATTCTGACGTCGGACATTGTGTTGTGACTGGTTACATCGTTTTGAGATGGAATTTTTTGTTTATCGGACTTCGCATTAAAAAGAAAAGCTCTTAGTGAGGGCGCCGTAGGTTATCCTACGTTATCATGTGCACATTAGGGCTTGCAAGTCGAATATTCGAATTCGAATATTTGCCTCATTTCAATATTCGAATAGAAATTTAGGTAAAATTCGAATATTCGAATATTTTTGCTGGTGATATTCGAATATTGTTCGAAATATTGTAATATCTGGAACCTAGGTATTAACTACGTTTTTAATGTAAGTTTGTGCAATCGGCTGTTAGTAAATATATCCAAATGAGCGTGAAATGTATTTCTACATGTTAATAATACAAAACAAAGTAATGAAAGATACAAATCACAAAACAAGGCCACCAATATGGTATTTCCGATTATACTTAAATTTTCGAATATTTGCAAGCTTTAGTGCACATACAGACCAACTTTATGTGGGTCTCCTAAATCTCTACTATCCATTTTTTGTAAAACCTACGGCGCTCTCACTATACTCTATATTGACGCCCATTTATGTGCACCGTTTTACAGTTTTTTGTACTGTTTTAGTAGCGTAATAACAGATCCCTAGAAATTGTTAGCTGTGAGCCCCTTTTCCAATTTGTTGGTTTGGCAAGTTCGACCTTTCGTTATAAGCGATCGAATGTTTGCCAAAAGGTTTAATTTGCATGCAATACAAAACTAAAACAGGAAGCGTATCCTTCGGTATTCGTTATTAAAGTACCATCACCATCACCATCCTCAAGGTCAATTGCGACCTCTGCCAGGGTCGGATTTTTTTCTCTTCCTCCTATCTTCGGCATCCTCACGTCATATGCCGTATCTCGCATTCGACTCGCCGATGTCAATCCATCGCTTCATAGGCCTCACGCGAGACTTCCTTCCTTCCTGATACCGGCTGGTTTAGGTGACTATTTCCCACGTAATCCCTAGAGTATCGCGTATCAGTGCAGACAAGCCTCTTCAGTCTTATTTGCGATATTTGGCAGGCTAAGGCTGCGGATATACTCGTTGAGTCTCGGTACGCAATATGCCTTATTCATGGATATCCTTGAACCAATTACATATTCGAAAACAGTCGTTTAAGGGTACACTTTTTTCACGCCAGACTATAAAATTTAAAAAAATTACTTTTCGATATGGCATTTCCCATACCATTTTTATTATAGCTGTATCGTAATAGTAGTTTATGCAACTGTCATATAATACCTAATTATATGCAGTTGCATACACTACTTTATCTACACTCATATTTTTATGTTAAAATATCGTACCTATAATTTTCTCAACTTTGCTGGAAGTAAGCTGCGAGTCAGTTCTGTTGTATCTACGCGTCGAGGATATCAAGCGGCGGGAAATTCACTTAATTACTTTCACATTTATCTATTAATTAGCTTTAAACAAGAAAAACATTCACAAACACAAATTACAATAATTAGAAAACATATTCTGTTTAGCGAGAAAATAATTACACAGAATATAAACAGGAAAATTTGAATTTTGAATTTGAATTTGTCAAAGACATTTAGGTATTCAGCCTACATTTCGCCGTGTCCCGGCGCCCGACAAAAAATTAAAAAATATAAGTGTTGCATAATGATTAAAATAGTAGTTTATACAACTGTCATATAAAAGGGGGTATTAAAACATGAGTGTCTGTTTATCATACGAGGCGTAGCCGAGTATGATAATAGTTTGACACGAGTGTTTTAATACCTAATTATATGCAGTTGCATACACTACTTTATCTACACTCATACTTTTATGTTAAAAAATCGTACCTATAATTTTCTCAACTTTGCTGGAAGTAAGCTGCGAGTCAGTTCTGTTGTATCTACGCGTCGAGGATATCAAGCGGCGGGAAATTCACTTAATTACTTTCACATTGATCTATTTATTTGCTTCAAACAAGAAAAAACATTTACAAACACAAATTACAACAATTAGAAAAAATATTCTGTTTAGCGGGAAAATAATTACACAGAATATAAACAGGAAAATTTGAATTTGTCAAAGACATTTAGGTATTCAGCCTACATTTCGCCGTGTCTCGGCGCCCGACAACAATTTAAAAAATAAAAGTGTTGCATAATGATTAAAAAGTTATTTTACGTTACAGCTGTCATGAAATTAGTATGGGAAATGCTGTATCGAAAAGTAATTTTTTAAAATTTTATAGACTGGCGTGAAAAAAGTGTATCCTTAAACAACTGTTTTCGAATATGAAATTGGAACATTACGCTATGAGTGTAGATAAAGTTACTTTACGATACAGCTGTAATGAAAATGGTATGGGAAATGCTGTATAGAAAAGTAATCTTTTAAAATTTTAAAGACTGTCTTGAAAAAAGTGTACCCTTAAACGACTGTTTTCGAATATGGAATTGGAACATTACGCTATGAGTGTAGATAAAATAACTTTTTAATCATTATGCAACACTTTTATTTTTTAATTTTTTGTCGGGCGCCGGGACACGGCGTAATGTAGGCTGAATACTTAGATAGATGTCTTTAACAAATTCAAATTCAAAATTTGAATTTTCCTGTTTATATTCTGTGTAATTATTTTCCCGCTAAGCAGAATATTTTTTGCAATTGTTGTAATTTGTGTTTGTGAATGTTTTTCCTTATTTTAAGCAAATAAATAGATAAATGTGACAAAAGTTAAGTGAATTTCTCGCCGCTTGATATCCTTGACGCGTAGATACAACAGAACTGACTCGCAGCTTACTTCCAGCTAAGTTGAGAAAATTATAGGTATCTACGATATTTTAACTTAAAAATATGAGTGTAGATAAAGTAGTGTATGCAACTGCATATAATTAGGTATCAAAACACTCGTGTCAAACTATTATCATACTCGGCTACGCCTCGTATGATAAACAGACACTCATGTTTTAATACCCCCTTTCATATGGCAGTTGCATAAACTACTATTATGATGTTTCGATAATTTTTTGTTATACGACTTGAAATGCCATACAAATAAATAAATAAGGGTATTCTTCGCCAATTTTTGATCCCCACTTCGTTTACTGTATCAGAAATATTGATTGAAACGTTGATCTTTCCAGCCAAGATGACGGTGCAGGAGCAAAAGCTGGAGGGTGAATTCAGATACGTGAACTCGAGACTCATCACCAACTCTGAAGAGATCGCTTTCTATCAGGTGAGCTATCATTATAACATTGATTGATGCCTTACTAGTTACTGTCTTGGATTGATTACTGGTACAGTTTGCCCATCTGAGCGACCTGAGTGGTTCAATGGTCAACATGCAGGTTTGCCAAGCAAGAGGTCCCGATGTTCCGGGTTCGATTCCCGGCCGGGCAGAAATTGAAATGATGAATTTTAATTTCTGTTACGGGTCTGGGTGTTCTATGTATAATAAGTATGTATTTAAAAAAAAAGTATTTAAGTGGTATATCAGTTATCTAGCACCCATAGTACAAGCTTTGCTTAGTTTTAAGCTAGATGGCGCTGTGTAAATTTGTCCACGAATATTTATTTATTTATTTAGAGGGCACGGCAATCATCAAACATCATCTTGTGTCATCGTCATTATCAACAGTCCAATCTACTGTTGGACACTATGTTTTATACGGGTTGGTCCAATTACGGCGGGGTAAGCGTCGCAATGCAAAGAGGGTTTTCGCGATTCCAGGTGGCGCCACTGAGACGTGTGTAGTGAAGTCAAAATAAAGTTATCTCAAGAGAGAACCGTTTTCGTGCTCACGAGTGGGCGCCATTGTCGAGTGAGGTCTTGTCACAGTCAAAATAACGCCGCTCGATTGGCTGAAATCCAACTGTCAACTTGTAGCGTTTGAGTCTGGCCAATGAGGTATATTGACAACGGACCTTACTCGCCAGTGGCGCCGTCTAGTGGAATTTTCGAACGGTATCGTTATAGTACTCTACTTTACGTCTTTTTCTATTGAAACTTACTTTATAGCAGTTGTTACTGTGCAATAGCAGGACAGTATTTTGACAAACCGTCTGCGCCATCTAGCGGATTTTGAAATCGCAACCTCAACCGCACGGTTGATGAAAAAGTCTAACCTGCGTAGCTTGACGATCGAAGTGAAATAAATTACTTGTAGTCTTTAAACTAAACCTACTTTTATACGTCCTCTTTCCAGGGCAACCACAGGGAGCAGCTGACGCTTCTCGCCAGCTTCTCGAAGCTGACGCGCCACCTTCGCAACTTCCTCAACTTCCGTGTCTGCATGGGCTTCGTGGACAACATTATCGCTAAATGTAAGCCTTCATGCCTAAAAGCCTGTAAGCTCGATGAACAGATGGCCGATGGGGCAGTAAAGTTCTCGAGTGGCGACCACGTACCGGAAGACGCAGCGTGGGTAGGCCTCCCACAAGGTGGACCGACGACCTGGTAAAGATCGCTGGTACCAGCTGGATGCGGAAAGCACAGGACCGGCCTTTGTGGAGATCTCTAGGGGTGGCCTATGCCCAGCAGTGGGCGTCTTCTGGCTGATATGATGATGATGATGTAAGCCTTCAATTCTAACCGTCTATCTCAGGGGCTTGCGAAACCTTGAGGAAGGCCTGGTACCTAATCACTTTATTAGAATAACCCATGCGTTGGAGGTCGAATTAAAAAGAAATACACAATAGAAACGCTGGTTAACCTTATATATATACTTTACGACACCCTAATGTCTAATACGTTTATTACATTTGGCTTAATTCCGTCGTCAAAATTCAGGAGCAAAAAGCGTGAGAGCAAGTCGAATGGAATGCATGGCGCTTAAAAATAAGGTCCATTTTTGTATCACGCCTTTTGAAAAGCTAAGCGACGCCTGACGTTATACAAAAGTGGCCCTTATTGTGTAACCAATACATTCCACTTTGACTTGCTCTCACGATTTAAGGAAGTACCCCGTAAGGGTGCAATATGAAGGCTCCATTAGATGAGGCATCAGCTGTTAATCACATTAAGCCTATTCGACTAGACGTGTAGATATTTCATTGCCTTATTGCATGGGAAAAGGGGTGGCATTATAGTAATAGAAATATTTATTTGTCTCTAAATTAACAGATTTGTATCAATGTTTTTTAAAAATAAAAGTTTCTAATAGACAAAATGGTCCAGGACTCAGCGTTTGGGTAAGGGAAGGACCCACACCCGCTGGTATTCTGTCATGGCCAGAGTTAATACTAAAAATTAACAACGTTAAGTTTTCATATACATACATACACAATTATACAATTAATATGGCACAATAAAATTAAAATAAACTAAGTATAAAAGTATTACTAGGAGATATACAATTAATATCGCACAAAAGAGATTAAAATAAACATTAGGCGTAAAAGTATTACTGCCGATTTAACTTTGACGTTTATTTAAATCGAGATTTATGCTAAATCGATGAAGTGCAAGACGCTAAACTGAGCTTTAGCTTAAATCTAGTTTAGTTAAAACTAAATCGAGATTTAAATAAGTCCTGCAAGCCGCCCTAAGAGAACTAGATAATTGAACATCACCAGAAACCGTGGTCTAACTAGACCTTCGCTCCAGCAACCCGTGAATGGTTCCGCCAACAGCCATTTTGCACATTCCTTGCGGAATGTAGGAAGCTTGAGGGATGATGTTGCTCGCACTGGGTATCTTGAAATGACATCAAGCAACAATGTAAGCCATACATTAAAGTTTGAATTGAAGAACAGAATTGTACTGTAATGTGCATGAAGTTTTAAAAACATAAAAACGAGGCTTTTCTGCCATTGTTAGAATAAGTGCAACTCGTCGACATAATTGGCTGTCGTTGCCCATTCATTCAAATACCCTTGATATGATAGCAAGCAGATTACAAAAAAACGTTCAACACTAAATAGGTTTTATTGCATAATAGGTATTACTTTTTCGCATAACTGGTTTTATTAGCGTAATTAAATTGCAATGAAAATAGTGTAGGTACGATTGCAGGTAGGCAAGTAATTTTGTTAGCTAGCGTCTTCTGTTGATACAGACATTAAACACAATTTTAAAGAGGCTAGGATTATATTTATTTATTTATTTAATAGTTTATTGCACACAAAAATGGTAACAAAGATATGGCAAATATATACACGACACAAAAGGCACTACTTATTTCTAAAAAGAAACTTCCAGCAGGCCTACAGCAGAGAGAATGTGATGACTGGAACCAGTTTAAGATGTGCACAATACATAAATATTTAATTATTAAAAATAGACTACACTATCATACTTAATTATACTTGAATAACATTGTAAACTTAAGGCCCAGTGCTCCATGGGATGGGGATTTGGAGAACCGTGGCTTTTGCAATGGAGAGGCTGATACTTTTTAGCTGCCAGAGCAAGGTGCCATAGAAGTGGGCAACGCATTGGTGATACCCCTGATGTTGCTAATGTCTTCAGGCAGCGGTGACAATTTTCCATTAGGTGGACCGCTTGTCTGGGCCTCAAGTCCGCTAATTTACTAATGGCTCTATGAATGATGAATCGTAATTGAATCACAGTGACAGTTCAATAGCAGTTTTACGCGTTTTGGTTTGAGCTGCTACTGCAATCCAATTACAATTCAATCAAGCCAACTAAGTTAGCGCACTCGAGGCCCTGTTTGCCTATAGTATGATATAAAAAAAACATACTAATATGATGTGGGCCTGTTGAGTATCTTTATAAAATCACGCTTAATAAATCGTTTATTCCTCAGATATTGCGATCACGGTGGGCTTCTACGCTGTGTCGAGGCCGTTCTTCGCGACCAACCACAACCTACTCACCCATGGAACGGAAAACGACAGGTTTAAGGTACAAAACAATAACATAAATGCACGATTACCTTCAAAATATTCCTGTGTAGTTGTTAAATAGTAATATGTGCAACTCGCACTTATGAAAACATGAGTGCCTGTTACTCATTTCGAATTACTTGAATTGTCTGAAGATGAGCAATTCGAAACCGGTTGCTATTTAATATAAAAATTCTATAATAATGTCGAACTAGTGCACAAAAGGTGATATAATTCGGAAACAGTCTGCACAGCCAAAACTGTTAAACTGTCTTCTCCAAAACGTGTTTTAGTTATAAGTGCTCAATATTGCCTCCAGCGCTCTTTAGATCTCCTTTCAAATGGTCTAAGGTTGGCTGGAAGAAATCCCATTGTGGCATAAACCCGCCTTTGCTTTGTAAAATGATATTTTTCTCACTACTGTATTTCTTTTTAATTGCAATAAAGAGTTTACATACATACATCATACGTAATACCCTCTCATTCTTCCCCAGCATTACTACACATACGGTCGTATGTTGGTCAAAATGGCGGAGGGCATCGGCAGACTTGTCCTATCCGGTCGCGAGCTCAGCAAACTGGCCGGACTCACCTCGCGAGTGACTCAACTGAGGACCGTATTGGCTGAGGTCCATGAGGGGAAGTATAGTCGGACCATGGTGGATAGAGCCGTCGCTAACGGCACAGGTATGTATGGCCGTTTTTCAAATAAGTTTATTGAAAAAATCAAGTTAATACATATTATGTTGTTACCCGTTTCCAGTACATCAACTAGTGTTACAAATCAATGGATAGGTTATTATGGCCTCCATACTAGAGCAGGCCTGTATAGTCGGGGCGTAAATATATTTAAATTTTTTCCAACATTTTTATAAGACATTGCATTAGCACAACATTAGATGACCTGAGTGGTTCAGTTGGATTGTTGCCTCTCAGAGTCCCGAGTTCGATTTGCCGTAAGGCAGAAACAGAAATTATGAATTTTAATTTCTGTTACGAGTCGTGAGTGTTATATCAGAAGTATTTTTGCCATACAAATAAATAATGTATCAAAAGTATGAATTGAAAAGTGATTTTTTAATTATTAATAACAAAGAATTTAATTTCATAAACACTTCAGTTACATTCAACACGAATTAATTCGTCAGACATTCCAAATTACGCTGCGTAAAAGTATATAAGTAGTTCATCAGTTATCTAGCGCCCATAACGCAAGCTTTGCTTACTTTGAGGCTAGTCCAAGCATAAAAAAAATGGGTAGGTGTCGTACAAGGCGACTAATGTTTTCAAGACCAAAATTCTAGAGTCTCTGTAGCCTGGAAAACGGGCAGCAGCGTTTTCCTTTGTTATATTTACAACACTGCGATCTCCAACCCGCCTGCCGAGCGTGGAGATTATGGCAATAACCTCCCCTTTCGTGGGAGAGGCCCTAAGTCCTGCAGTGGACTGTTACGGGCTGTGATGATGATGATGACTCACTCTGTCCCCCGTCCCCCAGGCCCCCAGACCTCCCCAGGTGTCCCCGCCCTACTGTCCCCCGGCGCCGGGAAACTGGTGTACCGCGACAACGTGATCCGATTCGAACGGGTACCGCTCGTCACGCCCAATGGAGATGTGCTGATTGAGGAGCTCAGCTTCGAAGTCAAGTGAGTATTGTCACTACACGATCTCAGGCAACCAGACCCTACCACACCCTTCTTGGAAGCTGGTTTACTTAATAATATATTAAAATGCCGATATACGGAGACTAAGATTGATTGATAGATTTGGAGTACCACGCAGCTAGGCGACTTTTGAGTCAGTGTTTACATTTGTTTATAAAAGTTAATTTTTGTGTCGGAAACATTTCGAAACTTTATTTTCAATGCCCGGATGTCTCAAACGGTTTAAATATGTATCTCAACTCAACACCGGTGTGGGTACCTACACAAATACTCAATTACAACTATGATATTTGAACAGATCTGATCTTACGATAAGGGAAAACGTCGTGATGAATCCGTCACATTCAGGCAGCTGAATGTGTAACCACAATCCAATCTGGTCAGGTTCCCCTGGTAGCAGGGTCATGGAGGTTAGATGGCAGTCGCTCCACTGTAATTACCTGAGCTGCCAAATCCTGGATCATGGTCAAAACAAACCCGGGCCCTCGTGCGCGAGAGCACAACCGGAACATTAACGCCAAGATGATGATGATGACCTACGTACTCCACGTAACCCAAATGTATTATTTCCAGTTCTGAATGTATTTTTCCATTGCATTATTATTATTTTTTATATTTAAACAGATCGGGCATCAACGTGCTGGTCTGCGGCCCCAATGGCTGTGGGAAATCGTCCATGTTCCGGGTTTTGGGTGAGCTGTGGCCCATATTCGGCGGTACGCTGACCAAACCGCCTAAGGGAAAGCTGTTCTACGTGCCGCAGAGGCCGTATATGACGCTCGGCACTTTGAGGGATCAGGTAATTTATTCCGTATAACAATTAAAGTTTACTGATTTTCTCTAAGGTCCAAGCTTTCTTTTTATCTTTTGGTGTCTGGATGTGTGACAAATATGCAGATCTTTAAAAGTCATCGATGACAGGTCAAATCACGAGTAGAAGTTTCGGTTTAGTTTACGCACATTAAGATTAAAAGACGCGAAGAAAGGATTATTTTAAAAGATGAAATAGCGAAACGTGGTGTATTATATTGCAAAGAAATACAAAAGCGACAAACTTTATTTGGATTATATTGGACCGAACATTGTGGGATAAGCCCGCCTTTGCAATGTATATTTATTTTCTTTTGTATAACTACATAAAGAACAATATCTTTATGTAATTATACGCAATAAAGAGTTTACATACATACCTACATACCGAAAGCCCGCGATTATATAGTGCATATAAGGTTTGCCTGCTTTTTGCTTTACATTTATATAAATTGTTGTTGTCACTATAGTTTAAGAGCATTGTAAAAAAATTAAGATCTGGTGGCAAATTAAATAAATAAATACAAAGTTATAAAATAATAAAAAAATCATTTAAATGATGTGCAAAATTTGTTCACAATATCTTTAAAAATTATTTTAGACTGCTGCTTTGATTACTTTAGAATTGCAAATAAATAAGGTCAATAATTCACTTATATGCAATCCGCAGTGAAGACATTATTTATCTTAATATAATTTTTTTTTTTAAATGTGTCAAGTTAACACGTTTTAAATTATCCTCTCTACGGCTGAAGGACTTGTTTCCATGGTCAGGCAATAAGTTTAAAACAATCCTCCTCAGGTGATATACCCCCACACCCGCGAAGAGATGTCCCGCCGTGGTCGTTCCGACGCCGAGCTGAGCCGTCTCTTGGAGCGGGTGCAACTGGAGTACCTTTCGACCCGCGACGGCGGCTGGGACGCCGTCGAGGACTGGATGGATGTGCTGTCTGGAGGGGAGAAGCAGAGGATAGCGGTCAGTGATACATATATTTTTTTATGCTACTCAGTGGATTATAAAGATATTAAGAGGTTGGCAGACAGGAGAGATGAGTGGCGATTGCTCCAGCGACAAGACTCATACTCTTAAATATATGATAATGACTCAGTGACAAACTAGCAGACAGTCTGTACGTGGCTGCGAGGCATTCTGTCTCCGCCGGTGACGGACAAGCCAATACTATTTGCAAATGAATCAATATTTTTCTATTACATACCTAGTTGCTTGACTTGCGTGGGTTTCGTGACTCTTTTTTTTATTATTAAACGCAGTGACAAACGAGCAGGCAGCCCACCTGATGGGAAGTGGTAACTGTCGCCCCGGTCAAATACAGTTCTCATCTAAATATGAAAAATTTCAAAAATTTTATACATTGTTAAAATTACACTCTTTTATAATATGAATAGGTATGATACTAATGAATATCCTTCCCCACCAGATGGCGCGACTGTTCTACCATCAGCCACAGTTCGCGATCCTGGACGAGTGCACGAGCGCCGTGTCCGTGGACGTCGAGGGACAGATGTACCAGTACTGCAGAGAGGTGAGCCATCATTAAAATCTTTTTAGTCTTATGTCATATCAGTCAAAAGACGCCCACTGCAGGGCATAGACCTCCCCCAGAGATCTCCACAAAGGCCGGTCCTGTGCCTTCCGCAGCCTACTGGTACAGTCGAGTTCATTAATATGTGAGCAATTGCCAAGGCTTCAAATATAAATGTACATGGAAGGGTACTTATATGTCTGAGCAGATTCATCAATCACACATATGTACATTTATATTTGAAGCCTTGGCAATGCTCACATATTAATGAACTCGACTGTACCTGCGATCTTTACCAGGTCGTCGGTCCACCTTGTGGGAGGCCTACCCACGCTGCGTATTCCGGACCGTAAACAAACAACACTCGTAACAAAATCATGACTTGCCGTATCAATCACGCCACGTGCACTGTCACAATTAGCTTCATAAATTGTCTTTGGTCGCTACTACGCCATATTTGTTTTACAAATTAGACAAGTCTGTACCAAATATACATACAAACATACAGTCGGGTGCTGAGGCAAGGGCGGCGGCAGCACCCCCAACATTCTCTTGCAGTCTCCATCACAGCCCATAGCAGTCCACACAAGACTTAGGGTCTCTCCCACGAAAGGGGATTTTGTTGCCGTAATCTCCATGCTTGGCAGGCGGGTTGGAGATCGCACTGCTCTAAACATAAAAATGGAAAACGCTGCTGCCCATTTTCCAGCCTACGGAGACTCTTGATCTTTAGCCTCGAAAACATTAGTCGCCTTGTACGACACCCACAAGTGTAAGTTCTTGCTATTCTACTCTATCAAGACACCACAAGGCCAACAGCAGTCCGCTATCTAGCACCTTAAAAACATAATTTTCCTTAAGACTTACACCAGTAATTCTTTCCAGATGGGCATATCCCTCTTCACGGTATCCCACCGCAAGTCTCTATGGAAGCATCACGACCATTATTTGCAAATGGACGGCCGCGGCGGCTACGTGTTTGAAGAGATCGACAGCGAGACTCAGGAGTTTGGCTCGTGATCCTGACAAGCATATAGTTGGCCATTGGATGCCGGAAATCTACGTAGGCGCACTTTTATTTCGCTAAGCCAATTTCAGCCTTAAACGTGACGTGTTAAGGGGCATTCGTGATCCTGGTCGGCCATTTTGAATGCCTAAAATTAATATGCTGGGAATATTTACAGCGCCATCTAGCCCCAAAGCAAGCAAAGCTTGTGTAGTGGTCTGATAAAATATGTAGGCGTGGTTTTATTTCACTAAACCAATGAGCAGTTTTCCAATAGGTACTGTCAGTTGGTTTTAAAAAGCATCAAGAGATGGCGCTCTCATAATTTTGGTACCATTTTTTAATCTGTATGATTGTGGCAGTGAGATCATGCAGCCAACTAATACTAAACTTAAAAATAAAAAGGTTTTTGAATATAAACATAACTTTTAAAGATTGAAAGAATGTAAAGAAAAATTTATTTATAAAAGTAGGCACTATGTTCCATTTTTACAAACCTTTCATATTTGATTTAGGTCCATTCTTGACCCTAGCGTCTATGAAACGAACTGAAGTCAGTCGAATTTATGTTTATTTTGTTTGCAATAATTATTAACACCTCTAAAATTGTTGAAAACCAGTGATAAATACAATATTTTCAGTACAATGTACCCAGTGTTTATATACTCTTTGCTAAGTACTCATTTCAAGCGATCTTGAATTACCAAAATTGACGGGGCGCCATCTACCGAGATGGCTAGGAATGCTTTCGATACCTAATGGAAAACTGCTCATTTCAGTCATAAGCATGCACGTTAAGGTGCATTTGGATACCGTACCTAGGGGGCTGATCACGTTTCACAAACGGCACCCAGTGGATTTTTTATGGCATTCTGGTCGATCAACTTTATTTCGATTATTTATTCCTTATTTATGAGACATATGTTTATGATTTTTGTACCTTTTTGAGGTAGAACCTATATTTCAATGTGATGTCTTTTTCGTATAATTTTCGTCGCCTTGCTGTACGACTACAGAATGCTGTGGTTGGTCGAAAGATGAATTTGAATTGACAAGAAGTTCAACATATTAAATAATCAGGTCACAAATGATACAACATGGTGAGTTAACCCATGGAATGGGATTGTTAACAGCAAGAACCGACTGTAACAATAACATGGGGCTTTTTTTTTCGAACCGCTCGCCTCGAGCCGAACGTTTTTCAATTTTCGACATGAAAAATTCAATATTTTGCATGATTCTTATTTTCCAACTTTATGGCCAATGTAATTAAAATATTAATTTTTGATATTGAAAATTGTCGCTTCAAAATTAGAGCACCTGTAGTGTAATTTGAGACTTAACATTTTCGCTCATTCTCAAGAATGTAGTTACAATGTTAACAAAATATCAGTTTGTTTTATGCATAGTAATGTAAACAAATTAAATTAAAGTAATTTTCCATTGTACTAGACCTATTTAAATATCAACAATTTGCCTTACAATCTAAGTAGTTTCACTTAAAGTGTAGTTTTGGTATAATATTATTACTTTTGACTTTATAAAAAACGAGGCACTTCTAGAAAACTCGAAAATTGTCTATTTCTACTATGTACCTAAATCTAAACTAAATATTCTACTAAATATTTTAAACTCAGAATGAGTTAAAACTTCTCTTATCGTCTAATATTTATTACCGGTTTTTAAATTTTATATCAATACACAATAGTATTCTAATGAATCATATGAAGGAATTTTAAAATAAATAACATTTCCCATTTGATTTTATTTAAAACTCGGAATGAGTGAAAATATAATTCATTCTTATTGTATAATATTTTTAATCTAATTTTGATTACCGGTTTTTAACTTTTATATCGATATGCTTTAAAAATATTCTTTAACAGATTGAATACAGTTTAGTAGTATAGTTTCCGTTAACATTTTGTATGATAATATTTATGTTTACATTTTAGTGCAATCATATAGAGAAATTATCATATTTTAATCATTTTGTTATTTAAAGAAATAGTGGTATGAGTTACCACAACAAATAAAGCTGAAATATTTTATTTGGCTTCAACACTGTTTATTCAAGTTTTTATAAGTAGTTTATTTTTTACAAACATGACTTGTAATTGCAATGAAATTGTATGATAATCCAACTTCATTAAATGAAGTAACCATTAATTACATATAAGTGCTCCAACACCGGTAATGAGAAATTTTTGTGAGAGCAAACTCAGTTTCGAGATGTTTCAGATATAATGAGCCGTTTTCGTCAAGAGAAGAACAGCTTCCTAACAATTCCTATGGATGGCGTTAATGTTCGAATCGTTATGGCGCGCCATCTATGGGAATTATATAGCCAATCAGCGCTTACGCACCCGGCTCATCACCACGCCACCATATTTTTGTCTTCTGCGCATTAACGGTCACCGCTCGACTTGCGTGCCACGACTTGGGGCTCTATTTTTTAACCGCTCACATCCACGCAAGTGCTCGCATGCGCTACCTATCTCATTTACACTCGTTGTAAGTTGCTATAGATAGAAAAGACAGGCCTTAGGAGGCGAGCGCGCGCGTGGATGCGAGCGATTCAAAAATAAGGCGGCCGTACAAACTTTTATAAACAGAAGGAAACTTTGCAACATTTGTAAACACCGGTGTGGGAGCAACTTTTTTATACTGGGTGTAATCCTTGTGTGAGTAGGTCATAAATATGTCTCCTAAAATAAGAAAACTAAACCCTCAACGAGTGTCAAATAATGGATGGTGTCCACAAAACTAGTTTAAACTTTTTGACTATTATTTATTAATATTACTGATTATTTTCCCCCAGCTTTAGTTAAATCTTTGAACAAAGGGATGGAACACGTTGCCTGTGAGTGTGTTCCCTTAACATTATAATTTGGATACCTTCAAGTCTCGAGTGGCCGCATCGTCACTTACAAAACTGTCCGGGATACATAAGGCTAATTTTTCAGGCCAGGGTAGTAAGCACAAGGCAGCTAGTGCTTCTATCGTCGTGTATACAGCTTAATTTCCAGGCTAGTAAGCTAAGGAGAAAGCTATTAGGCTAGTGCCTGAAGCCAGGATAGTTTAATAGCTCGTCGTTCTATTTCTTGAGTTAGCAGCAGCTTCCAACACTGATTATAGTATCGTGTGATGTAATAGCTTCGTGTGGCTTGGGAAGGCAGTATCCGTTTGGTTTTGCGTAGTAACCACGCGGTTTGTTTTTACTCTACCTACGTATTTTTCAACCACGAGATGCCTAAACTAAAGTAAATAATTAAGTAATAACTCTTAATTGCACACGTACAATACATCGTCTAGTGCTAATTGGTATAGTTTCCGAAGTAACTGTTTCAGTCGAATTGTGGATGCAATTAATGTTATTTCACAGACGTGTGGTTATCTTAGTCACTGAACTTTCTCCCACACACTTAGGTTGTGGAATGAACTACCTGGAAAGGTTTTCCCTGGAGAGTACAATATAGAGTTCTTCAAGAAAGGGGTGAAAATGTTTTTACGTGGTCGGCAACGCGTGGGTGATGCCTCCGGTATTGCAAACGTCCATAGGCTGCGGTGACTGCTTTCCATCAGGCAGGCCGTAATCTTGTTTGCCACATTAGTAGTATAAAAATAAGTACTGGCTTAAAATTGTCTGACATCATGTAAACAGCGTCTAGCTTGCAATCCTAGTTTGAAGAACTAGCCTCGTATATTCCGGGTATACCAGTGGCGGCGGTCAAATGCCTAGCTGGCTCTTGTAAAAAAACTTTAAAATAGGGAAAATAAAGTATCACTGCAATTAATGCCATATTCAATGTGAGGGAACCTTGTGGCATCAACCTTTTGTACCCGTCTAATCATTTAAAACGATTGATGATGTCGATTTACTTATTAGACAACATAGTTTCGATATCAGTTTCAAGGTTATTGATGTCTCTACATCTCTTGCTTGATATCTTTAGAAAATTATCGCCTGGTCACACTCAGGATTACACTCTGTAGACTACATGGGTATTGGGTACAATGTTACATCGATAATGTACAGTCAACAGCCATATCGACCTAAACAAATCCAGTATATGATGAACTAGGGTCTCTACAGATGCGCATAGCAATGTTGGCTCCTTTTATACTGGTTTTGTGGGTCGACACTGTCTTCTATACAAAAAATATTGTTTCATATCAAACCTTAGCAAATATAAGCGTCACCGACCTGTTTTTTTATTTTGTGATAGATAAATGTTAAATAACTTATTTAATTTTCATGTTAATACGTAATTTACCATATAAGAGCCGATTTAATACGATTATATATAACACTTTTGTGTTATGAAATGTATATTACTGCTACACATAAAATTTCATTATGGGACTTCAATCGTGGATCTACTGGCACTAACAATAAGTTACCTTAGTTACAAACTTTGTTAACTATTACAATTTACGAGGCCAATTTTGTATATAAGATATAAAAAATCTGTAAAATCTTTAAGGTCAACTTATTAATGTTTATTTTAAATAATTATATTTACGTGTAGGACTATGTGAGAGTCGCTGTGATAGATGTTAAGTTTTTGTTATTTGTCGATGGAGGGTGCTGGGAAAATAAAGATGGTTCAGGATACATCAGTCTTTTATTACTTCATCCATCTGTACAGGGGTACCGGACGGGTAGCAGAACTCTATAGTCATTAATAACATTAAATTAATTCAGTTAAAGTAACTAATTACGAGCATAGGCTACATCTACATCATAATATCAGCCGAAAGACGCCCACTGATGGGCATAGGCCTCCTCCAAAAGATATCGACAAAGGCCGGTCGTGTGCCTGTACCTGCAACCTTTACCACGTACCTGCACCTTGCGGGAGGCCTTTCCACGCTGCTCAGGGAGGCCTTTGAAACCAAAGACATAAACACCAAATTTGGCAAATTATTATAAACGTAATAACGGGAGGCCTATCCACGCTGCTCAGGGCACGACACCAAATTTGACAAATTATTAAAAACGTAATAACGGAAGGCCTATCCACGTTGCTCAGGGTGTCCCCTGAAACCAAAGTCATCGACACCAAATTTGGCAAATTATTAAAAACGTAGCAATAACTATTGTTCTATTTAATACTCTATTCTTTAATTGAAAGTCGAAATCCGTTCGCTGCATCTACGTAGCGGGGTTTATGTAAATGTTGCTGGGAAAATTTGAATAACTGCGCATCTTCCCGTTATCAACAGCGTTCTTTGCGGTTGCCTGTACGCCCATTCACACCGTTTGAAAATCCCGCAAAAAGCCATGGGAGGCGTCGCATGACGTAACGCTCTATTTGACATTAAAATTCCGTAACACTCAGTAAACTTTGCAGCACATAGAACATTTTTCGTAAATAACGAAATTGTAAAGTAATCTGCACTACAAAATGAAAATAATATAGAAATCTAGGACTTTTATCAAGATTACATTGCAAATAACTAAAGATTAGTGCGTTACTAACATCAGAGTTGCAACTTTTTAACCTAAACTACGTAAGTCGGAACGTCAAAACTGGCGTATCAGCTGTTGAAGAAAAAAAATAACGGGATATCACGAAAAGAGACTGGTCACACCGACGGCCACATCAAAATCTGGGGGTCTGGCGTGTGACCCTGTTATTTCTACCCTGCAATAAAATAGCTGTGTAATCTAAAGATAAGTAGTGCGCCAGTGAAATAGTGATATCTTTAAATTCTAGTGTAATTAATGTGGAAATCATGGAACGTGCAACAGGAACAGAAGTGTACGGGTGTGGCTCGCCCCAGTCCACGGACATAACGCTGAATATACAAACCACTACGGGTGGGAATTTCTCCATCAGCTTGAACGGCAAAAATACAGTGGAGCATCTCAAGAAATTAGTTTCAAAGAAGCTGAAAGTGTCTAAGGATCGAATATGTTTATTACACCGCGAGAGGTGAGTTATAGGGATATAGACGCTATGCTTCTATTGTCAAACATTACGGAAATGTTGCGTCGATACGATGACGCATCCGCGTCCTTTGACTCCCGTTTTGATGTATGGTTTTGTCGATAGGCAATTGCGGGACGGCACTCTGGACGAGAACGGGCTGCTGGACGGGTCGCGCGTCATCCTGCTGCCCAGCGTGGAGACGGGCCTGCTGGTAAGCACCCCCTCGCGCCCCTTGCGATCACGTGTTTCATAATGTGAAACCAATCAATTGGCCTTTATCTCTTAGCACAATGTCTTTATTAGCTCTAAACACTTCCCTTTGTTAACTTATCACTTATTTGTTTGCAGAGTCAAAGACCTGAAAATACTGTGATGCAAGCATTGGAATCACTGAATGATACACAGGTCAATGATTTTTTGAGCGGGAAGTCACCGTTAAATCTCACAATGAGGCTGGGGGACCACATGATGTTGATCCAGTTGCAGCTGTCCACACTCAACACTCATTCGAGTTCTTCTCGATCGTTGAGAACTAACTCCTCAACTAAAGGGTCTACTGCCTCTGCCAGTTCAAAGTGTGATTCCAAGGACACAGCCAGCCCTCAGACCTCGCCACAGAAATCCTGTAACATTGTTGATACTAGTATAGATAGTGATAAAGTGAAACAAGAAAGTCAACCTCATGGTATACAAAAGCAAGATTTAGAAATGTTACAGAATGCTTTTGAGTTGTATCGATCCATGGCTGAAGAGAAATATGCAGAGAAATCTGACCCTAGTGAGAATAAACAGGAATATGTGGACAATTCCAATTGTAACCTTTCAGACACGTCTGACACTACATTGGAATCAGAGCAATCTCCAATTAAATCCCTGTCAAACCTGGTTTCTAGTCCCATGGATGCATCAACATCACAGAATGCAGAAGCAGCCATTGCAAATACAGTTAAAAGTAATTTGATAGAATTGTTATCCAGTAATAATAAACTAAGTGGTGATATGATTCCTTCCACAAGTGCCATCAGTGATAAACCCTGTCCTTCTTCTTCGTCTGTAACTCCTGATAGTTCCTTCAGTGATGATAGTGACAATTTTACTGATCAAAGTTCATTTCTTGTTGAGAATACCATAGACGAGTATCCAATGGAGAATCTCTTTAACAGCGCTGTAGACAAAGGTTTATTTGAGAACCAGGATGAATCTGTGGTGGATAGAGAAATATCAAACCTGGCTACTACCAGCCACGGTCAGGAGTCTTCTACGGGAAGCCTGCCTCCCTTTCAAAGCATAAATGAACCATTGAAGAATAAGCGCTTCCAATATTTACTACACAAAACATCCAAGTTCAAGCATCCAATAGGGCAGAGCAAGCAAAAGGCTTTCATGCAGTCTGTTGTGAATAAACACAAAAAAAGGATGCAGATACGACAGGAGAGCAATCTAGCTCAGCCTTCGACATCAAAAGCTGACCCATATATAACTAATACTAGGAAATTATTATTACAACCAAGTCCTAGTACAAGTAGTGAACCAAAGGAAGAAATTGCTACACCCTCGACATCTAAACAAGTGTTTAAAGCACCAGATGCGCCCAAAAAGCCACAGCGTGGGCCAGTGGCGCCTGCTGTAATTGACACCAGAGCCCTCCTGGAGGCTTCTAAGAATCTAACCCAGAAATTGAAGAAACTTTCCAAGGAAGTTCTGACAAATAAGATTGATCTCAGATCTGCAGAGCAAGCTGTACGCTCGAAGCTGGGTCCCGGTGCTGTGATAGAGTCCATGAAGCATCATGGTAAAGGAATTTATTCTGGGACCTTCTCGGGCACCTTGAACCCTGCTCTGCAAGACAGGTACGTATTTTGATTTCTTAACAATTCTTGTTAAAAAGTTGCATTACTATTATTTTTTGCGACTTTATCAGCAAATAGTTTTTCTGATAAGAGATTTAGCTATGTTTTTTTGCAGCAATTCTATGACTCATGTAGATTCTTTGTTTTCAGATATGGCCGACCAAAGAGAGACATATCTACTATTATTCATATACTCAATGATTTACTGTGCGCCACACCACCAATTGCACTGTCACAGGTATGTATACATTACTTCCTAATACTGCTTAATTGCTGCATATACCATGTTAGTCACTAACTGATATTGAATTAGAACCTGTTTTTCTTACATATTCAAACATCAACTAATTACCGCTGTCAGTCCCTTATACTTTTGGGACTTGTTTTAGATCTCCATTCATACAAGTTCTCTTTGCCGAACATTTGGAGATTGTGGTCATTGAAAATACACAGTGGAATACACTGTTTATTATTTCTTTCTGTTCTGACTTTCTTACTGTTCTGTCTGCATAGGCCTTAGTCACATGACTTGTTACTATATACTACTCTTGGACTCAACAACGCCATCTGCTACTGCTACACGCACTAACAAACATTCTAATATTACAGAAGGAGGCGAAACACTCGTGTGCCGGCAGCGCTAGCGAGGATGGCAAGTGCCTGGGCTGCAGCCAGCCGGCGTGCCCGTACGGGCAGTGCGACGGCCACCCGCCCTCCACGTCCCGGGGCTGCGCCTGCGTGACCGACTGCCTATGCAACCGCGCGACCCCCGCCTGCCCCGCCTGCCTCGACAGCCCCACGGAAATATGCAAGAAGTGCGACACAGCCAAAACACTCGCCCAAGAAAACTCCAAGACCAAGTGCAAACTCGAGCAACTCCGACTCGTGATGCAGCAGAAGAAGCAGCGGCGGGAGGCGCGCAAACTCAAAACGCTCCCGTACAACTCCCCAGCCAAAACCATCGCCTCACCCGAGCAGGCACCCCCCATACAGGAAGAGATCGAAACCGTTGCCTAGCATGAAATCATCTACTCGTTCTAAATCCTTCGTCGAGTCTTTCGTTGTGGTACGCGGCCGGGCTAAATTCACGTGGGTGACCACCGTTGGGCCTTACGAGTCTTGTGATATACCACATCAGCTTTCTCGGAGAACAGTCTAGGTTAATTGTTCCCATTTTATTGCACCGAACGGTAGCTTACCGCCGTCGGGCAGTTACGTATATAAATTGACCGTATTACACTCATCTATTGAATATTCTTGTTGGATTGATTCCACGATTGACTATTATTGGAATTTAAAATTAATTAATAGTGGCTGACGACCATGTGTATCTAAACTTATTATACTTAATTATGTAACCGCCTAAAAATTTTAAAATATTGTTTTCTAAATTTTATGGAATGCAAAGTTGTGCAAATAATTAGTATTGTCTCGCACTAACACTCTGAAAACTGTAGCGAAAGACTGAATACTTTCACTTTGTGCGTGGGTTACGGCGCGGGGCGGTCTTGAAAAGGCCTGGTGCCCGAAAGTGAAGTGTTTTCGAGAAGTGACGGCGCTTCGGAGCCGAGCCCAGCGCCGAGTGCGTGCGACGCGGCAGAGGACTATAATGCAGCCGCACACGGTCATATTCTAAATTACCATTTTCACTAAGTAGTAATTTTAAGTGCTATTATACGCATGTACAAAATACAAGATTGAATTAGCAAAATCGTTAGTGTATAGTGAGTTAATTAATTAACAAGGTAGGGCCCTGATGAAGTTGCCAGTAATGGCTTCCTATTGATTTTGTTGTTATTTTTTAGATTATATTTTATCGATTCAGTCAACTTTTAGACACTCGTGTATTTTAGTTTTTTTTTTGAAATAACTGTTGGTTGAATAGGATTTTGAAAATAACTGTATTGACCTATTTCGAAATTTTTATTATGTAATGCATCTAAAATAAGGTAGGGCGACCTGCAGAACAAGTGAAAAAAATTGTTTTTTTTTTTGTCTAATTTATAACAAGTGACTAAAGTTACACTTCTATTCTATTAGACATAATTAGCACTGTTATTCTTATAGTTATTTTTATTTGTTTTCTTTTCGCCTTTCACGTTGTTTAAAAATAAATGTTTTCTTCATTACACACATTTCTTTGTTTTTGTTGCTTTACGATTAAAATAACTAAGAAATAAACACGTAATACAATAAAATTAAAAAGTCCTATGAGAAATATAGAAGAGCTTTGTAAATAGTTACTAATGCATTACAATTGCTTAGTCACCATAATTTTTATATAAAAGTAAATTAGTTGAATCGACTCATGGTTCAGACTTTTATTCTAAGACCCAAATTCCTATGTTCTAAAGAAAAAAGGACGTGTCGGGCCATGTGAGCGTAAGGTTCCCGTAGTTGTCAATATGTATGCTTAGGAAGGCTTTTTGTTGATACTATAAACACATAACAAAGTTACAAATGCATCTAGCTCCCATACAACTTGTATTTGCTCCGTCCGCCTGTCAAGACCCTTTATATCGGGAACGCGGAGGCGATATAAAGCTTAAATTAATATCAAATACTCAGGTCTTTGAAAAAGATCAAACATTCAAGTCAACGTAATCAAAATATACGATCGTTTATGCTCTGTAAGGCTTTGTCAGCTCTGGGCCACGAATACTCGTTTTAAGCAGCACGCTTGACCATCGATTCCAATCCAGTCAGTTGATATTTGGCTGATCCATCCTAAAGATGGCAGCAGTACGTTATTAAGGCGTACGTTTAAGAACCACAATTTACCTGACTGGTCGCGAATGCTAGTGTTCATGGAGACCATATGCTTTCCTACGGTTTCGGCTATCAGACAAACTTAGGAATGTTTTGTGATTTTACTAGGTTTCCCAGGAAGCAGTCGCATTGAGAGGATGTCTAGCTTCTTTGCTGTAATTTATTACCAAGAAAGACACACGTAAAGACGGCCCACCCGATGGAAAACGGCTCCCGTCTTTTAGACTACGACATCAGTAACCTAAGAGGAGCGGATGCGGTGCGGCCATAAGGTACGGTAGACTTGCCTTTTGATGAACCCCGAGTTATAGCATAGAGCAAATACTTGGGGCGCGCGATATCTGTAGGCTGTATCACGCACAGCCAGGTTTTGGGTTTGGGAGGGGGGTTCAAGATGGGGTAATCGTAATAAAAGTAGCTGAAAATTAAAAATAAACGAGCGTAGCGAGCACATTTTTCCAATTTTGGCTCAATTGACTTGGATCGGCAGAGTCACGATCCTCATTATTGAGGGACCGATTAAGGAGGACTTGGATACCTAAATATAACAAATACCAATGACTGAGTGTGTGCAGCGAGCGAGGCTCGGACTTTTTTGTATACCTACATATTGGCTCTTTAAATCCGAAATAAGTACACGGCGCGATTAGATTGGTGTAAATATTTTATAAATAAGCGAGCGTAGCGAGCTCGAAATTTTTAAATTTTTGGTTAAAAAGAGCTGTAGTAAACTTATTATAAATAACTAAGGAATTAGCGTGCGTAGCGAGCTCGGAAATTTTGGTATTTGGGCTGTAAAAATCTGGATTGATCACGCGGCGCAGGCGGTGTAATTTCAAGGGGGGGGGGGGGGGGGGTTTGAACCCCCCCGCTACGCCTATGGTAGATATGCTAGGCATCTAAAACAGATAGATCCACATTTCATACGCCACCTATCTCATTTGATAGGGTGAACATTTTAAAGTGGACGTTTTTTAACAATACGAATATAATCACGTTTCAAATACAGTGAATCAAGTAAACTATAAAGCCCATAGTCGAAGGGTAGTTTTTATCTCCTCTCTGGTTGCAATGGCGGTAAAGTGACGTTGGCACCAAACTAAACAGTTTCAATCATCAACTGGTCGCGGCAGATGCGGAAGGCAACGGCTTACGAGTCAACGTGACGATGCAGAAGACCGCGCAGATTGACCCTGATGACCTGTTTTTGAAACTACCAGTTGGTACCGTCAAGCGCGTTTCGGTAAACGAGATCTTCGTAACTATACTGATAGAACGTGGCGGCGGCCAGGATTAGTTGAACCTTTCAAAATGAGCCTGCTGGGTCGACAGGTGACGGAAGGAATTGTCTCCCGTCTACCAGGCCACTACCATCGCTCGCTAGTCGGTGGCAGGTTAGGTTATGTAGGCGGGAGAAGCGTTTTTACTGTGCTGTAGAGCTTTCTTGACGTTTACCTTAGAACAGCTAGCATAGCAGGTAATAAAAATCAAAGGCATTACTTTATGGGGTCGAGTATGCCCCTGTTGTGCGTACGACGACTGCTCTTTACCAAGGCGTTGCTATACGCATAGAAATATATATATAGGGGGCTATACGCCCGTTTGCACTCTGATCAGAAAAAGTAAACGTAGCGTTGTTTTTATAAAATAACGTTAAGCACTCCGTCTTATAGCGGTAACTCTGTTTTCTACCATCATGAGCAAGGTAACAAAAAACTGGAATGCGAAGGGCAGCCGCTTGAGATTTCATTTGGTTTGTTTACGCAAGTGTGCAGCACGCCCGAAACAATGTACATATTGTAAAAAAGAACCTACCATTAGTTCAAAGTCTTGGTAACAGCACCGGTCCACATTTTTTCACGACGATCGAGGTAGGAGGTTCGACAAATAATTTTTAGGAGTACTACAAAAATAAGAAACAATTTATTCTTAAATTTATTTACTGATTTTGTCATGCACGTGGTCGGTAAACTAAATCACATGTATATAACTAACGAACCTAATCTGAACAGAAATGCATCATGCGTTGATATACGGAAACAACAATATTCACAACAAAACTATAGATAGATAATACATTGTCTTTTACACAGTATTGTTCAATCCAACACGAACTTAAAATGCCATAAGTTTTGTAAGATATCCTTAACAAAGTTGGACAGCGAGATAGAAACTTAGAAACTAACAACAAAGGTAGAATAAAATTGTCTTTTAAGTAATAAAAGTCGGGAGGCGCAGCAAAATATACAAGCATAGTAATTTAGTCGTCATTCTGTCTTATACGAAACGGGGCGTTATAAAAAAATTAAAATATAACTCGAACGTACTTCGTGGTCCAACCACATGTCGTGGCGGCCGACCGCCGCCGCCCACACCGAGGACTTGATAAAAACAACTCGTGTACTTCTCGTAAATTATTTTATTATAAAGTTCATCTCATATAAATAGCACATAACCCACACGCCACGCACACGGGGCCGTCGCGGCCGTAACACTCATAATACCGCTAACCTATTTTAATGAAAACACTATCTTAATTAGTAACAAATAAAAAAAATATTTCGACTAAAATAGGTTAGTTTGGAGGTTGTCGGATGTTAGAATAGTAGCGTGCTCATGCCGCCCATTTCGGCTTGTTCTTTCACGAAGATCTCGAAGTATTGGTAGATGATGGTGACGGCGAGGAGGATACCGGTGCCGGAGCCTATGGCGCCGAGGAAGTCGGCCAGGACCGAGAGAGCTCCGATGCAGAGTCCACCGAAGGCGGCTGCTGTGGGGATGTACCGGTTCAGCTCGTGGATCATGGACTGGTCGCGATGGCCTCGCATCACCATCTGCTGTTCTTTCAGCTGTTTCGCCACCTGTGGAGGAGAGGAGGGTTAGAGTACGCTGGACACTATGTAGGTGGTAGAGAGTTATTCGTTGCACTCTCAAGTCAAAATTGTTTGTTTTTAGGAGCAATGCGCTGTTTGCAATATAGTTTCCTGATTACTTAAGAGTGGGTTGAATAAATAGACCACAAATGCAAATATTCATCACTCATTCACATGTAGTTGAAGAGATTTCTCTTTAGAAATTGAAACGAGACCAATCAAAATAATTACAGACCTTGCTACAAAAAAACTTGCAATAGTACATAATTTAATCATAAACCGTGTCCAACTTCACATCATCAAATAAAAGGACCACAACTGTCCAAATATGTAAATGTTTGTGCAGTTACAAAACAGTCCACTTTACCAGTGATAGCACTATCATTTCTAAGGTATCTGCCTCAATGTTACCACCACCTCTGTATTTCCGGTTTGAAGAATTTACTCATCCAAGGTACAATTACAGACATGAGGCACCACGTTGTTCTTGCAACGATGCACACGCCGCTTCGCATTTTTGTTCCAACGACTTTATAGATAGGCGACAGTTACCGCTACTTCCTCATAGCGAGTCGATAGCATACAGTCACCGCTTGTAACCACAACTATAAAATTCCTTTTCTTTTTTACCATTTAGTATTTAAGTAAATGAATCCACTCACATCCTTGGCGGACGACCCCGACACGTCGATCCACGTCTTCGAGAAGAACGCACAAGAGCCCAGCATGAAGATGATGTACAACACCGCATGGAACGGATCTTGTGCGATGTGAGCCAAGGACTCTGGCGGACTGAAGTAGTAGCAAAGCCCGCCGACCGGGTAGGCTCGGGCCGGACCCCCGCCGCCTACGTCCGCCCATACGCCGAGGAGGTTAACCAGGAAGTTGCCGCTGAATTTCACCGCTAACATCTGTGGAGGAAGATATATAGATACACTCTTTATTGCACACAAAATTACAAAACAGAAAATTGAAAAGGACTCTTCAAACATTGCCCAGGAAGGTGTCCGTTCAGTAAATATATAAAGCTTTATTTCGGCAATTGAAAATCTATTACCGTATTCGGTTTACAACAAAATAAACGTATCTAAAATAGAAAATACTTTTTTAAACATACATTCTTGACTATAGCTGGATAATTATGAGTGAAAATAATTATCTTGACCTTAATTTCCATTAAATTTAAATAGCTCATTCGCACTAATTACAACCACATATATTGTGCCGCCTGTTAGGTCATTATTCATGCCATTTCGATGTGAAACAATAGCTCGTATAACTCGGAAGTTTGTTCAATAAAATATCGCAATTTATTTTTTACATTGCAAAGATCACCCAATGGTCTGGACTTTAACAAATAAAGAGTCTGTCCTTGAAATGTGAAAGTTCTACACGACGAAACGACGCGAAATCCGGGCGCACGGTTCAGTGACCGCGGTAATTTCAGCAAAATAGGAATCTATTTTGTTCCATAACACAATATAATTATTTAAAGATTTATTCAGAACCAAAAACAGTTTTTAAATTAAAAAGTTTGTATTGAAAACAACTACAGTACATACATACATAAAATCATTTAAAAGAGTATAGTTTTACACAATTTCATTAAAATTCTGCTATTAATAGAAATTAACTACGAATCTAACTACACTTAAACGTCAGAAAGCCCCTGAAGAAGTATACATATAAAATGCTCAAGTATTTTCTTAACTATAGAATCGACTTTTTTATACCGCTCAAAATCAGTCGATCCGTTCGGAAACTTCGATACCATTGTAGACAGTTAAAGTTATACAGATCAAAGATATAACACCCCTTTTTTCGTTATAATTTAATGATAAGTAAGAATTATACGCGGACGATGTCGCGAAAAGCTAGCAGGATAATAGACATACTCCAAAAAATTGCTTACGTATGTATATCATCATCATCATCACAGCCCATAACAGTCCACTGCAGGACTTAGAGCCTCTCCCACGAATAGGGGAGGTTATTGCCATAATCGCCACGCTTGGCAGGCGGGTTGGCAATCGCAGTGCAGTAGATGTAAATGTACCCGAAAGATGCTGCTGCCCATCTTTCGGGTTATTCCCTTAGTCGCCTCTTACGACACCCACGGGAAGAGATGGGGTGGTGCTATTCTTTTAGGTGGCGGCACCACACACCACACGTAAGTATATGTATATAAGCATATACGTATGTATATGCTTATTAAAATTCATATAAGTGTGGATCTATTATTGGCTTCCAATGCTTTTTACGAAGTTTATGTAGCTGTTGAAACACCGAAAAAATAAAAAATAGCAGATCCCATCCAACTCACCTGAGATATGACGTATAGATTGGAGACTAGCGCAGACTGCAGTATGATGGGTATGTTCGATGTGTAGAACAGCTTGATCGGGTACGACGAGTACTGGCCGCGGTTGCGGGCCGACTTGATGGGTAGGTCCACTCGGAAGCCCTGTTTACAAAGAGGTAAGTAAGTAAGTACCACGGTTAATGGAAACGAAAGAGGACAAGCCTATGAGTAGTTACATTTACGACTAAGGGCCGATTTTTCAATTCTCAGATGAAACATATTAGTCCGATAAGTTATTATGTGACTAAAGTTAAATTGTATCAATACTTCATATAAAGCGAAGAATTAGATATTGTTTTAATTTGGTAGTTTATTACTTTATCGGTATTTTATTTTTGCATTGAAAAATCGGCCCTAAGGAGTTTAATTGTAATTCTAACTATGCTAGGTGTCGATTTTGTCAATATAAACGCATTTTCACTACATATTATACGGTTTGTTACCACGGTATTGTTTCTACCTCGATATTGCCACGCAGTTGCATGCGGCATGGTCACGAGTTTAAGCCCGATAATATGTGTAGTGAAAATGTAGTCAATAACCACGAAAGTCTAAAAAATCTATAATAGAGACGCATTCGTAAATTTATACGCGTGTGGAAAATACTACATTAAGTGCGCACTCTTTTAGTAAGGGGTTCATTATCCAGTAAGCCTAGCACAAGTTGCTCTCGCGCGCGACAAGCGAGAAAAAGCGCGACATAGGTATTGCTATCTCTTTCGTCATAGTATTGAGAGAAAGAGACAAAAGCTCTCTCGCGGCGCGAGCTTTGTCGCGGATACTCTTGTGCTAGGGCCACTGTAAACTAAATTCTTTATCATCATCCCTTTTTCCGCTATCGACTAGACAGGCACACCTTTTGACTTCATAGACTCCCCACGACTAACACGGTCGTCCGTCCATCTCAGACGTCTGTATTGTATGAACAAATAGTGCAAAATAAAGGCGATATTCGCCACAATTTGATTCTTCACTTGATTTTAACCTTACAACGGATTTGAATTCGTTTAACCGTTTTTACCAAATAGGTTCCTAAATAATATTTCGTTTGCTGTTAATTACTGGCGTTGTTATCTCGTATCTCTATGCAAATAGGTACATTAAACTTAGGAGATGATACAACAGTATGCTAAATGAGTAATAGGAAACCTAAACTCAGATATGGAATTCAAGATCAATGTATAAACAAATTTCCCCTTAAAAAAATAACCCCAAGTGGTGGATTATTTAAAATACTGTATTTTTTTCATATTCACACGATTTTATTTCATTTCGTATGCGACAATTTTCATCAATATTTCAATGTATTAAAATAATCCTCCCCTTGCGTTTATTTGTTATAGTTGCAATTTGTTTACACTTTTGATCTTCTCCGAGTATAGAAGAGTAGGTATTCCATATAGGCAGCATGCTAGCTCCTCTTTACTCTACATTCTGTATCATCGTTGTGGCGATCAATTATTTTGTATTTTTCTGTTTAAAAGTACATTATAATCCGCGTCATGAAAGAAGAGACTTGTCAAATGGCAGTAGAGGGGATTTTGCGCAGGTAATCGCCTACTAAGCAAGTCGAACCACGTGACCCGCCAAGTCTCTTCTTATTTGACACTAGTTGTACATCATATTTATTTCTATGTTAGACATAGCCCAATAAATTCAAAATTTATTTATTGATTAGGACATTAAATATCTCTTTCAATCGTCAAAAAGAAGGGGGGTGGGAAAGTAGGAAGGAAGCACACAGTGGCACGCTGGCCGCCCCATGGCAGCAGCAAACCCACCCCACGCCAGTCACGGCCGGACCGTGCCCGGCAATGCCAGGCAAAGCCGGACCGCGCTCAATATACTATATAAATCAATCAAACACTAAAACGTAAACATTAAATTCTATCCAGAATAAAGGAAGACATACGTCAAGGCCGATTTTAATGCAGTTCAAACTACGTAAACTAACAAACATTACTTGCATGAAATAAAAAACACAGAACAGCCTGTAGCCTAGTAATTCGATAAACATCGATGACCTAGTATGTATGCAGTGAAGCGCGCTTAGCAACCGCGCAGTGTCAACAAAACACTCTCCAACATGGAAAACTTGTAGTTGTATGACCTAATGCATTTTTAAAAAAGCTAGTATATTGTTTAGTAGTAACATGCGATTAGTATGATTTTAGGAAGTCGAATTTTTCCATAGGCAATTCTTTTTAGATCGAATGCAGTATCTTCTACAAGATACAAAGTACGTTTAGTTTCTTAGAATATCTAGTAGTACAAATTGAATGGGTTTTAGTAACTGCTTAATTTATTAATTTATTTAAAAACTTTATTGCCCAAATTACAGCAATTGGAGGACTTAAAGCCATAACTTAGGACTTAATTTCGTTTCCAATTGCAATTCAAACAATAAACAATACCCAAGTAGTATGGATGAAACTAACCATGGCACCACTGGTTGTTCTATCAGATGTACTACGATTATGAAATGGAAAATAACATAACCGACAGGAAAACAAAACACGCATACTCAAATATTCCCTTTCTACTGAACCGAATTTTGGCTGATTCAAGATACAATTGGAAGGAAAAAAGACTGAACCGATTTTATTTCAACAATCTCGATTAAATTGGCTCCCAGATAAAGAAAACAGCATCGAAGTCGGTGCACCCGTTCGGGAGCTACGACCTATAACACCCCTCTTTTTTCTTTGGGGGTTAAAAAATAATTCAAAGTAAAAGAATAAACGAAGTACAGTCGGCTGTAGAGTGATATGTAGTAGGGGGGGGGGGCAGTTCTCTCTGCAACCGACTGTACCTAGCATATATTAAATGTATAGTAGGGGGCTAGTTTTCCCTGCAGCCGACTGTACCATGGCCAGGTGAAGCCAACATGGCAGCACTGGTGGTCCTATCATGTGTACCACGTAACAAATGTTAAACAACAACACTCACCTGGAAGTATATCACTATAGCAAACACGAGCACAGTGGCGAGCAGATTCATCAGATTCGGCAGGTTCTGGCGGTAGAAGGCCTCCCTCAGGGCGCGGACTTTGTCCGGACGAGTCGCCAGCAGGTGGAACAACGC
The DNA here is from genome assembly GCA_905147135.1 of Blastobasis lacticolella. Lineage (NCBI taxonomy): Eukaryota > Metazoa > Arthropoda > Insecta > Lepidoptera > Blastobasidae > Blastobasis > Blastobasis lacticolella. The sequence continues at coordinate 4,095,785 of LR990042.1, read as the reverse complement.
GATGACGGCGCCTTCGAACTCTGTGCCGCGGCCTGTGGAAATTGAACATATTAAACTAACTGTTCATTTCACCTGAAAGGGAGCCAGTATCCTACAGCTGTGATACTAGTTGAACACTAACTATGATAGAGGGAAAACATCGTGAGCACACCCGCGTGAGGCGACTGAATCCCTCGTTACCAGGGTAGCAGACGTAAGATGGCAGTCGCTGTACTGTTCTGCCACACCTACCTAGTCTGCCAAATCCTGGATCATGGTCAAGGCGGACCCCGGGCCCTAGCGCGCGGTAGCCAAGCCGGAATATTAACGATAATTTTTTTAAATGCCTATCTTATAGCTGTGAAGATATATATAGAGGATAAATTTACGCTAGTTTACTGATAAAATTGTAATAGTAACTATTTTGAAATTTAATCTTGGTTAAAGGTCAGTATAAACACACCCCTTACAGTTCTGAAGATAAATTACTATAAGATTCCCTTTATAATTATATTGGTACTACAGCTCCATATCTAATTTATTTATTTTAAAAATGTTTTAGGTAATTAGGTTTCTTTTTTAATAACATAGTTTTAGTTAAGGCACCTATATTGTCATATTGTAAATATTGTTAGTGGACTAGCCTTAAATAAACTTACTTAAACATTGCCAATTTCTTTTATTTGAAACTTACCAGTGTTAACGGTAGCTGGTGAGAACGCCTTCCAGACAATGGTCTCACAGATGTTGGTGGCGATGAAGAGAGAGATACCGGAGCCGAGGCCATATCCTGAAATTAGAAGAAATAATCAAACAATATCCACAAACAAAAATGTAAAGGCATAGCGAAGTTACAATGTTGTACTGTGACCAGGATCACTTATTTAAATAATTTTTTCTTTGTCATGGCCCGCCCTGGCGATTGTATGTACATGAAATGTTGGTGAAATATAGAAGTTATTCTTAGAAGACACTTAATTTCTTTTTTTATTAGAAAGAAAAATAAAATAAAAAAAATTGTTATAAAGTATAAATAGTAAATAAAGTAAAGACTTATATTACACAAAAGCCACATAAATAGTGACATACCTTTTTGTAACAATTCATCGAGCAGCAGCACTATCAGACCAGCGACGAACAGCTGGATGATGATAAGGAGGCAGACTCCGGCACCGATTTCGCTCGGCTCACCGTACATTCCAGTCATCACATAGACTATGGCCTGGCCGACTGTTATCACCATACCGAATACTGTGGGAGAAAGTTACAATTCTTGGTTATGTATGTTTGTTTAGTATCAGTTGTTAGATCACATCTCGTAACCATACGCACATTATTTGCTATAATCTCCATGCCTGGCATGCGGATTGGAGTTTAAAATGCGAGAGAAAATGCTGCTGCCTATTTTCTCGGCCACAGGTTATGTATGGGTTGCCTCTTCTAAATCATTTCTTATATCTTTATTTAATTGGCAAAACTAAATTATTGACATAATGTTGCATTCAAACACATACATATATTTTTGAAGCTTTTAAAAACAATGCCATCTATTGATGTTTATGCCAAACGTAAGTAGCCATGTTATTGTGTGCATCCTAAATAAGTTACAGTTTTATACAGGTATCATTTACATAATATTTTAAATAGAAAGTGCAAAAACAGTGTAGACAGCACTTTTTAAATAAATTTTAAGATTTTTAGTAGTATTTCTTGTGTAAATGGGGGAAGACCTATCACTCATTACCACTGCTACAACTCCTGGTTAGCCAGGATCTCATTGGCCAAAATTTGTGTCTAGATCACAAAATATAGCATTGTAGAAAAGCTATTTTGGCATGCTGCCTACACCTGTAGTGTAGCTTCAATGAAGTAATTGGTAATTTGCCTGTATTTATGTTACAAGTAAAATCTTGACAATATTTTCCACAACTTACGTTTTTGTGCACCGTTAAACAGTGCTCTGTCCTTAGGAGTGTCACCGACTTCTATGATCTTTGCACCGGCGAGCAGTTGCATGATGAGGCCTGATGTTACGATGGGTGAGATACCAAGTTCCATGAGTGTTCCTCTGTTAGAGGCCAGGATCACACGGATCCAGTAGAAGGGATCGGCACTGTCTGATGACATTATACCGAACAGGGGAATCTGAAATGATTAAATTATATTATTATTTTTGCATGAAAAGTGTGGTGGTGGAGTCATCATTGTCAGACTGCATTAGTCCACTGATGGATATTGGACTAGTGTAGAAGGCGTTAACTTAATTTTAACTGGATTTACCGGTGTAAATTTTTATTGGCTTATCAACATCTTTATCAACGCTATACTGAGATAAGTTATTGGTTTAAATAATAAAACTAAATTTGAATTTTAGATAAACAGGGCAACACAAATTTAAGCCTTATGAGGGGTTTAGTTACCATCTTAACCTCTCATTGGTAAACGTAATTTACATACAAAGAACATTTACCAATCTGACAATGATTACTTTCACTAACAATTGTCTATCGACTCATTTGGTAATTCAAGTAATTAATTTTAATTACGATGGTGTAACATATGGATGAATTAATAATAGTAATAATGAATTATAATTCAACTTACTTGACAGCATACTAAGAAAATAAATAGTGTGATTGCTGTCCATAGTACTTTCTCTCGAAACTGGATCTGAAATACAATACATTTAGTGAACAAGGGCCAAAATCTTAACATTTTGGTAACATAGATCTAGTTTACAGTTACCCAGCCTCAATCAATAAGTAGGGTTAGAATTTTACTTTCACCAAAATTATAGATATAAAATGTATAGATACATATTTTTACAACTTCTTAAATAACTTTTATATGATTTTAAACCGGATGTTGCATAGAAATAGGCGTTAATGCAGTAGATATAAGAACTGATTGAACAAACTTACCTTCCTTTCAGGTTTCGCTATTTCAGGCAATATACTGCAGAACGGTTTTATAACTTCAAGAAATTTAACTGCAAAGACGAGAAATGTAATGTTGATCAATAAGTTAACACACAAATGGCAAATTATAAACCAAAAATCAAGCTACAAATTTTTCATTACGTGTCCACGGCTATATCACTTATATCTTGAAATAATGCAAAGAATACTCACTTCCCATCTTGATTTATTGAGATTTTTCTATTCCTAACTATAATATTCGTGTAATTCCACTAAAACCATTCAACTTTTGTTCATTAGTATCACTCCAATAGGACTTTTTACGAAAATGAACCTGCGCAACGCCGCCAACGAGCCGTCTGCGAATGACACGTCCACAACGTCATGTCACGTGACCTGTGATGTTGGCGTGTATAATGTTGCCAAGTTATTTGTTTATTTTTGGCCTAGAATCAAACAAAATTTGAACATAGATAAAATACATTATTCAAAATTACAACTCTAAAATCTGTATATATAACTCTTTGATAGTAATCGATCGGCGAAGTGTTTTGTCCTAAAGAACTAATAACCTGCAGGCTTTTGTTATTTTATTTCCATTATTCATTAGTTTCATATTATTATACGTGACATCCATTTCGATGTTGCCATTATTTAAATATTCCCGAAATTGAATCCAATAAAATGACTGAGTTTATTTTGCAAAACTTAGAATTTTTAAGGTGAATTTGCGACTAGCAGAAAAGACTTTTTCTGCTTGATAAAACGTAATATCGTTTTTCTCCTATTAGATATAATAAACAATTCAAAATATTTTAATTAAAGTTTTGTTATCTCTCAGTAAAGCTGAGCCAAATTGTATATTGGTTCAGCGGCTAGCGGTAAATGTACCAGCCAGCCAGAGTCTGTTCTCCTACTATAAAAGGGCTTCTAGATTTACCGAAAGCAGTTTCCTACCTACCAATATACTTAATTCAAATTTGTGGGTTTTCAGTGACCCACACAACCTGTTAGGGAACAGCCAGTTTGCCAGAGCCTCGTCAGTCCGTCTGTAAGATGTGAGGTTGTCTTTGACCCAGACTATGGTGGAAGTGGCCAATAATCCCCCGTTACAAACTTTTAAATATTTGTGGTATAATTTAAATAAAACATAGCGCAACTCCAGATAGGGCCGTAGGGCTAAGGAGAGAAGATGTGATTTTAAAATATTATTTCTCCAAAGTGGGTTTTGCCAGATTCATAACAAACTTCTTACTCATATTATTATATTAGACGGGACTTGGACGCGACGTACCTTTATGATTTGTTTTCCCGTGGTTTCGGTAGGGTTACACCCACCGTGGTCACGAGACGACTGCCGTGGGAGGTGACAGCTGCGGTGATGTGCTAGTAGACTCCTACCCTCACATAAAATTGTCAATTTGTTGTTGATTCGGAACTGCACGACACACAACACTCACGATATCCACGGATGCGTCCGACGATAACTCTTGTGTCTTACGGTTATTTATTTTGCACACCACTGGATTCCACGACGCCGAAAGCTTATATCCATCTTCCCGATTGAAAGTTTTGTACTTTTTAATTTCAATCGCTTCCCGAACCATACGTGGATAATATTGCCGGTCAGTGGAGAGGACATTAGGCGCATGCAGTTCTATCCAGTGGATGGAGTATTTTGAACAAAAAGCCCTAAGCGTGAATTCCTCAATGATAACTTTTTGGAAAAGGTATGTGGATGACATCTTCTGCATTTTTAAAGGTAGTGAGCCGGAAGTAAGACAATATTTAGAACATCTAAATTCAATCCACCCAAAAACAAAATTCACGCTGGAGGTGGAAAATGACCGACAATTGCCGTTCCTAGATGTCCTGGTAAAGGTACGAAATGATGGATCTCTGGCGCACTCGGTATACAGAAAGGCAACACACACGGAAAGATACCTGAATGCTTCATCACACCATCATCCCCGACATTTACTCTCCGTCATAACCTCGCTCACAAGTAGAGCTAGAGATCTTTGTGACTCGGACCACGTAGAGAGCGAGTTGTCACATGTCCAGCTGGTACTACGGAAGAACGGGTACAAGGTGATAAAGAAGCCGGCGAGACGGAAAAAGAGGGATAAGCTCACAGAAGTTAGTCGGCAATCAGCATTCCTACCGTATGTGAAAGGGGTGACAGATAAGATCGGATCAGTACTGAGTAGTTACTCGATTCCGACAATTTATGTCCCGCACCTCAAGGTAGCGAACCTGCTGCGTACGCCAAAGGATGTGATCCCGTATCAGACGCCAGGTGTCTATAAGATTGACTGTAGCTGTGGAAGCTCATACATTGGCCAAACTAAACGTTCGATTGCCGAAAGGGTCAAAGAGCATATAGCTGCAGTTAAAAACCACCAGACGAATAAATCTGCCATAGCAGACCACCTGCTCAACTCAGGCCCAAACCACTGGATAGAACTGCATGCGCCTAATGTCCTCTCCACTGACCGGCAATATTATCCACGTATGGTTCGGGAAGCGATTGAAATTAAAAAGTACAAAACTTTCAATCGGGAAGATGGATATAAGCTTTCGGCGTCGTGGAATCCAGTGGTGTGCAAAATAAATAACCGTAAGACACAAGAGTTATCGTCGGACGCATCCGTGTATATCGTGAGTGTTGTGTGTCGTGCAGTTCCGAATCAACAACAAATTGACAATTTTATGTGAGGGTACGAGTCTACTAGCACATCACCGCAGCTGTCACCTCCCACGGCAGTCGTCTCGTGACCACGGTGGGTGTAACCCTACCGAAACGTCGGGAAAACAAATCATAAAGGTACGTCGCGTCCAAGTCCCGTCTAATATAATAATATGTGTAAAGAACGCGAGTGTAGTTTGAAACAAAAACTTCTTACTATTAGAGCATTTCTATTATCATATACCTGCTCAATCGTTGGCCATGTGGTATCTGACAGAGTAGAATAGCACCAACCCCTTGCACTCGTGAGTGTCTTACAAAGCGACTAATATTTTCGAAGCAAAAGTTCTGGAATCGACGTCGCGTCGACGGGAAAATAGGTAGATGGCAGCATTTTCCATTTTTATAATTACAAAACACTGCGATCTCAAGCCCGCCTGCTAAGCGTGGAGATTATGGGAATAATCTCCCCTCTTCTGGGAGAGGCTCTAAGCCCTACTGTGGACTGTTATGGGCTGTGATGATGATGATGACCAGTCCAAATTAACTGTGCACATGGCCCTGTGACGTCACTCTGACAGCATTGTTTCCTAAATAAAGCTTATTTTTTTTAATAAGCAAGAAAAATTTCTATCTGAATAATAATCGAGAGTTTAGCCTTTACTTATTAGGTACCTGATGTGCCAAATCAAGGTCTATTCGGACCCCGGGTCCTTGACTCGGATTGACGCCGATGACTATCGAGAGTTTAGCGACAGGAAACTTGTCAGCGTCGCTGTTGCACGTTAGAATAACTCTTTGGCGAATTCACCCCTGACTGACTGGGTTTTCTTTCTCCTTGTCTATTTAAGTTAGGTATGCGGGTCTATGAAAGAAAGAAAATATCTTTATTCGACGACACGATGTTACAAAAACGTTGTTATAAAACATCATCATAATGTTTACACTTCTTACATGTTCCTGTTTTATACTAAAATTTCATCCAGATCCAGAAGGCACACACTAAATTGTATGCCGACTGTACCTGGACCAAAATGTAAACAACAACAAAACTGTTGCCGCATCGTTCGACAATAATAGTGTGGTTATACTCATATTTGGTTGAACGCATAGAACAACAATAATAGTGGGTCATACTCATATTTGGTTGAACGTAATATAAATTGACAAGAAAAAAATCATAAAAGTGCAGGTAAACAAAACATACTATACCATTACTTTAGCCATTTCTGTAATTCTCTATTGTTCCACAATTATGTATACCTATACTTGATTATACACGTGTACATTTCTATATATATATATATATCTCCCCAACTTAAATATAAATAATAGTTGGTACATGGTTTGAGTTTGTGTCACGTAAGTACGTGCAGGCAAAATACACAATGCATCAGGCACATAGTTCTTTCCTATGCTGTCACTATAAGACCATAGAATGTAAGTCTTGTTGTAATTAAATTTCAGGGTTGCAGCTAAATCTGGTGGGGGTCACGCATGCACAAGGGAACCGTTCCCAGTAGATCCCAGTGAGAACACTCCATTCCATCCACCAATGCTTGTCGTGAACAAAATAGAAGTAAGTACCTACCTAGCTTTACTATTCATTAATATTCACATCCCAACAAATTTACACCTAGATAAGCGGCTCTGTTCCGATGGCAGCGCGCGTGCGTGACCGACAACCAAGATCAAGCAACGCCCGCAGGGTCCGGGAACTGGATGGATAACGGCTTCGTACTTGGAGGTTAATAGAGCTATAGCACCACAACGAGCTCCTAACTACCTATACATATGGGGCGAACCCCGTGCCCGAGCTGCTTCTCGGGCGAGTATTCTTCCCGCCCGGTCACTGGGATGCCGCTATCTAGCGGTGTTCTGGACGCTCTTGTGTGTGTTGTGACTTCAGACAGCAATCGGGGTGCCGGCTCTACCCGTCTGTGGGGACAGGAGCGCAGCAGCTCGCGATGTAGTGGGCGTCTATTTGGCGGTCGGGCGTGATGAGGAGCGATATTTTGTAGGTGGAGGTGTCGCCCGTGGTCGGTGTGGTTCAACATTCGACGCGACCGCTAGGATGGAGTGGCATTTGCCTTTTGCTGCCAGTGCAACGTGTTATAGAGGTAGGCAACGCATTAGCGATACTCTTGGTGTTGCTAATGTCTATAGGCAGTGGTGACCACTTTCCATCGGGTGGCCCGCTTGCCTGTTTGCCTAACGTATGAAAAAAAAAAAAAAAAAAAAGGATATGGAGGTCTCGCGCGATTACATCGTTACTCACGCATCGACCGACCGGCTCCTACAATCCTTCACAACTGCAACGTCAGAAGACGCCTCTTCTGGGCAGTAGAACACAGCGGATACCAAGCTGGTGCGGCAAAGAGCATTCGCGATCGGACGTACGTCTTGTTTTAGATCATTTCACCTCTTTGAACATTCCTTACTATTGTGTTTATAGGAAAATGTCAATTATGTGCTGGCAATACTGTAAACTCCATCAAAACAACTCGCTTTCAAGCCGTAAAATGATGAAAAAAAAAAGGATTTGACATTTTATTGATTGACATTTGTCAGTCGATGTCAGGTTCGATTTGACTGATTGATTGACAATTGTTTTCAAAACAAATCGTGCTCGTGTGGAGGGAGTCCATGTGTGATTTTATGATATTTTTATCGGATTTAACTACTTTTTATCTCGTTAAATGAATATATTGCTACGATGCAGCAAGCTCATCGATCAGGGAATCTAAAACAGAGTAATAAAGCTCATAAATCACGTCATCGATCCAAGAGAGGCATTAGCGCAGCTGTGAAAGGTTAGGTTTTCTTTATTTAACTTTCACCAAATTTTTTATGTTCACGTTTCACTATTAGGTTCCTACTTATAAAACTTTTTATAGAAGAACTAACCGAATATCAATAGTCATTCAGGGATATTCAATAAACATTTCAGTGTTTTATTCTTTTCATAACATCACTTTTTGCCTGAACTTTGTAAACTTTGTCTGACCGATAAATTGCGTTATTAAGCCTGCCGCAACCATCGTCCTATGGCGATGGAAGCCATAATTTGTTATGAGGTAGAATAATAAAATTCATAATAGTAGTTAGCCTGGAAATCTCAATATTAAATAATACCAGTTGTGCTCTCGCGTGCGAGTGCCCGAGGCCTGCCTTGACTATGATACAGGATTTCACCTAGAAACCCCAACGTTTGTTGTTATTGCAGGTAAGGTGAATGTGAAAGAGTTTGTTCGTCGAAACCGGCATATTCTGAAGAAAGATGAGCGTCGACACCAGGCTCTTCAATTACGTCAGAACAAGCGAGAAGAGGTTCTTAACAAAAAGAGGGCTCTTGGTGGCGGCAGGAACCCACCATTCCTTGTTTGTGTAGTTCCTTTAAATGCACAATTGGATGTCCAGTCGGCGTTGGCTATATTGAAAACATGTTCGGAAGGAGCAGTTGCCACACAATCTGATTGTGGAATTATGCATATTGGGTGAGTTATAAAATTGTTACAGACAGTTGTTGTTATTTAGGGTAAATGATAAAAATAATCACTCTGGGTGTTAATGCCCCGTTTGTGCTCACGAGGCTCCGGGGTTCGCCTTGACCTTGATATAGGATTTGGCAGAACAGGTTATTACAGTGGAGAGATTGTCATCTGACCTCAGTGACCATATTATCAGGGGAACCTGACCAGATTGGATCACGGTTACACATAAAGTCACCTGAATGCACAGGTTTCATCACAATGTATACCTTCACCATAATAACATCGGTTCTAATGTATGTAAATAACTCAGAAAAGAGTCATTGGTACATGGAGGCAATGGGATTCAAATCTATTATGCTTACAATCCCTTAACCAATAGGCCACCATCACTCTCGATTTAGGGTTTTAATTTATTTAATAAAATTTTATAATACCAATTAATACCCTTACAGATTATCAAACTTCAAACAACGCTTCTCATTTATATGCCCTGAAATTGACAATGACTTTGCATTACTGGATGCTCTCAAAATAGCTGATACTGCCCTTTATATTTGCTCAGCCCTGGATGAACCAGTGGATGAATGGGGAGAGAAAGTCCTAGCATTGTCCATGGCACAGGGTATGCCCACACCAGTGGTAGTAGCAATGGACATTGAAGGCGTTCATCCTAAAAAGCGTACAACAGAGAAGCAAGTTATCCAAAAATTAGTATCCAAATGGTTGCCAGAGGAGAAGATAATGCAGCTAGATAAAAGTTCAGATGGTCTAAATGTATTGAGAAGGATTGGTTGTCAGAAACGTAATGTTCTTCATCATAGGGAAAAGAGGCCATACATGTTAGCTGAGGAGGTTGAATTCGTACCAGACCAAGACAGTGAGAGTGGGACTCTCAAAGTGAGTGGATACTTACGGGGAATGCCTTTGAATGTTAATGGTTTAGTTCATGTAACTGGATTGGGAGACTTTCAAATGTCCAGAATTGATGGGTTAGAAGATCCTCATCCATTGAATAATAGTAAGGAAAATGAGAAATCTGATACTATGGATGCTGAAGTCACAAAAGTGTCTGTTTTACAAGTAGCGGATCCTGCGAAGCAAGAAAGTCTTGACTCAGAAAATGTACCAGACCCAATGGACGCTGAACAGACATGGCCTACTGAAGAGGAGATTGAACAAGCCAATGCAGATGTGAGTTGTAATTATACTTGTAAATAGGCATTTCTTTCTTATAAAATGTTATTATAAATTAAGCAATACCCATTATCCAAATTAATTTCAGACAAAGAAAAAGGTGAAGAAAGTCCCGAAAGGATGGTCAGACTATCAAGCTGCTTGGATCGTAGAATCTGATGCTGAGGGGGAAGGTTCAGAGGAAGGCAGTGAAGATGAGGTAACATTAGAAATATATTTTATTTATTAACGATCCGCCCTAGCTTCGCACAGATAGTAAACCTCGCAAATTATACATCTAAACCTTCATGAATCACTCTATCTATCAGTGAAAAACGCATTAAAATCCTGTCGTTAATTTTTGAGTTTGGTGAGGGACTTCGTTTTATAATAACGTAATGATAAGATTACTTAGCTTTCCGCCCGCGGCTCTGCCCGCGTGGACTATTGTACCTTTACAAAATTATATAATAAATATTTTTCTTTGGCAACAGGACGATGAAGATGAAAACGATCAGTTTATGTCATGTGAGGAGGATAACTCGGACAATGAAGAGAAAGAAGATGAGAAAGAGGACTTTGAATCTGTCACCGAATCTGAAGTTGGAGTCACTGATGAAAGGTATATCTCATTCTTGCTCTTTGTTTAACCCTGACCTGTGGGGCAATAGCAGGTAACCAATAGGCTATCTCAGTGGACGACTGAATTTGACATATAATAATTTTACACTGCTCTAATTTTGTAGACGCCAATGTTTAGATACATTAACTTAACTAGTTGACTAAGTCAGACAATAGCCCTGCTGAATGGCTCAAAACGGCGGTAAAGATATTGATATTGGTATAATAAATTTCGTATTTAAACACTTTTTAGAAAGTAGAAAATTGTGCGCGGCAAGCAAACAAATGTTCGGTTTAAATAGTATAGCCAGCAGCGCGCGACTTGCATCTGTTATGGACCAAGTGCTTAATTCGGGCATTGTTCATAATGTCCGGGCAATATGAATAAAGACAAGTCAAATCTGGCAATTGTTTTATACCACTAAGGTGGCAAAAAAGCTGCCCACCTGATGGTAAGCAGTCACTGCAGTCTATGGGCAATGACATATTTATTTATTTTATTTTTTATTTATAACACTTTATTGTACATTAAAGGAGATCGTAAAAATACAGTTTAAAACAATATAGGTACAAGGGCGGCCTTATCGCTGAGAGCGATCTCTTCCAGGCAACCATTCATATGGCCTTCTTTAAAGTTAATTATTTATAAATAAAATAAATAATCTTTATTGCAGATAACTTAGATCCATACAATGAAATAATAATAATACATATTCTTAAGTTCTAAAGTATACAATCAATTACAATTTGTAAAATTGAATGTCAAGTTATATTCTCTGCAATTTATTTATCGCAGATTATCGTTCTGGTGCGCAGATAGCCAATACCTCTGTACAGTACTTGAGGAGTCACGGTACACAGCCCTCAGTATACCGTTGCGAGACTGTCGCAGTCTGTCCCAAAAGGAAGCGATGCGTCCCCTCACAACTGCATAAAAATCCGGCACCCTTGCCTCCGAAAACATGGCTGAGGCACTGCAGAACCTCGGCAGCCGCATCAGAGTTCGAAATATATCATTATATTGCACTCTGATAGCGCTGTACGATCTTCTACAGTGCCTCACCCAGAGCTGGCACGTATAAAAACAGAGGCAGTAAGCATTAAACAATGTCAACTTGACCTCTCTACTGCATCCTCCGAACCTACGCGCTATCATATTTCCTCGAACAGCAAGAGCTCTTCTCTCTCGTTCCATATCAATGTCGTCCTTCATGTCCTCGGTAAGTATATGGCCTAGATACTTGAACTGCTGCACAGCCCGCACTGCCAGTCCATTTAATTTTACTCCAGGCACATTCCCCGGACCCCTTCCTGCCTTGAATACCAAGAGCTCAGTCTTAGCTACATTATATTTCAGTCCATGAGAATTAATATAATCCTCACAGACCGAAAGAAGCTCTCTAAGCCCCTTGATAGACGGGCTGAGGAGCACCATGTCATCAGCATAGCTGAGACTGTTCACACAGACCTCACCTAAGTGACAACCGACCCCGGTGCTCCGCAGTCCCTCCATCAAGTCATTAATATATAGGTTAAAAAAGTCCGGAGAAGTGAGCCCACCCTGGCGTACACCGCAGTCTAACTTAAAGTCGTTAGAGGTCGCGTCGCCCCATCTAACACAATTAGTTTGGCTCCCATACCAGTACTCGAACACTTTGACCAGTTCCTCCGGTGCACCCGAGCCGCGCAATTTTCTCCAGAGAATTTCATAATTCACTAGATCAAACGCACGGCTCAGGTCGAGGAAGCATGCGTACACTGACGTGTCGCGACTCACGTAGTAGTTCACAGTGTGTTTAAGAGCTAGAATGGCTGAGTCAGTCGAGAGACCAGCACGGAAACCAAACTGTGCATCGTCTATGTCAATACATTTAAGCAGTTCGGGCCGTAGCAGCCTTTCAAATATCTTACCTATTATTGTGCCTAACGAAATAGGCCTGTAATTTGCAGAGGATGACAAATCACCCGTTCTACTTTTTACAATCGGGACGACAATGGTATGCATCATATCTGGCGGGAGATATGAATATCGCAGACATAGGTTAAACAAAGAACACAGTTTAGAAAAAATTTCATTCCCAGCCCCCAGAATGTGCTCGAGACTGAGATCGTCATGTCCAGGGGACTTGCCCCTTGTCATACTAGTTATAGCTTTAGCAACCTCCTCTGGAGTGAAACATATTTTCCTGTCACTAGTCCCAGAGCAACATACTTCGGGCGCTTCCCTGTGCGCACTACCCAGTAGTGGCTGAGGGTCAAGTTTAAACCTATCTTTGAAAATATTAGCTATCTGCGCTGGTTTTTGTGCGCCATCTACTGTAAGTGGCAGGGACTGTTTGTAATTAAACTTTTTAGTCTGAGACCAAAACTTAACAAAATTTTTAGCTTTACAGGCAGAGGCTAGGATGTCAAATTTGACCTTTAATTCATTTTTTTGGCACCAAGCTACTTTACTTTTAAATATTTTACGGCTAGCACGGAATTCTTCATATAAGAGACCAGAGCCAGGCTTACCCGCGTCTAACCAACATTTAAAACAACGTTTATAATAATCGTGGCTCTCTTTTACATGTACATTCCAGCCCGTGACATGCTTTACTCTACTTTTACTGGCAGAACGAAAACTAGCGGAGAATTTTGCACCATTAATTAGAATTGAAATTATGGATCGGTATAGACTATTAATGAACATATAGTGCTTATCAATTAATTCACAATTTATCACATCATTATCACAGTTGTTACAGAACTTACACGCTAAGAAATCATTAACATTAACTAAGGCATTATTGCAATAATTATAATAAAATTCACATTGTAAAGAGTCTCTGATACCCCACCTAACCCCTACATGCTCTGAGTTGCTAGTTTGAGTGTCAATACATTTGGGCACCCGTCCCAGCCGACATACCACACGCAGCGGATAATGGTCAGACCATGCCGCGTCGTAGACAACGTCCGCAGATTCAACCGTGTCTAAGGCTGCCTCCGTAACCACACAGTGGTCCAGCCATCTCTTTGCGCCATTTGAATCGCTAACAAATGTGAAGCAGTCTGAGTGCATGCCAAGCTTTACTACATCCGCACATGTCCACTCTTGCTCGTTACAAAAACTAAAGAGCTCCTTACCAAAACGCGCTGTCGGATGCGCATTGAAATCGCCTAGGATGAAGGCTGCTTGCACAGCACACTCCTCTATAAGCGCGCTCACCATGGCCAGGCAGCTGGTAAATTCCGCCAAGTTATCTGGTTCATCAGTCGGCATGTATACGTTGACGATAAGTACAGCGTTAGAGTTTATCACAACCCGTATGGCGCCTACACGATCACTAGCGCACTTAATCACCGACACTTCAGGAAAAGACGCCTTCCGCCAAAGCAACGCTAGTCCGCCGTAAGGTCGACCCCTCAGTACTCCAGTCGAAGTGTCAACGGATGAGGTTGCCGTACCAGCGAAGTCGGGGTGCACGGTGTGTATGAAATCCAGGTCATGCGGCATCAGCCAGGTCTCTTGCAATGCAATAATATCGGCGACCTTACACAGGTCCCTCACGTAAGATACAGAACGTTTAATTGACTTACAGTTGTAAGATATCAATGTACTTGTAGTTGTCATATCTTTTGATGTACTATCCATTATTTATATTTATTGTTTCGTTCTGACCTCGATTTTGCAACCTAGGTTGACTCTCACGAAAACGCCGAAATCTGACATCCCTGGGCCAGAAATCACTAGCTAAAAACGTATCTAGTATTATTAGTAAATATTTGTCACATTGCTCAGTCATTTGAATATTGCTACGTAACTGTTAGGCAAACTGACATTAAGATACATTGGACAACAAATTGACCTGGGTGCGCTCCAAATAAGTGAATTATGCCGTTAGGTTTCACCATGAAGGCAGAGCCCACATTGTTTTCCTTGCTATCAACCTATATAGTTTTTTTCGCTTTTTCCACATTCATGATTCATTCAATCTTTTCGCAATTTATCGTCAATTTAGGATACTCTTAACGACCTTTCTTTCAAGCGTCCTCCATTATTTTTTTCCCCAGATACGACGCAACGATAGACGCCCACGAAGAGCACGAGACGTTGAGAAAGATGGCGGCCACCGACCGCCAGTTCCCAGACGAAGTGGACACCCCGCAGGACGGGCCAGCGCGGGAACGGTTCATGCGCTATCGGGGATTGGAGTCGTTTAGGTAGGTAGAGCTCGTCTAGTCTAAAATGACGCGCCCCACTACTTAGTTACTTAATTTCGATGTTTGAGTGCAAATATTGATAACGACACTTCTCCTACGTTTAAATGAACTGCAACTGAATGACCAATTACAACGGCATTTGTATATGTATTGCGTCCATATTTTAAACTTGCTTGTGTGCGTTAATGCGATAGTGGGGCGCGTCATTTTAGATTAGACGAGCTCTAGTATACAGTGTGCTTCCCATTCACATCAATAGAAAAAGAGAAATAGATAGTGGCGCTGTAGGTTACTTTTCTATTGTGTGACTGTTATGTCGCTGAAAAGCGTAACTGCGAAGAAGATGTAGGTATTCGGTATTTTTTACTTATAGAACGTACACAAGAGGATATGTAAGTATTAACACTACGAAAAGTCGAAGTTTGGGTCACTAAAAATATTGCTGTTGTGCCAGATTGTGCATGGTCAGCCCAACGTTTTGTGGGTCTCCTAAATGTCTATTATCACTATCACAAAGTGGAATTTGTCTTGAACTCGATGACGTATGATAACCTACAGCCCCCTTACATTCTAAAATATTTCATCGACATTGTGAACTATAGACCTACAGGGTTATTTTAGCACTTGGATGCGGGTGTGGTTGTCAAATCAACTCCTGCTTTCTGTCAAAAGTGGCGCTTTACAAGATGGCGGCGTTAGTTCTGATCTCGGCCACGTGCCTTCCTCCCTCCTTCCTATCCTTGATAGATCCTTGTAGGTTTGTACCAAAGACATAGAGACATTGAAGGAGGCTATTCGCAGCTAAAGTCAAAATCTATTATTTTATCTATAACTTGTCCAAAAGGGACGGATATAAGTCGTCAAATATCCCTCCATAACCACTGTTATTGTCACATTTGGTGGCCTTGGTTACCTTAATGTTCTAGCTTTTTGTATGACATATATATAATTGAGTCCTTTGACAGAATCACAGTGTATGTTTGGTCTGAACATAGCAACAAACATATCTGACCCGGTGACAGCGTCGCTGTTGTTAAAATTCACATGACATTTTAAAATGGTGATGCTCAGTGCCATCCACCGTGTCAGATAAGTTCATGGCACTGTCATTGAGTATAATGTCACAATAGGACGTCACCGTGGGACACCAAGGAGAACTTGCCCTCGGATTACGCGCGAATCTTCCAATTCGAGAACTACGAGCGCACGCGTCGGCGGCTGTACAAGGAGAATGAGGATAACCTAGCTAATATGGTAAGTCGTATTCTTGTCTCCATTTATTTGCTTAGCGTTATTACAAGCAACAACAACAATATATCGAACCTTATGCGTTTTTTACATTTGGCTAAATTCAGAAACAAAAGCGTGAGAGCAATATCAAAGTGGAATGTCTTGCTCAAAGAATAAAAATATCACGTCCGCAAGACAGCTAGTTTCTGTACTTACAACTGTTTGCAGTGTCCGTATTATTTACTTTCGCAGTTTTTACAGTTATCCGTGTTTCGGTCTCCGCCGGTTGGGCATTAGTAAACATTCCACTTTGATTTGCTGTAATGCTTTTTGCTGACGACTGAACTTAGCCTTATTTAATAAATGCATTAGGGCTAGATAGCAAGATTTCAATTTGATAACTGTCAAATTTCGATACGTGTCATAATATGTCCAGTCATTTCTTTTCCACATTATTATCTTGTTGGTCTTTCACAATAAACTTTATAAAAACAGAAAAAACCTTTCCACCCAACAGTACGGCTTCTACATAACTATCCACATCAAGGGCGTCCGCCAGGACCTCTGGAAGACCTTCCGCGCAGCCAACCCGACCACACCACTGTCTGTGTTCGGGATCCTGCCTCATGAGCACAAGATGTCGGTCATGAATGTGGTGTTGAAACGCACTGGGGCCAGCGATGAACCCATCAAGAGCAAAGAGAGACTGGTGATGCAGGTTGGCTACAGACGGTTCATCGTGAATCCGATATTCAGTCAGCACACCAACGGATCTAAACATAAGGTGAGTTACACTGTCACTACACACATTATCGGGTTTGATACCACGGTTACATGTAGTGAATAACCACGAAAGTCTTAAAACCGATATAAGGTGGATTTTTCAATGTAGTAATGAAGGTTCATCATCATCATGGAGTTAATGTCCCGGTTGTGCTCTCGCGCACGAGGGCCCGGGGTCCGCCTTGACCATGATCTAGGATTTGGCAGATCAGGTAATTACAGTGGAGCGACTGCCATCTGACCTCAGTGACCTTGGTACCAGGGGAACCTGACCAGATTTGATCATGGTTACAGATCACGATGTTTTCCCTCACCGTAAGTGCATCGGTTAAAGTTCAACCAATGTACATAACTCAGAAGAGTCATTGGTACATTGCGGCAGTGGGATTCGAACCCATACCTCTCGCTTGCCACTAGGCTATCGACGTACCATTGTAATGAAGTGTATTGTTTTTAAATGAGAGCAATGAGAGGTGGTATATTACTATCACTCAAGAGCATGATCACATCATGCGATTTCGTATAACGAAATGGTACAATAATGTCTTATTAGTTGTGTTAATCAAAGTATTATGTTTCAGTACGAAAGGTTCTTCCAGCCAGCGTCTACGTGCGTCGCGACCTTCTACGCACCGATACAGTTTAGCCCTTCCACTGTGCTGTGCTTCAGGGTAAGTTATTTTGTGTGCATAGCTTATGACCGCGACTTTGTTCGCTTAAAATTCGGTTATATTGTTCAAGATCCGTTCCCGCGGGACCCACATTGTATTTCGGGATAAATTATTCTGGGCTATAAGCTTCACATTGCTGCCGAATTTCATCAAAATCCGTTCAATAGCTTTTGCGTAAACGAGTAACAAACATTCTTTCGTTCTTTTTATCATATTAATAAGAAATTCTCACAAAACTTCCTACATACAATACCCTATCATCACCATCATCAACCCATACTAGTCCACTCCAAGACAGAATGCTTCCCCCAATGAGCGCCAATGCACTCTGTGATAATATAAAAAAATTAGATAAATTATGACAATCAAAACTCCGTTTTCAGGAAAAGAAAAATACTAACCTACAGTTAGTGGCGTCAGGAGTTTTGTTGTCCTGCAACCCAGACAGGCTCATCATAAAGAGGATAGTGCTCTCTGGACATCCTTATAAGGTAACAAAAATTTAATTTTGTCATGTAATTTTACTGTGTGTGTTGTTGGTACAGTACAGAAAATGCTGCTGCCCATTTGTGGCTCCAAGTCATTAGTAGTTTTGTACGCTTTAATTGGGTCTCTGTTGGACACTACACGGCCAGAGTGGTTAAATATTAGGCCCTTACTTATGTAATTGGCGTTTTGTATGGCGAAAAGGATGGAAACCCGATTACACGAAATGGCAAATCCGATTACAATGAAACTTTGTAGGTTTATTTACACAATATTAAGCTGGTGCATAATATTTTGTTGTGATAATTACTCTCTTCTTAAAATGAAACCTGTTTAAAGAGGCAAAATTGACAACAATTGAAAAGGGGTGTCTTCAAATTTAAAAAATAAATTTTATTTAATTTCATGCACTTATCGGCATCTAAACATACTCTACTTTCGAAATAAAGTATCAACATGTTATGTACACTACAAAATATTGGAGCAAATATATATATTTGCAAAAAAAAAACCCTATTTCATAGGTAAGAACCCAATCGGCAATAGAGTTGTTTTAATGTAATTTATAATTTGACAGGTCAACAAGAGATCGGCAGTGATAAGGTTCATGTTCTTCAACCGAGACGACGTGATGTACTACAAGCCGTGCAAACTGCGGACCAAGTACGGACGCACTGGACATATCAAGGAGCCTTTAGGTATGGTATACTGTACTATTATTTCTGGTAAAGGTTGTGTGCGATTGCAAAATAATACGGAATTAGGTGTAGCGTCTAACTTAGTTGCTATTAGGTTATTATTATACGGAGAAATATGACGAAACAACACCAGCGCCGTTGTGAACGATCGAGTCGATCAATGTACTACTAACATAATTCCTCTAGGTGGAGCTGTAGCCCAGGCGAAGTGCCATCGGGAGGTGGAACAAATTCTCAACAGGCTGATTGTTGTTTTATTTTATACCTGTAGGTACGGTAGGCTTATAGTCCATTCGCCGTGAGAAATAGGAACGATACCAGGGTAAAGGTATTTTCAGTGGTGTAACAATTTCAACTATTTATATTTAAAAAAATATTAAGTTTAATGGATTAAAATCAATTAATTGTCTCAAATAAATTAATTCATTCGTAAATTTTTTATTAAGTGGCACTAGAATCGATAGCAGCAAGAACGACGTGTCACTATTTTTTTATCGCGAATGGATTGTAGTACTTTTTGGGCACATTTCTTGGCCATTTTATATATCAAAAGATATACACGGATTATTTACCAGTATCCCTGACCTCTTAGGAGTTTCTTTGGCTGTTGGAAAATATACGTCAGTCCCATTGACGTCACCGCAGCCTTCCCTACGGCTCCGATACTGCAGGGATAATTTCAAGATTATTTCTTTCATTTAGTTTGGTTCTTTTTTGTATGACGACTTTTTATGAAATTAGACCTTATCATGATGAAGATGATCTTAGCCATCGCTTTTTACGATGTATCCTAGATAAAAAACGAATAATGATAACAAAAGAGATTGTATCGAATGCCACAGGGTGTTTAAGTCTTCCCATCAACTAATATATTGTCGTATTTTGAATAGAATGGCATAAGAATGCATTCAAATCTCTTACGACATAAAGGAACTAACAGTATTTCGTGTTTCAGGTACACACGGCCATATGAAGTGCGTGTTCGACGGACAACTGAAATCGCAAGACACGGTGCTGCTTTCCCTGTATAAACGGATGTTCCCGAAGTGGACATTCGAGAATTGTATCGTCACTAACAAAACAGATGCGATGGAGGGATGATGTTAGTTATTAAGTGAATAAATATAGATATTATGTACTGATACTGTTTTTTTTTATATGTTATACGGTAGATACAACAGACAAAAGAGCTACCTCATGGAAAGTGGTCACCGCCGCCTATGAAAGCAACACCAGGAGCGCTATTAAACCAATGCGTTGCCCTCTCACAATCCAAACAATCTCCATAATATAGGTTTTAATACTTTCGTGGTTATTCATGCAACTGCGTCGCAATAGTTAGGTGAAAAGAATACTAACCGTATATATTTTTTTTATACCACCAAGGTGGCAAACAAGCTTACGGCCTGCCTGATGGTAAGCAGTCACCGCAGCCTATGCACGTTTGCAATACCAGGGGCCTCACCCACGCGTTGCCGACCAAGTAAAAACCTTTTAACCCCTTTCTTGAAGAACTCCATGCTGTACTCTCCAGGGAAAACCTCTCCAGGTAGTTCATTCCACAACCTAACCTGTGTAGTGAAAGTGTAATCTCCACAATTGTTGCGTTGTTTTTGTGCACCTAAATGGAGATTGGGTATTGCTTGGGATCACCAGTACACTTTTTCACCGTTAGTCTTGCTGTAGTTACATTAGAAGAAAGTTTTGGGCCATGATGCCCAATCTTCCTCTATTCCATCTCTTTATTCTTACCAATGGGGCTATTGGCTATTTCAGTGGACAACTGAATTTGACATATAATAATCTTACACTACTCTAACTTGGTAGACGCTATAGCCAGTGGCCTACGTAGATGACGTAGTGTACATTTATCTAATGTCAAATTCAGTTACCAACGTTTATTTTTATACCACCATGTTGGCAAACAAGCTTACAGCCTGCCTGATGGTAAGCAGTCACCGCAGCCTATGGACGTTCGCAATACCAGAGGCATCACCCACGCGTTGCTGACCCCGTAAAAACCTTAGACAATAGTCCCTCAGATGGGTATCACATAGTCTGCCGAGTCTGAAGCAAGGATTTTATATAGCTGCAGTCTCATTCACAGTTTCCAGGATAAAGTAATAAAATGCGTAATAATTTTCCATCGTTTATTGACACATAAGCGCGCTAGCCTACGCGAGCCTTGCGGCGGCCATCACTAGCCTAACGTAAAGAAATAATCTCGACAGACCGGCAGTGAATACTCACGGCTGCTTACTATGACACTCGCCACAACAGACGCGACTGAAAGGCAGCCTGTAGTTATACATTCCTGGCCAAACAGGTCGAATCCACGCGTTCGCCGCATGTCTCCTAAGCCGAACGGCAGTGTATCTTGTCCCGAGTCGTGGGTGAATTCACGTCGATTCGACTAGGTTTCTGGCTACGGTTAGCGTATTTCCTTTCCCTTGTTCAATAGACGGTAGCACCGCATTGCCACCTCTATGGGTTTAAGCTACATTTCTAGTTTGTGCTCAATTCAAGGCTTACTTCTTTCAATAGCATACTGGTTTGCAACACTCACCTACAGTTTTATCAAGTGTTAATAATCTTACAGAGCGCCATCTAGCTCCAAACTAAGCAAAACTAATATATATATTTTAATGTACATAGTAACGCACATCCAGGAAAAAAAACTAAAAGATTTATAGGTAGCAGACTGACTTGGTAAACACAGAACCACTCAGGTTGTCATAGAACATCACAACATCCATGTAACGACCTACATAGAAAAAACATTACTGTGTTGGCACTAAGCTCGTATGCGTTTAAGAATACGTGCCTCGAATGGCACAATAGTTTGAAAAGAGAAGCGAACATTTGGACTTATTTCATTGGTCAGTTTGTTTGCTAGCAGCTCTGACAGTTTTACACGATAATAAGCTCTATTTGTCACAAAACATGGATTAAAATCGCCGAAGCAGCGTGCGAGAATAATTGTGGTGGCTCCTGCAAAAATGGATATTTTCGGTAGTACCAAACCTTGTATACAACGTAGCCTAATTGCGTAACTCTGTAGCTAACAATTCACTGATGCCAATTATTGAAATTGTTATTTTTGCTATTACGTATGATCGATTTTATTGCCATGGAACTTTGTTAGCAACTGAACCCAAGAAATCGATGATACCCAATAGTAAAAATAATAATTTCAATAATTGAAATCAGAATTGTTGGCAACAGAGTTACATCATTACCGTACTGGTGGCAATACAGCCTCCTATTGAACTAGGAAAAGGAAATATGCTTACGACTGTGGTTGGTTGTTTTTAGGCGATTTTGTATGACTCCGGTGTCGTGTCGTTTTGCCACGGTATCGTTACAAACAAATTGAAATTCAGTGCAGAGAATCTGAGTCGGCCGCTTGTGATAAAATTTTACAAAGGAAATTGGCTCTTCAAAATAAACGTTACTCGATTCAATGTTACTGATTCAGAAGACTTATTGATTTATCATAAGAAAAAATCTCGTTAACAAAAATAATTAGATTCTGAACTCTCTGCAGTCAAGGCCTTGCCGTGAAGAATATAGACATGAATTTATTAATATTTAACCACATAATGAATGCAAACACATTGTACTATTCGGTCACAAATAAGAAGACACTTTCACGATTTTCACAATCGACTATCTAAAATTACCGAAACAGTGCCAGCTGTTATGACGTCACTAACTCGGCCAAAGGGCACCTAATATTAAATTCGAAAATTGTAGAACTATAAAGTCAAACAGTCAAGTTTACTCTACACGTAATTCAGTGAAATTAAGTTACTTCAAATTAGTACTGTCAATGTCGAATTTCTTAGTAGGTGAGAGACGACAACGCAAGCTTTTTATGCACATTTTCTATTAATTATATTGACTTTGTCTACTGGAACTATAGGTACAGTGATAAGTCTCTAAGACACATTGCCTCTGTCCAGCAGATCTCGTGTTAATTACACAAATGTTACAACTAACCGATCATAGTCATCTACAAAAGGAAGAAAAAGAAAACGATTGAAGCGTTAAGTCACGCGTAAAGTTAAAATTAAAACAAATTATTCTTTTTACAGCCTCGGGAAAGGGCTTGTCACTTATTCAAAAGTATCTTATCTAAATGTTGTATCAAAGGTACACACTGATACACAACTGTTACTATCTTAGATACTCCTAGCATATTTACGTACTCATATGAATATCTGAGCAAACGCCGCGAGGGTTGAACACGTAACGTCTTGCGCGGAAACTGAAGATTTTAACGACAGACGATTCGCAATATCGCCAACCCCATTGGCTAAAACATTCGAGGCGTACAAGTCAAACGATATTTACAAACGTAAAACACGAAAATCGACACTATACCTACAAATAAAGAAAAAAAAACACCGTCGCAAGCAAATGCCCATCTAGTCATATGAGGTCAGGTATTTTCAAGTGGCATCTCTAGTTTATATCTCAAAATATTTCAGACAATATTGTTAATTATAAAACAGTATCATTATCAACAATTCGATACTTTTCTTTAATAACAACAATATTCTTTGTTAAAGGCATATTCAGTTTCACAGATACGATGACTGGCACGGCTGTCGCAAAATGGAACTTTCAACGTGCTAATCTCCACCAAACAATTTAAAGGTTTGTTACAACATTACTAAGGACACACAAAATCTCATTTCTATCTGAAAAAAAAACTGGCTAGCACAAAAAAGAAAACAATCAACACCGAATTGCTAAAAAAAGAAAATGACAGGTCCGTGTTCCATTTTCGAAATTCCCGCCGTGCCAGTGTCAGTAGGGGGGAGGTGCGTTGGGTGTTTTATAGGGCAATGTTTGGGCTTGGTTTTAGGCTTTGGGTTTTTTATTGCGTCGTTTCTTGTCGGCGGCGTCGGCGGCCGGGGGCTGGGCCGCCGCCGCGCTGGAGCCTCCCGACTTACTGTATAGGTTGTTCAGAAACTCCTCGAGGTTCGGGTCGTGGCTGAAAGAAATGAGAAATAATCGATTATAATCAGGAAATGTGGTCGTTTCTTTGGCATATTGGTGCCAGTTTACTGCCACTAGAGCTTATAAATTCAGTACGCTATGTCTGTTAACCTTTCGTTCTCTGTCCAATAACTTCGTACCGGATCACGGCCCGCAGTTTAAGAAATATTGAGCATCAAAGTCTTCGATACCAAAAGACACCACTCGTCGATCCTGACCGGATTCTTTCTGGCTCGGCGATGTTGTCTTCCGCTAGGGACCCTGAGCCTGGTTTAACGGTCCCGAGAGCCGACTGGCCCCCCGTGGCGGGATGCCATGCCGATGCACTCACCCGGTGGGCCGGTGGCTGAGGTCGGGCGCGGCGGCCTTGTTCCCCAGCACGATCCGGTCCTGCCCCCGTGGCGGGATGCCATGCCGATGCACTCACCCGGTGGGCCGGTGGCTGAGGTCGGGCGCGGCGGCCTTGTTCCCCAGCACGATCCGGTCCTGCCCCCGTGGCGGGATGCCATGCCGATGCACTCACCCGGTGGGCCGGTGGCTGAGGTCGGGCGCGGCGGCCTTGTTCCCCAGCACGATCCGGTCCTGCCCCCGTGGCGGGATGCCATGCCGATGCACTCACCCGGTGGGCCGGTGGCTGAGGTCGGGCGCGGCGGCCTTGTTCCCCAGCACGATCCGGTCCTGCCCCCGTGGCGGGATGCCATGCCGATGCACTCACCCGGTGGGCCGGTGGCTGAGGTCGGGCGCGGCGGCCTTGTTCCCCAGCACGATCCGGTCCTGCCCCCGTGGCGGGATGCCATGCCGATGCACTCACCCGGTGGGCCGGTGGCTGAGGTCGGGCGCGGCGGCCTTGTTCCCCAGCACGATCCGGTCCTGCCCCCGTGGCGGGATGCCATGCCGATGCACTCACCCGGTGGGCCGGTGGCTGAGGTCGGGCGCGGCGGCCTTGTTCCCCAGCACGATCCGGTACTGCACCACGTGGCAGTCCGGCCGCAGCTGCTTCAGGTTCTTTTTCTGGGGAATCAATGAGAGGGATTAGTGAGGGTAGTTTCGGTTAAAAAACTGATAAATGGCGTAAGGTCTGCTGCCAGAATTGGCGGTGCTATTGGATAGTATGGCTAGTTAGACATCCATTCTAGTCAATTACAAGTTTGGTGGTGGTACGACAAAATGCTTGTATCAATTTGACTTGGTATTGAATGCGTAGACAAGATAACTTTGTGCGTGTTTGGAAATGGAACTAAATTAGACAGACAGCCATGAAAGTGCAAAGCAATACTGTCATTGTCACCGAGGAAGTAGGGAGTCATCAATTTCAATCTATTTATTGCTCACTTATTGTAAGTATAAAGGTATCACATTGATTCCAAACATTGCAATGCGAACTGGCCTTAAAGCACAAAACAAGAATGAATGCAACCATTCTGTTCCGCAAGTAGTCCTCTGCATTATCTGTACCACCGTCCTCTCCTCCTCACCTCTCCAACAACGCTAATCACCAAAGCAAATGAACCTTTAAAGCAAAGAGCTAAGGTCTACACTCACCTGGCAGCTGGCCCACTGCGTGATCTGGTAGACGGCGCCGTCCATGCAGGCGTAGTACATAACTAGCAGCCCCAGCATACTCGACTCCGCCCAGATGTCACCCTGTGATATGATAAACATTCAATCATACTGGGATTGTAAATATTTTCACTTTGCGAAAAAGAAAACACAAATTTCATAAGTAAGGACCAGTATTAACTTTATGAATAGTCTTCAAAGAAATATGTCTAACGATTATGAACGAAATTGTCGGTTTAATGACTTAAATTACAAGTGGATATATGTGTATGATATTAGTTTATGATGTCGTATAGATGTATGAATGTTGAAGAGGTAAAAGAGGTGTGTTAGGATCGTAGCTTGTAGAACTCGGTAAACTCTCCCTACCTCTATCAGATACGAGCGTGACTATGTATGTATGACGTCGTATGTCGTGTAAAGAGGTATGTCAGTATCGTAGCTTGTGGCACTCGATAGTCTCTGCCTCCTATGGGATACCAGCGTGAGTGAGTATGTATGACGTCGTATGTCTTACAAAGAGGTGTGTCAGGATCATAGCTTGTGGCATTCGACAGTCTCTGCCTCCCTATGGGATACTAGCATGAGTGAGTATGTATGACGTCGTATGTCGTATAAGAGGTGTCTCAGGATCGTAGCATGTGGCCCTCGATAGTCTCTGCCTCGTATGGGATACTAGCGTGAGTGAGTATGTATGACGTCGTATGTCATATAAAGAGGTGTGTCAGGATCGTAGCTTGTGGCACTCGACAATCTCTGCCTCCCTATGGGATACTAGCGTGAGTGAGTATGTATGACGTCGTATGTCGTGTAAAGAGGTGTGTCAGGATCGTAGCTTGTGGCCCTCGGTAGTCTCTGCCTCCCTATGGGATACTAGCGTGAGTGAGTATGTATGACGTCGTATGTCGTACAAAGAGGTGTTAGAATCGTAGCTTGTGGCACTCGACAGTCTCTGCCTCCCTATGGGATACTAGCGTGAGTGAGTATGTATGACGTCGTATGTCGTACAAAGAGGTGTTAGAATCGTAGCTTGTGGCACTCGACAGTCTCTGCCTCCCTATGGGATACTAGCGTGAGTGAGTATGTATGACGTCGTATGTCATATAAAGAGGTGTCAGTATCGTAGCTTAAGGCACTCGATAGTCTCTGCCTCCCTATGGGATACTAGCGTGAGTGAGTATGTATGACGTCGTATGTCGTACAAAGAGGTGTCAGAATCGTAGCTTGTAGCCCTAGAAAGTCTGCCTACCCCTATGAGATACGGGCGTGGGTATGTATGTGTGTATGTGGTACACGCACCTCCTTGGCGGAGTGTCGTATCTTGCACTGCACGCAGTAGCGCGCGGCGTAGCACGGCCGCTCGGTCAGCACGCGCTTGTGTCGCCGCCCGCAGTTCGTGCAACTGACGACAAACCATCACGCATTTCTTATGCTACTCAGTGCCAATCAAGCATACAGCTCACCTGCTATGTTATTCTCTAAGACAACATTCGTGAGCGCAAGGATGCCAAGCAACGCAAAAATTTCTATTGAAACATTGTTGTCATCCGACAGAATATCCTACATTTCGTCGTTGCGATCAAGGATATTTCTTAAAGAATCGCACCATTGATGGTAAGCGGTAACTGTTGCCCGTAACATTCACGATTCATGCGTTTAGGATGCAGATAACGAAAATGAAGAAACGTAGATCTATATTTTTTAGCGATCTAGCCCAATTTGGGGGTCGCTTCCATCAGATGGCACAAATCAAGTTTCGTTTGCCCCAGTATGTCTGATCCTTTTGTGTAACCAGTCTGTGTAACATTTTCCGGGGAAAACGGTTTTTTTCATTGCCAATCGTTAGACATATAGGCACGCGAACCACCTGATGAGAAGGGGTCACTATAGCCCGTGGACAATAGCGACCCCAGGTATCACGAATGCGTTGCCCGCTTCTAAAACCCCAGGACACGTTACACGTTGCATGCGTAGGACATACACATGTTGGGCCGCTCCATTGCCAAAGCCACGGCTCGGAGATGGAGGTGGCTCTAGTTCGAACGGGATATCCACCTTTTTTTATAATTAGACTATCTAGGCATTTGATGGAAATCTCGCCTGGTGGTAATTGACGATGATGGAGCATGCCTGTCTAGGAACAGCCTATTCACTCTGGCCTTGAAGGCGTCTAGATTATAAGGATCAGGGAACACATTCGCGGGCAACGCGTTCCATTCATTCGCCGTACGCATTATAAAGGTTGAACTACAGCGGCTCGTGCGGATAGCTGGAAGATCCACGGCATAAGGATTCGCGCTCGCCCGGATCGCGTCTCCCGATGGCGGAAAAGAGCCGGCGGAGTGAGGTCATGCAACTGCTTCGCACACTCTCCGAAATGCAACCTCTATAAGACCGACAAACGCGGAACCCTACGCCGATGCTGGAGGTTCTGCAGCTTAGATTCAATCAACTGTGGATCACAAATTAACTTCTTCGCACCTGTCTTAACTATATCGTTCAGTGTGTGTGTGTGTGTGTGTCTCGTGCTCACCGTATGGTGTTGGCGGCGAACTCCATCTTGTCGTGAAGCTGAGCCAGCAGCCGCGCCAGCTCGCCCCACGCCGCCTCCGCGTGCCGGGACTCCGCCGCGCGACGGGCGAACAGCGCGCGACGCTCCTATCACGGGACCACATTATCATAAACAGCTAATAATATACTCCGTCTCTCCAGCGACAGTTAGAGGCACTCCATTTGACGACTACACATACCAAGGACAACTAGCCCAGCTAGGTAGGTCTAATTTCGAGAAAGCGGTCAATCGACGAATCGACCTCGTTCTCGAAATTGGGTTGAGACGGTTGGTCAGCTACGCCATATATTTTCGTGCCAATTACCGCAGTGTCTCAAGACGAAGGTCTTTGACCAATGTGTGTTGCCAGTGATGGCCTACGGAACTGAAACGTGGCCGCTCACTGTGGGCCTTATAAAAGAGGTCACTGTTACCCAAAGGGCAATTTAAAGAGCTATGCTCAGTCTCGATGCGCGATCGAATCAGAAATGAGGAGACCCGCAAGGGAATCAAGGTAACCGACATAGCCCTAAGGATTGCCAGGCTAAAGTGGCAGTGGACAGGGCACGTAGCTCGAAGAACAGATGGCCGATGGGGCAGTAGAGTTCTCGGCGACCACGTATCGGAAGACACAGCGTGGGTAGGCTTCCCACAAGGTGGACCGACGACCTGGATCTTGATAAAGATCGCAGGTGCCAGCTGAATGCGGAAGGCACAGGACCGGCCTATGTTGATATCTCTGGTTGAGGTCTATGCCCAGCAGGGCGTCTTTCGGCTGATATGATGATGACGTCACTGGGTGCTCGGCTTCCGAAACTGTTCAACTAGTCTCAGGGTCCCCAGCGGGAGACCTTGGTCGACCTCAAAATAATCATCGTGGCGTCAATATACCGGTTGTGATGTGAATAGTCCAAGACTTGGCAGGTCTAGCCAACTAACGATGTGAATTTGTCGACTACGTTCGGCCAGCTCTGCAGTTAACAATTAGATATAGAACTAAATATTGTTATCAATGTAAGTCACTAGTTATTTTTGCTCGTTAGTGTCTATGGAGTCCATATTTAGTAATATGGTGTAGTGTGGGAGCCTAGTCATGAGCACTAGAGGGCGCGTCAATCGACAGCGACGCACTAGCGACAGTGGACGTTATTATAATCTGTGTTTTAAAGACATGCTGCGGGTTTCCTACCCGAGGCTACTTATCCCCGGGTAGGAAAGCCGGAACATACCTTCAAAATGTGTGATAATGACCGCTTTAGTTTAATACATTATGTTATAATCTGTGTTTAAAACACTCACAGGCTCCCCGATTAGTTCGAACGCGTGCTGCAGGATCTTGAAGGCTTCCTCCGCGCCAGGCTGCTGGTTCTTGTCCGGATGAACGAGGAAAGCTTGCCGCCTGTAGTACCTCTTAATCTCTTCGTCTGTACACGTCACGCTCACGCCCAAGATGCTGTTGGGAGACCAGTGATGGGTTAGGCTATTTGGCACCTTGGCAGTGATAAACGAGTAGACAGCCTACCAAATGGTATGCGGTAACTATCGCCTATAAGGTCTGCAGTAGGTTGCAGGCAACAAAAATGCAGAACCAGAGTTGTGTTGTTACTGAGAGGACTAAGATGAAATGCCTCATGCCTGCAATTGCGCTGGCTACCTTATCCTTCAAACCGAAACTCAACAATGTAAACATTCAACAACAACATCCTCAGCGTTTACTGAGCCCAACCACCTGATAAATTTTGATAAACCTGAGTGACGGTTTAGATGTGACGTGGGGTTGAAAGGGTACAAAACTGGCATTTATTGTATAGGTAGTAGGATCGAAGATAATTTGTATCCAGACCGTGAATTCTCGGGTCTCGTCATGTCATGTCCGTGGCAAACGGACAGAGGTTAAACAACTGTTCAACAAGCGTTTTGTTGAAGTTATTTAATTCTATGGCCGTGTTGCGCTCTGACCATACGTCTTATACGACCGTACTTGTGGAGGGCAGAGTAGAATAGTTTATAATTCATTCATTAAAGTCGTCGTCAACAACAGTCCTACCCAAAACCAGGGAGCGTCCCTATTGATGAGCATAGCAATGTTATCTCCTTTTATACTGATTTGGGTAGCTCGAAATGCTGCCTTCTGGACCTCGTCTTCTCATCACATCACAAGTATCCCGAGACGCGTCTAAAGGCAGTTAATAGAATGTTTTCTGCGAGTATACCCATTGTCTCTATGATCTGTATCCCTATTGACGGCAAGAGCGATCGAAATGCAACTTAATGTGGCCCGCATACGGCTGAAATTGGCATAGGGAAATAGAACACGTGTGATTTTACCTTGCTTTGCCAATATTAGTCGTACGCTCTCGGTATTGGCAATACGGAGATTACGGAGCATTGGGACAATGGGAAATAGGGAATACACGGTTGCTCTGTTGAGAATTTTCAACACCACGACCACCAATTAAGCCAAGTGTAGAGTTATGGCTATTCCTCTATTCTTGGAATGGAATGTGTTCTTCAACTGGGGCTCTATTCTTTTATCGCTCGCCTCAATTTGAACGGTTTTAAATTTTGATTTTCCGAATAAAAATTACCATATTTTTTAATGACATTGGCAACACCGAAATAGTACGGTTCAAAAATAGGACAAATCAGCATCATGCATCAAAATATCGAATTATTCATGCATAAAAGTTGAAAACCGTTCGAACAAAGTGAGCGATTCAAAAATATGTTTTAATTTATAACAATAGAAAATCTTTTGTTTGTGTAATTTTAACTTATAGGTGCACCTGGCGCTCAACGTGTTAATAATATGACACACACCTACTTTGCCAAACTTAAATAATGCATGTGCCTAGACAGTCGCTTGTCGCTTGGGCAGTAATGGAGCGTGAAAAGGCCAAGACCGATAAAATAGTTCCCTTTTAGTCGTAGTATAGTAGATGCTATATTATATCAGCATGAATAAGATAGGTAGGCACTTATAACGCATTATTCGGCTTGTTAGGGGGATAAGTACCCAAGCCCCATTCATATTGTGTCTATACATCTCTTTGTATGGTTCTATATGAAGACCCATATCAAATTCAGAGATGAAATTTTTGTATGCAATAAACTATAAAATAAAATAAATAAATATATGACGCTAACATTGGATCTCATAGGGATTCAGTCTTACATGGATAGCTATAAGACTATCCTTTTATTTTTATTATATGTTAACTTCGTTGATGACATTAATAAGCACCAACGCAATACATTTCACACTTACAGAGAAACAATAGAGTATACTTGTGGTTTATTTATTTTAGTAGCTCGTATAATTTACATGTTCAAGCTGTTTGAACAAGTGTCTGTTATGAAATTACTAGCTATTGTTTTTATCCTGCCGTTATTGCGGTACTGTTGATGTGATTATCCTATAAGGCTAGATACTGTATACCTATACAGTATAATACACATACAGTTGATACAGTATAATATATGTGGGGGAAATATTATTTGTTGCTACAGATAACGTTTTATATTTATATTATGCAAGTTAAATGAGGAAAACATAACATACAGTCCTGGCACCAGCTGGGAATGACCGCTACGATGATAAATAAATAAGGAAAAATATGTTATCCTCATGAATTAGGTACCTAAGACCAAACAACAGGTATACGCCTTTTCAAAACACAAACAAAACCTTTTCTATTGTTTGTTATATATTCTTTGTCTGTTAGGGATAGATTAGGGTGCGATACTTTCAAACAGCAGGTAGAGTGACGATAAATAATGCACATCGGCTATCTCGGTCTTCGTATTATACTCCCACGCGTGCGACAGAGACGTCGCTCTACGAAGCCGGTTAGTTGATGTGCATTTTTCATCAGCAACCTCTGTAACAACTACACAAACCTGTAAGGGTCCTTTCCTTTACATGCTAATAATCTCTTCATGGCCTCTTCGCCGGTAGCAGGTAGAGGTATATTTGTATTCAATTTTGTGGAATCGTCATCTGTTTCTGCCTCTACTTCTGCAAAAATTTGCATTACATTGCAATTATAGATATAAAATATTTGTGTTAAGCATGAAACCATGGGGTGTTTTAAACTTAATATGACTGAATGGGTAACCATGATCTAATCTAGTCAGGTTACAAGTTCACTGAGGTTAAACAGCAGTCGCTCCACTATAATTACATGATCTGCCAAATCTTGAATCATGGTCATGGACCCTGGGCCCTTGAGTGTTAGAGCGAAAATGGGGTATTGACGCCATGATGATTATTTTTTTTTATTTAACCATTTATTGTGCACAAAGAAAGTTACAATAATATGAACATAAAGATAACAATCACAAAAGGTACAGCTTATTTCTATTATCTAACCACCTCATTGAGGTGAGGTACAATATAGCAGTAACTGGTTCCATTGACGGTTGTCGTAAAAAGGGGCAAATGTTTTCTGTTGAGTACTTTCGACGCAGCGATCTCAAATCTACCTGGACATTATGGGCATTCCTTCTACTTAAATATCTTTTTATATCTACAGGCCTTACAACACAATTTGAACTGTTTCATTTGTTAATTTGTGTTTATTAAAAAAAACAGAACAGAATCTGTCTATTCATTGGAATGAGGTACCAGGTTTAATCCCCAGTACCAATGACTTTTTCTGTGTTATGAGCATTAGTTCAATGCTAATTGATACTTTTACGGTGAGGGAAAACATTGTGAGGAAACATGCATATTTAGGAGACTGAAAATGTAACCATGATTAAGTCTGATTACAGGGAAACAGTATCCTCCAGGTAACAGTATCATAGCAGTTAGATGGCAGTTGCTCTACTGAAATTATCTGATCGGCAAAATCTTGGATCATGGTCAAGGGGTGTGGACCACGCGTGCGTGAGCGCAACCGGGATATAGATGCCAAGATGATTATTATTAATCTCCTAAATTTACAATGCACAAAAAAGGGTAAAGGGGGTCTTGGTCAATGTGTGTATTTACATTGGGTTATCAGTAAGTTTATTTTATATTTTGTGCATTACAAAACTTAAAACTAGTTTTGCAATACATGCCTTTTCTAAACCATTTCAGTTTCCTCCAGAATCCGAATCTTGTGTCTCCCAGCTTTCTGTCTATGTACTGAAAGTATTTGTTGTTTCCAAGCTTCATTACCCAATCTTTGCTGCTTCTCCAGACTGCTTGGGAGCTGACATATGTCTGAGTGAAGACAGATGTACAGCTGCAAAAGTATTCAGAGTTGTAATGATTTGTTGTGAGGTGTGACATATATTTCTGATAGATATAGGTGTAATATGAGAGTTTTTGTGAAATGAAAATTCTGTCCCATAATAATTATTATCACATTTAGTTTACTTGATTTTTGAAAAACGTTTCTCATCTTCTCATTCTTTTAGATAACAATGTCAAACAGAGACTTAATTGATATCAAAAATATAATGATACCCAAATCTTTATAACTGTAATTGTAATATCTTAGTTATCAATACGTGATAAGTAACCCGTAGGCAGATAGAGAAGTGTAAATGCAATATTACTCTAACAAAAGAGAATTACATGGATATTCCAGCAAAAAAGAGTTAAAGAATTTTAAGAATATTTTTTAATGAAAATAAAAAGAAATCACAAATGCTTACAAAAAATCACAGGGGTGTATCAAATAAGTGTCAACTTACAGGTCGAATGATAGATGGGCACTCATACCACAGATGTCAGAGAGCAGGTATAGGAACCACATGATTGCCTTCCAAGTGGCACCTCCCCAGTGCTCGAGGTACCCTTGTGCCAGCCCCAAGTAGCCGGGCTTGTTTCTCCTCAATTTGTTTTGGGTGGTCTTCTTTTTATCCTGGGCAGGTTTCACAGTTTTATGAGAGCTACGAGACTCCTTCTTCTTCCTAGACTTTGTCTCATTTTGACCATCCTGAAGCACAAATTGCGATTTATCGTCCTCCTCATCCAATTTGAAATCATTGTCCATTACAGATCTTTTGTCGAAACTCTTTGTCTTGTTGTTCTCCGATTTTTTCTCCTTTTTATGTGGTTTTTCAGCTTGATTTTCGATAAACACAAACTGACTTTCATTTTCATTGTAGCTTGCATCTTCTTCATTTGTAATGTCATCAAGGGAAGACCATTTGCGTGAGATGTTGTTGCGTTTATTCTTTGACTTTTTATTTGGCTTCTGACGTTTGTCCATATCATCAGTATTTATATCACCAGATTCACTGCCTGATGAAATGGTGTTGGTGTGAAGCTTTTTCTCATTTTTAAGCTTAGTGTCTTCAATTTTTATGTTAGCCGTTGCCTTTTCAGGTTTTGTAGCTTTACTATTAGGTTTGGACTCAACGTTTTGAGGCTTCACTTTGCGTGTGGTTTCAGTTGGAGAATTATTTTTAGTATTTTTGCTTAAGACATCAGAGTAAGTAGGACGCATTGGCTTAACTTCGGCTACAATACGTTTCTTATTATTATTGTCTGCAAGTGGACTATTTTCATTTCTCTTTGGAGAATTATCAGGTGGCACCTGGGTTATTGGATCAAGCACTTGATTTGGATGCATACTGATAGTTGGAGCATCTGGATGGTTCAAGGGATAGTTTTGTCCAAATGGTGAATATGTACCTGACGAATTTGGTTCCCAATTACCCAAAACCTCTTTCAAAAAGTTGGATGTAACAGTTTGCGAGTTGTCCTGACAGAATGTGGTACTTTGTGGTGCGGTTGTGGATGGCACATGGTTGTTATTGTTCACTGAATAGTCTTGATTCAAAGTAAACATGTGGGATGGCTGGGATGCTTGGAGAGGGAGGTCCCTCAGTCCTTGGTTGTGGTTAAAGAGTTCATAATGTCCACTCATGGGTACTATAAGTTGCTGGTTGTTTTTGTCGTAGTAGACCCGGACCAGTTGTCCGTTGCCCAGGTTGAGCATGGCGTTGCCGTAGCCCGCGCGGGCGCACGGCGCGGCCGCGGCGCCGTAGGGCTTCGCGTCCTTCCCGGCCGCCGCATCGCCCGCCGGCACGTTGTACGGCATGTTATTCATGTTGAACACATCCCCGTAGTTGGCGCCAGCGAACATGCCGTTGTCGCTCATGACGCTAGCGTTTGATGAGAGCGGCGGCTGTTTCCTCTCATTGGCAGCGCCTGGCGCACAGGTCTCCACGGGCTCGCAGTAGTTCCAGGCACTGTGCTGCATGTCGTTAAACAGCGGGTCATCCTTCGGCGACCTTGCCATGTTTGGTTACTTTACACTGGACACAATCAACTGGATATGCGAGTAAATATGTACTTTCCTCAACTATGGATTCATCGTTTACAAATTTTACAAACCTACGCAAGAATAAAGTAATTATTAACACGAAAAAGATTTATTGACAATTTCACACAACGATTTGACTGACGCTTGGAATTTTTTTTGCAGTGTTGCCGCTACTATGTTTCCAAAACGTACATATCAAGCACGGAAAAGGTACCTTTTTTGTAAAAATATATTAAATTAAAAAAATATTTATTTCAGATTCGTACATTATTTGTAACATGTTAGTAAGAATTTGTGCTTATTATACTAGGTTAGTATTTTACATAAGTTTTTTTTACTAAAATCACTCACTACAGCTTTTTTTGATCTCTCCACAGATTATTATTTAATACATTGACAGGCTCTCTCCCAGTAGAAGTGTTATTTTTTATAGTATAGACTTGAAATAAGTAATTTTAAAAACCTTCAAAGCAGGTATTTGCGTTTTAATTATGAGAAAGCTGTTAAGTTTAGTTTTCTAGCTTTGGTATTGTTTTGAAAAAATTCCCGCAGTTCTAGGAACTCTTTCAACGCGAATTTCGTTTCTATTCGGATGATGTAACATGTTAGCGTAGTCGTGCCTAACACAAAACTGCAAAATTTTTAAAACTTACGTTCCGAACCCTTGCTCAAAAGGCACGTAAAATGGACCCCATTACACATGAGTACGTCAAATGTGTAAAATTTACGCTTATCCGGCAACACCAAGTCAACACTGTTTTTTTGGTCCATAGAACAGAAAAGAAAAAAAAAACACGTGGGAATGGAAAGTATAAAATGCCTATTATAATAATTTTTAAATACGATATTATAAACAATGTTTTCTTTGTTTTTGATAGAATTTCTTCATGGTAATGTTATTTTTTTAGTTACTAAATAAATAACGTTTTAAACAAAAAGTTTTTGTGATGCAAGAAGTTAGGCCATAAAATTTCATTGTGGAAAAATTTTTTACGTTCCGTTGTATGCAGGATACTCTCGACAAATAAACTTTTTCGATTTCATTTATTCTAACAAACACAAACAATGCTTGAAACATGAATTTTTCTACTCTAAACCTGTGCTATTATTATTTCTACAGAATAATAATAGCCGCGCTTTCTTCAGTTTTTTCGGTATATTTGAGGAAGTCTACATACATTGTTGGGTTCCAACCTACTGCAAAGTCCGTCGATACTCATGATAAATTTCCGAGGATTCATACGACTTTTGCCAGGGTCCGCTTTCCTGCTATTTCTCCTACATTTTGTCCGGTCTTCAGCATCCTCGCGTCGTAAACCGTTGACTATCCGACCCGACACGGCGCAACGACGTCAATCCACCTGCAGTGGGAGATTTTCCGAAAGCTGATTAAAAAGAAAAAATAGTTTAAATAACTGTAGACGGATACAGATAGACGGCGTTGATTAGACACGATTTTCAATAATATTATAAATCAAAACGAGACCGTTAGAGGTATAAAAATGTAGACATTTTGTGCTTTCTTCTTAGAAAAGTTACTAAAACAAAGTATCTTATCACGAAGCTTCCTTTCGAGTAACTTCGGTTACCAAATTCAAAATTTGAGAATCCTGTCTAAGCAGCACCATCTAGCGAGACAAGCCGCACTTCACCTTTTACTGTTTAAAATAGTGGTCTGAAAATCTCCCATTCTACTCTACTCTACTCTATTAGACACCACATAGCCAATTATTTTGAATCA
Organism: Blastobasis lacticolella; assembly: GCA_905147135.1. NCBI lineage: Eukaryota > Metazoa > Arthropoda > Insecta > Lepidoptera > Blastobasidae > Blastobasis > Blastobasis lacticolella. The sequence continues at coordinate 4,058,710 of LR990042.1, read as the reverse complement.
CGTTTAAAAGAAATCAATTTTATTGCGAACTGTACCACAATAAGTAAATAACAATAAGAATATAAAATTTGCTCTTATGTAATCAGCAGGCACTAGAGCAGGCGAGTAACTTTGATCAGTTGATGTGGCTAGAGGGTTGTCGTTTAAAACTTTTGAAAGAAGCAAATTATCATCGTGATCATCTTAGCGTTATGTCCCGGTTGCGCCCCTGCGCGGCACGCGAGGGCCCAGCCAGGGTCCGCCAGTATAGTCATTTTCGTCAAGGAATGGGAGGGGGAGGGTTGGTGTGTGGCATAGACTTCAAAGTTTGAAGTCTATGCCACACACCAACCCCCACGAGCAAACTAGGTATTTTTTATGTTTGAAGTTCAAACATAAAAAATACCTAGTTTGCTCGTATTGTTGGTTATAAAGCTAATTTTATACTATTTTATGATTTAAAAGTGGATAAATTTTTTTATTTCAAAATTTTCAATTGTACTGGTAACTTCAATACTTTCCTTAAAGTTAAGTAATATGCGACATAAGTAATCAACTGTACGTGCATATAGTCATTCTTCAAATAGGGCTTCCCTCGATATCTCTGAAATTTTGTAATCACATCCTTATCTAGTGATAATGAGACCACTTCAGGAGTAGTTATACACTTTCTAGCATCAAATTACCCCTACATAATACGAAGAAGTAGTTCGTGTCAACCAATTGCAGTACTATCCCTTGACAATGGATACCCTCTGACAACGGAATGTTTCGTAGCACTTCCCCGATTTACTCCCAGAACAACGCCTCGTCGCTGCGTCCGACCTGTGAAACGTAAATGCTTATCTTATTGGTCACGACCACTTCTATAAGCACCCCTACAACCATAAGGCAGTGCCTCAAATGCTTTACATCCACGAGGAAGTCTCGAAACTCTTCAAAGAGCACCATTCCCACCCCGTTGTCCCCATTCAGAAAGTATATATCCCCGTGTATATCAGCTTGTAGCCGTTCAAGACTGTCAAAAGAGCCTCCTGCACGAACGCCACTGCCACCCTCCGCCTGGCGAGCACATCGGCAAGCTCACGCGCCCGTCCTGTCAGCGTGCCAACGTCCCAGGTAGTGAACCGGACCTGCTTGTGGGCTAACTTATTTAACCGGGCCGCCCTGGACCCGATAAACCTAACCGACTTTACACAGAAGTAGGGCGATCCTCCTGCGCTTCATTTTGCAGCGACGCCTTATCCGTATCCGGTTTCGTTTATTGACCTGCCATATGTTTTGTGGGGTTTTGGCTTTTTACATGCGTCGACTCCCATGCGATATGCACAACCCATTAAGGAAAAGCCGATTCGCCAGAGCCTCGTCCGTTGTTTGTGATCTTGAATGAAAATGCCGTAATTTATGAAGGGAAGTTTTATATTTGAAAAAACACGTGTTGCACATTTAGCATTTGCCAGAACAAGACCACCATCTTGGATCATAGACAAGGACACCTCCATGAGCCGTCTTAACCATAGACTATGAATGTCCGACTCATGAACATCCCCCCGTTTTACAAGACAGTAAATGTAATCTTAAAGTAACTTACAAAATATTACATCCTTATTAATCAAACTCGATGTAGTCTTGGAACCTAATGGGTTTCTTAACTACCCGACCACTACGTGTAACCATACCATCATTTGATCTAGGTTCAACAACAACAGGAGAGACGGGGCCAGTATCTGGCACAGGCAATGCGGCAGGCAAACCACTTGTCGTAGGCACCGTGTCTAACTCTGTTCCTGTTACAGGCGTATCAACAATAAGTTCATCCTTTATAAGAGGCACTGTCTCAGATTCTATATGGCTTTCACAAAATTTGTCATTCTGCACGCAATCAGATACATGATTATACTTAGAAGTACCTATATCTTTCATTACAATATATTTTCTGTTTCTCCTAAAATCTCTTCCAGACTCATCCCGCACCAAATAAGAACGTGGCTCCTTACATTTTCTAACAATTGTTCCTTTTATCCAATTGGAATCTAATGATTTTTTAAAATAAACCTCTTGATCTACAGATAAATTAGAGAGAGGGCTTGACATTTTATCATAACATTTCTTAGTAGAATTTAAGTGATTAAAATACCTTTTATCATAACCTAAAACTTTAGGTTTCAACTTAGATTTCTGAACTGGTAGCAATGAGTTAAGATTTCTTGAAAATAACAATTGTGCAGGAGATGGCATGTAAGTTTTAGGTGTGTTCCTATAATTTAATAAGCCTAGGTAAGGATCTGATCTGTCCTCTGTACATTTCTTCAAAATGTTTTTAAAAATTTTAACACCACTTTCACTTTGTCCATTTGACTGTGAATGTTTCGGACTGGACTTAACATGCTCAAATTGGTAAGATTTAGCAAATTCTCCAAATGTATCCGATGTGAACTGTGTTCCACAATCAGTTACCACCACTGCAGGGATGCCATGTCTTGCAAAAATTGATTTACAATGTAAAACTGCACACTCGCTTGTCAAGTTCTCAAGTTTACATACTTCTATGTACTTAGAATAATAATCCATGAATACAATATAGTCTTTGTTTTTAAATGAACAGAGATCAATGCCAATCTTGTGCCAGGGAATTTTTTCTATATGATGATTAATTAATGGTTCTTTTTGCAAATTTGGTCTGTACTTGGCACAAGGTTCGCACTGCTTAACAAATATTTCCAGATCCTTATTTAAATCCGGCCAAAATATACACGTTCGGGCTCTGATTTTACATGTGTTTAAAGCTACGTGACCTTGATGAATAAGTCGTAGCATTTCGATTTTTAATGATTCAGGTATAACAATTAAATTTCCTTTAAATACAATGCCATCCAATAAACTTAAGTCCTCTCTGAATGTCCAATATTTTCTAATGTCTTTATCCAAATGAACAATATCCTTTGGCCATCCATTTTTAATGTACAATATTACTTTATTTAAGAGCTGGTCTAATTCAGTAGCCTTCTGAATACTTTTCAACTTAATATTTGATACTGGTAAACAATCTCTGTGCAGCTTTACATGACAAACAATATTGTCATTCAGTAATTTAATTTTTTGATCAATTTTCTCAGTGCAGCTGCGTGACAGTGTATCTGCTATAAATAGTAGCCTACCTGGTTTATATTTAACATCTAAATTATACCCTTGTACTGCCAGCATCATCCTTTGCAATCGCGCTGGGACTTTATATAAAGGTTTTTTAAACAATGTTTCTAAAGGTTTATGATCTGTTTCTACAAGAACTTTGCGGCCATACACATATTGATGCATTTTATAACACCCAAAAACTATAGCTAACATCTCTTTTTCCAATTGGCAGTAATTTTGTTCTGTAGTATTCAGAGATCTTGAACCAAATGCTATTGGTTGCCCATTTTGTAAGAGCACTACACCCATGGCAGTTGATGAGCTATCCACTGACAAGATTACACCCTGGTTAGTGTTAAAATAGGCTAGGCATGGACTGCTGCATAATATTTGTTTTAAAACATTTACTGCTTGTTCCTGATTGCTATCCCAGGTGAAAACAACATCTTTTTTCATTAATATGCGCAATGGTTCTATTATTTTTGAGTAATTAGGAATATAACGAGAAAGGTAATTACACATGCCTAAAAATCTTTCAAGATCTTTCTTGCATTTAGGCTGCTCCATATTCATCACTGCCTTTACTTTTTCTGGATCTGGAAAAACACCATTTGATGTGAACTTGTGACCCACAAATAGAAGTTCTGATACAAAGAATTTACATTTAGATTCATTAAATTTAATGCCATTTTTTAATGCAATATCCATTACTTTCACTAATTTTTCATTTAACTCCTCTACAGTCTGAGCATAAATACATAAGTCATCAAGGTACGGAATTACTCCTTCAACATTTTCAAACATTTGACTAATGATTCTACTAAATTCCTCTGGAGCTGAGCTAATTCCAAATGGTAATCGTTTGAATTTATATCTGCCAAATGGTGTTATAAATGTGCACAACTCCGAACTGGGCTCATCTAAGTTCAGCATCCAAAATCCATTTGAGGCATCTAATAATGCAAAGATTTTGGAATTTTGCATTTTGCTTTTGATTTCATCTATAGTAGGTAATTGATACTTAGGTTGTATTATATATTTATTTAATGATCTCGGGTCGATACAAATTCGCAATTTACCATTTGGTTTTCGTACAAATACTAAATTATTTACCCACTTAGTGGGTTTATTTACCTTTTCTATCACACCTAAATTTTCCATTCTGTGTAATTCCTTCTGTAGCTCAGGCAGTAATGAAAATGGAACTCTTCTAGATGCTTGTACCGATGGGATTGCATCATTACTCAAACAAATATTTACAGATCCTGGAACACACCCGAGACCCCCGTCAAACAGCTCACTGTAATGAGATTTAAGCAATTGAATTTTACTGAATGACTTCTCATTTGCACATGTAATATTATTTACATTTACAAGATTTGTATTTGCTGAGACAAAATTATAGGTTAAACAGGTCCTGCAGCCTAGTAAAGTAGGGATAGCCCCTTCAATTATGATAAATTTCACATTATACTTCCTTTTGCTAGGATGTATAATTTCCAACCAACAAGTCCCTCTAACAGGCACACATTTTCCATCTAATTGTATAACTTTTTTGGCACAGGGTAAAATTTTTAACTTTTCTAAATTTAATTTCTTACATACCTCCATTCCTATAACATTGCATGCTGCCCCTGTATCCATCTTCATCTGTACTTTGACATCATTAACTGTAAATTCTTGTAGTATCTCGTTGCCTACATAGCCGATAAAGAAATCACTTTCTTCTTTCTCCTCCTCACTGTTCCCATTCTCCACCACGTTTATTTGCTTTCTTGAGACCATACGATGATTACTGCGGCATAATTTACTGAAATGATTCCGTTTATCACATTTGTAGCACATTTTACCAAAAGCGGGGCACTTGTTTATGTCATGTGAAGTGCCGCAATTACGACAATTTCTTATTTGCTTTTTTCCTTTTAAAAAACACACTTCTGCTGAAGTGGAGTCTTCACAATCTTTAAAATATTTTGAGGAGGCATCAGCTGTAATTAAAAATTTCATTACATATTCCACGGTTAATTTTTTATCTTCTTCAGTCATTAATTTTGTTTTCTCATCCTTGTATTTTTTGTGCAATCCTGAAATTATTTTCGATGCCGTCAAGCTGTCCTGTTGGTCAGCAAACTCACATGTCTTTGCCAAATTTATAATTTTCTGAAAATATTCCTCCAGCCTCATGTTTTCCTCCTGGCATGCATGGAAAAATTCGTTTCGTTGCAATTGTACATTTTTTCTCGGAGTAAAGTAAAGTAAAGTAAAGTAAAGTAAATATTTATTGTTAAAAAAACTGGTTAACAAATATATGCCATAGCAGTTTACCCATTTCGGGTGTACAATATTCAAATTATTATTACACAACACAGAAAAACCAAACGACGAAATAAACTTATTAATAACCGAATTTACTTTAGTATTGTCGTATCTATTTAAATAACTACAACAAAAAAACATCAAAAACAAAACTTGTTAATATTTAATATAAATGCTATCGACATTGTAATATTCCTTAAGATCGTAACAAGACTTTTTTAATAGCCACTTTTTTAAATTTATTTTAAATTTGTTAAGATCAAGCTTTTTTAATTCATAGGGCAAATGGTTATAGATTTTAATACCTGTGATATAAGTACTTTTTGAAAATGTAGTTTTGTTAATTTGGGGTATCTGAAGATTGTGCTCGTATTTGCTTCGTATATTTTTTTTTACTGATGAATTTTTAATAAAATGGTGTTCATTAGACTTTATAAAAACGCAAATTTCTAAGATATATAAGCAGGCTATAGTGAGTATATTCTTTTCTATAAAAATATTGCGGAGAGAATCTGTACTAACCATTTTGAAGATACTTCTTAAACACTTCTTTTGCATTAAAAATAAAGATTTAACATTGACAGAATTACCCCAAAAAATAATGCCATAACTTAAAAGAGGGTAAACATAACCATAATATGCATTTAACGCAACTTGTTCTGAAGCTATATTAGATAGTATTGATAGGACATAAGAATAACTGGATAATTTACTAATTGTTTTTCTTATGTGTTCTTTCCAATTTAGATTTGAGTCGATGTACACTCCTAGGAATTTAGTTTCATTTAAAGTTTCTACCTTTAAGTGATTTAGGTTAACATTTTGTGATTTTTGCATACTATTGGCAAATTCTATTAATTTTGTTTTGTCCAGGTTAACTTTTAAATTTATTGTTTGCAACCAATCCACTACTTTATTTAGGGTATCGTTTAATTCTTTTGACATATCTGTTTGGCTATTATTGGGTATTAAAATTGTAGCATCATCTGCAAACATAATACAGTGATGTTTCGTAACTGAGGGCAACTCGTTGATATAAATAAGGAATAATAGGGGTCCTAATATACTTCCTTGCGGTACTCCTTGTGATGTGTTTTGAAAAGGGGACTGTATAGACTCAATTGACTTAGTGTTTTTATTATACCTATCTATAGACGTGGCCTGTTTCCTGTTCTTTAAATATGACTCGAATAATCTTAGGGCGTTTCCTCTCACTCCTACATGTTCTAGTTGTTTTAGAAGAATGTCATGCACTACGCAATCGAATGCTTTTGAAAGATCTAGAAACAGACCAACGCATGAATTACCTGTGTTTAAAGTCATCCAGATTTTTTTGAGAGCTTTAAATATTGCAGAAGTAGTGTTTTTGTTCTTTTGAAACCCGAATTGATTTGAATTTAATATATTGAATTTGTTGAGGAAAGAAAGGAGTCGGTTGTATATAACCTTTTCAAATATTTTTGAGAAACAAGATAGTAAAGCTATTGGTCTGTAGTTACCTAAATCAGTCAAGGAGCCTTTTTTATGTAATGGCTTAACTATTGCCAATTTAAGATCATTTGGGAATTGCCCAGATTCTAGTGAAAGATTAATTAAATATTCCAGCGGTTTTGCTATGTATTCAATGCAGGACTTGATTACCTTTATCGGAATGTTATCGGCCCCAGTGCTCTTTTTATTTTTCATTTGTTTTGTTATAGCCTTAACTTCTTCTATAGTAACAGGTGTCATAAACATACTTTTACAGTTTGGACTCGATAATGGCTTGTATTTATCAGTTTGACTATTATTGTTGCATAGGTTAATAAAATAGTTATTGAATGCTTTTGATATTAATGTTGAATCTGTAATTACGTCATTATTTATTTTAATTTTTTCCGCTGTTGTTTTTAAATTATTTGTTGAAGTAGTGTTCTGTTTAATTAATGACCATGTAGCTTTTACTTTGTTATCGCTACAGTTTATGTATTTTATGTTAGAGTTCTTTTTTGCTTGCTTAGTTACCTTTTTTAATATGTTACAATATTTTCTGTATTTGTAAATTTCAGGGCTATTTTTACTTTTTTGTAGTTTTAAATGCATCATACGTTTATTTTTACTTGCTATTTTGATACCCTTTGATTTCCATGGACACTGTTTTTTGTAGGTAATTTTTATTTTTTGTTGAGATATACATAAGTTGAAGATCAGTGAAAAGTTATCAATAAAAATTTTATAGGCTTTATCAACATTTTTTTCTTTATATACATCCGAAAAATTTATTTGTTTTATGTATTTTAAAAATATTTCAATGTTACTATCAATATTTTGCCTAGTTACATACCAGAACCTTTCTCTAAAGCCTTGACTACATTTTATCTTTATTTGTTGAGCTGTGTGATCAGATATACCTAGATTTAATATTTGAGTTTCATATTTTTTTATATTAGTTAAAATATTGTCGATGCAGGTTTTTGAATGATGAGTTATTCTAGTCGGTTCATGAATTGCAGTGTGTAAATTGAATGATTTAACTGTCTGTAAAAATATTTCGCTTTTATTACTTTTTTCCAATATATTTATGTTGTAGTCTCCTAGTGCAAATATTTTCTTTTTATTATTTCTCCTTCGAAGAGTGAGTTTTTGAAATAGGGTTTCCATTGATTTAATAGACAACTCAAAATTACTATTTGGAGTTCTGTATATGCAGACTATTATATAATTTAATTCAGGTATACTGATGCCACAACATTCAAAATGTTTTTCTACAGATAGATCAGATATCCAAGGAAGGTTAATGTAATTTAAACAATTTTTGACAAATATGCTGACCCCTCCTCTAGATTTCCCTTTTCTTGAGAAATGTGCCGCATTTTTGTAACCATCCAGTTGAACTATATTTGCATCAGAGTTATTTAAAAAGGTTTCACTTAAACATAATACATCAATATCGTATTCACATGTAAGAATTTCGATTTGTTCTACTTTTGATTTTAGACCTTGTACATTGAGATGGAATATGTTTAATGTATCAGTATTTTCTTTATCCGAGAAAAAACTGATTCTGTTGTGCTTGTGAGTTTCTGTTTTGCCATATAGAATCATTACGGTTATGAGATTGCGCAGACTTCATATTTTTGAAATAATATGGAATTGTTCCGGGTAATGGTGTGCATAGATCTGTATTCGTTTTATTCAATGTTTTTGCGAAGTTAGAGTTTTCAAGATTATTTGGAGTCTTACTAATTTTTGTATAATAATAAGGTATGGTACCTTTTATATTTTTTTGAGGTTCATTTTTCACAAGAAAGCCTGACTTATAGTCACTAGTATCAATAACGTTATTAATCTGTTTTGTTAGTAGTTTACTTATATATTTGTTTACGTACGGACTGTACGATATTCCTGGTTTAATTGGCAAGCTAAGATACTCCACATTTGGGTAAAGTTCACTTAAAGTCTTTAGATTATGGTTCAGTTTACTCTCGTTTAAGTATGGATTGTACATAATTTCTAATAACAATATTTTCGGCTTATTAAGTTTTTGTAATAGTATCGACACATTATTATAGAACTTAGTGGGGTTGTAATCATTAGAGCCCAGGCTTAGAACTATCCAGTCCTTCTCGGTTAAGTTGTAAGTATCAATTTTTGAGGAGTGAATCATATATTCAGTAGGTGCATTTTTAAAAGTATTGCTTGATATCTTATAACTTCTTGCATTTTTTTGTTCATCTCTGTTCTGAATTAATGAGGATGCTACTCCTATCAGTTGTTGATCTCCCATCAAAATAATGTTCGGTTCATTAATAACAGTTTTCATAGTTACATTCCTTTTCATGGTGTTTGTTTTAGTTGAATTTATTGCTGTTTCGTTCAAAAGATCGTGTACATTCCTTTTTTGAGAGAATGTTTTTATTTCTTTCTGACAATTAATTTCTTTCTGTGATCTAACTTCAGTCTGTCTAGTTCCTGTGAAGCTATTTTGTTTGATTTCCAGCTGTAGTATCTTATTTTGTTGCATTTCTATTATTTCTGTCAGTTCTAGATTTTTTTGCAGAAGTTTGTTCGTTTCGTCTTTCGCTCTTATTAATTTCTCGGTGAGTTCAGTGACTTCTTGTTGAAGACATGATCTACTGGTTTCTGGTTTTGGGGTTTGTGAGGAATTAATTGTAGCTGAATGATCGATTGAGTCATCCATGATTGAAAAACTCCATTGAGCCTCGTCAGATATCCGTTTGTTAGAACCTGTTTTTCTGATAGTTACATTTCTGTCGTCGGATGTATTGCTGCCGGGGTCATTACTCTTTTTCTTTGGTATGACACTCGAAGCTATCCTCTTTGATATGGGCGTATCATTATTTTTCTTATAGAGACATTTACGACATGTCCAGTTTAGTTTATTTTCCGGTGTCATCAATAGGAATCGTTTTATTGATACTATTCCGCAATCTAAATCATAGGTTGTGCTGCAGGAGCGACATTTTATGAATTCTCTTGTTTGTATTACTCGGAGACAAGTACCACATTTGTTTGTAGGTTTCTTCGACATATTGAGGCAGGCAAGTAGGTACCTACTGTTTTGTAGGTACTATATAATTTAAAAAAAGTTTCGACTACCTATACTTGAACCCGATACCCCTTGTGGTTTCCATTAATAATACTGCGTTCAATATTTAATTTCACTTTTGTCGTGTAATTTTCAATACATAACTACACAAGTGAGATATACAATATAAAAAGGAAAAAAAGGAATAAAAAAATATAAAAAAACTAGCGGTGTATCGAACCGGGATCACCTAGCGCACCCGTCCACCAACCAAGTGTATGAACTACTCTGCTATTGTCCGTTTGGTAAAACTGTCGAATTTTGGGTACGGTTTCTTCTTCTTTCACTGAGACCTAATGAAAAACGGAAAATTCAAACTTGGCGTCTAATTCAAAACCGTTATCACTTGTCCATATTTTAGCAGTATTTCTGTACTAAAATGCATTTTAATACTTTTATTTCACAGGAAAAATACTAAAAAGATTTTTAATTATATATGGTTCATAAAGGAAGGTGTAGTAGGTATTTCTGTTTTCGAGTTTGTTGTTGGCGTCCATAGGTATAAAATATCACTTTTAATGCAGTTTAATACGTTTATATTTGCTTTTTAAATCACTATTAGATGGTCACAGTTCACTTATGCAGCAACCACCAGTTTAAATACTATGTACTTACAGTTTTCAGTGTTTATTTGTGTACAATTGTTCTGGTTATTACTTTAGCACATAACTGTAATTGTTTTTGTTTCTATATCACTCGAACAGGTATTATTTATAGAAGATAACACTTGGGGAAGTTAATTGCACAATTTAAAAGAGTTTTCACACTTCTATTACTTATTATGAATTGAAAATATATTTTTTTTGAATTTTTTTTTTGCTACTTCTTGTTTACGCGACGCTAGCGCGCGGAGGAGGTGAAAAATACTTTTCAAACTTGCTTACTATTTCATGTAAGGTTTCGTCCCCTTTGCACGTAAACGAGTTGTAAATTTGTATTCCTTGTTCTCCTATGGAATTAAGTAGGATATTTACCTTTCTTTTATCCTTTGCTTCGTCCAACCCGTTAGCCGAGAGAAAAATTTGCAAGCGTTGTTCGAACGACTTAAATGCATCTGACAAGTTATTGTTGGCGAAGTCCATCCCGCGGAGCGGGGCACCTGACACCATGTTTGTGATCTTGAATGAAAATGCCGTAATTTATGAAGGGAAGTTTTATATTTGAAAAAACACGTGTTGCACATTTAGCATTTGCCAGAACAAGACCACCATCTTGGATCATAGACAAGGACACCTCCATGAGCCGTCTTAACCATAGACTATGAATGTCCGACTCATGAACATCCGTCTACCAGCAGGGGGACCACGTGTAGGTGAGGTTGGCTTGTACCCCTGAGATGGTGGTGGGACCCTGCAGACTAAATAGATAATTCCTATTTATTTTTTTACTCTTTCGTTAGGTAACATGGTTAAAGATAATAAACACCTACCTAACTAATTATAAATCCTCTTATCTATTACTTAATTGATCAGTTTCTCAAAGTTAAACAGACTGTAACGAACAAAAGGAAACTGTCTTAAGTGTTTCAAGTAGACATTGTAAAGATAACTCCATGCACACTGATCGGAAATTGGTTCAAGGAATATCAGCCAAGGTTTTGTTTTACTAATTAAAAACTCGGTAGTTTTTATAGAATAACTTTGAATCCGTAGAAATTTCCAAAACACGATTTCTTATTGGTCACCTACCTATATCATTACTAGGCAAATTCATATGGTTTGTGCTGCGCTTTGATAGATCAGATGGTCATCATTTCTATCCACAAACAGGGCGTAAAAATCCCGTCTGAAACGAAAGAATCCGAAAGACATCTCAATTACACAAAAAAATAAACATATATGTTCATTTCTATTAAGTACTATTAATAATTTACAACAATACCACAACATTACAATTATAACAATTAAAGAAGCTTACCCGAAAAAAAATTCTAATTAACTTAGACATAAAATATTTGTCCCAGGTCCCCCGAATTTGGGATAGTGTCCAGAACTCTGGATAGCAAGGCTTATTCGATGATCCAAGAAGAGGTCAGCCGTCTATGTTCTCCTCCCGTCCTGGAATATCGGCATCGATCTGGACAACTTATCATATATAATAATCCATATGATATGTTTGGGTTCAAGGTCATCTGGTTCGTCCACATTACTGTCCTTGTGGTGCGTCCGTGGATTCGCTAGGGCACCATGGTCTTTCGTGCACCCGTAGTGCAGGCCACTTGTATCTGCAGGGCACTTGTCATCGTTAACGTACCGGCTGTATTAGACGGCGTGCGGCCTTTATTTATTTGACTAGGTTTGGTTGTAGATGAATGTATTCACTTATTAAAACGTTGTAACAATAATGATGAGGATATATGAACTTGTGTAATTATTCAATATGAATACAATAATAGTTACAATACAGTAGTGGCAGCTCGAGTGCCAAATTCAGATTGTCGCCTGACCGATAGACGAGATATCCCGAAACATAAGTGGATGCATGTGTTCAGAGATAAATGCTACAAGCCGAAGGGTACCGTACGTGACGGTGGCAATAGATCCGACGGTATTATGCTCATTGGGTGGTAGCGTGGGAAAGCGCTGGTGTGGGACGCTACCTGTGTGGATACACTGGCGAATTCACATGTGGCCTCCACTGCAAGCTGCACTGGGACTGCAGTCTCTGCTGCGGACGACCTCAAGCGGAGGTAATACGAAAGTCTGGCGACAGGACTTCGTATTGCGGCCGTTTAGGGTTGAAACTTTAACACAGTGGAGCCTTAAAATTGAAACGAAGCCATTGGTGACCGGAGAGCTGGCTCGTTCCTCGGGCAATGGATTATATTAGCATAGCTATCCAACGAGGCAACGCAGCCAGCTTTCTGGGCACCATTCCGGAGAGCAGTGGTGTGGAATTTTCTTAAAATTTTTGTTGGTTAGGTTTTTTTTCCCTTTTGTCATTGTTAATATACATTACTCAGTAAATAAATTTAATTAATCTTGCTGGGAATAAATGGTAAGTAAGTACTTAATAGCATTATCATATTATGTATAGGTAGGTACCTACTCATTGGAATCCCTCGTTCGCGTTGTATTGTGATATAGATTAGATAATCAAAGAGAGTCTGAAAATCCACTCTCATTTTCAGCGCATTGATCAACAACTTTTGTGCAATCGAATTGCAGCCAAAGAACTGGACCATTATCAAACAAGGTCGACTTACAGCCGGTCTATAAAGATCGGCGACCACGTACAATGCGGCTTGTTTCGTCTGATGACGTTAGGGAGAAAACGTGACGAAAGCAAATAATATTTATTGTCAAGTTTCAACGCTATTTAATCGTCAATCACTGTAAATAGAGGTGAAAGTTTAATCTAAACGAAATACAATGCGTATGGCGGGAAAATTGCATGTAGCAAAATGGCCGACGGTGGTGGCCATCTTATGTGTAATGACGGCAGCGAAGCAGCAAAGTGATCCTGCTGGTCAGCAGATCATCAACTTCAAACAAAGGACTACGGTGAGTTTCTTCCTATGAACATCTTTTTAACAATAGAGGAAGTCAAGCAGGCTACTTGATTTCATGGTATAGACAGGTAGTATGCGATCAGCAAGTGGAAGATTGTTTCTTGAAGACTCCAATATTGTGTGTTGACTCCGGAATGCCATGTTCGTTACCATTCAAAGATTAGGTAGATATCTAATGCCAGCCAACTTTTTGAGAAATGACAAACTACTTTGATCCCATAACGAACGATCCAAACTCACACTGTACCAATGTTATTTAGGATTCCGTAAATACGCTCTCTGCCTGTCACAGGCCGATATTTTGGGAAAAGAAACTCCGCGCGTGAGTCAGTAGACAGACTCGCACTCAGTGCTTATCCATTCCTACTTCTTTCAGACCCCCTAAGCTTTCTATGACAATTCGTTGACCTGGCTATGACGATATTGTCCTTGTCTTAAGCCTTTTATGATTTAGATTTTTCAGATAGCTCTACAAATGTTTACTTGCTTAATTTTTACCAATTTCATTGAAGTTTCCCTTTTTTGCCACGTCGTGGTCGCGACATCGCCCGTTGCACTTATATCTTTCACCTGAATATTATGTCGTCCAAATACATTAAGCTTTGTGAGCTTTTTGAGAAAGTTGTGAGCTCGAAATTTCGAATGTTATATTTTTAAAACATAAGAAACTCAGTCATTGATTTTAAAAAAATGGCGGTTAATCGCGTGTCTATTGGTTTTTATCACAAGTTAAAGATCCTCGTCCGTAGAAAATGGAATTAACACAAAAACATTTTAGGGCGTTTTTTTCTCCCGGTCTGGTCTGGGTCATGTCTGCACAATCCCACTTGAAGAACAAAAGACAGTTATTACTGAATGGTACACCACCATTTGTTTGCCTAATGTTTTGGACTAAGTTAGAGAAAAACGACAAAGATGTCGCATCCTATTACACCATGACAATGCTTTGGCGCACACCGCTAAAAAGAACTAGGTCATTTTTGGCTTCTGAATAGGTAGAGCTAGCGACCCATTTTACACATAATCCAGACCTAGCACCATGCGATTGCTTGATCTTGATGAGAGGTGTGATATTTACGGGGCCGGAAGAGGCCGTGATAGCTTTCAACCAGCACGTGAAAAACATGGCCCCAGACCAATGGTCCTCATGTTTTCAAAATCAATTAGGCCAAATGAAAAAGTGTTAAAAATGTAGTAGACAATACTTCGAAAAGCAAGTAATACTCGTATATTATTTTACATATAAATTGTTTTATTAATGAGTGCTCATAACTTTTAGTATACCCCACACCCCACGTAAGTACCCCACCATAATTTATGGTCGTAATCAAATATACTTGACGTTAATGTCCCGGTTGTGTTCCAGGGTGTGGGGCCCAGGGTCCTTGACCATGATCCAGGATTTGGCAGATCCAGTAAATACAGTGGAGAGACTGCTATCTGACCTCTCGAGTCCCTGTTAATAAGGGAACCTGACCTTGCTTATACATTTAACTCGCCAAAATGTGCAGGTTTGTTCAAGATGTTTTCCATCACCTTGAGAGCATTATTTAGTGTTCACCTAATGTACATAATTCAGAAAAGAGTCATTGGTACATGGAGTGCTGGGGATCGAACCCAATACCTCGAGGTATGAGTCGGAACCCTTAACCACTAGGCCACCGACGCTCCAATTTGTGGTCGTAATAAATATTAACCTATTTAAGTAACGCAATAAAAACAATAGATTCGATGACCGCATCACCTAGCAGTTCAGTGACCTGAATTCAATAATGTCATTGACCTTGTGCTAACACGACAAGGCTGGTATTTTTTTTATTTCGCAATTAGTATCAGCAATTACCCATAACCGTGATGTAAATTGTCTAACCCTGTAAAATGTAGGCTTAATTGACACGTTTTTTGCCTTTTTATTCAGGTCAAACAAAGGAAACCCTTGAAGGAAATCCATGGTATGGTCATGGATTTCCTGTAAAGGTTTCCTTGGCCTAACAGTATGAGAAAAACCAATAATTAAACAGGTTAAATACAATTGTAAATAATTAAAAAACGGTATCCGCAAAATTACATCTATTTTAAAATTGAATTCTCACATCACATCCATTACCCGTAACAGTCGATTGCTGGACTTGAGCCTCCGTCCCATTAGTGGAGGGTACAGCCATAATCCCTATGCCAGGGAGGCGGATTCAAGATACAGCCTTGAAAATACTCAACGGAAAATTTTGCTACCCTGGTTACGGAGATCGGTAGTCTGCTGCTATGAAATTTATAACCTATTACGACACCAAAATTGGACGCAATTTGTGTGTGCAGTCTGAAAGGAACTTTCTCCCCCGCACATTATGTTTATGGAATGAGCTCCCTGAAGATTACAGCGGGATATCCCGTCCCAATTGGAGCTGCCAAAGTAGGAAAGCGAGTACCCATATCTTATAGATCCTATCGCAGCCAAATAATACTGTTGTAAATAGTTACTGTGTAAGGTCTTTAGTGCCGGCAGTAGAACCGGGCTATTTAATTATAGCATTTAGGTATTTAGATAGTTTAGTCATTTATATATAAAATGTTTGTGGTATAATATTAGCTACAAACATCATCATAGCCCATATCAGTCCACTACAGAACTTAGGGCCTGCCCAACGAAAGGGGAGATTATTGCCATAACCTCCATGCTCTCAGCAAGCGGGTTGGAGATCGCAGTGTTATAAGTATAACAATGGAAAACGCTGCTGCCCATTCTCCAGTCTATAGATACTCTTGATCTTTTGCCTCGAAAACATTACTCGCCTTGTACGACACCCAGGAGTGTAAGGGGTTGGTGCTATACTCTGCCGGACACCACACGGCACGACATTAGTCTGGCATATTTCCCACGTGTTGCGTGGGAGCGCAACAGGGATTTAACGTCAAGATGATGATGATGTTCGATCAGTTCTAAACATTATAAAGCGCATCGTTATTGGATGTTTTTTATAGGTCCGCAACTTTAAATTAAAATAAAACAAAAAAATTAAATTCTACATTTATTGTTGAAAAGATAATTTTATGCCATTTATGTTTAAATATGATTTCGGCCATGTAGCCACCGTGTGTTCCTTAATTTAACGATTTAACCAAAAATGAGCTTAATCGCTGAACAAAATTTTGTATGGACGAATAGATGAACTTAACGAATTAATCTCACTCCATTAGATTATTTTAACATTCTAATATTTAGTTTCACGTTCTAATATTAAGAGCTAATATTTTCCCGCGGCTTGAACACAGTATATCGTCGAATACTCTATATTCAAACAATAAAAATAAGTAGTGGGAATGACCGGGAATAGTAGGAAAAAGAAACTTGTTTTTTGTTTCACCCTCTTTGTCTGTTGAAGGTGGCAAGTTAGATTTTCGAATAAAGTCAAATACAATGCAAGAATTTTTATACGAATTTTCGAGGTGTGAAAAGTTATGTAATCCTGAAGATCTTTATTATTATTATAAATATGTAGAAAAACATGTATTTAACCATTTTTATTTCCCGTTACCGTTAATGAAGATCCATTTCAGCCGCCACAAAATTAAAGCAATTTTAAAATAATTTATTTTTTTATAATACTAACTTGTTCATTTTACATTTTGCAGGGCCCTATTGGCGTGATGACCACCAGCGCAGGCGCACCGATAGAGTACACGGATGCCACTAACACACTGAACTCTCCCTTGATCTTCAACGAGTACTTTATGGACACCATGACCCACCTCGTCCGGGAAAGGATCCCAGAGAGGCTGGTCCACGCCAAAGCTGGAGGCGCATTTGGATACTTCGAGGTCACCCACGATATCACAAGCATCTGCAATGCTAAGATGTTCAAAACAGTCGGGAAAAAGACACCGGTAGCTGCTAGATTTTCACCGGTAGTCGTCGAACGGGGGGGTATTGACACCTCCCGGGATGCAAGAGGCTTCGCCGTCAAATTTTACACCGAAGAGGGCAATTTCGATATAGTAGGCTTTAATACACCTATGTACGTGTACAAAGACCCCTTATTATTTCCTACCTTCGTGAGGGCGCAAAAAAGGAATCCTGCAACGAATTTGATCGACGGTAATATGTTATGGGACTTCTTGACGTTGAGACCAGAAAGTTTACACATGTTCCTGCTAGTGTTTGGCGACAGGGGCATCCCTGATGGCTACAGACACATGCCAGGTTTCGGGATTCACACTTACGAGGTAGTAAACGACCACGGGGAGAAGAATTTCGTCCGTTTCCACTTCAATCCGTCTGAGGGCATAAAGAACTTGCGTTCAGAGCAGGCAAGGAAGATAGCTGCTGTGGATCCTGATTACGCGACACGTGACTTGTATTCAGCTATTGGGTCGGGTAGGTTCCCGAGCTGGACGGTGAACATACAAGTACTGAGCTACGATGACGTCAAAAATGCAGGTTTCGACGTGTTCGACGTCACCAAGGTGCTGCCTCTGGACAAATATCCTTTGAGGCCGCTGGGAAGATTCACATTGAACAAGAATCCTATAAACTACTTCGCCGAAATCGAACAGCTGGCGTTTAGTCCAGCTAATTTAGTGCCCGGAATCCTTGGAGGGCCGGATAAAGTGTTCGAAGCTCGACGTCTGGCTTACAGAGACGCCCAATACTACAGGTTGGGCGCCAATTTCAACCGGATTCCTGTGAATTGCCCATTACAAGCCACGACCAACACTTACAATCGAGATGGGAAGCCACCGGTTAAAGATAACGAACGTGACGTCCCTAATTACTATCCGAATACCTTTAATGGCCCTGTACCGTACGTGGACAAGAAAAGGTCTCAGTTGATAGAAATATACCAAGACGAACCAAATAATTTCGAACAAGCGACAGAGCTGTACGTAAACGAAATGACGAAGGACGAACGGAATCGTTTGGTCGAAAACGTGCTTTACAGTTTAGGTCCAGTTGCAAGAAATCTGCAAGAGCGAGCAGTGAAATTTTTCACGATAATACATTCAGACCTTGGTGGAAGAATAGAGCAAGGTCTGCTTTCAAATAGAACCAAGTACCAATATGACGACAGCTACGACGGCGCTAACAGCTACAGAAACGAGTACTTTCCTACTTCATAATTGAGTGTTAAAGCGGTAGTTTTTAATTATTTTTATTAAGTTGTATTTATTTCTATATTTGTACAGCAAGTTAGTGTATTAGTGTGTGAAATCGTATGTAAATGAACGGACAGAAATTAGGTATGGAGTAGGAGTATAGTATATGACGAGAGAATAGGGTACACATGACGTAGGATAATTGCAAAAATTATATCTTCGCGAAAATCCTATGATGTTTGCTTAAACATGGATAATTGGAATCTGAGAATGCATATCGCAATTATCTGAGCTATTTTCAGGATTTGTCCAAAAATCCGGATCATTTTAGGATAATCGCGAATAACATGCTCACATTTCGTAAGCCATGAGCGCTGATTGGCTGATATGAACGTTGCGCTCAGACATATGCGCTGTTTGGCTAACGGCTATATAACTTTGACTTTTGCTGCTGTTATTTCCTGTGTTTCTTTCAATACAGTATAGGTTACCAGACAGTAGGCGGACTGCGGTCCCTCGCGAGCAGTTCGAGAGCAAAACATACTACTATATATTACTATTAGTAGCAGTGCGGACCACATACGCAAGTGCTTGATATAAATCGACTCATAGATAAGCCAATCAGCGTTTAAATTTCCAATCGTCCTAAACAAACTCGGATTTTTGTAAAGATCTTGAAATTCATTGTTAGTTTCCAATTATTCAGGTTTTTGCGTTATCCTCGGGACTTTCGCGAAAATACGAATTTTCCAATTATCCTACGGCAATTTTCATACAATCGAGACAACCTTGGATCTCCCCCTGGGAACTTTCTGGGTGCAATCTGGTTATGCACATCGAGAGCATGAATGCAGGAGGTCTAGAGTTCTTTACGTACCTTTCTAAATGATCCAAAAGGCCGTTTACTCCACAGCGGGAAAGTTTGCGTCGGAATTTCAATTTCAAATATCGGTTCTATAGAATCGACATTCCGATGCAAAATTTCCCTCCGTGGCGATCCAAGGTCTCTAAATTGTCCCGATTGTGTGTAAATTTTTAACAGTTTGTTTAGCTAATTGATTTATACATAAGACTGCAGAAGTAGATAACGGAGAATGAATGTAAAAGTAACAAACAAGTCAAGAAACAGATCTGCAAATAAAGTTAGGTAGAATAGGTATACCGTCACGACACTAATCTTAAACTGGGCGGCCACATACCACGTACCATAACGTTGATATATGTCGAAGAGACACTTGCCGTAGACCAAGAAACATCATTAAATTTGGAAAGAAGCGACCTCGCAGTACATTTAAAGGAAAATGTCCATAAACCATGAATTGGGGCAATATCATTCGAAGGAACATATTTTTTATTTGCGGTTGGTAAATTGCGTAAAGTACTTCTTCTTACTTCTCAAAGTTGTTTCCTAATAAAAAAAAAATGTTTTCATTTATTTGAGAAGCTGAACAGATTTGGATGAAATGCGACTCCTAAGTCCTCGTACTTGCCAGGTGTTTAAACTTTAGTATATCTACTTACGACAAAATATTGCAAATAATAACATTACATTATTATGCCAAGTTATAGCTAAAACTCCAACTATGGTTTACGTACAGTATTAGGTAGCTAGTAAGTATTCAGTGCTACAGTGGTTATTTAACTTTAACATTGTATGGCGATAAAATATTGTATGTACGAAACGAGCATATTGTTCAATTTCTTGTGTTTGTTTTGTTTTTTTACTTGTAATTCTATAATAAAAACATTATTAATTCAGAATAATATAAAACAAAAATAATAAAATCACAAAGCAACACCATCGAGAATTATGAAGATATTTACTAACTAAACACTCGGACCAATGAAGAAATGTCGAGCAAAAGTTTTTATGGGTGTCGAACCATCTTATTTATGACCTCTGCTCTCAGCTCGTAAACCATTAGCTATCCTCTCACCAATGTCATGATGAATCCTGTGATAAATTTTCACGGCTTTTTCTTGCAAAAAATGATCGACTAAGTTGAGACTGGCCACTATATTTTGAACAAGTCTACGACGTTCTCCTCGTGTCATACTATTATACAAGTCTCCTACTTGGTCGAAATTATTCACATTTGGATCTGTGTATACTTGTAGAATATCAGACTTTATCTTGTCGAAATCTGACAATGGACCATTGTAGGAGTTAAGGTAGTAGTCTGGAGGGTTTCCCTCGTTGTCACTAACTGGAGCTCTACCATCCCTTTTGTAAGTGTAGACATGAAGAAGACAGTTTATTTTCATCTTTATTAAGTTGGCCCCCAAACGATAATACTGAGCAGACAGTGCACGTGCTTCGAACATTTTATCGACACCTATTATACCGGGTCAACATTTGCTGGGTTGAAATATCAGCGAAATAGTTCTGTGGGTTCCTATTCAATACCAACCGCCCGATTGGTATCAGGGGATAATGCTCCAACGGCCATACTTTAGTGACGTCGAAAAGGTCGAATTTAGCAGCTTTGACGCCGTCTAAGGTGCCTGCTTGTATGTTGAGTGTCCATGTAGGATAGTTCCCATTCTCTATAGCATTACAGATTTTAGATAAAATGGAAGAGATTACAGTTAAAATAGAAGAGAATACTAAGGCTTTAGGCCACCTATAAGATGTTGGTCCTTTGTTGCAGAGGGCGTAATGTAGGTACATGTATTTCCAAAATGGTGTTGAATACCTAATGGTACGAACGGGAATAAATGCACGTCACAGTATGACATGGTTTATTTTTGTAGCTAGTTATGGAGGAAATGTAATGTCGATAAATTCGATAGTTTGTTATTTTTACAATATGTAGGTAGAGAGTTTCAAAGACAACTACGATTAAATAGGGATCTTGTAGATAAATACAGTAATTTTGTAAATTAATACAGTAATTACAATAAATAAATACAGTTATTGTAACGAACATACGTAGGGTTTTTTATTATTTAACGCATCATAAACTTTCTTGACATTCCGTCATATAGTAGGTGTGCCTGTAATAAATATCGTTGCAAATAAGATTTTAAGTTAAATTGCTACCTATATGCTCTTAGAATGTCTTCTTATTTACTTAGGTTGTTCGATAGAAGGTTTGCTATATATTTCGTAAGATATGAATGGTACCCAATAAAAATTTTATAAAGTACAATACGTTCTTTTTCAGTACCCTGCTCGTATCACAAAGTTATGTTATCCCTACTAGGCAGTAACGGCAGTAACCTTTACCTATGTATTTTGGTACTTGGGTAAACCACAAGAATCTGTAGTGAGCTGGATTTTTTTTGTAGCGGATGAAGATCCTGGCCAAAGTCAAGCTTGCGTCAAATGTCGTGGATTACTAGTTTTTTTTAGATTAGATTTAGATTTATTTATTCACAAAAACATTAAAATTAATATATTATTTCAATAATTTCGTTACATAATTTCTACACACCTACAATATTACTATATACAGTTACACACATACTGTCACGCCTTTCGCCGTATTCAGGTACTATGCCTACACTATCACATTATCATAGGAAGTTTCCTATGTAGTGCTTGACTTCGACTGCTTCTAGGACATCACCTTTCAGGAGCGCTGTGGGAATTAGTGGGTATACCGGCGAATGTTGGGAGTCCCAAACAGGCCCTCCGTCCCCCAACGGAGGGTAGAGTGATTAATGCATTCCCGCGTTAAAGAAAAGGCGTTGCTTCTGTTGATTCTGGATTATGCAAATACCTATTAGGTACCTAAACCTCAACGAGGACTTCCTCAACAAACTTCAAAATAGGATAACTTTTCATATCTTTGGCAAGTAATATAATTAAGTTATTATAAATGTTATGCAGACTACGCGGGCTATAAATTACCGCTGTGATTTGCTCAACAACGAAAAGAATATTGCAACCTTTGTTTAACCATAGGTTTGACGTAACATCATCGAGATCAAGTTATTTCAATAATCGCCGTAACCAATAAATTCCCTTCCACCTTCTTGTATTGTTTTTGCAAAACACCGGGTGTGGGATAAAATCAAGAAGCATTATTCAAGTGCGAGATAAGTGTAGGTACGACGACGCGCAGATAAGCTCGTACTAATTAACCGTATATTTTCCTGCGGTCATACAAGAGTGTCGGTGGCCAAGCGGTTAGAGTATGCAACTCGTAAGCCAGAGGTCCCGGGTTCGAATCCTGCTCCGGCCATGTACCAATGACTGTTTTCTGAGTTATGTAGATTAGTTGAATACTAACCGATGCTCTTACGGTGAGGGAAAACATCGTGATATAACCTGCACATTCAGGCGACTGGATGTGTAACCATGATCCAGTCTGGTCAGGTTCCCCTGGAGGCAGGGTCATGGAGGTCAGATGGCAGTCGCTCCACTGTAATTACCTGACCTGCCGAATCCCGGGCCCTCGTGCGCGAGAGCACAAACGGGCCATTAACGCCAAGATGTTTTTTTTTATTTTTTTACTGCGGTCACTACACTTTGCTGCCATAATTCGCTGGCATAAATAAACAGAAGACAGCGTACCAGACCATATAAACCAGTATAAAAGGAGCTAACATTACTATGAGCGTGTATAGAGACGCTAGCTCATCTTATACTGGATTAAGGTTAGTCGAA
Source organism: Blastobasis lacticolella (assembly GCA_905147135.1). Lineage (NCBI taxonomy): Eukaryota > Metazoa > Arthropoda > Insecta > Lepidoptera > Blastobasidae > Blastobasis > Blastobasis lacticolella. The sequence continues at coordinate 4,035,478 of LR990042.1, read as the reverse complement.
ATGCTGTCGGTTGTACCTACAGATAGAGACCAGCTTCTTTATGTGGCCGATACAAAATTCCCACGAGAAACTCTTAATAACATTACATAATGCTGTAACTGAGAGGTAGGTAACACCACCTACATAAATTGATGATGTCCTCCTCGCCGTCTTCGGCTACAGCAAATGCTTCAGTTCCTCTGTTGTTGCGTTTATGTGCTCGCACGTAGCTTAGGTAGCCAATCTTCTTGACACAGATCCTCGCACATTGCGGGCATGTGAGCACACCATTGACATAATTGTAATTTATTGCCGCAGGTGGTCGGGCTTTTAATTCCTCGCGCTTTGTGTCGAGATCTTCAAGCTGCTTTTTAAAGTCTCGAATTTTGGATTCAACCAAAGTCCTCCGGTCTCTCAGAGGCTAACTTCTCCCACTTAGAGGGTTCAATGCTGCACTTTTTCATGTGACGCTTTAACACATCTTTGTATCTTAGAAGTTGTCCGCCATGCATGCGCTTGCCTTTCTCTAGTTGCGAACAAAAGATGCGTTTCGCCACACGATGCTCTGCCATTCTCGACACGTGTCCACACCACCGCAGTTACCGCCGCATGATATAAGCCTCAATGCCACCCACATTAGCTCGTCGCAGCACTTCGGTATTCCGCACGCGATCGGACCATTTGATCTTCATAATCTTCCGTAAACATCTGAGGTGGAAACGGTCTAGCATGCGGATGTGTCGGCGGTACACGGTCCAGGTTTCGGCAGAGTATTGAATATTGGGCAGCACAATTGCCATATATACTGCAATTTTTGTAGCCAGCTTTACGTCATGCGAGCAGAAGACCTTAGAATCCAGCTTGCCGAATGCTGCAGCTGCAGATCCGATCCTGCTGTTGACCTCTGCATCCAGGTCGCACTTAGATGTCAATGTGTTCCCAAGGTAACGGAATTTATCGCCTGCTTCAGCTCGTCCTCGCCTAGTTTAATCGTCAGTGCTTCATGACCGTCGATATCCAAAGACATCACCTCTGTCTTCTTGACACTGATTTTCAGGCCAAATTTACGGCAAGACTTGTCGAATTCGGACATTAGACAAAATATAGATCGTCCGCATACATAATCTCCGTAACCAGAGCGTGTGACACTTTCGTGCGGGCTTTATTTAAGCCTGGCCAAATTAAAAAGGTTGCCGTCGGTGCGGAAACGGATGCGGACTCCTTCCAAAGACTTTCGCATAGCCTCCTGGACTACGACTGCAAAATACAACGCGAACAAGGTGGGTGCGAGTACGCACCCCTGCTTAACCCCACAGGTGACGGGTTCGTCGTTGACAGCGACACAGCACTCCATGTCATCATGCAGAAGTCTCAGAAGCCTTACAAACTTCTCCGTGCATCCTATATTTTCAAGCACTATCCAGTGCCTCTCGTGGTACACTGTCAAATGCCTTCTCAAGGTCAACAAAGCACAGGAACATATGCCTACTCTGCTCTCTGCTCTTTTCTTGTAATTGACGCACTGAGAATACGGCTTCACATGTACCACGTTCAGGTCAGAAGCCAAACTGGGTCTCTGGCAGCAGTTATTTTGATATTGGCATGAGGCGGTTAAGTAATCCTCTGGCATAAACCTTTCCAGGAACAGACAAAAGTGAAATACCACGGTGGGAGTTGCAATCAGCGCGGTCGCCTTTATTCTTATATAGGGCCCTGATGCGTGAAACTTTAAAAGTGGATGGGACTTGTTCTGACTTCCACATAAGATCAAAAAGTTCCCATATCGCCGAATGCAACTCCTTACCGCCGTACTTAAGCAACTCTCCGGGAACTTGGTCCGTGCCAACCGCGCGGCTATTGTGTTGCTGCTTTATTGCAGAAACAACCTCAGTCTAGCTCAGTAGCGATAGGGAGTTGATGCAGCGAATGAACGTGGTCTGGGTCCACAGACCTGTCCACGTTCAGCAGGGTGTTAAAATGTTCCGCCCAGCGTTGAAGCACTTCTTCTTTACTTTTAAGGAGCACTAGCAGGCTTAAGAGGTACATTTACAAGTAAAGTCGTGAATATTACCTTTCGGACTTCGCCATAGAATTCTCCTAGCTGGTTTGTATCCGCAAGCCACTGCATATAACGAGCCTTTTCCTGCCAACACTTGTCCTTCATTACCCGCGTTTATTCTGCGCAGCTTCAGGCCACTTTCTTTGATCTCCGCTAGATCACTTTGGTTTTTCCTTTTATGTTGCCGAAGGAGACATCGGTGTTTGTCAATTGCCTCTCTAAAAACTCCATCATTCGCGTCAACCCAGTCTTCGTTTTTACGAACTTTCGCACCCAGCGTAGCTGTGGCACTGGCTAAAATGTGAGCAGATAGAATTTCCCAGTCAGCGTCTACAATACCGGTTGAGAAGTTTGTAAGTGACAGTGCGGTACTCAAAGTGTCAGCGTATTTCTCCCGTATCTCTAGATTTTGTAGCCTTTACACGTTCAAACACATAGGCTTCGTTCTACTGGATCTATGAAGGCGCCGGAGGCGGAGATGCAACTTAGTAACAACAAGCCTGTGGTCTGTCCAACAATGCGCACCACGCATAACGCGAGTGATTTGGACCTGGCCAACATCTCTCTGGCGTACGATGGCGTAGTCTATTAAATGCCAATGCTTGGATCTTGGGTGCATCCACGTGTTCCTGAGCTTGGCGTTAAGTCTGAACATTGTGTTCGTTATTGCAAGATTCAATTGAGCACAGAAGCTGAGCAGTATTTGCCCGTTGCTATTCATGCTGCCGACTCCGTGTCTGCCCAAGATGTGAGGCCAAGCGTCGTGATCTTGCCCTACCCTAGCATTGAAATCACCCAGCAGAAGAATCTGCTCGCTGGGACGTACGCTTCCGATGCATTGTGTCAACTCCTCATAAAATTTGTCTTTGATGTCATCAGTCTTGTCAAAAGTCGGAGCACAAACACTGATGACATTCAAGTAGTTACTCTTGTCTAAGTGAAGGTGCAGAGCGGTAACGCGGTCCGAGATGTGTACCGGATACTCTTGTAACTGCTTCACAAGCTGATTCTTAACCGCGAATCCCACGCCTGACCGTCGAGGTTCAGTGGAAGCGAGTCTTTTCCTTTTTCTTGTATAATTCTTGCTGTAAATAAAAGTGCGGTATTAATAAACAAAATCTTTTAACTACGGATTCCAGGCTTAAAAATGTAAAGGTATAGGAAGAAAGGAAGTAAGAAACCTCGTATTGTGACAGTCCCCGTGGCAGATTTTGCATGCCGGGGTACAGGAAAGGTTATTTTTCCTGCATGAACATCGGTTGGACTGGCATCCAGACCGACATCCACAGCTGTCCAATTCCTTGACTGCCTCCCATATCCAGGGTAGCTCAGTCCAGTTTGGCTTAAGGGAACTGTCTTGCAGTCTCTTCCATCCCCACTGTTTCGGTGGAGGACGGGTAGTTATGCCACTTTCAAGAGCACGGCCCCATATTTCACCAGCCTGATACTTTGCCCTTTTTATATGCAGCCGCAGTGGGAGGGATCAAAGAGAGCGTCTTTTCAGCGGTAATAAACAGATGTCGCCGGGCCTCATTCACATTTATTAAGTCCCTGCGTGGATCATACATTTTATTCGTAAATGTTTCCAGCGACGTTATATGTGCGTTGGTTAGCTCTTCGACGCTAGGTGGGAGAGCCAAACACATGAATGCTGCTGTGACAAAATATCGACGCACAACACTCTGCCACTGACTGACTGACTACGGCTCGCGAAATCAAATTCGCTTAGGTGTAGAGTGAGGAGTGCCGGGGGAGAGATAGAAAGAGTAAGAGCATTAATTTAACATAGATAATAGCTTAAAACACAATAATAGTACAGTACAGTAGAGTTCGATAAGTTTAAAAAAATGCTGAATCTCAACTTAAAAAAACAAACAAAAATAAGTAAATATTAATATTTTTAAAATCGCCTTTTTCACATTAGATATGGGTATATTTAGAGACATTTGACGTATGTTATACAAAAATGTATTAATCCGTCTCCTAACCTGGAGGAGTCCAAACTCGGTATGTTTTTTTAAAATATTTCTTGGATTTTTAGATAACAGGTGGCCGAATGGTTTTGGTGTAGTATATTTTTAGAACCGGCTCATGATACCCTTTTGACGAGTGTTTTAATGCCTGATTATATGCAGTTGCATACACTACTTTATCTACACTCATATTTTCATGTTAAAATTTCGTCCCTATAATTTTCTCAACTTTGCTGGAAGTTGTGAGTCAGTTCTGTTGTATCTACGCGTCGAGGCGGGAAATTCACTTCACTACTTTCACATTTATCTATTTATTTGCTTCAAGCAAGAAAAAACATTCACAAACACAAATTACACAAATTAAAAAAAATATTATATTTAGCGGGAAAATAATTACACACAAATATAAACCTATAACTTTCTCAACTTTGCTGGAAGTAAGCTACGAGTCAGTTCTACGCGTCGAGGATATCATGCGGCGGGAAATTCACTTAATTACTTTCAAATTTATCTATTTATTTGCTTCAAACAAGAAAAAACATTCGCACACACAAATTACAACAATTAGAAAAAATATTCTGTTTAGCGGGAAAATAATTACACAGAAAAATTTTAATTTTGAATTTGAATTTGTCAAAGAAATTTAGGTATTCAGCCTACATTTCGCCGTATCTCGGCGCCCGACAAACATTTAAAAAATGAAAGTGTTGTATAATGAATAAAAAGTTATTTTACGTTACAGCTGTAATGAAATTAGGATGAGAAATGCTATATCGAAATAGTAGTTTATGCAACTGTCATATAAAAGGGGGTATTAAAACATGAGTGTCTGTTTATCATACGAGGCGTAGCCGAGTATGATAATAGGTTGACACGAGTGTTTTAATACCTAATTATATGCAGTTGCATACACTACTTTATCTACACTCGTATTTTTATGTTAAAATATCGTACCTATAATTTTCTCAACTTTGCTGGTAGTAAGCTGCGAGTCAGTTCTATTGTATCTACGCGTCGAGGATATCAAGCGGCGGGAAATTCACTTTACTACTTTCACATTTATCTATTTATTTGCTCAAAATAAGAAAAAACATTCACAAACACAAATTACAACAATTACAAAAAATATTTTGTTTAGCGGGAAAATAATTACACAGAATATAAACAGGAAAATTTAAATTTTGAATTTGAATTTGTTAAAGACATCTAGGTATTCAGCCTACATTTGACCGTGTCCAGGCGCCCGACGAGAATTTAAAAAATATAAGTGTTGCATAATGATTAAAAAGTTATTTTACGATACAGCTGTCATGAAAATAGTATGGGAAATGCTGTATCGAAAAGTAATTTTTTAAAATTTTATAGGCTGGCGTGAAAAAAGTGTATCCTTATACGACTGTTTTCGAATATGTAATTGGAACATTACGCTATGAGTGTAGATAAAGTAATTTTTTAAAATTTTATAGACTGTCGTGAGAAAAGTGTATCCTTAAACAACTGTTTTCGAATATTTGTTTCAAACTAAACTCGCGTTCTTTACACATATTATTATATCATAAAGGTACGTCGCGTCCAAGTCCCGTCTAATATAATAATAACTGTTTTCGAATATGTAATTGGGACATTACGCTATGAGTGTAGATAATAGTAGTTTATGCAACTGTCATATAAAAGGGAGTATTAAAACATGAGTGTCTGTTTATAATAGTTTGACACGAGTGTTTTAATACCTAATTATATGCAGTTGCATACACTACTTTATCTACACTCATATTTTTATGTTAAAATATCGTACCTATAATTTTCTCAACTTAGCTGGAAGTAAGCCGCGAGTCAGTTCTGTTGTATCTACGCGTCAAGGATATCAAGCGGCGGGAAATTCACTTAATTTTCACATTTATCTATTTTTTTGCTTAAAATAAGGAAAAACATTCACAAACACAAATTACAACAATTACAAAAAATATTCTGTTTAGCGGGAAAATAATTAAATAAATAAATAAATATTCGTGGACAAATTCACACAGCGCCATCTAGCCCCAAACTAAGCAAAGCTTGTGCTATGGGTGCTAGATAACTGATATACTACTTAAATACTTTTAAATACATACTTATTATACATAGAACACCCAGACCCGTAACAGAAATTAAAATTCATCATTTCAATTTCTGCCCGGCCGGGAATCGAACCCGGGACCTCTTGCGTGGCAGACCGGCATGTTGACCATTGAACCACTCAGGTCGTCAAAATTAAAAATTACACAGAATATAAACAGGAAAATTAAAATTTTGAATTTGAATTTGTTAAAGACATCTATGTATTCAGCCTACATTTGACCGTGTCCGGGCGCCCGACGAGAATTTAAAAAATATAAGTGTTGCATAATGATTAAAAAGTTATTTTACGATACAGCTGTAATGAAAATAGTATGGGAAATGCTGTATCGAAAAGTAATTTTTTAAAATTTTATAGACTGGCGTGAAAAAAGTGTATCCTTAAACGACTGTTTTCGAATATGTAATTGGAACATTACGCTATGAGTGTAGATAAAGTAATTTTTTAAAATTTTATAGACTGTCGTGAGAAAAGTGTATCCTTAAACAACTGTTTTCGAATATTTGTTTCAAACTAAACTCGCGTTCTTTACACATATTATTATATCATAAAGGTACGTCGCGTCCAAGTCCCGTCTAATATAATAATAACTGTTTTCGAATATGTAATTGGGACATTACGCTATGAGTGTAGATAATAGTAGTTTATGCAACTGTCATATAAAAGGGAGTATTAAAACATGAGTGTCTGTTTATAATAGTTTGACACGAGTGTTTTAATACCTAATTATATGCAGTTGCATACACTACTTTATCTACACTCATATTTTTATGTTAAAATATCGTACCTATAATTTTCTCAACTTAGCTGGAAGTAAGCCGCGAGTCAGTTCTGTTGTATCTACGCGTCAAGGATATCAAGCGGCGGGAAATTCACTTAATTTTCACATTTATCTATTTTTTTGCTTAAAATAAGGAAAAACATTCACAAACACAAATTACAACAATTACAAAAAATATTCTGTTTAGCGGGAAAATAATTAAATAAATAAATAAATATTCGTGGACAAATTCACACAGCGCCATCTAGCCCCAAACTAAGCAAAGCTTGTGCTATGGGTGCTAGATAACTGATATACTACTTAAATACTTTTAAATACATACTTATTATACATAGAACACCCAGACCCGTAACAGAAATTAAAATTCATCATTTCAATTTCTGCCCGGCCGGGAATCGAACCCGGGACCTCTTGCGTGGCAGACCGGCATGTTGACCATTGAACCACTCAGGTCGTCAAAATTAAAAATTACACAGAATATAAACAGGAAAATTAAAATTTTGAATTTGAATTTGTTAAAGACATCTATGTATTCAGCCTACATTTGACCGTGTCCGGGCGCCCGACGAGAATTTAAAAAATATAAGTGTTGCATAATGATTAAAAAGTTATTTTACGATACAGCTGTAATGAAAATAGTATGGGAAATGCTGTATCGAAAAGTATTTTTTTAAAATTTTATAGACTGGCGTGAAAAAAGTGTATCCTTAAACGACTGTTTTCGAATATGTAATTGGAACATTACGCTATGAGTGTAGATAAAATATATTATAAGTCACGATAAATGCATATGTAGTCTATTTTTTGATAATTGTATTCTTTTCTAATAAACCTTTGGTTTTTATTGAAATTAAACAAAGACCACTTTCCATCAGGTGGCATGCTTACCAGTTTGTTTGCCGTGTAACATAAATAATAAAAAAGTTTTAATATCGGTGAAACTAACTTTATAGGAAAGATAATGAAATGCCATTTATAGTGGTAGTGGTTTTTATAATGGTAACTAGGGAATGCAATCCCGCAAGATAATTTCAATCCAGGTATTTTCGGGACTGAACCATCGCAGTCCGGGATCCCGCAGGTTGGACTTCGACCTCAGAAATCAATCGTAATAAATACCTTAAGGCCTCGTTTTCATGGTTTTAATTTTAAACCAAATTACACAAGGTTTTTGGTACATTTAAAATGGTTGTTTAGTATTTTTAGACAAAGATTAAGAGATAAATTGACATACTCTGGTCAATATCAACATAAATTGAAATAATCATGTACACACTACAAACAAAGCAAATTAAACATTATTTTGGAAATTTCCATTTCTTATTTCATATTTCTGGCGTTACAAATCGGTTTTTGTTCCATCGTTGTGTTTTTTATTCCATCCGAATACAATTTGCAGGATACTCTTGTGTAACCTGAAATGAATGGGTATTGTGTGATTAATTTTTTCATTTTCATTAATCTTAATCCTAATTACTGACATTCTTATAATATTTCATATTTATATTCCTAACATAATTTGATTCAATATAAGTAATATTTTCAATTGAATAAAATTGAAATCTAAAACAAAGTAACATGACATAGATTAATGAAATTATATTACATAAGTATAAAGTTTCCAATGTATACACTAGTAATGAGTGAACACGATTACTACATTGTGTAATGTTTATATATTTATTTAATTTGTATATACTGTTTTCGTGGGCGGCGTCATTCATCGACACTTCTAATTGACAGGTTTTTTTTTTTTTTTGGTCTGCCATGGTGGTGTGAGGCATGACCACAAACATATAAACTCACGCATCGATGGGTTTGATCCACTGACCTCTAATAGTAGGTGATGGTCGGGAATGGTGCAGCGCGCGACGCATTATTGCATAAGTAGAATATAATGTATTTTGTATTTTTTATTTGTATTTTTTTATTTTTTATGACTTTCAATAAGTGTATTTTTAATGTACCTATGTAGAATAAAAATTTTGAAATTTTGAATTTTTTGAGACAATGAATATGTATGTATTAGATTACCTCTTATGTATTAATTAAATGCAGAGGTAATCAAGGATTTTTCCTTTCTCTCCTAACCTATGGGATTGACCTGTGGGGCGCAACTGCGGACCGCGACCGCGCGTTCAAACTGCAAAAGCGTGCTGTACGAATTATTGCTGATAAGCCCCATGACTTTCCAGCTCAGGAGTTGTTCCGTGAGTTAGGCATTTTGACTTTACCGAGTGCATATATACTGGACATATGTAACCAGGTGAAACGCAACATCCATGAGTTCCCTACGCTGGGTGACAGTCACAGTCGCAGCACTCGTAACCGTGAGTTGCTGAGCGCGCCGCGGTGCCGTCGCACCAAAGCGCGTAGGCTGCTCGCGGTCGCGGGCCCGAATCTGTATAACGCGCTGCCGCGGGACGTGAGGGATGCACCGAGCCCTAGTGCCTTCAATATATGATTGAAGAAAATGCTAATCAGGTTGGCGTGTTATACTATTGACAAATTTTATAAGGGCGTGAAGGTATCTTGAAACCAAAATCCATTAACTGTAAAATATCTCAGAGCATTACAATTGTGTTATTTAAAGACATACGAGTTACGACAATGTGATATTGTATTTTAAACTTAATTTTGAGAAATAATTTAAAGTGACATTAATTTAATAAATTAACATCCATTTGAAATATAGACATTTGTATTTTCCTTCGGTAATATGACCTGTATAATGAGGTAATACATTTATATGGAATAATAATTTGGATACTACATGTAATATAATTTTAAATTGTATCATTTTGACATTAATTTATTAATTTAACATGCACACTAAGTATTGACATGGGAAATATTCTTGGCTAATTTGACATTGTTTACTTAAATGATTAATTTATATTGAATACTTTACCAACTTGGCTATATAATTATTGAATTGTATGACATTCACATAGTATAAGGTAGGTACTTGAAAACTTGTAATTTGATGAGGAATGGAAAAAGAGAATGTACTAATGACATGTATAACGTAAATTTCTAATTTAAGAAATAAATAAATCTAAAAAGTCTAAATCTATCAAAACGCGAAACCCGAAAACTGGTTTGTAATGACAGAAATGCATGAACTTAGAGGGAAAAATGAGGTAGTTCGATAGTTAAGCTCGCAAGTGTAGCATCGCATCACTTAGTGTTCATCGCATCACTTAGCCAGCGCCCAGCCAGCCAGACCACGGTCTACGAGCCGCCCCGCGCACAGTATCACATATAAACCATGCTTCTCTGTAATCCCGCCAGTCCAGCGGGATCCCACAAAGTTTTCGACCGGGATTAGTCCCGCAAAATGTATTCGGGATTCGGTATCCCGGTATTGCATTCCCTAGTGGCAACCTCTGCTCAGATGAAAAATAAAGCCTTGCCCTAGAGAGGATGCCTAGTTTTATGGCAGCAGTTTTAGCTATGGACTTGATATACCCACCAAGGTCCAGCTTGGACAGCCTGGCTATCACGTATTTGTAGGGGCACACTCTGGAAAGTTGGAGATCGACGGAATGTACTTCGCTTGGCGGTGAACAAATCTTCCCAATCAGAATCATTCTGGAGAGTTTGCTCCAGGCGATCATTTGTGTTCGGGTGTTCTGTTCTGTACAGGGCAGTGTTCTATCGTCCCTAGTTTATCAGTGTAGACATATCCCTCAAGAAAATAATCTAATGGATAACTCCATTGATTGCACAATCTGGATGTCCAACGTAGTTTTATTCATTGATAAAAAAAATTCCCTCCTTGTTGCTTAAAAAAAATGCATCAAGCGCAAGTAATTATGTAATACGCTGCATAAAATCGGAGCACAGACCATTAAATTTAGAAATTTCATTGTTTATGGAAATTAATCTATTATTATTTACATTAACTTATTATTTACACTTTTGACATTACTAGTATGTTTTTAATTAAATTGGAATTTGATTGTTAATGGAAATTATTATATTATTAATTATTATACAGTTACAATACATTAATTTATTTATTACTTTTGACATTTAATTTTTCATTTGACATTTATTCTTTCGTAGCACGGATATTATACAGCGCACGGTGAAATCCAGTTTCATCTGATTTCATTCATCGATTATGGCATCACACTACACTGCATATCACTACTCAAGTTATTGCACACGTTCCGAGGTGGGAATTATGAATGTATGTGGGTATTTTTAAAAGTATATCTAATATATAAAATTGTCACAGTTTTCGTTGCCATACTCCTCCGAAACGGCTTGACCGATTTTGATGAAATTTTTTGTGCTTATCCGGTATCTATGAGAATCGGCCAACTTCTATTTTTCATCCCCCTAAATGTTAGGGGTAGTCCACCCCTAAATTTTTTATTTTATTTTTTAGACAAAATTTTTAATTTCTATTTTTTTATGATACAACATACAAAAATACATACAATCCTCAATTTTCACCCTTCTACGATCAACCCTTATTTTTTAATAGCCATTTTAGTAATTTAATCATTTTTCCTTTCCGGTCGAAAACTGATCAATCGTCATTTAATTATTTATATGGCAAAACAACGTTTGCCGGGTCAGCTAGTTTTTGGTATAAGCATGTAATGTATGTTTCTCGAATGTATCTGTTTACAAGCGTATTGTGGGGTCAAAGATCCGGACTTCACTCGGCGGGACCCACGGAAGACCAGCGCCGAGGCTTCGGCCCCGGCTCATGCTGAGTGAGGTCCTTTTGTTGACTGTAGGTGCTACAACACGGCAATGCCTAGTCGACAATGTTATTGTATTGCGTATTTGTAATTATTGAGGTTGTGTTTGTTTAATTAATTGTAATTATATTATTTTTTAAATTATGTCTTTATAAATTTGTCTCAATTATGTAATTTATATTATTTTTCTCTTTTGTATACATGTATGCTGTATTGTGCTGTCCAGTCAATAATAAACGATTTATTATTATTATTACTTATTGGAATCCCTCGTTCGCGTTGTATTGTGATATAGATTAGATAATCAAAGAGAGTCTGAAAATCAACAACTTTTGTGCAGCCAAAGAACTGGACCATTATCAAACAAGGTCGAGTTACCGCCGGTCTATAAAGATCGGCGACCGCCTACAATGCGGCTTGTTTCGTCTGATGATGTTAGGGTGAAAACGTGACGAAAGCATATACATTTATTATTTAATTTCAACGCGATTTAATCGTCATTCACTGAAAATAGAGGTGAAAGTTTAATCTAAACGCAATACAATGCATATGGCGGGAACTTTTCATGTAGCAAAATGGCCGACGGTGGTGGCCATCTTATGTGTGATGACGGCAGCGAAGCAGCAAAGTGATCCTGCTGGTCAGCAGATCATCAACTTCAAACAAAGGACTACGGTGAGTTTCTTCCCATGGACATCTTTTTAACAATAGAGGGATTCAAGCAGGTAACTTGATTTATTTATTTATTTATTTATTTGCCAACAGATGGTATAGACAGGTAGAATGTGATCACCGCTTACCGTGGAACTCTGCAACACCAGTTGGGTCTACTACTTTGAAATAAGTATAAGATTGTTTCTTGAAGACTTCAATATTGTGTGTTGGCTCCGGAAAACCGCTGCGGGAAAGTCATGCCGTAGAACATTTCTTTGTTATCGTTCAAAGATTTGGTAGGTATTTAATTCCGGCCAACTTCCCATAACGAACGATCCAAACTCACTGTACCAATGTTTTTTTAGGATACCGTACCTACGCCCTCTGTCTGTCATGGGCCGGTATTTTGGGTAAAGAAACTCCGCGCATGTGTCAATAGATCACAGAGAAAAAAATGCCAGTGCCATGGTTAACATGACGGTATACAGCTAACTTTTCAATCTCTTTGCAGTAGACAGACTCGCACTCGTCGGCTATCGCTTAGCTCAGTGCTTATCCTTTCCTACTTCTTTCAGACCCCCTAAGCTTTCTATGGCAATTCGATGACCTGACTATGACAATGTTGTCCTTGTCCTAGGCCTTTTATGATTTTAATTTTTCGGATAGCTCTACATATCTTTACATGCTTATTTATTACCAATTTCACTGACGTTACATAAAAGTGAAAACCTTCTTCCCCGGAACTTTCCCCCTTTCACCACGTCGTTGTCGCGACGTCACCCATTTTACTTCACCATATTTCACCTGAATAGGTATTATGTCTTCCAAATACATTTTGGATGGCGCAAGTTGTGTGCTCCTGGCATGCTCATGCATCCACGCATCCACTCATGCATCCACCGTTGTGGGCACGATGGGCATGCCCACAACTCTAATTGAGTTCCAAGGCTAACGTTGTATAGAAAACTTTAAGTAAAAAATTTGTACGGTAACAGAAATTTATCTGACCAGTTAAAAGCATCGCTGTTGTTGACAACAAAATTATGTTTCTATTGCCGACATTTAGTTCCAGTTTTGGCCATCGGGTCAGATAAGTGGCGTTGTATTATCAAATCCAGCAACAAGATTTTGTTTGATGCCGCAGTAATATCTGAGTGACAGAAATTTCAAACAATGTTACGCAATTTTTATTAAGTATTTGTTGTAAACTGGTTGATGCTTGTATTATAATTTTGTTGCTTGTAATGGTACTAAGCTTAAAAATCCCCAAAAAACACAATAATCTTCAACTTCCTTTCCTTCCTTTTTAATAATTGTTGCTATAGGCTGACCCTGGGCCCTCGCCCTGGTGCTGCGCGGGAGCACAACCGGGACATAACGCCAAGATGATGATGACGATGTTGCTATAGCGGCCATTCTATTAAAATTTCATAGATATAGGTACTTAGTCCTTGAAGCGTGCCTACATTCAGGTACCTACCTTCAAAAGCTAGGATAGTCTACTAATATTTCTGAACTTCGGTATTTAACTATTTAGCAAAATATTTAAATTCAAGACATATCTTCGTCTATTTTATTGCAAATGTCATCGGAGTTAGAAAAATGGACTGGTCAGTGAGGAAGTAGAAGAGCTGGGAAAGTAAATGAAGTCGCCGTGATTGGTTTTCTTATCATTACCACCAGCTTTTATGTGCCAAAATATAAAAAATTTCGAGCTCAGTCCGCTAGCTCATTTCTTGATTTGTATTACTTATAATTTTGCCCCAGGTTTTTAGTGCTACAAAAAAATTCGGAATTTCATTAAAAATTCGGAGCTCGCCGTACTCGCTCATGCATTTCTTTACCTTAGTTCCTTTTATTACAATCGCTTCAGCTTTTAAAGAGTAGCAGAAGGCCGTAATGTAAATGATCGTCAGTCCATTAAATTTTCGTACTGTCCTGTACTTGCATACCTAATTAACGTATGTAAAATAGAATCTATTGCTCGCTTATATTTGAAGCACGCAACGTTGCATGTGTAGATAATTTGTGCGTTTTTGGCTAATAACCGTGAAAGTAGAGCAAGACCACCTAACACTTTGCTGCAAAATCCAATTAAGTGATCGTGCCCACAACCTTTTTTAAGGGCAGGATCCGCGCCTGGCTCCTGCCGCTTATAAATATTTGAATTTGGAATGTTTTTTTTAAACATAAGAAATAAGCACAATAACTGATTTAGAAAAATTTACAAGAACTCGCTGGTCAATTGTTGTTCATCACAAGTTAAAGATCGTCGTCCGTAGCAAAATTTGAATTAACGCGAAAACATTATAGGATTTTTTTTCCTGTCTGCGGCTTCTGTCTGCACAATCCCACTCGAAGAACAAAAGTTTGTTTTTGTCACCATCATTTGTTTGCCCAATGTCTTAGAATAAGTTAGAGAAAAGACCCAGAAGTCTTATACTATTACACCATTACAATGCTTCGGCGCACACCGCGAACATAAAGACAGTCATTATTGGCTCCTGAAAAGGTAGAGTTAGCGACCCATTCCGCACATAGTCACTTGCCACCATGCGATTTCTTTATTTTCCCAAAAATCAAATACTTAATGAAAGGTTTGATATTTACGGGGACGGAAGAGGCCTCATGTTTTCAAAAACGATTAGACCGAATGAAAAAGTGTTAAAAATGTAATAGACAATACTACGAAAAGCAAATAATATATTATTTTACATGTGAATTGTTCTATTAAGCTACGCGTCGACTAGCCCGCACCGCACGAGCCGCACGCGCCGCACGCATCGCATTTCGGGTTGCTTTGTATGAGTTTGTATAGGAGTGCGTTCACTACCCGCACTGGCCGCGCCGCACAGCCGCACCGCATTGTCAGTAGTTAGGGATACCAGCATAAAATGCGGGCGATGCGGACAGGGATACAAGAAAAAAAGACGTTATTTGCCTGAAATGGGAGACTAAGTCCTAAAATATTTACCCATAAATATAAGAAAAAAATTTTAAGTTTAAATTGTAACTGCACTTCAGTATTTAAGCCTGCTATAAACTAGTGGAGGGGTTTGTCACAAAGTCCACGCTTGGCACGTAAATCAAAAAACAGGAAACGCTGCTGACCAATTTTATAACAAAAGAAATGTCCTGAGCTGGCCTCTAAGACATTAATCTCCTTCCTTGTACGCGTACAACATCTGTGAACTTAATGTGTTAAACTCTGTCTAAGAAGTTTAGCAACCAGCGAAATTATAAGATTGATTGAAATCAAGAAGTAGATACCTAAGCATAACTGATTGAAGATAGGAGCTAAAAGATGGACGTCTTCATTATTCTAAATCAGGTTGATTACTTGTTGATGTCAATCAATCTTATAATTTCCTAAGTCGCTTCACTTTTTAGACAGCGTCTAAAGCTATATTCTAATCTGCCTTAATCATTTTTTGTAAAATTAAATATAAACAAAGTACCTAAGCCACTAAATATACCCCAACAATATGAACATTATCTAAAATATCTAATCCCACATACCCCTAAATTTGTGGAAGAAATCGCTGGGTTGGTAACCCTGAGGGCCGGCCCGTGACGTCACACGGATATTAAACTATAGAATTTGCTGCAAATATTTTCGACTTTAGAGCCTACTTACAGCTTGAGTCACAATCTATATTTTGTTTCCTTTTTTAATGGTGCATATGACATGTCTGATAGAGAAGTATATAAGTTGTTAAGTACCCATTCGAACCTTCTGCTATTGCCAATCGTTACTGTTTTTAAATTTGTGACTGAGAGTTCTAGATTATTGCTCAAAACCAAAGATTTTGGAGCATAGAGCAATCGAAAATATAATCTTCTCTTTTGAAGAAATAAATTCTCGTTGACAGTGTTGCCACATTGGATAATTTTTTCGTCATACTGGCGAAATTGGGAGATAGCGTGGAGAAATTTTTTAATGTGTTTTTTCACTTTGGCGAAAAATAAATTAAGAAGCGTTATTTTTATGAAACACAGGAACACCTATCGTCTCTTAAAAAATTATGTAGACAACATATTGCCATTACCACAGACACTGTGTGTTGTTGGTATTACATCTGCGCTCAAAAATTCGGAATTTACGAGCTAATATACCAAAAGTGTTTTCCACGGTGTTCCTAGCACGACTTAAACGATAGTTAAAAATCTTTTTACTTTCATTTTGCCGAACGTCATCTCGAGAATAGGGTTTCATCAAATTTGCACACAGTGGAAACGCTTCATCTCCAACAATAACGTGTGGCAAGGGTAAGTGGCCTCCCGGTAGAGGTTTTGGTGGAGGTATTCCGAAATGTCCATCCCGCAATTTTTTTCCCATGTTGGAGTTACGAAATATAGCAGCATCAGAATTTTTACCATATGCTCCAATATCGACAGCGATGAATTTTTAATTAGAATCTACGAATGCTAATAATACCAGACTAAAATGCTTTTTGTAGCAATAATAATTTGAGCTACTATGGGGTGGTGCTTCTATGAGTACGTGTTTCCCGTCAAGCGCTGCTATGGCATTCGGAAAGTTCCATTTGTCACTAACCCTTTTTCGGATCTTATCCACAATTCCTCATCAGGTTTCGGCATTACCATTGGTTGAAGAACATAAAAAATTACGTCCCTTGTAGAGTGCACAAATACCCTCACGGTACGCTCACCCATGCGATAATTATCAGCCAAAGAACGAAAAGAGTTTCCCGTAGCAAAGTATCTGAAATAAAAAAGAAAATTTCAAGTGATTAAATGGTGGTGGTTTCTTTGATCTTTTAAAAGAGATGCTTGTAGAGCTCATTGGGCTAGACTCAGAGACAATATCGAAAAGCATTAAATCTTAGAAAAACAAGGAGGTCGTGGGACCTTTTAAGCATAATCAGATTGCACCCAGAAAGTTCCCAGAGCGAAATTCAAGGACACTAAACTGTCTTGATTAATTGAAAAATTATCAACATGCTCGTTTTTTTGGAAAAGAAGTGTAAATAATTAAAAGTACCTAATATATTAAAGGTAAGGTAGGAAGTATTTAAAAACGTACCAATTAATAAAAAAATGCTTACCTTAAACAGACTACAAGTCTTTCTTCTGGCTCTACAGCCCTTCTAAACTTTGTATGTTGTTTTTTTATAAAAGGTTTGAGAATATCTAGTAGATCCATGAAACAAGATTTTGACATACGAATGTAATCAAATAATCTTTTTTCATCATGTAATAAGTGGGAAACAAATAACGAATGATATTCCCCAAATATTGGTCTTTTCAAATTTATATCATGAACCTATGCTTGACGTTTTTTAAGTTTACGCTCCTCTTCATCTGCCAACAAACAACCGATAATAATGATATCTTCATCAATATCCATTGCAAGATAATAAATGATATGTTAATAAACTGATGATATTGGTGATAAATTTGGAGAGATAACCGTATATTTTTGTTTCTCTTTTTCACTTTGAGCGAGGATAATCCTATAACCCTAATACAGCAAAGACTTAATTTTTTTTTTGAGAGCACAGAGAACGAGCAATCAGTGTTACCATCTAAGCATTTTTTGAGATGTCATTATTAGTACCAAATCATGACACACAATTGGCAACCCTGCCCGCAATTGCGGTTCGTGCGGTGCGGCCAGTGTGGCCATGCCATCAGCAACGTCAGCAATATCTCAATGCGATGCGTGCGGCGCGTGCGGCGCGTGCGGCTCTTGCGGTGCGGGCTAGTCGACGCGTAGCTTTAATGAGTGATCATAACTTTTAGTATACCTCACGTAAGTATCTTGGCCAGTGGCATACTTTATGGTCGTAATAGTATGTAGGTATAGCTTGACCAGCGACAGAGGTGACCTGTCAATGGTGGCGCTAGTTCTGCGTTTTATGTAGCAACACCGGAAGTAGTATAATCTGTTATCAAATTCATATGACGCTTTAAGAATGTCAGATGGACAGTGATGTGATCGTACATTTTTACATATTGATATATTTTTTATTGAATAAAACGTTGAGTAAATAATAAATATTACCTATTTATGTTCCCGTATACACACGAGTACATCCTTCCTATTAATATTATATGGATGGATGTAATTATGTTACTCCGTCACGCATCTAATAAATAATGTTGATAAAATTACTTATTTATCACTTCTTATTATTGATAAAATATATTAAGCTTATAATATACCCAAAATAGCACGTAGGCTATAATTAATTGGGAAAAGAAATTCCCGCAGGAATGGGTCCGCAATGTAAAACCGAATTCTACGCAGACGAAGATGCGAGTAAAAACTAGTACTGCATATATAGGTACACAACATCATGGTTGTCTTATACCTACCTAAGAAATATCGGAGAAGTTAAGGTGGTTCGTCACCCATACTAAATTTCTATTAGCATTCTTTCATTCGTTTGAGTGTGTTACGGTTTATACTCTTAGTAAATGTATCGATATAAAATAAAGCAGTTAAAAACAGTACAATTCGCCGCTTGGCGTTATTTTGTGATTTTATTATATTTCTTTTTATTGCTTTATTTTAAATTGTAAAAATTCATTTATCGCTTAATTGGATACTTATTGGCTTAATAGCTATACTAAACACTAATGGCACGTACATTAAAAACTTCAAACCCTTGAAAGAATGTACAACCAAAATCCGACTCAGCGATGGCAATCCATGAGTTCTTGCGCCGCCCACGGGATCTCTTTCCTGATACCGTCAGTTTCAGGCACCTTTTCCCCACGTATCCCTCCCTGGGATTTTCGCAAAACTTGACCATATTTTTAGCTATTAGATGCTATAACATTTGTTTGTGTAAGTCTTGCTGGTTGTCATAAATAAATAAATACCAGCACAAACAACCTTATTCGCGGTATCCCTCACGATGATAATATAATTACTTGTTGAAATTGTATAGGTACATCAGTGCTATAGACTTTGGGGTACCAGCCATCGGGCACATGACATTAGACATGAAGCAGTAAACCCTTTCTTTTCTGGTTATTGACAAAAATATTAATATTACATTGAACCGATCGATATCGATACATTTTTTACTCTTTGAATCCCTATGAACTTATTTTGGCGCTTTCGTAGTGCCATTGTCACAATAGTTATTCCTTCCGTTTCCTGTTTAAGCCGACCAGTTTTAGAAGGTATACAATGACGAAGACGGTGGTAAAGGCTTTAGGCCATTTAATAATGGCGATGGTTACATTTCCTTTTTTTCGTCTATTAATGCCAGTAAAATAACTTATACTCATTTTTCCGCAACCTGTAAAAGTAACCTAAGTCCCTGGTCGACCTATAGTTGGCGTTAATGTCCCGGTTGTGTTAATGTCCGCCTTGACCATGATCCACGATTTGGAAGATCCGGTAAATACAGTGGAGCTACTGCCATCTGACCTCTGTGTCCCTGTTAATAAAGGAAGGATCAAGGTCAGGAGACCATACTTATACATTTAAGTTGCATAAATGTGTAGGTTTCCTCACGATGTTTTCCATCACCTCAAGAGCATCGGTTAGTGTTCAACTAATGTACATAACTCAGAAAAGAGTCATTGGTACATGGCAGCACTGGGGTTCGAACATAATACCTCGAGGTATGAGTCGGAACCCTTAACCCTAGGCCACAGACGCTCTAATTTGTGGTCGTAATAAATATTAACCTATTTAGGTAATGTAATAAAAACATAAAATAGATTTGATGACCACATCTCACCACACAGGCATCACCTAGCAGTTCAGTGACCTGAATTCAATAATGCCATTGACCTTGTGCTAACACGACAAGGCTGGTTTTTTTTTATTGCGCAATTGGTGTTGCTGATGTCCATAGGCGGCGGTGACCACTTTACATCAGGTAGCCCGCTTGCCTGTTTGTCTGCCGTAAAACATTAAAAAAAATAGTGTCAACAATTACCCATAACCATGATGTAAAACCCAGGAAATCCATGGTTTAGTCATGGATTTCCTGTAAAGATTTCCTTGGTCTCATAGTTTGAGAAAAAACTAATAATTAAAGAGGTTAAATACAATTCTTAATTATTAAAAAACGTTATCCGCAAAAGTCTATTTATTTTAAAATTTAATCATCATACAAATTAAATTTTAATAAAAGAAAATAAAATTCAAATTATTATTTCATAGATATGATATGATTTCGGCCATATGGCTACTGTGATTAAATTAATCATTCAACCAAAAATGAGATTCATCAGTAAACAAAATGTTGTATGGAGGAATAGATAAACAACATTAGATTATTTTCTTTGGGTATGTGTCAAGCGGCTTGTTTTTGGCGATAAGCCAGAGACGATGAAATACAATAGCCTGCATTAACTGCTTAACATCAGGCAGGCCTTAAGCTTGTTTGCCAGCTTAGTTTTCAAAGCATTCTGTGTAGTATCCAATGGCGTGCACAGAGTTTTTATAGAAAATATTATAAGCTTAATAATTACCAAAAATGCTGCATGTTTATGTTGAATCATAAAGGATAGTTCAAAAATTTTAACTCTTTAATTTTTTTATAACTCTTTAAATTTTTAATAATATTATTTCAATAAAAAACCGCTTATAATTGATTTTTGCGTCCACAACATTACGTTTACGTTGTGGCGGTCCTGTTTTTTTAATAAATGTAAATGATAATGTCCTAAAATGTAAGGTCCTGTTTTTCATAAACGCATTCATAAATGTATTCATACCTAGATCTAAACGATCCCAAAAACCACGAGGTTTGTACTATTTGCAAATCTGGTTAGAACCACAGAACACGATAGAAGGGGCATCTTCGCCAATAGTACCGAAACCGATGACCCCGTTCCCGACCCTACTATTTTTACCACTACTCATGCAACTTAATATGCACAGGCTTACGCATGCACACGCAAAGTCAAACGGAGCGCTGTGATTAGTCAATCGGTCACTACCACATACATACATTGCGTTGCGTGTGTGATGTAAATCCTCTCTGAATTTACATTTACGCTAGGAATTAACAAAATCGAATTCTTGTCAATATTAATATTTCGATAAAATTCTAACTATTATTATGGTATTTATTATTTAATAATAATGAATTAAAAATGTTATTATATAGTTATTATATTATCGGTCCGCAATTGACGAAAATTTCAAGGAACACACGTACCTACAATAAAAGAACATTCAATCAAAATAAGAATCTTCTCCTTTTTTGATGTCGATTCTACTATACTAAAAATATATTATAACGATAAATAAAATAATTTATCGATAAGGTCGGTTCATGTGCACAGCACTAGATTGGGCGCAAGGTGTCCTTGAGCGCGGGTGAATATTTTTCGTAAAATATTGATAAATACAAGGTTTTTAGACTTAACGGTGAAATGAAATCACTCCTTTTGTTTTAGAAGGCTGTTAGCTTCTTGCTCGCAATTAACTATGGGGTTAAATATAATGACCACCATAAAATGCTTTGATACCCTTAGTTCTTTTACCAAAAATATATATACATAACACCAGAAAAATTAAGTGTAAAATTACAATAATACTAGCTATTTTAGTCACGAGGCACTTCAAATTGTATTCGAACACCAAATGTAGTAAATGATCACCAAATCTTAGCGAGCAAATTAATGCGCTATTTCTGCCTAAATAAATCACTTTGATTGCCATAAAATCTACATTTTATGGCAATCAAAGTCATATAAAAGCTTATTACCTAATAAAGTATTATGATTATATTAAGTTATGTCTCCGGCTTGCAGTCCAGCCACCTTCAGAGGCCAGAGCTATTCCGATTGGCATGAAGCGCAAAAGAGGACGACCAGCCAAAGCTAAGAAAGCATTAATTGTGCAGTAAATTATTATAGAGGACTGATTCTTCTTAAGATTTTTTAAATGTTTATTATTAGTTTAGTTTTAAGATCTTTACCTCATACTGCTGCGATAAACTTTTTTATGATTGTTTAAATAATTAAAAAAAGGATTATTGAAATTTTTACATTAAAATGCGAGTTTAATTTTCGTGATCATACTGTTTTTGTTTGTTATATGTTACTATACCTGGTGGTAAGTTAAACATAAGTCATTAACTATTGCGCAAGATCGCATATTTTTAACAGAACAGAATGTTAGGGTAGGCAGTGTATTTTTGTCTTTATGAAATGCACGCCACTGGTAGTATCCATTATAATAAGTTGTAAAACACCCACTAGGTATTACTAAGAAAACGTTCTAATATATTGAACTTATAATATAAACTAATATTTTCCAGCGGCTTGCGCACAGTATATCGTCGAAAACTCTTTAATCAAACGATAACAATAAGTTTAAACGGGAATTGTAGGAAAAAATCTTCGTTGTTTGTTTCACCCTCGTTGTTGTGTTCTGCTTGAAGTTCAATTCTCTCATTATAATGCAAGAATTTGTATACCAATTTCGACATGTGATAATTCTATAAGTATAAGAATTCTATTCTTATAATAACGTAAAAAAAAACATGTAATGTTTAAATTACTAATATTTTTAAAAGAGATTTAAAAAATATATATATTTTTGAATTCTAATGCTAACTTGATCATTTTACATTTTGCAGGGTCCTATTGGCGTGATGACCACAAGCGCAGGCGCACCGATAGAGTACACGGATGCCACTAGCACACTGAACTCTCCCTTGCTCTTCAACGAGTACTTTATGGACACCATGACCCACCTCGTCCGGGAAAGGATTCCAGAGAGACTGGTCCACGCCAAAGCTGGAGGCGCATTTGGATACTTCGAGGTCACCCACGATATAACAAGCATCTGCAATGCCAAGCTGTTCAAAACGGTCGGGAAAAAGACACCTGTAGCTGCTAGATTTTCGCCGGTAATAGTCGAACGGGGGGGTATTGACACTCCCCGGGATGCTAGAGGCTTCGCCGTCAAATTTTACACCGAAGAGGGCAATTTCGATATAGTAGGCTTTAATACACCTATGTACGTGTATAAAGATGCCTTATTATTTCCTACCTTCGTGAGGGCACAAAAAAGGAATCCTGCGACGAATTTGATCGACGGCAATACGTTATGGGACTTCTTGACGTTGAGACCAGAAGGTTTTCACATGTTCCTACTAGTGCTTGGCGACAGGGGCATCCCTGATGGCTACAGACACATGCCAGGTTTCGCAATTCACACTTACGAGGTAGTAAACGACCACGGAGAGAAAAATTTCGTCCGTTTCCACTTCAATCCATCTGAGGGTATAAAGAACTTGCGTTCAGAGCAGGCAAGGAAGATAGCTGCTGTGGATCCTGATTACGCGACACGTGACTTGTATTCAGCTATTGGGTCGGGTAGGTTCCCGAGCTGGACGGTGAAAATACAAGTATTGAGTTACGATGACGTGAAAAATGCAGGTTTCGACGTGTTCGACGTCACAAAGGTGCTGCCTCTCGACAAATATCCTTTGAGGCCGCTGGGAAGATTTACATTGAACAAGAATCCTATAAACTACTTCGCCGAAATCGAACAACTGGCGTTTAGTCCAGCTAATTTAGTGCCCGGAATCCTCGGAGGGCCCGATAAACTGTTCGAAGCTCGACGTCTGGTTTACAGAGATGCCCAATACTATAGGTTGGGCGCCAATTTCAACCGGATTCCTGTGAATTGTCCATTACAAGCCACGACCAACACTTACAATCGAGATGGGAAGCCACCGGTTAAAGATAACGAACGTGACGTCCCTAATTACTATCCGAATACCTTTAATGGCCCTGTACCGTACGTGGACAAGAAAAGGTCTCATTTGATAAAAATATATGAGGACGAACCAAATAATTTCGAACAAGCGACAGAGCTGTACGTGAACGAAATGACGAAGGACGAACGGAATCGTTTGGTAGAAAACGTGCTTTACAGTTTAGGTCCAGTTGCAAGAAATCTGCAAGAGCGAGCAGTGAAATTTTTCACGATAATACATTCAGACCTTGGTGGAAGAATAGAGCAAGGTCTGCTTTCGAATAGAACCAAGTATCAATATGACGACAGCTACGACGGCGTTAACAGCTACAGAAACGAATACTGATAATTGAATGTTAAAAAGGTAGTGTTTAATTATTTTTATTAAGTTGTATTTATTTCTAAATCTGAACAGCAAGTTAGTGTATTAGTGTGTGAAATCGTATGTAAATGAACGGACAGAAATCAGGTATGGAGTATAGTATATAACGAGTAGAGTAGGGTATACATGACGTAGGATAATTGGAAATATCGTTTGTTCGCGAAAGTTCGGATTATTGGAAACTGAAAATGTATATCGCAATTATTTGAGCTATATCCAGAATTTGCCTAAAAATCCAGATTATTTAAGGATAATCGCGAATAACAGGCTCACATTGCATGAGTCATGAGCTCTGATTGGCTGATATGAAATTTACGCTCAGACATATGCGCTGTTTGGCTGACGGTTACATTGCTTCGACTTTTGTTACTGTTATTTCCTGTGTTTCTTTTAGCACCGTATAGTTTATCAGACAGTAGGCGGACCGCGGTCCCTCGCGTGATGTTCGAGAGCAAAACAAAACAAAGCAATATTAATATTAATAGCAGTGCTGATCTTATACGCAAGTGCTGGACTCGACTGGTGCAGTTAATTTAAAGATTATGACAGAAAAACAACTTTTTTTTACATAGAGTTAATTCGGATGTTGTTGTGTTTACCAAATTATACATATGCACAAAACAGAATAGACAATGGAGAGATTTTAATTCGGAGGTAACCAAGAACGCAACAGCAAAATCGTACTTAATTAAAAACATATGAGTAAGTGATAAAAAAGTTATTAATTTGAAAAGGCATAATCATAATCATTTATAATTTGTTATTCAGATAGTTCCGTCCGAACGAAGATTAATGATCGCTTAAAACACATATTTACAGGACATGGAGGCCTAGATAAAATGATCTGCCCCTTCTTTAGGTTTCTATTTCCCCTGCGAAGAGCCATGTTCTGACCAGAAAAAATATGATATAAATCGACTCATAGATAAGCCAATCAGTGTTTAAATTTCCAATCGTCCTAAACAAACTCGGATTTTTGTAAAGATCTTGAAATTAGCTCGAATGATTACGAAATTCATTGTTAGTTTCCAATTATTCGAGTTTTTGCGTTATCCTAGGATTTTCGCGAAAATACGACTTTTCTATATTATCAATTAATACAATCGAGACAACCTTGGACCTCCCCCTGGGAACTTTCTGGGTGCAATCTGGTTATACACATCGAGAGCATGGATGGAGGAAGTCTAGAGTTCCTTAGGTACCTTTCTAAATGATCCAAAATGCCGTTTAGTCCACAGCGGGTAAGCTTGCGTCGGAACTTTGATTTTATTTATCGGTTCTATAGAATCGACATTCCGATGCAAAATTTCCTTCCGTGGCGATCCAAGGTCTCTAAATTGTCTCGATTGTGTGTAAATTTTTAACAGTTTGTTTAGCTAATTGATTTATACATAAGACTGCAGAAGTAGATAACGGAGAATGAATGTAAAAGTAACAAACAAGTCAAGAAACAGATCTGCAAATAAAGTTACGTAGAATAGGTATACCGTCACGGCACTAACCTTAAACTGGACGGCCACATACCACGTACCATAAAGATGATATTTGTCGTGGAGACACTTGCCGTAGACCTAGAATCATGAAATTTGGAAAGAAGCGAGCTCGCAGTACAGGTAAAAGAAAATGTCCATACACCATGTATTGCGACAATATCATACAAAGAAACATAATTTGTTTTTGTGGTTGGTAAATTGCGTAAGGTACTTCTTCTTACTTCTCAAATTTATGTTTCCTAACGTAAAAAAAATTGCTCATATACTCTTTATTACATAAAATTAAAAATTTTGAATGTCATTTTTAAATTAAAATTGAAATTAATACAGTCTATAACATTATAGGTCAATGTCGACGTTAGGAGATTATTTTAATTAAAAAGTCTTAAAACAATTGTTATTTGAATTTGTCATCAAATAATTATATCAAGCTGTAATAAGCTTTTGCTATTAACAATTCTTTAAGTTTATTTTAAAATGTTATTAATCAGTGTTAGTATCTAATATACTTTGGAATTTTATTGTAGACTACAGGACCGAAATTCGTCATAATAAATTTGGATTTATGTAACCTGTAGGCTTCACAATCAAGATCAGATTTGTTTCGAAGTTCTGATTTCCTAGGGAAATGTTCCAAGTTTGATTTTACGTAGGTAGCTATCTCATAAATATTTTGCGATGTTAAAGTCATAATGTTTTTAGATCGGAATAGACTCCTTGCGGGTGTGTGGGGTGAGACTCACGATATTAGTCGCTCTGCCCTCTTCTGTAGTAAAACTTTGAATTATTTGTTTGTGGCAATGATATGAGAACTCCAACTGGCAATTCCTACTTATAGCTCGGCTGCCTATGGGAAATCTTTTCGAGTGTATGCTGCGCGCCTGTGGAATTCTCTGCCAGACGACATTTACAATGCTCGTACACAATTCAGCTTCAAAGAACTTCTGAAGAAGCACTTTCTCAGCAGTTAATAGAGCTTTATTATGTATATGTAATAATATGTATAGTATTATATTTATTTATTTATCTATATAGTATGGATATAGTATTTATTATATTAATATCTATATATATATATTTGCTATGTTCAAAATTATACATTATTAATACCTGTAAAATAAAAGTAATTTAGTTAAAGTGCTCAATATTGCCTCCACCGCTCTTCAGAGGGTCTAAGGTTGGCTGGAAGAAATCCCATTGTGGGATAAGCCCGCCTTTGCTTTGTAAAATGATATTTTTCTACCTACTGTATTTCTTTTCAATTGCAATAAAGAGTTTACATTCATACATATGTCATTTATTATTATATTTAATGGTCTTGGTGGGGGTCCACCACAGAACACGATAGAAGTGGCATCTTCGCCATTAGTACCGAAACCGATGCCGCCGTTCCCGACCCCACTATTTTGACCACTACTCATGCAACTTAATATGCACAGGCTTACGCACGCACACGCAAAGTCAAACGGAGCGCTGTGATTAGTCAATCGGTCACTACCACATACACACATTGCGTTGCGTGTGTGCTGTAAATCCTCTCTGAATTTACATTTACACTAGGGATTGACAAAATCGAATTCTTGTCGATATTAATATTTCGATAAAATTCTAACTATTATTATGGTATTTATTATTTAATAATAATGAATTGAAAATGTTATTATATTGAGGGGGGTGAGGCGGGGTTCAAGGACGCGTAGAGAGGAGATAGAGAGAGTAGGGGTACGGTAGATTTATCGTAGGGGTATGGCAGGAATATGTCAGGAGTACGATAGTGTGTGACGTCCTGAGTAGTTCAGTGGTTAACATGCTAGTTTGCAATACAAGAGGTTGCGGGTTCGTTTCCCGGCCGGGCAGAAATTTAAATGATGAATTTTAATTTCTGTAACGGGTCTGGGTGTTCTATGTTTAATAAGTATGTATTTAAAAAAAGTGTATAAGTACTATATCAATTATCTAGCACCCATAATACAAGCTTTGCTCAGTTTAGGGCTAGATGGCGCTGTGTGAATTTGTTTACAATTAGGTATTTATTTTATTTTAGTGTTAAGGTAACTGCATCATACCTCTACCCCACCGGTACCCCACCCGTGCCCCTGCTGTGCCCCTACTAAAAACTAATATGAAAGTTTGCAATTGACGAAAATTTCAAGGAACACACGTACCTACAATTAAAGAACATTCAATCGAAATAAGAATCTTCTTCTTTTTCTCCACTAGATTGGGCGCAAGGTGTCCTTGAGGGCGGGTGAATATTTTTCGTAAAATATTGATAAATACAAGGTTTTTAGACTGAACGGTGAAATGAAATCATCCTTTTGTTTTAGAAGTCTGTTAGCTTCTTGCTCGCAATTAACTATTGCGCAAGATTGGCATATTTTTAACATTTTAGGCACAGCTTTTTTTGATGCGCACTCCGTTGAATTCCGCAAGAGACTGACGGCGCGTTCGCGCCTTTTGAAGGAAATTAGCCAATTTGCGCATAGTTGTGGCGCGACTGCACCGCCTACTTAGCTTTTCTAACTACTTATTTATTTTTCTATGGGGTCCACCAAGGTTAAAATGTAAAATTTGAGTTTTGGATAAATTTAGTAGGAGCCCGTTTGCTGTGAACCAGTTCTGCAATTTATGTACATCGGATGTTATCTTTGTTTGGATGAGATCGATTGTGTCAGCGGTTATGATGTCACATGAATCATCAGCAAATATGTACATGTCACCGTCAACAGCATTGGGCACCTCGCACGACCCTGATCTAATGAGACTATTTGTTGCCTGTTTTCAAGAAATACATTAATTAATAAGAGCGCGGGGCAATTTATGCCGAAATGATAAAATTTTTGCAGCAGGACATCATGATCACAAAGGTTGAAAGCGCGAGTCATATCACACAGCAGTACAACTACGTGACTGCGACGCTCCTTCGACTGCATGATTTTATTTAGTACTTCACGAATTACCGCAATACATGAACGACCCTTCCTGTATACGTATTGTAATTAATTTACTAAGCAATAGCTTAGTAAATTATTTATTTCCAAGAATCTAAACATGCGCTTAGTTATTCTATATTAAAAAACGTTTGCAAAACTAGGTATTAATGCTATGGGTCTATACCGTAATGTTCCAATTACATATTCGAAAACAGTCGTTTAAGGAGACACTTTTTTCACGCCAGTCCATAAAATTTTAAAAAAGTACTTTTCGATACAGCATTTTCCATACTAATTTCATTACAGCTGTAACGTAAAATAACTTTTTAATCATTATGCAAATGTAAAATGTAGGCTGAATACCTAAATGTCTTTAACAAATTCAAAATTTAAATTCAAAATTCAAATTTTTCTGTCTATATTTGTGAGTAATTATTTTCCCGCTAAACAGAATATTCTTTTCTAATCGTTGTTAGTTGTGTTTGTAAATGCTTTTTCTTGTTTGAAGCAAATAAATAGATAAAAGTGAAAGTAGTAAAGTGAATTTCCCGCCGCTTAATATCCTCGACGCGTAGATACAACAGAACTGACTCGCAGCTTACTTCCAGCAAAGTTGAGAAAATTATAGGTACGATATTTTAACATAAAAATATGAGTGTAGATAAAGTAGTGTATGCAACTGCATATAATTAGGTATTAAAACACTCGTGTCAAACTATTTTCATACGAGGCTATGCCTCGTATGATAAACAGACACTCATGTTTTAATACCCCCTTTTATATGACAGTTGCATAAACTACTATTGTATGTGGTGTATAATGATTGGGAAGGCGTTATTCGACGTCCAACTGTAGTTTACGTACAGTATTAGGTAGGTAGTAAGTGTTCAGTGGTTATTTTACTTTAACAATGTATGGCGATAAAATATTGTATGTTTGAAACGAGCATATTGTTCAATATCTTGTGTTTGTTTTGATTTTTTAATTGTAATTCTACAATAAATACATTACACATTTATATCTTTGATCGAGCTTCATTCATGGGTTTGACGTTTTTAATGTACGTTCATGCAACTGGTAGTTAGTAATGGATTTCTACATGTTCATAATATAAACCAAAAATAATAAAATTACAAAACAACGCCATCGAGAATTATGTGCTTTTTTTCCACGGCTTTACCATTAACCTATAGAAATGCATTTGAAGCTTAATGAGGACTTTTCCAGTAGATATTGATAGTTGGTTACAAAAAGCATCAATAGATGGCGCTCCTACAATTTTGGTAAGGTCAGGTGGGGTAAGTGAAACATACTTTACTTTTACATAATGAGCTCTAGCTCAGTAAAAAGACTTATTTCGAATAGCGATAAATGTGCAAAATATACCCCCTATCATCAGCTTTCTATGACACGAGTTCAAGCCCTCTAGTCGTGCAATTAACGATAAAAATATCAAATACATGCAGTCTATGGTTTTGTTTCACTTACCTCGAGATATGGGGTAAGTGAAACTATCAACAGAATATCTATAAATATTAGGTCTGTGGAAATATTGTAATGACTTAAATGACATCTCAAATTGCTTCGCTCTAATAAGAGTCTCAGTCTATCGAAATAAGGTTTAATTTTTATAATACATTGAAAAAACTGAACTTGGGGTAAGTGAAACATAGTCATGGTAATCAGGGGTAGTAAACATTGTGATAAAACCTGCATATTCATGGGACTAAATGTGTAACTATGATCCAATCTGGTCAGGTTCCCCTGTTAGGATCACGGAGGTCAGATGGCAGACGCTCCATTGCGACCTGATCGGCCAAATCGTGGATCATGTACACAGCGGACCCTGGGCCCACGTGCGCGAGAGCATAACCAGGACATTAATGCCATGATGATAAAAAGTATACTTACTGTCTTTATCCGTAATATATACTATACGTATGCCTAAGTTTCATCAAAATCGGTTTAATCCTTTTTGCGTGATGCTTGAATAAACAAATAGAGGCCAGTTTTATAATAAGTAAGTAGAAAAGCAGTCTTCTTAAATCATAATCAGCATACAATAGGCATTAACCGAACAATAACCACATAACTTATTTCCAAGTAGGTAGGTTATCAATTATGTTTTTTTTAAATAAGGTTATTTCTCCGAAATTTTGATGAACTCTGTCTCGGGGGAAGTGGGCTATATGTTTCTCTTACCCCGGCCATCACTGTTTCACTTTCCCCGGTCAGTATTTTTTGAGTTAAGCATTTCTACCGCGTCGTAAATCAATTGTCTGTAGATTTTAGACAGAAATGACAATTGAAACATTAAATCTATCTGTAGCGACATCTATCGCTCCACTAGGGAAACTCAACGATACTCACATTACGAGTACACGAACACAAGGTTGGCAAGCATCCGCACATAGATGGCGCTAACAATCCTACATCGCGCTAGAGAAATGTGCCAACTTCCACGGCATATATACAACTTCCGACGATCAACTGTCGGACCCTTGGTCCCCTGGTCACAACACCCGGCCAGGTGGGTAATTACCCTTTTCTACCTTCTCCCCATCTTCGCTTGCCAACATTGGCGGCTACCATTATCCTTCACCGCCAAAGTGGTGACCCCGACGTGATCCTTACGTCTTCCCTACCTGACTCCCGCACACAGCAGTCACAGCCTTGACCATAGTCGGCACAACGCGTGCTTCCTGGTCGCTCACCTGCGGCATCTCCACTGTCCCCACCCAGTCTCGACTCACTGCAGACTTGGGAACAGCATCGCTTCGGCACAGCTCACAGCGCAACCTCACGCCAGAGCTACGCCATTGCTCACCGCATCGCCAGACTGACTACGCTTCATACGTCAGCTTCTCAGCGTTTCTCGCTTCGGTATCGACCTCCAGTCTCCGGAGGGAGTACTGTAGCGACATCTATCGCTCCACTAGGGAAACTCAACGATACTCACATTACGAGTACACGAACACAAGGTTGGCAAGCATCCGCACATAGATGGCGCTAACAATCCTACATCGCGCTAGAGAAATGTGCCAACTTCCACGGCATATATACAACTTCCGACGATCAACTGTCGGACCCTTGGTCCCCTGGTCACAACACCCGGCCAGGTGGGTAATTACCCTTTTCTACCTTCTCCCCATCTTCGCTTGCCAACATTGGCGGCTACCATTATCCTGCACCGCCAAATATCTATACTTTTTGTACTTACTGTGACAAACTTTCATAAACACTATAAAATCACTTGACTTTCGTGAAAAAAAGAAACAAACGTCCATCTCATGTTTTGTGGTTTGACAACTGTCAAATATCTTTTTTAAATATTATTTTTTAGAATGATCATAGTGATATCTATGTTACGATATTGAAACTATTTCGTCATGTCTGTTTCATCAACAGAGCCATGGACTTACTACCCAAAGGGACTGCGCACTGCTTTGACTAAAACCGGGCAGAGCGAGAGTCACCATCGATAGTCCTGTGTCCCTTTCTAGTGTTGCCACCATTGTTGATGCAAATTCCGAATTACTTTTATTACTTAGCGCGGACACTGACCTACCGATCAGGGCCAGGCAGAGTCGGACCGGGTGCAATCTGAAGATAATATTCACCATCATATTTTCACCAGGGTCCAGCCCAAGGTTTCCCTGCTACTCGAAACCCGTTGGTCCTAAAATACTAGTTTCTAGAGAGAAATTATAGTACCTACTTGTTGATCTACATTTCGAATGACAGCTGTCAAACTTAAAACTGCAATAACTCCTAAACTATTGGTGTTAGAACACTAGTTCTTAAAGAAAAATGATAGTGCTCGTCGAGATCTACATTTCGGATGGCAGCTGTCAAACTCAGAACTGTTGTAACTCGCAAACGATTGGTCTTACAACAGTAGTTCCTAGAGTAATATAATAGTACTCATCAAGATCTACATTTCGGATGACAGTTTTAAGTTTGACAGCTGTCATACGAAATGTAGATCTCAACAAGTACTATCATTTCTCTCTAGAAACTAGTGTTTTAGGACCAATGAGTTCCGAGTTATAAAAGATTTAACTTTGACAGCTGTCATACGAAATGTAGATCTCGACGAGTACTATCATATCTCTTTAGAAACTAGTGTTCTAGAACCAATGGGTACCGAATTATAACACATTTAAGTTTGACAGCTGTCACCCAAAATGTAGATATCGACGAATACTATCACTTCTCTTTAGGAACTAGTGTTGTAGGATAAATCGTTACCGAACTCTTTTATCTGTTTTGTGGAACAAAAAGTCGTAGGTTGATAATAATGTCGGCTCGACGTTTGTCAGAGAAACGTTCAGTAGATCAAAAGGTATTTTGACAACTACTTTTCGGATTGTACGGATTACACCATAATAATACCAAATTCACGGTAAATATATTTCTCCAATAATGGCAACACCAAACATGACACTTGTCAATTTAGAATGACGGTGATTATGCCAATAACATTGTATTTACACTGTTAGAAAGGGACAAAGGACTATCGATGGTGACTCTCGCTCTGCCCGGTTTTAGTCAAAGCAGTGCGCAGTTCCTTTGGGTAGTAAGTCCATGAACAGAGCACCATATCGATAAACTTCATAGTTTATTAGTTATGGTTGGGTGTTCCACTTCCCCCTTTGTTACACTTACCCCACCTGACCTTAATCATTTTTTATTCTGTATGATGGTGGCAGTGATTTCGTGCAGCCAACTAATACTAAACTTAAAAATAAAATGTTTATTAATATAAACATAACTGTTAAAGGTTGAAATAAATGTAAAAATAGTTATTTATAGAAGCACTATGTTCCATTATTATTACAACCTCTAAAATGGTTGAAAACTATTGACAAATACAATATTATCCAGTTAATATCGTGTTTGCTAAGAACCTATTTCAAGCGATTATCAATTACAAAAATTGTCGGGGCGCCATCTAGTGAGTGGTTAGGAATGCTTTAGATACCTATTGGAAAACTACTCATTGAATACATATTTTACAAACTAAACACTCGGACCAATGAAGAAATGTCGAGCAAAAGTGGTTATGGGTGACGAACCACCTTATTTATGACCTCTGCTATCAGCTAGTAAACCATTAGCTATCCTCTCACCAAGATCATGATGAATCTTGTGATATAGTTTCACGGCTTTTTCTTGCAAAAAATGATCGACTAAGCTGAGAGTGGCCACTATATTTTGAACAAGTCTGCGACGTTCTCCCCGTGTCATACTATTATACAAGTCTGCTACTTGGTCGAAATTATTTACATTTGGATCTGTATATACTTGTAGAATATCAGTCTTTTTCTTGTCGAAATATGGCAATGGACCATTGTAGGAGTTAGGGTAGTAGTTTGGAGCATCTCCCTCGTTATCACTAATTGGAGCTCTACCATCCCTATTATAAGTGTTGACATGAAGAGGACAGTTTATTTTTATCTTAAAGAAGTTGGCCCCCAAACGATAATACTGAGCATCTCTATAAGACAGTGCACGTGCTTCAAACACTTTATCGACACCTCCTATTATACCGGGGACAACATTTGCTGCGTTGAATGCCACTTGTTCTACATCAGCGAAATAGTTCTGTGGGTTCCTATTCAACACCAACCGCCCGATTGGTATCAGGGGATAATCCTCCAACGGCCATACTTTAGTGACGTCGAAAAGGTCGAATTTAGCAGCTTTTACGTCGTCTAAGGTGACTGCTTGTATGTTGAGCGTCCATGTAGGATATTTCCTATTCTCTATAGCATTATACAGATCTCTATTGGCATAATCGGGATCTTCAGCAGACAGTTTTAGACCTTCTTCTGATGTTAAATTTCTTACACCAGCATCGGGTAAAAAGTGAAATTTCACGTAACTTTTCTCTCCGTGAGCATTTGTTACTTCAAATGTATGGATTGCGAATCCTGGCATGAATCTATAGCCGTCAGATATGCCTCGGTCGCCGAATAAGCGCATAGAGAAATGTAGTAGCTCAGGGCGTAAAGTAAGAAAATCCCAGATCATGTTCCAGTCAAATCTTATAAACGTTTTCGGATTAGGTTTGAAGGCGTGGACGAAACTGGGGAAGAAGAGTGGGTCTTTAACTGCGAACATTTCGACGTTCAGACCAGTGAAGTCCCAGATACCATCATCGGTGTAGAATTTGACAGCAAAGCCTCTACTTTCTCTGTTAGTATCCGCACCGCCTGTGCTCGTGATCGTTGGGGAGAATCTGGTGAAGACGAGAGTTTTCTTGCCAATGCCTTGGAACAGTTTTGCGTTGATGATGTGAGTGATGTCGTGAGTGACTTCGAAGTAGCCGTGGGCGCCGCCGCCGCGGCCGTGCACGAGTCGCTCAGGGATCCGTTCTCGGCTCAGGTGAGTCAAGGAGTCTAGGAAGAATTCGTTGCGCAATAGGTTAGAGTTTAAAGTCTCTGTGCCACTGTAGAAGTCCACAGGGGCTCCGGCGCTTGTGGTCAACAAGTCGACATGTCCCTAAAAATGGAAATCGATACTGTAAATAGCTATATTATAATAAAAAATATATTTAACGGTTAACCTTCTGTTTGGAAGGTCGATTACTCTTTCTTCTCCACTTCCCGGTCTTCGGTATCGTCAAGTCGTAAGCCGTTGGCTCTCGCTTACGACTTATACATATATGCTACTCCATCGCTTCTTGCCTCCCTCGGGACCACTTTTCTGATATCGGTCGGTATATGCACCTATTTCCCATCTGATTCTCTATGGATTCTCTTGGCCCAACAGAAAATCTATGACGATTACTTGTGTAGTTAGTCTGTACAACCAATAGAGATGGCACGTGTTTTGGTAACCGATGGATTGTGTACTTGTGATAATTCTGCGCGATTTGTCTCAAATATTTATGCAATTTTGGTTTGAATAATAGTAACCAAAAGCTTATTTTAATATTAATTGTATACGAACCCGCAGCGGTTGCATCACGCCCGCGCAGTGGTCGCGTCGCGGCCGCCTAGTCACCGCGTAGCGCCCGCAGAATCGCGCCCCTACCATATTGGCGTAGACCCTATGAACGTTCCTCTTATTATTGTGGCTATCTCGGAGAGCATTTTCTCTTTTAGTTTTATTCGCGTATGTTTTAATTTGTTTTATGTTTTCAATTTGCTATATTTACTGTTAGGAATACGGTTTGACTCTGCGCCAGCTTTAAATAACTCTAATGCCGGATTTACATTGGTCAAGTTTTTAGCGAAGTTGACAAGTAGGTACAGTGAGCAAGACATTGTAAACCGAACGGACAGTAGTGCAGCGTACTGTACTTGTACGCGCTACTCGACACTGTATTTACTTACCTAAACTATAATTGTGACTTAAAATTGTGTTCATTTACCATAGATCGCTTCTTATACATCAAAAGCTGATCACTAGTAGTAACGTTGTCAAAAGCATAAATATGAGCAACTAACATCATTAATAAAATCAACATTTTAGATACACACTAGTCAACTCTATTAAGACAGGCAAGGAACTAATTTAAGCGAGTAATTTTTTAAATATTTAATTACATGCTAATATGCCTACAAAATATTGTTCCTAGTAATTACTACGTTCAACAATGTAGCGACCGGAAATTATATTACATAAATAGCAGAAGTTTCAACCAGGGGGTAATAACTCATTACGCAGCCAACCGCTCCATTTTTTAGTTAACTAAATTGAAATCGAATAATTTGGAACTGACAGTCTTGCATGCAAGTCAGGGACAACTTTGACCGTATAAAACTACTCTAAATTAGATATCTAGTGAATTATTATTTGACTTCAATAATCTGTTACAATTTAAACACTACTTTTTCATGCCTTAGGTCAAAGATGTAAGCCTAAGGTTTACCTAAAACCGCACAAATCTATATACTTCATCTTCATCATATCAGCAAGAAGACGCCCACTGCTAGGCATAGACCTCCCCCAGAGATATCCACAAATGTATATACTTAAATAGGTATATTGTTTCCTGGGATAGGGCAATGACTCCAGTGAATGAATATCCCCGCAGTTAAAATTGCAGGTTGTTTGCGGATATTCAGAGCTGTAATAGAATATCGGCTAAATATTAAATGTTTCCTTTTTCCAAATTCCACATTCCAAATTGTGATATTTTTATTTATTGGTGGTGTTAGAGCTGGCCGCATAACGCCGGCGCTTGGTCCAGCGCGCCATGACACTGCTGCGCGACTGTTGCTGCCCTATTGCCTAATGCTGGGTACACACGCTAACGAATGGGTCTCTAGGACCTACGTTTTCCTATTTGGACGGATCAGCAAACGGCAATG
The DNA here is from genome assembly GCA_905147135.1 of Blastobasis lacticolella. Taxonomy (NCBI): domain Eukaryota; kingdom Metazoa; phylum Arthropoda; class Insecta; order Lepidoptera; family Blastobasidae; genus Blastobasis; species Blastobasis lacticolella. Next base: position 3,998,353 of record LR990042.1, on the reverse strand, counting down.
ATCGTTCGTGGATGTGTGACGGCGATCTGAAGCGGTAATATCAAAGGGATATAAGCAATCGACTAAATGTAGCTTGGACGGATGCCGAACCCATTCGTTGGCGTTCGTTGGACCGGTGTGTACCCAGCTAAACACTTTACGACAGCAATTGCGATGGTTTTATGACTTCATCTCGTAACGTGTTCCATTCCTTAGCCGTACGCGTTATAAACGGTTGGGCCTGCAGAATGGCGCCACGGTTGTGTCCTTCCTCGACGACGCTGATGGTCGCCGCGCGCACGCGCAGGGGCACTGGGAACGTCGATAACGTTTTAAGTCTTATAAAGGAAACAGAAACACTGTCAGAGGATTCATCGTAACTTTATATTTATTACTCTACCCGTTCTTAGCGGCTTTCACCCGCGCGTAGTTCGGATCGGAGATTTTAACCCAACATTTCGACCACATTACAGTAAACATATTCTCGGTAGACGGGTAAATGTCTGGGCATCACGTGAACAGAAGAGAATGCTAAGTTTAGGCCACCTATAAGATGTTGGTCCGTTGTTGCAGAGGGCGTAATGTATTTCCAATATACATGTATTTTCAAAATTGTGTTGAATATGACCGGGAATAAATGCACGTAACAGTATTACATAGTTTATCTTTGTAGCTAGTTATGGACGAGATGTAATGTCGATAAATTCGATAGTTTGTTATTTGTACGATATGTAGGTAGAGAGTTTCAAAGACAACAACGATTAGATAGGGATCTTGTAGTTAAATACAGTAATTTTGTAAATTAATACAGTAATTACAATAAATAAATACAGTAATTGTAACGAACATACGTTAAGGTATTTATTATTTAACGCATCATTAACTTTGACATGCTGTCATATAGTAGGTGTGTTTGTAAAAAATATCGTAGCAAATAAGATTTTAAGTTAAATTGCTCTACCTATTTGCTCTTAGAATGTCTACTTATTTAAATAGGTTGTTCGATAGAAGGTTTGCTATACATTTCGTAAGATATGAATGGTTCCCAATAATCTTTTTTAAAGTACAATACATTTTATTTCAGTACCCTATTTGTATCAGAAAGTTATTTTGTCCCTACTAGGCAGTAACGATTTTACCTTTACTTATGTATTTTGGTACTTGGGTAAACCACAAGAATCTGCAGTGACCTGGAATTTTTTTTTAGCGGATGGAGCGCTGAGGCGGTGGAAGAACCTGACCAAAGTCGAGCTTGCGCCAGGTGTTGTGGATTACAATACTTTTTTTAGATTAGATTTAGATTTAGATTTTAAGAGAGGTAGGGCATAGCAGGGTATCTCGTTCGAATTGGAGCCGCCCGACTGGGGAAGTACCTCCACCTTACAGAATATCGCAGATAAATAATACTTTTTTAAATAGTATTGTGTTTCTGCCGGTGAGTAAGGTTTCCAGTAGAGATGTAACGGATATCCGGCCACTATCCGGTATCCGGCCTATCCGGCCATAATTTACTATCCGGCCGGATACCGGATAATGCGTTAATATCCGGCCGGATACCGGATAGTAAAAAATGTATGAAAAGCTTATAAAAGTGACTTTGCTCATCGGAAATATATGCCCTTCTGTAGCAGTCGAGTAAAAAGTCGTATCAAAACGTTTAAAAACCATAAATATAAATCAAAGAACTATTGATTATGTCGGCATCAGCACCTATTCTACTCGTATCGTTCATTTGGTAGGTTAGCAAAAATTATTAATAGTTTTCTGGTCTCTTCTTTTTGCACTATGCCTTTTCCATTAGCTGGTGTCAGCTTTCCTTGTCTGCTTCCTCCATTTTTTTCTATTTTGAGCAGTAGCAGCGTCAATAATATTGTCCTTCAGGTCCCGTTGGTCCGCCATCAGCCAGGTGGCGTGTGGGTGTCTTCCGCGTCAGGGAGTCGTCGTCGCCAAATTTAGGGCTACTTGCACTAAGGTGATCTTTGGGGCGGCGGAGCACATGCACACACCATCGCATTGAGCGTTCTTACATTTTCTCGGGCATAGGTGTGACTTTGTAACTTCCACGAGTGTGGACATTACGTACTTTGCCCAACAGGGTGGCACGACACAAGATATACATATATTGATATTATAGATATGAAAAAATTAATTGATTAAAATATGAATTTATATTTAAAATTGAAATTAGTATACGATGTCGTTTATCCTCTACGATGCTGTGGGCTAATGTGTAAGCCCGTATTTTGAAATTATCAATCCTTATGAGGGCGGAAGAATTATTCAGTTCAACGTTCAAATTATTCACATTAAACGAAAACATCAAATCACATAAACATATGCAGTCGTATAAAGTCGCACGCCGCGATTATAGCTTGCACAAACTTGTTCAGAGACTATGACCTGTGAATATCCGGCCGCCGGATATCCGGCTATCCGGCTAGGAGGCTGGCCGGATATCCGGTATCCGGTATCCGGCCAAACAACTATCCGTTTCATCTCTAGTTTCCAGCGTCCCATGGGGTGGGGATTTGGGGAACCGTGGCTTCGACAGTGGAGTGGCATTTGCCTATTTGCTGCTAGAGCAACGTGTTATAGAGGTAGGCAACGCATTGGCGATACTCTTGGTGTTGCTAATGTCTATAGGCAGTGGTGACCACTATCCATCAGGTGGCCCGCTTGCCTGTTTGCCTACCGTATGACATAAAAAAAAATAGATTTATTTATTCACAAAAACATTAAATTTTTTAATCTTACACATTGGTAAACCTCTTTGAGGTATGTCTAAACGATAATTTCGCCTTCGCCATCACACATAAAATATTAATTAGTACTTATGCTGTTAATATATTATTTCAATAGGTGAAGTACACGTACTGTCACGCCTTACCCCGTATTCAGGTACTATAGTATGATCAGGTAGATAATGTGATAGTGTAGGCATAGGATTAAAATTGGTAGTCAAGTACGTTCTGTTATCTTGTTGTTGTTGGTTTTTAGTATTTCACAAAAAAAATTGATTTTCGGTATGTGAATACTGGTGGGTAGAATTGTATTTTTAATTAGTAGTGTAAGTGTTTACACTGTTGTTATAGATTTTTATGCACCGCCTGCAATTTTTATTACCAGTTTTCGGGGTAGACTGGTAAATAAAGCTACAAAGCTTTAAGTCCACCTTTGTACTATTTTGTGCATAAAGTATTAAATAAATAAATAAATAGGCCTACACTATCACATTATCATAGGAAGTTTTCCATGTAGTACTTGACTTCGACTGCTCTCAGGACACCTCTTTTTAGGCGATGCAGGAGCGATGTGGGAATTAGTGGGTATACTGGCGAATGTTGGGATCCCTCACAGGCCCTCCGTCCCCCGACAGAGGGTAGAGTGCGTAATACATTCCCCTCGTTAAAGAAAAGGCGTTGCTTTTTTCGGTTCTGGATTATGCAAATACCTATCAGGCACCTATACCTCAACGAGGGCCTCAACAAGCCTCAAAATAGAATAACTTTTTATAACTTTGACAAGCAAAATAATTTATAATTATAAATGTTAGGTAGACTATACGGACTATAAGGTACCGCTGTGATACGCTCAAAAACTAAAATAATATTGCATCCTTTGTTTAGCCATAGGTTTTACGAAACATCATAGAGATCAAGTTATCTTAATAATCGCCGTACCCTATAAATTCCCTTCCACCTTCTTGTATTGTTTTTGCATAACACCGGGTGTGGGATAAAATCAAGAAGCATTATTCAACTGCGAGATAAGTGTAGGTACGACGACGCGCAGATAAGCTCGTACTAATTAACCGTATACTTTACTGCGGTCACTACAAATTGCTAACATAATTCGCTGACGGCATAAATAAACAGAAAACAGCGTACCGGTCTACAAAAACCAGTATAAAAGGAGCTAACATTGCTATGAGCATCTATAGAGATGCTAGCGCATCTTATACTGGTTTTTGGTAGGTCGAAATACTGTCGGCTGTACCTACAGATAGAGACCAGCTTCTTTATGTGGCCGATACAAAATTCCCACGAGAACCTCTTAATAACATTACATAATGCTGTAAGTGAGAGGTAGGTACACCACCTACATAAGTTTAGGGAAGTGCAGTCCAATGGATTTGCGAAATTGAGGTGCGAACTGTTAATCGAGCGGAAAACGCCGTCCGACTCACCGCTAAGCGGCCATTGACATGCATAATTATTTCGTGCTTGGCAAAATAATTATTTAATGAACCATGATGTGTGTAATCGGATAGATATTATTATGTTATTACTTTGTGTATTGAATATCAATGAAACAAATGACACTTTATGGAATAACTGTTAAATTTGAATTATTATTACTTGACATTTTATATTTTATTGACATTTTATGGAATAATAAGTACATTTGAATTATTATTATTTGTCATTATAATTTAATTGTTTTAACTTAAGACATTCAATTTTAATTATTTGACATAATGAATTTTAGTGATTTGACATTTATTTAATTTACTTTTTAATTGTATTATAAACAATCAAGTTCATGCGAAACTTGTAATATTTAGTATGCTTTAAGGCGCATCATGGAGCCGCTACTATTATTATTTACATTAGAATGATTATGATTATGATTGTGAAAATGCGTTTGATCGATTTTATAGATTTACGAGTTCGTAGAGTAACTTTTTCACTGCAGTCAACAACTCCAAATATATTATTCTGTGAAGATCTATACTGGTCTGTCTGTATTATAATGGGAGCATTTTCCGGTTTTTATTTTCCATAATAAATGCCAATCGGCTTCCATGAATTATTAAAATGATTATCGCCCTTTTAGCAAGACAGAAGTTTTGAAAAGTCAATTTAGAAGAACGTCATGCCGCATAACGTAAGCAGCTATATCAACACTTTTTAATGAAAGGCTCTTGTGGGAAGTCGCTTTCAGTAAATCTGAACTTTCCTACTAAATAAGCGGACTCTGGCAGAAGTCAGGATACTTATGATGTGGCAAATTCAGAGTCAGAGTAGAATATGGCATCAGCCGTGGCTTATGCTGAACGTGGCCCCATTATATACCTAACCAATGAAATGTAATGCTAATTGTTAGATAGGCAGCTAATACATGTACCAAACACTAAATTAACAAAACCAGTTCGTTAAACGGAAGTTATATATCAGAATGAGTCTACTTTTGGCACAGTATCGGTTTGACTACTTATACATTGATCGGAGAATTTAAAAATAAACGTGAGGCTAACCGAGAAATGTAAAGAAGTATTGAAAATACTCCTAATATTAATGAAATTCTGGTTATTTGTACCGACGTGCGATGGCTACGGAACCTATTCAGTTGATACTGACATGCAACTGCCAATATTCAAACAATCGACACGGGTTAGTACTATGCTATTTGATAATATTCTGACTCGATTTCTTTCGTATCTTAGGATCAATTATATGGAAGAATGTTATAGGTTTCTTGATACAATCTATTCATGCGGTATCATTAGCTAATGGAAAAGTCACCATACAAAAATCGTGACTGATCCTCAAAATAAAAATTACATATTCACGACATTTATTTACAGGATCCAATCGGACTTCTGGCCACAAGCGCCGGAGCACCCGTTTATAAAAACGAGACTGAAGCTATAAATAGTAATTTGTTATTCAATACATATTTCATGGATTCATTTGCACACTTCGACTGAAAGAGAATTGCGCCCTGAGTAGTTCATGAATAAGGCGCTGGTGCTTTGGGATACTTCGATGTCACTAATAATGTCACCCATATCTGCAATGCAAAACTATGCAATATGGTAGGGAAGAAGACCAAAGTCTTGGTGAGGTTCTCACCAGTGTTCGGCGGCTCAGATACCAGCAGAGAGGCTCGAGGATTCACAGTCAAGTTCTACACTGAAGACGAGAATTTAGATTTACTGATGTTGGATGTAGAAATGTTCTTAAAGGACCCAATTCTTTTCATCATCAGGAACCTACAGACTTTTATGCAAGACCCAAATGCAAGATGGGACTATATAGTAAATAATCCCGAGTTCATGTTCATGGGGGTGTTCGGTGAAATTGGTATTCTGGATTGATACCGGTACTTGCCAGGTTTCACCATTCATCCATTTTAAGTCGTTAATAACGTTGGGAACGTAAGTTTTGTAAAATTCGATTCGAACTTCGGGCTTAAAAATTTGAAGTCGGAATACGGAAGTAAAATACAAAGCATTGATTTTGATTACACGTCGATAGATCTGTATAACGGTATAGCGACTAAGGAATATCCACAGTGGACGCTGTACATGCAAGTTATGTCGTCAGAAGAGAAAGTTTGATATTACTACAATTTTGGCCCAAGGAGATACCAACGGTAGATATAGGTCAATTAATATTGAACCAGAATCTTAAACCTAGCAAATATCGCACCGCGCTCGCGCCGAGCTTTGTATGTGGCAAGGCCTAGGAATTGGGGTAATAGCTAGGTGCGTTCATACCATTATCTTTTACTGAGGCAACCCCATCACGATTCTAATTACTTACACTGAAATGATTAGGACTATTTACACGTATATTGTTAAAGCTTGAGCCCAAACGATACGTCTGGGTCTCCATGTAAACAAAACGGCGAGCCTGGAATACAGAATCCACTCCTTCTAGAATGTCTGGTACTAGATTAGCCGGGCCAAACGCCGCTAGTTCTATTTCAGCAAAATAATTTACAATCGATTTAAGAATCGCGCCGCGCGATGGTTGCCTAGCAAATATCGCACCGCGCTCACGCCGCGCTCGCGCCGAGCTTTGTATGTGGCAAGGCCTTTATGGCCCAGTACTAGCGAATGATAAAAAACCCATGCTAAGGAATGTATATGTGGATCCTAAGGCTAATAACTTTGATCAAGCGGGAAATTTGTACACAAATGAAATGTCAGAAGAAGAACGCACGAGATTGGTTAATAATATAGTCGCATATTTTAGTGCTGTAGAAGTTTTTCATCAGATTAAAGCTATAGAGTTACTTCAGCGTATACACCCTGACTTGGTTCATAGGGTTTGGAGGACAATGATGAGAATTTTACAAAAATATTACTCTGGATATATTCATGTATACATATATATATTTTTATTTAGAAGCATCTAAGTTTATTTGTTAATCATTATTTTTCGCTACTATTTACTCTTGCACTACTTACTAGTTCTTGTGAAACATTACCTCTTCCCAAAGGTTGTCTGGGAGAGATCGCTTAAAGCGATAAGACCGCCTTTGCGCGCATGTATATTATGCTGATTCTTGTACGAGTATATTCTCTTGTGATATGTGTGCAATAAAGAGTTTTTACTTACTTACTACTAAAGTGTTTCCTATATAGTGATTTTATTGCAAGATTTATTCAAGCATTAGACGTTGGAATTAAATAAATACATAAATAAAGAGTTGACTGTTATTAACTAAATGTATTTATTCTTAATGATGGCCGAGAATGATGGAGAGTCATTCAAATAAAAGGTTGTTGCATATTATTTTTTATTTATTTTGTCTTGTGTGATAAAATTGCCATTGCACAATTACCTATATGCAGACACTTAATTCTTTTTTCATAATTTTAACGTGACCCTAAATTGTAATTTTTAAATTACTCGGACGTATCTGAAACTAAATGTAAATGAACAGATACAAAGAGTACCCGAATAATTAAGCACCAGTTTTATAAAAAAGATTACGTTAATTAACGAAACCAGTTTATCATTCAAGCTAAAGTAAAATACGACCAATAAATGAAATTTGGAAGGTGTTTCTTTTCAGTATTGTTTCAATTTAAACTAACGCTGGACAATGATTTTATTAATAATAATAATTTTAGTGTTTGCCGTGATATGTAATTCTTCAGAAATTACTGACACTGATGATCAATTACCATTATATAAGAAAAGAACAGGGGTAATTATTATGATTTTACTACTTAATCGTCGCACTATATATATAGTATATAATTTTAAAAGTGTGTTCTTATACCTGTCATGACTGAACTGCTGAACATTTACATTATTTTTTATAATAAACTAGTGGACCCGGCGCGACTTCGTTCGCGTAGCGTTCTAACCCTACACCACCCTACCTCTAGTTCTACCCTTCCCTACACCTACCCTACACCTACCCTACACCTACCCTACACCTACCCTACACCTACCCTACACGATTTTCCCGCTTTTCTTTTCAAATTTTTCCATAATTTTCTTTGCTATAAACCTCACAGAGCCCGAGACCTTTCTAACGAATGCAAAACCGTGGAAATCGGTTCGTGCGTTCTGGAGTTATAGCGTCAGGAAGGAAAACCCGACTTATTTTTATATAGTAGAAAATAAATAAAACCAACTTCTTCTTGCAATATCGTAATAAACAGAGTCTACAGATTCTAGAGGACAACTAAATTGTAAGAATGTTCAAGATGGTAATCGATATTGTAGTATATTATACAAATGATTTCCAGGGTCCTGTTGGAGTGCTTACCACGAGCGCTGGAGAACCAGTATACCACAACGAGACCGCATCTATCAATACTAATGTAATATTCAACGAGTTTTTTATGGACTCTTTCCTACACTTTGACCGCGAAAGGATTCCACCAAGAGTCGTGCATGAGAAAGGTGCGGGCGCACGGGGCTATCTAAAAGTGACTAATGACGTCACTCACATCTGTAATGCTAGACTGTTCAACCAAATAGGCAAGAAAACCAACGTCGTTGTCAGATTTTCTCCAGTATTCGTGGAAACAGGCGGCCCAGATACCAGCCGAGAGGCAAGAGGACTAGCTGTGAAATTTTACACTGAAGACGGCAACCTAGATCTATTAATGTTGAACATGGAAATGTTCTTTCTAAAAGACCCTTTGCGCTTCATACCTTACTCACACGCATTTAAGAGGAATCCACAAACATTCGTGCAGGACCCAAACGCCAGATGGGACTTTATCACCAGTAATCCTGAATCCATGTTCATGTTCATGAGAGTCTTTGGTGACCGAGGAATTCCTGATGGCCACAGATTTTTACCAGGGTACGCTATTCATCCGTTTCAAGTAGTAAACAACAAAGGGGAAATAAGTTTTGTTAAATTCAACCTAAGGTCCTTGCCGGAAATTAGGAATTTGACATCGGAATGCGCTAGAAAAATACAATGTGAAGACCTCGATTTCGCAACCAGAGACTTGTACAATGCTATTGCGAATGAGGACTATCCTTCATGGACGTTGTACATGGAAGTATTGACGTTAGATGAAGTAAAAAATGCGAAATTTGATGCGTTCGATATTACCAAAGTATGGCCCGATGACGTTCCCGAGATTGATATAGGCACCTTGGTACTGAACAAGAACCCTGTCAATTACTTTGCGGAAGTTGAGCAAGTGGCATTTAACCCAACCAATTTGGTGCCAGGGATTTTGGGAGGTGTGGACACAGTTTTCCAGGCCCGCCGTTTCGCTTACGCTGATACTCAGACGTACCGTTTAGGTTCCAATGTGAATAATATACGCGTGAACTGTCCACTTAATAACGTACACAATTACAATCAAAATGGCGTAGCTCCTGTGATGGGCAATGGGGAGAATGCTCCTAATTATTATCCCAATTCGTTCCATGGTCCTGAACCAGTGAAGGAAAATAAACCAAAGCTGTGGAATGTCCATGTGGACCCAGAGGCTAATAACTTCGAGCAAGCCAGGAATTTGTTTGAAGTCAAAATGACTGAGGGTGAGCGCGAACGACTGACAGAAAATATCGCTTACTCCCTCACTGGTGTCGTACAGTTCATCCGAACTAGAGTAATTGAACTACTTAATCGTATTCATCCTGATTTCGCGAGAAGAGTAGCTACGAAACTGAAACCCTAATAAAAGACTATTTAATTAGGTATTGTGTATGATTGTTTATGTAATCCTTTTCAGAAAATAAGTAAAAAACACATCCATAATTTTTAATTTTTTTATTTGGTTTAATTACCTGTCGGAGTCTTTTCCCGCCATAGAGAAAAATTATGTTAATACATTTTTTCTCTATTTTTCTGACACCTTGTAGAGATCATATATGATGCAGAATTTTTCCTTCAGTTCAGAGCTAAGAGATTAAGAACTAACCGAATGTAACTGCTCTAACCAACTGAACCACTCGGGTTTTTTTATTTATTTATTTAATAGGTTATTGCACACAAATGGTAACAAAGATATGGCAAATATATACATGAAACAAAAGGCACTACTTATTTCTAAAAAGAAATTTCTTCCTGCAGGCCTACAGCAAAGAGAACGTGATGACTGGAGGCAGTATAAGACGTGCACAATACATAAATATTTAATTATTAAAAATAGACTATACTATCGATAAATTTCTACATATATACCATATACCAAACAAAAAATATACATATATAGATACATATATACAATACATACATATATGCACAATATTAGACAGATAGAGAGAGATAATGCTTCTTAACGCGCTTCTTAAACATTGTGATAGAGGAACTATCACGTACTTGTCCTTACGGGTCCTTGAATAATACAATATCGTGATTCTTTGAGTCGTCCAAACCCAACCGCCAGCGCCACATCGATAGATAGCCAACAATACCGATAGCCATATTGTTTTCGGAAAGCATTCCTGCCATCGCGACTATATCAGTGTTACCTCATAGATCACTATAATAATTTGTAAAATGAAAATTATAACAATCCTTACAACCTACTGTTGGGTTGTGGCCTTAGCAACTTTAATAATACAATATCATGAACATTCAAGGCATCCAAGCCCAACCATTTCAACGCCACAGCGAAATATAGCCAAAAATACGGCCAGCCATTTTGTTTCCGGACGGAATTCCAGCCATCGGGAACATTATAGTATTACCTTATAGATCACTCTAATAATTGGTAACATTATAATGGTTGGCCGTGTGGTGTCCGGCAGAGCAGAATAGCACCAACCCCTTACGCTAATGGGTGTCGTACAAGGCGACTAATGTTTTCGAGGCAAAAGATCAAGAGTCTCCGTAGTCTGGAAAATGGGCAGCAGCATTTTCCATTGTTATATTTAAACACTGCGATCTCCAACCCACCTGCTAAGCGTGGAGATTATGGCAATAACCTCCTCTTTCGTGGGAGAGGCCCTAAGTCCTGCAGTGGATTGTTACGGGCTGTAATGATGATTATAATGGTAATCGGTAATTCACAAAACTGTCACATAGGGATCAATCATCATCAACGTCTCACTTTACTCATAGGCGGATACATGATAAACATCAAAATTGGTATTTAATTTTTATTTTATCATCTTTATATTGTTTTGTGATGTTTAATAAGTATGTATTATGTATTTATAGTGCAGTTGGCCGTGTGGTGTCCGGCAGAGTAGAATAGAACCAACCCCTTACGCTCATGGGTGTCGTACAAGGCGACTAATGTTTTCGAGGCAAAAGATCAAGAGTCTCCGTAGTCTGGAAAATGGGCAGCAGCATTTTTTATTGTTATATTTAAACACTGCGATCTCCAACCCGCCTGCCAAGCGTGGAGATTATGGCAATGACCTCCCGTTTCGTGGGAGAGGCCCTAATTCCTGCAGTGGACTGTTACGGGCTGTGATGATGATGTATTTATAGTATTGTGTTTTAGTGATATAGGTTTGTTAGTATTAATGAAATATGCCAGAGTAATGTTCAGTAGAACAGACTTACCACCTATCCTAGTGTATATTATGTTTCTAGATGTCTAAGGTTGCCTGGAAGAAATCACTGTAAGCGATAAGGCTGCCGGTTGCTTTTCTTTTTTTCCCTCTGTTTTTGTTTTATTCTATGTATAAGCAATAAATAATTTTTCATTCAATCATTCATTCAATCCTCACAACTACGCTGTTACGTTGTGATTTTAGCCATAATAATAATACAATATCATGATCCTTTGAGTCGTCCAAACCCAACCGCCAGCGTCACATCGAAAGATATCCAACAATACGGTCAGCCATATTGTTTCCGGACAGCATTTCAGCCATCGGGAACATAATAATGTTACCTCATAGATCACAGCAATAATGTGTCTAACTCTTAAAACATTAGTGAACCAGTGCAAATGGTCGGATGTAGTGCACGCACGATGTCCGCTATTATTACAGTATGTCTGTTGTTACAGTGGGGCATAGAGCAGTAGATTAATTACCAGATAGCGTGTACGTGTCTCTGGCTATGTGTACCTTAGTTATGTCATAGTGACATGGCGTTAGGTTCGAGGTGTAATGAGTGAGAGGTTAGTAGTGGTACTATCCCTGATTAGTATTACTAAGCAACGATGTTGAGGGAGTTTTTTCATCTAAGTTAATGTTGATTAAAAATTGTATAGCAAAAACTCGAGTTTAGAAAAACTTGCGCGTTGATGTCTTTTATATGGAAATTAGAGAAATGTAACTTCAAAGTGACCATTCATTTAGTAGGAAAAACTTTAAAATGAAAATCATATTGTCTGTAAGCAGAGATTTTCATTTTTTAAATTACTAGCCGTTCTCAGCGGTTTCGGATCTCTGTAGCATTAAATTTTTCCGTAGGCCGTTTGTAGAGTTAGACTTTGTAGAGTTATGAGCTTAATTCTTCAGGAGATCTGATTACTGTTTTTACAGTAAAATCATTAAGAACTTACGAGGCTTGGCCAACAAATTTTACATGAAATGTTTTTGATAGACTATTATTTTCCACTTCTTATATATATATTTTTTTATGTTATACTGCAGACAAACAGGCAAGCGGGCCACCTGATGGAAAGTGGTCACCGCCGCCCATGGACATCAGCAACAGGGGAGTCACCAAAGCGTATCCCCATTACTTTCTCCAAAGTATCTCAAATCCCAAAATGTCAACAAAATGCCGTCACACCACACTCAGAGCACCCCAGGCCTTACAACCCGTTGCGAAATGACCTCACGATCGGCACATCCGATCTCTGTGTTTTGGTCATCTGTCATCAATTCAGCGTCCACGCAGGACCGGCTGGCATGCGGTGGAACGACCCAGCTTTTGTTCAGCCCAATTTGATGGTGATTTATCGCATGGTGATCGTTACGTCAGCGTCGTTTAGGGGCTTGAGCTCTAATTTCTTTACTATTCATACCGCTTTGGTTCAAATGCGTAAGGCTAAGAAATTGAACTCGTTGTTTGCGTGTGTGTTCCCGCATCATTATGGTCTGGTGTGTTATTCTCTAAGCGCAAACATCCTTAAAACCTCCACTTTAAACTTGGAAATTTTGATGGGCAACCAATTTGGTATTTACTAAAGTAAGGCTGCCCCGCACTACCCACTGACGTAGTTTTGTAATTTTTAGAGAAAACATCAAAAACATCGTTTGATTACATTCACGCTCTCGCCCTCGATTGTATACGTCAAACTGAAAAGCTTTGAATTTCACGCGATGTAGACGTAGGTATTTAATTTCGTATTGAACGGTATAAGTAGATCAGGGACGCGGACAGACGTGTCTTCTTTTATACGTGTCGGTATAATGAAGACGAATAAATAACAAGTGTAGAATCGATGTCAAATCTGTGACACACATTTTCGGACTGAGACTAAGTACAGTGTAGTGAATTTACGTAAACTATGCAAATTGTGTGGTGTCCGGCAGAGTAGAATATCACCAACCCCTTACACTCGTGGGTGTCGTACAAGGCGACTAATGTTTAGAGACAAAAAATCTATCTATCCGTAAACTGTAAAATGGGCAGCAGCGTTTTCCATTGTTATGTTTGCAACACTGCGATCCCCAACCCGCCTGCCAAGCGTGGAGATTATGGCAATAACCTCCCCTCTTGTGGGAGAGGCCCAAAGTCCTGCAGTGGACTGTTATGGGCTGTGATGATGATGATGATGATGCATGTAGATCCAAACACGACGTCTTAAGAGTACCCCGCAATGGTTTTCATCTAAAGAACATTGTACTAATGAGATTTACGTAATATCACCAAAACTTAGCAAAATTATTTTGGGTGAGACACTCAGTATAGAAATCATTTTCGGCCGCATCGTCATTTACCACCAGGTGAGATGGTGGCCAAATGCCTGGCTAGTTTTCACTTCTTCCTAATGCTTTTTCCCACATCAGGTTTGGGGTACGCTTGGTCATGATCACGGATTTGGCAGATCACAAAATCACAGTAGAGCGACTGCCATCAGTTGACCTCCGTGACCCATGAACATTTACATTGGTTACACATTCAGTCACCTGAATATGTAGGTTTTCTCACGGTGATTCCCTCACCGTAAGAGCGTCGGTTAGTGTACAAATTATAAATAAATAAATATATAATAAATAAATAAATAATCGAGGACAAATTCACACAGCGCCATCTAGCCCCAAAGTAAGCAAAGCTTGTGTTATGGGTGCTAGATAACTGATATACTACTTATATATATTTTTAATATACATACTTATTATACATAGAACATCCAGACCCGTAACAGAAATTAAAATTCATCATTTATATTTTTGAACAGCCGGGAATCGAACCCGGAACCGAAGGGGACGTCTTGAGTGGCAGACCGGCCACTACTATTGACCACTGAACCATGACCTGAGGGTCGTCAATTATGTAGGTATAGAACTCAGAAAAATTCATTAGTAAGTCATTCAACTAATTAGTTGACTCCCCGACCTTATGATCCTCTATATGACAATATGGTGTAAGTGAATAGCTAATTAGTTGAATGATATAGCTGCACTGGGGATCGAATATGGTACCTCTCGCTTACATGGCCGACTCGCTAGCCAACGCACCACCGACGCTTTAGCTACACTAGTCGGCGGTACATAATGCACGTCGGCTGCTGGCTTTCGTAAAGCATCGTCTCTGTCGCACGCGTGTGAGTAAATACGAAGTCGAAACTAGCCGATGTGCATATTATTTCGCCCCGTATTGTGGATTTTTTACAACTCGTTCCTTACACTGGCAACTACAAGCAACAGCAACTGTAGTTCCCTTTAGACATGCTTGACAGACAGAACAAGCTTTTATTTAGTTTCACATGTCCCCATGTTTGTTCGTAAACAAATCTTGCAAGTTAAATTTGACCCACTTTCCATTTTCCAATAATCTACTCATTTAAAAAAAATACTTTTCATTTGAATTTGTTTGGCCTGACGACCGGAGTGGGACAGTTAATTAACATGCCGGTTTGCCATGCAGAGGTCCTGGGTACGATTCTCGGCCGAGAAGAAATTTAAATAATTTATTTCAATTTCTTATACGGGTCTGGTTGTTATTTGTATAATTAGGATGTATTTAAATAAATACAAACTCACAACACAAGCTTTGCTTACTTTGGGGCTAGATGGCGCAGTGTGAATTGTCCAAGCATATTTATTTATTTTGCAAACCAATCACACGTTCACGAGTCACCGGGTGAACACTCCCGCGCATGGGAACTCCGACTTTCTGATTGCAAAGTCGAAAAGGAAGTGCGAACGCAACCTAATCCGAACGTATGAGATACGATCTCCATATTACGTGGTACTTATATCACAGCGATATTTGGCTCATTGCACGGCGCAATTAAGTTTTCGACTAATAAATTAAAGTTGGGACAAGAACAATGGGCCAATCTTGATGCGAGAAACAGTTACCTGTTCTACGGTTGTCGTGGCTCGAGTTTTACGACAATGAGTGTGAATTTGGAATGGAATAAGATGTTTTGTTTTGACAAGCGTAATCAGCTCTCCATTCATAGTTATTTATATTACATTAGCGACCCGCCACGGTTTCGCACGGGTGTTTTTAAGGTTTTCACTATCATTTAGAGAATTTTTTTCGGAAGATTTGTATGTCTAGAAGGTTTAGGTAAAGGTATACATGGTAAAGAACAAAGCCGCTTTAAAATCCGTTACGCTTAGGAAGAGTTTGTGGATATAGATAGACAGACAGACAGACGCGGACAGCGACTTTATTTTACACTATGTAAGGACTATAAATATAGAATAATACTCGTTCCATAATACTCGTTCTCCCTCCCTGTTCGACCCACTTCACTTTTCTCTCGTCTCTTCACTTTGTTCAATTAAAATATTATTTTATCTTTGATTTTACTTTTATATTGTATCCAGTTTTTAAGTTCATATGTTTATTTTATGGTTTTGTATATGTATTTAGTATGTGCTTCCGGACTATAGTTGCATAAATGTATATCCCTCCTCCTTTTTACTCAAGTAGTTTTGTATTTTTTTGTCTTTCTTTTCCTGCACCGCCTACCTTTCTCAGGCTTGTATTATCCCGGTTGACTGGTAGATAAGGCTATTTTAGCTTTAAGTCCGCCACTGTACTTTTGTGCATAAAGCTTTAATAAATAAATAAATAAATAAATATTATAAAACAAAGCCCCCGCGGGTTGTCCGTCTGTTTATACGCGATATACTGCGAAACTATTGAATATTTTTCGAAAATTCAGTTACATTTTTCTCGAGTGTTCAGGGTACTGTATGTCTCGAAAACAAACAGGATCGCGTGAGGAGTCGATTAACAAAAGTTATATGTTTATGCTCCACACAGACATATGAATATTTTAAGAGGCAATGAGAAAATGTAAAAAATTTCGCGCACAGAATGTGGAATAGTTTTTAATCGACGAAATAAGGCAAATTGTCATAATTGGCATTTACTGACTTCTTTATATGTTGTCATTTAATTGTTTTAATTTTTTAATTGACTAATGAATTTTTTAATTTCTTAAATCATATTAACTATTGTTTTAATATTATTTTAATATTTTGTTATGTAAAATATGTATGCCGAAAGGCGCATCATGGAGCCGATATCATTATGACCTACATGCACTTATGGTGACTAACTAAAATTAAATGATTTGATTCAATTTGGTAACACAAGAAAACAGGAAAATTGTTTCGACATTGAAGAATAACTTGTCATACAAAATAGACAGAAAACAACGTAGTTGCAAAATAACACACTCGATTTCGTATTCCACCCACACCCATTACCAGCAGTCAATACAATGTATGTAATACTAAGTAACAAAAGCGTTCAAATATCGACTTTAATGCACTTGGCAAATATTTGCTATATAAATTAGCAAAGATTTAGCGATTGCGCAGCAAAATTAAATAGGCGCTCGACCAAACAGCACATCAGTGAGCGTTTGCTAAAATGTTTCGTTCATATTTGGTGTGTAAAAATACTATTATGAAATCACCATTATCAACTGCCGGTAATCGTCCACTGTTGAGCTTGAGCATCTTCTACATTAATGAAGAGTTTTGTTATAATCTTAACGGAAGCAAGTTAAGAAAAATTATAGACTGCAGGGTCGAAGAAACAGTTTTTCCAGATCTTGGCGCCCTCCAGCTCCATATCAGACAGTCGGAATAGCTACTCATGTAGTGTTAGGTACGCTCTTTTTCCGTAGGAGTAGGCAGAGACTATATCGATGGTTGATCACATAAATATCCTTAAATTGATTAAAAGTACATGTTCTCAATTTAATTTGTCACAGTGGATCGAAAGCTAGAGATATTCATAAACTTATACAGTTTTTTTTCTGTAGGTGTAGGTAGGTATTGGATATTGGATATAGGATATTGTGGTACAATCAATCATATAATTTATTTGTGAAACACAGGTACAGTGAGATATTACAATTAAGAGGTAGCGCTGTGATCCGCCGTTAGGCATACAAATATTGAATACATCTAATTGAAATAAAATAATTTATTTTTCAAATTATTTAAAATACTAGTTTGGATAATAATAATATGTCAAATTGTTACAAATATTAAAAATATGAAATTGAATAGAAAATTAGTCATACAATACAGAGTGACCTTTCAATATCTTCCGAGAACGATTACACTGATTTCCAAGAAAAGGCTATGAATAATCTAGATTAAACTAGCTCTCCTCTATTCCTATATCCATTCTGAAGCTACAGTGCAATAGTCAATAACGTCAGATTAATCTGTTTCAGAGCAGACGACTAAGTGAGTATGTATAAGCCAAATGTTTTCGCTAATAGTACAGAAACTCTTAGAATAATCCACCTTATAGAATACCGCAGCTAAACAATACTCTTTTAAATAGTATTGTGTTTCTGCCGGTGAGTTAGGTCTCCAGTGCTCTATGGAAGATTTGGGGAACAGTGGAGGGGCATTTGCCTTTTTGCTGCCGGATTAACGTGTTATATAGGTGGGCAACGCATTGACGATACTCTTGGTGTTGCTAATGTCTATAGGCAGTGGTGACCACTTCCCATCAGGTGGCCCGCTTGCCTGCATGCCTATCGTACGTCATAAAAAAAAGTCTTCGGTACTAGTGACGTTCTTTAGCGCTTCATTCAAGTGAAGTTTCTAGGTGGCAATCTTTTTAGCAAAAAAATCAGGTAGTCGGTATGTAAAATTAGAAATTTAATTGCACCGCGTACAAGCAGACAACTTTTCCGTGGAAAACAGGGAGGAGATCAGACTCGGCTGCACCCTAGAAAGTCGCTGCTAACGTAATCTATTTCACTACATTATAGATACCTGATAGAACGGTCTGGTGTACTCTAATTTGTAGGCTAATAGGTACATGGACCTTCTTTGTTCATTCATAACAAGATTTACGCAGCTCGTTACCGGACCCGCCCTGAGAACTATTCTTGAGCGGTTGGCAAAGGAAGTACTCCGGTGAGATGTTTGAGAGAGTTAAAATCGCTTGCGCAGGCTTATTTATGTTCAATGATTTGAATAACATTTGATTGTTTTTTACCATATTCTTAAACATGTTTAAGTATGCC
Source organism: Blastobasis lacticolella (assembly GCA_905147135.1). Lineage (NCBI taxonomy): Eukaryota > Metazoa > Arthropoda > Insecta > Lepidoptera > Blastobasidae > Blastobasis > Blastobasis lacticolella. The sequence continues at coordinate 3,979,557 of LR990042.1, read as the reverse complement.
GTTTAACGTTTTTTTGTATAAAGTTTTTTGTTAAAGTATCAGCTTAAATGCGTTTCAGAATTTGGTGCTAGTCGTCCTTAGCATAGTAAAAGAAAATCAATTTTTACTATGCCCTTAGCTTACGCTTTTTGGAAAGATTGGAGTTTGTGCAATTCGCTGAGTAAGTAAATAAGTACTTTATTGCAATAACATAGCTGTTTAGCTGAGGTTTAAAATGTCTTGTAAGCTTCCTCTAAATCTAGCGAGGGGACAATGGTTGTGCAACTCGTATCGTATCTATTTTTATCCTACGCTACAAGTACATTTTAAATTAAAAAGAGATGTAATAAACTAAAAAAATATTTTAAGCAAACTCTGAACTTTTTCAACATCACATTCAAAAGACTTCACGTAGAATTCTTTTTCAGGCCTGCTGCAAGATTTTCTTATTGCAAATTTTTGCACGCCTGTTATGTTACATATCACTTTGCTAAATAGGTAATGTTCCAATCGCATTTCTAATTTCGTGTAAAATAAAACAAACTGTTAAATAAATAAAAAATAATAAAGTAACATATTTTTCTTTGCTAAATCCTCATGGCAAAGTCCAAGTGCCTTCACCGCAAGTCTTAAAAACACGCGTTTATCACAATACATAAAGTATTAATCTATTGTGCGTTTATTCACCAACAAGAACGCGTGCGCAACAATAGAGAGGCCTATCTCTTAATCTTGTTGCTCTCTCATTCCTGCTTAGGGGCGGGGTGTGCTCACATAAATTGTTTGTCGTCAAATAAACAATGGCTATTCCCTCCATGGGATTCAGCGTTATAGGTAAGTATAGGCTGCAAAATAAATTGGTGCTGGGAGAGCTTTCAAAGTATTGAATTGATGTACGAGTAAGTACTTAGTTGAATCATTATTGCCTATAATAATCATCTTGGTATCAATATTCAGTTTGTGCTCTCGCATGTGAGGGCCCGGCGTTCGTCTTGATCACGATACAGAATTTGGTAGAGCAGATAAATTCAGCGAGTGACCCTTGAACAGGGGAACCTGACCAGATTGGATCATGATTACACTCAGTCACTTGAACGTGCAGGTGTCAGCACGATGTATTGCCTCACCGTAAGAGCATTGGTCAGTGTTCAACTAATGTACGTAACTCAGAAAAAATTAAAGTTCCGACGAATTGAGCACCTACTTCTTGGAAGTCGTTTACTCGACGACGTCTGCACCGATTTGGAAAATTCTTTTTTTGTATGAACGGGTTTATACTTTACAGGTAGTTCCATGGTAGGTCACCTGATGATGGGATCTTAAAGAAATCAAGGGCAACCCTCGAAAATTATAGGCACGTATGGGGTGTTTGGTGGTTATCATATCTTACACAGGTATTCGCTTTAGAGAATCACCATCTGATGATACTCTCGCTTATGATGAATCCACCAGAACTCTTTAACGATAGGGAGTTAGAGAATAGTACCGCAAAATGTCAGGTAATCAAAACTTGAAAGGATATCATAACTACATCTGAAAGTTTTAAAAAAATAAAAAAAAACAGACTTCAAATCACAAAGAAATAAACAAAATATAACTGGCCATTAAACGAGCGGGGAACGTCCAAGGAGACTGCAATGCCACCCGACCGCACCACAGACTGCATCAGGCTCTGTCATCTGACACTCGGACATGGAACCCCGCCAACCTTCCGCTTGCACAACGCACCGCGATCGCTGCGTTTTCACTAGAAAGCCGACGCACCGATATGTGTAACAGTAGCCCAATGGGAAACCTCTGCAATCTACACAGATCGGATGAAAGTTCAATGTCCACACTAGGATTTATCGGTTTGTTCAATGCAATTGGAGATAAAATGCCCTTTCATATCGAGAGAAGTTAGTTTAGACGAACTATGTTGTCGAGTTTGCATAAGTCTTCTGGTTACAAGGTTGTCAGATATCATTGAAAGCTTATTCCAAATATTTTACCGTGTGTTATTTACTTATTGTGCTGTGTGAAATATAGACTTATTACTAGTGGACCCAGCGCGACTTCGTTCGCGTACACTACTTTACCACTGCCTATTTTTTTCTTGCTTATAGATCTTCCTCTTGAATCAGTCTACCTATTGTTGACAACCGCATTAAAATCCGTTGCGTAATTTAAAAGATCTAAGCGTAATGATCACATAGAAACATATGGACAGATGGCGGGAAGCGACTTTGTTTTATACTATGTGTAGACTATTTAGTTCGGCAACAATTAATGACTCATTTGTATTTTATTATTTTTGATTCCTATTTAGTAATATGAATGATAGCTTAGTTCAGTAATACAATCGGATATTGATTGACTGACGTCTCTAGACCATGTTAACTCTAGTTATTTGCATACGCCCGATTAGATCTAACATTGGCGAACTAATTCTCAATAAGAGACGCTTAAGCGTTCTTCATTCCTTAAGGAACGCGAAAAACAAACAAAAATACTGATCTAGTAACATAATAAAGATATATGGGGTATCATATCATCTTTCAAGTAAATAAAATAATTTCGCGTGCACCGCTTCCCAACCCAAAGTCCCCGAATTACATTTTCTTCGCACATGTTATCAGGTTTATTACCACGGTTAGTATTGCTTTTACCTCGATTTTAATTAACAATACTAACCGTGGTAATAAACCCGATAACATGTACTATGAAAATGTATTAAATAACCACGAAAGCCTTAAAACCTATGTCCACGAATTGGTTTGTTAAGCCCCGTTAGGCAGTTTTGTTTTTAATATTACGTTCTTTGCCGGTTTTATCTGTGTCTTTCATTCTATTAGGGCCCACGAACATAACAACTTTGGTGCTACATTTTACTAAGCTGGTCACCACACGGCCAATGACGACTTTGTAGTATGGGATCTCTTCTCTAACTTTTTCTTCAAGGAGCAAGAAGAGCTTTTAGATCTAATCACCTAACACTTATCTACTGTTTTGTTTTTGTACTAACATCGTATTATGGCCGATGGTACTATGAATAATAAATCATATAGATTGGCATATTGCTTATTGAATCGGCTAGCGGGGAAAGTAGACGTCGTTTAGATGACAACCTGTTGAAGGATCAGGAAGTTAGGTCATCTGTGATTATTCACTGGCAACGACGACATTGTCTCTTCGTTGTTCATAGGTATACGTATTGTTAGTTGCTTTGTATGCCATCTGGGATCTAGGCGGGACTCGAATATTATCTCGAATAAATACTTTTAACTTTGCGATGAAAGTCAAAATCGACATCGCCACCGACGATCGAGAGCATCGGTAGCCTAATAGTAAGCGGGTCCGCCTCGTAAGCGTGAGGTACCGAGTTCGAATTCCAGTGCCGTCATGGGAACACAGTCGAGGAAAACGTCGAGGGAAAACATCGTGAGAAAACTTGCACATTCAGGCGACAGAATGAGTAACCATGATCCAATCTGGCCAGATTTCCGTGTTAACAGGGTAACGGAGGTCAGATCTACTGTAATTACTCACTATAATAATTATCTACAAAATCCTGGACAATGGTGAAGACGGACCGGGAAGAAATCCTTCTAATAACACCTATGTAACGACGTTGTAAAGTGGAATGATCTATTCTGCCGGATATAATAAAGCACAAAACAAATATGAGCTCCATAAACATTTAAGTGTCCCTCACGTTGAAATCAAAACGCTAAAGCAAGTGCGAATAAACAGCAAACGTTTCATGTAGATATATGTATATGTCGCAGCCGTATAGTTAAATTAGCCGGTTAATTAAATGGCTAGCTTTTTAAGCAATTATTTAATTGAATATTTGCCAAATTCATTAACTTTTACGAAAAGTTACGTCTAACGAACGATATTGCCCCGAGTTTACGGAGCTCCTCCATGCATTGTCACAACATTAACCTAACCCAACCGAATTAAAACCTAATGCAAACTATAATTATTGTTTGAGATTATTTTGATTAAGTTAGCATTGTGACAATATTTGGAGGAGATCCGTAAACTCGGGTCAATTTTTTCTTTAAACATTACTTTAAAAATTATTGTAATTGGCAAATTTTCAATTAAATAATTGCTTAAAAAGCTAGCCGTTTAATTAAACGGCTAATTTAACCATCCGGCTGCGACATATACATCGCTTGCCAGAGCATAACTAGGTAGTGGGTCCGAATGCAGTAAAATGTGTACAGAAAGACGACTTTCATTCACACGTTAGGCCTGAACTGAAGGCAATCTGAAGGCGAAACCGAGGCGAATCCAACGTTTGTTTATTTATGATATTTTCTATTATGCTCTTCTTATACCTGGTTGTATCAGGAGAACTGCTTGCTTGTTCATCATTGCGCACAACAGTCCACTGCAGGACTTCGGGCCTCTCCCACGAAAGAAGAGGTTACTGCCATAATCTCCACGCTTGGCAGGCGGGTTGGAGATCGCAGTGTTTAAATATAACAATGGAAAATGCTGCTGCCCATTTTCCAGACTACGGAGACTCTTGATCTTTTGCCTCGAAAACATTAGTCGCCTTGTACGACACCCACGAGATATTTTCTATTATGCTCTTCTTATACATGGTTGTATTAGGTGCACTGCTTGCTCGTTCGCCTCCCTTCAATATGTAAGACAGTCAGAGGCTGAAGATGTGTCACTTGTCTTTTGCTGGAACCTGAGCTTACAACAAAAATTTAGTGTTTAACGCTCCTAACAGATGAAAAATAGGAAGTATGGAACAAGATACGGTCAGTAACACAATGTAATTTGAGTACTTACATCGTACTGACAGATAACAGCCTTACAGCTATTAAAATAACACTTCAGTTTTATTGCACAGAAATGCTATGTGCGTTATGTCAGCGTTTGCCATGAAATAATTAACGGACGTGTGTTCGCCTTAGGTAACTTCTTATATAGGTTAACAATAAGGAGGTAGTAAGTGATTGTAAGCGATATAGCGATTGTTACTTTCGTGTCACACCTACCTCATATACATAGGCGTAATAGAATGCGTGGTCACGTGATGGCTGACTACCGGCCAATCAACGGCCGCGTTGGTCGCGAAGTCCAGCCACCATACCTGGGACATGTGGGATTGGGATATTTGGTGCGTCTTTAGTCAAAATCAGTATGCTAAAAGAAGGGACTAGCTGTCCGTTATGCCCAATGGACTCGTCTTTTACCCTCAGTGTAATTTTTACATAATAAATAAAAAAATTAAGTAAGAATGCTGCACAGTAGTGCAAATTAATATGATTCTTAAGGTTGTCATACACTTATGCTCTTGTATTGTACATAAGGCAGCATCTCATTTTTTTACTGGTGGTGGGAAGATTGGTGTGCTTCCTTGTGAACGTGTCTGTCATTTTGGTGGGGAGAAGCGGAATGAGCGAATTTTCATAAACTCAAACTAAAATTTATTTCAACTCTTTTAATAGTTAAAAAGGAGGGTGTAGGAAAGAAGGATGGAAATACACAGTGACACGTTAGCCGCCCGACAATGCCATTCCGCCCAACATATTTGCCTATTATACATAACAAAACTATTTAAAACTACAGCAAGAGTAAGCCAGTCCACCAAGGCAGCATCCGTTCACGAGTATAATGCAGGGCCGAGTCATCAAGCAATTCTACCATATTTGAGGGACAAGAGCGACCCAGGCTCCACGTCACCGTCAGACAGACTTCGTACATTACAGCTGCTGCATATAATAGGCAGCTACCCCCTACCCTACACTACCCCTACCGTGCCCCTATCCTACCCCACACCTACCCTACCCCTACCCTAACTTCTAACTTAGTTTTGTTCATCCATTGCGGAGATATTATGTTTTATTTTGGTACGGAGATACGCTTGTTAATTAATAACACTCCTCTGCTTGTATATAGAGGTTAGAAATACTGTCTGCCAATAAGTAAATTTCCTGTATTAGTATTCGCACGAAACGCTCCGCCTCTACATTTGTAATGCGAGCAGCTAAAGGAACTCCCTGTCTGTGTATTTGTTCCTTGATGCAGATAATAGAGCAAAAGCCCTATCTACTGGCAACGAAGGAAATGTCACATAGAAGTAATAAGTTTAGACGCGGCTGAAATACAAATTTTGATAGACAGCCAACAAGAAAAACTTCCCGTCAACGCTATACTAAAAGTGCAGACATAACTTGCGTGCGTTTGACACGTACCCCGAGGTTCCGGGTTCGAACTGCAGTGCAGACTGACTCTTTTCTGAGTTATGTACATTAGTTGAACACTAAGTTGAAATTTACAGCTGTCAACTGAGCTGTCAGTACAATAAATAAGCAGCTGCATAATTTAAATTTATTTAATTATTAAAATAACATTAATGTAACAATTCCATTAATAATTGCGGTGTTATAAGTGATATATACCTGAAGTGTAAAAATGGCACCATCCAAGATAAAACCGACGACGAATGTGGCGGATGACAAATTGCTGTCCGTTATATCAAACTTAGAGGTAACAATAAATGGCATGCGACGAGAGATAAAGGACTGTCGTGATATAATTGGTAAGCAACAAGACCAACTCTTCTTTCACCAGATCTTATCCACACTGCAAGAGAGACTACCTTTCACTGAATGAGTCTGGTCCACTGGAGCAAGAGCCACGTGTAAGTCCGCCTAGTGGGTCGACACCTCCACAACCTCAACTGACACCACCAGTAGTAGCGCAGCCGGCCGCCAGCTCGACTGAAGCAGCCTGCCCTAAAGCCCCGCCGCGACCGCGTAATCTTGGGCTGTCTTTTGTCATTACGAAAGTGCCAAGTTCCAGCCTGATGTTTCTTTTTTTATAATTGGACTAGCCATGCATTTGACCGCCACCTCACCTGGTAGTAAGCGGCGATGCGGCCGATGATGGAGCATGGCTGTCTAGGAACAGCCTATTCACTCTGGCCTTGTTCCTCCCGAAAATCTGCTGTCTGAATCCTGTGCTACATCTTCAGGTGGTCTACGTGCAGGTTCTCCTCGGGTAGTGAGCCTGCACGTCTTTAATCTCAGGGAGGACACTTTTGTAGACGACGTTTCACAGCACTTAAAGTCAAAAATAGGCATTACGGCACTGGCAAACAACTGCGTGTCAGTAAGGGAAAGTATTCGAATTAATAAAAACATCCTAAACAATTAAATCGGTTATCATCAGGTGACACAATACTCAAGCCAAGACAAATAATTTAATCCAATTTGGGTCTTATGAAAGTCATAGAATATACTAGTGCCCATCTAATATATACTGTACTTAATAACTGGTTTGTAAGTTTGGATTATCTTCATTCCAATTTTAATTTAATTTAATTATTTAATTCACTTATTATTATTATTATTATTTTTTATTATTTATTATACACTAGCAGCTGTAAGCTGATGCGTGTATATCACAATATTTAGTTCTTGTAATGTCTATCCAGTCTATTTTTAAAACAGTTCACTGATGGAGCACTGATCACTGATTCCGGCAATTCATTCCATGCACTGACAACCCTATTTGGCAAAAAGTTGTGTCTGGGGTTACTGGTTCCCTGTGATCTTGATAATTTCAGTGTATGGCCTCTGAGGTTTTTGTTATTATTTAAGTTGTAGATGGTTTCTAGTCCCTTCACATCATAATGTCCATATAGTATCTTATATGTTTCTATCAGATCACCACGTTGTCTACGTCTTTCCAGTGTTGATAGTCCAAGTTCCTGTAAGCGTTCCTCGTAGCTTTTACTTCCAATCCCTACTACCATTTTTGTAGCTCTTCTCTGTACTCGCTCCAACAGGCTGATGTCTTTTTTCAAATATGGGTTCCATACAAGAAAGCAGTATTCCAGTATTGGTCTGATATATGTTTTATACAGTTTCAAAAATAAGTCTTTGCTAATTATAGAGAAGGCTTTACGAATGCAGTATAGTAATGAATTTGCCCTTTTAGTTATACCAATAATATGTTCCTCCCATTTTAAATTTTCAGTTACAGTTACTCCCAAATCTCTTTGCGAGGATACACTTTGGAGCGAATTGCCATCAATCTTATAAGTTAGTCTAGGATTATTGGAGCCAATATGCAGCACTGTACATTTACCAGTGTTCAGAGTAAGAAGCCAATCTTTAGTCCACTGTGCTATACGGTCTAGATCCTCTTGAATTATGTTATATGATATTAGCGGATTACCGAAGATCTTGGTGTCATCAGCAAATAACAGGAAACATGACACAATTAGCGGGTTAAGATCAGTCAAATACATTCCAAAAAGAAGTGGTCCCAGCACTGATCCTTGAGGAACACCACTATGCACGTTATGTGAGTCAGATAAACAATCTCCCACTCTTACTCTGAACCTTCTACCAATCAAAAAGTCCTCTATCCATTTCAATAAGTTTCCTCGTACTCCAAAATGTTCCAACTTACACAATAGTCTTTTGATAGGAACCCTGTCGAAGGCTTTTTCGTAGTCTAGGTAAATAACATCTGTGGGATGCCGTTCATTCCAGTTTCTCGTCCATACGTCCATACAGCTCAACAAATTTGTAACCGTAGATCTCCTAGGAACAAAGCCATGCTGTTCATCTATAACAACTTGTTCATCATTTAAGAAATTTCGCAGCTCCTCCACAATTATCTTCTCCATTGCTTTACAGCCAATACAGGTAAGACTAATGGGTCGATAATTACCAGCCTCCAGTTTGTCACCTTTTTTATAAATAGGCGTAACGATGGCCTCCTTCCAATCATTCGGTAATTGAGCCTGGGTCATTGACTGGTTCATGATGTCCGCCAGTAAGGAAGAAACAATGGTCGAGCATCTCTTTAGCAAAATAGCCGGTATCTGATCAGGACCCATTGAAGTGCAATCGTCAAAACTGTGGATGATCTTCGATACCTTATCCGGGTGAAAAATGATCTGCTCAATGGAGTTTGCTACTCTCGGCGAATTTACAGAGGGAATAGCCACATTATCGGGTTCTCGGACATAAGCTCGCTCAAACTGTTCAGCAAAAATATTTGCTACCTCCGCCGGATCATTCATGACTTGTTGCGATTGGTTATCTCGTAACGATGGCGGTACTGCCACCCTCGATGAAAGCTGCTGTCGTACGTATTTGTAGAAAAACTTAGACCCCCTGTTAACTACTCCAAGTTCGTATGCCATTCTTGCCTTCCGCACTGCAGATACGATTTTATTATTTGCTTGGCGGTATTTTTTGTAAGCCTCAGGTGATTTATCCACCGAGTACAGTCGCCAAAGTAGGTTCTTTTCACGAATCAATTTTAAAACAACAGGTCCAATCCAGGGCTTATTTAGGCTGCGCTTAGTATTTGTGCTTCTAGTTGGTACATACAACTCTATTGCGTCATGTGTTACGTTTTTGAACATTTCCCAGGAGTCATGTATCAAGGGGTTCGCTGTATTAGACACATTTTGACTAAAATAGGATGAAATTTTGTCATAATCCGTTGCACTGAAGTCTTTTCTTGGCAAACGTTTGACTAAACCTCCCGTATATTGCGATTGAATTTGAAGTGTAGCCAGTAAAACCTGATGATCACTCTTGCCTATATAGCCACAATGTTCCACCTTAGTACATACATTTTCTTCAATGCAAAGAATCAAATCCAACAAGGACTCTTGGTCGTTCCTCTTTCGAGTAATATTGGTAACCAGCTGAGTCAATCCTGTTTCACACATCATTTCCACAAATTTTCCATGTACCCCACTATATCCCTCCGTCTTTGTCAATGGCCATTTGATATCGGGTAAGTTAAAGTCACCCATTACAAATATAAACTGGTTACTAGCGCAGGCAGTTTTCAGTGAATCAAATAACAGCAAATCTGTCTCCTTTATATCATAATGAGGAGTACGATAAATCCCCGCCACCAGAAGACTAAATTTACCATACAGTATATTTACCCATAGGGCCTCGACCGTAGAATTGTTATTCAAAACAGGATGTAAAGTAGTATATAAGTTAATATTTTCGTGAGTGTGTGCCACATAAATGGCGACCCCACCCCAACCCTTTCCACCTGCTCTGTCTCGCCTAAACAAGCAGTATCCACTAATATTCACTAAACTATCGCTAATTTCTGCTTTTAGATGTGTTTCGGTAATTATTATCACTGTAGGTTTCAATCTATTAACTTCCATCAGGAATAAATCTCGTTTCGCCGTTAACGATGCCAGGTTCGTATAAAAGAAGGTAAGATCTATGATTCCATTTATTACTTTTTTGGAGGATTCATGGACTTTTTAACAATTTTCGGCGTGTTATTTAAGTATTTAATAGTAAGGTCTGGCTCACCATTTTTAGTCCTTGTCTCCAGTTCAGCTCTCAGTTTCTTCAAATACTCGCGTTGGTAAGGAGTTAAATCATTCTTTACCTTGACATCTGCTGGCAAGCTCTTCCCATTCTTTAGAACATGGACAGCCGATTTCTTGCTGCCATAAACCAACTTCAAGGGACGAGGATTCGTTGCATCTGCCTGCTGCGGTTTACCAAGACGTACTACGGCTAGAGGCTTATCCTTACTGGGAATGGAGAGTAGTGCTTTGTTAACTTCCGTTGCATCATGCTGTTTTCGAGCTTCGACATCAGCACTTGGATTTTTATGTTCCGGGATCCCAAACATAATCACATTGGAACTGCGGCGGTCGCGCTCACTTAGCTCATCCAACACTGCTTCCAGCTGAAGATTATCACTCCTTTTGCTTTTAATGTCTTCGATCTCACTTTTTAACTCAGAAACTAGTTTCCTTAGAGCCGGCAATTGACGTACCCCCATCACACAATCGGGACACAAATACTTGAGCGTCGGTGACTGCAACATAATTACTCTTAGCTCGGTAACCAGCAACCCGCTACACTTCACACATATTTGCCTCTCGCAACCGTGACAGGTAATTTTGGGGTTTTTGTCATCAACTGCAGGAATGTCTTTCGTGCATTTTAAGCAAGACGCCATTTTTATTTAATACTATGGTTAGTTTCGCAAAACACTTCACTAAAGTTATTTTCAAATCTAAATGACCGGATAACACTTCCACAGCCTATTTGCGATAATTTCAGGTTAATATAACAAAATCACGCCCTAATAAAGTTTATTGACTATTTTTAAAGAATTTTCAACAAGGAACCATCGAAAACACAAGTGATCAATTTAAGAGGGTAGACTAGACGTGAAAAAAAAATTGACATTATGTTTTTATGATTATTTTTAATTGTGATATTTATTTTATATTTTCGACATTATAATATATGACCTACATGTATGTACTTATATGTATGAACATTGTCTGAAATAAATTATTTTTAATTTAATTCAATTTAGCACAATATGTCTCTCTCACACACACAACACTAATAGGAATCTACATTGTTCCCGGGTTCCATAGGCTACTTAAGATCATGGAACAATAGGTAATAGGTTCTGATTAGAAGGATAAGGTAGCCAGCGCAATTACAGCATTTCAATTATTTCTCACATTGGCAACGAAGTTGTACAATTTTGTTGCCTGCACCCTACGAGTATATAAATGAATCGTAGATGTTTTTGGTCGAGAGCGATCGCTTACCATAAGGTGGGCTGTGTGCTCGTTTGTCGATGTGTAGCATAAAAAAAACGAGTGCAACCTGCAGGGACCCCAATATGGTAAATGGGCTAATTGATGTGCTGTGTGGTGTCCGCCTGAGTAGAATAGCACCAACCCTTTACACTCATGGGTGTCGTACAAGGCGACTAATGTTTTCGAGGCAAAAGATCAAAAGTCTCCGTAGTCTGGAAAATGGGCAGCAGCATTTTCCATTCCATTTAAACACTGCGATCTCCAACCCGCCTGCCAAGCGTGGAGATTATGGCAATACCCTCCCCTTTCGTGGGAGAGGCCCTAAGTCCTGTAGTAGACTGTTACGGGCTGTGATGATGATAATAAGATCTGTAAAAACATTTATGAGTTAACATTCAATGGTTAACATACTTAGATAAATAATGAATATCTATCATCAGTTGGCAATTAAAAGCGATTACACACTGACTCGAAAACAATATCACAGATACAAGATCTTCGCTGCGTTACGTGTAGGCGAACAATAGCAGGCAATGACATCACATATCTGAAACTGTGTTATCTATGATTGTAACATTATTTATATCATGTACTACTTGTAGCCTATAATATGGCCTGAGGTCTAAACTGGCCTAGATACTTTAACAGATCTAAGCGGTCGGATATAACTTCCTTATTAGTTTTTAACTGCTCATATTTCGTAGACAGATTATGAGTTGTAGTAAACAGTTCAATCAATTGGAACCATCGATGGTTTTGTTACGTATCTTAACTGGTCTGTTATTAGATTTTGCGCCTACAACAGCCAGTTGCGTTAATTGTGCTTTTAGAATTTATGTCTCACTCTCTAAATAACTTTTAAAATATTAACATGGAAATATATATATTCGAGTATGTATATATACCAATATGCCACGTGATTCTTAAGTAGTTAAACTGTTTCATAACAAAAAGAACCAACATTCGGACCATAACGGAAACTAAGTTTAAACATTTAGAAGCTTTAACTGCAATGTTTATAGATTTTGATTAGCTATACCAAATCGAATTGATTTTAACAGTTATTAATTACTTCATTACATGTTACATCTGCTAAGCCTGCTGTCATCTCAGCATTCTTTCATCTATCTCTGGCGTCGGAATTTTGAGCTCAAGGTACTTCTGATGTGGCTTGTGACGTCTGCTAACCATAGTATGGTACTGTAGCATGTGTGTTCTGGCATACCTTAGGTTAGGTTAGCCTAAGGTATGCCAGAACGTCGAGTCAGAAGAGAACAGAGTCGAGCTCTAGGATAGGTAGGCTTTCAGGATGGGTTGGCGTATAGTTTGGCCCTTAGTAGGGCTTTAGTAGGTTAAGCAGCTTGTCGTTAGGTTGAGTTAGGCCAGCCATCATTCGGGTAGGTTTAGGTAGGACGTAGGTATTGGCTTTTGGGTCCACTGGATAGGATGCAAGCACACATCTGGTATGAATGCGCTTTGGTAGATTTGGTTTTGCTGAGAATCAAAACGACTGTAGGCTGCCTCAATGAGCACACATAGCACCGGCTAGATAGGAAATCAGATGTATTCTTCTTACTATCATTATACTTCATAATATCTTACTTTTTAATAGTTAGTATTCAACAAATCTACATAACTCAGAAAAGAGTCATTGGTACATGGCCGCAGTGGGATTCTAACCCGGTTCCTCTCGCTCACGAGTCGGATACCTTAACCACTTCGCCACTGACACTTCGCTTTTTACATAAAAAAGGGTATTGCAAAGGAGAAGAACTAAGAAACTTTATGACAACGTATACCGCCTATTTACTTGAATGGTTAATTGTACAGTAGGTAGATACAGTAACGTCTTAAAACCTAAAATTTCCTGTTAAGCCTCAGCTTTTCGTCTTCGCTTCGAATTATTTGCCAAATATAGCCATGAAATCGTTTTTACGAACCAATAATACGTTCCAATATTATACGTAGCTACTTAGAGCGATTAACTTTTTTCTACGCACAACTATCAAATCAAATTATAATGGCCTTTGGAGTTTTGCCAAAATACGTTTTCACTTTGAGGGTGAGCTGTTCAATGGTCGCGAGAAAGTTCCTTGCCAGCAATGTTATGTCTGTTGACATAAAATGTTATGTCCGTTGACATAATTGTAGTACTTACTGTTGCTATGATTACAGGGACAGGTAATACAATTTAAGTAATAGCGTTATCGGATGCTGTGACATTGTATTTGGTCATATATTGGCAATGGGTGTTAAGGGGAAGTCTACTTGAGGCTTTTGAGGTCTAAAAAGCCCACATTTGCATTCATATTGATTTTTCACAAACTTATTGACACTGACATCATCATCATAGCCCGTAACAGTAACACCGGCCGATTGACATTGAAATGACAATTTAAAATGGCGTCAATTAGTTCCAGTTTTGGTTACCGGGTCAGATAAGTTTGGGGCACTCTAATATGAATCAAAATATAAACAGCTAATGTGGCCTTTTTAGACCCCAGATGAGTGAATGTGAGACATGTTTTAAACTCCAGTGAAATGATGTACATAGTATTTTTATCTCTGTGGTATTACGAAATTCTCTCGTTGCTTTGTACTTTATTAATTACTTTTTTATTTATTTAACATTTTATTGTTCACAAGATAAAACATACACGTTATGTTACAGAAGCATAAGACACAACCGGCACTGCTTATCTCTAGAAAGAAATTTCTTACAGCAGGCCAACCCGAGAGAGATGTTATAATAGACGCTGATAAGAATTTAATTCAAATTTAAACCAAATTCGAATATTATAATATGTATACATAATTTGAGTTCTGAAGTATTTAAGTTCTATTTTTCATTTAAGCATAAAATATGCGAATCCCTGTGCCTGTTTGTTTTGTAGCTTCGAGGCTATAATCGAACTAAACATATTAATATATTATGACGTCGCAAGACACCATCAATCCAACCAAAGCTTAGGTGAGATGTCGGATAAATAAAAGATGAGGGTATTTTTCTGCATTCGGAGTAAAAAGAAAAAACTTTCCCTGCATTCCCCCACATTTTATCCCGAAGGTTGAGTACCAAATTTTTTACACAAATAAAAAACCGCCAGCCATAATTCCAATACTAACAATCAAAATCGTAGCTACTAAGGTGGCAAACAAGCGTACGGCCTGCCTGATGGAAAGCAGTCACTGCCGCCTAAGACATTCAGCTTCTCTTTAAACACATCACAAAATATCAATCACGTCCGCATGCAAATCATAATACGCAAACATGAGAGCAGTCATTAGCAGAAATGCTTTCTCTCATGCGCAATTATCTTTGACACGGCGGCCCATTGACAATGTGTTTACTCGTTTCGAAATTGGAAGATGGAACTGGATTATCTGGCTTCGTAATCGCTTTTAGTTTAAAAATATTACAATTATATTATTGAAAGTTGAAGGCTTCTAAATGGGTAATATACTTACTGCAACATGTAACAATTATCATCACAGCCAGCCCACGGAGACTCTAGATTTTTATCTCGAAATAATTAGTCGCCTAGTATGAC
The DNA here is from genome assembly GCA_905147135.1 of Blastobasis lacticolella. Classification (NCBI taxonomy): domain Eukaryota; kingdom Metazoa; phylum Arthropoda; class Insecta; order Lepidoptera; family Blastobasidae; genus Blastobasis; species Blastobasis lacticolella. The sequence continues at coordinate 3,964,440 of LR990042.1, read as the reverse complement.
ACCCACGAGTGTAAGGGGTTGGTGCTATTCTACTCTGTCGGACACCACACGGCTAATGTTACAATAATCTTTATTGAAAGTCAAGAATACTTTGTTGTGATCGAGCAGTAAAAGTATTAGTTTAAGCATTACTATCCAACGAGGAAACGCAGCCAGCTTTCTGGGCATAATACCGGTGGGCAGCGGTGTAAACCACTTTTTAAAATTTTTGGCTCATGTTTAGTGCTTTAATTTGTTAAAATAAATAAGTATATAAAGCTTGAAAGCTACACGCTTGGTGATAATGACGTTATTTTTAAGAATGTTCTTCTAGGGTTTTCTCAGATAAATTTTTTATTTTTAAAAGTTTTATCAATTTCAATGTACTAAATATCCATGAAAATGAAACAAAAACGTTTGCAGTTGTACATTATTACAATAGTTTAAAGTTCAACGTGATTAATTATATGTCGCCTTTTAATTGCACTATGCCGTCTTTTTATAACATTCCGGTTTTCCGTTGGTAAACCAGCTTATGTTTTCCTGTTGGTAAGCAGTTACTGCAGCCTATGGATGGACGTACCAATGGGCTAACAGAAAAGCTGCGTGTCGACGCGTTCCTGGCATATCTTTAACCTTCTCCCTGTAGTACTCTGGCAAATTATTGTTTTCTAATGACATGTATTTCGGAAGGTAGGTTACCATTGCCGCATTTTAGACGCTTTTTATACTAACGACCCGACCCGGTTTCGCAATTTTTTCTCGGCTTTTCTTTACTATAATATGCATGCATTATATTATACATATCATCCGGATACATATATACACACACACAAACCTTCCGGAAGGAATTCTCTACCTAACTGATACTGAAAACGTCCTTTGCGTGGTTTAGTGAGCCAACATACAGACAGACGCGGCAAGCGACATCTAATATATAAAATTCTCGTGTCACAGTTTTCGTTGCCATACTCCTCCGAAACGGCTTGACCGATTTTGATGAAATTTTTTGTGCTTATCCGTTATCTATGAGAATCGGCCAACATCTATTTTTCATCCCCCTAAATGTTAGGGGTAGTCCACCCCTAAATTTTTATTTTTATTTTTTAGACAAAATTTTTAATTTTTTTTTTATGGTACAACGTACAAAAATACATACAATCCTCAATTTAAATTATTTATATGGCAAAACAACGTTTGCCGGGTCAGCTAGTTATTTTATAAGTACTGGAGTAGAGATTATAAACGCGATCTTTCACGCAAAAACGTTGGCCATATCGGGCTTTATTGAAATTTTTGCCAGTGTACTGCTATACAGTTAAAGTTTAAAGAATCGTTTTTTCTATTTTATACCAGCGCTCACTAGTGTGTTTAATAGCAACATCTATATTTCTGTTTTCAAGTGAATTAATATTACATAGTTGTGTTGCTCGAAGGATAAGGAAGACAGTGTAATTGCAGGCGTGAAGCTTATCTCCTTGGTCGTGACAGCAACGGCAGCGGTTTTCATTTCTATATGAATCGTAGATTTTATGTTAGTTACCGCATTCCTGGGTGGGTTCCTGCTGTCACCAAGGCTTAATAGGAAGTTTATATATTTTTATTATTTGAGTGGGTACTCTCCCTTTACGACTCATTGTTTATGCCAGGCTAATGTTCCTACACATTTTTATTACTAATATCACAAAAAGGCCAAGGCATTAATGAGAAACTTATACGAAGGTTATTGCTATGGGCGAGTCTCTTTGGCTAATTTTTGAAGACTATTTTCAGAAATACATACGCTTTGCACTTAAATATTTCATAGCTCAAAGGTCCCTAGGGTCACAATGTGTGAAAATGTCCAACACAGTTGACCACCACACACAGTCAGTCTCAGAGTGATCACAAACAGATCAACAGTATGAATCAGAGGGCATCCCGGCGCCATTTCCTTATCCCTTCGTTAATAGCTTATTTCTTATTTCCATAGTCAGTGTAATGGTTCGGTTTTCCCAAATCTCCCCTTCTGATGAGGCATGACACTGATTCATCGGATGTAGGACTGGAATTTGAATACCAGTAGAAGGATCTATGATTAAGAGCGTCCATGACTTGCTTATTTTATATTAATGTATTAATCGATGCTCTTACGGTGAGGGAAAACATCGCGATGAAACCTGCACATTCAGGCGACTGATTGTTACGATTGAGGGTTACGGTGGTCAAATGGCAGTCGCTCCACTATAATACCTGATCTGCCAAATCCTTGATCATTGTCAAGGTGGACCCCGGGCCCTCGTTCGCAAAAGTACAACCGGGTCATTAACGCATTAAGATTTTTTTTTGTCGTTCTATGTTGAGGCATGATATGATGTACATATTTCTTCATAGAATACCTACACGATTTTTATACATACTACGGACTAGGCACCCAGTTTTTATCTAACTCAACATAACTTTCAAGCTCTAATCATTGCAACACGAAACAAGACCACCGAATCAGGCTAAACGTACAGCTTAAATCACTTTTAACTACATAATTACAGCTCCATAATCATAATATTTGCCTTGTTAAGTGTTCGCGCCGTGAAACGTCACGATAATCTTAATAGTCTGTTGCTGTGACGCAACGTCCAATCACGCCACGTGCCTTGATCTCTTAATCCGCAAGCAAACACAATCCACACGCGTTGCAAAAGTATTCAAAAAACAATCAATCACTTGGTTCTTTTCAATTGAGACTCCGTACGGACTCCATAGAAATACGTGTTGTAACAAGACTTCCCTTTTTAATCGGTTGGAAAAGAGTGACGGCTCTTCCGCCACGTTGCCTCACCATGGACTATCAATTGATCATTAATCCATTAATTTTAATAGCAATATTGGCTGGCTCTCACACCGAATTGTAAGCAGTGACAAATTGGCCGCGAAGCTTGTTCTTTTGAGGTAGAGCTCGTGTATAGAGACGTTTGGAAATGGTTATTGAGGCCGGTTAAAAGGTATATGTGTATTAGCTAATTTATTATTTCATGTTTGAGCCCAGGGGCTCGTTCTTAATTAAGCTTTTCGATATTAAGTACGTAACTTAAGTTATCTGTTGTTTATAGTCATTTTTAATTATAATGAATTTGACAGTTATTACTGTCCGTGTCTAATTTGGATCTCGGGCATAAAGAATCTAGATAAGATTGCCTAGATTTTTTGTGATATATGAAATTTGTGTTTTAAAAATGGCGAAAAGATATACCTACTATTAAAATTGGTATAATTTAAATAATAATAATATAAATAATACCAAAAATGCTTGCGGCAAATTCGTCGACATTGTGACGGCTACTCCAAACGACCCAGGCAAAGGTAGACTTAATTATTAGCATACGTCGAACCCAATGAGTCTTAAATTCATCAATCATCGCGAATAGGTACATTGGTATTTGTAAATTGGATTTATATTACGAGTGAAAGTGGAACTGTGACCGAATTGGCGGCACGGTCTTTCAAACCCTTCTCATCTCACTTAGATTTGTGTAATGTAATGACTTATAATGAACTAGTGAACCCTGCGCCACTTCGTTCGCGTACCCCTATTTACCCTTTTTTCTTGCTTATAAACCTTCCTCTTGAATCATTCTATCTATTGTTGGAAACCGCATTAAAATCCGTTGCGTAGTTTAAACGATCTAAGCGTGTATAGATACATACAGATACACGGCGGGAAGTGACTTTGCTTTTACGGTTGCGGATGCGGATTTATTGTGCTACTAAGTTCACAAAGATTTGTGACAGATGCATATGGCCGGTCTGATCCAGTATCCAGTAACCATAGTCTGTAGAAAAGTGGACCTACTCTTCTCACACACTTCTGCAGCGAGCTCACGCCGTAAGCTCTCGCATCTCGCATCCGCGATGTAAATTCATCGCTTTTGGTTTCTAAGCCTCGCGACATCTTACCTGATAGCGGCAGGTTCAGGCAGCTGCAATACTGGAGGCATAATCACGTATTGGTGACCCCGCAAAACCTGTGACAAACCTTTTTATTAGTGCCTTTTACTGCCGGTTCTCAGATGATAATTATCATGTCAATAGCCTTTAGGCCGTGTCATTATTCTGAGTCAGATTCGGATATCATAATTTCTAATTCTGTTCTGTAAAACTTCGCATTGTTACGAGACCTGTACATTTTGAAAAAATAAAAAATGTACATGAAATCCTAAAATATTCTGGGCCTGGGCCACACTGCGCCTGCGTATTTTAAGTATATAATCTACCACTTAAGCCTTTAAGCTTCATGACTTCAATTATAATCCAACATCGGCATACATAACATGTGGTTATTTAAACTTACATCATTCGGAGTAACCAAAACATTCATCTGAAGATCGTCCATTCAATTTGCTAACATTATCACAAACTGTATAGTCAGCATCATATTACTGTCATTGCAAAAAGATTCACATGCAATTCTCAGTCGTGCTTCTTCCGCTTTAGGGTTGAGATTGGTTAATGCGATCGTTGCTGCTACATCTCTCTTTAAGTGTATGAATTCGTTAGACGGTAACCTCTCATTTGCAATGTGGTTATTGACTATAATAACAGATTTGCAAGCTGGTGAACTGGTGAAAAATGTACCATGATTAATACGATTTGGTCCCGTAAGCTTGGGGCGCTTGATGATCGCTTCACCTACACTGAGAGGACGAGGTGTTCCAGTTTTATATAATATGTAAATTTGCAAGAACACCTTAGACGACGAGATAAATTTTACGCAAATATCAAAAGTTCGCAATTTTTTGAAACTTTTGAAATGCGTGTAAAAATAAGTACTCATGCGCAAAGTATGCAAACGCATATTTATCACTTACACTAGAAAATTTTAGTACCCTATTTTTATACATTTATTTTTAATTTTTCATAAGACATTCTAGTAAATATGCATACTGCACACTGTCGCGTCAGTTTACCTAACCTTCTCTGATGATGCTCTCGAAGTAGACGGAGATTAAAAGAGTTCGATTTTGATGACATCATCATTTGTAATTGTAATCGGTCTTGGTTTAAGTAGTAGTCAGTTCAATAGGTATACCTACCTACTTATGTATATTCTAGTGTTTGGCTAAGAACTTATAAGTCTATTACGAAAGTTCTGGTAAGTATAAAAAATCTCTCAAAATCAGCAACCCTTCCCACTAAGACACCTTCTACAACACTTTCCCTGTGAAAAGGGCACAAAACCAGGAGTAGACTCCTAGTGGATGCTCCCAAAATTAAGCATATGTGATATATATGTTCAGATGCGTAGATTAGAATCCCACTCTGGCCATGTACCAATGAAGCGATTCGGAGACGAAAGGAAGCTGAGGTCTGAGAGAAAAATTTAGGTTTTGAGACATCTACCTACAGACCAATTAACCATTCAAGTAAAGAGTCGGTATAAGTTGTCATGAACTTTCTTAGTTCTTCTCTTTTATAATACACTTTTTATGTGAGAGGTTGGAGCGTCGGTGGCCGAGTGGTTAAGGTATTCGACTCGTAAGCGAGAGGTACCGGGTTCGATTCCCACTGCGGCCATGTACCAATGACTCTTTTCAGAGTTGTGTACATTAGTTGAATACTAACGGATGTTCTTACGGTGAGGGAAAACATCGTGATGAAACTTCAAGCGACTGAATGTGTAACCATGATCCAATCTGGTCAGTTACCCTGGTATCAGGGTGCCGGAGGTCAGATGGCAGTCACCCCACTATAATTACCTCATCTACCAAATCATAACCGGGACGCCATTAACTAAATGATAATTCATTTTTATGCGTAGAATTATGTCTACGCATATTTTTTAGTTCAAAACTGTTCAAACCGAATAGCATATGATAAGGTTGATGAATGTGGAAGAAGTGAAAGCTTTATCATTAATGTCCGTGATACGAAAAACAGGAGTTATGTTTATAATAAATGTTAAAGCTTATAATAGCCCATGTTCTAGGTCAAACACTAATCACCTTTGAATCTTTAGTCTTTAATCTGAAAACCAAGAAGAAGATTTATTAAAAATAATATTAAAAGCTAATGAAGGTTCAGGTCACATACCAGAGGTAGTCTTACAGGTCTTATACAATGCGCAACAATCTCACACTTTGCCGGCCGCTGTACCGGCTCTCCAAAAGAAACATTCAAAATTGTTAGTGTCGACGATTTTGGCGACTGCAAATTTAAGTTTGTACTGAACAAAATAATTGTGAGTCGTTATAGCAAACATTTTTAGTGCAAGACAAATCGTTGGGGCGTTTAATGAGACCGTTACGATTGTTATGTGGAAATTGAGAATTCTTTCTGATCTGAGGTGCGATTGTATAATTCTATGGTAATCGTAACATATTCGTTTACAGCCTGAACCAGTCTACTGTTAGGCATGTGCCTCCTACATGTTTGTGGAGAGCTTTTCCGGCATCCTAGCAGTCAATACCGGCTTCTGCCAGGGTCCGCTTTACCACTCTTTCTTCTCCATTTCGCTCATTCTTAGGCATCCTCACGTTATAAGCCGTTGGCTCTCAACACAATCCGCAGACTCAGATACTATGTAAATCCATCGTTTCTTAGACCTCTCACGGGATTTTTTCCTAAAACCTGCAGGTTTACACACTTATATCCCACGTATCCCTAGGGTCTACGCAGTACAGGTTTAAACCAGCGCAGGTAAGCATCTATAATCTTATCCGCGATATCCCTCACTCTAGAGCTGCCACGGACGTCATGTAGTTGGACATAGTGTAGTGTAGATGTAGTTTTTGCATGTCTTTGGTAAAAAAATAATCCGTGCTTAACAAACAGATACAGACATCGTTGATCGCGTTTGCTTTTCTACGGAGTTATCTTATCTGCATGTAAGACACTAGTCGCCTTGGTCGACAATATTGGTGCTTTATATTAATCTGTTGTGGAAGCTACACAGCCGAAACGATAGCGAAGCGACAACGTTCCGATTATTACAGAGTATTTACAGTGTGATTAGACTTTCGCCGGTCGCCCCTGCTTTTAAAAGCGATATTCTAATGGCCATTTGAAGTGTTGGATAATTTTTATGAAGGCTTGTAGGCAAGGCTTATTTTTAATTTCCATAATTTAGTATTTGAAGCTATCGGCATTAATGTGACTGTAACGTTTAGAGACACTTTCATGATGTATCTTACACCATTTACAAAATTATTATTGATTGATTCTTAACCTCCGACGAAAAATGAGGGGTGGTATCGGTGTATATGTGGCTTTGTGATGCTGTGTGTCTGTATGGAACATCGTAGCTCCCGAACGAATGGACTGATTTGGATGCGGTTCTCTATTTGACAGCCAAGTTAATCGAAATGGTCCTTTGGCTTTGTTTCGTTAAAAACGGTTAAGTAGTTTTAAAAATATTAGAATAAATGTAAAAATTTTCGCGGTTATCCGACTTTTTTTGCCGGTTAGAACAACTACAAGACCCATTAATATTCGCAAAAGAACACCATAGACAAGGCAACATAGGCAAGCCACGATTACCATAGCCACCGAGACAGTCCGAATTCGAAGTAAAAACCCAAACGCACAGACAGCGGTGCGCGTGCGCTTTGTTTGCATTGTTTTTACCGTGTCGAGCGCATGCAGCATGAATGGGGCAGTGTGTCAGCCCGTGGAACTAGTTTGGGAAGAGTTGGCTGAATGTGTTAGCACTTCCTTTGCCTCTTCGGCTGGTATGTGGATTAAAAAGGCACCGTTAACCTCCATTGTTGAGCAAAATGGCTAATGTCTGCTACAGGAACAATATTGCATTTACTAATTTTTTCGTATACCTATTTAACGATATTATTGTTTCATTAAAATCAATTTATCTAACAAATAAACATTTTAATTTTAATTACATACGCTCACCGACACAAAACGTTGTCCAGTTGTAAGATGTTTCGATATGATTATGTTACAAAGTGACCTGTTTATTTAATTTAAGAAAGAAATTTAGGTTTAAGTATGGCCTTACGGCTTACTTTTTCTAACAATGGGTGCCAGAACTAAATTTCAATACTTTTTGTCATGGGTCTACAAACTAATTTATTTATGTATATTTCGGTTCCAGAAAAGTTGCTCTTGTCAACCAATCAGGGACGAACTCTACAAGAGAGTATGATTTGCATATCTTATTTAACTATATACGTATATATAACGAACAGTTACTGGAAGAATAAGGTCTGCTTCCGCAGGGATAATCGATTTATCTTGGAATTGTTCAAAAACTGCTTCCGGCAGCCAAGGATGGAGAAAGGTGACTAACGTGCAAAGTGACCAGCGCTAAGGCTAGAACTCAAGAGCCACCACCGAGTAGCACGATCAAAATGTACTCCTAAACATATCTTCTTCATCACAGTCTTGTATACAGAATCAGATGAGTGTAGAGTTGTTTCACGGCACCACAGAATGATTACTTCACGGCACCTATGTGCTCTTAAATGACCATCTGGTTCTTTTGTGTGGCAAGGTGCAAGGCTACACTATAAAAATCATCATATTGAATGTCCCGGTGCTCTAACGCGCGAGTGGGTTCGGAGTCCGCCTTGACCATGATCTAGGATTTGACAGATCATAAAATTATAGTGGAGCGACTGTCATCTGACCTTCGTGACCCTGCTACCGGAGGAACATGATGAGATTGGACCATGGTTACACATTTAGGCACCGTAAGAGCATCGGTTAGCATTCAACTAATGTACATAACTCAAAAAAGAGTCATTGATACAATAAGGCTACACTCTATAATAGGTATTTTATCTGTAAACAAAACTGCTCCATTGGTCCACCTACGCATAATTGATTTGCTTATTATAATTATCCAATAATAATAAATACAAACCCGCCCATAAATAATTACCAAATCTATACTAAAGCGAGGAGCACAATCGCTCTTTGAAAGAAATAAGACAAGAAAATACTAATTGCCTTTCATTCCCGCACCGTCAATGTCTGGACCAGTTTCAGATGTGTTTTTGATAATACCCAAATACAAATCTACAACTAACTGTATTTCGATCAGCAGATAAATCTACGTTGAAAATAAAATCATTAAATTGTGCTAGGCCAGTCGTGTCGCCAGCAATAGGTCTACTTGTTTCGCCTTATTCGTCTAATGATAGGTATTGAAAGTGTTGGTAAGGGCACAGAAGATACAGCGACAGATGCGAAGACTTGTATTGAAATCTATACATAGTATTAAAAAAGCGCTTCCCAACGTCTGTCCCTATGTATCTATGTAGCAAGCCGCGAGCGGTTCAAAAATAAGGTCCATGATTGAATATAAGTATATAAATAATCATAGACAAATTCACACAGCGCCATCTAGCTCCAAACTAAGCAAAGTTTGTACTTTTAGTGCTAGATAACTGAATATACTACTTAAATACTTTTTTAAATACATAAAACCCAGACCCTCAACACAAATTAAATTCATAATTGCAATTGCTGCCCGGCCGAGAATCTAACCCGGAACCTCTTGCGTGGCAGACCGGCTGACCACTGAACCACTCAGGTAGTCCTTTCGATAGAGTAAATATTGCTAATAGTGGCAAGAGACGCGACGTTATGCTAATAGAGCTTTAGATGAGAAGTAGCCCTGAATACCAAACATAGACAACCAGGGGTTCTCCCATAGAACGTGTCAGATACTACCTACTGAACGCAAGTCGGAACTGTACTCTGGCTCTTCTACGACCTACCCATTAGTACTTATTCTCGCTGGTACCCGTCTAATAAGTGAATAACTGGTAGCATTATCAGGGTGGCGACATTGCGGGTCCTATATTAAACTCGTAAGCCCAGGCCCATATTCAGAGGCGAGAGAGTGAAATATGAAAATGAAAGCTTAACTGAATCAGGCCCTCGCAGAATGGGAGTGAAATGAATAAATTAGAATGCGGAATGTTTTTGCTGGTGTTGGATATTAGGTGTATCGATTATGGGCTAGGTGGACGACAATGTTGCGGGTGCCGTGGAATTACAGCTAAGAATTTTGCGAGGAAAAATATAACCGTGAAGTTCAAACAGCTAACAGTCAGAGGAAATTCAAAGGATATAATTTAATGGCTTTGGCTTTTTTGGTATGGATATAATTGGAATTTAATTGAAGCGCTTTCTGGAAATTAAAATCCCTGGCGCCACACCTGTGTTTTGACATATAAAGTCATAAATCTCTCAGTAACATGTTACATACACTTCGAGGCAGCTAATGCAGTGAATGACCTAGAAACTGCCTCTATAAATGACTGCAAATGCGAAAGTGTTGAGTTTTTTTTCACATCAATCGAAGACAGGCAAGCCGGTTAGTTAATGGAAAATGCACTGCATTAGCAGCACTAGGGTTATCGCCGTTGCATTAAAATATAAAATAATTATCTTGGCGTTTAACTAACTTGTCCCTGTTTTCTCTAGCGCACGAGTGCCCGGGGTCTGCTTTGACCATGATCCAGGATTTGGCAGATCAGATAATTACAGTGGAGCGACTGCCATTTGACCTCCATGACCCTGCTACCAGGGAACCTGACAAAATTGGATCTGGTTACACATTCAGTCGCCTGAATATGCAGATTTCCTCACGCTGTTTTTCCTCACCGTAAGAGCATCGGTTAGCATTCAAGTAATGTACATAACTCAGAAAAGAGTCATTGGTACATGGCCGCAGTGGGATTCGATCTCGGTACCTCTTGTTTTCGAGTCGTTAACCACTCGGCCACCGACGCTTCTTATCGCCACTGGGTTGCCGTTCCTAGGGGACACGTTCCTAGGCAGCAAACAGGTAAATGCTAGGACTGTGAGTTTGGCAATGGACGGGTTCATTGCCAAACCCACAGTCCCCCATGGACCTCAGGTACACACCGGTAGGTACACAATTACTATTTAAAAGAGTATTATTTGGCTGCGGTATTCTGTAAGGTGGGGCAGCACCCATTCGTTTGGGTCCGTGATCCACCTAGAGTAGTTCGTGGGAGATATCCCTCCCGCTATGCTAATTAATTCGAATCGTAGATCTTTTATTTCACCGGCTTTGATTGACAGTATGTTTTATTTAAAATGGTTACAATAAACTAGAGCAAAGTACTAGATACTAAAGTTCAAATTTCAAACGCTCTTTAGGTCACCTAGGTATCATCAAAGACAACACTAACAATACTAACTTACGTCCTTTAAATATTTACTTTCGCGGTCATGAAAAGACATTTCAAAGGACTTTCTCGGCACTCGCCCCGTGACCATGACGCAACCATATCTACTATCGGACTATTCCTAAACCAAACCCGGTGAATACTTTTAAAATGTTAAATAGAATAAATACTACACTAGTATATTAGTATACTATAGTAATTATTGCAACTTGCCGCACCCACCTAAGTGGGTCTCCTTGCGCAGTCGTTTCAAATGCGCACGCGCGTCTGACAGGTGCTTTGACACTATTGAAGTGTGAGTCATAAAACCTGTAGAACACGCTTGCATCCCACATAACTGCTATGGTTTATCGTTCAAATGTACGCGGTTGAAAACAGACCACTCACAACTGAATTTAATATAGGTATATTATATTAGCGTCTATACTCCGGTTCCGGTGATCTCGCGCACAAGGAAATAGAGTCCGCCTTGACCATGATCCAGGATTTGGCAGATCAAGTAATTACAGTAGAGCGACTGCTATCTGACTTCTGTGACCCTGTTCCTCTATTAACAGGGTCACAGAAGTCAGATAGCCTAATCTAACCAGATTGGATCATGGTTACACATTCAGTCACCTGAATGCGTTGGTTTCATTACGATGTTTTCCCTCGCCGTGAGAGGAGCATCGGTACATGGCGGTACTGGCGGTCGGACTATGTACATATTATTGTTAATAAATTTTTTTTTCAGCCTAATTGTATATTTTGTTTAATATTACCTACATTGGCTGTATTTTGTAACTTCCCTTGCCTTGTAAAACCGATTTATTTTTAAATTTCTTTCCGTTAAACTTTTTAAATCATTCACTTTTCAACTACTCAACGGGATCAACTGGTATTTTAAGCCCTTACTACCGCTGTAATTCTTTGCTTTCAACATATTAAATACCCACTTATATTACAGTCTAGCAACTTTACATGCTATTAATAAGACGTTTTTCTGTACAAAAAAACTGGTGCCAGTAAGTAAACGCTAGCTTACAAACATCGACACACATCGATATATGCAAAGACCAAGGCTTCTGTCAACGTGTGTGTGATCCCTTGCTTGACCCAGTATGGCGTCGTAAGGTTCTAGGTTCTATTTCTATCGATGACGGACTTCAGAATAGACCTGAGTCACAGTAATATTATATTTCAAACATCGTAAAGGCGCTCGGGTGATGTAAGGTAATACGCCACGGCTATAGGTTTATAGGGTAGCTACAAAACGTGTTGTGTCAAATTTTAATGGCGACTAGTTTGTTGTTATTGTGATGAAACTGTACCTTTAGATGCTAGAACGATAATCAGAGATGAAAACCACTTGCCGGAGGACATTGCCTACGAAACAGTTCATACGACAGCACATATAACCGCGTTGTCACTATATTTGCTTAGGCAATTAACACAGCGCCATCTAGCCCCAAAGTAAGCAAAGCTTGTGTTATGGGTACTTATATATATTTTAAATATGTACTTATTATACATATATACCTTCATCGCAAGCGAATAAATACTGCCCATGATAGGTATTTATTCGTTTGCGGTGATAATGATAATGATAATGATAGTTATATTTGTTACTCTAGATTTGTTTTTATACCTAACTTATAATTAAGTATACCTACCTTGTAACGGAGTATACCTACATTAAATCTATAAGCGGAAACTTGTAATTGGCTTAAAGATGTTTAAAGTCACCAATATACTTAATTTTGACAGCTGTAAGTATTCCCAAACACAAATAAATAAATAAATAAATAAATAAATAAATATACAACACCCAGGCCTGTAACTGAAATTAAAATTCACCATTTTAATTTCTGTTATTCCTGAACCAATCAGGCCGTCCTTAGGGGTGGGGCTCTATTTTAGAACCGTTCCCATCGAGTTGGACAGTTTTTAATTTTCATTTACAGCACGAAAAATTCAATATATCTTTTAAAATTAATTGGTAAAACCAAATGCGAATAATTAAAAAAGTAGGAATATCACCGTCATCCATCAAAATAATGAATTTTTTATGCCGAAAATCAATATTAAAAGCATTCGACTCGAGGCGAGTGTTTCAGAAATAGGGCTGAGCTGATTCATCCACCACATATGAATGCAAACATTGTTTGATGCAGAAATACATCAACATGACATCGTATTACTCCATATTCGAATCGCTTTATTTGAATAGGTTTTAAATATATATACTTATGTTAAATTTAGATATACAAATGTAACTTACTCAATGAGTTTTGTATTATGAGTATTGTGATGTCAAAATAAATAATGTCTATGTCTATGTCTAAATAGACGGTGGATGACATCAATGCTTGGCAGTCCTATTAACGCATAATTAATCAAACATTTTTTTTGTAGATTCGTTACTTTGCGGTGGTAGTATGCCGCTAGCAGAACTCATAGTTCTTCGGAATAAGATCATTTTGATTTTTAAATTTTGTGAAAAAGCATTCTGTGGGAAATATATAATCTTAGTACAACTCGTTCAGGGCCCTTATCGCGCCAAATTTTAATGTATTTACCGAAATATTGCTGCACTAATTTAACGTGATTTGTGGAGTTACTGAGCCTCGGTGGCCGAGCGGTTAGGGTATCCGACTCGTAAGCGAGAGGTACCGGGTTCGTATCCCACTGCGGCCATGTACCGATGACTCTTGTCAGAGTTATGTACGTTAGTTGAACACTACCGATGCTCTTACGGTGAGGGAAATAATCGTGATGAAACCTGCACATTCAAGCGACTGAATGTGTAATCACGAGCCAATCTGGTCAAGCTCCCCTGGAAGCCAGTCATGGATGTCAGATGGCAGTCACTCGACTGTTATTACCAGATCAACCAAATCCTGGATCATGGTCAAGGCGGACCCCTTGTCTCGCGAGAAGCCATCCGGGACATTAACGCCAAGATGATTATTTTTTTATTATAGTTGTAGAGCTACAGGAGTCTACGGTACAGCAAAAAAAAAATAGCACAATTAAATCAATGTTTCAGCAAAATAGGCAAATTATGCACAAAAGTACGTTTCGATCTACTATGTTTCTTTACCATCCAAACACAATTATTAAGATAATCTTTGTGTCTGCAGTCTGGTTTGTAAGGTTTTCAAACTCAATGTGACCCGAGAAAAGGTATGTCGTCAGTGTTTTCTTATCTTATGAAGTCCATTTTTGTCTTGTATTGTGCCATAGTGATGTAAGTAATTGTGAAATTACTTTCTTTTCCAAATGACGCTAATCTACCATCTGAAGTGTCTCCTATATGTTACGCCCCCACATCCACTTACGTATTTGGTAAGTATATTATCTTATGTTCACTATTAGCCGTGTGGTGTCCGGCAGAGTAGAATAGCACCAACCCCTTACACTCGTAGGTGTCGTACAACGCGACTTATGTTTCCGAGGCAAAAGATCTAGAGCCTCCGTAGGCTGGAAAATGGGCAGCAGCGGTTTTCATGGTTATATTTATAACACTACTATCTACAATCCACCTGCCAAGTGTGAAGATTATGGAAATAACCTTACCTTTCGTGGGAGAGGCCCAAAGTCCTGCAGTGGACTGTTAAGAGCTGTGATGATGACTATCTCATGTGGAATGTGGGTGAAAAACCAACTCATATCAAAACTAACGACTCGCCCCAGCTTTGTACAAATTCAAACTGCATGCTTACAGCTAACGAGTCCTCCGCACACAGGCATCTTCCCAAGGCACGCCGACCGATCTTCGCGCATCTATTGATGAAAAATGCATGAAAATCCCTTGAGACGTCGAAGGGACGAAGACGTGTTGATTTTTTCTTTTATGCTATTCGGCAGATAAACAGACTAGCGGGCCATCTGATGGAAAGTGGTCACCGCCGCCCATGGACATCGGTAACATCAGGGGAGTTTCCAATGCGTTGACCTCTACAAAAGAGAAAAGTTACTATATAATAAGAATAAGAATAAGAAATATTTATTTACACAAACAGAAACACCACAACACAAAAATTTGGAAAACACGACATTTTGTAACACAGAAGAAAAGAAAAAGTACATATAAATTAACAAAAAGCACATAAAAGCAGAAGCAAATAAAAGCTAGCACAGTGTCGATGCGTATAGTAGTAGATAAGTGGTGTGTGTTAGTAGTGTATGTAATGCATGTGCAAAAGGGACCTCACTCAGCATAATAATCTGGCTTAGAAGCGAGGCTGCCAAAAGAATGTGAGGCGTCCCGGTTTTATTTACTTATAGAACCTACACAAGAGGATATGTAAGTATAATCGCTACGAAAAGTCGAAGTCGTTAGGGTCACAAAAAGAAATTGTGCCAGCTTGTGCACCGGTAGACCAACATTTTGTGGGTCTCCTAAACGTCTACTATCACCACATAGTGGAATTTTTCTAGTTCTCGGTGTCGTATAACCTACGGCGCCCTCACAGTCTATACCTTTTAAACGATCCCACGACATAGTCCAACGGAAACACTGTGGCTGGGAGCTGTGGGCGGTGTGGTGAGTTGTAAAAATTTTTCGTTACTTTGTTCCTATACATACTGTATACACAATGTACACAGTTTAGCACGGCTGCCACCCCATTAGCTACCAACTTCACAGTTTCACTGCAGAGAACTTTATTGATATCGAATTCAACTGTGACACAGATATACAGTAATTACACAATGCATAAACAAGACACATTTACATAGCACGGCTGGGCGGTAACTAACGCTGTCGCTGGCCACGTAACTTGTACGATATTATGTGGAACTGTATACAGTTCTGATGCGACAAATCGCAAGACGTGTGTCTATAGTGTCTGGTAGGTGCTTTGCGGGGCATAGAGGGTGCTTGTGTCTTATTCGTTGACTAATATTATTATATTAGCGTGAATAATGCATATTGGCTAGTTCGGCGTGGAACAGCATCGTGAGTAAATAATAATTAACAAACGCACACTGTACTAGTATATACTGTACTAGAAATATAGTGTCCTACATACTATACTAATATTAATAATATTATAAAGAAATAAAGTTCACTAATGAGAAATATTTTTACACACTAGCTTTTATCGCGCGGCATAGTTAAGATCATTCCAAAGAGCCCAAAAGAGCCACGATGGGGTTGTTGGGGATGGAGATCTTGTTCCGTTCAGTGATTCCAATGACCACCATTCGATTCCATCATCAGTAAAGCTCTATGGTACAGCTCGTGTCAAATAAGAAGAGACTTGGCGGGTCACGTGGTTCAACTTGCGCTGTATGCGATTACCTGCGCGAAATCCCCTCCACTGCCATTTGACAAGTCTCTTCTTTCGTGACGCGGGTTAATGCATTGTCATCCAAGTTGCATTTGCCAAATATCAGCTCAATTGAACACCGGGAAGTGGGACAAATTAGGCTTGCAATATTTGCGCCGAACATACATAGTTACAAACAAACATTGCCAGTTAAAATAAGCTTGTAAAAAGATTTGACTGTTTGTTTGTACCTAATGGTTAAGTTAAAAAACTACTTAACCGATTTTAAAAGTTATTTTATTTAAGCATAACGAGTAGATATAGATTTTTACCAAATATTAAATGTATGCGGACGAAATAGGTGGCAAAAAAGCTATTAGTAGAATAATTAGAACAAACTAATTTAATTCATAAGTAACGTATGCTAATGAATGACCTCTGTGGGCAGAAAAATGGGGAGACGCCTTTTCTGTTGTGTATTCCAACAGTGCGATTTCCAAAGCGCCTGCCAAGCGTGGACATTATCATATAATAATCATCTTGGCGTCAAGTGATCCGCCTTGACCATGGTCCAGATTTGGGAGATCAGGTAATTACAGTATAGTGCCGTACCATCTGACCTCCGAGACCCTGTGAACAGAGGAAACTGCCCAGATTGGTACATGGTTATACATTCGCCTGAATGTGCAGGTTTCTTCACGATGTTTTCCTTAACAGTAAGAAGCAGGTCGTGTGGTGTCCGGCAGAGTAGAATAGCACCAACCCCTTACGCTCGCGGGTGTCGTACAAGGCGACTGTTTTCGAGGCAAAAGATAAAGAGTCTCCGTAGTCTGGAAAATGGGCAGCAGCATTTTCCATTGTTATATTTAAACACTGCGATCTCCAACCCGCCTGCCAAGCGTGGAGATTATGGCAATAACCTCCCCTTTCGTGGGAGAGGCCCTAAGTCCTGCAGTGGACTGTTAAGGGCTGTGATGTGAAGAAGCATGGACAGTCCCCGTAATAGGGGTTATATAACAATGTACTTATGATTGGTCTGAGCATGGTCTGAAGTACTAATACACAGAATAAGTGCATGTGTTGCAAGCTAACGTATGAGATGCTATCACCCTGTAGTTCACACTACATGGCGTCGAAACGAAAGCGAAACTAAGCGTCGAGATAACAATAATTTCACAATGCAACAACAAAGTGGCCGAGGATTTATATCAAAACGTAGCGCCATATTGCTCGTTATGACCCGGACAAAGACTAGACGAGGAATGTAAAGCAAATGCAGGCGGAACAGAGGGTTCTTGGTACAAATTTATGCCTATATCTATAGAAGGAATCAAATGCAAAGAAGAGAGTGAAAACTTGCTTTAACTACTAAGTACCTAGTTGAAAGCTGGAAGTTTTCACATTATCTCACAATTTTCAAATTACCTACAAACCTTTTTGATGACCAGGAAATGATATGATCGTAGTATACGGTACAATAAACAAAAGAATCAGTATTTTGGCACCAGTAAGTAGATTGACATTAACTGCTCTCCTCTTTTCTCTCTCGCATCATGTTTCCTACATCCTATAGTTTTAGTGGTTTCTGTCAATATGTACCTCAACATCCTTCAACTAAGAACTCTTATCAGTTTGATATTATTCTTTGAACAATACATTCCACTTTGACTTGCTTCTCACTCATTTTGCTTCTGAACTTAGACGACTGAATTTTGCCAAATGTAATAAGCGCATAACTTAACTTTAACCAGATCAATGTCGTCCAACCGACCGAGAAAGTGTCAGGTCAGCGTGACAAGGGAAAAATCCACACCCATTTACGGCGTGAAAACGTTTAGCCGCGAGGTGTAAATCGAAATTCCTGAGAAACTGCAAATAACTAATTAAAACTAGTTAGACCTGTACCGAATAAAACTACCTTGCTGTTGGATCAGTTAAGAAAGTGACAAGCTCCTTGAATGCGCGAATGAGTCAGTCATTGAGTGAATGGACTCAGAGCTGTTCACCAGGCTGTCACGGTGCCAAGTCAGCTACTACACATATAAGCCTGTGGGTAGGTGAAAATTCTTGCAAATCAACCTGTCTAGTTTCCGGGAAATGGGAACTCCCACAGTATCTAATTAAGGCTATAGACGTGCCCAAGTTGACATTATCGATGCATATATTCAGGCCAAGGGAATCGGTCGGCCCGTTGTGAAGAATTAATTAATGGCAATTAGGTATTATCTAGCATCTTTAGACTGAAAGTTGTGAGAGACAGTAACAACTATTGATCGTCGCGTGGAATTAAATGAGAAAACCGTGTTTATTTATAAATGTTAGAATTTCTGAGTTGAACCAGCTTTAGTTTTATCTTTAACGCGAATGTTTTATAACTACTGTTATGTTTGATACCGAGAAATCTCAACACCGTTTATTGAAATCAAATAAACGGTTCGTTTACTGTACAAATATCACAATTCAACATTTATTTATTGATTGATCTGTTTCAATCGTCGAAAAGGGAAGTAGTAGTTCTTCACTGGAGTTTACTGGAGCAATATATAACATATTATTTAAAGTCATGTACATGACATCGGATATGTACTTTGTATAAATCCTGGGTCGATAGCCAAAGGGGCGAAACGGTGTTTATAGACACGGGGTGATACCTTTGGTATTGCAAACGCCTGCTGGCTGCGGTTACTGCTTACCATCAGGCAGGCTGTAAGCTTGTTTAGTAAGTTAATGGTATGAATATTAATATACCAATTTAAAAACATCTTAATATAAATATTAATATGGAGTAAACTCCATCTAGGCAAAGCTAGTCCAATCCAGTACCTAATCTTCCGTTTTTAATTTTTTTTAAACCTAAGGCGCATGCGGATTGTCCACCTGATTGTAAGTGGCCCAGGACATCTGCAATCTAAGGGGAACGAATGCGGTGCCGACCTAATCTAATACAATTATGGATTCTTGTTATCCAAATTGTCAAAAGCGAGCCACAATATTGCTCTTCATTATCAAAACTTTCATTTTATCCAGCCGACGTGAATTTACTGGGCTCATCAAGTACTCACATACTACAGCCCGCCTTAAACACATTACCCTACAACATTCGCCAGCCATGTTACCCTTCTATCCTTTGCTCTATGGCCGGTTGACATAGGTCAAAGCGATGGTCACGACTTGAACCCCGCCTTTGCTATGGGAACAGGATACCGCGATACTCACTCATGTACTGCGACTGATCGCTCTGAATTGCAGTCAGATTCGGTAGTGAAAGGCGTATTAAGGGATATAAAAGCCGTTTAGAAAAGCTGCGACAGTTCGTAAATTCTGTAGAGGTATTTTATGTTATCCGGCAGATAAACAGGCCAGCGGGCTACCTGATGACGGAAAGTGGTAGCCGCGACAGTGGGCGTCAGCAACACCAGGGGCGCTACCAATGCGTTGTCCGCCTATAAAGATACCTCTAGTATACCTCTTGAACGATCCTATGCCCAAACGAAACATTGTGGCTGAAAGTTTATCCCACATCCGAGAAACGTTCTTTCGAACCTTCGCGTGGACACCATTAAAGGGTCTACGTAGTGGGGGTGAGTACCCAGCCCGTGGCAGGTGGTGCGATGGCGGAATTGTGCTGTGATCGGCACCAGATCAAAAGTTCCTTAGAACAGTCCCCATTGTAAAGACGGTAGAACGCACAGGGTGCCAAAGTCCCTTCGGTCAGCCAGTAGTTCTAGCTTTTGTGGTACCTATTTTGTTGACCTATTTCTTCTGCGAAGCAACAATGCTTGCGTTGTTGTATTCCGGTTTGAAGAATGATATTGTCTCTATAGATACATCATGGATACTTCAGTAGAGGCCAACCTAATCAAAAGATGGACGTATTGTGTGAACATACTGTGTGAGATAACACGTGATAGGTTTAAATAGTAGAAAGAGACATGCAATGCCGACCCCACCTAGTGGGATGAGGGCAGGTGGGATGCTGATGAGGCATAGGTATCATATTACTCCACAGTGATATTTTTTATGAAACCTAAGTGCATGAATCGTATATGTTATGGGCGACATTTACTGCTTATCTTCAGGTGGGCTTTCTGCGTGGTTATCGTTGTTGCTGACTAATATATGAATAGTGTTTTTTTAAGTGAGAAAGTTATAAAAATTTGGAAAAGCCTCCAGTTTAAAAAGATGATCATATAGTCCGATAAGTATGAAAGTTTCTACTGCTGGAAGGGGCTTGTCCACATAACAGTCCACTGCAGGACTTAGGGCCTCTCCCACGACAGGGGAGGTTATTGCGATTTCCACGCTTGACAGGTGAAACGTGACAGGAAAAACGCAGTGTTATAAATATAAGAATGGGAAACGCTGCTGCCCAATTTCCAGACTACTGAGACTCTAGAAGTTTTGCTTCGAAAACATTAGTCGCCTTGTACGACACCCGCGAGTGAAAAGCGTTGTTATTCTACTCTGCCGGACACCACACGGCCAATACAATCATTTGCTTCTGTCTATGTAAGAATCGGCCAACCAAACAAACAATACTGCTTGAATGTGTATGAAAATTTGAGCACATATAGTCTGAAATCCAAAGAACAAAGGCTTTTAGTCTAGATCAGTGACACATAATGCTATGCTGGCCAAGCTAGCCTTCATAAGATAAGATTAGAGTGTGACTAAGCCACACATTTTGTGGCCCATAATGGCCTGTAAACAAATCAGGGTACCCGCCAACCGGCGGCGCCGCCGCCGCGACTAATGTGTTCAGATTGTGTGAGTTACACCGCCCCGGTATGGGAAAAGCGAAAGTTCAACTAAATAAAGCGGTAACGTTCGTGATTATGCTCCATCTAGGAGACGGAGAGAGAACCTTTTATTGTCTGTGTGCAGTTGCTCGTCATAGAAAAGTCTACAAGTTTTTTTTTTTCAATTATTGGCTGGGAAAACAATGAAGTAATTAAGAAGTATGGTAGAGGGTTTTTAGATATATTGTTTCTTCATAACTTGGCCCAAGTTGAAATTATTTTGGTACCTATGACATGGAGGAGGAGTTACTGTAACAAAGCTTAATTGCAAATGAAAAATGAAATATTTCAACTTTAAGGTGGTTTGATTTTTGCGCTGTCCTAGATTGTTTGTCTCTCGCTGTTCTGACCCAATCCTGCTTAAAACAAGGGTCGTAACAGAGTAGTGTCATTGAGTATAAGAAAAATTCCACTTTGTAGCGAAAATTGACGTTTAAAAGACCCACAAAATGTTGATTTGCCCGTGCACAACTTGTTATAAAAAACTGTTTGATCCAATTTTTGACTTTACTTAGCGATATGACTTAGTTGTCCTCGTATGTTCTAGACGTAAATTAAAAGCATTATTTAAATAAATAAAATAATTAGTTAATCATTTATTTATAACCAAAAACCACAACAATAAGTATATAAAACAAAAATAATAGCAAGGCAAAAAAATAATAGTTAGGAATATGTAAGAAACGAAGTAAATAAATAAGAGAAGTGATAAAAGGGCATATGACTCAGAGGAGCGTAACGTAAGTCACACCCCCTGCTATTGGTCCATACCCTATAAAACAGATACATATAAACACATATTAAAGTAAACATAGTTACTACATAATAAATATAGTGAAAGCACACACAAAAAGAAGCGGCAGCACAATCCGACGACGTCCTGAGTGGTTCAGTGGTCAACATGCCGGTCTGCCACGCAAGAGCTCCCGGGTTCGATACCCGGCCGGGCAGAAATTGAAATGATGAATTTTAATTTCTGTTACGGGTCTGGGTGTTGTATAAGTAAGTATTTAAAAAAAAAGTACATATGTAGTTTATCAGTTATCTAGCACTCATAACACAAGCTTTGCTTACTTTGGGGCTAGATAGCGCTGTGTGAATTTGTCCACGATTATTAATTTATATTTATAATCCAAGCTAAGCAACCCACAGCCCAGCCTCACACACCACACACCAGGGCCTGCTTTGCAAGCATAATGTTTTAAACTATCGCAGTTATTATCACACATTTTAAGGGTATGTTCCGGGTTTTCTACTGCGTACCTTTGTCCGTGACCATGGTGCATGCCATTGCGTCGAAATATCGGGCTACTTGTCAATAAAGGTACGCGGTAGGAATCCGGAAGCATACCCTTACAAAGCTCGCAAGCAGCCAAGATTTACAATGTTTAATAAAAGTGCGTATCGTGACTGACTAGCCCCCATATAGGTTTTACTTATTATTTCTCTCTTTCATTTTTGTTCACTTTTCTTGTTGGTGACTTTAATGTGGCTAAAAAGCGAAACTGCCAAGAGTATGTGAGGCAGACCGTTTTTTACCTCTAGAATCCACACTACAAGAGAAGCACGAGAAAGTACTATCGCTAATAAAAATCGAAGTTTGGGACACTAAAAAAATAGTGCCAGGTTGTATACTAGCAGACCAACATTATGATAGATCTCCTTAACCTCTACTATTGCTACAAAGCGGAATGTTTCTTGTAATCGATGACATAGGATAACCCACGGCACCCTTATTGTCTAATACCCAATGCGGTTGGAAGCTGAAGCACAGTCGGGATCAATACCCCGGCTGTGCTTCAGCGTATGGCGTCAATACGACAACATGGTGTTGACCCCCAAACCGAGGCGGTCCTTGCGCCTCATTGCGCAAACACACTGCCGCGCCGGCCGGCGAACGCGGCCGTTGCGCAAACCCGCGAAAACAAACGCATCCGCGCCGTTTCGTTACCGAACAATCGGCCCGTTCCCAGACATTGCGGGCGCGTTAATTGTCGAATGCACTTTTTAGAGACACACGGTGTCGGCGGATGGCAAGCTGCACTGCACGTATATTATAATAGGTTATAATATTGTAGTATGTTTGCTTTGGATATGTTTGTAACGCCACGCCATCTAACATGGAGTTGTGGAACAATTTAGGGAATGGGAGTGAATGCGTGTTTTAACTAATACTTACGGTGATTACATAGATTTCCAGAGCATTTATGCTTTAATATCGAACTTTCTTTCTTTCTATTGTGTACAGTGAAGATAGACTGAAAGGACCCGTACAGTAATCTTGGCATTAACATCTGGTGGTTCTTCACTCGCGCGCGAGGTTCCAGGGTCCCCCCTGGCCATGACCCAGGATTTGGCAGATCAGGTTATTATAGTGGAGCGACTGCCATTTGACCTTCGTAAGCCTGGTGACACGGGATTATGATAGTTTATAATATTGATGTTTCAATTAGGTTTATTTTCCCTTTTTTCTCACACGTCTATTTACACTCGGCCTCTAATTATACTTCTACCAAATGTTTTACAACACTTCGCAACATGTGTTGATGCACTTCAATGAGTTCAAAATTTTTGTAGATAATAGAGTAATTGCTAATCAGGATGTTAATGAAAGATATGTTAAGGCCAATCTCCAGGTAATAGTTTTATTTATTGACAGCACAACCAGGACACTAACGGCACGATGATGACATACCGGTGATGATGAGATGCTGTCTATCCTCTCCACCCTTCTGTTTCCAAGCAAGCGACACCGTAATTGCCGCGGGTTATCCGCAGCAATTAGGTGCACTGTTCCTTATTACACTCGCCGTAATAGGGAAACAGTCGCGACCATCACGATTGTGATCTAATTTATTTAATTCGCTATTTGCTTTGTCTTTCTTATTAAATGTCGCACGGCGCGGCGGTGTGTGGGCAGGATTGATGGAGGGTGGACTGGGAAATGTATGTGCTAAATGCATCAGTATTTTAACCCCGACAGAAAAAGCTCCCATAATCGTAGCGCCCGAACGAATGGACCGATTTCAATGCGGTTTATTTTATTTGAAAATTAGTTTAATGGAGACGGTTCTGAGCTTTGTTTTATTAAAATTTGTTCAGTAGTTTGGGAAATATGTGAGAATAATGTAGACTTTATCGGGGGTTGCCGACATCTGTCGCTTAGAGGTTATGGTCTAAGTGTCCGGTAGAATAGAATATAGCACCAACCCTTTTACTCACGGGTGCTGTAGGGTACCTACATTTAGGGTTGACTCGGGCTGTACCGTGCCGAGTCCGAGCCGGGTACGAGCCGAGTCCGAGCCGAGTCTCGGCCGTAGCACGGTCAACAAATTTCCCATATATTTTATATGGATACGCTCATGCTACCAAGGGATAAATGAGTTGTCATTGCTCAGGTAGACACCACTCGGGTGCCCCTCGGTACAGCATGAGCGTGTCCACACAAAATATATGGGATGTTAGTTGACCGTGCTACGGTCGAGAATCTGCTCGAACCCGGCAGGATGTCGTGAGTCATCCTTAAATGTGCATTTCATGTTTCCTGGAAACATTCACTCTGCAGCTGAGAAGACGGCGAGAATAGCTAGGTCCTTCGTAGACCTAGGGTACACTTGATCTGATCTTTCATTAAAATATCATCGATATGATTCGCACGTCTTAGTTTTCCTCTTACTACAATTTTATTCAATCCACCCATATTTAATAAATCTTTCTCGTTAATTTAAGAAAATTCGAAAGGTCGTATAACATAATTAGATAAATAAATAAATAATCGTGGACAAATTCACAAAGCGCCATCTAGCCCCAAAGAAAGCAAAGCTTGTGTTATGGGTGCTAGATAACTGATAAACTACTTTTATACTTTTAAATACATACTTATTATAGAACACCCAGACCCGTAACAAAAATTAAAATTCATCATTTCAATGAGGAGTTTTCCAGTAGGTATTGATAATTGGTTTCAAAAAGCATCAATAGATGGCGCTCCTACAATTTTGGTAATCCTTTTTTAATCTGTATGATGGTGGCAGTGATTTCATGCAGCCAACTAATACTAAACAAAAAATAAAATGTTTATTAATATAAACATAACTGTTAAAGGTTGTACGAAGTGTAAAAAGAAATATTTATAGAAGTTGGCACTATGTTCCATTATTATTACAACCTCTAAAATGGTTGAAAACTATTGACAAATACAATATTATCCAATACAACGTACCCAGTGTTTATATCCTGTTTGCTAAGAACCTATTTTAAGCGATTTATCAATTACCAAAATTGTCGGGGCGCCATCTAGTGAGTGGTTAGGAATGCTTTAGATACCTATTGGAAAACTCCTCATTTCTGCCCGGCCGGGAATCGAAACCGGGACCTCTTGCGTGACAGACCGGCATTTTGACCAGTGAACCACTCAGGTCATCCAATTACATCTTTTCTACATGCGATATCCTTATCACTATCTTTCACTCCTGCATATTACACTACCCTGTAATTATCTTTCATTGCTACTCTTACCATGCGGAATGTGCTTGAATATGTAACATTTATCCTGCTTTCATGCTTCACACAATAAATGTTAATTTCGGTATTATGCTTAAAATTTAAACTTCCTTAGGGCAGATAACATAACACAGTCATCTCGAATGGCCGGAATTTAAACCTGTGCGCTGTATCTCACCACTCGGCCACAGCCTCTACCACGACGCTGTTACCTAACAATTAATACCTTGACAGTTCCCCAGTGTAGCCCGAGGGACAATTCGAGTCCCGTCCGGTCTATGTACACAGCGCCAGGCCAAATGCCAGGTCGCGGACGAGAGAGCGTGCGAAAACTGGAACATTTCATTATTTAGTGCCCGGTGCACTTTGCGCATTGTTATTGCGGATACCTAAGTTGTTTTAGTGCTTAATCGGAGTCTTTGTTGTGCTAGTGTGGTGAACAAACTGGGAGATTTTCGTTATTTTGTGCCTGGTCGCACTGTGCCTGTGCACTTTGGTATCACATCCGTTATTAGAATTAAAAAGAATGGGGGACGATGAAACTAAAATTTCTGTTGTCCCCCAAATATTAAACCCCGAATGGGATTACTGAACCTTATTCGGTATCAGCAATATAATTTATTTAGGCATGTAATTTTATTTCTAGAAAAAGTTTTTTAAATTATCACAATTTTTTTAGTTATTAAGTGTAGTGAGGAATTCATAACGTTATAAAGTTATAAAGCTCTTTAACAAGCTTTTATTTAACTTCACTTGTGTGTCCAAGAATATTGCAAGCCTAATTCGACCCACTTCCTGGCGTTCAATCGAGCTGAAATTTGGTAACTTAGATGACAATGCAGTTAATATTATAGTATCATGGACTTGGTCTGGAGTCAGAAGGTAGTCTTGATGACTACTATACCGCGCGATAAAAGCTTTTTTTTTTTTATCATTTGAGAACTTATTGTTCGACGGTTATGTATGATACCCAAACGATAAAATTGTTAGATTTTGTATTAACACCAAGAAAATGTTGATATTGCCCGTGACATTTTCCCCCCAAACTATGC
This sequence comes from Blastobasis lacticolella, assembly GCA_905147135.1. Lineage (NCBI taxonomy): Eukaryota > Metazoa > Arthropoda > Insecta > Lepidoptera > Blastobasidae > Blastobasis > Blastobasis lacticolella. Next base: position 3,937,696 of record LR990042.1, on the reverse strand, counting down.
TTCTTGGGAATCTTTACCAACTGGGACAAATAATATATCATTCTCTAGCCTATAAACAACTTTTATGTAAATAACATCCGCAGACGACAGCAAAGGGGCTGTCTTTAATTTATTTATAGGTATTACAATATCTTCCAAACTACTGAACCAATTTCGCTGATACAAGACTAACTTCAATCTACGTAAGTGAATATTTATCGCCTAACTAAAGGCGGTTATGAATGTATGTATGTAGAATATGTATCGAAATCTTTCAATTAGAGTGGGAAAAAATAATGTTGCCCAAAGCAGTTGACAATCAAACGACATAAGTTACAAGCTAGTCTTGACACAAAGCTGTTACTAATGTATCTCTCAAAATACATAATTGTGTGACTAATCTAAATTAGATTATGTGCCTGTTGTAATTTTATATAATTATTAGTTTGGTTGGGCTTGCTCACTTATTATACATTCTGCGAGTAGGCAATACCTATTGTTAGTAAAATCAGCTAGTCTGAGCCAAATTATAGTCAGCGTAAGCGAAATGGGATCCTTTTGCACTGGCCGCCGTGACATTGACAGTGTCATGGGAAGGTGTGCGTGTACTTATGTAGGTGTTATTCATTAGTTACTGCAAATGTTGTCCTTACCAATGTAAGACAATGTTTTTTCTTTTTATTTTGTACTATTTTTAACTCCTGACACAGCTCCCTAGAGGCGCATATATCCACAACTCCATCCATATGTCCATAAAGTGGCTGTCCTGCCCGACAGGACAGAGGCGTCCACTTTATGTTTGTATGTATGTATTTTTAACTTTATTTACAGGTATCTGTTATATCTTTAACGGGTCTGGGTGTTCTATGTATAATAAGTATGTATTTAAAAAAGTTTATAAGTAGTATATAAGTTAGCTAGCACCCATAGTACAAGCTTTGCTAAGTTTGGGGCTAGATGGCGCTGTGTGAATTTGTCCAAGATTATTTATTAATTCTTATTATATTATTTATTTGGGTCGTATTGTCTCTTATTCTTATTCATAAATTACAGGCAATTTGCGAATGTTTCAGCAGTCCCCACGACGCATTACATCTGCTTACATCGCAAGCTCGTGTGCTGACGACACCGCCGCTCCCACGGTCCACATAATCGTGCTGAAGGCACGTTACTCGTAAAAGGCTTGATTTGCCCAATTTTATAGCTTGCCCATTTTAATTTAATTATTCTCTATTCGATTTTCCCGTTTAGGGCTAAGAGTCATTTGTAATGAATTTTTAACGCGAATCGCTGTCTAATTTGGAGGTTTGTTATGTTGCTGTTAGTATTTAGTAGTTATGGAGACTAGAAGTGGGAAGTGGCGTAATGTATTACATTTTGAGTCCAGAAGTTTTCCCAGCCGCCCGTTGTTATTGTATTTTTTTTTATTATTGCCTCGAAAAGCACACGGTCCGACATTGCGCCTGATGGAAAACGGCCATAGTTTCCAAGTGTAGTTGTAGTTTGTTATTGTATTTTGCCTTTCAAATGCGAAAAACGTCGTACGAAACTCATTGAGCATTGGCAATTACGCTCTCGGCAGCATTTCATCTCAATCGCGCCTCTGACACTTCAATGTTAAAACTATCCATTAGGTATTGTTTCTGGCTTCGAATTAGAAAAAAGATAAAATGAACCGTAAATTCTCCAGCTTGTGATTTCTCTAACAGCATGGGAGAGGTCCTAAGTCCTGCAGTGGACTGTTGTGCAATAGAGATTTAGTGACAATGACAAGTCTAGAATTTGCATTCAGACAACAGTATCATTTGGTGAAATGGAGCTGATGATGAAGACTACAGGCCAGACCAGGTGACTCCTCAAAACACCAAAATCAGTTTACTCCTCAAAATTGTCACCTCAAACTTCCGTCAGTTATAGACCGATATGAAAATATCTTTTCACCTGATGTGGTCCCATTTCGATCAGGTCAGGATCTGATGATGGAAACCCTGTATGATGTACGTAAGATTGTAGGTACGTATAGGGTACTTGCTACGTTTTCTAACTCAGGTGTTCGATTCAGGGTGTCTACGTTTGATGCTGCTGTGCCTGCCAACCCTCCCCCTCAACCAAAGGTTTTGCCCAATCCCCTGGACAAATAGGTTTACTATAGACTGTTAATTTGAGAGAGTCTTTGTCGGCACAATGTTTGAAGTTCGCGGTCAGCGGTTTATATTTACCTATATATGAGGAATCCGTTGACACTGAATCTACGTATCGCGTTTGGAATCCGATATATTTGCGACGGCCGCCCGCAGTGGCGCCTGCGCACAAAATCATGTTAACGACGTAGGTAGTACTTTTAAGTGTTATAGAACATGCCTTCATTTCTATTGTCGCAGCCACCCCTTACATTGCTAGCCCCTGTCTAAAATATGAAGTGACTTGGGAAATTATAAGATTGTTCGAAATCAGCAAGAAATAAAAACTGATTAAGTAATGAAACGCCCGTTTACAGACGAACAACAAGATAGTAATACGTCCAGTCTTTATTATTCAAAATTAGGGTTGCTTACTTGTTGATTTCAATCAATCTAATTATTTCCCAAGTCGCTTTACATTTTAGGCAGAGTAAGTGTTTGGCCATAAATCTCCCTCAGACAAAAATACTTTACTTTAATACAGGAAAATTTTGAAAGCTGAATTTAGAGGTGTTCAGTGTAGATCGACTATTCAGATTTGAGGCATAGACATAGACATTATTTATTTTGACTTTACAATACTCGTAATACTAGACACTACTACTAAGACTAGTAGAGGAACACAATTGCAGGCAATACATTCCACCGGAAAACGTAGCGTAGGTAGACCTCCCAAAAGGTGGACCGATGACTGGTAAAGATCGCAGGCACCAGCTGGATGTGAAAGACACAGGATAGGGCTTTGCGTAGATTTCTGAGGGAGGCCAATGCCCAGCAGTAGGCGTCTTTCGGCAGATTTGTTTTTTATGTTTTCCGGCAGACAAACACGCATGTGTGCCACCTGATGGAAAGTGGTCACCGCCGCCGCCACCGCCTATGGACATCAGCAACAATGCGTTGCCCGTCAGTATGGGGGTGCTTCCAATGCGTTGCCCGTCAGTATGGGATCGTCGACAATTCGTACGGCGCGCCTCTGTATGGTGATGATGCTTCTACACCTACTGTCTATTTATGGTGTCACAGCACTAGTAAGCAAGCGTGCAGATCCCTATATAGGGTATCTCTCTCTCTCTCTTGTGATTAGCCGATTCAAAATGGCGTTATATTCTGTGGCTATCAATAACATAACAAAATCTTGCCATATTCGGCGTAGTACCTACCTTCTTCACTACTGGTCTTTTACCTTATTGGTGGGTCACTCATAACGTCACGTCTTTCTTTCCTTGCTATGGTCTTTTCAATGCTCTCTCGTGTCTTCCACATTCTTCAATCGCAAAAATACAAGTGGCTGAACGCTTTTGTATCATAAACCTTTTTTCAAATAGTTGGGTGGGAATTCATCGCTGAAGAATTCGGTTGATTCGAAACAACCATAATTTTATTCCTAAGTCGTTTTATTTGGCATTGGGAATTCTGTTCTTTCCTTTGTCCAGGATTATTTTCGTCGGTTGGTGCGTCACGCGATCCTTGGCGATCTCCGGACGGTTTTAGAATAAATTGTTTTAATCCTGGAGCTGAATCATTTGGTGAATTTGGTGAATTTGACCGTGTGCAAGTAATCGCTAAGTTATGCTGAAATCATAGTGTTTTGTGATTGCTTTTGGACAGGTGAGGTGTCTGGGCGGCATATCGACTTACTTAAGATATCGGCGGTAATAGTATCGGCTAATTCGGCTTCGTGGAGCATTGGCTCTTTCACACGCGTGTAAATATGAAGCCTCGTTCACAGGTGAAGCCGAAATTAGCTGACAACCGCCTACTAGTGATAACATAACCTGAGGTGCGACGTTGGCTATAAACTATAAGCACCTCAGGAGTGCTTTAAAAGGCACGTAGTCTGCCGTAATGTTCATTGTAAAATTCCTTAACTTTGGCAATTGGCATAAATATCTTAAATGAACAATTGGCGACAAAACGTCAAGCTGTTCAAACCTTGCATTGCGAAAGCTGCTATTGCATGCGCTCGTACATTCGTACGCACATGCAGAAGATTGCCTAACTGTTATTTTGTAAACATTGCATGTGTAAAATGCAATAAAATAATTTTAATGGACCCTCGGACAATCGAACATTGGAGCCTGACATAAATTTCAAAGTTATAAAGTTCAGCGCCCTGGCCGTGGGCCGCAAGACTACTCTCCTTAGGGACCCAGACGTTCCAACAAAAAGCCAATTTCATAAAACTATGCACCCGGCTGCAGCCCATAACAATAAATGAGCAAAGCTCCGGAACCTGATGCCTTGCCCGCGCACACTTTTCTCAACATACGCGACAAGTGAACATGCAACTTCGATGTACACCGCGCGTCATCTCCGACACGTTAATTAGAGCTCGCTCCCTTAGTCAGCAATGAATGCGTGATATGAACTTTCGATCGGTCGTTGGAGTGTGTTGGTGGAGGAATCTGCAAGTCCAGTCCGCACACAGGCACGCGTATGGCGACGCGGAGGCTTCGGTCGCGCACAAGGGGCGCCCGCCGCGCCAGTCCGCGCCCAGCCGCCGTCCGCGACGTACGTCCGCGCTCCGCCGCGACTCGACATCGCGAAAAAAGTTATACGAAACTTTCCCAACAGACTCTCCTTTCAACCCGAACGCAGTTGAAGTGGACTCGAGTTCTGGAACCTATGGCCCCCTGACCCCGCAGACGGTGCCCCTCCCCCCCGCGCAGGACTTTCGTGAAGTGCCAACTTGATTTTCAGAGTGCAGTGCTAGTGTCAGTGACTGGATACTCTTGTCCCCCGTTAAGGAAAAGGACTGGACACAGTCAATAACAGTTCCTAAGGTCGGCCACTGATTAACAGTGCTGTTAAAAGTTGCAGTAAGTATTTTTGGTCCTTCGAGCCGAATATCTCATAGCGACATTGTAAAAATAAGTAATTGCATAAAAACACTACGAACAGCAGAAAGATGATTAATTGAAATTATTTATCAGTAAGAAAAAACACTTGTCTGATCGTGAATTGCTGGGATTTGTCATTAAAAAATCAATTAAAACATTACAGAAACACGAAACTGCGGAGAATTCGGCGGTTAGTCACAGTTACTTAGCGATTGTCGAAACAGTCCTTGCCCTTGTCACAATAAGAAGTGAACTAATAATTTCAAACAAACTGCTTAATTTGTCAGTCGCGGCAAAAACTATGTCGGTCAGTAAGCAAACAATAGCTGTTTTTATTCATACAGCGTGCTCAGTCTGATCAGCAATATTTTGTAGCCTCTACAGCAGCTTGAATTTAGACATGGACTGAATGACCATATTTTATTAAAGTAGGCATACATCCAAAGAAAAGTAGGGCTATGTTGGCTTTTACTGTCATCCACACGAGTCTGCGGGTCTAACAAATGCTAACTCACTCACTATAATCTGTATAGCGCGTGATAGCATTTCGTCTTATTTTAATATTTCTTTACATAATCATAAGGCAGTTAACCCATTCTCGAACGAAACGAATGCCAATTTATTTTTATGGTTTGTCAAAATCTGACCCAGAGAAAACGTGAAGTTGCAAAAATAGTCGATGGACAGTTTTGCATACTTCCGCACGAGAGTAGGCGCCGCACGAGAGAGCCATGTGCTGCGTACTATTCCAATTCGGACAGATGTGCAAAAACCGATAGCTGAAAAACGACTATTGAACGTCTTTTGTGGGACCAAAAAAAAGCGTTGCGCGGCTAACTTTATTATTTTTTACTTCGAAATTCGCTCTCGAGAACGTAAGTAATGTGTTTTTCTTCTATTTTTGTCCGCGGAGAAATTATTTTTCATCACCTGGCGAGCTAGAACCAGTGAACTTTGCTTGATCCGCTGGTCGCTTTTTGCTCCGGCCTCGGTCGCGTCGCTAATAAATATCTGATTTGTGATAGTTTGCAATTTCATTTCATAACTGTAGTTTCTATTGTTAAGAAATGAAGTAATGTTATTTATCTATCATTTTTGGAGGTCGCTCTTTGTAGCGCAACGGTTTTTAGAAATGAGTCGCATTGTTTAATTCAATTACGGAATTATGTCATACCTCTGTAGCCATCGCTGCTCCGAAATGTTGTCTTAGCTCGATAAGCATCTCAGAATTTCACAGATAGTACCCGTAGGCCTCTTGGCTGAATCGATCGAGCAGTAGCTGAATGTCCGTAACGAGACGGAAGTAGTTTAAGCCCAAAATAATCAAGTGTGTCGATTGTCGGTGCATTTGGCAACGTTGAAAGAGTAAATTCAATTTCGGTTACGAATCAATGCAATATCCGATTCAGGACTACAGTAAATAAAGCGGCGGTGCAATTCTAAGTAGCGTTTGGAGAGAAAAAAAAAGTTATACACAGCAAAAGCAGTCGTGCGTCGCTTTTAGTCCGGCTGATTGAATTACCGTACCGACATGCAAAAAACTAAGTCAAGAGTATCAAAATTACTTAAGCTGACTGGCAGTTGTCAGAATGGATATTACGACTGGGAATAAGTAGACGACGGACGGTACACAATATGTATGTATGTCGTTTTATTGTATTGTCGACCTTGATCGGGTTAATTATTGTGTTTCTAATAATTATTGCCTATATAGACACACTTTATTAGACTTTGACCTACTAACAGAATTATAATGAATATAATTTGAAAAGAAAACGTTTCTGCATTACACACAACAAAAATAAAAGCAACTTCCGCGTGAGAAAGACCATTTTTTACTTATTTTAATGAGCATGCATTTATGGAGATGATACTGTTACGTGATACCCACTATCAAGTAAGTAGTGCTCGTTCCAGTTTTTACCCTGCAAACAAAAACTACATAAAAAACAATTACTTACCAATAATTAACAACTTTTTAAACAAAATTTTATTAATATAATCATTTAACACATACGACCCTAGCTGGATCCCTTAGTTTGCAAACGTCCATGCGGTAACTGTTTACCATCAGTCGCGTAGTAGGTACCTATTCTTGTTTGTTATCTTTTTCTTAATTATAAGATAATATTAGAAAATAAATAATAGTGATGAGAACAGGGTCATCGGTGGCCTAATGCTAACCGACGCTGAGGGAAAACATTTTGTTGAAACCTGTACACTCAGGCGACTGAATGTGTAACCATGATCGAATCTGGTCAGGTTTCCTTGGTAAGAGGGTCACGGAGGTCAGATGGCAGTCGCTCCACTGTAATTATCTGATCTGCCAAAACCTGGACCAGGGTCAAGGCGGACCCCGGGCCCTATTATGCGACAGTACAACTGGGACATTTTCTATTTTTAATAGTAAAATACCAAAAAGTATTTCGTAGGCTTTGAATTTACACTACCGAAGATTGACGATGACACATCAGTATTTTGCCGTTTGCTCAACCACTTAGATCATAATCCTTCCTATTTACTAGCTCTATGTTGTCCTCACGATTGCTTGACCAATACTAGGCGAAGGCCAAATCGCCGATAGATCTAACAGTTACTTCATCTATAAATAAACATTCTTCAGTAAATAGGAATTGCCGTGTTTTAATGTTTACTTTGTGGTGTGGGCACAAGGTGCCCATACCATGTGTGAATGTCCTTGTGCTTTAAGATTGTTACATTGTAACTTTAATTAGTAGATACTTGCTGTAAGTCCTGTAAGTGTACCTAATGGACTAATATTCTATTCTTCTGATTAAGAAAATTATTCAGAAGATTTTGTGAGTATTTGCTTTAGTTATTTTTTGTAGTACATCTTAAAATAGTAATGGTTTGTTTAATACACATTTCAAATCTCTTTTTTGTTTGTCTGGCTTCACAAGGCATCCCTGCAACCGTATTCTATAGAATAGTAACAATTTTTTTCTATATCTTCATTCCATTCTTTCAAGTCTTGTAGATATGTTTATTCTCGGTCGCTAACCTGATCGAAATCAAAGTAGCGCTAATCCAGCACTTCAACCTGGTTCAAATCTCGCAACTGTATCGTCAATCTTTATAATAGAGATCAATAAGTTCGTGACTATCGGATCGGCCACCACTATTGCCTCTATAAAAATGTAATTACGATTTTTCATATTAGCAATTATAGTTTGCTCTCTTACATTTCTTAAATTGGACTTCGCTGTCACTGCTGAAACGCTATTTTTAATACGCATAATATTATGTACGTTATGTATTTCCCGATAGTTTAGATTAGATACTTGTATTGATCAAAGTGTGTTTATTCGAAAGGGGATTTAATATTCTGCATGTTACTTAAAAATTAAAAACACGTTTTTAAAGAACAGAACGTTTTGTTTCTAACAAGCTGAAGTCCAATTTTATCAGTACAATATCACTTTTTACGTTCATTCATGGTGTTCAATGATGTATTTCAGCATAAATTTCGTAAGAAGACCTCATATTCAGATTAAAAAATATTACATTTAAGACTCTTTTCATTTTATTTGCAACTGGCGATGTAATTTTATTACGTAATAAATATCCTATGTCACAGGGAATAGTGTAGTGGTAGAAATAGTAAATACTTCAGTAGGTTCATGAATGCACGAAACCATTTATAATTATCATGTCACTCGTTCTTCTGCTAAAATCCTATTCAGAGGCTACTTTAATCGTGCAATATACCTATAATACTATGATATTACGCCATGTTCTACGACTAGTAAATTTTGTTATCCCTTCAATTGTTAGTTGACAGCGTAATTCTATGGCGACATATCTGTAACTGAAACACAGAAAAGCAATAGATACTGCCTCTTACCGCCAGAATGGATGATAAAGGAATGACATACTTACATACTTTTTACAGTTCCATGTCCACATCCACGACGCAGTTATTTAATTAAAAATGTCGAAAGTCAAGCTACAATCGTACTTTTTCTGTTCCGCACTCTCTTATTGGCGTAGGTCATTTGGGCCAACCATAATACGTTTCCAGTTAAATAACGTTACGTTATCGATTAGATAAATTAGCGAATTGGTCACACGCACAGCGGAACCAAATCATATGTACTACACTTTTTTTTGTTTCAAGTTATACCAATCGGGTATTAACTTGTCCCGATTGCGCCGATAACGCACAAAATACATGTTGACCACCGATTTTATGTCACTTTGACATGACTATCTGCGATGACGTAACGATATATTGATCTTCCGTCAGATATGTCGAGATCGCACCGATACTGTCAAACAAGATGGATGTGAAATTTCACAGTTTCACCGTTTACAGTCTGTGTTTGTTCACATTGCGCGTGTCACTGTAACAATGAGGTAATTTAGGGTCATGGTCATGGGAATACTTACTAGACACGATTTCGAAAATCAAATCATGATACAGTTCAACAACTTAAATAGCGGTGTTACTTACATCTTCATTAGTGCGTTGCGACATACATTTATCGCAATAAAATAAATCATTGGAGTTTAGCATAGCATTAGGTAGGTACCCAGCCGCGCTTAGTGGGATCAAATATTAACCAACCTTGTGCTTATTATGTACCTGCAAAGACCGTACGTGTGTTGAGAAACATGTCAACTTTATTACCGCTTATTACATCTCTGAGATCATGTGTTTGTCAAATTGACAACGCCTTGACACGCACGCGCAAGTGTCAACCTTCAGAATGTATTTTGTTTTAATCATAATCCTTGACTTTATCGTGATGAGTATTTCATCCATTCGGATAATTATTTGTCAATACCCTCTCTCAGTGTTTTATCGTAGATTACTTGTCAAGACCATTACAGCTTAAATGCGCTCAAGTGCTTTGTCGGCAAAGTAATTACTGTGCTTTGCAATCTTCGTTATTGAAATTAGTAAATTAAATTCTGATCTGCTTTTTTATCTTGGTAATAATAGGGATAATTCTTTTTATGTGATACGATAGACGAACAGGTAATTGGTAACCAGTCTTGATTAAAATTGTTAACTAGTCTAGAAAACAATTTTAACTTGTCATTACTCGACAACATGCATAATTCTACTTCATTCTCAAACATATCTGGAGTACTTATATAATAATAATCGCCTCTGCATGTTCTTCCTTTAGTAATTTAAACTGACTATTTATTACACAGATCTCCACCCTCTAGCTTGCCTTGTAATAAGTCGGTATTCATCTTGTGTGGCCTTCGCCGTACGCCGCGGGTCCACTTTGAATAGCAAGTAAATATTGACAGGCCAACGGACAACATCTGTTCAGTATCAAGCATCTAACGCCCAGTCCAATGACTCAATATTATTAAGATTTTTAAAGAATCATGTCGAGGCCTTTGTGCAATTTGTAATGCTGTGATGGATGGGCCCACAACATTCAAGACCAAACGCAATTTAGTGAATTTCTATTTGATTGGAGAAAGTGTTTGGCTATTAAATGACTCTAATCTCTCTTGACGGTTTTATTTTTGCTTTATAGTGGCCTTGCATTTTCATCTTTGCAAAATGTTTTGCTAATTCAATTTACGACATATCCGTTCCCTTATTAATAGTTTGAAGGTAACTTTTGTCTATTAAATAGTCAGCTTCAGCTAAATCTTTTGCTTAATTACAATCTATCAGAATAATTACTCTATTTTTGCCTACCTGGCCTTCCTTACAGTAATTTATCCACCATTTGGTTTTATCTTTATTGTCTATCTAATCTTATTATTGGAGAATATTTAATTTATTACGTCGGCCGAATTATAAAATTGGCCAATGACGTTCCCTTTCTCTGCGTTCACGGTTTCTTTTGAAATTATGGGATTTTTATGTCAATGCTGTCGCTGTCAATGAGGTTTCCATTTGATGGTAATAGTGAACTGCCAATGTCGACCTTCCCGGAGCTAACCGGCGAAGCCTCACAGCAATTGGGATCAGGGCGACTTGATTATCGACGTAATTGGTAATTGTTCAGCTCCTCCTAATTGTGAATGCAGTTGCACCATTGTCCTAATGAAGTTTCTCTTAGGGCTTCCTCACATTGAACTTAACTTTAACAGATATATCTGAATATGTTCTCAATCATGATTTGAAATACTTATCATTTGAACAGGCTAACATTTGCATAATAACGTCATTGTATTACTAATTCATTTTAAAACTGAAACCTTTTACTTTAACAGATGTAATTTTGTATCGTCATTACTCTCTACATAGTAACATATATTAGTTTAATAAAGTTATCTGTAGGTATTATGATTTATGAACAACCTTCATTACACACACATATACACTACTACACCATACGACTACTACCTACTTACGACACTTCACTTATACGTACTTGGTACTGAGACATCCACTTTGACCATAAGCATCTCGGTCAGTTCCTTACGTTTGGAAATAAAATGGTGCATCACAGTCCCAGCCTTAAGAAAGTGCAGGTTTAATTTGGTTTCGTTAGCACTTTGGAACACGATTAACACGTTTCTGACCGCAAGGAAAGAAGGTCGCTTAATAAAGGGCTTGAATACCACAAACAGTTGCGTGTCAGGTCATCTCTGTTTGTTTCCACCTATTTTTTATTTAAAACTCCTGGCATGCCATGGTACAAGGTCAGTCAAACGAAAGTATTCATATGAAGAATGAGTGCCCTTTTAAATATACAGTAATGGCATTTATAAAAATGCGCATCTTTTGCAATATTTTATGCATCGACGTATTGGTTTATGGTAGATTGCAATATATTATTAAAATGTTGAAAATCCTATTTCGCAGTGTCTGCACAATTCCAACTAAATTGTAACTTCGATAAACGAAATCTATAGACTTATGTATAAAATACGAAACATAAATATCTATGATAAAGAAATAATAACTAGTCTAAACAACAAATTTATAACTAGACAATGATGTGCAAATGCAAAGGAGCAACAATAGAAACCACTGCTATAATCAAGCCTGAAAGGGCTACCTTTAAAATAGATGTTGTAAGCTAACTTACAGCAAGTGTGTTCATCGATAGCCTATCATTTAACATTGTTCTGTCTAAGATCGGGTCTATTGTTAGTAACAGACCCGCAAACTTAGTGAAAACAATAAGCATTGTATCGAAGGCTTTCAAAACGACCTTGTCAGCTCATTGACTTAATGTCTGTAGACCACCGCAACGTTATTAGGTCAATTTTCGAAATTGTGACGTAACCAATCGCTCGGTAATTCTAATTAGTAATATTAATTTTTCATTGATCCCTTGCTGCGCTATCGGGGTTTCGACGATTGCTGATTTGAATCTAGGTCGATTGCAGGTGTAAAAATTGGTTTTGTGATTAGTATTATATGGTAGATCAGCGTCGTTTGAAATACGAATGTAATTGCAATAATATGATCAGATTACACTTAGACTTGCTCGCTGATATATTCGACTGCACTATCAATAATGTATTGGCTTTCTCCAACGACTTCTAAACCTACATGCCCGCATGTCTCACATCCTACAATAATCAAGATATACTGCGTTTGAGACTTGCATTTCCTATAAATGATACCTAATAAATTGCCCGGTTTCTAGGCCTGATTCGATTAGCCGATATCCAAATGGTAGGTTTAAGTTTCTAGACTCGACTTTTGATACAGAACCGTTGAATTTGTTGGAATTAGTTAAGTCATCTGCGACAGACGTAACGTGACGGAAAAGAAATCAGTTTCACTTTCATCTCGGCTTGGCGCATTTTCAATACCAAGGTCGCCGGCGACACCTACAGTCGGATCTAATTCGACCATTCATCTTGCATGATGGATATTTATTTTAGTCACTGCAGTGTGCGCTTTCACACCGCCAGATAATGGTTCGCTTGTTCTTTTGTTCGCTTTGTCTTATTACGGTGTCATTGATCTGATAGTAAGTACTTGGGTTATGGTGATCTTCTCCATTTGTCTAAAGAAGCTAATATTGTGTTTGAAGTTTAATAGTTATATGTATTTTTATTATTTTTAAGTATATCTTTTCGTAGGTGTAACTACACCTGTTCTGTCAATAAAGTACCTTAATGCTGAAAAGACACACAATAACATCCCATTTGATTTATTACGCGCCAGAAATCAATAGAAAGTGCGACTTTCTTGCTCGTGTCTCAAAACTTCATTATTCACAACAAGTATATCCTCAGTGCATTAGATTAAATCTCCACGGAAAGCAATAACGACTCATTGTATCGGAGTATCGGCATTAGTTCCGCTCGGATTTGCCTTTAGCGACATGCCAACCGTCGCCCTACGAACCGAGCCAAGTGATCTGTGAATATCCCCTCATTTCACTTCCATCGCTGCTATTGTACATTGTTTAATCTCCTGGTTTATTACATTGCCATCGTTGGTCTTCGAGACACTTAGTTCCAACGCTGCATTAGATTCCACTTTATCTTTCATTGCGTCGATAGCTGGCCGATAGTTAGGAATACCACGAGCGCATGTATCATTAGTATCCGACTGTTATTAGGGGGTTGAGTTGTGTGCATTGATAATTGAAAGGCTGTTATATGTAATCGTAGACCTGTGCTTGCTGGGAAAGGAAATCAAATAGCTGGGATATGCGAAACGAGAGATTGCTGGAGTTAGTTTTAGATTATCGATATTTATAAAGTCGTGAAGTTGCTTGGTTATATGTGTGTATAAGTTTATTTGTGCTAAGTAATCTAAAGAAATTGTAGACCAATACACTGAAATAGCATGTAGTTTACACACTATTTTTACTGGAAAGTGGAGGACACTAGAGAAATCACACACATACATGTAATAGATATTTGAAATATTTAGCTGTGTTCTCCAAGTTACTACCGAAAATGATAGAGCAAAATATCCAAATGTATAAAATAGCATCTGTCTTCTAGGTTAATTATAAAGACATATCCAAAAACCTTTTTTGAGTACGGGTTAAAATAGCAAATATAGTAAGTATAGTCTTCTTTAACTACGTATATTCAAAGCACAAAAGCAAAAGACATATTGTTCCATAACAAGGAACCGAATTAATAAATATATCCTTATGTTGCCTTTTAATCAATACATCGTGTTAATTAGCTATATTACCAAGTATGATTTGACAAGGTGTCTATACATTCAAAAACTTTGATTTAATATCAAGAGAGATAAAGCAATTGAAAGTGAAAGCTCTTTAGAAGTATTCCGTTCTAATGAATATTGCAGAATAGTATTTAGATGGTAGGTACCATTTGTGTTGCTTGTAAGATGACTTTGAGATAAGATACTATTTGTCTCAAGTAAGGATGATGTGCGATGTTATTCTGATAAATGAAATAGAGAAAGACGTCTTCAGAAAGGTATCTCTCAACCGGCGTATATGTCTGAAAGCTGCATGAATGTGGAAGATGCAAAAGAGGTTTGGTATCCAACTAAGGCACGGGCATCACGAGTTTTCTTACCTTCTTGCAAGATGTGTACTGAGCTCCCTCCTGAAGGTTTTCTTGTGCATTATAACATGGGGTTCTTCAAAATGCATTTCTACAAGGTACCTCAAAGGCCGGCACGGCATCCGCTCTCCTTAGATTGCAGATGTCGTGGACGATGGTAGAAAGAAGGTGTGTCAGGATCGTAGCTTGTGGCATTCAATAGTCTCTGCGTAACCTGTGGGATACGGGCGTATGTGAACCGTATTTAATGTATGTATCTATAAAAAACGTTAAAAAGTCGTACCCAAAAGTGCAACTACAAAATATGGTAAATAGTTTAATCACAGCGTTCTATATTGGTTCTATAAACAAGGATAGTTCACAGCGGTGCGAATGCGATGATATCGAATCCTTTGTTACCAGCAGTTTGTAAACAAAAAGGATTTTATTTCAGAATTTTATATCTGGTTCAATGCAGAAGCAATTTGTAAATAAAATCTATAGTAATGTCAGAAATAGTCAATTGGAATAGGCATTGGATGTAATCTTTGGTTAAGTTTAACGATATTTTAAAATGACAAAAGTCCCCTAATGAACAAATTACCAACGGTATAAACCGATGTTTTGGTTAGGACAAAATTAACACTCGTAACTCGTTTATCAGTTAAATAGAGTTAAAAATAGATGAGAGTCCTTACTAAGTTTGAATAGCTTAATTAGGAAAATATAAGTGTATGCTTCTGTCTACATATCTGGCCACATATTTTACGAAAGTTTAACTACATGTAACAAAATATTTTATTTGCAACACTATAAACATTTTTTAAATTTACACCAGCTCCTCCCCGTGGTTTTCGCCCGCGCGCATTTACGCAGTTCGGATCTCTGTAAATATTCAACTATCCCGCAAGATCCTATTACTCCCGGTATGAAAAGTAATTTATGACACTTGGTCATAATGTAGCTTCCCATTAGAGTAAGAATTTTCAAAATCGATTTAGTAAGTTCACAGGTCAGACCCATCATACAAACTCGCAAACTTACAAAAATTCCAACTTTTTCTCTTTAATATTAGTTTACAGATACATGAAAGAAAAGTAAATACGCCGATACTCAAAGCAGTACTCGTAACTCTTGAAACAATTTCGGCCCACTTATAACTGTCATACATAATGTTCAAAAAGCTTATTCGTAACCAAATCTATTACAACGGTCAGTCTGACAATTAAATTAAACATATTAAAAAATATCCGGTTGGTTTTCACACAATTAGTTCGCGGGTCGACGGTAACTAACTGTGACACTTTCATTTGTTTGAGTGATGGCCGAACAGTAGAATGTGGAGAAAAAAGTAGTTCGCTCTCGTAGTTAAGATGAGGGTTCCGTAGTATGTGACCAGATAGTTGGGAAAAGTACTTTCAGATATCCGCATTAGACGCTTTGTTTCGTGTATAATGCGTACGGCTGAGAAATGGAACACGTTGCCTGTGCGTTCCCTGATCATTATAAGCTAGCCTTTAAAGCTAGAGTGACTAAGCTGTTCCTAGACAGACATGCCCCATCTTCGGTCGCATCGTCACTTGCCACCATGTGAGATGGCAGTCAAATGTTTGTCTACTTCTAATAATAAAGAAAATCTTTTAATATAGTTTGTTGACTTGCAGAGCGCGTAATTATTTCGTTCACAATAATTATTGTACGTGTTTTTATTATTGTAGCATAACACTATTATAATACCAAAATAACTTAGAAATTAACGTGTTGTGTCTTGGAAGCTCTTCTTTGTGAACTCTGCCTCAAATTAGAATGAAATAGATACTTCCTGCTGGGTGGATGGATGTTTGGATGCATGTTTATTATCTTTTTATTATGCTCTTTCACACACGAACTACTGAACGGATATTAATGAAATCCGAGAATTAAATATGATTAAGGTATACATACATACACAGACCTACGCCCGTATCCCATGGTAGGCAGAGACTATCGAGTACCCCATGCTACGATCCTGGAACGAGGTAATTTTAATATTACATAAATTACGCGTCCTCTCTGCAGCTGGCTGTATATAATAAAAACATATAAAAATATTACAACCGTTAATGTATTTAGTTGATACTAACTAAATAGTCAAATCGACACGAAACGACAACGGCCAGCGGAACCCTAGAAAAAAACAAAAGCGGGCAGATTAAAAGAAATGGCTTACGCAACATATCTCTAATCAAACACAAGCGTTCATTTGTCTCAACTCTGATCGTTTGGGCAAAAACAGTACCTCTCTCCTTTCGCAGTCGGGTAATTGATTGTGGAATGACATAACGCCGTATAACGTGTGTAACTAATGTAGCTCGAGTTGTAGTTATCAAAATGTGGAGAAGGTAGCTGTAGTAGAAGTTCTTCGATGTCTGTATGGGATTTAACTTGAGGTTTATTTTATATTCTGAATTTATTTTCCTTTATTTATATTCTGTGTATCACTTGTCGTCAGGTTAGATTTAAGCCAAATTGTTAGCGTTAACAGTTAGTATAGGTAGTATTTCTGTCCACTAAAACTATCTTCACACCAAAAAATCGTTTTTGCCCATTAAAATACTATTATTGCGCATCAGCTAGTTCACTAGTAGTACTCATACTACTGAGATATAGGTTAATAGATATGTAAAAATATGCATTATTACCGCTTATACGTGATACTGATGCACGAGTCCGGCGATATCGGCCCCGAAGTCAAGTCCCGAATCTCTGCAGCTTGGGCCAAATGGCGGGAACTCACGGCAGTCATCTGTGACCCTAAAATCCCTGTCAGGCTCAAAGGGCTTATATACAAGAGTGATCGGTGATGCTCTATGGCTGCGAGACTTGGCTAGCGCTGACGAAACATGTTCGCGAACTTCACGCCAACGAAATGAAAATGCTGCAGTGGATGTGCGAAGTTACACAGCTCGATCGAGTACGTAATGAATACATCCGTGGCAGTCTTGGCATGAAGGATATCGCAGACGAAATCGAGAAGGCTCGCCTGCGCTGGTTTGGTCACGTGTTGCGTCAGCCTCAGGGATACGTGGAAAATAGATGCCTGAACCTGCCGGTATCAGGAAAGAGGCCCCGTGGGCGACCCAAGAAACGATTGACATCGCTGAGTCGGATGCAAGAGCCAACGACTTACGACGCGAGGATGCCGAAGACCGGGCGAAGTGGAGAAGAATGGGTAGGAAAGCGGACCCTGGCAGAGGCCGGGATAAGCGCTAGGGCTATGATGATGATGCATTATTGCCGCTAAGTTACACTTGCAGCGTGAACGGCACATTAAATATATGGTAAAGATTTGTTCGCTCTGCAACTCACCGTACTTGTATGCATGACTTTGTATGTTTGCTGGACATACAATAAAAACAGATAACTACCCACATTGCGCAACTAGGTATCCTACAGGCCGCCTAGACGTCAAGCTACCGTCCAAAACAGATAGCCTAACGATCGGCAATATGAGCCACAAAGGCAAAAGCAATCAGCCAATTATGCCGACTCTCCGACTTTTATCTTGCTTGTAGTCGCGGAAACAAACGAACGCCGCTCAAAATGGAGCGAAAGTGAGGGCCGGTCCACAACTCGGGCCATGAGAGATATAGCTCTGTTTTGTAATTAATATTTATTTTTACAAGTCACGACTCGGTAGGAAACGCTACCCTCGGTTCTATTATGGGTAATGTGTGTATTTGAAACTAGATTTTGGTTTAGGTATCAAATAACCAATTACGATGTCTCATACAATCAATCATTGTACAGAGAAGCATTGGTAGAAGAGTGGTTAAGGTATCCGACTCGTAAGTGAGAGGTACCGGGTTCGAATCCCACTGCGGCTATGTACCAATGACTCTTTTCTGAGTTGTGTACATTAGTTGAATGCTAACTGATGCTCTGACGGCGAGGAAAAACATCGTGATGAAACCTGCACATTCAGGTGACAGGCCGTGTTACCATGATCCAATCTGGTCGGGTTCCCCTGGTAGCAGGGTCATGGAGGTCAAATTTGCAGTCGTTCCACTTTAATCATATGATCTGCTAAGTCCTGGATCATGGTCAAGGCCGACCCTGGGCCCTCGTGCGCGAGAGCACAACCGGGACATTAACGCCAAGGTGATTTGAGAACTTATTGTTTAGCGAGTAGGTATGCACTGGATTTCAAAGGCTCGAGGACACAGCATAACAGGATAAACATTCTCTGTATACACAGCCTATCTTCAACATGAAAACTAAAGCACCTAAGTAAACACCTTCATTGTACTCATGCAATTCTACCTTGTTATTGTCAAAGACTGCAATTACCCAATGCCACATATTGTAATTTAACTCTCTGTACAGTTTTATAAGAATATAGGTAATAAATGTACAAATAATAAGACACCTTGTACGGGTATTTGTTGTAGTTACAGGTGTACCTACATTAAATTGTTTTGCATTGTGAACAAGAAGTGTGCAGATATTTACAGATGTATATTTATTTGTACAACTTTGCTTTGTTGTCTTCGTCGTGTTTTTATAAAAGCAAAACAAAATTAAAGATTTAAAAAATACCCGTGACGGCTAAAATAATCGGAGTTGCTTTGAATGCTACAAATCGCATCGAAATCGGTTTAGTAGTTACTGCGCGCCCCCTGCACGGCTATCACAAGTGTGTCCGCGACACAGCTCGCGCCGCGAGAGAGCGTTTGTTTCCTTCTTTTAATACTAAGATGAAAGAGATAGCAATATATATGTCGCGCTTAATATCGCTTATCGCGCGCAAGAGCAACTTGTGCTAGCTGTACTGATGGTCTACTGACATAAAACATGTTTAAAGACCTGCTCTGAAATTATACGTTTTAAATGACAAAGAAACCGCAATTAAATTGGTCCGGCTCAGGACTTCAGAAGGTCAGAAGGAAAGAAGGTCAGGCTTACACTACTATCTAAAGAGAGTATGAGCATCTGGAGCTCCCGGGCCAAGCGTTTCTAAAACAGTAAAGTATGAATATTGGTAGGTATAGTTAGAGATAGATTATTACATTTAAATGAAGTATACGCAGGCATTGTCATAAAGAAGGGGTTTTGCCTCTCGAGTCACACGCGTAGTATAATGGTTGGCTTTCCTTCTATACGGCGACTGGGGAAATGTTAATCTGGCGTCACAAAGTTCAAGATACGAGAGATGGCGGGGACGTATACTTCGTGATGTATTAACCTCTGCCGAAAAGAGAGGAGGTTATAAGTTTAACTTGTGTGATTGTGTATCTGTGGAGATGTGTAATTATCTGGCTGTGGCATAGTAGTTCCTGGAGGAAGGACTGATTTCGATGCCGTTTTCTTTATTTGAAAGTCAGTTCAATCGGGATGGATCTTTGTTAGCCTTAGCTTAATTTTGCTAAAATCGATTCTGTAGTTTAGAAAATAGTTTAGTATGATATATTATGTAAGCTTGGTGGGGATATTTTAGACATTATCTGTCGGTTAGGTTCTTAAGGGTTTCGTAGCCTAATTTAGGTACCTAGTGTCCAAAAGTTCATCCAAATCTCGCGGACGCGCCGCGCATACGCTACCTACAGCATACGAATATAATTAAATAAAAAAAGCATTGTCTAAGAAAGTAACTATATATCTACACCACAGACGAAAAGAGCTCTGTGTCTAAAATGTGTATAGATTGAGATTATAAGTATTTCAACCTGACACACTGCACAAAACAATAGTCATGCCTCGTCGCGATAGACCACGTGCGTTTTATTGACACCCATTAATTAGCTTCTTTATCGATACTCTGGCAACCTTTGTACTCGTTTACTTTGGCGACCCATGTCGACTTCACTTCAATATACTATTATATAACAAAGTCGCTTTTCGTCGTGTCTATGTATGTATGTATCTACGTACGCTTAGATCTTCTTAACTACGCAACGGATTTTAATGCGGTTTTTAACAATAGATAGAAGAAGAAGGTCTATAAGCAAGAAAAAAGGATAGGTAGGGGTAAAGTAGATGTACGCGAACGAAGTCGCATCGGGTAACAGCACATATATTACAGGTATATGGAATTACAAAAGGTAGTACAGTCCGCATCACCTGCATCAAACAAAACTGAACGTATGCTATGGGGTACACACCCCATCACACGAGTGGTCAGTCAAAATTAAATAATAAAGTAACTAAGCCGTCACTACTCGCTACCCAATACAATCCTAAACGCAGTCAAGTCTGGACTCTAGTAAAGCACTAGTGAGTTACCGTTTACCGTTTGTACCACCGGCGGCTGCAGGGCATGATGCACTGTCCTGCGACTTTCACCGCTCTCGTGCTATCATTCGGATCTACCATCTCATTAGAATCCACCTCCGGGCGACGGTAACTCAATGCGACGAACAGCAACTGCAATCTGGCCGATGGTATCCCGACTCTGTTTGTAAACAATACCGTGCACTTGAGTTGTGGTACGTTTGGTTGTTGAGTGTGGGTTAGGTGGTTTGGTTCGGGTTAGTGCGGTACGGAGTTGGTATCTTGAGCGGTTGTTGATCAAAAATGTTTAAAGTTTTTTTTTTCTTTTATAAAAAAATTATAATCATCTTGGCTTTAATGTCCTAGTTGTGCTCTCGCGCACGAGAGCCCGGGGTCCGCCTTGACCACGATCCAGGAATTGGCAAATCAGATAGCATCTGACCAGGGGAATCCGACCAGATTGGATCATCATTACAAATTCTATGATTACAAGATCTTTTCCCTCACCGTAAGAGCATTGGTTAGCGTTCAAACTCAGAAAAGAGTCATTGGCCGTAGTAGGAAGGTTTCTTTTTTGCTTTTGTAACGATGTGAAAATTGATGTTTGTTCGTTATTATCTTAAGGCCCGACGCTTAGTGGAGATAAGGCACGGCTCACGAGACTGTTTAGTTCACCCAGTCTCAGGGTCCTCGGAAGACATTTTTTTTTCTTTTTTACGTCAGGAAATTCTTTTACGAATCCCCATCCGCCGGGAAGAGGATTGGGGTATGTGGGACTCACCCGTCGTGATGTACGGACGGTCGTACCCACTAAAACCTGACGGTTTCCTTATAGCCGCAGACTGGCAGAGCCACGGTACCTGCGCAGAAAGCTCTACGTATTACCCCGATGACTCCGCCGGCGGATCTCGCGGTATGCGAGCCAATACTCGGGATGTGAGCTTTAGGCTCACCACCAAAACAATCCCGGCACGTCACCATAGCGTCCTCGGAAGACCTTTTTTTTTTTTTTTTTTTTTTAACGCGGGGAATGCATTACGCACGATACCCTCCGTTGGGGGACGAAGGGCCTGTGTGGGACTCCCGGTATTGGCCGGTCTACCCACTAAACCCCGCGGCGCTCCTACGACGTCTAAATGGAGGTGTCATGAGAGCAGCCGAAGCCTTGTCATCCACAACACCTCCGACGACCGCCCGCCTTACGCGGCAGGTCCGCCATGCCCCCCGCAAGGGGGACGGATGGGAATAGCCGGAAGCGCCGGACTATTCCCATCCAGCGCAGGTGGAGGCCTGTGCAATGCAGGCGGAGATGCCCCCGCACCTCTGGCCCGCTGGCCACCACCGGGAGCGAGAACAGAACCGCTGCCTCTTTCTGCGAGATTATGTCCTCGCAGAATGTGGCCATGGCTCCCCAGGCCCTTTCACTTCCCAGCATAGTCCTCGGAAGACCTTGGTCAACCTCGCCAAGCCAACGGTACTATGAGGCATAGCTAACGAGTAGCGAGTTGTATACAGAAATAACGATTTCCAAAGGACAATAAAGCGCACAATAATTTATTATTTTATTTACATCCCACTTGCTGGCGTTTATTTGAACACGGCAATGTTTTAAGACGCATATAGTTTTCGTAAAGTTTACGGTTGGTGAAGATTTATAGTTAGTTTACATTCTGACACAATGCGAATTCTAATTTATTGCTCGTATCAAGTTTCAGCTGAGAAGTGTTCAGTGTAAATCATTCAGGTACCGAGGTCGAGTGGTAATGATTGGATTTAGACATGGAATTTGGATTTGGAGGATTATTTTCTTAGGTTTGTCGACGGTGACGCTCATATTTTTCATAGGCTGGTCTCGTCTGCTAGTTTTTATGGAAATGGTTGCAAGGGACAGTAAAAGATTTTTAATAAATTCTACGATTTTGCAAAGATAATGTTTGTCATCAAAAGACTTATATAGTATTTGAACTTTCTCATATTTATAGAATCATTCTCGATTCTATTATGACAAATTTTAAAGACACGTTTATTTTCATATGCTAACGTAGATTTCGTAGTAACGTAAATATGCAGTGAACATTTTCAATTCAGTAATTACAGTCTGATGCAAAGACAGCTGATCCCTTACTATACATTAAATGTACGCTAGGGAGATCCATTCACTCTGCATCTAACTGTACTTACCTACTACTAAATTCATCACAAAAAAGGGCCTTCTAAACCCTTCCTGCAAACGAGTGTATCAGTAAGGTCAACAATTACTTGACAAAACGACGAATTATGGTCTAAAATTATGTTGGCCGAAAATGTCGTCAAATTATGTCATCATTATGCCAATGATAATGTGACCGCCTTGGATGTAAATGCGGAACTAACCGTGGTAAGGTCATTTGTCAATGCTTTGCTTGGATTACTGTCACCTTATTGAGATGACTGCAGGTTTGATAGATTTTATCATCGATGACGTTATGGTACAATTGTATCTACATGTATTTAACAGTCTAGTATTCTTGTCGGAAGGTGGTTTCATCGTTAGGGTAGGTATAGACAGGGTACAACAATATTCTTCTTTTTATCGAGTCGATGGAGTTAACTCCTCCTTACCCTTTGTTCGGCCATTATTCGGCAAGTTTTAGGTCATGCCGAGCATGAGACGAGATGGATCATGGTTAACAATCAATAACGTGATAATAATCATCGATGTGATAGTAAGAAAGTTACTGTTCATTTTTCACATTTCACATTCCGCTGCTTGTCTTGAGCTTCCTCGACATCAGAAGAGATTTCAAGAATCTAGGAATACATAAAATAAAGGATAGGTGCTATTTCACTCTGGTGATAGGTGCTACTTCAACATCCATTCAAAAGTTATGACAAAAAAGGTGACAGACACTGTTTACAGTAAATTATTGCTTTTGAAAGTGTGTTATTTATTTGCGAGGTGGTGAGACCACAACCAATACAAAAGGCCAAGCAAAGCTAATGCCTAAACTAGGTAGAGAAATTAAACCTAATATTGACAACCCGTTGTCAGCTTCAAAGTAAGGGTTGCTATACACAAAAGCGGGCCGGCATTAATCAGCACAGCCAGGCGGTAAAACGAATATACGTAGATGAATATTCGGGGAAATAGCCGCTCGGCTTTGCCGCATATGCACACCTGTGTGTGTAATGACTCTTCTGAGCTATATACATCTAACCGATGCTCTTATGGTGAGTTAAACATCGTGATGAAACCTGCGCATTCAGGCGACTGAATGTGTAACCATGATCTAATCTGGTCAGGTTCTCCTGGTAGTAGGATTAGGGTTGCCAACTGTTTTTAGATCAAATATAGTATTTTCGGGTTTAGAAGCCATAAAAATATAGTAGGTTTTTTAAATAAAATGTTCGTACCTTTATTGAGCTTCATAGCTGTTTTGTTTTATTTGACTTGAGTTTGACGTCACGTCATACAAATGTCAAGGCTCAAGATCGTTCTGAAATATTCGATTTGCATCAGGAAAATTTTTCATTTGAGGATCTTATAGACGCGTTCCGTTTTGCGGTAAGTGGTAATGTTGTGCTAATTAAATATAGTAGTTTCGCCTACTATATTTAAATTTTTAATTTATAGTAGGTAGACTCCTAATATAGTAGGATACTATATTATATAGTAGGGTTGGCAACCCTAAGTAGGATCCACATTGAATTTCGAGATATATACAGGTTACAAGCTATATTACTGCAAAATTTCATCAAAATCCGTTAAGTAGCTTATTCGTGAAGGTATAACAAACATCCTTCCATCTTTATAAACTTTCGCATTTATAATATTATTAGCAATCCCGGCGCGACTTCATTCGCGTGCCGTCTTACCCCTACCCTACACATACTTTACCCCTACCTACCCTTTTTCATGCATATAAACCTTCCTCTTGAATCACACTATATATTGGTAAAAAATCGCATTACCACCCATTGCGTAGTTTAAAAGATCTAAGTCTACATATACGAGTATACAGACGGCGGGAAGCGACTTTGTTCTATACTATGTATAGATTTATAGCAGGATTCACGAATCGTTACTAATTTGCAGTTTAACGTATTCAGAACATGTTGCTGAAACTAAACAGGTGACGCAGCTCATTTAAAAGAATAAATTAGAGCCATGACTAGTATGGATTGCTAAAGAAAAGGCAGGAATACAACTGATGGCAATGAGGGGACATAAGAATTCACTCGTAAGCGACTGTAAATGGTTTCTGCAACTTTGTTCTCACGGAATGGAATATTCAAGTATCGTGTATTCTTTTCCGGGGTTGTATTACATTCTACAGAACAGACAGGTCCACTGCTACAACAAGTTGGTCATGTAGTTTAAGGCATGTCACCATGTATGTATAACAGGTATAATACCCAATTAAACCTTAGTAATGGATTCCAGTACTTAAGTGCCTTCTCACTACTAATTTAAAGACATTTAAATTATCATCATCACAGCCCGTAACAGTCCACTGCAGGACTTAGGGCCTCTCCCACGAAAGGGGAGGTTATTGCCATAATCTCCACGCTTGGCAGGCGGGTTGGAGATCGCAGTGTTTAAATATTACAATGGAAAATGCTGCTGCCCATTTTCCAGACTACGGAGACTCTAGATCTTTTGCCTAGAAAACATTAGTATCCTTGTACGACACCCACGAGTGTAAGGGGTTGGTGCTATTCTACTCTGCCGGACACCACACGGCCAATTTTAAATTTTAAATTATGCTAATTTTAATTTTTTATTATATCTGTTACCGGAAATGTGTGAAACCTAGACTGTGTATACAATGGGGAGCCAATTTCGGAAATGCGTAAAATGAATTGTCGAAGGCTTACATTTCCTGGTAAATATATGTATTTCCTAGACATTGTACGCCCTAAATGGAGACATATCTACTACTTATTCTGCACTTGTTTTGAACTTTATTGTAACAAGAAGAGATCCCCTGTAACGATAAGGCCTTTTCTCATTCGTCTCTTAACTTATTATTGTACTGTATTTGTATGAACAAAAGTGTTTATCTATCTCACTATATAAATTTATAGACTGGAATCAGTAACAACTTTGTATCGTACTGTTAGAGAAATAGAAAGAAAGCTAAACAAAGACGCTGGTCGTAAAGACACACGCCATGTTGTTTACACACTATACCTCGATGATTAAGACAAATAAATCAATAGTAATGTCGAATGCAAATGCGAAACGAATGTTTGTTCACAATTACTAATGTTGTTGGGAGAAAATGTTTTCGCTGCGCCAGCATGTAAATTACGAGTGGAGACAAAAGTATACGTTAGCATGCACGCATGATGGCAACTGTGTATGGCTCTTACTATTTAGACTTTCGTCTAGGTTACATATTGTAAACGCCGGGTTATGAAGTGGTTTCCTACGAATGCCTTTTACTTTTCTTTATTACCTAGGGAGGCACACGGACGGACCACCTGATGGAAAGCGGCCACCGTCGTCCAGGACATCTGTACTTCTTATTTTTTGTTGCGGTGTCCAAGACGGTATTTAGCTTGTCTTCGGGCTAGTCTAGCATTCTGTAGTACTCTGCAGTCGCTGTCGATCATTGCTTTACCTTGTCTAAAATAGGATGATAATTTTGACAGATCACAGTAGGGATGTGGTTGTGTAAAATCGTTAATGAATCTATTCGATTATCGATTATCATTCTCATAGAACTTGGAATCGATAGTTGCATGGTTATGTTATACGTATTATACAAAATAAACTATTTATTTTCTTCTGAATTAATAATTTATTAATACGACATTAAAAACCCTTCTACAACGACGATTATGACACGTGCGTATTTCTATTCGGTCAGTCATCCTATTACGTAGAATACGCGCGACTCGAAATTGTTGTTGTGAAAGGTCTATTAAGGTGAAATCCAAACTAAGAATAAGAGTTTAGTTACAAAAAATAATAAGGTTACCTAAATGTTAATTTTAAATATTCGATTATATTATATCAATATCGATTTTCGATTGTCTGTTGTTATTCGTTATTCGTGGTACTTCACTAAAGGGGCGGGGCCTGTCTATGAAGTACGACATTTTCCGTAGTACATTTTACCGAAAAAAAAACACAAAACTTCATAGGCTTGCGCCAAAGACCAACAATTAGTGAGCTGTCAAAATTATCATCCTATTTTAGACAAAGCAAAAACAGCAGTTGCAGCGGTGGGAATAAGTTGTGAGGCTATGCCCGTTAATAATACCGAACTTAGAAGGTAAGCAGGTCTAAGGATACTAAGGTCTAAGGATACTAAAGTTTGTTTCGAAAACTTGAATTTTCATACGAAACATAAGACTAATCCTGTATTTTCTAATATTTTCTTGAAAATAGAATCAATTGGGTATGTAAGGGATATATAAAATAACTTTCAGTATCGCCAAAAAAGGATGAATGAAAAATGCAATCGCTATACCAGACGCATGCTTAATTCTGTGCTTAGAAGCAAATATATATATACCTAGGTACTATTAATAAAAATTTACTGTACGTGGTGCCAATTGGTTCCCGAGACTGTTCAACCAGCCTCAATACCTTTAGCGAAGCGAGGTCGATCAAGGTCTTCCTGGGGGCCCCAAAACTGTCAATATGCCTAATCAAAATCGAATAGGCTTTGCATGTCGTCCGGTGCCTCCCAGTGTGTGTGGCAACAGAGATAAGTAGCTTGTTAAGGCGTATCGTTTGACAACTCGTCAATCCGGCGTATCGCTGTTAGGGCTCCAAGGCCGACACCGGAGACCTACAGCGAGGTCGTGCGGCACATCGCCCGTCCACTGTCTTTACGGTTGTCAAGTTTATATTTTTAAATTGAGACAAAAAAGATTTCCTGTATTGATTACAATTTAGAACATGTACTTGCGTAATTTTTTGCCTGTCAATTTGATGTCTCAATGTTGAAATTACTAAATAAAGCCACCAAAACATTTCACGTACATTTGGGTGCCAAGTGTTGCAAGTTCTTAACGCTGTCGCTGTGGTACAGTTCTCAGATCTCATGAAGAGCCAAGTCCACAACCCTTCAAGCTACACTTTACCAACACTTTCTACAAACTCTGCAAAAACAAACCAATTGGTTAGACTTTGTGCTAATTTCAGTTTACTGCATTGAATTAAAAAGCGAAATCGTTATATCCCGGTTGCACTTTCCGGAGCGCCCGGGTCCGCCTTAATATCCTACTCTCTAAGTTCAGTTCGCTCAGTCTTCAGCAACCACGTCTAGCTATCGCTCCTTGGGCCTATCCTGCCCGTGCCTGCCTGGCACGGGGCGGGGCATTTCCAGATATTTGTAGATATGATGGTAAAACCACTATTCGTGCCTAAGGATCTTATATCATCCAGCATTGGCCGGTCTAAAGCTGGATACAAGAGCTATAATGAGCACATAATGCTATGCTCTGTAAGTCTTTATATCTTTGATTTTCACGACACTAACACATCAAAATAAATCACATTTGAAGGTATTAGAATGCAATAATAATACCCATTGTGTGGTACTGTACTATGCACATTTTACTTGTCATTGTAATTTTATGGTGTAGGTACAATAAACAGTATTGTATTGTACTGTATTGTGTTGTGGTAATACGTTACAAAGCCCTTTTGTTTCTGAAAGGTGTGTTTTAAAATCACGAAAGTATAAGGAAATAACATTTGGTTTATCGCATTAATATTTTAATATTGTTGTCTAATCTTTAATATAAACTAGCTTCGAAAGTTCATAGAATTTTTCATCTTCTTTACTGTTTTTCTGACTATAGATTGAGAATAGCGATGAGAATTGGTTTGGGGTGGCTTAATCTAAGTAATTCCGAGGAAATACCAATATTTTCTCTATTCTCTTTTAATGGTATTCGCCTAACTTGGTAAATCACATTTCCTTATTTAGTCAAAATATTTATTATACTCGAATAGTAAGTAAGGTCATATTTTTAACATTCGAATATAATAACTCCCTTAGTTCGCAAATCCGGCTCAAACATGCTTCTTAAACTATGCAGATTTGCGAATTTAAATTCAGAACGAATGTGGTGTTGGAATAACCCTGCAGTGCTGCAGGTGGAGCGTTACTCGATTGTGAGTCCAGACGGCTTTTTCAGTTAACCCTCTGGCTTTCAGACCGCCTGGCTCCATTAGGTCGGAAAATAAAAATGACGCGAAATACCGGTTAAATTTATCCGGCCGCGTCATTCCATTGTTTCCCTTCGACGGCAGCGAAATTATTGTTTTGTCTGCGTTTTGGGAATGGGTGTGTGTTATCGATTAAAAGAAGATTTTCGTTATGCTTTCTACTTTAAACGCGTTCGTTATTGGGTGTTTTTACATACATATCGTTACGCCTTTTTTCCGCAGGGTTTGGTTTTAATCAGTACTTAGTGTTGATAAATTACTGCATGTCTCAGGTTGAACTAGCTTTTGACTTCGTCTGCGTACATATTAATAAGAATAATTTTTGTTCTTTGCTTAATATCTCCATAGAAGACTTGATCTTATCATAGTCAAAAAAGCAGTAATTTTTATAGCTTATCTAATCTAACTTGTAGCAATTACTTACTTATTTTTAAACATTGAATACTTGGACATAATTCAGGTTACCTGTCCAAGTGAAGTGCTGCCTACGTACTTAGCACTAACCACTAATCACTCCTAAGGGCACCATTACACCGTGCGACAAAAAAGTCGCGTCACGCACGCGAGTCGCGACGGAAACGTCGATTGTCAAGGTCGCGGGCCGGCGGCGCGAGACGGGGTACCATTGTTTTACGGCATTGTCGCGTTTTTACGCCATTCAGAAGTAACGCTGCGAGTTTAGAGTACCGTAGTGGAAGGGTTCTATGCCTCTACGCGGTTGGATAACACGTTCCGCATAGAGGCTTTAAGGTTAGTGCTTGTAATGCGGACGGTTTTTGGTGAGGGTATTTGAAATCAAGTTGATTTCCTGGTTAGCGAATCGAAGACCGACGTCTGTATCGTGTGAGGATCTTGATCCTATAGCACAGGCATTGATCTATCCCTACATCTTACCCGTGGCGGCATTCCATCTCACCTTACAACCAACCAGCCAACGTAATTAAAACTTTTATCCTATCCGATTCTGTCCATTCTAAATAAAACACAATTTATAGTTTTTATTATATCACGCGTCGTTTCCAACTAATGTGTGACCAAAGTAACATTAATTATCCACACAATGCAATATTTAAATCAAAACTAACATTTATGGACATCTTATTACTGCCGTTTTCACTAAACTTAGGAATCTGCTATGTTCTTTCTTATCTCAATTAGGACGTTGCTGATTTACTAACAACTGGTTAGGACGGAACTTGAGCGATTCCTAAGTTTAGTGAAAACGGCCACGGGGCAACGGCTGGGAAAATAGGTAATCATTTAATTAGTGTAATTTCAATCACCAGGAAAACCAAAGGATAGCAAGTGGAATGTTGAGCGAGGTTATCTAGGTTATGTAGTGAGGGTTATTCAGGTTATGCAATAATGATTACGCCTACGATAAACAGCAGAACCCTAAATTTAAACTCTGCTCGAGCTTGACTGTATTACTTCTTACATAATGAGTACTTGTGTCGATGGATACAGATGACATGCTATTTGAGGCTCGACCAAGTATGACAGGGACGGTAAAAAAGGTTGATTCCCATATCATTGTAGCAACATTATACAAAGGGAGTTAATTTTCTCCGACCTTTAAGAACTTAATTGCTGTTTTTATCAGGCAGCTGGTTTAAAGGGTAAGACAATAAAGAGATATGCATGCGAACTGGTAATGAGTACGGTCTATTTTGTGTTTAAACACCTTTTAACATTTGTTTCTTCATTTTAATTTTCCTTATCGCCAGTCTTCGTTTAACTTTCGGTTAATAATGGGCCGGGTTTTAACCTACAAATAGCTCATGAAATGTATCTACGAGTAGATAAAAATAAAATAACCATCTTGGCGTTAATGTTCCGGTTGTACTCTCGAGAACGAGGGCCCGGGGTCCGCCTTGGCGATCGGTCCAGGATTTGACGATCAGTTAATTACAGTGGAGCGACTATCATCTGTGCTCCGTGACCCTGCTACCAAGGGAACCTGACCAGATTGGATGATGGTTACAAATTCAGTTGTGTGTATTTTTCCTCACCGTAAGAGCATCGGTTAGAATTCAACTAATGTGCATACTTCAGAAAAGAGTCATTAGTACTTGGCAGCGGGATTCGAACCCGGTACCTCTCGCTTACGAGTTGAATACTCAACCGCCCGGCTACCGACGCTCTGTAGCTACGAGTTGATACTACTAAGAATACGCTTGCGTTAGCTATGATTTAAAATGTTGGTCCTTCGAGCCGGTTAAAATAACCTGTCAAAAGTTCGTCCCGTCTAATCCGATAGCACAAAAATGCATTAAACTTGATTTATGGTTGCAAAAACTGCATGAAATATTACGAAAGCCGACCTTGACAGCGGACGTTCATTTCTCATGCCCCCGCCTACCTCCCCCGTAGTAACGCCCCATAGTAGTCTCCGTAGGATTACCCTCGTTTTATGGGGTGGCTGCCTGTTTACAACCGACGACACGATGGCACGATTATGGGGGATTGGATTGACCTGGGTCTGGTCTGTGTTGGTGATAGACTAAAATTTATTTTACACTTAAATTTATAAGAACCGATTTTCACCCGCGCGCAATGCGGATTTCTGTAAATATTCAACTACCGTGTGAATCAAATTTCAAAATCGTTACAGTGGTTTTCGTCGGATTTCAAATCGGTCGTCATTGTCTAGGGTGCGGAGAAGTCCGATTGATCAATAAGACACTTTCCCATTTTGTCTAGTCCCGATTACCTCCAACATACAAACTTACAAGCTGTATGCTTGTAAGTTCCTCTTTATAATATTAGTGTCGATTAACATACTCGTATTTCGTAAGTATATCCACAGCAGGGATGAGTTAACATTCATAACATTAAATTGTCAGTAAAATATTAACTTTGATGCCGAAGAACGTTTCTTTGTATAAAAATAAAATATTCTCAATATTCTTGTTATTGTATCGCATTTTATTTATCTGTTTATGAAGTAAAACACAACATAACCAAAATGAAAATTTACCAAGAACTTTAAAAACATCGCGTCGTAATACTAAAATCGTGAACAGCAAATGCCCGCACACCGGCGCGGTGCAGACGCGGCCGCGATCGATAGGCCCGTCTGCCGCTGCAGTGCGGACCGCCATGACCTTGCACCGGGCGGGCTCTGCGCCTAGATAGAGATACAATACGCTTCCTGATGTCGAGAGCTATCGATTTGAAGTGAAATGTCTGTCGCTTGGGAAAGGATGGATTTGTAATAAATAAATCAGCTTTATTTTATTTCATGATACAACCAAAGACAGCTATTATAATACATTTGATTATCTAAATATTACATTTGTTTGATACAATACTGGTTGTATTTAGCTTCACAAACTAAGTTATCAAGTGCTATAGGACACAGTTATTCCTATAAAACTAGGTAATATTACAATAGTATTTTGCTTTTAGTTTGGCCTTCGTGATATGTTTGCAAAATCAATTAATGTTGCGTAAGTTAATTATCTATTGGTCATTTTATATCACCATATAACACAAAATATGGACAAAATTTAATGTCTTCGTTAGTTTATAATACTGGTTAATTGAGGAACAGTGCGTTTATAGGCTAAAAACAACATTGCGCTTCCTCAATAAAAACTGTTGCCATATATCAAAATTGCGTGTTCGAGCTATTTTATCACCGTTACGCCGGGAATCGAGACAGCCTTCAGGCTGTAGTTTGCAAAACTTGCAAGTTGCCAGTGTTAGCGCATTGCGTGTTGCAAACTTCACTTTGTTTGCCAATATCTAATTAGCTAGGTGTCACTACGCATAGATAATGTCACTTGCGCACTGGCTGTGCGTGTTACAGCAAACACTTTACGATGCAACCGATGAATAAATATCTCAGTTTTAGTATTCTCTCCCGAGTTCGCTTTATGGCCGGTGTGGTGTAATCCGTAATCACTACGAATCGAATATTGTTCTTGAAGTTTATCCGTGGAAAACCGACGAAAATATTTACCTGGCACAAATTGTCATTTCGATTCTAGCTATAGCTGTTTTTTATTGCAGTTGCATAAGTTTGAGGTATTATGGGTCTTACCTGATTGAGCATAACTTTTGCATATAAATATTTTGTTGTGCTTCCTATGTCTTGCAGTACTATGTGAAATTTGACATAACGGTTAGTATGAGTAAAGGTACATATACAAGTAACATTTCTCTAGTAAAATGTTCTTTAAGTTTTCTTAGCGAGCAGCCTACTTAAGACAATACGGCAGGGCCGATCTAGGAGGCAGCTAGGAACTTGATACTAATCCTTAATCAGTATTAAATGAAGTCGCTTCTTCTCCGAACATACGCGGTCTACTATATTAGCTAGATCCAAAGTTAACACATTATTTTCTAAAGAAAAGAATAAATCTGCAACATATTCTCTTGCCAACTCCGGAATTGCATTACAGACCATTAATCTACTACGAGAGGAACTATGAGACAGCACAAAGATTTGGCATCATAAATATATTTCATGTTGTCCTTTCGTTCGAGGCAAAATTGCTTTTAATTCACTAAATTTAAACGAACTGACGGAGATATGTTTATTTGATTGTTGCCTGCTGTTCGATGATAGATATGGTTCAAGACTGAGGATTCCGTTTAGAAGAGTTTCATAATCTTATGCAATTCTGGTGCCAAGCAACTGTGTTTGCATTATTGTGCTCCGCTTTGAAGGATAAGGGAGGATGATATAGTCTCTGTCGCGGCACGTAGAAAAAATACACTATTTTCTGAAGTTCTGTGTTTCGTACTAACACGAAAGTGGAAAGCTCCACAATTGGAGAATTACTTGGATAGGTGGTAGTAGGATAGCTATTAAAGTACATTTGACAAACTAAACTGTACCCAGTGTAATTACGGGCATGATACATGTCACAGGAGCGATATACGTTTAACGCATCGTAAATGTACGAAACATCACAAAACATATAATTAAATTCAATTACGATGGCTCTGTGATTTGCTGTTAGACGTGCGAATATGGCGATGAATTTAATTTGCCCTCATAACACGACTCATCAGGACAGAATGGGGCTGTCAACGCGATCCTGTCAGCATTGAAGTGGGGAATTTAATAAAAATGATTTCCCCACTCCAACCCCTGTTTGTGGGGTAGCGGAGGAATGTGCAGATTGCACGGAGCCCCGTTGTGTTTCTCTGAATATGGAATTAATTTCAGTATAAACTACTTTCCATTGGTGGTATTCCGTTATTGAAGCCGACTTTCCGATAAGATTGGCAAACCTTTTTAATTTTAATTGTTAATAAAAATTCCTTTGTAAAACCTAGCATTTGCATATTATTATTCTCTAGCTCAAAATTAACGCACAAGTCACATAACAAAGCTGTATGCGAAACCGTTACGCTATAATCGCAAAGGCCTAACTCAAGTCAGAACCGACGCCTTATAGGTATTAAGGTTATTGGCTATAACGCGCTACCCTGTGGAACACCCGGGTCAGTTCCCAGGTGAGTCGGACAAGCGGTTGCGTGGACACTCGCTTCCGTTCTTGCACCAGTATTGAATGGTAATGGAGAATTGGGGCTTCGAATAGCGGATTCTTTCCTAGTTTTGTTAGTTACGGAACTTGTTAAATCAGACCGCAAGCTCAGAGGTGTGGGATACGATTACTAAGTATGTTAGAGTGGTGACTCGGTGCTGTCACCGACAAATAATTATTTTTTGGGTTCCGGTGTGATGTGGCCAGGCTTCAAGCATTTCTGCTTAGTCCTCACAGTGACAACCTTGTCGCTGGTTCTGCCTTCACAGTCATATGAAACCTAGTGCAAAAGTAGATAAGTAGTAGGTTAGGACTAGGTTAGTTAGTAAGAGTTTGGGCTTCCCATTACCCTGTCGGCTCATATATTACTTGAAAAACTAAAACAGTGGAATGTGCTTCAATTTCTAAGTTTATTATCTTATCTAATTTTTTTCGTGTTTAGAGTCGCCTAAGGGGCCTCAGATCTCGAGTGTTATCGATCACGCCTCATAGATAGAAACTATAGATTAGCTGTGTTGAAGTTATCAATCCTAATAATCCTTCTAACACAATGAATGTGAAAGTATATTTGGGTGTTTGTTAGTAAATTACCCACTAACGGCTTATACGTAGAAATCCATATCAGATTTTTTAAGAACTACCGAATTGCCAACCTATTTTTGTGTGACACTAGGTTATTTTTATCTTTTAAATAAGGTTGTTGTACGATTTATTATTAACCTAGCCCCTAACCGTATTATATCATACTACTTATTAACTCCCATGTGACATAAATGGCAGTGGAAGTACTAACACACTTCCGGTGCTAACTCGACTCACTTTTTGTAAATCAGACACAGTAGGGTAACTGTATAACGATTTCATTAATTGTGGCTAGATTCGTTTGTATTAGCAAGCTAGTCTCACGGTTCGGTTATAACAAGTTACATTACAATAAACTTTTACATTACTTTGTGGGAAGTAGCGTGGGTTAGATATTTTGTGTAATCAAAATACTGAATAGAAAATTCGATATGCTTATGATAGGAACAAGATGTAAAATTACGAAGTTGTACAATTCATGTCATGTATGTAGTCTTTATACACTATACATGCTGTACTTTTGATACACCTCTTTCGCATCTTTAACAATCAGCTTTCAAATAAAGTAAGCTTGCTTAAGTAAGTGGGACACGTTGCCTGCGAGTGTGTTCCCTGATCATTATAATCTGGATGACTTCAAGGCTAGAATGAATGGGCTGTTCCTAGACAGGCATGCTCCATCTTCGGCCGCACCGTCACAAGGTGAGATGGCGGCCAAATGCCTAGCTAGTATAATATAAAAAAAATCTACTCAAATTGGTTTATAATTACCAAATAGTTGAAGTGATTTACTTGAAAGCTATATAATATTTTAAATTTTTTTGTACACTACTATATCAAATCCTGATTCCTACTGGACTAAAGCTCACCAATCAACCAATTATAGTGCCCACACCGTTAACACATACACTGACGGGCGGCCTCTGAATGTCAATGCTACTGTCCAAGGACCGGGCTCCACTGTGAATCATCCGTAATTGCCAAGATACTATCTGCCGTGTGCCCCGTATGTTAATTAGACACTTTTGTGTTGGAAATGTAACCTGGTTCTATTCAGCAGTGGGTCAACACCGTCTGAATATCTGGTGAAGGTCTGTCTGATGGTTTGCTTACTTACTATGGTTACTTGCTGAAAGTAGTTTCAGCATAAAACTGTTATCGGCATATAGTAGTCTACTGCTGGACATAGCCTTTTAGCCAGAGATCCCTAAAAAGGCCGTTCCTGTGCCTTCAGCAGCCAGCTGGTATCTGCGATCCGTACCAGGTGAAGAGCCACCACGGGTCCACCTTGTGCCCACCCAAGCTGCATCTTCCGGTACGTCTCTGCTTGCGAGACTACAAAAATTGCTTTGGCTTGATAAAAATCGATGTTATCGTAAATTAAATAAGATGTTGGATAGTCAAACCATTTTGGGACGTTGAGCCGGCGGAGGAAGTAAATCAAGAGATTTTGAGGATTACCTTCAGATTTTAGCTAGTTTTATTAAATCAATAACAAAAGTAAAGATTGTCATCATTTATACCATGGTATGGCCATGATAGCAGCACGGCTGGGTTGCCAGTATCGGTGCTGCTCGATTGCACACGGAGTCGGGCAGCGCTGATTATCTATGTATTTTTTTTATATCGTAATTTACTAACTTATGTATATATAAGCCATACTAACAAAAATGAGTCTAAAAGTTAGAGTGTTAGAGTTCTTGACTATAGGCCAGATATCTTAGACGCATGTGAGAGAACAACCTTGGAATCTGAGTAGGTTATATTACTCACATTATGTTAAGTTGGATGAGTTAAAAAAACCTACTTAACACTTGTGAAATCGAAATTCGGAGCTACCGTCGAAATTACCAGATAATTTGACTGTAATTTGGAAAATTGGCTTCTTAACAACGTTTATCGCAAGATTGTCTTATTTCGGACCTTTTTGCATTGTGATGTGATCTTTTTAAGGATTGTTTGACATTTAAATTGGGGAAATTATCAAATTATTCCATATTTGAAAGAAATTCGAACACAGAGCGAAAATTTCGAGTAAACAATTTCAACGGTTATTAAGCTTTAAGTATATATGGGTAATCAATATCATATTTGTTGATTATTTGTATAGTGTAGAAGAACTCCATTATTACAAATCGAACACTTTTAGTGTATAGTTAGTTAGAATTAGAACGAACTAAATTATTATTAATACAATTTGTAGTTACAACTTACTACAGAAAACATTTAAATCTTAAACTTACATATCTACATACAATTATTTTTATGAGAAATGAATAATGGTTGTATCTGTTATACTTATTAGAAAAAAAAAAACATTTTGCTTTTGCTACCCTAACCTATATTCCATTTCACTCCCCTTGAACCCGGTTTTAATATAAAGGAAAGGCAATCAAAGGCTCAAAGGCAATCAAAAAATTTTCGGTAAAATAGTTTTACCGAAAATTTTCGTAATTTTACAACGAGAACTATGCCACTATTGTATACTCATAAGTCATTACCTACCTCCATAGTTCTAATTCCCATCTCACGCACGCACGCCCAAAAGCACACGGTCTACAATCCCATATACGAAAGTGTTGTACGGAAAAAGTAACGGTCAAGAAATGACAAATTAGTTCTCTGATTGCGAATACGGTGATTTGACACAATTTTTTGTTTGTTATAATGAATAGGCCTCCCACACTTGGCGCAAGGTTCATTCACATACGCGTAAGTGGAGTACCCATAGTATACCTACATCTATATGTGATTTCGATGCTCCATGACGTATCTGTCTATTATATTCATGAGTTTTACCCAAATGATCTAGTTAGACCTTTAGTTTGAACGCGAATCTCAAGAACTACTGCACGGATTTTCATGCGGTTTTTACCAATACATAGAAACACTTATGAAAACGAGTTAGGTACAAACGAGTAGTTTGCGTTTATATCAACATCAACAGAAGCGAGCTGACATAAAAATAATCGAGAAAGATTATGTATCTATATACTCTTAGATCTTTTAAACTACGCAACGGATTTTAATACGGTTTTCAACAATAGATAGAGTGATTCAAGAGAAAGGTATATAAGCATGAAATAATGGTAGGTAGGGGTAAAGTTGGTGTACGCGAACGAAGTCGCGCCGGGTCCACTAGTACATATTATGATCTGTTTAAACTGACTTGTCGTATTTGGTGAACAAACAATGCCCAATATCACGACTTGCCGTATCAATCACGCTACGTATATTGGGTATAGATGTCTTGAATTATACAAAAAACACGCAGAATGTGCATTTTAACGAATATTGCTGCACATTATCCATTTAAATACATATTTTCCTCAACCAAATAAGACAAGTCAGTCTGGACAGATCATAGATACCTATGTACCAGATATCTACTTGCGCTTAGATCTTTCAAACTACGCAACGGATTTTAATGCGTAGAGATAAGAAGAACAATAATCGTTTATCATGTACCCCTAAATATTGAGTACAACCTGTAGATAACTGTAGAGATTATAAAGTACACACCCTAATAGGCCTTACTACATTACTATATTATATTAATATATATCCGACATGGCATGGTTTACTTAGTATACTATTTATTAAGCCTAGGACAATGTTTGTATCTATCGTCACTATCCCAGATAAGATTGCGGGAAAAAATAACATGTCAATTGATACAATAACAAGTATTTTGATCTATATGGTAAAACTACGTTGTAAACATAGCGCGTATTGATATTGTCATTCATATAAAGAAACAGGGCGATCACGAGGATTTGCATCTTTTAAATGACAGGGGATCATGATGATGATAAGAAATAATCATAGGAAGTATATTCCTATTAGTACGTGTATAAGTTGATAAGTTTGTTAAAATTTTGCTTTTAATGGAATGGGCTCTTTTGAACTATTATAATACTCTACTGAAGTGTAATATTAAATGGTGCAACTTTGCAAACTTCTCAACGCAGTTTAGTTTATTTTCTGAAATAGGTACGTGACTCTGGTATAGAAATTTTCTGCTTTTTATATTTTTTATTTTGTTACCCAAAACATAACTTCATTTTCAATGAAATCCTCGAAATATTAAGTAAATCCACTAAGTTTGCTTTTTGGGATTGTCGATTTAAAAGCACACGAAATGATATTTTGACCTAGTTCCTTCCATCAATATTATGGATTTTATGGACGGTCCATTGTATAATGTTATCTAACCAAAAACTTGGTAATACGATCGGTCATCAAAACACAATAGCAACCACGCACACTCATACATAACTTGTAGTAGCCGTCGTGGTCTAAATTGCCAATTTCCATGCAAATATTTCATACAAATTTGGTGAGGTGCTCATAACTGTTTTGTTTGTTGGCAACTGTGTGTTGTAAACTTCTGAATGGGAGTCTAATTTGGTCATATTGATGTGACATGTGGACATTTATTATCTTTTTATATTTATTAGGTTTTTGACTCCTTTATTTACGAATGACCGAAACGTGTGAGATAGTTCGACTGCTAACATAATCAAACACTGAATGTTCAGTTTATTGCTGACAATCATCTTAATAATCACAACAACAATCTTTATGATCTTTAACGTACTTATAGTTAGAGATACAGGAACATTAGAAAATAAAAAAGTTAAACTTAACGTAAAAAAAGTTCATTGCTCTTACATCCGAGGCACAAAAGTACAAACATACAAGACAATAACAAAAAGAAAAAATATTTACAAAACAATACGCCAATAATGTGTAAATAACGATAATGTACTAATGTTACTTCTTCTTCTTATCGAGTCGATGGATTAAACTCTGACGTACACTATATTCAGCATTTGCATGTTACTAAAATACTCCTATATAGAAGCAACGTTGTCTAATATAATAGAACTGCGGTGACTGCTTACCATCAGGCAGGCCGTAAACTTGTTTGGCACCTTAGTGGTATAAAAATATAGAATAGAAACAAAACAAATATATCAATTACGATTGTACTATATCCTTCACTCATTGAACACTAAAGAAATCGATGTCAACTGAACATACGATAGTTACCTACCTATTCAGATAAATTGTATCGTGAATTTTTAATAACAGTGACATTTAGCGCCTACAGCAACTACAAAGCAAACTTAACAAGGCAACATCAAGACACTTTATGCCTTAGTAATAGAGATCAATTTGCTACAAACAAGATACAAGAGACATGTTGTAATGCACTAGTAGAGATCTAGTTCAAACATATAAGTTTCATAACCTGTTCTCAGCTAACGACACTTCTAATGAAATCAATAAAAATGCTATCAGTTGCAAGAAAGCTGGTGAAATTGTAGCCTCGCTGGAGGTATCTGATATCAACATATTTCTTACAATTTTACGATAAAATCGATTGCTGCTTCACATGCACTATTATCTCTGACACTGGAATCAAAATAATTGTTATTTTCTATGCCGTCCCTCGAAATTTTTTATGTCATACGGTAGGAAAACAGGCAAGTGGGCCACCTGATGGAAAGTGGTCACCACTGCCTATCGACATTAGCAACACCAGGAGTATCGCTAATGCGTTGCCCACCTCTATAACACGTTGCTCTGGCAGCAAAACCGAAAAATGCCCCTCCACTGCCAAAGCCACGTTTCCCCAAATCTCCACCGCATGGAGTACTGGAGATCTCAACCTTGAACTGGAGAATTGGAAATTATCTCAAATAAAGATAACCTATAGTGAAGATGACTAACTGACCTACCTTGCCAAAATGACAGTCATCATATCACTCATCACCATTGTTCTAACTGCCTATTCTGCCTGGTTCCGTTATTGTACTCTTCATTCTCCATTTGGCCCGCTCTTAGGCATCCTAGCATCGTAAGCGTTAGACCGAATTCGTCGTAAGCCGACAATACTGCTACTCAATTTTGAAACTTTATAACCTACCCAACACCTACTTTACCGCTACTTACCCTTTTTTTCTTGAATATGAACCTTCCCCTTTGAATCACTCTATCTATTGCCGAAAACTACATTAAAGTCTGTTGCGTAGTTTAAAAGATCTACATCATCAAAGCGTACATCATGCGCACATACTCGAGACGGACGGAAACGACATTGTTTTATACAATGTAAACACTGCAAATACATTAACAGTCGCTACCAAAATTGAATTACTGGAGAAAATACAATTATAGCCACGCAACTCTAGACTTAGATAGTCCTCCAGTATTTGCTTAGTCGTAAACTCATGAATATATCGACAACACGGGAGAAAGTCAGTGAACGGTTCGCGTTGAAAGCAAGAAGATTTATTGGTTTACATGTATTTATTTACTGTGCGAATTAACCATAATGCAACATTTAAAGGGTTTGTTAATCCGCAATAATGTCTAATTAGTAACTTGTAAACCTGTGGCGGCAGTTAAAGGTAAATTGATAAAGTAAACGTAATGGTTTATTGCAGCTCTAAATGTGAGAAGAAAGTTCATTAAACAAGATGGATGTTTGAAGCTTTTTGGAGAAGTTCTGCACAGTATTTACTCTTGGTGGGTTGGACTGTTTCAAGACTGAAATTTCTTTATGAATGGGTCGTCATCATCCTGGTGACAGTCCCGGTTGTGCTGAACTCTCTGGGGTCTGTTTTCCTACTTCTCAATGTTCACTTCACTTGGCCTTTGGCATCCTTGGTGGTCAGTTTCAAGACACCAATATATCATCCTTTACTACGTCAAGACATATGTTCTTACGCCGGCCTCTTTTTCTAGTATCGGGCGGAGTTTCCGTCAATCCGACAAGTTTAAATGTCGCGTAGCAAGAAAACGAATTAATTTTGGTAAAACTGATTTCGTATTCATATCAAGCGTTTCAGTGTAAGGGGCGGCAAACATGGCGGAATCTAGATCTGTAGTTTTCCGTAGTCGAATCGGATGCAGTGTGTAGACACTTTTTCTATCACTTTCCATTATATGCTAGTTCAACTGACTGCCCGTTTGTTCTAGTAGTGCACAAATAGACAAATAGCCACAATTATTATTGCCAAACGCCGCAGTCGAAGGGCTGTTTAGCGAGTGCCAGAAACATGACATACAAAACAAAAGAACGTCTCCAAAAACAAAATGCGATCCCACAAGCTTGCGAATGCTCTCAGAGATAAGAAAAAAAGAAACATTACGCTACAATTGCATAACCTGATTGACACTGATGCTGTTATAATAGTTATGGTGCAGCTGAGGCCGTGCTGTATGGTCCGACCTTAATTCCTAAAATGGAGTGTTGGCGTAACATTTTGTTACGGTCAAATGTGGGCACGCGATGTTAAAGATGGCAGAGGAAATGGTCTTATTTGGCTCCGCTTGTTATGGTCACCGCTTATTATTTTAAGGAAATAACTACGTGGTAATGTAAGCTCGTGCCTATTTGGATGTTGATTTTTTATGGGATGTCTATTTTTGTTTCTGGGTTAGTCAGTTAAAAAAGTACCGACAGAGTCCCCTCATAGTGTAAGCCATAGCAGGCTCTTTTCCTAGTACTTTTAGTTTAATTTTTGAACAAGGATAGGATTCCGTCTTTTGTTTGTATAGATACTTTTGTTGTCATTGTGTGAATGTAAATTATTCACATACCAGTAACATACTACATATGAATAAGGCGACTCCTTCTTTTTTATATAGGTTTTAAAAATTTTGCGGTTTGCACTACACTTATATTGTGACATACATCTTTATTTTAGGCGGAGCCCGGGCCCTCGCGTGTCCCGCGATTGCTAAACCGGGATTTAATGCCAGGATGATGATGATGATCTTAATATTTTATTGATTTCTCTATTTGAACGTATTTGTCGAGTTTCTTAACCCA
Organism: Blastobasis lacticolella; assembly: GCA_905147135.1. Taxonomy (NCBI): domain Eukaryota; kingdom Metazoa; phylum Arthropoda; class Insecta; order Lepidoptera; family Blastobasidae; genus Blastobasis; species Blastobasis lacticolella. The sequence continues at coordinate 3,894,908 of LR990042.1, read as the reverse complement.
TCAGTGGCAGTGGCAATGCGAAGGCCGTGAAAATAATTAATACTGTTACGTCAAATAACTAATCAGCGACCGTAAATAAAGTGTTTTGATATGGTTCTCATTGCTTGATTATACAAGGGTAACAAAAACGCGTAAGGTGCTAGAAAATACATGAATAGTCCTTACACGTGCGCTTGCGCATGATAAGAGCTTGCTTGATATTCATACACATATGTATCTACGGCCATTCAACGAATAATAACAATAATAAATATGCTTCAACAAATTCACAGAGCGCCATCTAGTCCCAAAGTTAGCAATTCATCATTTCAATTTCTGCACGGCCGGGAATCGAACCCGGGACCTCTGCGTGGCGACCGGCATGTTAACCAACTGAACCACTCAGGTTGTCGACACCAGTTGACCATTAGTTGTTATAATCTACATGACGATAATGGTAGGTCCGCTAAATTTATTGTATGACTGGACACACTTTCCAGCATCCGTACAGTTTAGATTTTCCTATTAAGCTGATCGCGTTTTAACCAAACTCTGCTTGAATATTACAGAACATTCAATTTAGATCAGCTACATAAGCACCGGAAAATGGCAGTGTAAAGTTTATAATAAACAGCAATCTTAACAAGTAACTAGACCAAAAATGGCTCTAAATATTACAGAAGAAAGTGTAGACGAAATTACATAAAGCGCTACCTAATTTTAATACTAAACTAACATCTTTGGACTACCGTAATAGGGAGCTTTACCTCGCTCCTTGTATTCGAGCAGCATATTAAATTGTCGCCAAATGGACTTTATTACCGAGGTGTTAAGATCCAAATCTTATTACATGGAGGGGTTTGTTATGTCCGTAAGGTAAATGTAACTTAGTGGACAAGATAACTTTGAAATGTACACACAAAGCTGGCATCAACTTATGCAACTTGACAGTAGGGAAGTTTTGCCTCAACTTGAATGTAATTCCATGCTGAGATCTACTTGTATAAGTTTATTTTAAGCATGCGCTTTGTTGGTAATGTTTATTGGTAATGCTGGCCGTTCTAGTATTCAATAGGGTTGCTGAAAGGGTTTAAACTAGATATTTTGCTTCCGTGTGTATCCGACTAGCGTAATCACCTGTTCCGGTTGTAATTTCTTCATTGGTAGGTCAGATATAGGTAATTTTCAGTTTGGATGTGTGCCTCCATTTTATTTATCAGTAACTAGTTTTTGTCCGCAACTTCGTCCGGGAAATAGTTTTTATGACATAGCTTTTGTTCAAAATACCATTTGATTGTATTGTATAAATGCTAGTACTACGGGGAGGTCAAGCTGTATCTCTGCTACTAGAATTAGATGAAAAATGGTTTCGGAATAGGTACTCGTTTTGGGACATAACTATCCCGACAATTTTTTTCCGAAATATTTTCTAGGTACAGACACGGCTTTTTACAGTTTTATAATACTATAGGTAGATATTTATAATAGTAAAGATTTCTATCTAGATGTGGCAATGATTGTCTCGATTGTCTCAAGAATTGTTGTGTGAAAGCTATCTGCCTCGTAAAATACTATCCACGAATGAATCTTTCGTGATTGTATGAAATGAATGTAATTTATGAACGTTGTCTTTATTGGTTGGGGCTCCGGCGACTTTCATGTATCCAGGAACAAATACTCTTAGAAATGACGTATGTACGAGTAATGTAACGACGTAATCATACAGCTGACTTCTTGAATTGATCCTTGGCTTTGCCAATAATCTCCACGCTTGACAGGCAGGTTGGAGATCGCAGTGTTGGAAACATACAACAGAAGACGCTGCTGTCTATTTTCTGTTCTAGTGGGGACTGGTCTGCCTTTAGGACGTTAGCAGCCTTGGATGACACACGTCAAAAGAATGGGTTGATGCTGTATTGTAAGGATGCTGACGTAATCCTTACATAGGTAGTATATATGTCGCAGCCGGATGGTTAAATTAGCCGGTTAATTAAATGGCTAGCTTTTTAAGCAATTATTTAATTGAATATTTGCCAAAATCATTAACTTTGAAAGTTAAGTCTAACGAACGATATTGCCCCGAGTTTACGGAGCTCCTCCATGCATTGTCACAACACTATCCTAACCCAACCGAATTAAAACCTAATGCAATCTATTATTATTGTTCGAGATTATTGTGATTAAGTTAGCATTGTGACAATATTTGGAGGAGCTCCGTAAACTCGGGTCAATTTCGTTCTTTAAACATTACTTTAAAAATTATTGAAATTGGCAAATTTTCATTTAAATAATAGCATAAGAAGCTAGCCGTTTAATTAACTGGCTAATTTAACCATCCGGCTGCGACATATACATAGTATAAAACAAAGTCGTTTCTCCCCGTCTGTCCCTATGTATCTATGTATGCTCAGATTGTTTATATTACGCAACGAATTTAAATGCGATTTTCAGCAATATAGATAGAATGATTCAAGAGGAAGGTTTATGCGTTTTTTACAGTCATTAAAGAATTTCATTCGGAAGGTTTTATTTTTTTTAAATATGCATATTATAGTAACGAAAAGCTAAGTAAACCCGTGCGAACCCGTAGCGGATCGCTAATCACTTATATCAACAACTTACACCTTGAATCTTGCAGTAGACAAGAAGTTTTTAGAAATATGATAAACAATAGATCTATTTGAGGCAGCCTTGTACCGAAACTGTCATGTCAAGGGTTTTGAAGACTATCGAAGTTTGTCGGTCGGTTGGCATTGTTCGGAAATGCCATTTCAGTACTGACGAATACGTACTAAGAATAAGAATAGGCGTTTTTGGAAGAAAATTTTACGGTGAAACCTTGTGTTTAGTTCTGACACTTTGTGCTACGTGACGAAACCCAATTTTATGGTAGGTTGAGTTTAGTAAGTCATTTTGTGGTTGACTTAAGTCTTGTAATAGTTTGTAGTGCCTAACTGGTGGTACCGACCTATTAATCTTTGTGTTAGTGTGTAGTCGTTCTTAGTTGTGTATAATGTGTACTTTAAGTACTTGTTCATTTTCATGTTTATGTGATTGAAGATTGGATAAAACATCAATTATAGGATGTTTTTACAGAGGAGGATAACTATAAAATGAAATAAAACGAAAAAAAAGTATTTAGTATCAGTAAAACTAGCTTTAATGGAAAGAATATAATTTGATATTGTGGCTGCATGCACTGGCGCATAGATGGTCCAATCAGGATATCATATTTTCATACACTTTTCGAAACGAATGTTGTGTTCGATTCAGTCGCCTGAATACGTAAACATCACCTACCTCATCATCTTCTCATCATCATATCAACCAGAAGACGCCCACTGCTGGGCATAGGCCTCCCCCAGAGATCTCCACAAAGGCCGTTCCAGCTGGTATCTGCGGTCTACTTCATCTTTTCAATCCTAGTCTAAATGCAGCCTTCTCTTTGCAGAGCATGCCGCCGCCCCCGGCGTAGGCATGGGCGGCCGCGGGGCGGGCGGGCAGCGCTGCCAGCTGATCCTGCAGCGCTGCCTGGCCATACAGCTCACCAAGCCCGGGAACGCGCCAGATGACTTCTGGATGTACGACTCCGGGTATCTACTGTTCCAGGTATGTGAGATTTGTATTATTTTATTACCTAGATGTAAGTTGGACCGAGAAATTGGTTTAAATCACCTTATTGAGGTGAAAGTTTTACTGAACATCAACAACCAACAAGGTCCATTTTCCCTTGCAATTATATTCTAACAATTAATAATACGTGAAGTTTTGTGAAAACTGATAAATCACTTTCTTGGCCATACTGCATATTACCTAAATCAATGTATCCAAACTTGATGGTAAAATAATCACTATTATCAACATTGTAAACTTATTGTTATTCTCGGAACGGATAAACACAGAACTACTTTTTAAAAACCGGTTTTAAAAATTCTTTCAGCTGTAGAAAGCTTTTATATTATAACATTATCGATATCCTGTCTACTTAAAACTACACAAATTACAAAATACCTCTGAACAGTTACTTTTACGTTAAAACTGAATGTTGATTTTATTTAAGTTTTGCGCACAACTAACCCATGCAATTTTCTTATCTTATTATTAAGCAAATCACAAGTTCAAGATCGTTCAGATGTAGACGCGTAAATGTCTCGTATAACTTGTTCTTTCCATTTCTAATTTTCGATATCCGTTGGTACAAGATTATATCCCGCTCTGCAAACGAAGTTAATGTCTACAAGAATCATTGAAATGACTCAGTATTCATTGCATTACTTGCTATACTTGTATTTTACTGCAATAAAGACGACCGGATATCCCGTGGCACAAACTTAAAACGAATTAAATGTCAACTCTCGGTAATTTCTAATCTAATATCCAACTCGACCTACATTGCTTATCTTGGAAAACGAAGTGAGGTGTCACATTTGTTACATTTACAAGTTAAAACAACCACAACAGTCCACGTGTGCACTTACGTAACTTGAGAGTTTCTTGGCAACTTGCGAAATAGAACTGTCTATATTAAACGTTTCTACGCAAAAAAGAATGGCTAACTACATACAAAGCCCGATTATAATGAGTTTATCTCACAGGCCTTATAAAATCACAGTCCCGTATCAGATTAGAATCACTTCTCACGTAAAACTTCTTTTCCCATCTGCATTCAAAGTTATGTTCCGCTCGATTTAGATTTCCGGGCGCGCCTTCCTTTCTTTGTTTTCCTGTAGTCATTAACACAGTTAGGATGACCCCGTATGCTTCGCCGTAACCTTTTCACTATCACAAACGGATGCTAGTAAAAGCAAATAGTGAAGATTCAATTTTTGTGTGAGCTTTTTAGGTCCAATACCGTGTCTACTCAGTCAAATCGCTACACCGTCAAGCAATATCTAACTTTCCTTCCAACAGAATTCAGTCCAAAATCCTATAGAGACAAATCTAGCTACCATCCGTGAACTAATCTTTCGTTATGGCAATTTCGACCCTCTTTCTAAAGCCATAAAGTACAGTTGGGTTTACAGTTAGTAAGAAAGGAAGATACATGTGCATCCAATCTAACCAGGCAATAGCCGTTACCGTGACAGCTGCAACGTATCGCGAATGGTAAACAAACCACTTGGTGTTTAGGTCGTCGATGTACAGTCGCATTCCTAATTTTCTATTGTACCTTCAGTATGGTTCCACACTACAGCATGCGGTCTCTGAACTTTTGAGGGATAGCAATCATCATAAGTCACATCGAGCTTGGGTGACTCCGATGAATGACTGTGCTATAAAAGTACGGTGACAGGCTTGCCTTCTAATTTCTATCTATGGTGAGCAACTCTTCTATATTTTACAGGACGTTCCGTTTTTCAGCTATAATTTTGGCCGTGTATTTTTATAAGATAAATGAGGTTGACCAATATCTTCCGATGGGCACCCTGAAACTGGTTGAACAGTCTCGAGAGCCAATTATCGAAGATCAATTTAATAAGATACAGACACAGGACCCTACAAATGAATTCGCTTCCCGCACGCGACTCATAGTACCTAGCTACTACATTCGTGCGCCGCTCGCTCCACCGCAAAACAGCATATATAATTTCATAATAAACGCGTTGTCCCGTATTTTTTTCCTTTAAATTTAGATCACATGGTAGGTAAGCGAAAACCGCCACCGGTTAAACTAGTAGACTTACTTAGATTACACTCCCCAATTCAGGAAGTGATCTGCAATCTGTATTTGTTTATCATGTTAAAACCAAACATACAGACAGATACAAGCGATATGCAGATGCGCCTGTGTAGTACTATATTAGAGTGATCATAAATAATTAATAAGCTACGAGCTAACCATACCAAAGTCGTGTTTGTGGCTCAGTAAGCCAACGGATTAGTTCAAGTGCCTCGGTTAACGTATTGCATAAACTTTATGAATAACTTACCTAATTAAGCCTTCGTTATCTAAATTGAACTCTGAACGCTTCCTTGATGCTCTTCTGTAATTGATTTTCAAATTATGTATGCAAGCTATAATTAGTTATTTGAATAGAGATGAGTCAATCAAATCTTTAGTAGTTAAATCTGTTCAGTTAAGCTTATCATCTCTAAGTACAGAATCTATTTTTGCATGCTTATTAAAGCCTTCGTCCATAATAATTAAACAACCACTTATAATAATTTTACATAATTTTCCATCTATTGTTACGTCGGTCGTTACGACGTAGGTATAGGTATTATAATAATAGTGAATTGGCGTTAATGTCCCGGTTGTTCTCTCGCGCGCGAGGGCCCGGGGTCCGCCCTGACCATGATCCAGGATTTGGCAGGTCAGGCAATTACAGTGGAGCGACTGCCATCTGACCTCCATGACCCTGCTACCAGGGGAACCTGACCAGATTGGATCATGGTTACACATCCAGTCGCCTGAATGTGCAGGTTTCATCACGATGTTTTCCCCTTACCGTAAGAGCATCGGTTAGTATTCAACTAATGTACATAACACAGAAAACAGTCATTGGTACATCGCCGGAGCGGGATTCGAACCCGGGACCTCTGGCTTACGAGTCGGATACTCTATCCGCTCGGCCACCGATGCTCTAGTATTAGACTAGATTATAACAATAGTGATTTGGCGTTAATGTCCCGGTTGTTCTCTCGCGCGTGAGGGCCCGGGGTTTGCTTTGACCATGATCACCCATGATCCAGGATTTGGCAGATCAAGTAATTACAGCGGGGCCACTGCCATCTGGCCTCTGTGAACCTGTTAACATAGATAACCTAGGAGCCTACTACAAGTACCACATTCACACAAGAAATTACCTACATTTAGGAATCTAAATGTAAGTAATTTCTTGTGTGAATGTGGTTTTCTAGAGTTCTTCAATGTTGACTGACCCTGCGTCACTTGGGTAATGACACAAGTTAAACCATAATTTCACATCCTTGCATCACATTGATCACATGTCCAAGGTGATATTTACGACGGATACAGCTAAAATTGTAAGTGTTAATGACATTGGATTCCTTCTTTCGCTGCGCTTTTACATTTCTGTTACTACACATAGGAAAATGTATAAGTTCCAATTGGGTCATGGGTTTACGATTTCTTGTATATGAATTAATCGATAATATTTTAACAAAACTAGAAAACAATAAAAATCTAATGGAAGCCGTAAAATCAGCAAGCAGCAGCAGTCCATTGTCAAAAGATGGCGCAATCCATTAATGTCATAGATTTTTCCATATTGGTCAAGTGTGTGCCGACTTCCTGGTTTCCTGTCCTGACCAGAAATAGCATGCACAGTCCCAACTCCCGGAGGGTTCGATGGACTGCACTGATCGGTGTTCATTAATTTAAATCGCCGTACGCATAACTTTGTAATTCAGACACTGCGCCGCATTTGGTTGCGGTATTGATCACGAGCGGTTCCGTTTTTGGTATATCTGTGGAATCATTAATATGGTATCTACTATGCATAATATTGAAGTATTGAGGTTATATCTCATTCTGAATGCACGCGGATAATTAAAGATATTAGTTGTCTTGGCATTAATGTCCCGGCGCGAGGGTCGGGTTCCGCTTTGACCATGATCCAGAATTTGGAGGATCGGGTAATGATGGTGGAGTGACTGCTATCTGACCTCCGTGAAGCTGACCAGGTTGGATCATGGTTACACATGTAGGCACCTGAAGTGCAGGTATCATCACGATGTTTTCCCCGCCACGCCGTAAGAACGGTTAGTTTTCTACTAATGTACATAACATAGAAAAAAGTCATTGGTATTGCAGCACTGGCGGCACTGGGATTCAAACCTGGTTTTTCGGGGTACGGACCCAATAACTATTAGGCCACCGACGCTTGTAAAATTTTAATCATCATCCTTACGACTTCCGTCAACGTCTGGGGAGCACTTACACACAAAGGCACCAGCGTGATTCAATGTATTTATTGTATCTATGCTAATTTTCAAATACCAAAGAAGCGCCAATTGTCTGAGGGCAGCGTGCTTGCGAGATCGAAAACCAACGCTCGTATAGTCCAGGAACTGGACGGGTGACCGTTTCGTACTTAGAGGCTAGTCCAACGTTCAGCACCGTAACGAGCTCGCCATTCGTTAGGGGTGCCTCTTAATACCGTTGGTGGAGCGAGGTTGACCTAGGTCTTTCGCTGGGGACTCTGAGACTGGTTGAACAGTTTCGGAAGTTTTGGATTGGCACCTCGTGTCCTGGCCACCTCGTATTTAAATTTTCATAAGCGCAAAAGAGAAAGAAAAATTCTGTAAAACAACAAACGAGACAACATTTTCATCCCATAAAGTAAAGAAGACATGATGTCCTATAACTCGTACCACCGAAGTAATCGAACACATATGGGGCGACGAAACTCGAGCCGCGGCGCCTGCGCCGGCGAATCGCTTCTCACCAATGCAACGTGAATGCAGCAGAGACATGACAACTGTGCTCTATTTTTAATGTGATTATTAATATCTTATGGGCAGTTTGGTATTTTTAAACACACTAGTGTTAGAATGTCAGATGGAAAGTCGCGAAAGAATTGTGTAGTACCATTAACACATAATTCATTGGCGATGAAAGAGGCTTAATCTTAATTCTTCTAACGTAAAAAAATACTTATTATCTACTTAGTCGTAGTCAGTTATAACTCATTTGCAGATTTGCTTTGTATGTTCGGGACAAATCTTTCAAGCCTTCCCGACGTTAAATTAAGCTGAAATATGGTATACCTATGTGACTTGGATGACAATGGTATAGTACCATAGATCTGGTCTGATAAAGGAGTCGGAAAATGGCCCAGCAAATTGGTGAGACCAATTTGCTGGTTACTGTTATTGTATAATCTTTTTTTTTATACCACACATGTGGCAAGTAAGCTTACGACCTGCCTGGTGGTAAGCAGTCACCGCAGCCTTTGAACGTTTACAATACCAGGGGCATCATCCACGCGTTGCCGACCCCGTAAAAACCCTTTTACCCCTTTCTTGAAGTACACCATGTTGTACTCTTCAGAGAAAACCTCTCTCATAATCTCGTAATCTTCTTTCATTTTTAAACTCGAACTAATTCAATGAACACTTGCGAATTCATAAATTCATAATAGATTTGCGGACAAAGGATAGACGTGTTTTGTTTGTTTGTTCATTTGCGGACATTTCTGTCAGCCATTGCAATTTCCGCCGCAGACATTTCGCGTTTGAAATAACAGCAATATTTGTGCACATTGCTGGGAGAGCAGTTTATTGAACTGTGAAATTGCTTATCTCTATGACAATTTATACATCGATGGTTTTTGTTTTCGTTGAAAATGTTGAAACTTTAAAGTGTTTATACTTTTTTTTTCTATGCTATGACAAACGAGCAGACAGCCCAGCTGCTGTAACTGTCGCCCAGTAAGCGATAACTGTCGCCCATAATGTCTACAATTAACGCATTTAGGTTGCAGGTAACGAAAATGAAGAACGTAGTGGTAGTAGATACATACCAAAAGTTCATCGACAGTCCATTCTGATTCATTGATGCTAAAAAGCCTGTCTGAGTTTATCTCCTAGTGAGACTCCCTGCGGTACACCAACAGCTATGAAACGAGCCACCTTACAAGAAAATTCAAAAAGATTTGTTCCTCTTTCGGCAAATATTACGAAACGCCTGATACATAGAGTTTTAGTTCTGCCCAAACATCGGCATCATTTTAGACAAATCATTGTTGTTGGCTAATCTAGTTCGAATCCACACTGCTGTCCTTGTGATTCGTTTGTGGGAACGTTAGAACACCAGGAGATGTATGAAACGAGTTGTGGATATATGCGAGGCTAGGGAGTTGTGCCAGGACAGAGCAAAGTAGCGGTCCATAGTCTCTGCCTACCTTACCTGTGGGATACAGGCTTGAGCTTTATGTATGTAGGTATGTCTGTATTAGAACACCGTGCGCCCGATTCTGACATAGATTGGAATCATCTTGGCGTTAATGTCCCGGTTGTGCTCTTGCGCATGAGGGGTCGAGGTTCGCCTTGACCATGACCCAGGATTTAACGGATCAAGTAATTACAGTAGAGCGACTGCCATCTGAGCCACCGATGCTAAATTCCTACTAAGTTTAGTACAGTATTTAAAATACACTCATGCTGCGAACATATGACCTTCTTCCACGCATTTGCAAATCTAATATCCATGCAAATTTTCCCGCTTCTCTTAGTAACTATTTGAAGATTTACTGCATGTCCTTTTAAGAGCTTGCTTTTAAGAACATTTTTGTGGTCCCATTACTCTATTGTTGGTGCAGGTATATATATTTGTGCATGACATATTCATACGTGACCTGTGCGTCATAGTTCGTGAACTTCTGTAATACATAGACTGGACTCGTTCAAGGTCCCAGTGAATATATACTATTACTAGGCAGTATGCTGCGAAGCCATGTGGTGTCCGGCAGAGTAAAATAGCACCAACCCCTTATACTCGCGGGTGTCGTACAATGGGACAAATGTTTCGAGGCAAAAGATCTAGGCAGGCTAGGTATTACAATGTTTAGTCAGTAATTTAATCCCCAAACCCAAAACCAAAGTATAAGCCCAAAACGTATTCCTAAGGTGCGATGTACACACATTATGACGTATGAAAAATACCTATAATTCTACGTGCGTTCCTCGAAATATATACTTGAAACAAACATGACGTTCCTCTTCTAAATTGACTTGTCAATATTACCTGCCTCGCCAAAAGGGTTTCGAGATATGTAGAGAAAAAATTACCCCCATATTAAATTCTTCACAACAAATCATGCTCGTTGCAATGAGCAGTATTGCATAGCAGCTGTGCCGCCTTTGTTTAATCACGTTATTATATCATAGTCAGCTCAAAGCAAGTGGTGCAACGGAAGCGGCAGCGGAACTACACGGCACGACACGACACGTCACGGCACGTCACGGCACCAAACACTCGTGCCCCGTCATTTCATTGCAGTGCAATTCCGCCGTTGTTACCCTAGAGCGTAGTGATCTAGGTCTATATGAGTGTTGGAAGCTAGATCAGTTTAAGAGCGTTGGATTCCGCTAAAGATGTGTTATTAAAAAAAGCGCTAGATTTTTACAATTAGGAGTTAAAAGTGTTTCACCAGTTTGACTGACCAATAAATTAATTAGTTGGCTTTTACTGGCGGCACAAAATGGAGCTTGTTGCTTCGCTAAGTCAGTGGTTTATGTTACGAACCTATATCATATTCCCCCCAGTTCTATTGAGCCCAAATTTTACATATTTCGGTATATTTTAGGTATTTAACAACTATTTCTATAAAACGCTAGATTTTCCGCTAAGAGTCAAATATTAAGTAAGAATGGGAGTTGATTACCCTGAAATTCATCTATATCTAGCGCCGAAAGTGCTAGAATGGCAGCACCGCTAGAGCGGAATTAAGAGAACATTAGTTCCTTCTTGCATCATTCGAGCCGGATTGCAATAGTCAGCAAGGTCCTGTTTTCCATTTCCAGTTTTTTGTCTCATTTCCCTGTACTTTTTTTTTGTTAAAATTATACAATTTTACGTTAATGGGTACGCTCTGGGTAACGGTTCATAATAATTTAGACGGCTATTAACCCGTTGCTAAATGCGCGTTAGCGCCGGCATTGCCAAGGCCGGCTTGGGTGCGAAATTGACTTTTGAAAGTGTTATTGAATAGCAAAAATTACTGAGGATTGGTACATTTGTCAGATGCATTGCTTGCATTACAGCTGTTGCCTTTTTCTCGTAATAAATCTATTTCTTGAGATTGACCACCGGTGGACCCAAGACTTCCCGAAACTTGTAGTTTTTCACACCGAACGGTTTTTTACCAGTCTTTTAAACTAGATAAAAAAACTGGTTGTAACCTAAGCGGTGACTTTGACTTGAGTCAAAGGTCTAGTAAAGGTTGAGCAAGGCGAAACCTGGTCAACCAACCTAAGTTTACTGAACCTAAACTGGTAGAAAACCATTCGGTGTGAAAAGTTTCGAAAAGTCCTCATATCGAGAAGTCGTCATTAACCGCTGAAAGGCCGGTCTCGAATCCTGATCGAGCAGAAATGTAAATAAAGATACGTCTACGTATAAATTTTTAATTTCTGTTTTTAGTCCTCAAACGTTTACTCTCCGAATTTGATCTCCGTAGTTCCGACATGTACCAAGGACCTTCTTCTGAGTGACGTACATTAGTTGAACACTAATCGATGCTCTTACGGCGGGGGAAAACATCGTGATGAAACCTGCGGGCATATTCATCATTCATATGATCCAATTTGGTCAGGCTCCCTTGTTGACTGGGTCACGCAGGTCAGATGGCAGTCGATCTAACACCGGCGCCCCCGGGCCCTTGCGCGCATAAGCACAACCGGGATATTGATGTCGAGATGATAATTATTACTAAGGATTGTATTCATCGGGTGTGTAGACTGCATGCTATCGCTTTGTATACAGTGATTAATACTGACATGTATCACTATTTCAGGTGCCCGTTTCATAATAGTATTATTATAATATCAGTTTAAAATAATAGTAATATTAGAACGCGTTTCATGTTTAACTAACGGAACGATGGGCCGTGCGCGAGCGGCGCGTTGCTTGTCATCGTACGAAATAATTGAGGACGTGCTCGCGAGATTTGGAGGCTTCCTAATGTTTTGTATTATCAGTTATAATTTTTATGAAAAGAGCCATTGGGAATTACCTGAGATTGATATTCTGAACGATAGGAATACGGCTATGAGTCCTCCCCCATGTCCGATTGTGCTAGGCCTAGGGAGGCTTTTATGTGCGAGAGGTCCTACGGCTATGAGTACCGAGCCTTCACCATAACTCCATATCAAAGCAACCTTTACACAACACAGCATATCCATATGCATGGGTTCGCGCACCCGAGATCGCTAATAAACTTCTCTTATGCGCCCGCGCAAGTTTCACACGGTCGCGGCGCTGCCCGCGCGCACGGAACAATGCCGCGTAATCCACGGCTCATTTGGCGAACACTGTGACAAATGAAACCTGGAGCTGGGAGGGGGACCGGGTATAAGGGAGACGCCGCGGTTCAGGCGTGGGAGGTCCACTGGTGGAGATCTTTTTAACAAGCTTATCATGTAGTTTCACATATCCCCATGTCTGTTCGTAATAATATCTTGCAAGTTAAATTTGACCCATTTTATAGTTTCCGATTGAGCAGAAATTTTGCACACTGATGTAAGTTCGGTGACAATGTAATGTTATGATACCATCGAACTAATCTGATGGTGGAGACGGTGGCATTAGGAACTCCTAAACTACGCATGGTAAGCCCATCGAGTTTGGGTTCGTTTGATTAGTCTTGACAAATACTCTGACTGATCATAAAACTCGCCTGAATGGAAGCGACGATGGAGCGGAGGAGACCTCGAAGGAGTCCAGCTTGTCTGTTCGGGAAACACACTAGCAGACAAAGCGTTCCATTCCTTAGCTGTACGTCGATAGGTTGAGCTGAAGCGGTTAGTGCGGACAAGTCTGTACTATGAATCCTATGCGTCTACATTGCTCGCTCTTGCATGTGTAGTGCACATCAATCGATTAATGTAAGTCCAAGAAATATATTCCCGAATAATATAATAGACGAAATATATTCCCAACGCCATGACTACTCGAAAAAAAAATTTTGCTCATTATTTATCGGCGTGACATTCTGCTCGTCCTTCTTGTTGCCACCAACACAAGTAACCCCCAAACAATTTTAACCTCTAACAACTGAGTGGTCTGTGAAATCCGATAACCTCTCATAATACTGGCTGGTATGTGCATACAGGAAATCGACAGAGGGCTAGATTTATGATTAAATGCTACGGCCGTAAACCCACTGCTGGCCATTGCAACTATTGCTATTGCTTTCTGCATGGCTACTGCACTATTTCTCAGTAGAGCAGGGGTGCCCAATCTTTTTTGTACTGCGATTCTTCTAAAATAAATTTTATGAGAATAATATGAATTTCAAATTTATAATTACTAGCCTTCCCCCTCGGTTTTCACCGGCCCGAAGTTCGGATCTTCCGGAAGTATTCCTTTCATATAACTGTTAGTGGAAGAATTTTTACCACCAATATACAAACTCACAATGATACAAACTTTTTCTCTGTACAATATTAGTATAATATTAGGATTAGAAGTAAATAAGAGAAAAGAGAAAAAGTATTGACAGCTTAGGAAAATTTAAAATTTATTGGGCATAATTTTCTTCTCAAATCGGTGACTTGTGCTTACCGTTTCACGATGCCTTAGTATAACGCTTGACACTGGGTTTTAACTTTTTACTTTCATTTTTAATTTTTTTTTCTAACCTTTATTTTACACAGGAAACGAGAATAATGTTACCTCAAAATGAATTTTCATTTACAGAACTTTTACGGGACTGAATCATTTGTAAAAGTATATTTTAATTCTTCATAAAATAAATTTAAATTTTTGCAAAATTGTGCTATGCTTATAAATTTAAGTTACATTGAAAACAATATTTGTTTAAAGCTTTGAAAATGCCAAAGCTCGGGAAGATGTATTGCAAACTGGCAAATGTTGCTTAAATAATTTGTAGTGTAATTTGTAGGAATACATTGAATTCACATTAATTATAAAACTAGTTATAAAAGCCCAGGCGTCAGTGTTTAAGGCCTTCTCTTGAATATAACATGTACAATACAACCTGGACTCCTTCAAGGCTAGAGTGAATAGGCTGTTCTTAGACAGGCATGCTCAACCTTCGGCCGCATCGTCAATTACCAACAGGTGAAATGTCGCTCAAATTCGTGGTTGCAAAAAAAAACATGTAAAGTACGTAAGCACCGAGTTCCACGCAGAATTTGTGCTCAATTACCAAAAGCCTTTCCTCCTATTACGTGTCCGTAATCCGTTACAATGACATGCTAAACAGTAATTTTTCTCACGATTTTCCTTTTCATAAAGACAGAGACGTCTCCGTTCCCCAGCTCTACACACAGGCCGAATTTTATTCGCTTTCTCGTACTCATTCAATTATTTTATCACCAAATCTAAGACCCCGATATGTTTTAAACGATTGCCATGCACAAAAAGCTTATATAATAGAGATGGTAATCGCAGAACTGCATGTATTTCTTCGTAATTGTTATGAGGACTGCCTCAAGCCAGTATGTCGAAGGGCCTTAAGATTGTGGTAATAAAAATATATTAAATGCCCACAATTGAGGTGTTAGTGTTACCGCCTCGAGTTATTGTGTGCCCTTAACTTAAGCTAATGTTTATTAAAATGTCAGTGACGTAAAACAGTACTTGGTGGAGAGAAATTTATGTTCTGTACATGTTTTACTGTAGAAAATCGGGAAATTTGTATTAGTACGGAAATTTTATAGTTGTTATATGCATTACAAGTTGTAAAGCTATATTTGAAAAATCATCATTTTGACGTTAATGTCCCGGTCGCGCACGAGGGCCTGGGGTCCGCCTTGACCATGATCCAGGATTTGGCAGATCAGAAAACTACAGTGGAGCGACCGCCATCTGACCTTCGTGACTCAGCTACGAAGTTGCAAGTTGCAAAGCTAGATAGCTACCTAATAAAAGTATTCAAACACACACATGATTTTCCAGTAATAATATTTTGTCACACCGTATGGTGATAATTGTCAGACTGCACGCTTGTCAAAGCTCGTCAGTTAACACCTGACTGTTACAAGCCGTCCACCGATTACCTTCGAACGGTTAAAACGTGAACAATAGTTAATTTTAACTATCTGTGTGACTATACATGTTACATAAATGTCCCTTTCTAAAACTTGTCTTTCTGAGGGCTTTCATAGGAAACAGTAACAGGTTCCGATGCAGTTTCGGTTCTCACCGATATTTTAAATTATTTTATTACTTTTCTCACTGCTAGTTGTTTTATGGCTCTAAACGTTTATCATGAAGGGGTTATTCAATAGATGTTATGTGAGTTTGATTACTACTTGTTAGTACTGATTTATTAAGTAATCGATTTGTTGGTTGTAATTGTTGTTATTCATATCATAATCAGCTTCCGAGAGTAATAAAAACGAGATAAAGATAAATAATAACGATTTGAAGTCGATTTTGCTTAATCGATTCTCAGTTCTCCTGACCGAGTGTGTGGTGATTTTGATTTATTCATTTTACAAGGGCTTGCTTGGCAATATCTCTAATATAAATTGTACTTGTACAGTAAGAATTATAGGTACTTTTAGTAAACAAGATAAATAGATAGATAAATTATTTATTGATCACACAAGAATAATTACATTAAAAAGGTACCGAGAAAAACCATAACTGTGGAAAAGGCCACATAACGTATAAATAAATTTTTTTATTATCATTTTATTATTAACTAACATATATAAGAAAAACCTAAGCTTTTTAGCAAATATTATTTATTTTAAATTTTATCCTAAAATTCTAAAATTCTTTGCATTTCCCTCGCTTCTACAAAGCTTCTACAAAGCTCAAACATTCATCATCATGATAATTAACAACAGCATCTAGCCAAGACTTATTAGTAGCATTTAAATCAAACTGCTATTTTTCCTACCTGCCAGACCCTCGTTAGCCGCATAAAAATCGTTTAACTCGTTATTTATTTGGTTCTCGAAATGAAGTAGCAACACATAACTCTTGTAAGCATTATCGGCAATTGCATAATTAAAATTATAATTAAACGGCCAATACACAACTTAAATGATTCAAAATGGTCAATTAAATTTCTTATGTATCTACTCTACTGGAGTAGAATAGAAAGTCTCATCGCGCGGTCACGATTCTTTGAAGTTATGTTTTAATACTTTGTATTATAGATGTAATTATAATTGGGTTTTGTTTAGTCTGTAGTACGTAGTCTGTGGAACTGGTAGACATTCAGTTTGTGTATTAAACAAACACAAAACAAAAGTAAATAATAATTATCATGTTAGTTGTGCTCTCGCGCATGAGGGTCCGGGGCCGCCTTGACCATAATCTGGAATTTGGCAGATCACGTCATTGTATTAGAGCGACTACCTAAGTGACTCTGTGATATCCTGCCTAGATTGGATCATAGTTAGGTACACATCTGTATCTTTATGGTAAAGGATAATCTATAATCAAGGTATTGGATATTTTAAAAATTAATGCCGGCCGCATCCCTCCGGTTACGAATTCGAATTTTGAACTCGACCAGTCAGAATCCGCGAAGACCAGTCGTATTCGGAAACCTAATTAAAAAAACGAACGTATGCGGCCGGCATAAGTAAATACATGCACAAAAAGGTCATACTTTATTGGTATTTATTGGTAGCAATAAATAACGATAATTCCTTGGTGTATTTTGAATGGTGACAGGTGTCACAGAGATCGTGCAACTTCTTAGGAATTACAGTGTGCGTCCATAGGCTGCGGTGACTGACCATCAGGCAGGCCGTAAGCTTGCTGCCACCTTCATCGTCTTCGTGTTAATGTCCCGGTTATACTCTTGCGCTCGAGGGCCCGAGTTTCGCTTTGACCATGACCCAAGATTTGGCAGATCAGGTAACTACTGTGGAGCGACAGCCATCTGACCTCCGTGATCTTGTTACCAGGGGATCCTGACCAGATTCGATCATTGCTACACATTTAGTCGCCTGAATGTGCAGGTTTCATCACAATGTTTTCCCTCACCGTAAGAGCATCGCCTCATATTCAACTAATGTACATAACTCAGAAAAGAGTAATTGGTAAATGGCTGCAATGGGATTCGAACCAGCTACCTCTCGCTTACGAGTCGGATACCGTAACCACTTGGCCACCGACGCTCCTACATGTTTGCCACCTTGGTGGTATAAAAAAACGTATTTCAAACACCTCTTTTTTATTTTTTTTTATTAATAATAGGCTTGCATTCGCATTCGTTCCCCAAATCTTGATCGGCGCTTGATTGTTTCTCCCCGACACAAACGTAGCGCAGTACTATTAATCATAATCATTTAGGGAGACCCCACTGACACGCGCTTTCCGTGCCCGACTCCGGAGAAAGGTGTTACGCAATATTACCAACGTTTTGTTTGCAATAGGTAGCGTCGGCAAAGAGAATCGATGGGTTGAATGATTCGGTCGCGTAGAGAGGATGAATGAGGTAAATTGAATGAGAAAAAGTTGAATGTGGCGGGAGTGTATGGAAGCGTTGGAAGAAGACCGAGTCTGTACAATACAAGAGAATAAGTTAATGACCACCTTAAGAATCACATTCCTGTGCACTACTGTTTTTAAAGGTATTTTTAAAGCTTTCACGAATGAAATTTTTATTTATTATATTATAAAATATCGGGGTAAAGGACGAGCCTTCGGGACAGCTAATGGCCCCTTCTTTTGGCAAACTTATTTTGGCTGAAGATGCACCAAATATCTTGTATGTAGCTGTAGCTGCTAAATTTTTCTTAAAGTTGTAATGCACTTATGCTCTTGTATGCACTTATATCACGATCAAATCGGAGATATTTCAAAGAAAGGTCAGATCAAGAGAACCCTAAAAAGATGAATGTACCTGTGAAAGGTTGATGAGTGTAGAAGAGGCGAGAGAGATTTGCCAGGATCATAGCAAGTGGAAAAATATGGTCACTGCCCACTAGTGCCCACCCCTATGGTAAAAAGGCGTAATATCTTCAATATACAGACACGGCGTTTGACAGTTTTGTATAAATATATCTACATACCAGTATTTATTCCTTTGCACTCGTAAAAGTTTTCATCGTCGAAGCTGTGCGTGTTTATATTTTTCCCTTCGCTTAATAGAATGTTTATTTGTTCCTTCACGTAGTTTTAAGTGATTGAAAATAGTGATCATAACGTCAGTATCGCGACGTAACTATTGGGAAATAAAATTACTTTAATGTGGTTTTTATTATGAAAATACTCGCATCCTTGTTTGACGTTCAAATCAACATTTTATTACACGTTTATTTGTTTAGACAAGTGTAGTTGTTTTGGGATTACGTTCCTAAGTATCATTTGTATTACAACCCATCGATGTGCCTTCATATTTGCGGAAGAGCTTCCGAATTGTTTTAATTTTTGTAAACATGACAGCTTTTTAAGAGTGACAATAGAAGGCAAAGTTGAGGGAAAGAGAGGAAGAAGATTTGAATATTGGAAGGACGTGACGTAAAAAGTGAGCACCGGGGATTATAAGGAGATGAACATGTTGGCAGACAGGAGAGAGGAGTGGCGATTGCTCCAACGACAAGAGTCATACTCTTAAATATATGATGATGAAAAACATATTTTCTACTACTAAACTATTTACCGCTACAGTACGACTAACATTATCGTGTGTAATTGTCATCAAACAAACACGCAACACCGACGTGGTGTCCGGTAGAGTAGAATAGCACCAGCCCCTTATACTCGGGCGTCGTAGAAGGCGATTAATGTTTTCGAGACAAAAGATTTAGTCTTCGTTGGCTGGAAAATGGGCGACTAAACTATTAACCGATATTTTTCCTCTGCGGTGTCTTTGCCGACCGTATACCATGCAAGGGGACTGTATCTTTTTCAATCACAACTCCGGTCGCAGGTCGCACGCGCATCCCATGAATGGGTAGACTATGAGTGACCGGCACGGATCGAAAAAAAGTTTTTTTTTTTAATTATCGTTGTACCTCTCCGGGACTGAAATCGCCATTAATGTTGAGCAATGAACATAGCCTTGAATTTACTGAATGTATTTGTTTTTATTGACGATATTTTTTTTTCCGCCAATTGTACAAAGTGGCAGAGAATAGTTTTTGCCGCATGCGCCGACGTACTATCGCGCTTTCCCGTGAATGGACGAACGCTTTTATGAATGAGCAGTAAAGTAGATACCTATGTTGAAAAAAAAAACCATCGGAAGTTTGCGACTGTTTCTGGTGAACGGAAGTAAAAGTTGGCAGAATGGCAAGACTAGAAAATTGTAGCAACGTTTTAACTTCTATAGTTAGAACATATCCATCGCTTGCATTGTAAGGGAGCATCCAAAACTCGCGAACGCCCTGCAAATGCTCGCGCGGCACGCACGAACTGTTGTAGTCGGTGAGGTCGTCGTAGGTAAAAAACTTGGTCTACCTCAATCCTCTTGACAGTTTCGTGTTTCAGACACATTATAGTCACCAAAAAGAAAAGTGATTTTTCTTTAGAACCTACACAAGAGGATATGTGAGTACTATTGCTACGAAAAGTCGAAGTTTGAGTAACTAAATTTTTTTTGTATCAGTTTGTGCACGGGTTGCCGGTTGACCAATGTTTTGTAGGTCTCCTAAACGATTTGGACGTACCCCAAGGATACAGCAAAACACATTTTCGTACTCACCTATTATCACTATCAATTTTTTCCCTTCGCAGTGTTAGTGGCTGACCCTACCAGCGGCAAGGCGCCTGTATCGTTGAGTTTTCAATCACACCTCCGGTGGCAAGCGCATGCGCCGACGCATTGTCACGTTCTTGAATGACCGTGTTTATTGAACAAAAAAAAAGTGACGCTTTTGTCAATATTGTGACGTTTCGGGTAACTCGTAACTCGTGAAAGGGTAACTCGTAACTTTGTTTTGTAGGCGGCTCTGGTCTAGCGGCAACGTCTAACCAAGATTCAGCAATGATTGCCGAATCCGGAAACTGGAGGTCACCGTTTCGTTCTTTGAGGGCAATCGAACTTCAGCACCGGAACGAGGTCGCGACTCGTTAGGTCTGTGTGCCTAACGAGTGGCTACCGTCGGAGAAGCGAGGTTGACCAAGGTCTTCCGGGGATCCGGTAACTATCCCATAGGTATATTATTTTGGGAATTGTGTTCAACACTGTATGTCTTTTTTGGTTGAACTCTCTCGGCTGAGCGAGTGGTTTGCAATTTATAAAAGACTAGGTTTGCGTTCGCGGCTCTGCCTGCGTGGACTATTGTAGCTACCTATATCTTGCGAGCTTGCGAGTGGAGGGGAATGAAAAGTAATCTATATCCATCCTCAGGTGTTAAATATGTTCAGCCTGTAAAGCGTAATGGACAGAGTTATTATCGCATTTATAATATTAAGTGGGCATGTTCATATTTTGTTATAAGGTATACTAATGAATAAGTAACATGTTAAAAGGTGTGTCACTAAAATATGGGCTGTCTGCTCGTTTGTCACTGAGTAGCATAAAAAAATACCCTGGATAAACATTCAGGCTGGAAATATCTTATAATTATCTAAGTCATTCTAAGTACTCTTAAGAGTTTTGTAACATCCAATTTGATTTTTACATACAGTCCAGAACGTAATACCGGTTAATCATGAAAAGTGATAGTATGGTGACAGGGATGGCGTCAGGGAGCGAACAAAGCATAATCAGTTTTAAGTAAAATTGGAATATAGTATCTAACAGCGCAGAAGATGTATACTCAAAACCGGCGATTACAAAACGATCTGAAAAGGGCTTAACGCTTCAGTGAAACTTACGTACGTACGTTCGTAACCCCCACATCAATTTGGAGGAGGCTCAAATCCCACAGAGATATCAAATCCCAAAAATGGTTTTTTAAAACTGCTTTCACAAAAGTAAATGTTCTCAGTCGCTCATACAGGGTACTTTTTATTGCTTTATCGAAGACTGTTTTATAGTCTATCACCGACGTTTATTTACATTTGTCGTGTCATATAACTTACCTTGCTGGAGTGTTTGGGTAGAACAAGCCGTAAAATGCATGAGTAAAACAAAGGATACCTGCGATTTTCTTTTACTCGCGCATATACACCTTGTCTAGAAGAACTGAAATAAAACCATTAAAGGGTTTTAATGTGTAGTGTACATAAATGAAGGGAATATACATTTATGACTTAAACAGACATACCTGCTGAAATAGCACGCGCGCCGGTGCTGGCATCTGAACGTTCGCGAGATCTGAACGTTTACATAGGCGCTACCCTACTTGGCAACGGTCGGTTTTGAGGTCTCCTATTGGTCGGGCGGCGTCCGTCGTACGGCCTTGGTCGCAGGGCCGTTGGGAATGAGGACAACGCCTTAAGCTAAAATGTCATTGCCGATTAAATTGGTATTAAAATACTATAAATCTTAAAACTCTAAACGAGAGACTTTACCTATTTTAGCTACCAACAGGCACTGACGTTTGAAAGGATTTTAATTACAGACAATACGCAAGCCAGTCAAATATACTGATAAGGTAGGGTGACAGTTGCCACTTTTCACAAGTAGACTGTCTTCTCATTGACCGTTAGGGTTACCTTAAAAATTAAAACCATGAAAACGAGGTCTATTAGGTCCATATTACGATTAATTTCTGGAGTCTAAGACCACGCTGGATCCCGCGAACACCTGCCTCCAGCGGGACTACGATGGTTCAGTCCCGCAAATACCTGGATTGAAATTACCTGGCGGGATTACATTCCCTAGTTATCAAGAAGAAAGATTTTTCTTTTACAACAGGCCTTAATCCGCCCCAATCCCCGAGACGCCCAAATCGAGTGTTGGAGCTCGTGTGCGCAATGACATCAACGGTAATCGACTTTTTGTGAGAGCGAAAGTTGTATTAGTGGCAGAGGTTAAAACTGTAATTCACCGTGCATTGTCTAAGGTGTGACGCGTGTGGGTTACCTGCCACTGCCTTAGGAGTCGTACATTCATCGCGGAAGGTAATTTTTATACTTTTAGACCCCTACCCCTTGGTGATAACTTGATGAGATTCTAAGAGACCTACTCCTCCCCATTACGTTAAAAATTTAAATCAACTTAACTTGACATTTCTGCGAAAAATATACAAAGTCATTTCAAGTGTCAGGGAACACGAATTCAAAAATATCCCGGTTATGCTCTAGCGCGCAAAGGCCCGGGGTCCATCTGACATCTGTGATCCTGTCAACAGAGGATCATGCTTACCATATTCAGACGCCTGAATGCACACGATGTTTACCTCACCGTCGGTTCGTGTTCAACTACATACATAACTGACGACGACGACCTGAGTGGTTCAATGGTCAACATGCCGGTCTGCCACGCAAGAGGTCCCGGGTTCGATTCCCGGCCGGGCAGAAATTGAAATGATGAATTTTAATTTCTGTTACGGGTCTGGGTGTTCTATGTATAATAAGTATATATTTTAAAGTATTTAAGTAGTATATCAGTTATCTAGCACCCATAGCACAAGCTTTGCTTAGTTTGGGGCTAGATGGCGCTGTGTGAATTTGTCCACGAATATTTATTTATTTATTTTTAACTCAGAAAAGTGTTATTGGTCACGCAGGGGTTCAACCCGGTACCTCTCACGTACCAGTCGGATACCTTAACCACTAGGTACATAATTTAATTTCATGCATCTTCACAGTTGAACAAAATATGCCCGTGCAAATGTAAAAACAGATCAGAAAATCAGATCATGATTATCAAAGCCTCAATACTATCATTCTGGCGTCAACCCTGGCTTCTGACAGGGTCCGCTGTCCTACTTTTCCTCCTATAGATATTTCGCAATCCACCGCTTCTTGGGCCTCCCGCGGGACCGCCTTTCCGGTACCGGTAGTTTTAGACACCAATTTCCCGTATCCCCGTGGCTGTCAAGGTCAAGGCTGTCATGTTTTTCGAAGCCCCTCGCCGTTTTGAACCTTACGTGATGAATAGGCGTCCCCTTAGGGAGCTCATTGGTGAAACTGAGAGTCTGTCGGCTTGCCAGCCTACGTGAGCTTTTATGGCCTGTGCAGATTTTCACGCTCCCGAGTATTCTAGCCATACATGAATAGCAAGTACGCTTTATAGCGTCGGCGGATTTTAATGTTTTAGCCTTCTAGCTATAAAACTGCTTAGTAAATATTTACAATCAAATGCTTAAGATGTTGGTGGTAATCTGGTGAACGTTATAAACGCGAGCGAAAGCAAGTATATGATTATGGACAAGATTAGCAAATATTGCAAATTATTCACCACTAGTGGACCCGGCGCGACTTCGTTCGCGTGGTCTTTTACGCCTACATACCCTTTTTCTTGCTAATAAACCTTCCTCTTGAATCACTCTATCTATTGTTGAAAACCGCACTAAAATCCGTTGTGTAGTTTAAAAGATCCCAGCATACATAGGTACATTGGGACAGACGGGGGGAAGCTTCAAAAAGCTAAAAAAAACTTAAAGCTTTGTTTTATACTATGTACTCGTATATATAGATGCTGTCTCACGGGGGAGTCGATTTTAATTTGTGGTTATTTTGCTAGTTGTAACTTTACATCAAATTTGTACACCTACATTAGAAAACTATTGCTGGATTATTATAAAGTAAGATAGATAATAGATAAGTATATTGCTGGTATTATGGGATAACCGAATAAAATGTCGACCACGAAGTGATCAAAGAATTTTTTCCCTGTTAACGGTCTCAACCGAAAATATTTAGAGACATTTTAGAGAGTCTAAAATTTAAGCATGCACACGGCTAAACAAATGAACGTGTGCCATTAATTTGTTTTATTTAAATAGAAAGCTAATTAATTGCGTGTCTTATGGGATGATGTGAGAACGCTGATTTTATCTCGAATCGTGGGCTTACCCTCCCACTAAATATAACATGGCCATAATGTCTACTCAGTTGTTTACATCTTCATTAATATAGATTTAGTTTCGGATATATAAATTTGAATCAATTTAACCTGATTTATAAGGTTAACGAAGCTTTAATTTTAATTAACTGTTAATCAATAGCTGATAAGAATGTAGGTATATTTTGAGAAATCCAACTAAATATAGCTAAACCTCGAGAATTTAAAGTTATCGGGAAGCGATTGCAAATATGATAATTATCGTTCTGAGAAGTATAAATAACCACTAAAATATTAATCAGTTTTGCAAATTAGGCAAATTGGCAGTAATGATGACACGTTTAGTTATCGTTAATGAGAAAAGTTAATTTAAACTGTGATATTATCTGTTTCAATTACTTGAAAAACACGTCTACGATAAGAAATAAAATTGGTTTTAGGAAATTGCGATACATTCACAATGATAAGGTCTCCATATCTGAATTGAGTTAGTCATCACTTCATCATCTTAGCAGGCAATCCCGGTTTCTGTCAGTCAAAGACTGCTTCGGCCGGTAATCGAACCCGGTTTAACAACTGAACCACTCAGATCGTCAATACTGCTTCGTATAGCTTCCTTTCCCATAAATTAGAGTGAATAGGATGTTCCTAGGCATGCTCCAGGGTTAGCCGCATCGTCACTTACCATCAGGTGAGATAGCGGTCCGATGCCTGGCTAGTTCCTATTAAAAATAATATATTTTTCCAATAATTTACCATGACTCGACTCAGACTACCGTGAACTGCGAACTTGGGGAACACTGCCTACAACCGCACTACGGTACCTACAGTAAAAGTTTCCAAAGTTCATCCGTAGCGAAGTGCAGAGAAACTTTGATTACAGCCTGGTAGCTGTAAACTTAGACGAAACTTACACTCGATAACTCTTGGGCTTGAGAGCTGACTTAACGCAATGCTCTTAGATGGTTATCTGTAGAAGCTGTGAAAATTAAATGAAAAAGTTTTCATTTAATTAATGCTAGGTATTTCGGGGGGAGGCCTTTGCCCAGCAGTGGGATGATTCGGGTTAATATATATATAGATAGATAGTTAAATTTTTCGTTTAAATTATCAAAATATGTTACTGCGATTACTTATGACATATCTCTTTGATAGGCCTGCTGGAAGAGATTTCTTCGCAGAAATTAGTAACGCCTGTTGTGTTATCTATAATTTTGTATTTTTCTTCAACTTTCATGTGTACAATAAACCGTAAATTAAATAAATAGGTAAAGGAAGCAAAAGTTAAGCGAGCGTATCCAATCGAGAATGTTGTATGCTGGCGTATTTTATTGTTCTATTGAAGACTGGCTATGCCCGCGACTTCGTTTGCGTGAACTATATGTTTGGTATGTCTTATATTAAGCAACTCTGTGGTCTGTGGTGAAGCACTCTTATAAAAAAATGACCTTTTTACTTTAGATTTGAAAACTCCCGGGTTGTATTTATTAAAAGATAGTAAGTCAGGTAATATTGCGGTTCGCGCAATTAATGTTGAAGCAAAGTGGTTTCTGCTAGTAGACTTTGTAATTTCTACTGTAAAACTGTGTCATTTCGCCGAGACTTATTTCTCATTTGGTGGTGAAACGAAGGGGGTTTGATTTGCAGTTCAATTGCAGTTTCCGAAAGGTAAATGCTAAAAATAGATAGTCTAGACAAAGACGGACTGACTGTGGAGATTTTACAGGTTTTAGATTTAGATATTTTTTTAACCTCTTGTGCTTCTTGCCTCGTTGCCTTTTAGTTGAATCCATAGTCTCTAGCTGGATACTTTCCTCTGTTTGTTTCTAAGGGAATGATAGTTGATTTTCGGTATATCCACTTATCAGTGTTTATTTCAATGATCAATATCTAAGTAATTGTTATATACATAAGTAAGCGATCAATATCTCGCCGCAAATGTAAGTAACCTGAATCCACAGTGCATAGAATCTTTATTACACAAAAAATAATATGAATACAGTGAATAACAAGTTATTGCGTTTATCTCTAAAACATACCTAAGATCCTCTTAATCTACCTAACAATAAAAGTTACTCCGTGAATAAAGTAGTAAATCATAGCCACCATGAAGATGCCACCACAAAGCTGCCTATAAAAACTGCGTTTACTCTCCGTCCTGTCAAACACAAAATTTCACTTTCAACTAACCACCTCACTACGACATAATCACGTTAAATTATCTCTATAAATAATCTCAAGTGTCTAATAAATAACACGCAATCTTTAGAGCTGTCTAATTAAAAATTACACTGCTGTAGCGACCCGAAGGTCAATTCAAGGTTGAAAGTCAGTACTTTCGACTCGGAAGTGAGTTTTATCAATCGATCTCAATATCAACGGCACTTCTTTGATGGCTTCCGATGTTAACGGCTTTAAGATGTACGAGTGACACTCATTTGCATCCTTGTGAAATGATCTGATCTACTTTTTCTTTAATTTCTTGTCTGTGAACTTGATTTATAGTCATCGTCCTTCTTGATAATTTTCCAATCTAATTTATGGAAGGAGAGCTTTGCGAAATGCCGGCTGAGTTTACGTGTGGTTTAATCAGTTTAGTGTCTTGTCATCGCTCTGTTTTTGGATAATTATCAGAGTTTGGGATCATTCGGAGTTGCATGACTATTTTTACATTTCCCTTCCTGTGTGGTTACAATGAGAATTTGTGTATTTTTTCGACCGTGATTCACAGCAACGTGATTCAGAACGCAAAATTGTTTTTTAAATTCCTGTGCGTTTTAGATTAAGTGGCTAGTAACTTTTACGATTTTTCTAAAAATTATTACCACTTTAACTACTTGTTTCCAGCATATTTTTGCCTCACGGGACAGTTGGTATACCGACCTAGTTATTAGTACCAAGCAGCATACAGCAAGGTTTCCCAAACTTATGGCTCCACGTATCCCTGTCAAAGATTTCTGATGCCAGCGAACATGCATGACACACACGCCTGTCAGTCATACAGAGAGCATTACGTAAATCTTGTCACGACCCTCCTACCGTAGGGAATCCCTAGGGGTTCCCGTACCTTTGAAAACTCTGGCATACAGCATGCGACACATGTTGACCTCATTGTCGATTGATTTGATAGCCACGAAAGGTCGTATCCTCGCGACGTCCTCACCTTAATTCCACCACCATTAGCCCATCTACATCTCAAGCGTGAACCTTGAGGTCACCCAAATAATGGCCGGTGTGAAACAATTAATCAAAAACATTGCGGTTTAAAACAACTAGCCAAATACGTCCGATGTTGAGGTCAACAATATGAGTCATGTAACTGTAGTAAGAATGGTAAGAGTTACGTTCAATGTCTGCGTATGAATATGAATTTTATGCCGGCTGGATGTTATTGTGATGTAATTACTTCACAAGCGGTCGGCAGACGCAATTTGCGTCGGTTTTGGCATTAATTCGTTCTGTGGTCTAGTTTGTCTTTTGAGATTTAAACTTGTGGTACTGGCAGTGAACTTTTTGGATTTTTTTGTAGTAGTTTATGTTCTTTTTCTATACGAACATGTGTACTGTAAGATTTTACTATCGTTTTGAACATATTTACGAATGTTTTTGTGTAAGTTTACGTATGATAGTTGTAATTCTTCTTTATGCTTGGTTTAGTTTGATTTGATTAAGATTGTTTCGTATCATCGTACCGTCCCAAGTTTGCATGGGTTTCCTGCGACATAAGTACATCTTTTAAACATTTACAAAAATCACTCATGTGAGATAGATATTATGCGACATTTTAGATACCTAAAGCACGCGATGAGTTTAAGCACTTTTCAGAAGGCTGTAGGACACTTCTGCATAATATTAAGGAATCTATTAATGCACACAAAAACAAGCGGAAGATAGAAAGGCATGCAAATCCATTGCACCGACAGAAACGCACTTGTTCTATATTATTTTTACACAAATCTAATAGACACACGGGCAGATCTGACTTGGTAGAAAGGTATATAATCTTTCATAACGTGCTCATTCATATTTGGGTTGACTGTAACAAAAACAAGAGTACTTTCGTGCGTGAGCGAGCATGATCTTGTTTTTTTGCAAGTACGCCTTTCCTTCAATATCAAAATCATCCGTTGGGTATCATCTTCTAAGTCTGGAACTTTATAGACGGATGGATAAGCTTCTTTGGTCTTATACAACAAGGCATCATTCTCGTCATCAACAGCTCTCAGCTCTTATTTATCTGTTGGACTTGTCTCCTCCATGTTACCTCGTCTTGGCGTCAATGTCCCGGTTGTAATATCGCGCGCGAGGGCTCGCGGTCCGCCTTGATCATGGTCCAAGATTTGGATGATCAGGTAATTACAGTGAAGCGACTGCTATTTGACCTTCATGACCTTGTCAACAGGGGAACCTGCCAGATTGGATCATGCCTCCTCCATGTTAGTGGTAGTAATCTTCACGCTTGACAGGTCAGATAGGATCTCTTAGCATAATAAGGCTACCTATCGATATACTTGGCTGGAGCGTAAATTAAAAACGTACCAATATCGTTATTTTGTTTACATATTTCGGAATGGTCAAGCATCGCGAATGTGACATCTACGTTGACAAAACGTTGTATTGCAAGCAATACAACAGAGTCATCTTTAAAAGGCCCTTAATCGCGTGACTCATGCCTGTGGACCTCCCACGGATGTTATTTGTACCTTTTGACAGGTTTAAAGTTAAAACTTGACCCCTTTACTCGCATTCCCATTGTAGTGGGTGAATGAATTACGACCGTACGATCGCCCGTGCACGCGTCTCGAATGTGGGTTTTCAATGAGATGTTTTTGCTTGCAGATGTCGTTTGTAACCGTATTTTCAAGGTTGCATTTTAGTTATTGCGAATAACACCTGAATGGAGAGTGTCAACATCGCTTACTCAGAAATTCAACTTTTACATTCACATTTAAGCAAGCCATGTATTGCAAATACAACTATGAAACAAACGCAGATTTCAAACATTTACTAAAAAGCGTGTTAAAAAGTTATTACAATATTTCCATAATTTTTTATTATTTTCCATTGCAAATTCCACTTTATTTGCTTTGAAATATGGCTTTTTTATCATTTGCATAACGTACGCGAGATATTCTAACAAAATCGAGAACCGGTTTTGATGTGCTTAAACCGTTAATTTGGAGTCAACAATCCTTTGCTAACCTCTACTGTCTACACGTGTTAGAATCATTAATTGCTTAAAGTTTTGATCGTGAGTGACCTCATGCTAAGTAACGTACTGGGTGGTGTGGTTTGTCACTAAAATCACAGAATGAAACAAAATAAAAAGTGTTGTTGATGTGTCTGGTTATAAAGATTTAGCATTTTGCACGGGTTTCAGATTCCTCACCAGAAAAGGGTAGCCACGGCATTCTATCTCAACCCCAATTGTTCCACAGTCTGTGTCTGCTATTTTGAACTAAATTTCGACTAAACTTGCTTAATTCGAGTAGTGCCACAACATGATAAGAAATCCGCAAGCCGCTGCTTGCTTTTTCTATTTTCCTTTGTTTTCACTGTGTTATTTGTTTTGTTTGTGTATAAGCAATAAATAATTTTATTCATTCATTCAAATTGTTAGAGAATACTTTCACTAGACTATTAAGTACCTTCCTTACACGCTATACACTTACTCACCACAGAAGCTTCATCTGAGTGGCATAACGTGAACTCATAGTAGGGCATGAATTGTAACAATAAACGTTTTCGCACGCTGCTCTGGAAGGAAACAATCGAGGCCCAAACGGAAGAATGTGCTCTGTTTAATTAGTTTTTTATTTCTAACGCAATGGCTTAGAATATCGAGTCTTTCTTTAGAAAAATACGGAGGTTTCAGTGATGGGAGTAGTGGTTTAAAGGGGTTTGATTTACTATTACTATCTTATTATTCTTTTTTATCAGAGCCGCAGGACGTCTGGATATCCTTTAGCCATATAGGTACATGCCATTTGGATTTGCTTGTTAAAGTCTTCACAAGGTCGTCCTTACATTGCGTGCTTATACTACGCGTTGCTGCCCCATAGGAAGCACATATAAAAAGCTCTCATTGACCCTATTTTGCCCATTGCACACAGTTTTGCGAGGTATGTGCTAAATATTCATCATCATCAAGGTAGCGATGGCGAATCGGAAAATAAATCAGTTCTATAGTTATAAATCACTTTTCGAACAACATCTGTGACAAATTCAGAGTAATTCTTGCTCAGAGACCAAGGATACTGGATAACACAGCAGAGTTCTGCTTTATTTATAGTGTTAGCTTCTTTCTCAAGTCAAGCTTCATATAGTTCACATCGAACGGACAGATATACACTATCGCATTTATCTGCAGCACTTTCTCCGCCATACCTTTCCGTAGCAACCTCGCACAAACACATTGACTTTGATATAATTACGTATTACGGTAATGTTACGTGAGTGCACATAATGCCAGCAGTTCATTGTTCCTAAAGGTCATTCATAATGATGCAGGCTTCAAGCGATGATGGCTCATGCATACAGTACCTGTTAATGAGCGATACATAATTTATACCACATTATAGACATTGTTTGGGACATTGACAGTGGTGGTGTGTGGTGCCACCACTTCAAAGAATAGCACCACCCCATCTCTTCCCGTGGGTGTCGTAAGAGGCGATTAAGGGACAAATCCGAAAGATGGGCAGCAGCATCTTTCTGGGTAGATTTACATCAACTGCACTGCGATCTCCAACCCGCCTGCCAAGCGTGGAGATTATGGCAATGACCTCCCCTTTCGTGGGAGAGGCCCGAAGTCCTGCAGTGGATTGTTATGGGCTGTGATGATGATGGGACATTGCAAAGTTGTTTGATTTCGAAATCCTGCAATAAATTCCCTTTCTACGTTTCTCGGTCCTTTATAGTGTAGGGTATGTATCATGTAATACTACTATGCGGCGGTAGAAGTAAATAAACCAGTTGTGTCGTGATCTCTAAGCTTATTATTTCGCACTCCCGTAATTCCCGACTATATTCTACTTATAGTTTGGTTCATGGTTTCTACAAATACATCGCGGCTGAAGTATGGGTGTAAGGTGGACGTCACTATCCCTATCGATGTAACCTCGTCGAAACTGAATCATACAAGAGGTTACCGATATGTGGCAAGTGACGTCCACTGAAATTGGAGATCATACCAGTTGCAGTCGGGACCAACGGCCTTGTCCCACCTTCTCCTGAAGAGGGTGATGGACCCAATGTCAGATAGCGAGGCTCCAGCGACCATGATAGTCCGTCGATTCCTCTCTCTCTCGCCTTGACCCTCAGTCGTTTGGCCGCCTCTCCCGAAGGGTATCCTTCCTTCAGCGGGAAGGCAAAATCATAATATATCTTCTTCATAATAATAACATTTTGTTACCCACAGGTAACATAATCAATTAATTAATTGACATATAAGGACATTTTAATATTTGCATGTCAGTGCCTGACTAGATGTGTGAATCGCATTATGTAATTAATTACGTAATAATGCGAATAAACAATTATATTCTACTCTATTATATTCATAAATGTAACTAAAATTATTCTTATTAAGGTTGCATTTGAATCAGAGAGCCCAGCGGCTGCATAATAGATTATTTATACTCGTACTCGTATTATGCGAATAACTTTATCGTCCAATAAACCTTGTCACAGTTAATAGCTTTATCAGCAGTTACGTATATTGCATTAAAAGACTTATAAATGCAAAATCTGCCACCTTGGTTATTTATACAAATGTCACAGAACGTAATTATAAAATTTGTAATATTTATCGCAAATGCTTTGTAATACTATACCATAATACTATAGACTATTCGGTGAGGCTCAGCAGAAGTTTACATACAAAACCACATATTTATAGATGTTATATAATGCACGTCAGTTAGTTCGGCTTCGTCTATGTTGCAAGTCAATTGGTCATCAGACCTGCGTACCTAAAAGCGTAATGACCTAAAACCAATAATTAAGCCGAAACGAGCCGATGCGAATATTTGTACGCTGATAATTGTACCAATGCTGCCATGTACCAATGACTCTATTGTGAGTTATGTTTATTAGTTGAACACTAACCGATGCACTTACGGTAACGAAATCTGCACATTCAGGCGACTGAATGTGTAACCATGATCTAGCTAGTATAAGTACATGTTGTTGACTTGCCAGTGTATTAAGCGGTTTCTTAGACAAAGGCTGCCTGGTAGAGATCGCTTGCAGCGATGAAGCCGCCTTTGCCCATATCTAGTTTTGGTTTTTCTAGGAACTTTTTATGTAAATATTCTTATATGAGCAATAAATAATTTATCTATCTATATATCTAATCTGGTCAGGGTCTCCTGTTTACAGGGACGTGGATGTCAGATGACAGTTCATCATCATCACAGCCCGTAATAGTCCACTGCAGGACTTAGGGCCTCTCCCACGAAAGGGGAGGTTATTGCCATAATCTCCACGCTTGGCAGGCGGGTTGGAGATCGCAGAGTTTAAATATAATAATGGAAAATGCTGCTGCCCATTTTCCAGACTACGGAAACTCTTGATCTTTTGCCTCGAAAACATTAGTCGCCTTGTACGACACCCAAGAGTGTAAGGGGTTGGTGCTATTCTACTCTGCCGGACACCACACGGCCAAGATGACAGTTGACAGATGACACCAGATGACAGTTGCTTCACTGTAATTGCCTGACCTGCTAAATCTTGGATCATGGTCAAAACGAACCCTGGGCCTTCGCGTGCGATAGTACAACTGGGACATTAACGCTAAGATGACTAGATGACCAGCGCGCTTAAACCATATTCCTTCCTGAGTTAGACGTAGTTTATAAGATCTAAGCGCACAAACAGAGGGACGCGAATAACGACTAGAGAAAATTACCAACAGTTTTCGCAGAGAGCAAAATTGCAATCGGTATTACTACTACAGTGGGCACTAACAACGCGGCCCATTGCACTTCTCCACGGTACGGCTAATGACAATTTGTATTTTTGTGTAAATATTTTCTCTTTTTATGTTTTGTACTTTTTGTGTCTCGAAAGCAAGTGCAGTAAACGTATATTTTACTTACTTTTTACTGTTATATATTAGTGTAAACTTTTTATTTTTGTTACTGTCGCTAGATTCCTGCACAGGATATAATATGCGGGTCCTGCGAAAAGCAAGGACTCAGAAGGCCAAGAGCCATAAAGGAAGAAAGTAAAATTGAAGCATTTAAATTTTTGAACACTATTTAAAAAGACTTTCAAACTTGTTTTTATTAAAAGAAATCTAGAAACATTCTATCACATCCATCTACTTGCCACACTTAAACAAACATAGTCCACCTTTAACTGTACAACAGTGGCTTAACCGCAGACGATGGCGTGATTAATCCAAGCTATTTCGCGTCTGGCAACACCGCGGCTAGTCGCACCGACCTGGATATGGCAACACTCGACACGCAAAATCCGAAAGGCCTGATTGATGACTTCCAGAGATAGGCGCTGTTTTAGATAACTGTTACGTTGTGAATTGTGTGAGGATTTAAGCGATTTAATGTTGTCATCAGGAGCGTTGGCGGCCGAGTGGTTACGGTATCCGACTCGTAAGCGAGAGGTACCGGGTTCGAATCCCACTGCGGTCATGTGCCAATAACTCTTTTGTGAGTTACATTAGTTGAATGCTAACCGATGCTCTTACGGTGAGGGAAAACATCGTGATGAAACTTGCACATTCAGGCGACTGAATGTGTAACCATGATCCAATCTGGTCAGATTCCCCTGGTAGATGGGACGTGGAGGTCAGATGGCAGTCGCACCTCTGTGAGTAATTATCTGATCTGCCAAATCCAGGTTAAGGCGGACCCCAGGCCCTCGTGCGCGAGACCACAACCGGGACATTAACGATAATAGGAATATTTTAAAATGTTATCAGGTAGACGAAGCCGAGGTTACTGAAGAAACTGAGTCAGCATAACTTGTATGCAGATAATGGAGGTTCACTTTTGGCCGTTTGGTGTCCGGCAGAGTAGAATACTACACCAGCAACTCCTCTGATTTAGAGTGTCTTACAAGTCGACTAATGTTTTAGAATAACTGGAAATCGAACTCGGTGCCTCTCGCTTACGAGTCAGACCCGTTAACCATTAGGCTACCGACGCTCAGTGAGAACGAATCCAAATACGCGCTAATTAAAGACAAAGAGATTTATTCCCCCATGCATACAGTTGTTTGCAATGGTTTATCTGAAGAATTCGAGGTATTTCAACCTCAGAGGAGTTTTCCAGCGACCCTAGTACGGCTAGGCTAACCACAATAGTATCTGACATCAACGAAACTGTACAGTGGTTAGGATAAAGCCATTTGGCACTAAGGCGCTGCCTCATTGCTGCTACTTACGTAGATTGTTTATTCAACCCTAGTTATATGTAAACAGACAGCCACTGACCGAAAACGGTAACTGTAGCTCATAACATCTACAATTCATTTACTTTCTTCTGTTTTTACGGATTAAGTCGATATGTGTTGTGATTGTAATTGTACTGGCTACCTTATCCTGCAAACAGGAACACAACGCTCACGCGCAGGGGTGCGATTCTCGAAAAAACACCCTTGATAGCAACGATGAATTGTGAGATGTTCTGTCGGATGATAACAATGTTTCAATAGATATTTGCACGTTGCTTGGCACCCTGGCCACGACCTGTCAAGTTTCGTCGTTGCGCTCACGGATGTTGTCTTAATGACACAGCAGCTCGCTCGTTGCTGCAACTTCGCATTCGTTGGCGTTAAGGCGTAGAATAATGTTCTGCTCTAACATCACACATCCAGCTGCCTTAAAGTCGACGCCCAGGGCTTGTCATCATCATCATCATCCCAGCCCATAACAGCCCACTACAGGACTTAGGTCCTAGGAAAGGGGAGGTTCTTGCCCTAATCTCCACGCTTAGCAGGCGTGTTGGAGATCGCAGTGTTATAAATATAACATTGGAAAACGATGCTTCCCATTTTCCAGCCTACGGAGACTTTAGATCTTTCGCCTCGAAAACATTAGTCGCCTTGTCTGACGCTCACGAGTGTAAGGAGTTCGTGCTATTCTACTCTGCCGGACTAACACCTCAGGCTTGTAATGTACAGCAATGGGACAGAGTCTTTATTCTCGACTCGAGCTGAGTTCCGCGGAATCCCATTCGCACGGTGCTGTGGGCAACCAGCATGCAACCAGTGTTATAGGCTACGTAACTAGCCATTGTTCCGTAGATCACTATCGATTGTGGCTTAGTGTTTTGCACACGCTTCCCGCCAGATAAGGGATGTAATTAAGTTATAATCCTATAAGAGGTTTTTCTTGACTCTGCTGTCGCGTTTGCGTTACGTTAGATGTTTCTTTTTAGGACTAATTGGTGGTTATTTACAGTTACGTTGGGGAGATAAATAGCCGTGATGTAATTTTTCTTATGAGTCTAATAGAGTTTTTCCGAATTGTTCCGCGTAAAATTTGTTGTCTTTTAGATATAAAATAGCTATCTGTTCTGCAAGTGGTAAATTTTATCCAAACCTGCGATTTAACCATGAAAATGTAACTGTATGAGAGAGTTACCTTCGTATTTTATAATTACGAATACATTTAACACATATGTACACATAACGCCCGTATTCATACACGTAGGTAGGCAGAGACTATTGAATGCTACAAGCTACAATGTCTACGGTCTTACGACGAAAATGGTGGGGTAAGTTACATATATGCATTTCGCTAGGATCAAATAGTGCATCATATGCCAAGTATTCACGGCATGGTCAGGCTGAGTCACTTACTGCTCTCAACTTCTGCTATTCTTCAATATAAATAATTACTAACCCTCCACAACTCGCCACAATTAATACAGACTTTCGATTAATACAATTTTCGCGGTGACAGCAATATATCAAGACGTAACGAGGTTTCCACGGTGGCGGATTGGATGCGCGTACACACTGTCACGAAGGGCGTGTAACCATTTCTGTTTTCACTCAAGTCACATCAGTATTACACTCTTTAATTGTGAAAAAGCTATGTAACCGGCGCTGTATGAAGTTGTCCAATATTAAGCAAGCATACGCATAAGCATTAGGCTACAAGATCAAATAAAAATAAAATTTAAAACTTTTACACTGTATGTGGGAAATAAAGATTTATTTAATGCTAGTGGATCCGGCGCGACTTAGTTCGCGTACACCTACTTTACCCCTACCTACCCTTTTTTTCTTGCTTATAAACCTTCCTCTTGAATCACTCTATCAATGAGGAGTTTTCCAGTAGGTATTGATAGTTGATTTCAAAAAGCATCAATAGATGATTCTCCCACAATTTTGGTAATCTTTTTTTAATCTGTATGATGGTGGCAGTGATTTCATGCAGCCAACTAATACTAAACTTAAAAATAAAATGTTTATTAATATAAACATAACTGTTAAAGATTGAACGAACTTTAAAAGAAATATTTATAGAAGTTGGCACTATGTTCCATTATTATGACAACCTCTAAAATGGTTGAAAACTATTGACAAATACAATATTATCCAATACAACGTACCCAGTATTTATATCCTGTTTGGTAAGAACCTATTTCAAGTGATTATCAATTACCAAAATTCTCGGGGCGCCATCTAGTGAGTGGTTAGGTATGCTTTAGATACCTATTGGAAAACTGCTCATTGAAACCGTGTTACGTCTGCACAATGAAAAACGCTTATCTTCATTACAGGTTTAAATCAAATCAAATCAAATCAAATTATTTAACTTATTGTATTGCATAAGTTGGTACATTTAATTTAGTGCATAGCTTAATTATTTAGGTATTACGACAATAATTACACTCATTGACATTTACAAACTTGAAATGCTCAATGACACTGTGTCATTTAAGTGTATTATTAATATTGCAAGTGCTTATTTCGTCGTTTAAACGCTACATTCAATTTGGCGGCTTAAATTTCACGATTGAGTTATCAGTATTGCAGCACGAACGTGGATTGCTTTTGAAAAGAGAATTTTTATTCTTGCCACAGTCCAAATGACAGTCAAAACATGACAGTAAGCGACCACTTGCGCAAGATTCGTGTTTTTAAAGCGTAGTCACGTGCAGCGTTGACACCTTCGGCAAATTATGCGAAATGCTTGATTTATGCAAGGTTATAGGTGAGGTATAGGTTGGCCGTGTTATGGGATGCAGAAGAATAGCTCCACCATCCTTCAATTCTCGGTTTCCGTAATTTTGAGGGATGCAATCTCTAAAATGATTTGACAACATGAAGATGGCAATTGCGTGTAACCTTATGAGGAGGCTAAATGTTCAAAAGTGGCTTATTCATCATCGTCCTACCCTTATCCCATTATGATCATCATTGGTATTTAACATCTATTACAGATGATCTAGAGTCCGGACCACCGGTTTATTTTCGGCGGAACTTAACATTCATGTGCCTAAAGTAAACACTTGTATTAGTTGATACAGGCCAAAAGGCCATAAATTCCTAGCTCACTGCGGTCGCTCAATCATTAATTTTGGCGATCACCCCAGCTTTTATGAACCAATATGGCAATATTTTGGTTTGAGTAACTTTTCTTATCATTCACATTCACCAATCGTTCAAAAGCTCAAACTCCAAAAATTCCGAGCTCATTGCAATCGCTCATTTATTGATTTCCCTAAGTTACGTTTATGGGATTAACCCTTTGCTGTTCCTGTTAAGAACCAAAATGATAGCGAACTCATTAATTTAAGTTACTTTCATTACGATCTGCACTATCACAACATCTAACACCACAATGTCGAGCTCACTCCCGCTCAATCAAATTGGCATACTTCATTTAAGTTACTCTTATTATGATCACAAGAGTATTACATTAATGAGGAAAATAGATGTCTAAACCTGGTTGTATCAGGGAATATGTCCCGTGGGAGACCCAAGAAGCGATAGATTGCCGTCGCCGAGTCGGGCGCGAAAGCCAACACCTAACGACGCGAGGTTGCCAAAGATCGGGCATAGTGGAGAAGAAAATACTTTTATACTTTACTTCTGTAAAGCCTGGCTGAAACCGGGATTTACAGCTCGGATAATGATGACGATTATGATGAATGTGCTGGCCCGTTCGAATCAACCCAGAATACGAACAGTGACTTACAACCCACTCCGAGCCGTGATAACTCTGCCAACATTCGCTACACTAGATGGCGGTAAATCACAATAATGCACCTAGTTATATTCACCTATAGTATCAGTCCGGGAAGCTGGAATAAATCAGCTGTCTGCTTGCCTTCAACAGGTTTTTGTGGTGATAAATAGACGTTTTTCATTAAGACCAATAGAGCCTTGTCCCACGTTGATGTATTGCGGAGCCGCCATTTTGAGGTGCAAGTGATAACGTTTTATTTGCATTTAAATGGGAGATAGTTGTCTGTTTACTGTATGAAATATTGTCTGTGATTAAGTTGTTACTAATGTACGGTGCCGATGAGTTGTAGAGCTGTAAGTAGCATAATTGCGGTAAAAATTGCCTAATAATAAACGACTGCTTCCATTGTGGTAATTATTTCAGTCAGTCTAGCTCCCATTTATCTAATGCTGCTATAGGTATTTCTATTTAAGATAAAGACTGAGAATAAAATAAAATAATTAACTTTAATGAAATTTTGTTAAAAACGTAATCTCTTTCAATAATTAAAAACACTTACACGGCTGATATAATATAACTTTAACCTTTGAATCTTAAATTGGTTTTAACTTTAATTAACGTTACATTCTGACGGTAGGCGTCTAGAGGTAATGTTTTCGCGAAAGTGGCCCAATTACCTGCGCCTGGTTTTTATGTGACAAACAGACAGAGAGAAGAGAGGTAGGGCATAGCGGGGTATCTCGTTCGAATTGGAGCCGCCCGACTGGGGAAGTACCTCCACCTTACAGAATATCGCAGCTAAATAATACTCTTTTAAATAGTATTGTGTTTCTGCCGGTGAGTAAGGTTTCCAGTGCTCCATTGGGTGGGGATTTGGGGACCGTGGCAGTTGAGTGGCATTTGCTTTTTGCTGCCAGAGCAACGTGTTATAGAGGTGGGCAACGCATTAGCGATACTCTTGGTGTTGCTAATGTCTATAGGCAGTGGTGACCACTTTCCATCAGGTGGCCTGCTTGCCTGTTTGCCTAACGTACGACATAAAAAAAAAAGAAAAAGAAAAAAGACAACCCACCTGATGAAGAACGGTAACTGTGGCCCAACATATACAGTACACATAGGTACCTGTCTGCCTCTTCGCCGAACATTGATTGATGATGGGCAACTGCGAAAATTTGCGCAGGAGACCTGCTTGTGAGGTCAATAACCTTTGGGTTGACGTAATGGGTGCAAGGATGAACTTTAACATACATTACCTACCTAACTTCTTACATGTTTATAATTACTACTATTGTTTATTTGTGTACCCTACCTACTTGTTTATAATTACTTCTGCAACTTTGTCTACTTTAGGACCAAAATGTTTTTCTGTCAAGCTTAGGTATTAAATAAAATCTCGCTGCTAAAGCTTTTCAGGTCAAGGTTTTTGATAGACATAATAAATCGGTACCTAAGTAAGAGATTGTGTGTGGGATTTTCTAAATGCATAATTCCTACGAAATGACAGCCATGCCTGCCTACTTATATCGATTACACATAACGGTGCGGGTAAACCACTCAACCGAAAGTGCGTCAACATGGCCTGCCTTTAGTCTGAGTAGGTTTAAGGTCTGTAAAAACCTACACAACTGCGATGCAGACCGGACAGCAATTTGTTCGGACGCCGCGAACTGATTTGAGTCGGTAAAATTTCAAATAATAACAAAAAAACGGTCCCTTCTCGGATTTCCTTTGTACAAATCTTTAGCTCTATAAACAATTATATTTCACTGGTTTATTGTATGTATTGTGTTTTTTTTGTTTAACGGTACACCTATCTCCAATGATATGTATGCTAACTTAACAGAAATATCAGAAATAAAAAAGTATAGTAACAGTCAACATAAAAAGCGCATTACTATTTTATTTATTTAACATTTATTGTGCACAATAAATAGTATACAAAATAGACATACAGAAAAAATCACAACAGGAACAGCTTATTTCTAAAGAAATATCTTCCAGCCGACCAACGGAAGAGAAGAGAAATTTACTTACCTACTATAGTACAACGAAATATAAATACAATACAAATACAATACATACACAATACATAATATATTATGCGTTATTTCTGCTACAGAAACATATACAAACATGTTAGATAACAATAATTGATATTTCTATATTAAATCTAGGAGTGTGAAGGTGGAATTCAAGTGTACTTTTAATATTATACCACTAAGGTGGCAAATAAGCTTACGGCCTGCCTGATGGTAACTTCTATATTTTTATTACAATTTCAAGAACATCATATAG
Source organism: Blastobasis lacticolella (assembly GCA_905147135.1). Taxonomy (NCBI): domain Eukaryota; kingdom Metazoa; phylum Arthropoda; class Insecta; order Lepidoptera; family Blastobasidae; genus Blastobasis; species Blastobasis lacticolella. Next base: position 3,853,940 of record LR990042.1, on the reverse strand, counting down.
TTTTGGATTCTCGACTACGAATCTGTAGATCCCAATCCAAACATCACGAGTCACGACCTCGACCGCCCTAACGACAAAACGAGCTAATCTTTCCCCAATGAAGCCCTTATTGTTCAAATTGACGACTCAAATGGAAACTTACCAACTAACCCTAGTGCAATTGCAGTAATGATGTCACAGTTCACATCGGGTATCGCAATTATGAGTGTAACTGCTGCTCATTGTGCATTTCACTGCAGTCGTGACCAGCTGCGCTTTCTCGCTGTCTTTGTAGTCGGGTGACGGCTGTGGATAGGGCACTCTGCCTTAGGACTTGCCTATGCATACGTACCTAAGTAATATTATTAATAAATGCGAAAGTAACTGTGTTTAAGAACAAAAAAGCTAGATTTATTGTCAATGCTGGCAGCGACTGCTGCTAGGTTGATAATCATTCACTCAATTCTAATTGTTCTTTTTTTGTTGCAGGTATGTGCAGTGTTCTATATATTGGTAATGTCTTGTGGTTAAACAGTATTCCATAAACTAATATTGGAAGAAGAAAACAGTACCAGAGTTACCAACGTTATAATGTATAATTATAACGTTGGGCGTTAATGTCCGGCTTGCGGTCTTTCGCTTGGGGGCCCGGTCATGCAGGATTCGGCAGATCAGGTAATTACAGTGGAGCAACTGCCATCTGACCTCTCTGACCCTATTATTAGGGAAACCTAACCAGATTGGATAATGGTTGCACATTCAGTTTTTGATTCAGATGTTGTCCCTCATCGTTAGAGCATTGGTTATTGTTCAACTAATGTACGTACATGTAAGTCAGAAAATTGTCATTGGTACATGGAGGTACAAGGGATCGAACCCGGTACCTCTCGCTTACGAAAATACCTTAACCACTGGACCACCGACGCTCCTCGGCGAACATTGATTGATGATGTGTACCAATGACTTTCATTGGTACATGGCGGCACACAGGATCGAACCCGGTACCTCTCGCTTACGGGTCGGACGTCTTAACCACTAGGCCACCGATGCACTTACAAAAACTAAATACATGTTCATATAATATTTCATTTTACAAATATCAACCTTCAAAACGAGACACATCTCTACAAGATGATGTCATCGATTCGCATTTCACAAGCCATGCTTTTATGTTCAAGAAACTCGAAGTTTGTAATTGCACTTTTTCTGTGCAATTATAATTTTATAACCCATTCATTCTTTAAAGCATTATCGACTGAATCTGCTTAAGCTTTTAAAAGCTTCGGTATGCTATTTATAACCTCGACTATTTTAATCTTGTGAACACATTTCTTGTTGCGCCGTAAATAACTTATTAAATAGTGATGTGCCACTTAGTATAATACTACTTTTAATGGTCACAACTGATACTTGTGTTTGAAATATATATATGAAGCTATAAAAGTACGTGGTAAATTAAAATTTTAATATTAGATAAATTAGGAGAAACCTAATTGATAATATTATGTATAATTTTATGTAGCTATTTGGAAGAATGTTTATATGTTTGATCTCCTTCACGTAGTAAGTACAGGACGCGTTTTGTAGAACTTTTACAGTGTTCTTGCTTATATTATAGAATGTTATTCTACCCGCGATATAAAAACACGTAACAAAACACTGCTATGCTATAATTTATCCAGAAATTTCCTTATTTAGGTACCCGAGTGAAAACAGCTTAACCTAATTCTACTACGCGGGCGAGGTCGCGGCAAAAGCTAGTTTTTATTATAAGTTTAGCTTTTATCTTAGATTTTTATTTAGGGTTTAAGCTACGTGCCCTGTGGGTAGTCCCTCTTAACATTGTTCACGCGAGGCTTCTACTTTAGTGGAATATAATGATGATGATGCGGAAGTAGAAGAAATATTTCTTTCGGTTCCAATCCCCGTAAATCCGGACATCACTATCACAAAAGCCATAACTCATAAGCTCTACGGTTTTATTCACTCTCCATCGGTTTTCTTGCATTCACTAGATGCAATCGGTCGCGTGCCATTGCATTCAGAAAACAAGTATTTTTTTAAAACCGTGGCTGTTTGCCATTAAAATATTTTATCGACGATACGACAGTCGGTAAGCAAAAACACGCTTCGCGCGTATTTATTTCACTTACTTTTGTAAGAATTTGTGTTTTGTTTATGGCCGGTGGTCATGGTTTCGATTGTATCTTTAATTTATATAAAGAAAAAATGAAATGGCGTATTTAACAGTATGAACTACCATACACCATGAAATAACTCACGATGTTGTAGGATTATTTACCAAATTATCTATGTACAAAACTGTATTTTAGCTATATTTAATATATTTCAACCAAACTCCATAAAAGTTTTCGTAATTAAGCGTATAAAGTCTTTGGCTATTTCGACTCAATTGCTTGTAACAATGTTATATGTTTAAATTTACTTTTTAATAGCAGGCATAGGATCAGGTCGCGTGTGGCTGTTCATTACTGCGCCTGCGCCTAAGGCTGGTATCGCGCACAAAGATTCAGCTACATATTTCAAACTTATTTTAACCATACTCCATAAGAGTTCTTGTAATTAATCGTAGGTATATCACAATTTATATGCCGTGACCCGGATCAAAAATCTTGGGCTGTTTCGTCTCATTTTCTTGTGCCTATTTGAAATTTTTTATTCAATAGATTTTTACATTTTAATAGCAAAAGCTAAGACTCCAAAGCCCGGTCGCGTGTGGTAATTCATTACTGAGACTGGTGCTGCGCACAAAAATTCAGCTATTTCAACCATACTAGTCCATAAAAGTTTTCTTAATTAAGCGTAGGTACATCACAATCTGCGTGCCGTGACCAGGATATAAAGTTGTTTCGACTCAATTACTTGTGACTATTTATATTTTTTAATCAATAGATTTTTACTTTTTAATAGCTGAGGCTAGACTCCGAAGCCAGGTCGCGTGTGGCAATTCATTACTGCGCCTGCGCCCCGGGCTGGTCCCGCGCACAAAGGTTGCGGTCGAAAGTTAGTTCCGCCAGTGCAGGTTACGATAATGTTAATGATAATGACAGGACGTAACTTTGGTCTGGCCTAGGTATTATTGGTTATGCTTGCAACTGGGTTGTCGCTAATTAAAATTTTATGTAAGTTTTTAAATGATTAAATATGCTTACGCAGCATGTGAGACAGAGATTAGTTTTTACATTAATCAAATATTATCGTCTTTCAAACTTTGTTTTAAGCATTCGATTCTGTTAATTACTAAACCGAAAACAAATAATAAAATTGCCAAAAAGCAAACTAACTCCATCCTAAAACCGGTAAAGCTTAACAGAGTTTTAGAACCTAACAATATTAAATATAACATCATGAACAATTAACAATAACAAATAAGCTTAACAAGCTCCAACATTATCCGTTATTGGCATTTTAACACCACGAGAACTGTAATTACACTCGAAATACACCTTGCATTATGCTAATGCTGACTCGTCAGCGTTTGACAGCGGCTACACCCACACTATTAACAGTATAAACAGTCTACGAGAATTTGATTGTAGCGAATTTCCTTACAGATTATAATGTTGAATTACGTAAGTAACAGTGATTAGTTTAAGATGTATGTTAACAAATAAGTATTTTGAAAAATTAACTACAAGTAGGTTTTGATGGTGTTAAAACGTGTTATGGAATTTCTCATTTTCATCTCAAATTTAAAGTTATTTGGAAATTTTAATAACGTTTTAGTAATAACACTCAGTCACCTCAAGGGAATAAAATTATGTGATTGGAATGAATGTGTGTGAATAAAATGGATTGTGTGAAGAGGGATATCAGTGATCGAGTGGTGAGCGTGGAGATGACAGTGGATAACGATGAATGACGAAAGAAAATATACTGTGCCGACCCCAAATGAATGTGTAAGGGCAGGTAAATGATGACCTCAAGGGAATAAATAGCTTTAAGACCTAAAGCAACTCATAAAAAGTTTGTGTTTATTTATGCTACCACCTCCACCTATACGTGTGAGAAAATACTCTTTACTTCATTTCTTTCGAGATGTTTTGAAACCGGTACAAAAGTTTAATGTTCTGAAACACTTGTTCACGTTTTACTTCGCTACGCAGGATGTGAGCTTGATGTGGCGGCTCCTTTTAAGGTGTGAAAGCAATATTGCTTCTGCTATAAAATGTTACACAATTGCGTGGGAAGACTGAACTTGTAATTGGATATGTTAAAATCTTTTATGTCATGTAATATAAATGTTTGCTAAACAGTTTGTTTATGTAATAATTAGCTGCATAGAAACAAATGGATTGGTCGTTATTTATGTTATCTTTAACTACAGTTTGTCAGTTTGAATTTATGAATTAATTAATTTATGAATTAATTTTTGAATTGTCGATGATCCCATACAAACACGCAAGTTGGAACCAGTGGCAAACCGAAGGGACTTTGGCTCCCTGTGTGTGTTCTATCGGCTGTACAATGGGGAGTGTTCCAAGGAACTTTTCGATCTGGTGCCCACAGCACAATTCTGCCATCGCACCACCCGCCGTGGGCTTGGTACTCATCCTCACTACGTAGACCCTCTGTTGGTCACGACGCGAAGGTTCGAAAAAACGTTTCTCGCTCGTACGATTCGGATGTGGAATAAGCTCCCAGCCACAGTGTTTCCTTTGGACTATGACATGGCATCGTTCAAGAGGTGTATTAGAGGTCTCTTCAGAGGCGGGCAACGCATTTGTGACTCCCCTGGTGTTGCTGATGTTCATAGGCGGCGGTGACCACTTTCCATCAGGTGGCCCGTTTGCCTGTTTGTCTGCCGTATAACATTAAAAAAAAGAAAAAAAAAGGAAGTGGTGTACTTTTGGTGTAGGTTTCGAAGTTCGATCGCCCAAATACTTTTCATTATTGCAAGAATTTAATTGGACGTCCCACGCCACTTTCCTGCATCTACAATATTGATAAATAAACACTCCGATAAACTTTATTATTATTCTTAATTCGAGTCAGTAAAATTACGATTTAAACTGTCAGGCTTGACTTATCATCATCAGTTATAATACCGCCACCTGCTAGAAAAAATCAGAACTATAGACGCCATTGAATAACTAGCCCCACTGGTGCTGCCATCTACGCCATAGATAAGATAGCGCTGTAAGTACTGAAAACCAAAGATTTTGAACACGGAGCATAGACACAGCTGAAGTCACAATCTATATTTTGTTCCATTTTTAATAGTGCATATAATCCCCCCTTCATAACACTGCTATTGTCAAGTTTGACGGCCTTGGTCACCTTATGATTAACTTTTTGAATGCACTAACATTCAAAAAGTTATTTTGTATCATAAAGTTGTGACAGAGTGACAGTGGTGTACAGTCGAGTTCATTAATATGTGAGCATTGCCAAGGCTTCAAATATAAATGTACATGGAAGGGTACTTATATATCTGAGCAGATGTACATATGTTTGATTGATGAATCTGCTCAGATATATAAGTACCCTTCCATGTTTATTTATATTTGAAGCCTTGGCAATGCTCACATATTAATGAACTCGACTGTACATGCTCTATAGGTCGAGGCTCCATCTATGCTTTATGTCCAAAATCATTACTGACTATATTATGTCAGTTATTTTAATTGTCACTTGACTGACTGACTCGAATTGTAAGTTAAGTATCAACACTGCTACCGTTCACAGTTTAAAGTAACATTTAAAAGGCTATTTAACACCCATAGCGTTGCGTGTGCGCACCGCATCAGTCAGCGCGCGTTATCTCGGATCTAAGTGCATTCATTTGCATGCTCATAGTTTCAAACGCTTGCATTAGTCCAGGAAGATATTGGTTCGATGAAGCATGGTATTTGGTGAAGTAAAGGTAAAGTTGGGTATCTAGGTTTTGTCCGCGACTTCGCCTGCGTTAAATTCGGTTATAACGTTCCAGACCCGTTACCGTTAGAACCACATTGAACTTCGGGATAAATTAGCTATACTTCTGCCAAATTTCATCAAAATCCGTTTAGTGCTTTTAAAAAGTAACAAACATACAAACATAATATAGGTATCCATCATGGTTACACATTTAGTCGCCTGAATGTGCAAGTTTCATCACGATGTTTCCCTCATCGTAAGAGCATAGGTTACCATGCAACTAGAAAAGTACATAACTCAGAAAAGAGTCATTGATACATGGCCCCAGTGGGATTTCTACCCGGTACATCTCGCATATGAGTCGGATACCTTAACTACTCGACGACCGACGCTCCTATACACCGCGCACTATAAATGGCCGAAAATTTTAAAGATTGTTTTTGCATGGGATGTTTGTTATGCCTGCATAAGTTATCCCAAAGTTCAATGTCGTTCCCACTGGAACATAGCATAATCAAATTTTACGCAAACTAAATCTGGTAACGATAATGTAAAATTCATATTATATTCACAGTCGTAACACTAAATAGGGAGTGGAATAAGCAAGGAGTAAATAAAGAGACTGATGTACTTAGTTAAAACTTTGTAGACGGATAACAAAGTCACGTCTCGTCCAACGTGGGCGCGACCGCAGACGTTCGTGTGAAAATACCTTTACTCAAGTCAGCATTGTTTATAGCTATTGATAGGGATTTGTGTAATGAATTTACAGTAGTTTTATAGGTTTGATTTAGTTTAAGATTGATTGCTGTGTTTAATATGGTGGTAGACAATACATCCATCATCGTCTTAGCGTTAATGTCCCGGGAGATATCTCGCGTGCGATTGCCCGGGATCTGCCTTGACAGTTTTCCAGGATTTGACAGGTCAGACTGCCATCTAACCGCCGTGACTCTTTTACCAGGAGAACAGAATCACGGAGGTTAGATGGCATATAAGTACTACAGTAAAAGTACCTACTTTAACTTGGAACACTTTGGTTATAGTAATATGAATATTATAAAAACATTCTACTCGAATAAAACTTTAACTGTTTGATTATATTAGACGTGACTTGCACGCGACATACCTTTGCGATTTGTTTTCCCGACGTTTCGGTAGGGTGGTCAAGAGACGAATGTAATATAATAATATGTGTAAAGAACGCTAGTTTAGTTTGAAACAAATATTTAACCGTTTGATTTTTACGTTTTCTATTTCGTCCGAGAATTTAACACGAGTCACTTCTACATGGCTACTATTCATACTTGTCGCTAACTATTCAGCATGCGCTCTGCAATTAATATGAAAGTGTGAAAATCCTGTAAAAATTTAATAAGGTAGTTAGGGATTAGATTGTATAAGAAATGCTTCGTTAAAAAAAATGAATAAAAACGAGATCACACTTTGTTCTGAACGCAAAAAATATATTAATCCACGCCCTCAGGCTCAGCACGCGTTGCACAGCACTTTTGCGTAATTAAACGCAATCTGCTGACAGTTTGACAACTTGACAACTTTGACACGGCCTTGTGATGCTCGGTGTATGCCACAAACTGAATGCCGCCGTGATCTGGATGAAAAATAGATTTATTTATTTATTTAACAGTTTATTGTGCACAGGAAATACATAGCGAATAATAAATGGCACAACAGGCGCTACTACGCCTATACTATAGTCTACGTTTTACTTTGCTTAAATAATAAATAAAAATATAAAGTAATTTGGCTAGGTAGAGTAACTAATTCTTCGAGAAGGGTGTGAAGAGTTTTTTATGAGATCGACAACATGCAAGCCGTACCCGTCGTTTTAAATATAAATAATTCATACAAGAGAAAGAAAGAACTTTATCCAACAATACGATACGCACAGATACATAATATAATAAGCCTAAACGTCAATCATAGTTAGCCACTTAGTATCATTAGAGAAACATCCTCTATTCTCTCTTGACGAACACCAAACGGTGTCAAATATAATAAGAATTTCTCACCTACCCCATTCCACAGCGGCGGGTTAACCCTTCAATCATAACCAAGGGGTAAGCCCCGATTACTGCATACGACAGGTTTTACTGCATACCCTCTATTATTTCACTGAAATATTACCGTAGAGTGGGTACTTAAATTAGCACAAAATGGGTACCCGTATTGACTGTCTACTAGAATGAGGGCAATATTTATTTGCATTGCATAATAACAAAATCAGAATGTAGATAGGTATAGAAATGTAATTACGTACGAGTTATATCAATACACATAATAAAAATAAGACGGCGATTTAAACGAGTGTTATTGTAATTTATTGTGACTTGTACTCGATTTAAATTAATTACTTGATGCTTTATGTTGTTAAATATCGCGGCTATTATAACATTTGCACGTATCGCAAAATATCAGGTTAGTATTGTGTAAGTGAATAAATAGTAATTTAACGTGAAACCCGTATTTAGAAACGTTACTATTATGTCTTACAATCTGCGCGAACGCACAGGGTTCCAACTGACAGTACTTGAGGGGCGATCGGCACTATGGGTTCGTCAATATGAGCAAACTGATGCCCCTGGTATTGCAAACGTCCATAGGCTGCGGTGACTACTCACCATTAGGCAGGCCGTAAGCTTGTTTGCCACCTTAGTGGTATGAAAAAAAAGAAAACTTGACCAATCATAGAGCCTGCGTTTACTTTGTAAAGAGCCGCTTTCAGAAGTGTCTTACAGTGCGACCATCTGTGAAATGGCGGCAACCTGGACATTTTGCTACTTGGCCATTTTGCTACCACTGGACATTTTGTAACTTGGACATTCTGCACCTAAACGACTACGGACGCTGGGTTGAGATCTCATTCGATTGCAGTATCTCTGTACATTTGAATGCGACAAATGTCAATTTACTTTTTAATCTTTATGATCTTTCGATCTGTGTATTACTTTACTTATAGTAGATAAATATTGTTTGGGAGTATCTACTATAACTACTTGCCTTTTTGTTTGGTAAAATTTGAAGCCATAAAATTGCGCTATCGAGCGATAGATCTGCGAATGTATTTTACAATTCCTTCTGGGCACACTTTAAGAATGGAATAACACCATCGTCGCAGCGAAAACTCTGTGTTTCATTGTCAGCGTGCCAAGAGACCGGCCCTTGCAGACAACCAATGTTGACATTGCACGGACCGATAGCCAGATTGTAGTTGCTCACTTTTGTGCCTTATTTTTACTGCAGTTTTATGACTTCGTTTTTAGGTAATGGGTTTTTAATGCATTCCTTCGTAATGCTGTTTGTTACGTTCAGTTTAAATGGTTGCAATGGAGAATGAGGCTTTTAAAATTACGTATGTAAATACGTAAGATAAATGAAAAAAAAAAGGGTTGTATGTACTCACAAGCTCACAGATGTCCAGACTTAAATAAAACAGAAAATATTATTTCCTGAAAATGGACTTACCCATTCAAATATATCGCAAATACGACGCTGTTCGCAAAATCAAATCAGATTTCGGTTGTAAAATATTAAAATGGCTAAGTTAGGCAAGAGACTCTGCCAAGCCAATTACGTGTCTTCTCTCTGAGTATTATATATTGATGCAAATAATAAAATTGTACTTTTGTAGTGCTGCGATTTTCCTCAATTGTAGGACCGTCTGCGTCTACGTAAGTAGGCAGCTTTCTATACGTAAGGTCTACCCCACTTGTGGGCAACCGCGCTGACCCGGTCTCATCTTGTTTAACTGTTCCCTTGTATAGGTAATAAGCCATTGTGACAATTGTAGGTGATTATGCAGAGACAATTTACTGTGTACCAATATTTAAATGACTAGCTTTTCGTGTTGATAAGTTAAAAAGTGAATAACTTTTTCGGATATCTGTAATTTGAGAGCTTATTACATGTGGCTAAATTGAGTCGTCAAAATTCAGAAGCAAAAAGCGTTCTCACTTATTTAATTGGTACGCGTCACTCCACTTTCAAAAAGGCGTGATAAAAAAAGTACCTTATTCTATGACATTCCACTTTGACTTGCTCTCACGCTTTTTGCTTCTAAATTTAGACGACTGAATTTAGTCAAATGTAATAAGATCGAAGGGAGCGTCCAAAGTCTCGCGAACGCACCGCGAACGCACAAATGCAGCAAATGCTCACGCGCAGCTCGTTCGTGGAATTAATAAAACAACTCTTTTGCATAGATTCGTTTTATGCCTTTTTAACTGCAACATCCTTTCATTCCACTATCTATTTCATGTTTGCAGTCATACACCGATTGCCGTCGTACCAAGCCTTGTCTCCAATCCCCGTTCATAAACTATATTAGAGACCGCAACCATCGCAGATAGCTCTCGTGCACAATGGCAGGTCGTGTGAGGGTCAGGCGACAGATAACCTGTCTTGTTGTCTAGTTTGTTGTTTACATTTTGATTTAATGCAAGCGTCGCAGGAGGCTCTATAAATTGCAATTATGGTCCCCACATAGCTTGGTTTCTAAATAATTATAAATAATTAGCCGGCAACGTTGAAAGTTGGCGTGGAATGATTTCAATTTGTCTGGTTGTGGATGACCGATATGGATGTTACTCGTTTGTTGCGTAATGTGGGCCTGTTCGGTTACCGGTAGTGTACGAATGCTTATTACCTTTTCAATTGGGAATCTATTGGATTTGATATTTTGGTAAGTTTACTTTAATATATTCGGTTATTCATGTGGCTAGTTAGCCGCTGCAGTCGCCGTAACAGATAGCAGATTTGCTACTCAGTCCTTAATCTGTTTAGTTCTTTTAATATCAATCGGGGGTTTTTTCGTCGAATGAAGCGATGTTTGACGTATAAGTTGCTTCGTTATAAATAGGTAGATATCTTCTATACATAGTATAAAACAAAGTCGCTTCCCGCAATCTGTCTCTATGTATCTATGTACGCTTAGATCTTTTAAACTACGCAACGGATTTTAGTGCGATTTTCCACAATAGATAAAGTTATTCAAGAGGAAGGTTTATAAGCAAGAAAATAGGTAGGAGTAAAGTAAGTGTACGCGAACTAAGTCGCCTCGGATCTACTAGTAAACAATATAATGGTGTAGAGCTCGTCTAGTCTAAAATGACGCGCCCCACTACTTAGTTAGTTGATTTCGATGTGTAAGTGCTAATATTGATAACGACACTTCATCTGTGTGGAAGCCAATGAACGACGTTTGCTCCTATGTTTGAATCTCACCGGCAACTGAATGACCAATTACAACGGCATTTGTATATGAATTGCGTCCATATTTTATACTTGCTTGTGTGCGTTAATGCGATAGTGGGGCGCGTCATTTTAGATTAGACGAGCTCTACTATATTGATACATTTCCATGTTCAACGTACGTTATTATACGAAGATTTACGACGATCTTTTCCATTTTCCTCCAAGATAATCCAACACAACGGCCCAACAAACGCTAAGAACGCACGGCCCAGACTACTTTGTCTCTGTCAAGAGCAAAATACCGAAGAAAGTAAACACAAACGATTTGCATGCGTCGAAGGCAAAGCAGCTGACATTGTGCTCAATACTGTGCTGGGGACAAGTAAAAGTGCCACTAATTGATAACGTAATTTATGCTGATATTTTGAAGTTGCGTTTTGTGTTATAGGCTGCGTTGTCGTGCAGCGATATTGAGTGCTTTAGTTAACGGATTGAAAGAAAAATTGAGTAATTTCTGGGGCAAAAATAAAATCGATTGAGGGTTTCTAGGTTTGTGTTGTTATACGATATATTTAAAATATATTTAAATAGTTTATCAGTTGTCTAGCCATAACACAAGCTGTGCTTACTTTGGGGCTAGATGGCGCCATGTGAATCGCCCAAGCATATTATTTACTTTATTTATAACCTACCAACTTCTGGTAGCTGTAACAACCTTTTAAAAGCAAAATGTATAAATTGCATTTTCAAAACTTGACTTTTCGTTTGTTACCATTGGAAGTTATACAGTCAAATGTTTCGCTTAATGTAGCAGGGTCCACTTCGTTTGAAAAGCTTGCTCATTAATCATCGAACTACTTAAAACATTTCCCACGCAACTAACTCTACGAAGCTCCTCTGAAATTATGAAAAGGAATTTCACGGTAGCTGCATAACTCACTCTCAAGTGAGCAGTTTCCGCGTACATATTTGTACAGACTCTGCCCCCAAATGCAAATGTAATCCACGGGCGGTCTTAGACGGTAGCTCTTACCGACACATTTGAATCGCTCCGACATGCCCTGACTTCTGACATATGGCAGTCAAGAGTTTCTCTGGACTGACAAGCGGTATTCAACTGTCTCGAACCACTGTTCATAACCCTTTCAGACTCTATTAGCTTAGAAATTAGGAGCATTTTCGCTCTCGTCGACCGCAAATACATCGTGGCGTTGTATGTGTTTTGACAATTGATGTCCAACGAAAGTCCCTTCGAATTTTCCTCCGGTGTGTGAAATTAATTATTGCTCTTTGTTTGCACTTTCGAATGAAGGGCGGCGTATGACGAATGCTTTGGAGGCGCCCGGCCAGTTTTGTACTAACTACCTCATTTGCAGTGATAATTACTTGTATTGTAGTGAAATTGCCTTCTCGTTTCGTTGGCGTGAATTGGAGAATGTTGTTCTGAGGTTTTGTAGGAAGGTTAGGTTGTTGGGTATATTTTTAATCGCAATTTTGAGACTTCTTGTTATTGCATACTAGAAGTAGCTAGTGCAACGAGAAAGCGATGTGAGTGTCTTCGTAAAACTATGGGTACATTTGAGAAACTTAGAATTAAAATCCGTTGCGTAGTTTAGTAGAAACAAGCCGAAAAATAGACTGAACGCGACGCGACTGTATGTTATATTATTTAGAGATCTGAAAGTTTTCCAAACTGATGACTTACTTGCTACATACATATATATACATAAAGCTCACGCAAGTGTCCCATAGGTGGGATAGGCAGAGACTATGGACTAGGTACTGTAAAACTTACTACCGATTACTCTAGTCGATATTGAACTGTTGATTAAGTTTTGCTCAAATGGTTTTCAATGTGTTTGAAACAAAAGTTGCCTACCTAAAAGAAAATGAAAAGCTTCCATGAAACTCCTCCAATAAAGCCGGTCCGTCCGATGCATTACCCAGGCGTGTATTTGATAGATAGGGTGTTTCCTAACTACCACTTCTGTTAGACCTCACAGATTTCTAGACCCCCTTGGTGTCGACACTCGCCACAAATCTTTGAGAGGTCTTCGCAATTTGGTGTAAAAGGGTCTGCGTTTAAGCCGAGAGGGATCCTTTGTAGAGGCTAGATAAATATGGATGAGATAATGAGAGCTCTTCAAAAAGCTGCGTTTATTTATTACTGTAGGAAATTGTTTTCTTATGAATGAACAAATTAATTGTCTTTATTGCACCAAAACGAAACATAAAAACGAATCAAATGAAAAATACCTACTAAATACATACCTTCTAAGTAGGCGATTTTATGTAACACTTGGGTGTTCAATTCACAGCAATAATTTCAATGAATATATTTGAATGAGTTGTTTTGCGAATGTTTTATCAAACATTATGTATGTTTGATAAAATACGAACCAATACGCTTATAAAATAATTATAAAACAATTACCTACCACTTAAAATCCCGAATAAACAGGCGTTGCCCATATGATAACAACAATCAACAGATAATAGGTACCTAACCACTTGCAAAAGTGGTACTTAATACTTTTTAATTCAAATTAAACAAACACTCGATTTGCGCTTTCGCTGTGTCATATCTCGTTTCATTTTAAAAGCCTTAAAAGCCTTGAAATCGATACTGTTGCGGAATTTGAACGGAACTGAGCCGGAATCGAGGTGGAATCTCGGTATTCCAGTGCGGAATTGAAGTTGTACCCCGAATTTGCATATCGCATATATACGTTTTGCTAAGTGGCTGTAAATGCTTGTTGCGGCATTTTGAGCAAACTATACTCAGATTTTATCTCGTATAGTGTGCGGTAAAAAGTTTCTTACGAGATTCAATTAATAAATAAAGCACTGGCCGTTTTTACGATCCCACCAAAATATTTCATGTAAAATTGTTTGGCCAAACCTCGTGAGCTCCTAACGGTTTCCCCGAGAAAAAGCTATCAGATCTCATGAAGAGTCACGCTCTTAACTCTACAAAGCTTAACTTAACAAACTCTACATTTTGGTTAGAAAGAATGGTTTGGCCGTTTCATAGAAATTATATGACACATAGGTTGGTCGCTGGTTAGGTCTGATGTCATCGATAGCGCGTAGTATTTGAAAAAGGTAGGTAGTGCCTCCTAGTTTTTGCTCGCCTTGGCGGGAGCGCTTCCATGCCCCCAGATAAACCGATTCTGAATAATTTACTCAAGCTTAGATATTATGTTCTTTGCTTATTTTCAACATATATCTAATATTCATAAAAGTATGCTCTTTGGGTCTGATCAACACATTTTCATAAGACCTAGCTGTCCTAAAAGTCTTCAAGTTAAGTTTGCTCGTAGGTACTCCTTTCCATTGCAAAGTGCACTGTGTCGCAAAATCTAGGTAAGAATTAGGTATAGGCGGTGTCACCTTCCAAAGTTAAGTTCATCTGAAAGTTGACAGCAAATACCTCCTTATATTATTATATTCCTTATGCACAGAAGCAGAACCTATACCTAATCCAATTACTAGCTTTACAGTTTGTATGAAATTATTGTAAGGTTTTGCAAATACACTTCTTACACAAAAACACATTCTCGCAAGGCGTATCCTCACAAAATTACTGTATCTTTCTCGTAGCTAGATAATCAGACAGACTGTGTAAGGGGCCGTTAATGTCGTTAGCCGCTTCTGCGGACCATTCGAATGCACCCCGTCTCAAATCAATACCTATAGTGAACTTATTCCGGTTTGGTTCGGACATTAGGATGTGTTTGAGGGATGGAACCTTGTCGACGTAAATCGAAATGAAGATTGGTTATGGACCAGGCGGCCCTATTTTAGAACCACTCGCATCTACGCGAGCGCTCAAGTGTGCTACCTGTCTCTTTCGTGGTAAGTTTGAAAAGATCAGCCAGATACCAACTGACCGCTTGGGATTCACTAGAAAAACTAGCAAAGATAATGTTTTTAGTTTCAGCAACTTGAAATTGAGTGTCAATAGCCTAAATCAAGGATCAATCACCAAATTCTACAACGAGCTTCCTATTAGACGTTAGATAGTATTGCAATTGGTCATTTAAATTGCCATTCAATTTGAGCGGCGGTGTGGCAAATATTGGACGATCTGTTTAGGTAGGTACTTGTATATACGTTCTTCATTTGAAGTACTAGCGTAGATGCTATTCTGTAAAGGTTTCCACATCATCAAGTGCTGGTTGCAGGTAATGCATGATACTTACTTCAAAAAGAACATGTTTTGCGAATATGATTTTGTTTCATGAAATCGATTACCGTAAATATTCCACTTCTTTAATCACTCTATACTCGGAAACTACGCAAGTATTGTTGGCTGACATAGGTAAAATACCCATTTAAGTGCATTAACCCATCATCCTCATTATCATATTAGCCAAAAGACATAGTCCTCCCCCAGAGATCTCCACAAAGGCCGGTCTGTGATCTTTAACAGGTCGTAGGTCCATCTCATGGGTAGGCCACCCACGCTGCGTCTTCTGATACGTGGTCGCCACTCGAAAACTTTACTGCCATATTGGCTATTCAAGCGAAATCACCAACAGACGATATGTGCACGATGATTAATTTTGCTCCTCTGCAAAAATAATGAAATGTCCATGAGCGGCGATGATCATTTACCATCAGCTTGCTTGCTCGGTTGTCACTCTATATTATAAAAAAATGAGTGGTATAAAATAAAATGCTACTCTTCCTTGCAACCTCTAAACCGATACCTATACTAAAAGCTGCATTCCCCATTGTGCTCCATGATTGCGCCGAACACCCCAATTCCGAACGTCCACCGACGTCGCACTAAATCGTACGTTACGACCGAAACGAATCTGTGGACGCGACACCCAATTTAGAACGATTCCAGTCTGGCTACCAATTGATTCCAGTTTCTGTTGCGTCTGTGGTTATGTGAGTGGTATCCCAGAGACCAGTATTCGAGTTTTGTACTGAATTATCAGGTGTTTGTTTATCTGCATTGCTTAAAATCTTATACGGCTGACAAACAGGCAAGCGGTCCACTTAATGGAAAATGGTTACCGCCGCTTATGGACATTAGCAACACCAGGGGCGCTACTAATGCGTTGCCCGGCTCTGCAGAGACCTCTTGAACAGGAAACACGCCTGGGAGCTCCTTCATTATGAACTGCCCCCCACAAGATGGATGGACCTTCGGGCCGGCCAGTCGTAAGATGGATGCAAGAAATAAAAGTCGATCAGTGTCTACAGGTAGTAGTGTCATGCAGCTGAGATGACTATGACGATGATGATGAACCTTAGTTGTACAAAAAATAAACTTACTCTTGTTAAATGTTTCATAGTTAAAACACTTGCTGGCCCTCAATTTACGATTTATATCCACTAATCTATGTTTTGTATGAATAACATAATGACTAAACGAACTTAGCATAACATTAATTATACAGTTCTAAGTAGGCGTTAGAGGTGATTTAAGAATAATTACCCATCGTACTTACATGCTTATTACTCTAGTATTTACATAATAATTACAATGAATTCTTACGTCTTCTAGGTATCTTAAAAATGTTTATCTATCCAACTTATCTAACAGTAACAATCATCCTCTTGGCGTATTGCTCATAAATTCTACCCGTTTGCGCTAAGTTTGCCGGTAAATAACGTGAATTAGGTGTCAACCATTTACAGCAACCTTGTGCCGTTACCACCAAACCTATAAGAGAGGGATGATATCAAAATAATATTTCATTTTGGCACGCTAAATCAGCGACAAACTTAACACAAACGTGTAGTAGTTATTGAAGAGGAGTGTGAAAGCCAATAAAATTTTGTAAACGTGATCCAGAAACCAATATTTGTCAGATTTTCGTAAAAATGTCTCTTTTCAAAGTTGCGCCATGCTTTAAATATGGATTAATGAATCTGAAATAAATGTATATTTCATTTTTGTATTTTAATATTCACTTTAAAAAAAAGAAACTTGTAGAAAAACGGTTTCTGGATCACATCTACAAAATTTAATGTGGCTTTGATAGCATAATATTGAAAATATTATCTAACTACATTTGTGTGGAGCGCGTTCGGGGGAGACTAACCTTAATGTCTGTAAGTTTTAGTAATGAATCATGTCTTTGGCATAAACGCCTAGCTAGTCCTAGCTTATAGTAATTAAATGGGTAACTTGTGAGACTAGATTTTATCTCAAGCTGTAAATTAAATTATGTGAGCCTGTGAACCATGCGATGACGTTTATTTGTGTAATTGAAACAACCTCTATTTATTTCTACTCTTAAATGGTATTTTATTCAATAATACCGGTTTATTAGGCGTACCTAAGCTCATTTTAGAGATTCTATCGTAGAGATTAAATACCGGTCCATATCTATTTATTTAGTTAACCTTTTTTTGCACACAGTAAAATACATAGAGAAACATCATACATATAGACGACACAACAGGCACTACTATTGCAGGCATATTATTGTATCTTTATATAAAATATACCTACACAGACGACGAAAGGCGAATATTCGGGTTGGTCACTAATATGTCTAGAGCCACTGTGGCCTAGTGGTTACGGTATCCGATTCGTAAGCCAGAGGTACCGCGTACGAATCCCACAGCCACCATGTTCCAATGACTCTAACCGCATGAGTACTAACCGACGTTCTTACGATGAGGGAAAACATCATGATGAAACCTGCACATTCAGGCGACTGATGTGCAACCATGATCCAATCTGGTCTGTACTTGGTCACCACTGATGTAGAGGAGGCTCAAGTTCACAGACTGTTGGGCTGTTAATGTGATATGTGGACATCATATATACGCTTAACATTTCAAATGCCATCACGGGGTACCAATCGGCTCCCAAGACTGTTCACCAGTCTCAGGGTCCAGCGGAAGACCTTGGTCAACCTCCCTTTGCCAATGGTATCAGGAGGCACACGTTACGAGTGGCGAGCTCGTTGCAGTACTCATAGTACCAAACGGTCACCTATCCAATTCTTGAACTCTGCGAGCGTTACTTGACCTTGATTATTGGTTGGTGTCACAAGCACGCTCAGTGCCGCTAAACTTTAATTGCCTAATATGTGTTTAAGACCGTAATGTGCTAATATGTGTTTAGACCGTAAAGTGTATGGCTGCGTATCGATTGACCATTCGATATCGATACCTCCATATGTCGAGATGCGGTCGCGGACGACGAGTGCGGTGACGGAGCTTTGTTACGGTCGCGTTCTGCGGTAAGGACTGAGATCGCGATATCGAGGATACGATATTACGTACTACTTGCGTACTATTACAATAGAACTCGCTCGATATCTGTTACCGTATGAAAGCCGGAAGCTCTAATTGTGTAACTGGGTGGATATTGTTACTGCGAGTACTCGTACGGTGAGCTACATAGAAAACTTACCCTGTTATAGCTAGGTATGTCCATTCATTCTGTAGCTGACAGGAGCGACACTATCGTGACGGTATTTGGAATTTTTTACAAACCCTTGACCGATCTTCGGCAATCTCGCGTCGTCAGCCGTTGGTTTTCGCATCCTACTCAGCAATGTCAATCCATCGCCACTTATGACTTCTTCGACGATCTTTCGATTCTTTGCGTCCTAGTGTTGCAAACATCCAGGGGCTACGGTATCTGCTTAGGCGGGCTGTCAGCATGTTTGCTAATGTTGCGGTATATAAAAAAAACATCTACGATGAATACATTTAGGTTCCATTCTGAAGGATCGCAGTTCCATAATGACTATTGGGATAGGACTGACCTAACATGTATCATTTTTATCCCCGACGAAAAGAATTTATTTGGATGCGGTTTTTCTAATTGTAAGCCAGTTTAATCAAGATGGTTCTTAGTTTTGTTTTATTAAAATCGGTTTAGCAGTTTAGAAAATATTTTAGTTATAGTAAACTTGGAGAAAAAGTCAAGGGTTATCCGACTTTTTTTGCCGGTTAGGTTATTGTAATTGTACACAGATAACAGGCTGATTTATCCCACAAACGGAAGATGACCACATTGACCACGCAATCGTTGTAATAAAACTAACTCGTAGCAAAGACTTTTGACCTCGTTTCAGCGTTTGTAATGTGATACTTTTAACGACCGAGAGGCAAAAAGAAGCTGACATAACATGTGGAGAGTCCTTAATAGCGTATTGCGAATCGGACTTTGGAGATTGATACTCAAAATCGGAGGCAACAGCCGTGCTAATGTGGACAAAAACATTGGTAGGTTATGGTATGGGGCAACTTTGTTTTCCTGGCTTATGACCTCTTGTCTCTTTTCCTTTTCGTTCCACATTTATAAAATAGTTTTAAAGACGTGGTTCTTATTTATTTTATTATTGTTAAAAGCAACACTCGTAAGTTGGCTCTATGAATTTTCTGTTGCAATATATCCATGAAAAAAGAAGATGAGTGTTGACACAATTCGCTCACCCATTCATTGGAGATTATAATATTTTTTATAAAAAATAAAACCGACTTCAAATAAAAAAAAGCTTTTTATCATACAATACGAGTAAGTTAGAAATCATTATTTTTGGACTCGGTGCCCTCCTGGATGGCATGAAGGCTGTAAGTACTTCAAACAGAATGACATAGGTACGTAATATTATTGGCAAAAAATATGGCTACGTACTTCACTCTCTACAAAAAAAATCTCTCAAAAACGACAGTTAAGTAAGCGATGGTAAAAACAATCTCAATACTAATAAGCGATAGCAAAAATTCAGATTTTTGCGAGATACATATTTTAACCAAATTAATTTTAAACATCTCAATACTTACTTATCTCGAGTCACAGTCAACATATTATGCAATGCATCCACACTACTCGGTACAATTTGCTGGTATATATGAATCCATTTTTCTGTCTCCAGTTGAAACACTTTATCATTTTCCAATGCCCGACCTGACCTGCCCATAAAAGTGGAGAAACCACAGATGCCATGACTCCGTGCTGCAATTATTGGATCGTGGCAGTTTTTACGCCAAGCAAGTGTTGGCTACTGATAATGTTGGCTACTTTCACTGCTAGAGGAATAGGATGTGATTTGTCGGGGAGTGATTGATTTGTGGTGAGCGACAAAAAGTGTTCTATGTGCTGTAGTACGGATTATGTATGAATGAAATATGGGTACTTTGTGCGACTGTGCCAATATTTCTGTGCTGCTTCCGGGCTGGTTAGAAAAGGAGGCAATGGTATTTGTTCTCGTCGTATCTGATATAAATACAGGTCAGGAGGAAGAAGGAGTATCTTCAACCGTGAAATGTGTGAAAAGATGTACTATGAATATAGAAGAAGCAAAAGAGATGGATCATATAGCTTGTAGTACCCTTTTGAGCCATTTGATTTACAGAAATTCCTTTATCCTTTGATTTAAAGAAGATTTCACTCTACCTACTGATGTAATATTCGTTGCTTGACATATTGATCAACAGAAACTTGAACAAAAGAGGACACTATCAAATCGTTTCAAATAAACAATCTCCGCGTTTAGCAATTGTAATTATTATTACACACGCATCCCCAAATAGGTAGAACATTACCCAACAAACTGCAGACCCACGATGTAATGGGACAACAATACTACAATGAGAAAACATTACAAAACGCTTAAACAAATCATAATTGACCTATTCAAGGGTCAATTGGAATGTCTTACGGATTCAGAGATTGTATCTATTGAGGAGCAGTTTTGTCGTAAATTTCAATGAGTGCTATTGTAAATGCGGTTTATAGGTCAAACGGGTAATGTGGTTAGTTTGTTTGTGACATGTGCTTGGAAGGATTTATGTGCAATGTCGTAATGGGCTGCATCACTGCATCCTTTACTACTGAATTGGCTGTAATTCAATTGATGTGTTGGTCAACTTTGTTTACTCTCTCGTATTAGTAGTATCAAGAGTTCACTTCTTCTTCTTCTTATCGAGTCGATGGACTAAACTCTGACTTACACTTTATTCGCCCAGATTTTCATACAGCGTTTGACATTTCGCTTATGTTCAAACGCCAGTGCGTTTGTTTTATTCACTATATTGATCGGTTTTTAATATTTCCTATAAAAGCTTTAGCCAGCTCATTGACTATTTCCATCTCTGATTGGTCCGTTGTCGTGAAAGAAAGGGAAATTACCAAATCATAATGTTTTAAACTATCGTGTTATTATCACACATTATGCAACTGCGTTGAAATATCGGGCTTCTCGTAAACAAAGGTACGCGGTAGGAAACCTGGAACATGTCTTAAAAGTTACCAAATCGTCAATCAAATCGATTTCCCATGTCTTCTTTTAAAAAACACGTAGACTGCTCATAGGTATTTTGTATATGAAGTGCTCTATAAAGCAATAGTGATATAAGTAGTTATTATATTTAGGTTGAATATGTTTAAATTTATCCTTACGCATGAGGCGCCATACTCTGATCCGGAAGTTAGAGAAAAAAGTATGTTCAACTAGATCGTGCAAAAAGCAATAAGTGTGGTAATGGAAACTGTGAAAAAAAAAGTTACGTTTCTATCTATATCTTGGAGATACACAAATTACAAGTCAATGAATACATTATTGTCTGTTTTTATGGTTAATTTATACAAATCTGTGAGAAAGTCAAACGCGATGTGAGAATGATTACAATGTTTTGTCGCTATATTATTGTCCAGATAGCTTTTATGGTTTTTAAATAAACGTGATAGAGACAACTACGGGACAGTAATGATTTTAATGCATCGATCATTGGGTTTAGACATCTCATTTCACCTTTACATTTTAAATTAATATTAGCTGCAAGTTTTTTAATAAATGTGACAGAGAAAAAATACGGGAAACTAATGATGTTAATACTTATTATTTAATACTTAGATTTCATATAACTTGTACGTTGTATTTTTTTCTAACGTATACATTTTAAATTTAAATTTTGTTTTAATAAAATAAGTTACGCAATACTTAATAATGTTAAGAAAGCATAAGATGTAAATTTACGTCTATTGTTTTTTAATTAATTCAGCCAACCAAAATCAATTTTACGCTACTTTCTAATAATACATTAATAATACATATGCAATAAAATATTGCTTGTTTGCGCGGTTTCGCTTGATTTTTTGCTTACAATAATATAGCTACGAAACACTTAACTCGTACTTACATATTACATTATAACTGTTTTTTTTTATTTTCCAAACTCACAGGAAACAAGAAAAAAGATCTTACGATCAAAAGGGCACATTTACGAATTCTTTGATACCCTCATGTTTCCGCAGTATCTGATCCTGTTTTGGGGAAACAAGGCTATAAATCTAACGAAGTGCCATTAAAGTTCAAGACGGCGTTGGGCAGTTCAAAGTGTTTTACCAAATTAAAATGTGTGAGAACGTGTAGGGAGCGGTGCGCGACACAAGTTTGCTTTTTAGTGACATTGTAAAGTCGGTAGTGGGACAATAAGTTAGGAAATTGCTTTTTTCGCGTTATATGAGTGACATAACATGGTTTTATGAAAAACTTTCACTTCTACTTTACTTTCATCTTCACTAAGTTTAAATAATTTAATTTCGTAATACCTCGATTATACCGTTTGTTGAACCGAGGTTTGTTTTAATAAAAAGGTTCATTAGTACTTATAGGACTTATTTGACTTTGTTACGGGGTTACATTCATGTGACTGCAGCCCAACGTTACAGAGGTGAATTATAGTAATTAGTTTTCAATGTTATATAGCTAGCTATCAATAAGTACCTATAGAACACGTTCGCTATATCGGTCTAGCTAGATTATTAATTTAAACTGGAACCAAGTAGCACAATATAACGGTCAATACGAGCTACATTATTGGTTTATAGACACGGTTGTAGATGTCGTCATTATCACCCGAGCGCTCCATCCCGGCTTATGTCAGGATTGACCGCTCGCTTTCCCTCTCCACTTCGCTCGTTCTTCGATATCTTCGCGTCGTAAGCCATTGGCTCTCGCATCGCTTCTTGTATCTCCCACTATTTCCGACGTATCCCTGGGGTTTACACAGCACGAGACCAAACCAGCGGAGGCGAACCTCTTTGCGACTCGGTCGAGTCGTGTAATACACGTCCACCGTATCATTCATTTCATTTCGTTGGCATTAAAGACGAGGGGTTCCCGTCCAACTAAACTGGCTTTCAACAAAGCCAAAAAAATGACAATTTAACTAAATAAAAACTGTAAAAACAACGGTTTCGTCTAATCAGTTGGAAGAAATTAACAAAAAGTTTTCTTTCGGTAACAACATCTTAAATAGGTACTGATTACAATACAACCCAGTTAATTACACTCACTAAGTTGTGGGAAGCGATGCGGTATCTTTGCGATCTCTGAAGTCCGCAGACGCTTGGACTGGCAGCTTGAAGACGCTGTAATACCTAGTACCGTTAATACAATACCTTGTAGTAATTTCGTACTAGTAGTATGTCTTATTATAATGCTGCTAAGGTAACAAAAACAATGGAATGCGTTATTTGAACACATTTAAGGCCAGAGTGAATTACTTTTAGGCTATATCTTCGGCTGAACAATTATTTGTTTTTTTGTAAACTCAATACGGTCTCAACATTCTTCGACCAGGGTCCACTTTCATGCTGGCTGTAGCATCTTTTCTTGGCCTCCGTACGGGAACTCTTTCCGTCATTTGCTAGGTTAAGGCATAATTTCTCACACATCTCCGGGGTTACGTAGCACGTGACCAAGCGAGTGCAGAAGAGGCTCAAGGACTCTATTTTTGAATCACTTCAAGTCAAATGGTTTTCAATATTTTTTAAATCACATTGCCCGCACCGGAAGTGTATGGTTCAACAATAGGGAACATCAGCATTATGCATAAAAAATCGAAATTTTCATGCCGAAAATCAAAATTTAAAATCGTTCGAATCGAGGTAGCGATTCAAAAAATGCTATTTTACCGCGATATCTCTCACGCCAAGTCAGCCATGGATGTAATCGTTACTGCCACTATGAAGTCTTGTAACTCTGTCTCACATTCTGTGGTGTCTAAATTGTGACGAGAGTCATGCAAATTCACGATTGTCACTATTATGGTCCGTCGGCGATTCCCGTGTTAGCTTCGACTCCTGGATACGACATTTTTATTGTATTCCACGTCTCGATAGTTCGTCTAGTATCTTTTGTTGGTAGGACAGTCATCTGCAAATATATTTAAACTGCGGACATCCATTGTTGACATAAATCGGTGTATATGGCTTTTAGGAATTGCTGGTTGACGTTATTCACAAAAATCTGTTCTGCGGACAGATTTATGTCACTTTCATTAACCTATATATAATTTGGTTTGTTTTTTGTTTCAGAATATAGGTAGTCTCGTCCTTTATTACCCGCCAAAGTCCTTTTGAGGATTTTTTTATCCTCCCATATAATACTGTCGGTCTCGTGAGTCAGTTTCTTTGATCAGGCTACGATAATGCGCAAGTGAACCACATTTTGGCTTATATATGTGACGGTTCTTAGACTTCAGACACATAAATGAGAAGCAATTTCCATAAATCGCAGTTAACTGCGCGTATAACGTTAAAAGTCGAAGGTCAGCGATAAACACAGCCGCATTTTCAATAAATATTGAAATGTTATCCAAGTCCCTTGTGTCATTGCAAAGATCACTTCAACAAGTAGCGAACCATTAGTCAACTGACTATTGTAGTCAATAAGGCTTAAAGGTCAGATCTAATCCAGTTACCTAATAGGAAAGGAGTGAATCTCTATTCTCTAATAGGATTGAGCAGTATTATGTATTTGACGCCGAATAACAAGTCTCGACAACGGTCTCAGCGGCTGTAACTGGTTATTTTGAACTTTGATATATTGTGATGGGGTTTATAAAGGTTTTACGTCAACGCTTAGCGGAAGACTTTTTAGACGTAAGTGCTTGCCAATAGTTTTATAACAGCGTTATAATCCGATGCGAGTCAGTCATGTCTAAATTGTATTAAGCAAAGTGGATATTCGCGTCGTATGGATGCTAATTGGCTTGGTTCTTTCACTAAGCAATGGATTTTGATCAACGATTCTATAATTTGATTACATCTTAAATATCTACATCAGAATGTGTCAGTTCGACGCTGGTGAAGGGCCTCTTGAAATCGACAATAGAATGCGCTTAAGATACAATTAGGTATGGCGTCCCTGTCGTTGTTTTGTTTGGGAGTTGTTCTTGTTGGGTGTATAATTTTAGTACCGTTATTAAGCCTCGCGTAAAGTTATCTTACGTATTCTGGATTATCTTTCCGTATCAAGGGGATTTTTGCAATTACTTATGTTAAGTTACGTCAATTACCCTAAAGGTGGAATGAGGTCCTGCTGTATCACCTTTACTGAAATTTTCACAAAGCGATCAATAGGCGCCCCTCATCGGGTATTTTATTGATTGGTGATGACTAGCGAATCTTATTCCATTAGTGCATATTTTTCCACGCGCGATTCGTGGTTGGGTATATGCTTCTTGCTAATGTCATTATAATGAATCGAATGAAAGGTGAAGAGTATATTGTCTTAACAGATTAACAGAGAGTTTCGGGGTACCTAATTTTTCGATTTGAACCAGATTTACGAACGGAGACGCAAGCTGAAGCTAATAAAATTTGACAAAATACACATTTTAATCAATAACCTGACCGTGTGAGGTCCGGTAGAGTAGTAGAATAAAGCATTCAACAAGTAACAAGTTTCAGCAAGTCTAAAAGCATTTGAATAATAAATAAATAAATAAATAAATAATAGCACCAACCACTTACACACGCGGGTGTCGTACAAGGCGACTAATGTTTTCGAGGCATATCTAGAGTCTCCGTAGGCTGCAAAATCCATTGTTATATTCAAACACTGCGATCTCCAACCCGCCTGCCAATTGTGGAGATTATGAAAATAACCTCACTTTTCGTGAGAGAGGCCCTAAGTGAACTAAGTGCAGTGGACTGTTATGGGCTGTGATGATGATGAATCAAAAACCTATTACAACGACTGTAAAATAAACAGTTAAATGAAAACTAATTCCACATCTTCGCGAGGTCGACGAATTCCTTTCCTGGAAGCTTTGTGCAACGACTTCTTCATATCGCACTGAAATACCCAAGCACTGGTCAGACAGGTCGCACATGATTTTAGTTTTATTCTCAGAATGTTGCGATGACATCACAAGCGGTAAATATTCTCCGTATGACATCAAGTTGTGGCATTTGATGCATGGTCGGGCAAGCTCGTGACTTGTGCGAAAATAGCGATATTTAAAATAAGTATGCCTTAAACATGGCTGTTTTTTATTCGTATGTGTCAAACAAGTATATCCACGGATACTAGGCAGTTACAGTCTGTTAAAGTAAGACGTGTAATGTTTGCAAACTAGGTGTCATTCACGTTCACCGCTCATTCATAAGTCAGACGCAAAGCTCTAGATCTGCCGTGGTCAATATTGAATAACAGATACAGTGTATCGACGATACGTAACGTGTAATTATTATTAATATTAGCAGGGGAGCGTGGCATATCATGTTTCCGAGTCATTACCCCTTTTATCGCTTTTTATATATACCTGGGTACACATACCTATGTTTATTTTTTGTTATGCGTATGTACTTTTGTCGTTTTTGTTGTGTTGTGATCTCTGTATTATTTTTCGATAAATAAATAGCTTAACTATCTATCATCTATCTACCTATAGATAGATAGGGCTTCGCCCTCAAGATTAGTAATTAACAAAACTTGTAGTAACGCCCTAGCGTTTTAATTATTTGCTTTGCAATGATACATAAGATCTTAATATTTTACAGGATTCACATTGTTAGTAGTAGGTACCTATATTTTGCTACTAACAGACGCAAGTACCTACATCAAGGGCGTGGGTAGCTTAATATAGATAGTTGAAGGCTGTCGTTGACTCGGTAATTATAGGTTTTTCGTGATATAATGTGTCCGGTGAACAGTCGCGCCTCCAGTCTTCGCTTGGCGGCCACTTTCTCCACTTTTATTCCATTCACACCCAGGAAAATTCTAATCTACATAACGCTTAATTCTATAATGGCATTTTCACGCTAAGCCAGTTGCGACTTCCATTAGAGTAATCTACCTATGTAGTTATTATTTATGTATATTAAAGATATGTTCTTGATTTAAAAAAATAACAGCCATTATTTCTATAGCTGTTGCACATTTTCTCGTCGACAGAGCTCCCAGTTCTTCTAAGTTAAAGGCAAAGAGGTTGGTGCAACATTGTACTTGTTGACACCACACACAGAGACCAAAGTCATGGATTTTCATAATCATAATCATAAAATCTTTATTGTTTTTACTTTGTGCTACATTACGAATTTTAAAATTATTAACCTTTCCACCTGCGATCACTTACGGCAATGACAAAGTAATCACGCCAATACTAAGGAAGGATTACACGAAGTTTTCTGACCTCATCGAGTAATTAAATTATACTGTTAATCGGCGTGGCCATTATCCTATTCCTGGGTGCGAGTCATTAGCTCCGTCTGTGGGGCCCTTTATTTTATGATACGAAGAGGTAATTTACTCTTTATAGTTAAGTCAAGTTTCTCCCTTCGGACCCGACACAATCGGCCATGGCTAATGATACTGTCCGCCAGTTTATGAGCTAGCTGCTAGCCTGTTAGCACTGGACGAGTGTAAATTGGCTAGGCGGGAGAGGTTGGGACTCGATTGATGAATGAAGTCGTATTACTGGCTTGATGGGTTAAGTATTTTAATAAGAGAGCGACGGCCTGAGTGGTTCAGTTGGTTAACATGCCATACAGAGGTATTGGGTTCGATTCCCGGCGGAGCAGAAATTGAAATGATGAATTTGAATTTCTGGTACGGGTCCAGGTGTTATGTGTATAAATAAGTAGGTATGTATTTAAAATTATATAGATAGTTTATCAGTTATCTATAGCACCACTTATAAGCATCACACGAGCACCACAAGCTTTGCTTACTTTGGTGTGATGATTAAAATGATGGTGCGAAACAGAATTTGCATATTTCAATCACATCCTACACGCTGTGTAGTTCCAAAAAGTTCTTACACAATATTTCCTAATACGTTAATGTCATAGACTTCTTTTTTACTTAGTGGGTCTGATTTCAATCGTGGTGGTGAATTCGTACTTGGTACTTGGTAATTCCAAAATGGCACCAAATGCGCAGCACCATCAGACAAACTCAAACATTCTTGACATTACTGTAACGGAAAACTTTCTTATGACAGTCTTGATATCATCATGCTGCTTTCGTATCACAACAATCGCTACGTACAGTTTACAGATAACAGATACCTGCAAAAAGAATCTCGAACTTGTATTTAAGTTACTTGAGATTTGGCTGTTTAAAAAATATATAAAGCACAAAATAAAGATGTGGTAAACATGTGCTGCATCGTGATGAAACCTGCTCAGGCGACTTAATTTGTGACCATGATCCAATCTGGCCAGGTTCCCCTGGTAGAGAGGGTCATGGAGGTCAGGTGGCAGTCGCTCTGCTGTAATTACCCGATCTGCTAAAACCTGGATCCTGGTCAAGGCGGATCTTGGGCTCTGATGATGATGATGTTTAGTCTTCAAATTCAATTCATTTGTCATTCAATCAGACCAGCCAAAGAACCCATACATAAGTCGAACTTATACTGGCTACCTTGACAGTTAAATGATTTATCAAATAATTCGATACATGCTCTATAAAGAGTCTGTTGCAACTATTTGCCCTCTTAATATCTCAATAAAACAGGTGATATGAAATGAACTTTCGTATTATTTCGCAATCGCTCGGGTCCTGCAAAGTGCATCGTTGCAAAACACTAAATGCCAAGTAATGGTTCGATTCTCGGGTCAAGGCAAGCGGATGCGGATCGGAGGAAACTGAAGCAGACTAGGACTTGTTAGGTGCCCTAAGTAGACCTAATTCGGACACCTTAATTGACAGCTTCGTAATGGGATAAGGCATGGTAAAGGGCATGGGAATTGTCGTGCAGTTTATTGGGTACGTTAGTTAAATGTCATTACACCTTTATTTGTTTACTTGTTCCATATACCTAATTAATCCTCTTTCATCTACATAAATAAAAATAAATACCATGTCATAACATTTATCGGTACTAACATGTGACATACCTTTCCGATTGGTTTGTCTCAAACGTTTCGGTAGGGTTACACCCACCGTGATCACTAGAAGACTGCAGTAGAGAGGTAACAGCTGCGGTGATGTAAATGTAATATTATAAGTAAAGAACGCGAGTTTAGTTTAAATCAAATGGCATGTTGTCGCACATAGCAAACAGACAACTGACAATGACGTCATCTCAAACCTCAAATGCAAATGTTAAGGTCCATTTTAACGCTCCATTAGACCAAAACCAAGAGATTACATAAGATTACGGTTTAACCACAACATTAACCTTGACAATCGGCCGTCTAGGGTTTCCTTGGATGTGCCTGAATCTCGAGGTTGTAGACTTGCGCCAGCAATACAATACTGCCTTACAATGCTAGAGGTCTTGTCATTAGTGTGGTCACGGTTAAGGTTGTCTACCTGGTTGGGACCTCGTGTTTAAATTTTAAGACTGGAACTTAAGATATATACTATAATAGCTTAATTTTTCCCAAGACTTCGTCCGCGTAAAGTTTCGGAGTATACAAATATCCTGGACTGACAAACGTTCGCATTTATATATTAGAGGGAAAAAGCATAGACCGAATTCGGTACATTACGTCCGCATACCAAACATTGAACTCTCTTACTGTATGTTCTTTAGCAAATTGTTGACTAAGTTATTATGGCCTTTAACTATCATGGAAACTGCTTTTATCTACACTAATATTATAAAGAGGAAAGATTTGTACCTATTTTTGTATGTTTGTAATGAATAGGCTCAAAAAGTACTGGGCCGATTTAAAAAATTCTTTCACCAATAGAATGCTACATTCTTCCAATTTGACATAGGTTACATTTCATTTTGAAAAAATTAGGGATCCTTGGTAAAATTTGAACAATGTAACCGAAGGTGTAGAAAAATACCCAAAAAATTCCTTACATCGCGTGCGCTGCGAAAACTATTGATGATAGAACAAAATAATGTACTAGGACTTTGCAGAACACATCATTATCTACAAAAAGTGTCGCGACAGTATATGTCTAACTATTATAGTTATGTCACAATAAGTGTTCTTTTATTTTGAAAATTTCATTGAAATGCCGCCGCTAAAAAACGCTCTTTATTTGTACCTTGGTATTAATCCTTATCAAAATCAATTACTTCATATTCACGACTACTTCAATACCTTTATATAACTTTTTGAATTATTCAATTCAGACATTCCATTCGAAAGATATCACGAGTTTAAAAATGTGTATATTAGAAAAAAGTCGCGTGTTCGCCGCTCAGTCCGCTCGGCTATCTAGGCAGCACGGGATACGTACGGGAGGGGGGAGTCAATGTCAAGAAATACGGCCGTCAGGAGCCGGGTCGCCCCCTTCCCTCTAAAATGGTTGAGGAGACGGTTGGAACTTTTGTGATCGTAATATGGTGTCCTGTTTGTAACGGGACACTACTCAGAACATACTTAAGTATAATATAATTACTTCATATTATAAACACGAAGTCCCACGGCGTGTCATACTGTCAGTCTGTACGCGATACACTCAAGAACTACTAAACGGATTTTCATGCGGTATTCACACACAGACTACATAGTGCGGTTTTAGACAACGTGATTCATGACGAAGGTTCAGGTGTATAATTTGTTAAGGTTTACTACCCGTGCGAAGCCGGGGCGGGCCGCTAGTGATGAATAAAACCAATCTTAAGTAGTAAAATGCAGTAATATGTGCATAATATGGTGTGTTCTTAGCTCTCGATGGTGTATGCACTGTGTAGAGAGCAATAAGGACCTATTGTTACTATTGGTTCCCCACAAGCCTCACAAAATCATCCATTAAAATGGATGGGCTCTTACTCACAATCTTGGTCTAATGAAAATTTACTTTGATTGCTTTCCACACAAAGATGACAATGGTTGTGGAAGAGGTTAACAGAGTACAAATTTTTTCTAATACCAAACAAGCATAAGATCTGTCTGATGGTTACCGTAGCCTATGGACGTTTGCAATACTAGCGTGGCTAGCACAAGTGTGCTCTTGCCCGCGATAAGTGAGAAAAAACGCGATATAAATATTTCTATCTATTTCATCTTAGTATTGACAGAAGGCGCGGGCACACTTATGCTTGCCGTGCACTGGGTACTCACGTACTACCGACCGCGCAAAAACTCTCGTTATCATCTCTAATTTACCCTTTTTTCTTGTCTCCAGAGCTTCCTGTCGGCGAACGCGAAATGCTGGTGGGCAGGGGCGCTGTCGGCGGCCACGGCGGAGCTCCGGTACGCGGGCTACGTGGCGCCCGGGGTGCTGCTGGTGGCCGGGGCGCCGAGGGCGCTGGAGACCGTCAGGGGGGCCTACGCGCGGTCAGTGCTGAAGCCGCCGCCTACGTACCTCATTTGCGGGCTGGGTGAGTTATTGTTGTCTTAATTTGGTAATGATAGATAGATATAACCCAGGCATTTCGACGAACTTGTGCATATTTAGATGAAACTCCGTCTCAGGTTTGCTGATTCTGGCACAAACCATGATTAACCGGGAGGGCTGACTAGATTGGTTATTTCTCCTCTTAACTCGTCAATGACTCGTTTATAAGACCTGTCTTTGTGTACGGTCGATAGCGAAACACTAGCCGTTATGGCTTGCATTTTCAATCACTCAAATAAACGTCTAATATTCCGGTTGACTGGTAGATAAGGCTATTTTAGCTTAAAGTCCGCCACTGCACTTTTTGTGCATAAAGCTTTAATAAATTAATTAATAACGCTCATGGTAGCCATTCATCACCCACAAATACCAAAAACCTAATAATGATGATTAATTTACAATTCCTTCTTCCAATAAAGCTCCTTACACATTCCCACGGCGCTAGTTGGGCGGCGCCTGCGCCCACGCTGCGCCCGCGCGCGCCCTTCGCACTCAATGTCGGGATTGTCTATAATTTACACCACATACTTAGCCGGCGGTAATTAGTATGTCGATGTACAGTCGACGGTTTAAATATTTAAATAAATATAAATAAAATAAATAATCATGGACAAATTCACACAACGCCATCTAGCCCCAAAGTAAGCAAAGCTTGTGTTATGGGTGCTAGATAACTGATAAACTACTTATATACTTTTAAATACATACTTATTATACATAGAATACCCAGACCCGTAACAGTAATTAAAATTCATCGTTTCAATTTCTGCCCGGCCGGGAATCGAACCCGGGACCTCTTGCGTGGCAGACCACTGAACCACTCAGGTCGTCACTCAGAATTTTGAGTTGGTTCCTCAATAGTTAGGGTAATTAGGGTCCCATTACGGTAAAATTTTGAGCGAAGGTACCTACGAAAGGCGAAGTTACAGGAGACTACGGTTCCTCAATAATTAGATAACCCTAGTAGGGTTAAACTTTGCTTTTCTCTATCATACAGATAAAAAAGTCTTATCAAAACTAAAATAATAGCAGGTTGTAAGACTCTGTCAAACCTGAAAAGTCCGCCTGTGTAAGTACTATAGAAAACTATTTCCACTTCCAAGAAACAATGTTTGCATTGTTGTGATACTATTTCTTTTAATATATATTAGACTAGCCAGGCATTTTCCCGCTATCTCATCTGGTGGTAAGTGACGATGTGGCGGGGAGCAGTCTATTCACTCTAGCCTTGAAGGCGTCCAGATTATAATGATTAATGAACACACTCGCAGCCAACGTGCCTCTTCTTTTAAAAAAATAAAATTAAATATCTTTATTTCTTTCACAATTTGTTTACCTTAAATCTACTGTCGTTGGAGCCTCCTTTCAAGCTAAGAGCCTGTGGTAGGAGGCTCCGCTCTTCCTATGGTAACTATAGAGGTAGGTACAGGTTGAGTATTTCCATTTAACAACAATAAAAAAAAGATAATATCTTTAACCGTACGCATTATAAACGTTGACCAAAAGTAACTAGTACGAATAGCTGAAAGATCCACGACATAAGCACGACATGAAGCGATCATCCAGACGTTTGAACGATAGTAGCCAGTAAAGTAGCCACAGCAATTACAGGTATGAACATGCATGAATCGTCTATAGGTATTTTATTTTATTTAAGTAACAGTTTATTGTGCACAGGAAATACATAGTAAATAACAGGCAAAGTAATAAATGGCACAACAGGCGCTACTTATTTCTAAAAGAAATCTCTTCCAGCAGGTCTTCGGAAGCGTGATGTGATCATAAGACGCCGATAGGACGATAGGTATGTTGTGGGAGACAGTTACCTTACCACTTACCGACAGCTAATCTATCTCATCGTTTGACACAGAGTATAAAAACAATTCCTTCTTGAATAAAGCTGCTTACACATTCCCACGGCGCTATTTGGGCTGCGCCCACGCCGCGCCCGCGCCCTTCGCACTCGTTGTCGGGATGATGAACAGGTTTCGTTGTCTATAATTTACACTGTATTTATACTTAGTTGGCGCTAATATGCCGAAGTACAGTTGGCTTAGGAGTAAATTGTTTTAGGTACTTCATTTAATTAAGTTTGTAGATTAGTGTGTAGATAGCTGTACTTAAGTAAGTACATAAATGTCAATACAGAATAGACAATTAGAATTATAGTGTCAAAATTAAAACAAAATATAAACATACATAACTCACTTCGTGAACTTCAATGCTAATCGATTAGATGTTGTACCTACCTACTTTTTGTCATTAACGGTTCAAATATAGCATTGCTCTACATTGTACGAGCAATTGCTCAGGATGAACAAACATCTTGCGTATTTAATATGTACCTCCCGACATAGTTAATATTGGGTAAAAGTTAGCTGTAATTTAAAACAATTCTGATACTTACTCATGAATAATTTAAAACAGTGGCAGGTTATGAAATCTGAAACCGGTTGGTTTCATAAGTTTCAGAGTTCAGCCCCGTAAATATATCATTGAGATAGATATCTATTTACATAATTACAGTTCAAAAACAATTTGAAGAAACTTAACTATAAATAAAACTGTATTTTCCTCACAGAAATAACTTGCAGGTACGATGTAGATATACTTACATACAGTGTCTGTGCAGCTTATTATTTGTTTGACCGTACATGACTTTGCTATTCCAGTCACGGTAAAACCGCTAATGAATGAGCTAACTTAAGTGCCTGGCTGTACCTACCTACATAAATATTTGCGATGCTTAAGTAGGTCTATCAGCTGCATCCGCCCACGGCGCGCGGCCTTGCAAGGTCGCCCATTGTCCTAGCCTCTTTAAGATGTACAGTCGGCGCTGCATGACTTTAATTTTTAGTATTTTCTTAGATATGTCATTCTTTCTGATCTTCATATTCTTCATCATTAGAAGATCTGTTTATTCTGTTAATAAACAGACACAAAAGAATATTATAATAGTAATAATTTTTTTTATAGAATTGTATCTGAATGGAGATTTAACACTTTGGTTTTTATGTCTTTACGCAGTTTCTTAATAGAAGAGTCATTACCGAAAATATCGATATAAAATTCTGAAATGTTATTTTTATAAGTATAGTTGCCCTATTTTTTTTAAACCCATTCGTGACAAAAAATGATAAAACATGTTTGAAATATTTATATTTTTTCATCATAAGTGTGTTTAGTCCTTTTTGCCGACTGTATCGCACATTCTGTAAACGCATTTGTAAATGTGTCCACATTAAATAAATGCAAATAATTTATGCTCAAGCGCATGTGTAGGAGTCTTTTATATGCGCCGCGAGATAAATGGATGCTACTTATCTCGACATGTCAAGTCTAAGGAGAATTGGAAAAAAAAATCGTTGCTAATTTATTTAATTATGATATTTTTATTATTTATTTACAGTTTTTCAGGGAGTTTATTTACATTTTAAATTACAATTAATTAATAATAAAATAAAAAGTCTTACTCTAACATTATGATATTCACCAATTCTACTTAGCTCGATCTAGAGCAGTCTGACGTCGCAAGCCTCTGGCTCTCGTTTCCGGCTGTTTCCGATTCAGCGATATCCATCCAACGCTCCTCGGAACTCCTGTAACAATAACCCTTTAATAAATCTCCAATTTCATAGGCGCTCCCCATCGCAGACGCTGTCACTGAAACCAAATAAAACTGTAATCCCCCGTAATCCCACACGACGTAGCTAGAAATACTTCTCGAGCCAAAAAAGTTTAAAGTATTTATCAACAGGCGGCCGTCGCGTCGTCTCCAGCAAAGCTAGCACAAGTGTACCAGTGACGTAGTAACGCGCCGCGATAGATCCTTCATTTCTTTCTCTCTGTACTGAGATGTAAGAGATAGCAGTATTATGTCGCGCCTTTTCTTGTTTATCGAGTGCGTGAACTTGTGCTAACGTGCTACGTTTAAATCCACACCAGTGCAGTGCATCCGACCGTTTGACAGGAACAAATATATCAGAGAAGCACTCGCCTTTAACACGCCTGGAAAGGAAGTTGGAATAGACTTATAACAGTTTTAACGCGAAGAATGGCTTCGAGAGGAAATCGTTTAGTTCCGAAGGTGGGAAGTTTTTAAAATACACTCGGCGAACGGTTTTGATTTATTTTTGTTTTATAGATTCATTTAATAGTGAAAAGTAAGTTTCTGTTCGCTACAGGCAGTTTCTTCGATTACTTTTTCAATGATACTGTTTTAGACAATTGATAGAATGCTTTCCGAAGAAGGTAACACCACCGTATTAACCGTACATAAAAGTAAAGTGGGTTCAAACTCTCATATAGTGTACTTTGGCACCTGTAGTATTATATGCTTGTTACCATGTTTTATCGTACACCAAAAAAGGCATCGGACAATTAGTCTTCGATATGAAATCTGTAATTTCCGAGTTTAATTTCGTAACCGAATTGTGAATGCATTTATTTCGATAAATACACCTTACAGTGGTTGTTTTTGTTAAAATTATTTAAATACGTAACAGGTAAGGCTGAAAATCTGAACCAGTTTCATACTTTTACTTTTGACTGTCGTTCCAATGGAAAAAATAAACGTTTCGGAACTGGTTGGGTTTGTGTAAAAAATATCGAATTTAAGAGTTAAAATTCAGTTAACCGGATGTTGAGATCTCCAAGGAAAACCAGTTCCAAATCAAGAAGTCATACATATATATAATTTCTGCATAATAATTTTCAGTTGAACGGGTCGGTGAAGTGTGTGATCGAGCGAGACGCATTTAGAATACGAAGAAAAATTAGACTGTTGATGTTGCATATTCAGCTAAATGGAAGCCGAAATAAGGTGCTGGACATGCAAAAGATCACCCAACCAAATTTGAAAAGTCACCCACACAGACCCAGCTTTTGGCAGAGCTTAATGACAATAACGTGTAAAGCTCACCAACCAGACTCAGTAGTCATCTTCACAGCGGTCAATCCTGGCTCATAACTGGGCCCGTTTCCTACTTTACATTCTCCACTTCGCTCGTTTCGCTCACGTCGTAACCCGTTGGCTCTCGCATACGATTCAGCGAGGGATGATCCCACTCCCGCAGGACCTCTTTCCTGATAACGGCAGGTGTAAGCATATATTTCCTGTCCCTGAGATATATGCAGCACGCGACCAAACCAAACTACATGCTAAGCTTGATTCACTTTACTTACCTCAAAACACAACGAGATCAATTTGATTTAATACCGTAACAAGATCATAAATACGGTCGCATTGAAAACGGTGTCTGATCTAGAATTATTGATGGCCTGCAAACACTAAAGTGCAAAACTGTATCCAATATCCTCTTTAACATCTACCTTGTAATTTATGGCGACGCATTTATAAGTGGCCAAGAGATAGTTTGCAGTAACATAAACATCACTATATCCAGAGTACAGTTTGATAAAGTTGTTTAACTGAATAAAGTTAAAACAGACATTGTTATGTCGATTTGACTTTTTGAATTTTGTTTGAGACAAGTGGACCCGACTTGACTTCGTTCGCGTACACCGACTTTATCCTTACCAACTCTTTCTTCTTGCTTATCAGCTTTCTTCTTGAATCACTATCTATTGTTCGAAAACGGTATTAAAATTCGTTGCGTAGTTTAAAAGACCTAAGCGTACATAGATTCATACATAGATAAATACATTACATAGGGACAGATGGCGGGAAGCGACTTTGTTATGTAAAGAAAGTGCACTTTTACAGTTTTAAGTACAACTTTTCAATTTAAAAAGAAGCTTTTGTTTATCAATTTATGTGTTACCAACTTGGTAGTTCATTTATTATGGAACAGATGTCGTATTATGTAAATTACTGATAGTTATTGCCACATAAATATTTAGGTTCCTAATTTTCTTGAATTATAATTTAGCAAAGGGCTCATGCGACGAAATCTATTTCCACTTAATTTGTAGTCAAGAGGGACTGCAGTCATAAATCTAAAAGTAATCGACTTCTAGAGAATCGAATCTGTAGCCCAGTCTTAGAATTGTTACAACAATCGTTGTAAAGAAAACTTGGATGTAACGAATAACACTATGAATACCCATTTATTTACTTACTGTATAGTAAACAAGCATTCAAACAAGCAAGATCTTTGAATCAGCGAAAACTATTGCATTATGCATTTACTGGCTTAGTAACTTTCAATACTAGTCCTTTGTTACTTCCGATGTTGTGTTGTATCGTAGTTCTCCAACTCGATTTATAGCTGTGTCTGATTTGTATAAATTAAATATTTTCCTTTTTATAGAGGGGCCTAGTTTTTGGATATATTCTTCTACTTAGCGCGTTAATGACAAACATTATAATGTAGTGGCCTAAAACTTAGCCACATTGACAGCAATGTCGGGGGCTGGTATAAGATCCTCCTGCGTGCAGGTGTTTGGGCACGCAGGACACGACAAGAGGTGTAGTGTGTGACATGGTTTGGACAGCAGCACAGGAACAGTTGGTATCGGAGCCATCCGAAAGTCCCCACCTGTCCATTTTTATGATAAATAAAATCTATAACCTATAATCTATAATGTCTCTCTTCTATAGGCCTGCTGGAAGAGATTTCTTCTTAGAAATAAGTAGTGCCTGTTGTGTCGTCTTTTATTTTGTAATTTATGTATACTTGATATTGTGTGCAATAAATTGTTAGTTAAATTAATTAATTTGATTAAAATAATGCTTAATAATAAACAAAAATGGCCCTTAACATTTCTTTACATGACATCCTTATTTTTAGACTCCTTTAAATTACAAATCGTCGTTTAAAGTCTTCATATATATTTCGAAAGTTGATTTGAGCTTGACGTGCACCAGCATATCTTTATTACTATTTACAACAGCATTCAAACTCTATGTAGAGAAAGGATGGTTTACAGCCCTCGTAGAGATTATAACAGTCCTTCACTCTCTCACTTGCCGGTTTGCAACGCTTCGCTGTTGGTAGAGTTGGTATTATCTGAACTATGCAAATAAACAACCCATAATTTTAGCTTTGATATTGGTTAGCTTTACTATGTGTTCTAGGTTCTAGGTATTGGTCTAGGTCATTAGTTTAAGGATAATGTCTGGATATATGGTGTAATGCAAAAATGTTTGTGCACTCCTTGCTGTAGTTTTAAGTTACTTTATTAATTATAGTTAGCTACGAGTTGTTGAAGAAGTTTATTACCACCATCGTCAATCACGGCTTCCGCTTTCCTATGCTTTCTTCTCCACTTCGCGCAATTCTCGGCATCCTCGCGTCGTAAGCCGAGCCGTCGAAGGTAATATTTCGAACCCGGAGAAAAAGTCCAAAAAATATTATAAAAATATTTGTTTGGAGAAAGTTTTCTCCGCAATCAAGTATTTCTTTTTATGCCTCATGCTATGTAGGATACATATAATTATAAAGTCTTCAATAGATAACGTTCTCATATCATTATGTTTGTGATAGTATAGTGCTGTGCGTGGTAATTTCTAGGAAGAGTACAGTATGGCGATCGTACCGCCTTACTCGATAGCGGATGTGACCATAGAAATTAGAAAATTAGGGCAGTTGCAATTTTATTAAATCAGTGAAGCAAGTCTAAATTACTCCAAGTTGGTTCAACTGTCGACGCAAACACGATTGTAAAGATACATCTATTGAATACCGCGGACTATAGTACTTTTGAGACTTGTCGGACTGTATAGGAAGTATGTCTGACATCGCAGATAATAAAAATAATAATCATCTTGAGATTATATCTTTGAGATAATATGCCTTTAAGAATTTTTTATAGATAAAAGCCAAAAAGTCAATATAAATAGTATAAAGTATATTTATTTTTATATATGTATGTATTTTATATAGTTTTGATAATAATATAATATATGTTTATTCTATCTTGATGTAGTTAGTATTGTATTTAGGTACATTACAATCTATCATCACGCTTTATAAAGCACCTACTTACTCACTTTCTGCATTGTCTACTGGTTGACTGAAAGATAAAGTCTTAATGGCTTTAAGTCTGCCAATTGTGTTATTGTGCAATAAAGTTATATATAAATAAATAAATCTTGGCGTTAATGTCCCGGTTATGCTCTCGAGCACGAGTGCCTGGGGTTCGCCTTGACCATAATCCAGGATTTAGCAGATCAGATAATTACAGTGAAGCGGCTGCCGTCTGACCTCCGTGACCCTGCTACCAGGGAAACCTGACCAGATTGGGTCATGGTTAAACATAGGCAGATAAACTGCAATAATGCCGCTTTCGATGGCATGACCACGTCTCGCGCAGACCTATAAATTACATGGGGAACAAAATGTCCAGCCATGCCGCTTCCTCCAGGTACGGGAAAGAGACTTCTAAGGAACGATAGCTTGACATAGTTAAGGCGTTATGCGTGCCAACCAACTCACCACCAAGGACGCCAAATACAGAGGAAATTGGACAACGAAAACGTCGCGCTACAGCCCAACCGGGGTTGACGTCAGAGGCTGTTTGGACCGCTTGCCTCGAGTTTGTTTTTGGATTTTCGGCATGAAAACATGGTATTTTTTTTCATATATCAGACGTGACAAGCATTTGACCGCCATCTCACCTGTTGGTAAGTGACGATGCGACCGAAGATGAAGCATGCACGTCTTGGAACAGCCTATGGTTGTGGTTCAAAAATAGAGCCCTAGGATAATGATGGATTATGATGGTTTAGTACAATACAAAAGCATAAATGAATAACCACCTTAAAAATGATATTCCTGTGCATTATAATATAGCATTCATGATTCAATTTTTTGTCCTGGGGATCAAGGACGATGTCTTTGGGCATAACGGACGTCTATGATGAAACTGATTTTGGGTAAAGATGCAACAAATACATTGAATGTTGCTGTTGTTGCAAAGGAAAATTTTCTTGACGTGGTAATATACTTATCTTGTACTTTACATCTCTATTGTAATTTCAAATTTATTTCATATAAAGCTCAGATATAAGTTTACTAGTAACTATGAAAAAAAGGATCAAATATCATTTCACAATGTCACACAGCCATTTTTCATATATACGTCCCGTACGTCAATAAGAAGGAATTCCCCACATAGCCATTTATCTATTTAAATGCCTGTGTCGCTTACAAAAAGCTGATCATGTCATTTCTGGCGTTAAACTGGTCTGACGTTGACATCTCCGCGATGAACCTCAATAAAAACATTTGCAGCTAGAGATATGTGTCAGTTGTGGAGTTTAGTATTGGTTCAGTAGATATTTTTATTTACTAGCAACAGCAACCAGCATTTTTGTTCAGAGCCTTCGCGAAAATGCTGTTCGAGTGCGCGCAAAATAACTTTGCTCACGGCTGATAATTACCAAACCGACAAAAAAAAATTACGGAAAATCCCCGTCCAAGTATACTTATACTCAAATAATTTCTTAACTACTGAACAGATTTTTTTGAAACAAGGAACCATCTCGATTAAACTGCCTTTCAAACATATAAAATCGCATCGAAATCTGTCCATCCGTTCGGGAGATACGATGCTAGATACACAGTACGTCAAAGTTATACCGGGGTAATCAGTAGATCAGCTAAATGTAAAAAAGACAACTTTCGCATTTACTTATAATATAATTTTATACGTCTTGAACTACTATAAGCCCGGCTTGCACCAAACTCTTAAATACGATTAAGAATTACGTTTATCGTTTGTTGTATTGAAGTTTTTTGTTTAAATATGAACTTAAATGCGTTTAAAATTTGGTGCAAGCCGCCCAAAGAAACATAGACAGGACGCCCAAGGATCTCTAAAAACATAGACTGGGTTATCTCTTTTATTGGCATCTACGTGAATGGCGCTGCTAGTTAGTACTTTCCGAGCATTAGACTCCATTTTAATTTAAAAGAAGACGTCATTTACAGTTCAATGCTTGGCAGTAAAAAGAACCTGTACTCCTAAATGGCGGACTTAAATACATCTACTTCTAATCTTCTGTTCCAAGTTTAATAAACCGACTTTTTTAATCACTTGAAGGCAAAGAGGACGGAGGATAAATAAGTTACCGATTTTATATTTAGCAAATATACACGAATATATTTAAACCTATTGAGATTTCATAA
Organism: Blastobasis lacticolella; assembly: GCA_905147135.1. Classification (NCBI taxonomy): domain Eukaryota; kingdom Metazoa; phylum Arthropoda; class Insecta; order Lepidoptera; family Blastobasidae; genus Blastobasis; species Blastobasis lacticolella. The sequence continues at coordinate 3,812,239 of LR990042.1, read as the reverse complement.
TTCAATTAGAGTTTAAGCACGAACGTAAATATTCTTAGCTAACCTGAACGCAATCATTTTCGAAACGTTCTAAGGAAATATCACACCTTTGCAAAATGTACACACTACAAACAGTAATGGAAACTCAAGCATTCGTTTGGAAGCACCTCTTCAGGCAAGATGTAGGTATGGTTTTGACACCAATGCCGGTACTTACACTAAGTGCATGCAATATGATTGTGTGTAATTCTTTACTTATTTTGTTCATTATTGACATCGTTTTTAAAGACGTTTATATTATGTTGCCTTGAATTGTTGTTGTAAGTATTATACCTATATAAAAGAAGGTATTACAAGATGAATAGAATCATCATCATCTTGGCGTTATGTACCGGTTGCGTCCGCACCCCGCGCAGCACGCGAGGGCCCAAGGTCCGCCTTGACCATGATCAGAGCAGGCAATCGCAGTGGAGTGACTGCCATCTGACCTCCGTGACCCTCTAACAGGGAAAGCGTAACAGATTTGTTACACATTCAGTCGCCTGAATGTGCAGGTTTCATCGCGATGTTTTCCCTCACCGTAAGAGCGTCGGTTAGTATTCAACTAATGTACATAACTCAGAAAAGTCGCAGGCATTGGTACATGACGGCAGTGGGATTCAAACTCGGTACCTTTCGCATTGCGAGTCGGTAACCATTACCACTCGGCCACCGACGCTCTCTAAGACTTCAAATTAAGAACTAGTAACAAGAATACATAGTTTTATCTCAAAAACCTACTACCTACAAGGTTTTGTCTTGTTCTGTATCTTCTTTCGGCTACGTTTCTCACACTCTTGCGATGACGATGTTCTACAAAGCTATCGGTACTAGCCTGTAGATTATTTAGCACCGAAATCTGTAGTTTATTGTGACATACATAAGATATACTGGAAACCTCGTCTGCTCCAAGATATTGATTGAGACCCCAGTCACCTGCTACTACGGATATACACATACATACAGACTAATGGTGCGTATGATTGATGAATAGGCGTACACACAGCGGCTAACAGCTTACGTATGTAACTGACAGTATTATGTATTTAGTAAAACATTAGCTCTAGAGTTAGAAACGCTGTTATACGACACTAATGAGAGTACATTTTGTATAATAGAGTTCAAGAGCCTGTGCATTGTTAGCATAAGAATAGTTCAAGAGACTAAGTGCATTGTCAACTTAGGAATAGTAAATTTCTGTGCAGTTTTTAAAAGATTTCAACTTTTTTAAATAAGACATTCTTGTTAGTGTAATGTTTGACTTGCAATAAATAAAAGTTGCCAGTTGTTGTATCATCAATTTTACGTTTTGTTAAAATTTATGGGGTGTTTATGGACTTCTACAAAAAGGTTTTTCACGAGGTCGGCTGGGCATGGGTGATGCCCCTGGTATAGCTAATGTAAATAAGATGTATGCCATCTTCGTGGTATTGATTTGGTGCAATTTTTAAGGAAAAAAAATTCTATTTCTCAAGGATGAGTCACTTCCTTATTTATTTTACAGATAAACTTACTTATCTGTGCATTTAGTAGTCACCGTCGCACTCGAACGCACAAACTGACATTCAAATGACATCTCAACCTGGCGGCCGTAGTTCCTAATTTCTCCACCCCATATGAACATATAAAACTCTTGACATTTTGACAAATAATGACACTTTTAGCTTCAGTCAGTTTTCTAAAAGTACGCAATGGATTTTTATTAGATATCGTTTATTTAATAGTAGAAAAGGAATACATGGATTTATATCTGTGCGACGACACCGGAGCGCAACGCTAGTGTATAATAGTACTAAGAATCGCCGTAGTGTTTGTGTCAAACCAATTCCAATATTCATGAGGATTGTTTTCAAACAGACGGACGAAGACGCCCAATGGCGCATTTCAAATCAAAACTGTATTTGTTAGTCGTCTGGCGTTACTACAGAATACAAAGTAAAGGTTGTAGGGCTAACCAGCACTGAACTGATTTCCTACATTATTTACTCGCACCAACTTTTTTCATTTCTTGCCCTTTTTTTTATGTTACTTAGCAGACAAACAGGCAAGCGGACCACCTGATGGAAAGTGGTCACCGCCGCCTATGGACATCAGCAACACCAGGGGAGTCACCAATGCGTTGCCCGCCTCTAAAGATACCTCTAATATACCCCTTGAACGATCCCATGTCATAGCATGTCCTCTTCTAATCCGGAACAATATTCTTCCCAATACAGGTCATCGAATATTGACTATAACTATTCACATAACGCAGCGTGGGTAGGCCTCCCAGAAGGTGGACCGCCGCCCTGGTAAAGATCGCAGGTACCAGCTGAAGGCACAGGACCGGCCTTTGAGGATATATCTGGGGGACCTCCCAGCAGTGGGCGTCTTTCGACAGATATGATGATGATGATTCAAATAACCCTCCCCAAGTAACACCACGCTCAAATTTTTCCCTTGTTAAAATTGTGAGAATTAATAAGCAATGATTCTTACATCGTCCCTTTGTAAAGCAATTTATCGTTACCTAGTCTTGCGTTATGTATGATAGAAGCCAGCAATTTAGTTAATAGCACGTGAGTCACTACAGCCTTCACGGCCACTGGCTTGACGAGACGAGACCGCGAAGTGTGTGACGTCGCATTGCGTAACTGTATGACGGGGAGGGGAGGGGGAGAAATTTAGGCCCCATTTTCATCACACGATGACCTGAATAGCGGGTAGTTGGTCGCTGTAACGGTAGCTTCTTCCTTCTTCGAAGGGTTTACTGTGACGTTCATTGTTACTAGGTACTGTTTTTTTGAAATTTCGTTTAGGTAATAAAATGTCAGTGCGTTCCATTCAGGCGACTCAATGTGTAACCATGATCCAATTGGATCAGATTCCCCTGGTAGTACGTCATGGAAGTCAGATGGCTGTTGCTCCACTGTAATTAACTGATCTGCGAAATCCTGGAGCATGGTTAAGGCAGACCCCGGACCCTCGTGCGCGTGAACACAACCGGGACATTAACGCCAAAATCATCATCACAGCCCGTAACAGTCCACTGCAGGACTTAGGGCCTCTCCCACGAAAGGGGAGGGTTGGAGATCGCAGTGTTTATATATAACAATGGAAAATGCTGCTGCCCATTTTCCAGACTACGGAGACTCTTGATCTTTTGCCTCGAAAACATTAGTCGCCTTGTACGACACCCATGAGCGTAAGGGGTTGGTGCTATTCTACTCTGCCGGACACCACACGACCAAACGCCAAAATAATAATTAATAATTATATTATTTATACAAGAAATCGATTTTAGTGTTATCTGATCTCCATGGACAGAAAGTGGAGAGCGATGTGCTAGTTGTTGGATTTTGCTCGTGCAAGCTTCGCAGTACTTGCAAAGGCTAATGGTAGACGTTTCACTTCACTAAACTTTCATGTAGTTAAAACAAACACGTCATATTTTTATCCAGTTTATGACGTTCGAGCTCATTGTTGTCACTTTGGGTCAACGCTGTAGATACTTTGCTATATAATTAGTAACGAAGCAACAACTTTGCAGCTGTTATAGCGCTGGAAATTACTGGTGGGGTTTATTCAATACATGACCTCTGAATCATAGCTAACACTGGGCAATAAGTCAAACAAAACATTAAAACCCGAGTGCTATTAATTTTCACCACCTAACAAGAAGTTAGATAGAAAATTACTTAGTTGGGACTTAACCGGCTAGTATCAGTAACTTAAATTGTCTATAATTAGATTCTATCTCAGCAGTTACCGACTTAACCATATTTCAATTAAAGTGCTTAGATTAACTGCAATTACTCAAAGCACCAGCAGGTTAAGATAAGTCGGTACTGTGTAGCCATCGTGTATATTAGAAACGATTGAAAGATTTAACACTATGAATAAATGAATGAATGAAAATATATATTTCGAGTATCAGGGCTCATATGTAGTAAGTAATATCTTAAAATTAGGTAAGTAACAATTTTATTAAAATAATGTCTTAAGAAAATTTAACAACTGTCAAATAAAAAATAAAAAAATAATATTAATATAATAATAAAAAAAAATAGCATCATTTATGTCATATTTTACGTGAAATCATTTTACCATCCACGTTGCTACTCGTATAATGTCTGTGGAATTTTCTTTTAGACGTAAAGTTTCTATCGTATTTAAGTTTGATTCTGCCCAATTGCTAAGGCAAAAAGTATTATTTCCCTTAAGTTAAATTACTCTAACATAATATGTAGGTACCTAATGCTTTTTTGTGTGCAGAATGGCAAATGCTTGATATGTTATAAAAATGGTTTGCCTCGATCGGATCGATTTATATTTTTTTTTATTCTACGCAGTGACAAACGAGCAGACAGCCTACCTGATGGTAAGCGGTAACTGTCGCCCATAACATCTACAATTCATGAGCTTAGGTTGCTAGCAACAAAAATGCAGAACCGCAGGTGCGTTGTCACTGTGAGAACTAAGATGAAATGCCTCATGCCTGTAATTGCGCTGGCTACCTTATCCCTTAAACCGGAACACAAAAATGCACGCATCATACTACTACTATACGCTTTGTACTATTTTGTGCATAAAGTATTAAATAAATAAATAAATATACGCAAGAAAGGGCGGGTAAAAGCCATTTTGTGATATTTTCTTTTTCCATAAACGAAGGTAGTCCGTCTTCTTTTAGGTCGGTAAGTGAAAGCATTTCGTTATAGCCCTTCAGTACCCATTGAGGTATTTTGCAAGTATAAGGTCAGGGTAAACTTGTTTCCCGATACAAAATGATTAAGTCAAGCGTAAGTCCGCGCTTAGTGTTCGAGTTCTTAGTAGTTCGAGAATATTTGTTGTTTGTTGCTTTTCGTCATTTTGTAATTATTGTTTCTAAACTATGTTCTTATATCTGTTTAATGAAGATAACAAATATGAAGTAATCATGGTGTGAAATTAGGAAAGTGTCTTTATCGTAAACAAAATTAAGTACTGATTCATCATCATCATCACAGTCCATAACAGTCCACTGCAGGACATAGAGCTTCTCCCACGAAAGTGGAGTTTATTGTCATAATCTCCACGCTTGACAGGCGGGTTACAAATATATATAACAATGGCAAACGCAGCTGCCCATTTTCCAGCCTACGGAGACTAGAAGTTTTGCCTCGAAACATTAGTCGCCTTGTACGACACCCACGAGTGTAAGGGGTTGGTGCTATTCTAGTCTGCCGGACACCACACGGCCAATAAAGTACTAAATACCACACAATACCTAATATAAGTACTTAATAATGACCTTTCTAATAAAACCAACATTATACCATCGTTTTCTCTCCTTCTCCAACCCAAAGTAGAGAAAACGGAGTAGAAACAAAAAAACGCAACAAAAAGTTATTACTGAACTCCAAAAAAAATGAATATCGACGAAATATCATAAAGTTGCAAGCGTATGATCACGACGCGATGTTTCACAATGTTTATATCGTTATCATGTGGATGTGGACATCGACGGCATTGAAATTTAATTATCATCTCTCAGTAATTTTTATTAAGCTTTTGATTAAGTACAATAAAAATTTACTATGTAATTAATAATTACACAAAATTACTCAGATTTCCAAAAGTTGAGCCGAGTGCCGGTGGCCGAGTGATTATGGTATCCGATTCGTAAGCGGGGGTACCGGGTTCGAATTCCATTGCGGAATACCAATGACTCTTTTCTGAGTTATGTATAGTAGTATAACCATGATTCAATGTGGTCAGGTTGCCCTGGTAGCAGGATCACGAAGTTCAGATGACAGTTGTTCCACTGTAATTACCTGATCTGCCAAATCCTGGATCATGGTCAAGACAAACCCAAGGCCCTCGTGCACGACAGCATAAAAGGGACATTAACGCTAAAATGGTAATTTTTGTACACAGAAATCCAAAACTTAATTATAAGGCGAATGAACCTTATATTTTACCAAAAAGAAAAAAGTAGCTATTCACAATACAAGAAATAAAAGAAACAAGATCAAAAGAGCTCTCTAAAGAAAACTATAAATCGACAACACAACAAATAGAGACATCAAAGCAAATAAACAAAGATCTATAGAAATGATCTCGTCTTCAAATGCATATACGTACACTGCACATATTGATCTCATACCAAGACTCAGCAGTAAACCTCCCATCATCATTTATATTCCAAACTCATCCATCAAAATCGAGACGTCATGATGTTAAGTACTGTTGTAAACATTTCACATTAATGACTATAATCAGTATTGTGAACAACATAAAGAACAGAATCCCAAATTACCCGACGCTATCGACGGCAACAGATAATGTTGTTTCCAACCTCAAAGATAGTAGAAGAGTTCGCGTCAATTCTCTTGTACTAAAGCTGATAATATCAAATCGTGACTTCTGTACAAATGATTCTTTGATCTCAAGATGAAGCCGATTGGTCATTATGTAAAATTATGCGCCGTCTATAGGGGAATTTATAAAAGCTGATAGCCATAATTGCTTATGGGTCACCGAACTTCGCGTCAGATGCGTTTGGATACGTCATACGTCTAGCTAGACTATCGGTTGAACAATACTTGTAATAGTATTGTAATTGAGATTAACGATCTCGAAAGGATCGACACAATTGCACAAGGAACCTGTCCAGGGCTCGAACTCTGTCACACAAGTGTCTGAATCTATGAAAGTTACAACAGCGCTTCACTTATATTGCCGGCTGAGGACCAATCGAGAGCGGTTACGAAAATACATTGTCAATATAGCAATCTGCAATATATTATGTACAAAAACGATCAGCGCAGTAGATAAACTGAAACAGTATAGCGATAGTCACGAATGATGTCTTTTCTCGGTGCAACCACTTCCATCAAACGTCTGGGCAAAACCGCGAACGACCGATGCGGTAATTAGTCCCCTCATTTCCATATAAATTAATTTGTGGACAGGAAATTAGATGCCCCGTTGATACGGGGACGTGTGAACAATTTGATCGCGGAGATCAACCTCTGTGACGATAAAAGAACGAGTATATCACGTCACGAGCCAGCGAAAGTACTCTTAATGAGGTGCACCTCCGGCGATCGGCGGCATATACAACAAACCTCAAATTGGCTCTCATTTGACACACTCTTCCGTCTAAGAAGTCGACATCTAATACTAAATGTAAAAGTAGACTTAATACGTCACTACAAGGTGTGATTTCCGTTGCTGTAGCTAAATTAGGACACGATGAGACACAGCCCAAAAGCATAGACGAAGATCGTACTTTGAACCATCTGTAAGAGATGGTAAGGTAGCAGTTCGTTCGGACATATAACAGGCATTGTTCGTAAGTCAGTGTTGGTAGATCAATGTTGATTATTTTGTACTGACAAGCAAATTATCCGATGCCTTTGTCTCGTTTAGACGTATTAACCGTGATGGGTGATTGAAAGAGTGCAGATAAGGGGACTAGACGTGCCGTTCAATTAACCAGTTCATTAGATCCAGCATGAATGAAATTACCTGACCGATATGACGGTGTTACTCAATATGAGTTAACTAGTGAAACTTTCTTTAATCGACTGTACATTGTATGACATAAAGGCAGTCTCTGCCGATTACAACTTTCACATAACTGAAACGAATGAAAAATATGAAGGTCATCATTCTGATAGCTGCTTTGCTGGTTAATTTAGACGACTTCAGATGCGTTTTTGTTTCACACACTTGACTTGAAATTTTAAAAAGTAATTAACCAACATCTTGTTCATTATCAGCGACATAATCTCTAAACAGTCTGGTCTAGTACAATTACCACCGAAAATTACATTTTAAACCGAATTTATTTTATCTTTTATAAAAATAACACTACCTAATAATTTCTGAAACCGTTGAAACTTCACACGGCCCGCTTTTTAATTTGATCATTCTGAGAAATTTTATCCAATTTGTGTGCATGTAAAACTCACAAAGACCGTTTAGCCTGATTTCCGCCACTTGATGTAGAATAACCTGCTCTTAGCTGTTGTAGAAATGAGTACTTCAAAATGCATGCACTTTCAGTACAAGTTATAAAGCACAAATTGCAACATTCCAGTTTTCGAAGGAAACCGTCACGATGGTGAACGTAATAATGCATTTACATGGACGCTTGTGAACCGAGCTTTTACTTTAACATATCCGCGTGTCGGGTTCATCTTCGTACTGATATGCTTCCATTTCTCAAAGTGATGGGAAACTGTTATAAGTAGATTAGGTTCAAAATCCTCCAAATAAAACTACAATAAATTTAAAGTTACCTCTTCAGCTATCCAAAATTTATTTTTTCTTAATTATTCTTCCTTTAGCGATTTTGGCTTACATTCACTGACTAACTTTGAGAACCATTTTCTTAATTGTCTATATAAGAAATCATTTTAGAAAATGAAATTCATAGTTGCTAATCATCTTGGCTTTACTGTGCCCGCCTTGACCATGATCTAGGATTTGGCAGATCAGGTAATTACAGTAGAGCGACTGCCATCTGACCTCTGTAACCCTGCTACCAGAAGAACCTGATCAGATTGGATCATGATTACATTCCGTGCTTTATACACACTACCATACATGAATTACGCAACACTTAAGACCTAAGAATCCTATAATAATGGGAAACGTTCAGTTCGTTAATAGGTCTTCATTAAAATCGCGCTGTCAATGCATAGGATTGTTACGTTCTCACACATAGAGGCAGCTGTCGATGAGCTGAGAGACGCTATTTTAATTAATGAACTGCAAAAAGCGGCAGATGATTGAACAGGCGATGAGAGTTGCAAAATTAACATACGAATTTCAATTACGATCATACTTTTATCTATAATTATTAATACGTAACAAGTTACTGTTTCGTAAGCATGTTTAATCATTTATGAATATGTTATTATTAGCAGATTCCCCCGCAGTTTTCACCTGGATATTAAATATCACCCGGGACCCTATTATTTTCTAAAAATAAGCTATGTCACTCGAGAATGATGTAGCTTTTAATTAGTGAAAGAATTTTCAAAATTGGTTCTGTAGTTTCGGAGATTACACCCAACATACAAACTCACAAATATACAAACTTTTCCTCTTTGCAATATTTGATATAGATAGTTTTCTTAAAGAGAATATTGCATTTGCCTTGTAAGAAACTCCATTCATCAGTTCGAATTCGTATTCAAAGATAAAAGCTCTCGAGGCAAACAGGGCCGCGGTCATAAAGCCTCTAGTAGTAGCAGCGTACGTCAATCGCATCTATCTATCGCCACATAGAAAGTTTTCCCTCTATCCCGAACGTTTCCTGCCTCCCAACAAGGCGTTTGTATCATACAGACGCAAATTGAGAAAACATGTCTCCGATTTTCACCGGTCAAAGAATGTCACGACGAGTTGACGAGCGCTGTGACAGAGTGGACACAGCTGACGCGTGCCTCGGCGCTATAGGAATATGACTTTCGCTAGAAACAAACGCAGACAATAATGAACCTTACAATGATACAATTAATGTTAAAGACGAAAACTCGAAGCAGCAAAGACAACGGTCAGAAACAGAAGAGCATTCAAACGACCAAGATGATTATCGAGACGACGCTCCGTATGCTGTGATCGATATTGACGAAAGTGAATGTGAAATTTGAGCAGCATTTGAAAAGAAAGCAAGAGTGGTCCAGCGAGATGATTCCGATGCACCCGGGGCCTATGTTGATGGTGTTGTCAAGTTTGACGCAACTATTTGTATGGTATGTTGAGCGTAATGATATTACTGTCAATGTTACGCGTCTAAGACACAAACAAGTGTCAAAACATGTTAATTTGGTACGTTTGTCGACTGCTTATTTGTTGGCTGTCACTGGAATATTGGAGTTATTTTTAACTGAGTATACGATGTCCGTATATTTTAGTCAGAGCGATATATTGTGGGTGTTGCATTTATTATCGTCTAAGTATTTATTTTTAACAAATCGATTCCGTCCATTAGAAAAGAAAAGAAAAGAAGAAAAGAAAATACATTTATTACACATAGCACACCACGACACAATAACAGTAACAATTACAGAAATCGCGTATTTTATTCTCCTATCGAGTGACATTTAATTAGGTAAAATAACAATTAATTAACATATAGTACATGGAAAAGTACTAAGTAAGTTATTAAAATGTTAAACTAATAAACAAAAGATAAAAAAGTGTGCAGGTCCAAATTTAGCAACAGGTTACTAACCTACTACCCGTCCGGGAATTGAACCCTAGACTCGCGTAGTAAACCGACGAGCTAAGCTTTACCATTCGATTTCATATCAAAGCGGCACCGTCTCAGCTGTAATAGGCGTTGGTAAAATGTTTAAAGGATGTCGCTATATGAAGGATGACCTCTATCCTAGAAAACCATGCCTTATCACGTGCAAATATACATAAACGCCCATATAGTTGCCCTTGTTAGTAGTTAAGTACCTACTGAAATGTTAATTTTCTTAAGTACTATTATGTTAGGTTATAGCTTCGCAAGGCAAGTTACATCCCATCTTAGTTGTTAAATGTGAAAACATATCAATATCATATACAATTTATTGTCATACATGCTATTTGTTTTCCAAATAAATATAAATATATCCCATAGGGTTAGGCAGAGACTATCGCGTTCTACAAGCCTCAATCCTAACGCACATATTTAGCTTCTTCCGCATTCATATATATTTTCATACATTCCTCCAATTGGGGGTACTCCTGACCTGCACTTTTTGGAGGTCATTTATTTGATCCCTCTCAGGCGCCCATTACCGACCATTTACATTGGAACGATATATACCTTCTGTAAACCGTCTTTCATCCACGCCTTATCACGTTAACACATAAAAAACATTACTATAATCTACTCAGTGATTGACATCAGTAGTTGAACTGTCTGGATGAGACTTCGCTGCGCTTTCATAGATTTTATCGCTTAGCAGAATATATTGTCACACGGCGTCTGTCAAAGTAGTGCCAAAACTGTGCAGCGGTGTTCCTCGCGTGTCATAAACATTGCGTACAGTATCTCGTTTTTATCACGGACTGTCATCACTTGAATTCTTGTTTACATGTAACTGGATAATGGAGAAGGCTAACTGTTTATGTGAACAAGCTTGTCTTGGTCTTGGCTTTATGTTTCTTGTCTGTATTTGTAGCATGTTTTTATGTTAGAAGACAGCAAATGTTTGTGAGGCGCATCAAAGATTAGATCTAATTAAAAGTAGAAAAAACCATGATCCAAGCTGTTCCAAATATTAATTAAAACAGACCAGTCTTTAGTCGGGGTAATAAACAGACAGAGAAACTTGCATTTTAACCTCTACTTTTCGTTCCGAATAAGTAGGTAACCATTATATTAGAGATACTTCCTATTTGATAAAAGTATATTAACTAAAGCGTTTACAACGTTTACCCCTCAAATACAACTGTAACCAATTACTGTTTTTACACATAATAAGTAAAGGTCTTAAAAACTTTAGGAGTAAAGCGCAAAGTATGCTCGTAAATACCGTACTGTTGGCATGTTGAAGGTTGTCAGAGAACGGTGGGTGAACAGGTTTGAAGGAGGTTGTCACCCGCGCTCCGTTAGGTTTTGGATTCATTGACCTGTGCCACTCTTTGTAATCTAATTATGTTGTCACTTATAAATCAACTGAAGTTCCGCCCTTCGAATGGTATTGGTAACGGGAAATAAAGTAGCTAGTTCATTCAAGTAGGTCATTTGGGGTGTGACGTTTGTGTTAGGAAAATCTTGACATCAGAGGTTGTCTTCTTTGTTATCGATAAGCATGTATGTATGAAGACGCAGCGTGGGTGACTTCCCGCTTAGTGAACTTTTGACCTAAGACAGGTCGCAGGTACCAGCTGAGTACGGATGGCAGAGGATCCGACTTTGTGAAGATCTTTGGGGGAGATAATTAGTATCTCAGTACGAATTCTCCTACCCTGTTATCAAGGATGAAGAAATGAAAGGAAATTATTAATCAATGACGCTACAGTTAGAAGGAACCACTAACATTTCTAAAATTCAATCTCTACCAACAGTGTCGCACCCACAAAACACAATGAACGTTACATGATATCCATTCGAAACTGTAATAAATTTCGCCTCCTTGTCTCGCAAAGGCAACTAGAAAGGGAGATAGAAAATCGAGATAGAATTGTGAACTAATTGCGGCATATGTCGAGACAAAGAGGCGCGGGTCAGCGGTTCCGCGTACATGACGGTGGTCGGGTCAACCTCCAGTGAACTCGTTTGGTAGCTCTGGGAGAGAACTGCCCGAAGGAAAAGAGCAAAAACTATTGTTGTAGTAGTAAGCTATAGCTTGAGTCCAAATCTGACTAAATAAGAAACTGACAACCTCAGAATCTGTCGTCCTGAGAATCTGTCCTACATAGCCAGATTATGAATTCTTTGTGATTTGATAACTGAACTGACATCCGTAATAACGTTTCTCGCTCGTACGATTCGGGTGTGAAATGAACTCCCAGCCACTGTGATTCGATTCCTTTGGACATGGGATCGTTCAAGAGGTATATTAGAGGTCGCTTCAGAGGCGAGCAACGCATTGGTAACTCCCCTGGTGTTGCTGATGTCCATAGGTGACCACTTTCCATCAGATGGCTCGCTTGCCTGTGTGTCATAAAAAAATACTAAAGGTCTCATAGTGCGCGCGAAAGCACAGGCTTCCAACTTCCAACAAAGGGACAATACTTGAGTGCTGATCGTCACTATGCGTACGTCAAAAAGCGAGCAATATTAACCGTAATGCGACCAATCAGAGCCGTACTGAGCCACTAAAGAGGACAGTGACAATGCCTAGTAACGCTACTTTATTGGACAAGCATTGTTTGTGTTGTCTACATTGTACAATGTAGAATAAGGAGTGTTATAGTTCGAACGGTCGGAGGATTTAAATTTTGCAGACCAATTGTAATGGGCCGGAAGAAGATCTTGAATTGCCTTCAAAATTTATCTTCTAATATATAAAATTCTCGTGTCACAGTTTTCGTTGCCATACTCCTCCGAAACGGCTTGACCGATTTTGATGAAATTTTTTGTGCTCATCGGGTATCTATGAGAATCGGCCAACATCTATTTTTCATCCCCCTAAATGTTAGGGGTAGTCCACCCCTAAATTTTTTTTTATTTATATGGCAAAACAACGTTTGCCGGGTCAGCTAGTTATTTCATATATATTTCATATATATTGCCTATATTATTTCAAATAAGCTTTAAGTTTGAGTATTGTTATAATAGAGTGTAATAATAGAGTATAGTCAAACCACGTAAACAATTTTCACTACTTGAAAAATCAGTAACTGTTTTGTTGCACCAGCCTTTGAAAAAGGTCCGCGCATAGACAGATTTGAATCATAAATATAATTACAGCACACATAATATTCCACACCTTCGAACCTCAATACCACTTAGTAATGTCTAAGCTAACGTAATAGAAATTGCACCACTGCCGTAGTTTTTCTAACCGCTTCCCAGAGCACGCCGCAATGAACAATGCTCCCGTGTATGAGCAGTGTATGAAACCAAACGCTACAGTTTCAAAATTACCGTCATTATTAGAGCGTTTCCTTGCAACTTCCATTTCACACGGGAGCACAACATATTATGCACAATATTCCTATACAAGACCTGTCATTCCTTTGTTTGTGAGTTACAATAGTTGGCCGTTTCACTGCTCAAGAAATCAACTAGCCGTGCGCTGGTAGGGTTGCCAATAGTTGGTATTCTTCCATCTGTTACCTTCATAGAATGACTTATGAATGGAGGTCTAAAAGAGATTTAAAAGGTTAGCCTTTTCTGTGCTACCGAATTATTTCTAGACACTTTTTAATCATAATGGTGAACACGAGCTGTTGCTGCAACTGTGCATACGCGGCGCGTTCGCGAGATTTCAACGCTTCCTAATAAGGTGATCTTTATTTTTGTGACCAAGAAATCATCCGATTAACCTTATAAAAAATATCATTATTGCGTAATCAGATGAAAGTATTATAATCATTTAATCGTCATCATTTAGCCAGTAACACAGGGTGTAACTCCGGCTAGGACTTGAGTAACTCCGTTACTTTCTTAAATTTACGACCTGAGTGGTTCAGGGACCACAGAGGTCCCGGGTTCGATTCCCAGCCTAGCGAGCAGATTTGGGTGATCTGTTGCGGGTTTGGGTGGGATATGTATTTAAAAAAAAGTATTTATGTAATGTATCAATTATCGAACACCCATAACACAAGCTGCTTACTTTGGGACTAGATGGCGCTGTGTGAATTTATCCAATCCAATTTACTTATTTATATCTCCGAGCCGCTACAATGATCTTGCCAACCCTAACCATGCCGAGTACAATGTCTGAAACCGCAGAATTGTATCAACCTTGGCAATGAAATCCGCCACACACCCAGTTCCCAAGTAATTTGTTAGTGTGCCTCTTAATTGTGTGGATACCGTTGCCGCTTCCTTCGCCACTGGGTCACAGGCCAAATTAAACACTTATACCTAATTAGGGCTTTTTTTTTCAGTTTGACACTTGGTTTAGTCCACTGCACTACATACTTTAGAGTCCATTTCATGTAGGTATTTGAGTTAAAAGCTGTGGTAGGTATCTTCTTTCGCTATTTAAATATTAACAAAAATTGGCAACAAGTAAGTAAGTAGTACAGACACTAAAAACCCCGACTGCTATTAAAAACTGAAAATCAAACTAAGTTGTAAATATTTTTTGAAATCGCCTTTGTAGACTTGTATTTTGATACATTACTTCGTTGGTTTTAGAGAATGGCACCTAATTTGACTAGGTTGCGTAAATTGAGCGTCGGTGTCCGAGCGGTTAGGGTACCCGACTCTTAAGCGAGAAGTACCGTGTTTGAATCCCGCTGCTACCATGTACCAATGACCGTTTTCTAAGTTATGTAGGTTATTAGTTGAATACTATAACCGATGTTTTTACGGTGAGCGAAAACATCGTGATGAATCCTGCACATTCAGTCGACTGAATGTGTAACCATGATCCAATCTGGCCAGGTTCCCCTGGTAGAAGGATCATGGAGGTCAAATAGCAGTCGCTCTACTGTAATTACCTTTCTAACGTATATTTCCTAAAACTTGCATACGGTAACAAGCAAACATATTGTAAATACGATTTCATAGTTATTATTCGCGAATGACCACTTCTAACTCTCATTTACATTCAATTGATAAACGTTGCACACAAGTGTTTATTTTATACACAATGAAGTCACTTCACGGCAGAAGTGTTATCTTTAAAATTGTAAGTACTGCTAATAAGAATCTTAGGTATTAGAAACCGACCAAGACGTGTTGGGCCACGTGCGGTGTAGGATTCCGGTAGTTACCTCTTATCAATTAGTATAGGTACTATGACAAACACTGCCTATTGACATTAGTAATAGCAAGAGTATCGCCAATGCGTTGCCCACCTCTATAACACGTTGCTCTGGCAGCAAAAAAGCAGATGCCACTCCGCTGCCAAAGCCACGGTTCCCCAAATCCCCACCCCATGGAGCACTGATACTATTGATATTTATAATATTACATAGTTATAAATACACAATGCAAGTAAAAGCTGCAGTTAATGGTACTCTCTTTGAGTGTACTAGGAAAGCAGCGTACGAGAGGAGTGGCGCCGGATATTGAAGCGTGCTGCCAATCCTCAACCGACGACCACGACCACTCTGTCAAGAGTGTAGCGACTTAGAAGAAGAATAAATACATCTACTTACTTATTTTAATAGGATTCAACATATGAACCGCTTTCTTGTAAGTTGTTCATATTTTATAAGTTTGTCTATGATTACCCGTGTCTCGGAATTTAAGTCGAATGGCAAGAAATCAAACTAATTTTGATGCTACTTTAGGTATTCAGACGTAATGTTTCGCAAGTAGGAGTCGCCACCATTGGAACGCCAGCATTAAATTGGCGCTCTGATTTGTATTTTTACGAACACAGGCGTAAGTACACATACAATATCGGAAAAAAAAACTATTTATGTAAAGGCCATACCATACAGTGCATCAATTTCAATTTATATTTAACAGTTTGCGTCCTATCGTAACACTGATAGGAGGCAAACTGTAGTACCTATTTTAAAAATATATTTAACATTTTTTATACATAAATAATGACCACATTGACAAATTTTTGCTCATCAGATTTGCAATATTTTTGACATAGATAGAGAGTCAAGCGAAAGAACTAGCGACAGCACAGTCTGACCCGGAAACCTAACAAATGTGTCTTCCATTCAGTGATGCCATGATACTGTCAAAGAAAGTAAAAGTGCAACAAAAAATAGGAAGTTTCTATTAGCTTGAATGAAATGATAACGAACGTACTCTCTGCCACAATGGGCAGAGATGTTACAAGAAAAGATGGACTACAGTTTTACAGTCGCCAGCACATCGTTGGGCGTAATATCTTTCTGCACACTAGCGATAATGCGTCTAAGCTGTGTGGACGCATGTAGCCATCGTAATGAAACTGCCATCGATGTGGCTAATTGAACGAAGTATGCTATTGTTTACTAATTATTAGTTACAGCTTTTGCACGCGGTAAAATTACGTTCCAGACCCATCCCGCCTGAACCATATTGAATTTCGGGATAAATTATAGCCTATTATATTCTGGTGTATAAGCTATATTACTGGCTGTTTATGTTTTTGCGTGAAGGAGTAACAAACATCCAAATATACATCCATCCCTACAAACAGTATCCCCTATAGTATATAGTATTATAGTTTATGGTATAGTATATTTATGTGGTATATAGTATTCAACATTATAGTTATATTTAAATTGGCACAAAACTTGATATTGCTACCACCGCTCGTTAAATAGCTCATTTCGGACTATCCAAGGTAAGGTTAGCTGGAAGAAATCCCATTGTGGGATAAGCCCGCCTTTGCAATGTATATTTATTTTCTTTTGTTATTGTTCTTTATGTAGTTATACGCAATAAAGAGTTTACATACATACATACATACATTCGCATTTATAATATTATTATAGTTTTTTTTTATGTTACATAGCAGACAAACAGGCAAGCGGGCCACCTGATGGAAAGTGGTAACCGCGGCCTATGGACATCAGCAACACCAGGGGAGTCACAAATGCGTTGCCCGCCTCTAAAGAGACCTCTAATATACCTCTTGATAGATCCCATATCATAGTCCAAAGGAAAAACTGTGGCTGGGAGCTCATTCCACATCATACGTAGGATTAGAATGAGGAACTGATATGTCTTGGTATATATCACTGTTTTAAAATTAGTTTAAAATAAATAACACAGTAACTCCTTACTAAACTAATACTTGTATATCTCTTTAACAGATGTATGCACCTACAGAATTAATTGAATGTGCTTTATTTCACAAATTGTGTAAATTAAACTTACTTCTATTTCTCTGATAGCTCCTCGTTTGTAAACATAATGTACATAAACCACTGCACTCACAATTTCTTCCGACAATTGCGAACCAAGCTCGCAACACTTTAACCAGCTTTCACGGACCCCTTTTACAATGTTATTTACAATGTCTCATTTCGATCCTTTTATCAAACCGACTCCACGTCCCACAAAGCTCGAGTTTCTAATCCAGACGCCATATTCGCACACAACTCATGCCCATCGTTTTTGTCTCAGCATATTACAATACTGTTATTATTGCTATGGCGTACAGTCGCCGAAGAAAGTGGTCTGGCAGTTGTGGCGACACTTGCGAACGACTGAAAAAGTGTCTCGATTTGTTAGCCTAGTTGTAATGAGGTCGAATGGTTTGAGTACAGCCATGGATCAAGGGATGTCAGTTCAGAGTATATAGAGCGTTTCTACTGTCAAGACTGAAAATCGCCTGATAGCTAGGTAAAGTCACGTGAGTTACCTATTTCAGCCACCAAGCAATAATGCTTGCTTTATTGGTTTTATTGGCTTGGTTTGAAGGTTAAGGTAGCTAAATGTCGGCATAGTCCTCACACTAGTGTCTAAGGTAATTACGGGTTTCATCAGATCTGATACCGATATGTAAGTGTGTATCATTAGTCGTGTTTATTTGACACACCTCTAACAGGAAGGGCTTGGTCTTATATTATCACACTCTTACAAATACATACTTCGATTTGGTTATAGTTTAAAACTTTAAAATTTTATTTATGCCAACCAACAACAAAGAGCAGTTATCTAGGTTTAACATCTAAAAATGGCTCTTGCCCACCGGCCATCCACTTTTACCACAACTTGTTTACCTATTTGTAATAAACATACTACACCATATCCCAGCTAGCGGGTACTTTTGCGGCCCACTGTACTCTCTTACCCACGCTTCCGATTCCGTGAGAGTACTTTCCACGCTGCAGGCCATAAGTCGACAACTTTTTAATACTTATTAGTTCGTTAGCAAATTACTCGGTAATTGATTCGTATTGAGCCTCGTGTTGTGGAGCTTTCAACGGTTTCTAATGCGGTAATAGTGATTTTTGTGGCTGTAGTTTCAGTGCCTACCGAATAAAAAAATGTCATCTTAGTGTTAATGTCCTGGTTGTGCTCTCGCGCACGAGGGACTGAGGTCCGGCTTGACCATTATCCAGGATTTAGCCGATCGGATAATTACAGTGGAAGGACTGCCATCTGACCTCCGTTGCCATGTTAACAGGCTATGGGAACCTGTCCAGGTTAGATCATGGTTACACATTAAGTCGGCTGAATGTGCAGGTATCATCTCAATGTTATCCCTTATCATAAGAGCGTCGGTTAGCATTCGCCTAATGTACATAACTCAGAAAAGAGCTACATGGCGGCACGGGGTTTGAACCTGGTACCTTGGGGTCCGAGTCGGACCTCTTAACCTTTAAGGTCACTGACGCTCATATAAAAAACAAAATGCTATAATTATAATGCTTATATTACCAAAAGAAAATAGTTAACCGGTACCATTTATACATACAAGTCTAAAAACCTAAGATTTCCGCAGCAATTACTCGCTACACAACAAAAGCTCTCGATACTGTATTACATATGCCATTGAGTAATCCACTTAGGCAAGGCACATAATCCTTATTACACAGCATGTTATGCCAACCCATGCCAATTAAGCCATCATGCTCACCTTAAGACCTCTGGGACTCAATACAATCAATGCCCCATAATGCCTTCCAGGTGTTTTTGTTCATCCAATGACCTGTGAGGGTCATGCGTGTAGAAAGTGTATTATGTATAGGTGGAAGCGGTGAACAAAAAGTGGCCGGTTATAGAGAAATTGATTTCCGTTTCATTGTTGTTAGTTTAGAGATAGTGGAGTAGTAGTAGTAGGAGGCTAAAGAGTCCGGCAAAGTAATGCTTGCATTGGTTTGTTCTGGTTTGCCAGTTTCGTTATTGGGGTATAGCTTATTTATTCCTAAAGTCTAAGGGCCGTAGGGCTAACATTCCGTACCTACAGGCGGTATAGACCACCGGAAAGGCGTTGGATCTCTGTGTGTGCTCTACCGTCTGTACAACGATAAATATTCCGAAAATCTGGTTAGTTTGGTGCCACCGTACCCTCCGATGGGATACATCCATCTAAATGCCTGGAATCCAAACGTACCTGCATCGAGACCTCTAGAAAGATGTGGAATGAGCTCCCGAAGTCTTTCCTCTGCGCTATAACTTCAGTGTCTACAAAAGGCATGTCTGCCGGTACTAAAGTGGACAATGCTACAATATTTTATAGCTGACGCAGTCTTGGCGCCGGCATATCCCACCATCTAATTAAGCGCAGGCACATACGAATTCTCCATTACGAGGCGTAGGTGCATTGTTTACTGAGAGTTGGTTTAGTGAGAGTGAACTACTCCGCTTCCGCACACACGATCTCTCATCCCTACTGAATGGATAACCTTTGCTACAGCAGAGATTACACGACCAATTTGCGGCGTATTGTGAAAAAGGTTTTCTAGTTCGAAAGTGAAGCGTATTTGTTTGTAGGTCGCGTTATCGTTACTGGCTACGATCTTATGAATTAACTTAGCGGTTTTGATATTCAAGGCCAGTGAATAATCTGTTTCTAGTCAGACCTGCTTCTTCTTGCAGTCTTCGACCACACTCCGATTCGTCATTTAACGAAATCAATGAAGTCCTAGGTATTCAATTTGATCTCACTTCACTATATAGTCAACAAGTGACATACCCAAATAGTTATAACCCGCGTCACGAAAGAAGAGACTTGTCAAATGGCAGTGGTGGGAATTTCGCGCAGGTAATCGTATACAGCGCAAGTCGAACGTGACCCGCCAAGTCTCTTCTTATTTGACACTAGTTATACATTGATTTTAAAAAAAAACTTGTCTGCGCGACGTTGACGTCACGGGTTCGATTCGCGAATTCCCGAATTTGAATTTATGTTTTCTGTTGTGAGTCTGGGTGTTATACGTAAAATAAGTAATTATTTAAAAAACGTATTAGAAGTTTATCAGTTTTCTGGCACCCAAAACACGAGCTTTGCTTACTTTAAGGCTGGATGGCGCTGTGTGAATTGTCTAAACATATTTATTTTATTTATCGCCGACTACCTCCATATTGATAATGCCATTTTCCGAGGCGCCATCTCTAATACTAACCGCTTCATTATTCATTTATTTGTCCGTATACAAATTTTAGCATAGCAAACTTATTTTCGTCCATATCGACTCAGTCGGACGATAGTTACCTAATGACTTTCCAAAACGATTTTGATATTGATATTCACCGATTCGTGTCACCCACTGCTGATAACCTTTGGCTCGCTGTCAAACTAGTCAGACCATTTTTGAATACGTCTGTAATGTCTCTATGATATAACGATTTTAACGATATCAAGACAGTACTGACAAATTAAATTAAACCATAAAATTTAAATTACTTACCATCAGGCATAACGTAGGTATACGTTTTTTTATTAATTCTCACCTTAGTGGATAAAAACAATGGTGCCTGAACTTACCTAGACTATCTAGTGATTAGACTTGGACACACTTTTTTACGGCCACAGGTTTTCATGGGGTCGGCAACGCGTGGGTGATGCCCTAGTATTGCAAACGTCCATAGGCTGCGGTGACTGCTTATCATCATGGAGGCCGCAAGCTTGTTTTCCATCTTAGTGGTATAAAAAAAATAGTTTTTATGTGCATAAAAATCTGTTTTTCATAAACTACAAAAGCAAGTAACTCTGTCTGTTTTGCAACAGGAAATAATAAGAAGTAATAAGGTGTGTACTAGACGCCCACTTGCAAAGTCTCTCTACGAGTACCTAATTTTGTGCGGAATGATTCTAATATTTTGACAGCGCCCGAGTTGCGTCGTGACATTGTGCAATATGCCGTTTCATGTTTCCCGCGGCAATAATTCTGGGCATCCCGCGCCTTGTAAGGCTGTCCACGCCTCGGCAGCCGTCCATCAGGATTCAGGGCATCGCTGGATGTGGCGGAATTCATAATGCAAAGCAATTTCGGTGCGACGCCATTTGAAAGCCAGGTACGGAGTTAGTACCTGTAGGTGACAAGGCGAGGTAACCGAGTGAATGGATGTTTCCCGTTAACATACTTTCATTACTATAAATAGTAATAAACTAACCTATTTCAACATTGACACGATAAGACGAAGATACTTTCATTTCATCCGTCTTTATTTTCTCTTGTCTTTTTACCATCATCATCAGCCAGAAGACGCCCACTGCTGGGCCTCCCCCAGAGATCTCCACAAATACCGGGCCTGTGCTTTCCGTCTTGTCTTTTACCATAATCAAATTACAAAACTACTAATTAAATTAAATAAAACATTCAACACTCTATAATAAATTTTTTCACCAATAAACAAACTGAAATAGTTTGTTTACACATGTGTCTTTGACAACCATATTGATCATCAAGGTGACGTTTGGCACGCATTTTACCCAAAAGGGCCGCTCTACTCAGCCATGAAGGTAGCTTTTCAATATTTATTGTCTGGCACACATGCTTACAAACATACTTTACATCACACTTTTTTACTCCAATAACAATAACTTTACAACTGACTGATAATATTCAATACTTACTTAACACAGTCACCTCCTGACCCCACCCCTGGCTCCGTACCGCGCAGTCGGTACCACAGTATCACGGTATCGCCCGCGCATCGCTCCGTGACGCCGCGTCGTGCCGGCTATCGCGCATCGTGACCGCGTAAGGGCGCCCGCGCAGCATCGCCTGATCTGGTCGCGTCGCATCACAACAGTGACGACGTCACGCCACAATATCTGAGCGGGACGTTTGATGTGACGGGCTGTGATTAAGGGTCGTGTGAAGACTGCGATTGCGTTTGGGATAGTTTGTTGCGAGTTTTCGTAATATTTGGGGTCTAATAATAATGTGAATTAGCCTATTCATTAGAATGTTAGTCCCTTCTTTCTGATTTCGACCTGGCCTGAAACTGGTCCGTATCCAGTAGAAGCTTCCATGTCTAGTAATATTAGTCATATGTTTTTCTTCTTCATTTTGACAGGTTGTGCTCTCGCGTGCGAGCGTCCGGGGTTCGCCTAAATATTGTCCATTTAAGAAAGAAAGAAAGAAAGAAAATATTTATCAAACGAACGCCACATGTTAATTTACATTGAACACAAAAAAAAAGTACATAAAACACGGAGACAATTATAGGGTTCCCAGTGGCATTTTTCGTGGGCATCCAGCGTAAATGGACCCTCCTCAGCATAATGTTATGGCCGCTTGCCGCGAACCACAACGCTGGTTTTCAGTGGGCCCCGTAATTTAGTGGGCATTTAGTCTGACCGGAGTGTCCAGAATATAATCTATTTATGTTGGATACGAGGACGACAACATATACAAGGATATCCACAGGACAGGTCAGATGGCTCGTATGCCTGTTTGCCTACCATATGACATAGAAAAGGAAATAGGCGTTTTTGCGACGTGACGTTTGTGGCGTGACGGACGTCCGTTGACAAAATACTGACTATTGAAGAAATAATGGAACCGTTCCATCCATTGGCATCTAAGTAGTACCATCAAGTGGAATTTTGGTGTCTCAAAAATCCTCATTCTCCAAATCTTCCTTTTGTCCCACTGGTAGGATCTCTCGCCTGACTTGTCGGACCGCGCGTGGCCCGCTCTGTGACAGATCGCGACCCGGGGTCAGGTTGACAATGGCTTTACTTTCGTATCGGTCTAAGGTCAATGCTCCGCTGTCACTCAAGAATTTGGAACCGGTACCGAAGAGTACTCTTCCCTGAATTGAACTTCAAATTAATTCTAAAAAGCTATGAACTGTGGCTAGAATTATAGCTACTGATCTATTGAATAAATTAATACATATGAGGATTCGGATTCGGTATCGACCCCCCCATCAATATTTTGGTACAATTCACTCACAAATCTTACAAACGAGTCGACAGCTAGCAAACGCATTTTTTTATAAATAGTGTTAAAACCTCGGATTTACACAGTTCAATTAAAAAACATAAATGTCAATCGATTTCTGCTGCCAAGCAACTGTTCTTTATATTCCAGTTCTTATGTGTTCCAATGATAAACGAGCAGACTATCCATCTGTCGGAAAGCGGACTAAAACTAATATTATAGGTAACCAGCATATTTGTGGTCCTGTCCCGCCAAACTCCATGCAAGCAATTGCGGGACAATTAAGAATGACAGATAACAGTCAAGAGGAACCCTTTTATAACATTAACAACAATGCGAGCCAAACAGTTGAAAGTGAAAACAATTATTTTTCTACGCATAAAACTTAATTAACTCAATGTCAGTTTCTCACTAGTTAACTCACAGAATAGGGAAATCTGTGGGGTTAACTTGCGCGCTATTGTTTCAGTTGTTACATTAATAATATCTTAATTAAGATGGAAAAGTAGTATAAACAATTGCAGTTTAACTGCATATTAAAAGTAAATGCGTCTATGATGGTGTTCTAAAGCTATTTAAACACTATTATAACATGTAGTATAATTAGCTGATTAGCAAAATCCTAGATCATGGTCAAGGCGGACCCGGGCTCTCGAGCAAGAGAGCACAGCCGGGATATTACCACCAAGGAAATTTTTTATAACATGTAGCAATCTGTAAAGCCCACTGCTGGGCTTGGGCCTTCAGAACAACCAACTAACCATTTGGCTACAAAGGATTCATGAACGTTTTCTTATCTTGTAAGTTAACCCATACTAATAAAGGGAAATGACGTGCTGAGTGACTCTTGGTCCAGGGTCGGGAATTACAGTCTGTACTCTGTTTTAACATCTGATACAGTACTTTAGTTTCAACATGTAATACCTAATTAATTGGTCGCATTAATGGACTGGAATTCGATGTTAATCTGATTCTTGTTTTTCGTTTTTGCTATCAGTATACAAAATTGACCATTGAAATAAGTAAATTTCACCACCTACATACTAGTAAAAGCACCTACGGGTGGTAACATTTCTTCCCATGAAATATTGCAAGTATGAATTTAATATGAATTTGTTTGTATCCAAAATAAATCTAAACCAACTTTTTCTTGCTATGTAAACGAATAATTAATGGCCAATTAAACTTTTGCAATTCAATTCAATATTTTATTGTATTTGTGGTAACACAGGTAACAAGATGTTCCATTAGATAAAAGTATGCTCAACTGTGCCCTGTCATACGGCGTACTTTACTTTGATACCTATTTCAGAATATTAGCGCATACTGCACCATTATCACCAACAGTTTTAGCACGTACCAAGTAATTACTCTCTTTACTTGTACTTATATTGTCTTGTACTGTTCAAACAGAGATTTGCCAAGCGTTTTCGTGGCATATCCCTCCCCACACCTTGCGCAGCTGGTATTTAGATACCGGTACTGGCCCCAGGGCGTAAGTTTTTCCTTATTGCCCGCTTGTCTGTCAAACCGTGATGGAAAGCGAACGCTTCCGCGGTACAACACTATAGCTGTGACTATGGTGCATTGCGGCAATGTCTCGCGGCTTGGTTGAGAGTTGGGGCACTTGGTGATTCCTTTCGTGGGTTCGATGCGCAGATATTGCGTGGAATTCTTGGTTTGATGGAGCAGCATAATGATAGTTCTTAGGTGTTTATGACACGATAATGACATGTCTATTACGAATTTTATTCAACAAAGACTTATTTTAGTTACTATGACTAATACCTAGGTTAGTAAATTATTCAAAACAATGAAATACGAAATAATAAATCATTAATCCATCAATAATCAGCGCTGCCCGACCCCATCCAGTCTGCAGTCCAGCCGAGCCGCGATCATGGCCAGTATACTGTTGGTGCTGGTCTGTACTCCGCGCATCAGGGATGTGCACCTTTTCCGCATTGTCGTGCATTTTCTGTTGAATATTTGTGAAACTCCGAATATTAATCTGCTGGTCATCTATGGAAATTATAGGATATTTCTCCCAACTCCAAGAGGCTGAAACCGAAAGGGACTGTTACAGGCTCTAGATAATTATAATATTGGAAGATATTGAAATCCTTTAATGATAACATGGTAGGTAAGATCGTCACCGACAGACAGTCCAAAGTAACCGATAATTACATGAACTGTAGCTATACCTACTATTTTTATTTTCACGTTAAAGTTTCCCAGTCCCATTCCATCTTCGGGGCTCCAGGTGTAGGTATGGGTACCACCCTTATATTGTTCACATTCTTTTTCCATGAGCACACAGCCTTTTTCTAATTAAATTATTTTCTGATGCGAACGGCAGGGTACTAACACTCGTTGCCTGCACATATTTTCCCTTAACGCTACAACTTGGGTCTCTTTAGACAATAGTGAATAGGTATTTAATAGACAGGTATGCTCCACCGTAGACTGCATCTGCACTTAACATCAGTCTTGTAATCGAATACCTTACTATTTTCTATAAAAAAATGGGATAAAGATTGTACTGTTTACGTTCTCTCGAGAAATTATTCGCACCAGTTGGTTCAAAATCACAAAATCCCAGTATCTTCCCATAACCAAACACTGGAAGTGTCACGGACGTTTGACAAACAAAGTCCAGCCGTTTACCCGCCACTATGGTCACGTAAACTATAGCGGCCGTGTTCCGAACTAATCCGCACAATGGGATGCTTTTTTAATAAAAATTTCTAGTGATTCCGAAGATGTTTGGACGTGACTATTTCACGCTGTATCAATTCACTTTCGAGTGGCCATTGTAAATATCGAGCGGCGAAACGGTGGCCTTAATAGTAAGGACCGAACGAGAGCTTAGTGTCGGTTTCGGCTGAAAATCCAACGAGATCTTGGTCTTGGTTCTCGGGTCTCGAGATCCCTGCCGAAACCGAGACGGTCTGATCATTTAAGTCGAACCACATAATCCCCTGAATGTTGATATTCACCATACTTAGATGTAGGTTTTAAACATAAAATTGCTTTTAATCTTGTGGTGTCTATGAATACTGTGCTAGTTGTGCTCTCGCGCACAGGGCCCGAGGTCCGCCTTGACCATGATCCAGGATTTGGCAGATCAGACAATACTACTGTACGGTCACGGAGGTCAGATGGTAGTCGCTCTACTGACCGACTACTGTGTAGTTCCTGTTGTATATAAATAATGTTTATACATCCTTCAATTAATGCACCTGAAGGAAACCGGTATCCATGGAGCATAACATCTGCGATGCATACATTTCCACTGCTTGTAACAAAAATGCAGAACCGCGGTTCGCTGTCAACCCTCCAAGCTACTACGTTACCACTTAATTTATTCTCATCGTACAACGCATAACTATACATTCCTCTCTTCCTGAGGCCTAGAAAGCCATAAATCACTCCCAGGCTCAGGAATAAAAACTTAATAGACACATTAACTTAAGTTCCAGGAAAGACGTTTAATTACAAAAGTGGAAAATTTCCGTGTTTCCTAGCTTGCATCTATAAGGAAGAAAGCTGAATAAACACGGTTATGTAATGTGAACAGTACCATCAGAACATGGCACTGGGGTTTAATTTGCGTGCTTACCTAGATGTTTATTATTACGGGAGAGTAGGTAGGTAGGTAGAGCTCGTCTAGTCTAAGAGACGCGCCCCACTACTTAGTTAGTTGATTTCGATGTGTGAGTGCAAATATTAATAACGACACTTCATCTGTGTGGGAGCCAATGAACGGCGCGTGCTCCGACGTTTGAATCTTACCGGCAACTGAATGACCAATTACAACGGCATTTGTATATGTATTGCGTCCATATTTTAAACTTGCTTGTGTGCGTTAATGCGATAGTGGGGCGCGTCATTTTAAATTAGACGAGCTCTACAGGAATTTGTGTAGCGTATTCTCTTACTTAGTTCTAAGTTAATTATTTACGTACTACCTATATCCTAAAGGTGTATTTTCTTGCATTAAATAAAACACGCATTATTTAAGTGGGTACATACTATAATATAATTATATTCTCTTACAATGAATCGAGTTTACGAGTAACTTTGCAGCAAGTCGTCCAACTGCCACACACTTTATTATGCTTCATTCTGTCAAATGTAGAATCAGTTAATTATAGAATCGGTTAAATGCAGAATCAATCAAATGTAGATTTGGTCAAACGTAGAATCGGTCAAATGGAGAATCGGTCAAAAATAGACTAGATGTTAAAAGTAGAATCAGTCAAATGTAGACTAAACGATCTTAAACTGCATTAACATCTACACTAACATGACCTAGGTACTTATTTATCTTAACAAAAACATATTCGTATGTAACTACGCTAGCTTGTATGAACTAAGTTTTCCTGTATATTTGTTTATGTGAGTGCCAACTCATGAAAAACTAGAGAAGCATACTTCACATCCCCCATCTCTGTCGAATCGATAGCGCCACATCATAACTCTCCAAATCAAATTCTAAGTAATTGCATGCGGAGCCCGCGTCACGCAAACAAATTTAAGTCGTTAGTGCGGACATAAAATGCAAATAAGTTAAGCTATACAAGTTACTGCTTAAGTGCATTCCCATCGCGGAATGAATTGCAAATGAATAACTTAACTCCCAACTTAACTGTAACTTGTAAGTTGATCGCGTGAACGTCACTCCGGACTTGGGCAAGTGTTTATTAGGTTCGTGTACGCTTTTGATATAGAAAGAATGAGTGTACCTGAGGGGGGCACTTTTTCCAATATAACTCGAAACAAATGCGCGCGACGCGGGAACCTTCTTTTGTTTTCGTTTACTGATTCTTTAGGGTGGTAATTAGAGTCTGGTAAATTATAATTTAATTTACCAGACGATAATTACCTTGCTTGTCACTTTTAACAGAATATTACAGCGAAAGAAGTAAGTACCAACATAAATTAAATTAGAAAAAGAAATTCAAAGGAAAAGCAAACGAACTTATCAACATCATCTAGTTAGACAAAGTTTCGTAGAAACATTACTAGAATTTTACATGCAAGAAGCCAAGGACCTGTGACGCATAAAAATGGCCGTCCATTTATGGCGGCGGATTGTCAGATAGGATCATTCCCGTTGTCCCCCGAATGCTATCCCCCGAAGACCTGGTGTATCTATATGTATGCGTGTTGGTCATGTACAACAAAATAAATTGTCAAGAAATTAAATAAATAAATAAATATTCGTGGACAAATTCATACAGCGCCATCTAGCCCCAAACTAAGCAAAGCTTGTGCTATGGGTGCTAGATAACTGATATACTACTTAAATACTTTTAAATACATACTTATTATACATAGAACACCCAGACCCGTAACAGAAATTAAAATTCATCATTTCAATTTCTGCCCGGCCGGGAATCGAACCCGGGACCTCTTGCGTGGCAGACCGGCATGTTGACCATTGAACCACTCAGGTCGTCACTTCTCACAAATTGTCGTAACTTGCTTCACTTCTCTGGCGTCCGTTTTTTTTTCAGGTCCATACCTAGAGTAATAAAGCTATCTCAGACTGTTTTCAATTCGATTCAAAGCAACCAAAACATGGAAAGGCCTGTAAGGCTCATGAGTCTAAGGGATGCAGCTTAATTACCGGACACACGGCAGATAATTAAACCTGAAAATCTACCAAATCAATCAACACCAGCTCAATCTTACCCAACGCCACATTAAATAAAACAAATCAACAACACGGCGTCGTAATCATATCATTAATGACGACATTGATTTACAGTACAACGTGGTATCATTAATTCTTCTTCATCATTACATTACTCCAACCGCTACGGAGGGCCTTGGCCGCTTCTGTAACCTCGTAACTCATGTTTTATATCTTTTTAATGATGCTTAATTTAATTATGGCTTCTTAAATTTTGTATTTCGGTATCATTACGTGTTTTGACGGTGGTTGGTAGTAATTGCAAGACAAGTCGGGTGTCGAAAGGAGAGTGGGTAATATTGTATGACTGAATTCCCTTGGATATCTAAGTGCATTGACTTATTTAAAGTATTATCCACCACAGAAATCAAAAGAGAGAAGAGGTGGTAGGACTCTGTCAAGCCTGAGGAGTCCGCCGGGATGAGTACCACCGCCTTATCTATTTCCGCCGCCATGCGACATCGATTTGAAGGATAAGGTTGCTAGCCTAATTACAGGCATTTCATCTTAGCGCTCAGAGTGGCGATGCACCTGCGGTTCTGTATATTTGATGCCTGCAATTTAAATGCCATGAATCGTGGATGTTATGGGCGATAGATACCGCTTACCACCAGGTGGGCCGATTGGGCGTTTGTCACTGCGTAGCATTAAAAATACTTATTTAAAAGTATTATATAAATAAATAAGTTAATTTAATACTTATAAAGGGAACGTGGTTTTGTCCTTTCTATTGCGACGTATTGGGAGCCTAATTTTCGCGATGTGAAATCGCGAATTCGACATTTTTTCTAGCCACAAATTTCCATTCATAGTGACTTTGAAATGTCTATTGTAGCCAAAAATTTCTTTCTCAACTATCTTTGACCCTCGTATATTGTCGAAGATCAATTTCTATGACGTTTAAATACAGTTTTTTGACTAGACAAAATGTCAAACTTGAGATATCACATCGCGAGAATCGCCCCCCACCACGTACGTGTGAGTGTGAATGTCATGAGTTGTGTGAAAAAATGTCATCAAAAGGTCCGCCGATGCGGTGTCTGCACATAGAAATAAATTAAGTCCAAGAAAAACGTAAACGGCGATCTCGTGAAGCCGCTCGCTGTTATTTCCGCGGCCACGCTACGAGTAAAGGGGACACGTTAAATTCTCAATTTATTTTTACAATCACAGTCCCGGGATTGGTTGTAAAAGTAAGTGTTTATGCGAGTCCCTGCCCACGAGCCGGCACATGACTCACAATTTATTGTTGGGATGTGGAACTGCATTCTTTCTTTTAGATAGATATCGTCCCTACATTTAATGCGTTAGTGGCGTTGGTTTCGGCGAAGGACTTGGGTAGCAACTCCTCAACGCAGGAGCGGTTTCGGCCAAAATGTGACTCGATGGCATTCCTAGTAACGGTTGATGAGTTCCACTGTCCACTTTCTGACTCCATTATCAGATCCTCATTTATCTATCTTAATATTGTACTGTCACAGGAACTCAGTATGTGTGCAAACTTTCATAAGGATCGGTTTAGAAGAAGTACTTGAAAAAGGGTGTCCGGCGCTACTGAAATGACACCGACTTTGCGGGTGTCCTACGTGGTAGTTGTTGTGTGTATAGTTTTTTAAGGTTTTGCGTTTAAGGGTCTGTAACTAATATAAACAAGGGTTACGGGTAGAGAACGTGGTCGTGGATTACAGACATAAAATAACAAAACTAATTTTTCTTATGTTTTGTGATGAGTTGTTTACGAGTGTTTTACGAAAAAATGTATTTTGAAGTAAATTTAATGTGAAAAACCAATGGCTAAAAAGTCCCAATGTTCCATGTGACCGGAAAAAACAATAGGATGTCACTCGCACCACATTTTTTTAGCGGTGTGTACTAGGAAGACTGCAACCGCAAACCGCTGTATGTGTGAAATTTACCATGATGTTGTCCAGTAAAGTGAAGATTTGAGTAAATAGTCCATTACTTAACAGTTGTCTTTCATTCAACAAACTTCTCGTTGGAATCTTCATTCGAAAAAAGCTTTGTCATTTAAAAATATTGTAGGTCCGGAAGTGAGGACCTGCATCTGAGATAGTCATAGACATAGACATAGACATAGACATTATTTATTTTGACATCACAATACTCATAATACAAAACTCATGGAGCAAGTTACATTTGTTTATCTAAATTTAACATAAGTATATATATTTAAAACCTATTCAATAAAAGCGATTCGAATATGGAGTAATACGATGTCAAAAAGGGCCCGGACTCAGCATTAGCTACAGCAGAATGATGCAGCGCTGATTAGCGTTGATAGTAATGATAAAACAGAAATTTTCGTATATTTTTTAATAATAA
Organism: Blastobasis lacticolella; assembly: GCA_905147135.1. Classification (NCBI taxonomy): domain Eukaryota; kingdom Metazoa; phylum Arthropoda; class Insecta; order Lepidoptera; family Blastobasidae; genus Blastobasis; species Blastobasis lacticolella. Next base: position 3,780,777 of record LR990042.1, on the reverse strand, counting down.
ATAGAGGTAAACGGTGAAGCGGGCCCTTTGATGGTACGACATGGTCAACACACGGAGAGTCGTGTTTGCATTGTCGGCCTTTGAGATAGGGGTAAGCTTTGTAGCCTCATTTTTTCAATGTCATAACGATTTGAAAAGACTGCGGCAGGAAGCTCGTTCCATGTTGTGTCGTATGATTCTTGCATTACGTTATTTTGTCCTTGTGGCGTCATCACCCTGCAGATAGTTACCATCCTCAGATAACGAGATGTAGGGAATCTGAAATGAAAACCATGAATATTAAGTCGAACGTAAACCGTCGAGATAATCCATTAAATACCTAGCTAGACTCGAAATGTCATTGTTCTCCGAAATCTAAGCTGCCATACGGCTTCGCCTTGTAACCCACACGTTCAAGAATCGCTCCAGCCAGATTTAAGTATCAACTAAATGGCATTCGACATCCATATCCACCTACAACCTTCCTGTTTAATGTAGGCAGTTAACTTTGCAAGGCTATGGGGTCCAAGTCCACTGTGTTGCAGTAAAAGAAATGATTGACAGCTTATGTGAAAATAAAAAAATTGTTTTACATGGTTAGTGTGAAGCCGGGGCGTATAGCTAGTTAACCCAGTGTTTACTGAATATTTTTTTGTAAAAGGCCTGAAATTTTGGACACGTCATTGGTGAAAAATAAAATTATTATTTTTGTTGCAAAAAAGAAAATAACTTTTTTAAAATGATGAAAAATATAAATAAAAGACAGTGGGTTAAAGTATAACTCCTATAAGCTCTAAAATAACTAAGAATGTTAAATCAGTTTGTTAACACGTAAACTTTTTCAAGATTTTAGTAAACTCTCAAACAAAAGCTGTGCTCTAGGACTCTCAGGTAACCTAAATTTAGGTCTAGACTGTGAACGTGTCAAGAGCCTTAACAATCTAGACAATAATGCCCCGTAAGCATTATTGAGAACTTGTTCTGTGAAATGGGGCGCTGAACTGTAATTAGCTTCGTTAAAGATTTTCTGAATCTATCAATGGATCTCTCTGTTTATATCTCAGTGAATTAAATTGGTAAATAGTACTTGGTACCTTGCACGAAAATGTACGAATGTATTTACCTGCTGCAACCGCGTATTCGCGAATTCGTATGACCCGTGCTCTTGGCATGAATGTCCCTGTTATGCTCTCACGTACGAGGGCCCGGGGTCCGCTTTGACCATGATCCAGGATTTGGCAGATAAGGTTTTACAGTGGAGCGACTGCCATCTGACCTCCTTGACCTTATTAACAGGGCTACCTGACCAGATTGGATCATGGTTACACATCCAGTCGCCTGAATGTGCAGGTTTCATCACGATGTTTTCCCTCACCGTAAGAGCATCGGTTAGTATTCAACTAATGTACATAATTCAGAAAAGAGTCATTGGTTACCGTTACCACTAGGCCTCCGACACGACGAAAAAACATATTTATACGGAGGATACCTGCACATGCCAGAAAATGGACCTATAGGACCATATCGTCCACGTAAGAACTCAAACCGAAGCGTGGGGACCTATTCTCACGCTGTAACATCTCCAAATCGTATTTTTGTAGCCACAAATCTCCATTAATAATGACACTGAAAGCATTTGAGTCACAGAAGACTATAATCGTACTTGTTTTTAAAGTTTGGTATTATTTTATCTTTCTTCTCTCAGCAGCACACGACTTCACCAACGTACCTATTATGTAGTAAAAACAAACAATAAGAAATAAAAACTTCCCGTTCGCCGCAAATGAAGTTCATAATAGTCAACCGCAGTGAGTTTGAGGCCAATCGATAAGTTCCTAATACGGCAATAATACTGTAATAACTTTAAACGACTTCCTTAGACCATACTTAGTGGGACTGGGACGCTAGTGTTGTAAACTGTCGATGTTATGCCGACATAAAATCGATGTTTTAGCCAAAGTTAATGATACCTAACGCAACGCGACTGATGGGTGTGACGAAGTAGTGAATGGGAATGTAATTGTTGCAATTGTCTTCGTTCATTTAAGTTAAGATAATGTTTATTAGGTATGGTTCACTCTAAAATTGCGCCTAATCTTCGGAATGGCTACACCTAAATGACTAATTAAATTTTTTTTTGTTGTCATGTAAGGTGGGTATCAAAGAAAATGTTTGGAAATAGTACGGATAGGGGTAGAGTTCTTAAAATTGAAGCCACTCGAACAAAGTCGTGCCGGGGTAGTTCATCATAAAATACCATTCAACACACTTGATCCCAAGGCGACTTTATTTATCCGATTTGACTTTTAATTTAGGCTATTAAACACTCGTCGCCGAATACTTATCGAATAAAGTGTAAGTCAGAGTTTAGTCTATCGACTCCTAAAAAGAAGAAGAAACACTCGTGTTTTTTTGGCTTGAAGTAAAAACATAGGTTGAATTTAAAAATTGTATGTATCTGTGGCTTTGTGTATCTGAGTGTCTGCCTGTAGCATCATAGCTCTCGAACGGATGGACAGATTTGGATGCGGTTTTCTCTATTTGATCGAAATGATTCTTATCTTTGTTTCATTAAAATAAATTTAGTAGTTCCGTAAATATTTGAGTATATGTAAACTTGGTCTAGGGTTATCCGACTTTCTCAGGCTTGAGCAAATAAAAAAAAAATTGAAAATAAAGATATGATATTGGGTAATAACAAAGAGAAAATGAAATAGTATAAAACGTATTATTTTAGAAAAATTCAGGTAATTCGTGAACATAATAAATGACCAGCTTTCTAATGACAAATTATCGATACCAGAGCATCACTAACTGCACCTTACATGCAGCCTTTTTGTCTTGATTTAGTCACGACATCGCGAGTAGGAAGTGTCGAGACGAGATGCAATTTTGCGACAAATACGAGTACTTGGGTGACTTGTGAGGAACAAGTGAACATGGTGTGTTTTTAAAGCACAAAAAGATGGTGGTTATAAGTTTGACGTATAGCTCTGTGTATATGTCATGGACTTACCACCCAAATATGTATAGGTCTGTAGAATCGTAGCTCCCGAACGAATGGACCGATATCGATGATGTCTTCTATATTTAAAGCTAGTTTAATAGTAAAGTTAGTTAACCACGCTAATTCCACTCAGACACACGGCCTAACATTCAAAAATATTCATAGAAAAAACAAGTAAAACAGAGACGGAAAAACGGAATCAACGAAAAAAAATACACTCTAATCTCGTTCAGCAGTGAGCAAATTTTTCGGAACAGACTCGATGCTGTTATCCGCGCTAAAGGTGGCTACATCGAATAATGGCCTATTTTGATAAAAATTTGATATGCTATTTCCGATTTTAAAAAATCATCTTGGCGTTAATGTCACGGTTGTGCTCTCACGCACGAGGGCCCGGGGTCCGTCTTGATACTGAATATTTAAATTTAAAAAACTCAAAATTGACAAAATTATAGCTTTTCAACTGGTAACACTTCGATTGGCGCATAGGTACCTGTATAGGTATTAACTTATCTGGGGTTTCGACATTTTTCGGTTGCCGAGGGAGACACACGCTCAGACGGTCTTGAAGAGTTAGTTATACCGTTCTCACAAGCTGAAGTGCAAATTCCAGGCATTCTCTTACAAACTTTAGTCAACAATGTCTCTTGTTTAACGGCCCCATACTTCCTCATTAGGTGCCTGTAAGTCCACGCAGCTTTATATTTACACATCAACATTCCAGCGAGGCTTTTACTTCAGCGTTTTATGCTAAGCCATTCTATTCTCTATAAAATGTGGGCGAAAATTAAATTTTCTACATTGTAAATACACGCGTGCTATAATGGCTTGGAGGCTTGATTGCTTGGTAATGATAAAATGGCGATGGGACGTGGTTAGTGGTTAGTAAGCTGCCTGAACACGCAGGTTTGAATTTTAATTTTCTACTAGAGTTTTATGTGCTTTCCTAATTTAGAATAAGTACTTACTTATTGTATCATCATTATCCAGACCCTCTGCTGGGCATAGGCCTCCCCCAGATATCTCCATAAAGACCGGTCCTTTACCTTCCGCATCCTGCTGGTTCTTGCGATCTTTACCAGTTTGTCGGTCCACCTTGTGGAAGCTGATTTTATGTGTGAATTTTTATCTGCCGGTGTTTCAGAAATTCGGGGGTGTGCTTGAAATATTGGACTCGTACAAATCCTAGAGCAATTATACAGACAGATTATGATGACAGTGTTGTATGTGTTGTTTAAACGTAGTATCTCATTATTATAATCATCTTAAGCGTAGGACGTTCATTGTTGACATTAACCTCCCCTCACGCCTTTCACGCTGACGACTCTGTGAATTCTGAATACATCGCCTCCCTGTTGTCGTACGACCATCTCGTAGGTTGCCGCCCTGCGCTACAAAGCTCGGTCGAGAACCTATTCGCCCTATTGACCATAGGTTCCACGTTTGTCTTGCCCATTCCCGGGTCAGGTTTCCGACCTTAGTTCTGCTACGGATATCTTTATAATCTATGATCATATGACGTTAAGAAACCCCGATCATTGCTTATACCATAGCACGCTGATAATTTAGTACCTTACCTAAAACAAATATAAAATTTTATTTATTTATTTAAACTTTGTGCACTGTTACGTACATCGGTGGACTTAAGCTACCGGAGAGCTGATGGTATGACAATTTCAGGGCGGTGCAAGATCATTAAAGCCAACATTAATACGCACTAAACAAAGTAGGTTTAAACAAATTGTTCTAGTATAAGCAATGAAACAATTAAATCTTTCATGATTAGTTATCTCTAATAAGACAACGTCATTTTCGAAACAATACAAAACATTGGACTCTCTCACTGCATTCTGCGTTGTATTGCATTGCTCTAGTCCAGTGGGTATAAGCCCGGCTGTGTTGCATAGATAAGTCCCCATTCAGACACAAATTCAAAGGGCTGGAGAAATAGGTCAATGAGGAACAGATTAGCTACTTGGTTTTATTAAACCATCCAGAAGGGGGTTTTGATATTAATACAACCTTTTAATTTTGCATCCAACTACATACTTTAAGCTGTTTTCAGAAATTTTTGTGTTTTCCTACGATTACGGCCAACAAACGTAGGTACTTTCTTATGTTCTAACTTACTGAACAGAAACACCTTTACCACTTTTAATACATATAATTGGTATTGTAAAATCTCCTGTATATATTTGACCTTTGTTTGGAAGATAAAACACTTTCATTATAACCTTACTTTGTACGCTAGGGCAAATAAATAGAGATTATAATCCGATTGAACAACGAAATTTCGAATGCTACGCAGTTTTGCACTTCACTACATCATTCCATTATTTCCATATATGACTTGGCTGGAACCCAGCTCGCCTCCTGGCTGCGTGGAATTCGAGATTTGCGACAACATTTTTGGCTTATCTGTTTGTAAAAATGTTGCAGTTTAAGGAGCTTGAACTACGTTAGCACAAGGCGAGGATATTGTAAGAATCTCTATAAAAAATTACTTATATAAAATTACGTGTATAAAACACGTTATACATTTTCAATTAAGTGCATCAGTGGTTAAAGGGTCTGACTCGTACCACGAGGTTCCGGGTTCAAACTCCAGTGCCACCGATTGCAGCCGCTCCACTGTAATTACCTGATCCGCCAAATAATAATAATAATAATAATAATAAAAATATTTATTTTCTCCACAATAGTCTTATAATATTAGGATACAATAATTCGAACATGAATTTTGTTATTGTGGGAGACTGGAGCTTACGGTAGGTCAAGCCTGTGTTGTAAGTCTCCAGAAATCCCTGTATGATTAAATTAAAGTATAATCATTGAGAGAGAGATAGAAACAGAGATAATTTTAATTAAAGTTGCTTACATACTACATTTTTAAAGAAAAAGAAAATAAATGAAAAGATGTGTAGTGCGTTTGTATGTGTGTAAGTGTGTGTGTTTGTGTGTGTCCATCAGCCAACAACTTGCATAATAGCCTCTGTTTCGTCGTAGTTAACATTTTGTAAAAGTGAAGTTATTTTGTGTTTTGCTTCGAATTTAGCTAAAGTGTAGATTTGTGTCTGTCTATTGATTCTATTGTAAAGAAATGGACCAAGGAATAGAAAAAATTTTTGAGCAAAGCTGGTTGACACTTGCCTTGGACAGAAAACTATGGGGCGTCTGGAATTGAATGTGTTATTTGAAGTAGGTGCATATGAGTGTTGTTTCAGAACTATATTCAATATAAACAGTTGTCGGACAGTCAATACTTTATAATTTTGATATAGTTCAAAAGTAGGAAATCTGTAAGGGCGGAAGGTACTAACTTTAATAATTATTCGTTGAGCTCTTTCTAATCTAATTAAATTTGTCTTGGACGTACCTCCCCAAACAGTGATACAGTAAATAATAAGTGACTGACATAATGAGTAGTAAATGGATTTCAATAATTTGTCATCAGCCACATGACGTAGCGTTTTAAAGATATAAATTAACTTTCTTATTCTGTTTGTAAGTAGGTTGACATGTGGTTGAAAAGTGAGCTTATGGTCAATTAGTATACCTAAGTATTTGTAACAATCAGTTCGTTCTATTTTTGGACAATTACATGAAGTGGTAGAAAGGGATCATGGATCATAGTCCACCCCGGCGGACCCCGGGCCCTCACGTGCGAGAGCACAACCGAGACATTAACGCCCTGATGAAAAATTTGAATTAAAAGGAATTGACTAAACAATTGAGTCTACCAACAAACCTTAGAACGAAAATAATGTTACATCTACTTGAAGTTTTAAAATCAAGTTATAGATTTCGTGATTAGTCCTTTACATTTACAAAAGTTTTAGTTCACTGATTAACCGACTCACCAGTTCCACCCTTCTTCCATTGCTTTTTAACCCTTAACCTGGCCAAATGAGAACTATAAATCTGAATTAGGAAAGCCTCATCTAAGATAAGCGAGGTTTACGACGGGGGCTAGTGTATTGCAATACTACCCTTCTATGTAGGTAGTACCATTGGCGGCTGGCAGCGTGCCAGCTGCCGGGGGCTCGCGACTGCATTGTGGAACCAATTTATGCTGCACCGGCTAATTCCCAGCGGACACCAGCTCGAACGACGATTTTTAGGCATTTTCGCCATATTATGCAAGACTTGCTTGTGCTATGCCTTCCATTTTACGTTTTTTCTTTGTGGTAACTTGAATGTTAACAAAATTTTGGTAGGAATTTCGACAGTATGCATTATTCTGAATACGACCATCCCTAAAGTTATTATTGAAACCTGAAAGAAAATCTAACTTTTCTATGACTGCAATCATTCATTCATTAAAACACCATAACAGTCCACTGCAGGACTTAGGGCCTATCCCACGAAAGGGGAGGTTATTGCCACAATCTCCAAGCTTTGCAGGCGGGTTGGAGATCGCACTGTTGGAAATATAACAATGGAAAACTCTGCTGCCCATTTTCCACCCTACGGAGACTCGGGACGTTTTGTCTCGAAATCATTAGTCGCCTTGTTTGTCACCCAACAGTATAAGGGGTTGGTGCTATTCTACTCTGTGGGACACCACACGGCCAACGACTGCAATCGGATAGTAGATTTTCATGATTCACAGAAAAACAACTCTGGAGTTGTTTAATGGTCGTTAAACTTACGTAAATAACATCATAAAAAATTTCAGAATGACGCATTCTATATAACTTTTCAGTATGACCCGGCACTTTCCTACATTTTTGGAGGATCTCCCCTCTTTGAACTGTATTCTTGACGAAAACTACATAAAAATATGGACCGATAAAAGCCGTTGCGTAGTTTTGAAAACGTAAGGCTCATACTGATGCACGAAAATTGCCTATCTGCCAAATCCTGGATCATGGTCTAGGCGGATCCCGGGCTCTAGTGCGCGAGAGCAAAACCGGAGCATTAACTCTAAGGTGAACAAACTGATGCACGAAAACAGCTATTTTTAAATTTACTAAAAACCAGCTAACAAGTGTTGTAAAAGTTATACTAATTCCACCTTCTCTTATTGTCCACAGGCGACATCGAAGACTGCATAGTAACGCCAGCTTACCAGGGCCAGTTCACACCTCTACCGGAGGCACTATGCGACTGCATTATGGACCTCACGACACAGGTAATAAAGCTTCTTTTTCTTTTTATGATTTTGTGTACAAAGGGTTAGGTTAGAGTGTTAGACACAATACAATGGATTTGTTTTTATTCTCTTTTCTAATACATTATATCCATGGGCTTCGGTAGCTTGATACAAATAAATAAATAATGTTACAGGGCCTTTATTTATTGTATTTGGCCATTATTTGTACACAAGATTGTTACAAATATATATGACATAATATAACACCATACCAACTTATTTCTATAAAGACATTTCTTCCAGCAGACCTACATCAGAGAGATTGTGATAATAATCACTTTAGGAAACGAAAAAGGACATATACGTATTATTATCCAATATACCATACAAGATATTTAATTTATAGAACTTTTTTAATCTAATTCCTTAATCTCAATGTTTATTTTAACAGTAGGTATCCTATCCTATTTAAAAAAATAATATAATTCAGTAAACTGATTGCCCCCACAAAACGTATTTAAATACGCCCGTAAGTCCAGTAACTGTAAATTTAATTTATTCAATCTTTATACAAAATTGCAGTTAAACACTAATTCGTTACACAAATCAGGTAATAAATTATAGCTACTGTACAAACTTCTTATTACTTAGGTCAAATTTTCAGAAAATATTACAATTATTTTATGAATTTGGTCTAGTAAGACCGTTATTGGTAGTTATCTCTGCAAGAGGCCTTTTCAATGTTATCAATCCCAAATTGAATTACACAATCATCATCATCATCATCATCTTGGCGTTAATGTCCCGGTTGTGCTCTCGCGCACGAGGGCCCGGGGTCCGCCTTGACCATGATCCAGGATTTGGCAGGTCAGGTAATTACAGTGGAGCGACTGCCGTCTGACCTCCATGACCCTGCTAACAAGGGAAACTGACCAGATTGGATCATGGTTACACATCCAGTCGCCTGAATATGCAGGTTTCATCACGATGTTTTCCCTCACCGTAAGAGCATCGGTTAGTATTCAACTAATGTACATATCTCAGAAAACAGTCATTGGTACATGGCCGGAGCGGGATTCGAACCCGGGACCTCTGGCTTACGAGTCGTATACTCTAACCGTTCGGCCACCGACGCTCTAAATTAAATTTTTCTTTTTTCTTAAAAATTGTGTAAATTGAATGACACAATACGACCCCATAAAAACGTCAAATAGGAAGCAGAAATTCGCCTGGCCTTATAAAAATACAGCGGAAAGTAGCTTAATCGTGATTGTACAGTTATCCATTTTATTTATCGATAGTCAATAGAGATACCATTACGCATCGTAGCGGTCACGACTTCAGGAGTTGAATAAACAGAGCTTTGGAGGTCAGTCAGAAAACGGAACAGTTTGATGGAAAATGTCACATTTTACTATGAAGAAGGTACTGATTGTTTTTTGTACTATGTGAAGTCATGAGAAGTTTGGCGGTATACAATTCTTTTGGGTATCTACTTCTGAAAAACTGTTAAGTATGCACAGAGAGAGAGAGAGAGAGATGGAGTTTAGCATGCGCCTAGAATACATAAGTATATACTTATTGGGTAAAATAATAAGCACGGCTTGCACCAAATTCTTAAACACGTTTAAGAATGACGTTCAACGTTTTTATGTATGAAGCTTTTTGTAGTATTTTTTTTTTATTTATTAACAACTATACAAATTTTATTCTAAACTGTAGTATTAAGTATCAACATAAATGCGTTTAAGAATTTGGTGCAAGCCGCCCTCAATCTCCTCTAAACAGCCGACAATAAAGCCTTTAGACTTTTTCATAAAATTAATAATTTTTATCTTATCTTAAACTTAACATTATATGGCTTATGTAAAGCTTAATAAAAATATTTAGTGTTTTATAATGCATGAATTTATTAACGAAATAGATTAAGATCGCAAAATTATGTTCAAATTAAAACCTCATTTTTAGGTCAAACAAGCGGAACGCATATTAAACGTGATTTTATTAAAGGTACTTACTGCTCAAATTGCCAGCGTATTCCAGGTCAAAAAACATTATTGTGCCAAACAGTTATGTTATAAAAAAAAGGTTTATTCAATCATTCGAACGGAATCGAAAGTAGTACGAGAGTCCAGTTAATGACAATCAAATAAGCTTTGAATTCAATAACTTTCGACCCAGTTCACAAGGGCCTTTTGTTTCCGACTATGTGCTCTGGCTCAGTACAAATATTGGACGGAATATTGGGCCAATGTACTCGCACGATTGCTTTGAGAATTTCTCAGTTACTTCTGAGACTCATTGATGATATTATTGTTTTGGTGCACGAAGAAAGCGACTTTAAAAGCAATCCTTACTAATTTTAGTTTCGTTGGAAGAGTTTCGTGTCTACACCTGCGGCCTTAGCCAAGAGATTTCGTTATTCTACAATCGTTTGTGGTAGAAATAATGTATGGGATTTGACATAAGCTGTTTGTGGTAGAAATCCTTGGTCCATAGACAATTCACGTACTTTCGGTGTACAAAGCAGGCAGATTGGCGGATGATCCTACACAATCAGAGTCAATGTAGATGTTGGTAGAAATAGTCGAACTTCGACCTGTCAATTTTCTACCATACACGCATCACGCAAGCGGAGCTGTCAAAGATGGCTAGACCGGCTGTGCAGCGATTTTGATGAGGTTCAACTTAAAAATATAACGTACCCTTAATATAGACACAGATAAATGTGAGTAGCTAATATGGATATTAGCGCCATCAAAAGTGCGAGAGTAGATATGCGCTACCTTTAATATGAGGTACTTGGTCGTAATGCGTAGAGAGGTTACGGGAAAAGTAAACTCTAGGAGCTCCGCATCTGAGCTCACGTAGAGTAGGTTTCTCTGTAGGGATCTTCAGGATCGAGATTCAAGAGATTATAACGAATCCCACCAATCACGTCCAGGAAACGGATCCTGGAATCTCGGAGCAGTGTCTGTTTTCTAAGGCTACGTTCACACTGACAGATAGCTTAGCGCCTATAGCCTAGCTAGTCGCCTAGAGAATAGTAAACTAAATCGTCCTTAAAGAATGTTCAAAGACTGCATGCTTTTAGTGTCTTTTTTTAAATATAATACAGGGCAGGCAATACCAGACAGGCATTTGACCGCCTTCTCACCTGTCTTCGTTTCCAGCTAGGGGACCAGCTAGCCTCTAGGCGCTAAGCAAGCCTAAGCCTAAGTAGCCTACGCCAGTTGACTATCTCCGCGAATAAACTTATTTTGAAATTAGAACAGAATATAGATCACCCACAAAACAACGATAAAATATTAAAATTTATCATTCAAAAGTATAAAATAACTCAAGATAAACAGCCTGAGATAAACAGCCAAAATAAGCCCAAAGCCATTGGCATTGTAGTTTAGACTTTGAATTACTAGTTTACGCTTAAAAAAGACAGTTTTCTGACCTAGAAACCACACAAATTCTCCACAACAAATAAACCCAATCTCCAAAAAGCACCAACCTATAGCGAATTCCGTAACATTGCGATTCGTCAAAATTTCGCGGAGTTCACATTTCCCGTCTAAGAGCATCTCTATGGGCGCGGTGAGTGCTGGCCATGAAATTTGGAAGAAAAAAACGCGGTATTCCGGTTTAGTGTGTGCGAAGTTGGGAACCTGTTTCGGTTATTTTTATTTTAAAAGATATTGTCCGTGCCGACGGCCCTCGTCTGTGAGATGCATGTGGTGCCGGCGCAAGTAATGAGCGAATCCGTTACAAGCTTTTATTTGACTTGCACTTTATAAGATGTCCGTCAAAATTTGCAAACCATTTTTCAACCAATGGTTGGCATCCGTTTGAGCTGGAATTTGATATACCTATGTAACTTGAATGACTCGATTGGTCTTGATAAATAGACACTATATCGCGCGATTAAAACTTGTTATGAAAATATATTTTTTATTTAAGAACTTATTAAGTGTCTATGTAATAACATATTTGGATTTTCTAAGAGGTCACGTGTCAAAATTTCCTTTTTTACATTGGTTCACCCGTTTAAATGGACTGTGGAGATTTGATCTGTCACACCTTAAACTAGAAATCTAAAATACCATTACCTCGAACAGCCAACAGCATGTCGACCTATCCAACCAGTAGAAGATTAGCTAACATCTCCATAGACGCGCATAGCAAGGATAGCTCCTTTTATATTGGTTTTTGGTAGATTGATATGCAGTCTCCTGAACTACAGGTGTCGACGGTAAATGATTACACATCGCCTAGTTCGGCTTCGTAGAGCACGTCTCTATCGTACGTTTCGTATCATAAATATTGAGCCGAATTTAGCCAGTGCATAATTTACCGCTAATTAGAATAACTATATTCTTTCGAAACTATATTTTTAATTGCAATAAACTATGTGACGCTTACGTTGACGCCTAAGGGCCGATTGTTCAATCCTCAGATAAAGTTTATTTGCCCGATAAAGTAATACACTGCCAAATTAAAACAAACTATAATCCTTTACAATTATGAAGTAATGATACAATTTTATTTTAGTCGCATAATAACTTATCAGACTGATATGTTTTATTCGGGGATGAAAAATCGGCCCTTAATTATTTAAAATATTCTTATAAGGAAAAGCATTGCACCAACACCAACCTTAGGTGAAACGTAAACTCGCTGCGTCACTCTTAACTTTATGACGCCTATTTTGTGACGCCTAAATGATTAGGAATATCATAACGCGTCAACTTAAGCATCAACTAAGTTTACATACTCTTATAACTTGCACCACGCGCCAACAACTCGTCCACGTTGCGTGAGCAGACGCGAACTTTTCTTGTTGCTAAACATCCCCGAATTGTTGTACCGTGAGGTCAGACTCAGTCCCTGCCATCACTATACGTGAGTTACTTACTGACATTTAATTGTTTTGCTATACCTAAATAGCTGTTTGTGTTACTAGGCCTGGCCTTCCACAAGGGTGTTAAGGGGCTTCTCTATTATAATATACATGTATTACAAATTTATAAACCATCTGTAAGAAATAATCTAAGTATAGTGAAAACCGCATTAAAATCGATTGTGTGGTTTAGGAGGATTTAGCGGTACAGACAGCTGCGGAAAGTGACATACTATCTAATAAAAATCATTATCTTGGCGTCAATGTCCCGGTTGTGCTCTCCCGCACGAGGATCCGAAGTCCGCCTTGTCCATGATTAGATAATTGCAGTGGAGCGGCTGCCATCAACCCTACGTGACCCTGCTACCAGGGGAACCTGGCCAGATTGGATCATGGTTACATACTCAGTCGCCAGAATGTGCAGGTTTCATCACGATGTTTTCCCCTCACCGTAAGAGCATCGGTCAGCATTCAACTAATGTACATAACTCAGAAAAAAGTCATTGGTACATGGCCGCAGAGGGATTCGAATCCGGTACCTCTCGCTTACGAGTCGCATACCTTGACTACTCGACCACCAACGCTACTCTTGAATACTATGTAAGGATGCTAAATCGGAGACTTACGAAAGTTTGAAAATGCGAAAAAAAATTTTTGGTTGTTCTTCTTTTATGTACTTACAATGGACTGAGGTAATATTTTTTAGAATCACTTTATGGGCGAAAAAGTGACACTTTTTAAAATCCAGGCTAATTCAGGGTACCTATTGTAAACACAAACGTAGTAAATGGTAGTAGCTGCGACAAAAAATGTCATTGCACACGGCTCTTGCTCAAAACAATCGATGATAAATCCATCCAAACAATTGGCCAGTCGAATGATTCTCGTAATAAAAACAAAAATAAAAAATCGATTTCGGTGACAATCTAACTTGTTGTATCGATTCGTCAACCCGATTGCCTAAGGGCCGGTCCATACTGATTATCATAGAGAATGTAGACTGAAATACGTATGTGGGTTGGAATTCGGACGAGTTATTGTGATTTCGCATTGCGAAGCAGGCTCGTTGAGGTTTCACTAATAAGTTAGGCCGGTGATTGGCCCAGTTCGTTTAGTTTTAATGGTAATCAACTTGTAGTTGGGCTGCGGATTGGATCGCGTATATTTTCAGCCCAGCATACACTCGATGCTTGTAAGCAGTAGGTATAGAAGTAAGTTCTTGGAATATCTAGAATCTAGATGGATTGTCAATACTAATTTAATGCATTTTTCAAGAAACTGGTAAATTAATTTATGATCCTTGTCGTATGGGTAAGCTCGACTCGATGATGAATTAATAACAAAAACCTAAGCTATAGAAGAAGAAAAGCGCCCGACAGTATTCGCCAAACTACCGAATAGATTAATAACGAAACATGAAGCCAAAAACCACCTCGTTAAACTGGTTTTCAAATAAAGAATACTGCATCGAAATCGGTTCATCCGTTCGGGAACTACGACGCCACAGACATACACACGTCCCACAGTGAGCTAAAAAACGGCTTTTTATGGACATATGATTTGAAAATTTACGGTGTCGTTTTATTGCTAGAATGTTCTGCTTATCTGCAAACATTGACACCACTGAAATACCTGTGTTTTGAGTCAGGGTTCCCAACAACCATAGCTACACGAAAACCAAACGAAACAGTCAGAAACATGTGATTGGACCATTGAATCGATAAATCAATACAAATAAGCAAGTACAACTCTTAACTAAACCTAGTGATATCCAATTTGCCAAGGCAGTACACCACGCGCCGGATGAAACTGGCTCAAACTCGTTCGTGTCAACAGCCCAGCCCGGGGCTGGCCGTTGTTGCATCCAGTTTAGATAGACACCACTCAGTTGATTGGAAATTTGGTGCTAGAAAGCCGTATCCCGTGCGACTTTTTTTATAGGAATATGGAATCTGTAATGAGAGGTGTGTTTTGATTTATGAAATAGTGCTGTGGTTTCTTGTGATTGGAATAGGTGTTTTTTAAATAATAAATTGGAATGTTGTTTCTAAACAAACTTTGCAGGAAGCATTCGTGGCCATACATCTTAGGGCCTATTGGGTCGTTTGTTCCTGTTGACTAGCTCCACTCATGCAGTGCAGTGCACTGCGCGGCGCACCGCGCAGTGCCACGTCACGGTGACAACAAAGAAAACGGTGGTGTTATTCTGGTTTTTCAAGTTAGGCAACGTTCGCACGAGAGATTATCGAATGATTGTGAGTTAGGCAACGTTTGCACGAGAGCTTTTTCGACGCTTTTACGCGCGTTATTTTAAACGACACGCATGATTATTGACCGTATGTCTCCGACTGTCTGATCACACACAGGCGTAAAAAGTGACTGGAGATTTTTTATCTCCAGTCACTTTGCAACCAAGAAACTGTCTCAAATGCAACCAAGAGAAACGTACGAAATGGATGTCATTCATTTTAGATTAAAACGCTGAAAGTGCCGGCCAGAAAAATATTATGCAATTTTCAGAGACAGGTTCTATTATTTCTTACTATAGTGCCAAACCAGTACGCCCACCACCACTACTATGTACCACCGGGCGTACAGTAGGTACTAAGTATCGCTTTTCTAAAAGCCAATAACAATCGACCGTCGGACGTGCGGATATGACGTCACAGTAAACAATGTTAAGAACTGTTTTCTCTATTGGAAACTAATAATTTTGTTCTAGCCGACACTTAAATTTTTGATCCAAAAATGTATGAAACGCAAATGTTGCTTTTTTTAAACTAAAAAGTATAACAAAAGAAATATGTCAAGAAATTGGACCACCTCGATTGATCTTCCGCGAATACTATACTATGACTGTTACTTTTTACCCGACTACGATAAAGCTAAAGGAGGGTAATGAAGTTAACAATCTATGTATGTAAAGTTAATAAACGTGGAAGAATCGACAGAGATTTGTCAGGACCATAGCAAGTGGAACAATATCGTCTCTACCTACTCTTGCGAAAGGGGTTTGTATGTATGTATGTGGATATGAATGTTTGTATGGATGTTAATTCTAGCTCAAAAACTACTTGGCCGATTTTTGTTAAAAGCGTATTGATTGTCCGATGGTTACAGGCTCTAAGATAATACATTCAATATACATATTATACGAACCTAAAAACTTCAAAATTTTTCAATTCAGAAGATTGATTCGGTCATGTTGGGAATTTTTATTCACATTGGTTGATTCTGTTGTAGGATATACCGCACTGCTTAAATTTGTCCTCAACTGGTTGAAGACATGATTTTGGGACAATATTACGACAAAATGTTTTAAAACGTAGTTATTTCTGTCCTTTACGAATGTTTTAAGTATACCACGGCGGCTCATTCAAAATTATAACTACAAAGTATAACATCAGTAGTAAGTATAAAGAGAGTGTATAAAACTTAAATAACTCGGAAACCGACTCGGCTCTTAGAAAACTAGATCCTAAAAAGAAATGATAGTGCCCGTCGATACCTATAAGTATTTGCTGTTCTGGAACAAGCGTTTTAAGGCCAATAGTTTCAGAGTTATTACAGGTTTAAGATTGACAGCTGTCAACCGAAATGAAGATCTCGACAATCATTTCTCTTCAGGATTTGGTGTTCAAGGAGCGATAGTTTCAGAGTTATTACAGTATTAAGTTTGACAGCTGTCAACCGAAATGTAGATCTCGACGAGCACTATCATTTCTCTTCAGTAACTAATGTTCTAGAAGCGATAGTTTAAGAGTTATTACAGTATTAAGTTTGACAGCTATCATCCGGAATGTATATCTCGACGAGTACTATCATTTCTCTTTAGGAACTAGTATTCTAGCACCAATAGTTTCAGAGTTCTTACAGTTGTAAGTTTAACAGGTGCCATCCAAAATGTAGATTTCTACGAGTAACAGCTTTTATTTTTAGAAACTAGTGTTCTAGAACCAAACATGCCTTATTTATAATTCGGGATGAACTGAGAAGAGAATGACGACAGGATCACGAAAGCGAAACAACTTCGATAATGTTAAAGAATCAGAAAAAGGGGAGGGGCTTACGCATCAGCGGTCAAACTTTCTTTGACAAGGTCCGTTTTCTATTTCATTCACACGCGTTGTATCTGTACTAAAAAAAGATTGTGCGTTCAAGATTAGTGTAACACTTATCTTGAACGCACACTGATGCAGTGCGCTGCGCAGTGCACTGCACGATGTGGCAAAACTTGTTACACGCCGAGCAATTTGTATGCAAGTACATTGACAGATGGCGGAATGTCCCACTGTGCAGCGCGCCGCGCGGCGCACTGCATGATGGGGCAACACCCGCAATTGAAGCCCGAAGTGTCAGTTCTGTATGAATTTTGTCTACGTTTTACAATTTGACCCCATCGTGCAGCGTGCGGTGCGATGTCAGTAGATGTCAACATGAAACGTCACATCTGACTGTTTCTTTTTACCAACAGTTCGAATCTTTCCTCTTTATGTGACACAGTTGACACACATATATCTGTCTACTTTTCTGAGTACAGATACAACGCGTGTGAATGAAATAGGAAACCGACCTTGTCAAAGAAAGTTTGACAGCTGATGCGTAAGCCCCTCCCCTTTTTCTGATTCTTTAACATTATCGAAGTTGTTTCGCTTTCGTGATCCTGTCGTCATTCTCTTCTCAGTTCATCCCGAATTATAAATAAGGCATGTTTGGTTCTAGAACACTAGTTTCTAAAAAGAAATGCTGGTACTCGTAGAAATCTACATTTTGGATGGCACCTGTCACACTTAAAACTGTAATAACTCTGAAACTATTGGTGCTAGAATACTAGTTCCTAAAGAGAAATGATAGTGCTCGTCGACATCTACATTTCGGTTGACAGCTGTCAAACTTAATACTGTAATAACTCTTAAACTATCACTTCTAGAACACTAGTTTCTGAAGAGAAATGATAGTGCTCGTCGACATCTACATTTCGGTTGACAGCTGTCAAACTTAATACTATAATAACTCTGAAACTATCGCTCCTTGAACACTAGTTCCTGAAGAGAAATTATAGTCGAGATCTACATTCCGTATGACAGCTGTCAATCTTAAAACTGTAATAACTCTGAAACTATTTGCCTTAAAACGCTTGTTCCAGAACAGCAAATACTTATAGATATCGACGGGCACTATCATTTTTTTTTAGGATCCAGTTTTCTAAGAGCAATGGTTTCCGAGTAATTTAAGTTATATTCACTCTCTTCATACTTACTACTGATGTTATACTTTGTAGTTATAGTTTTGAATGAGCCACCGTGGTATACACTCAGTTTCAGTAAACATTCGTAAAGGACAGAAATTCAAAATTCAAAATTCAAAATTACTACGTTTTAAAACATTTTGTCGTAATATTGTCCCAAAATCATGTCTTCAACCAGTTGAGGACAAATTTAAGCAGTGCGGTTTATCCTACAACAGAATCAATCAATGTGAATAAAAATTCCTAACATACCGAATCAATCTTCTGAATAAAAAAATTTTGAAGTTTTTATGTTCTTATATCCTCAAGATAATTTAATTGAATGTATTATCATAGAGCCTGTAACCATCGGACAATCAATACGCTTTTAACGAAAATCGGCCAAGAAGTTTTTCAGCTAGAATAAACATCCATACAAACATTCATATAAACATACATACACACAAACCCCTTTCCCCCGCAAGAGTAAGACATTGACGACATACGACAGAGACGACATTGTTCCACTTGCTATGGTCCTGACAAATCTCTGTCGATTCTTCCACGTTTATCAACTTTACATACATAGATTGTTAACTTCATTACCCTCCCTTAGCTCCATAGTAGTCGGGTAAAAAGAATCATTTATAGTATATACTTATACTTTTTAGTTAAAATATGGAATGACTTACCACGGTCTACAGATGGTGAATCTATGGACACCTGTCAGAAGTAAACATCCAAAGAAAAAATTCGTTTTCAAAGATTTTAAAGTAAAATTATGTCTTCTTCCGGGGATAAAGACATGTTGGCCGTACTGCAGATGGTTAATATGCAAAAATGTAGACGACCTCGACGTAACTATTGGGTGCACCCTATATGGAATACCGGTGTAAAAATAGACTTACCAGTTGATGGTAAAACTGGAAATGTATCCGGACCGTTTTCAGCAGGTTTTCAGGATGTCACCATTATGTTATAATCAAATATTAACCCGAGCCAGATCAAGGTTACAAAAACGGCACACAAATTGTAATGTCAATGTAGCATTGACAATAATATAAATTAAATAATCATCGTGGCGTCATTATGATGATGTTGACTTCAATATAATGTTTTATGAGCTTGTTGAAAAACATCCTGCACCATACGATTATAATCGATCAGATTACTCTAAACGGAACGTGAGAGACAAGATGCGGATAATGATAGTAAGGAAATTAAACGGCAAATTACGTGGGGACAATAATGTCTGACCATGCCAGCCCGCTAGGCACGGGAAGGAGAGTTCAACTCACGAAGCGATGGCTAGACGTCGATAAGAACGACATGCGTGCCAACAAACTCACCACCAAGAATACCGAACACCGAGCGAAGTGGACCAAGAGGAGTAGGAAGGCGGACTCCTGGCAACCGAAATTTAACACCAAGACGATGATAATGATGATCTTGGCGTCAAATCCTGTTTGTGCTCTCGCACGCGAGGACCCGGGGCCCGCTTTGACTATGATCCAAGATTTAGCAGATCAGGCAATTACAGTGGAACGACTGCCAACTGACCTCCATACATAAGGTCGACATAAGGTCAATAATCATGCGAGTCGTTTAAAATAACGCGCGTAAAAGCGTCGAAAAAGCTCTCGTGCAAACGTTGCCTAACTCACAATCATTCGTAAATCTCTCGTGCGATCATTGCCTAACGTGAAAAACCAGAATAACACCACCGTTTTCTTTGTTGTCACCGTGACGTGGCACTGCGTGGTGCGCCGCGCAGTGCACTGCACTGCATTAGTGGAGCTAGTCGCTTACTCAACGGGAAAAGGTCCCGATATTTCACATTTATGTCACACTGTAGGTAACAGGTCATCTGTCATTGACTAGTGATTTTTGATAGGTCGTAATATGACGATCCCTCATGGATTTACTAGTAACTCCCTCTGATCCCTGTTTTGGTTTCTATGGTATTATAATGGTAAATAAAAGAAATGGAAAGGGAATATGTGAAGTTATTGCCAAAGATCCTATCTATACCGTTTCTTATTCTTAATTTGCTCGCACCAGTATCGAATCTGGCCTGATAAACATTAATTTCATACACCACCCACTGATCACAACACAACCGCGTGCTTTATCATGTATAAGCTGACGTTAAACCGTCCGATATGCGCCTTTGAAATAAGTGTGCCAATTGGCTGTACCTGCTGGGCTTGCGTGTCGCAAGTGCTGACGAAATGACTTGTCGCATCGGTCGTGTTTTCACGGTCATTGTACAGGGAGCTTTATGTAACGTAGTGCATATTTACAACTTGTACCTTATGAATTTAAAGTCGTTGTTTGTTTTAAGAGAGGTAGGGCATAGCGGGGTATCTCGTTCGAATTGGAGCCGCCCGACTGGGGAAGTACCTCCACCTTACAGAATATCGCAGCTAAATAATACTCTTTTAAATAGTATTGTGTTTCTGCCGGTGAGTAAGGTTTCCAGTGCTCCATGGGGTGGGGGATTTGGGGAACCGTGGCTTTGACAGTGGAGTGGCATTTGCTTTTTGCTGCCAGAGCAACGTGTTTTAGAGGTGGGCAACGCATTAGCGATACTCTTGGTGTTGCTAATGTCTATAGGCAGTGGTGACCACTTTCCATCAGGTGGCCCGCTTGCCTGTTTGCCTACCGTATGACATAAAAAAAAAAAAAAAAAAAAAAAAAAATCTGGCTTACTTGTACGATGGTTGGCGGAAAAGTCTGCCACAGGGCAGTGTGTTTGAACCCTAATAGATGAAATATAATGGAGAATTTTCAAAGAAACTGTTGTGGCTTACTGTTTCGGGATACCTTAATGTAATGCAGTGTAATTTTGCTGTGTAACCTTAATGTTCTTAAGTAAGTTAAATGGATTATTAGTAGTCTGATAATGGCGCCTTTTTATATCACGGCTACCTTCATTAAACAAACCTATTTTTTAAATTATTTACCAAATAATACCTATCGCTCGCTCGGATGATGATGATGCCCTATTATGACCACTATTATATACATCTAAACTCATTCTGAACTGAGTTAAAACTGAAAAAGTAAACGTAACGATAGAAACGGTTCTTATATTTTAAACGAGTAACACCTGTAACTCAGTTCAGACTGAGTTAGAGGTATAGTTGTCACAATATGTATTTATCGGTTCATAATTTTAAACAGAAAAGGTCGGTGTAACGGCGAAATAGAAAAAGGCGCCACTTCTCTATATAAATCCAGCATTGCCATTTAGTAGGAAACAGGATACAGATCAATAGGTACCGCATATGAATGACATAAACTAAACTATGAATAGGCATTTATCTGAAGAGGAAATCCGCAATTTTAAATTCAATGTCTCGAATACTTGAAGAACTAGAATTTAATGCGAATGTCATCGTTGAAGGAGAACTGGTACTGGTCAATAAAAATATATTGATGGTTATGTAATTTAGTCATATATTTATAATTATAAAACTACTTGACCTTAAGACGTTAGAATTGATATAAAACTATATATTTATTACGTAATTTCCTTGAACGCTATTTCAATGAATAATTTACTCAATATCAACATCATCAACTGGATGTTTAAGATGAACATTCTAAAATGAATTTACCCATAAATCTTTAATAAATCGTACCAGATCACAAGGCTTTAACAATCTGTCATGACTATCTTAGTCACTGAAAAATACTATTTGCAATATTTAAAAACATTAAATGTACAAAAATATATCTGTGACATTAAGAAAAAACTCAGTTCACAAATTTGCACTCTAGGTAAGTGTTGTTTAAGCCAAAAGTCCATAAAACGCAAATATCAATTTCATAAGCAAATTATAAATAATATTTTGTCAGATATCGTATCCGCAAAGGTGTCAAATTCATTATAAATCCGATTTAGTTCAAGACCAGTTATGCGTGTTTCTGACAAAATACGACCTTAATAGTTTTCAATTCTATATAAAGGTTGTACATTAATTTCATATTTATGCATTTTGTTAATATATTAGTATAGTTTGACGTTGCTAATGGCAACAAATATCTGTAAACCAGAAAATTTTTAGTAGCGTTTTCTGTTGAATATTTTCAAAGCCACGTTGCGCTAACTTTATTTGCCTTTCTTATCATCTACGATTTAACCCTGATATTTCTACGTCTCGGTCTTCCCAACAACGTAAAAAACGTATGAGAATTCAGTTATTCTGTCTACTAAGTGGGTACCTACACGAAATTGGGCCGGCTTACAAGTCGTTACACCGAATACCGTGTCAACCGAGCTGTATAAATCAAGGCACCTTGCCCAACCTAAGCGCAAAATGGGTACGACATTCTTCCCTCCGAAGGCCGTATATGATCGATGGATAAGGCGAGACGGATCGCTGCTAGCTCCTTAGAGGTCTTAAAAATGCGATCCTCCGCTTAGATTCTAGGAGGTAAAAAGATGAGGTACGATGACGTGTAAGTACGTGATATTGGTAAGGATTTCAGTGTAGGTTTTTGTGTAGAGGCTTACATAGTAGTTATTATACCTAAAAGGACAGAAAAAAGTACAAGTGTGATAGACATGGTTGGTATGGACGGAGGCATTATAAACAACGATATTTAGAAGGTTTAAATTATGGGGCGTTTAAGTGAAAAAGTACTGCATCTTGTGAGATTAAAACTTGTTTTATCTTGTGTAGGAGGAATGTACCGAACGGAGCTGAACACTAGGGAAATTAATGTTGGTTCGAGATCCAAAAATATTGGTATGGAGATAATATGCTATTTTTAAGACTACTGGTTGACTAATTGTTGATTGGTTGGGTGATCAGTAAGTAGTTATGGATACTAAAGATTATGGGACTACATAGGTACAGTAAAAAGAAATCTTCATAATCAGGGCATGTATGATTCATAGAAGAGGCAAAAGATGATATTCAAAGTGTGTCACTATGATTATTATGAATCGATTACAAATCCTAGAATGGTGCTGTATGATTCTTGCGTAGTTCGAAACAAGTTGTGGCCCATGAATAAAATATCTACAATCTATATCGGTTATATTATGCTAACAGTGTAAACAGTTGATGCTTATCATAGGCTGTATTGTAAAATCCAATGCCAAATATCATTTCGAAGGTTAAGAATAAGACATTGAATTGAATTTTTTTGTGTCCCCGGCTCATTCAAATGTTCTAGATTGCGTTGATTAGAAATCATGATTGATCTTCTCCTGTATCTTGTTTCTTTTAAATCAAGGCCAAGAAGTAGGTAATATTCAAAGATATTGCGTCTGATTTATATGTTTTGGCGATAATAAATGAAGTCCTGTGTATGACCTTTTCGATTAAGTGATCTTATAGTACCAGTATGACGCAAGCTACAACGATTGAAATAGAATTTCCTAGTAGTAGGTTTGCCTACTTGGTTATTCGTTTTATTAAAG
This sequence comes from Blastobasis lacticolella, assembly GCA_905147135.1. NCBI lineage: Eukaryota > Metazoa > Arthropoda > Insecta > Lepidoptera > Blastobasidae > Blastobasis > Blastobasis lacticolella. Next base: position 3,757,141 of record LR990042.1, on the reverse strand, counting down.
TATTTCAGGTTAAGGCGAATAGGTACTACTTATCATTTTATAAGATATCCTTGCATATTTATCGAACCACACATAAACAATACATTTTTTTATTAAGAATTTAAACCTAATGTCTATGCGTAATGTCTGATGTGTTTCTGCGAAAAAATTTCTTGTAAATGGTTTAGTGAATTTTGTTGCACTCCTCAACAATGATATAGTTCGAATATGTTTTATTTATAATTTTAATGTATTACCTACGTTAGATTATAAATTGTAAGTTTCTACAAACTTACGGTGACATGTACACTCTATAATTCTCTATAATTTTATTTTGGGTCTGTCGGGTAATACGTGCAGGTCTGTAGACTGTCGAGTGCCACAAGTTACTATTTCTCTCTATTATGTGTTACAATATAAACCAATTTCAAAATGTACGTATTGTACGTTATTATTTATCTTCTTGCGTTCTCTTTTTTTCTCAGGGCCAATCAGCGACGCTAGAGAGCATCAGGACGTCGCTACTGGCAAAGTTCCCTTCGATGCAGACACCTTCGCAGGACGTGGTCTACGACACGCTTGCTCAACTGATGCAAGAGAGGAAGATCTACCAGACCTCCAGAGGGTTCTTCATTGTTACGCCCGAGTGAGTATTATAGAAATAGATAGACATTTCTGGGGCCCTAGTTTTGAACGGCTTAACGGCTTATTAATAGTCTATTTTTTAAAGTCAGATTGACAATACTGCAAACGGACCCTCAAAAAATAAGTAAAACGCTCCAAAAAAGCGTCATGAATCAAAATCTTGAAGTTTTTTTGCTGAAAATAAAAATTCAATCATTTAAAATCAAACCGTTCGACTCGAGGCGAGCGGTTCAAAAATAGAGCACCTGACCTTAATCAGAGAAAATAATCGTAAAAACACCCGTCTACTTAATTTAATATCATTGGCAATTATTGTTTTGAATGGTCCATCGATGAAGACATAAAAAGCCAGTATTGCCATCACAAAGCCGTATTTCCATATATTTGCACGCGGCAACAGTTAAAAATAATTAACCGAGCAAAAAGGCAAAAACCTCAGTCGTTCCGAAACAATTTCATCTCAAAATTATCTCTTGGCCCTTGGTCATGTCGGTTCACACATCGCGCCTTCCATATTAATTTGAAACCCTTGCCCTGTGAGTCATGACTCCGTTTTGAGGAGCCCGTAGTTGCGTAAGCGCGACACGCATGTGCCCCGCGTCTGTGATGTGATGAACCGCCAATTTTGGCGCGAAACTTGACATTGCGCGCTATTTTATGCAAAATGGCTGCCGCGTATGGCGTTGTTATTCTGATGGCAAGTTGGAATATTGGTGCGAGACTTACGTGGTCGAAGTATTATTATTGTGGTTATTATTTCAATTCGTTTGAGAAATTATAGTTGCAGTTTTGAATGCCTATCTTAACTAAATCAAGACAGGAACGCCAGTTAAAATTACCATATTGAATTACAATGTTTGCTAGAATTAATTACATGCGCAGCGACTTCCGAACTAAAAGATACAATCAAATCAACTTTGCCTACAGGAGAAACAACCTTTAATAAATATTAAATACTGAAGTGGGCGCTAGTAATTCATAAGTATTAGACACTTGGCGTTATTAATCACTGCTTCAGTCGTTTAGAAACGCGATTCTTTTCTTATATATTGTGGGTGTAGTGTAGTTGCAAAACGTTGATTAAGTTTGCAAGAGTGCCCACACACATTAGTGGTGTTTATTGATCCTAATCTGATGAGAGGTGAATTTCTAAAGTTAACTTACCTACATAGTATAAAACAAAGTCGCTTCACGCTGTCTTTCCGTGTGCATCTATGTATTTATCTATGTACCTACGCATTAATGTACGCTTTGATTTTTAAAAGTACGCAACGGATTTTAACGCCCGCAAACGATTGCGAATACACCGTAAGCGTAAAATTTTTTGTTATAACATAGTGAAGATTGTCTTATCAACGAAATTATTGTGAACAGGTATACTTTAAAATCAACACAATCAACGAATTGTTTCAACAGATCACCTAACTACACAATTTCTCAAACCAATAAATTCCCATAAATTGTCGTAACCTTCCTATGGCTACCTACGTGCGCACAATTCTTCGAAAAACAATTAATTGCCGCCAATGGAAATGCAATAATTAATTCGATCGTGCCATTGTGAAGACGTATACAGCCACCAACTTATTCTGTTCAGTTGACAAAATTCGAACTAAGGCATTATTGTTCTAAAATGACAGTTTGAAACGCCCACTTTCCAACCACTAGCGACGCCGCCAACTGAACAGGTAAGTTGGTCGCACTGTACTGCGAAATCTGGTATTTTCGAGAAAAACTGCAGCAAAAACGCTATGGTTTCCGATGAATGGCCGGAGATGACCGAGACAAAAACCATAGTGGCCGAAGCAACACGATAGCGAATCCGGTTATACTCGGTACCACAATCAGCTTGATTAGGTGAGAGGTCATTTATGTGATTTGGACGGACGTAAGAGATAAGTAACTATTCTGTATCTGTTGCCGTGTGATGTCCATGATCATCATCATCATTATGGCATCAATTCCGGTTATGAAAAACGCATGCCTACACTTCTTATACGTATATCCACTTCGGTCCATATAGCTACACGGTCTTCGGTGTTCTTGGTCGTGAGTAGTGCCATGTTGTATCCTGTAGAATAGAATAGCATAGGTCTCGTAAAAGACGATTAATATCTGAGGCAAACTAGCGTTTTTGTCATAATTATTATTGGCAACGTTACCCTAGACATAATTTAATTTGCTAGTATATACCCGTGGTGCGTTTCCCCTGATTTCTGGCCTATGCCTATTTTGTTTTAAGCTGTCTCCGATCTTTCCTACTCCTACCTGTTACTTCTTAATTCAATTTGTTGCAGGTTCCAGACAGTTTAGCTTGTCCTCGGGAGCGCCTGAGTGTTAAAACTCAGGACCTGTGTGTGGTCGCGAACCTGTGTGTGGTCACCGCTGTAGATCCTAGCTACACAGGGGTTGCAGCGGTGGGAATAAGTGGTGGGGCAAATAACTAGCAGCAATAAATGGGCAGCAACGTTTTCCGTTGTTTAATCCCAACACAGCGATCGGCAACCCGCCTGTCAGGTGTGAAGATTAGGCAAAAATCTACACAAGTGTGGAGGAGGTTTATTTCCAGCAGTGGGCTATCAATGTGTTGACATATTACGTATGAACTAGCTTTTCCCCGCTACGTTGCCGGAAAATACGGTTATAACGTTCCAGATCCGTTCCCGTGAGAAACACAATGGATTTCGGGATAAATTATAGCCTAGGTGCTATTCTGAGCTATAAGCTATGTTGCCAAATTTTATCAAAATACGTTCAGTAGTTTTTGCGTGAAGGAGTAAGAAACATCCATCCACCGTTACAAACTTTCGCATTTATAATATATGACAAAATTTCAAGACTTAAATAAGTTTAAAAAATTTACGTACTTTAATTTTTATTTATATTTTGTGGCCCATTTTTTGGTAAGGCCTACTCCATCATATTCTCTCACAGTAAACAGTTTTTCAAATTCAATTTTGAGTTAGTATTGTCCATGTAGGGTCAGCCACAACCACGATGTCATCGCACCATCACTGTATAAACACTTACCCACATCATATTCATTCCACTCAACAGAAGGCGGCGTTCCCGCTCGCGATCCTCATCCCGGCACCAGGCCAACGGGCTGGAGGAGGAGCCTTCTCCCCGCACGATCCTCATGTCGGACCAGGAGGCGCTGCATCAGCTCTACGGGGAGATCACAACAGTGAGGGACGGCGCGGTCACCCACCAGTGCGTGCAGACCAACTTGGCTGATGTCATTTGTGGGGGTGAGTGTTCACACTTTCTTTTTCTTTCATAGAGGAAATTTTCGAAAACAATTTAGAGCAAGCAGGTCAGCCAGGTTAGCGATGTGATTTTATTTTGACAGATCCACTAACGTCAACGTTTATGGTAGAAAATGGACAGAGATTCGATTATTTCTACCAAAAGGTCTACATTGTCTCTGATTTTTCTCTTTGGTTTAATTGGGAATTCCAAACATGTTTACTGTTCTGCATAAACTCTCTATGCAAATCAATAATTTCCTGTTGTAGAATTTTCTGCGTGTTCGTCCTACCCTAGTCCTACCCAAAACGTTAGCTATTGTCAAATCAAATAAATTTTTTCTAGCATAAAAGAAAATGATTCTCGAAAGACGTTATAATGAAACGCACATGGCTAGAACCGCTGGTTCGCCCAGTAGTCGGCCATGGCCACTGTGTTGTCAGTCAATGGCCATAAGAGTATAGCCGTACCTACATCCAGACTTATCTGTCCATCTCAATCCGACCGTAACTATATCACAGTTTCTTTCATTATAACATTTAGAAAAAAGACGTTCTACATTTAAAATAAATGTTTCAAATCTTTAAAAATCCGCTCATTTTCCGATTCATCCACGTCCAGTGTGTCGCACTGAATCACTTGACCCAGTTACTTCAGCCACTCGAATTTTCTCAGAAACTGCACTTGGCTTTACAATCACTTCTTCAGTAAACGGATGGGATGAGTTAAAAGCTTCTCGTTACTACTCGTTAGTCGCACTTCTCGAGAGGTGACATTTCAAAATTAATTGTAACGGCTTGGAGAGCATCCAAGTACCAAAAACGTTGGAATCCCAGGGAATCCACTCAGTTTTAACTGGTACAAATGTTTTGGGAACTGTCTCGCTTGATCGAGGTGTAAGGGGATATGGATAGAGTGCTGAATGGATTACGACTTCGCCTGAAAGAGGACAAAATGCACAAAACAACTTGCTGTGTATTAGTAAAATACGTAGTAATTTTTTTCTCTATAGTAAAATATAGCTCAATCTCTATGACAGCTGTCATAGCGAACACGCGCTTAAAGTATTTTTTACTTAGAAGTACCCCCACAAAATTATAGATACACAAACACACTTATAATAGTAATAATATGAAACTATATCATAAATTACCATATGACATTAGAAAGAAAGTCGCTTCCTATTAGATAAATTACTTCGAAATTGGTTCAGTAATTTCGAAGGTTATCACCGGCGGCCCCGGCGGGGAACTTGGTTTTATAAGACTGGTACAGAAATAGGCTAAGATTCAAAAGTCGAGGTTGAAGTGTCGTTGAATGCATTGTCCCCTTAAGTTTAAAAATGGAACGAAAACGAACGGGTAAATCCCTCAGCCAAGACAGGCCGTTGAAAGCGAGCTCTTCATTATACGAACTAGATTCACTCGGTCGGGAAACAAAAGCAAAAAGGGAATATGGGGCGGCCTGCAGTGGCCTGGTTCCACCACCGCATTGTGGCACTACCACTGGATTTAGTAATTTCGCTAGTTTTTCAGTGTCTGTTTTCCGACTTATTTCTTTCGTTATTTAATTCTATTATGTGGTCGTAGATCATCCCTCGGTATACACACTAATCATTATTATTACGTCATCCCTAACTAATTTTTGGAGATAAAAAGTAGCCTGTTTCTGTCCTGTCTATTAAATGTCAAAACCGATACTGAACAAAATTTAAATGAAACATGGCTACGAACCATCTCGATTAAACTGGCTATCAAATAAAGATAACCACATCGAAATTGGTCCATCTGTTCGGAATCTACGAAGCCACAGACAGACAAATACCTCTACAGGTGTGTAACTATGTAGACATAAAGATTATATCCCTTTTCTAGCACCCATAGTACAAGCTTTGCTTAGTTTGGGGCTAGATGGCGCTGTGTGAATTTGTCTACGAATATTTATTTATTTATTTTTTGTCGGGGGTTAATAAAACTCAATTCTTAGATTTATAATATTAGACATAGACATAGACATAGATTCGCTTACTTTCAGTACTTCGACTCTTTCATTAATTCAAACTCTATATCGAGATCGAAAAGTAGTGACAATTTCGTTTTATTTTTGTCGCAAAATAAAAATGAAACGAAATATTGTACTGCATTACTTAAAATATTCGGGTTAGCCTAGGTCAGCTAAAAGGAAAAAGAACTTTTGCACTGATTCCAAGAAATACATGATTGTTCAACCGATGTTTCTGCAAATAGTTTTTTAGTTATTACACAAACGAAACTGTACTTTATGGAAAAGGCGATTATCTGAACTCAGGCATCAAAACAAGGTCCGTTATTTCCGAGAGTTTTGTTCGAAAATGGAATTGTATCAATATCGGAGCTGGACAAAAATATGACCTCGGAAAGGTCACGACATTCACACGAGATCGTGACGTCGCCGATTTGTTTTAGAAACCACTTTAAAGGTACGAACGGTGAAATATGAATAGTTGGTCAGGGACCCACTTGGTTGATGCATTTTAGGTTTGGGATCTCAAAAAAAAATTTAATGTACCTTTGGGTACAACATTTGGTCATTATAGGCTGTTGCATGGATGACTGTCATGGATAGGGTCAATATTTTTAACCACTAATCAAACGTGATAAACTGCGAGCCTATGGCCCTATCTTTACGCGTTATTCATTCGTCACATTCTGATAGAGACATTTTTAAAGCATGCGAGAGCATGTGAGATGGCAGCATCTCAGCTGGTGGTAAGTTACGAAGGTGTAACATGTATTCCTAAATAATGCCTCAGAAAGCCTCAAATTCATTACAAATATTTATTTACTGTCCGTAAATAATTGCGAATATGTACTTCTCTTTCAAGCAAAATAGGAAATACTATTTCTTTGCGCTCCTAGATCCGGCCCCGCATCTGCAGTCGAGGCAACGGTCCGAACTTTATTTCAATAACACAGATACGATTGTTCGCCGGCCGTCGCGTTCGCCGTTGACCGATTGGTCATGACTCTCTAGCCATAAAAGTCGCTGTATTCATGCAACTATCAACTCCTCAAAGTCCGCCGAATCGGTATAGCTATACCGTTTTGCATATCTGGACGAATGATCTTATCTCCGTGGTGTTCGAAATTCAAATTGTGTATTCTGCGAAGGTTGCCCCGTTTCCGTTAATGGATTTGGATCTATCGATGGCCGCTCACGATGTTTGTGACTTTTCAGGGTAGCGATTTATGCCGCCGCTGACTAGGAAAGGTCAAGCTGCTTTTTCCTACAACTTGATTCAATAATGTCGAGTTTTCGAATTGATACCTATTCAGTATAAATAATCATCTTGGCGTTAATGTCCCGGTTGTGCTCGAGAACGAGGGCCCTTGGTCAGCCTTGACCATGATTCAGGATTTGGCAGGTCAGGCTATTACAGTGGAGCGATTGCCATCTGACATCCATGACCCTGCTACCAGGGTAACCTGACCAGATTGGAATTGATAGCTGTTCAGTATATTCATGTAATAAAAATTTCTGCCCAATCTCTAAAGTGAAGGCATTATTAGCTATAATTTTTAGACAATAAGAAAAGAAATACCTCGAACTTGTTTAACCCAAGATGAATAAAGAGGGGGTGTTATAAGTTTGACATGTATATCTGTGTATCTGACGCTCTGCCTGTGGCATCGTAGCTCCGACGGACCGATTTAGACGTGGCAGTTTAAATCGAGAATGTTCTCAGCTTTGTTTCATTAAAATCAGTTCAGTAGTTTGGTAAATATTAAAAAGAAAATATAAGATTTTACGTCGGTTTGATTATTAATTTAATTAACTAAGACTGTTACAAGAAGTGATGCATTGCCATGAACGCCGGAGGGACGCTATTTCTAATGGGATCGTCATTGTTTTCACAATACCAGATTTCTCTACCACAACTTATCCTGAAGTTACGTAAACAATACGCAAAAATAAACTACACTTCCAAATGACTATGAAGTGGTTATACAAATTCATGGCGACATAAAATTCGCCTATGCTACAAGAGAAACAGTACAAGAAAGTCCACTTGAATTTTGCAGCCAGCCTCGACGCCTTCGATTTCTGCAATAAAATCAACTTACAACCCTATTTAACACCAATAGTAATCGCGTCATAAAATCTTGAACAATATTGGGGCAACATCAGAACATTACCAAGCCTACAACGTCAAAGTAAATTGTTACACAATTCCGTGGAATCTAGGCCCAGAAATAGGGTTTGGTCACGTGATCGTTTGAGTCAAAAACTAGGCCTCCAGGCTATTTGGCCACGCTAGGCTCCTGACGTAAGAACGGCTAGAACTTAGCCTGAATACAATTACCCTAGATCCAGCTTAGTTAAATAGGTAGTTGGGACCACAAAGTTTGCTAATGTGTTAGGGTAAGTCGGATTTAAACAGTTATTATGTAATACGTTCTCAGTTTCGTGTCAGTTTTATGGGTCTAGTGTTATGTGTTTAAATTATAGTGCTACTAAATATACTTACTAGCTAAAGTGTGTTATGTACCTCTCCTACATACGTATTTCAATGTAAAATGTATATTTATTATGTAGTAGTAGGTAACCTTATTGAACAGTTTTGCCATCGTAAACTAGTATAAGTATGTTGCCCTTATACTAATAACGTATAGTTTTAAAAGGAAATCATTAGTCTGTGAGAGTTCCGTCCTACAAGTGTCTGAAATACATATTTTACCTATTTTTTGTGATACCTACCCCTATTCTAATGGAAAAATAGTGTCCTGATATGATGAACCAGCTAATCCAAATCTAGATTATAAATGCAAAATATGTCTAAAAAATATAATTTTAAACCTAACAAACGGTACTAACTCTAACCAAAGGTGTTGTACATAACCAAACACTATTAGCTGTAAACAATCCTAAACAAAGATTGGGACTTCATCAATTGTTTAAAAACTGCGCTGTAAGTATAACATTTTATAGTCGGAACTATTTGTTCCTCCAATTTGTGCTCCAAGGCACCGTGGTGCAGTTAGCGATGAATAGACCATTATATTCAGCGGATATAAGCAATTTCCGAATCCGAATACAGGCCGCTGACCTGTGACCCACTGTGAAGTAAAAGTCAAGAGGCAACCCACCTCTAGACCATGGCCCTACCGACCTTTCGACCATGGGGTGCGGCTGACCTTCGCCATGGGGTATGGCTAACCGATTCATGGGAGTATGCGCGCGGTTGCCAGTGGCTGTTTTCACGCGTTTCCACCTCACTATAAGTCTAATTGCATTCCGTATCTTAAGTAGATTAAAAATACAATGAAATATGTATTTTATTGCAACAGAGCCGTGTATTACATTAAAATAATACACTCAAGTTTTTAACCCCGATGAAAAAGGATTGGTGTAATCAGTTTGACGTGTGAATCTCTGGATTTGTGTATCTGTACCTATGTGCTTGGTTGTGGCTTCGTGGCTCCAGAACGGATGGACTGATTTGGATGCGGTTTTCTGTATTTGAAAGCCAGTTTAATCCTAATGGTTCTTAGTTTGCTGACTCCGATAAGTCTTGGCGATTATTGAACGACAAATTTAACATGCAATAATCGGAGGAGGGCAAAGTTGATCGCTGCGGGTAACGGATATGTCCAGTTGTCCAGTAGTGAACTGGCTGGACGTCCAGCAACAGCCATGTGAGAATAATTATGAAGCAAATACAAAACGTAGCTTCTATTTCCAAAGTATTCATAATCGGTTCCATGCTTTAAAAATATATACTATCTGCAAACTTTCACGCCATTCCAATATCAGTGAAGAGAAGCGTAAACCAGACAGCTGATAACTTCCTCAGCACCTTCCCTTTCCGTCGCATCTAATCGTCTATGAATATTAATCACCATACGGCGGAAACTTTGCTCACTAGCGCGTAGACACCGCGAATACGTAAGTAAAGTAACTCCATTAAATATTGACCACTTTTGCCTCTCTATATTGACGCTAAGCCGGTCGGAAACGCCAAAGCTGTAACAGAAAAACCAACAAGCCAATATAAACATTGCACTGCGACAATTTCCATGGAGGAAAGTGGTCGTGTCGCAAGTCGCATAAGGCGACAACGATACGACTTAGCGCAGATTTGACAGTAAGTTCCCTATAACGACAAAATTACGCAATAACAGTGAGGTGGATTGGTGGAGTAAGTTGGAGATTGTTTATTTGATTGTAGTTACTTTGAACACAAATATTCAGTGTAGTAAGTATAGTAGTGTTTCCTTTGGACTATGACATAGGGTCGTTCAAAAGGTATATTAGTGGAGTTATATTAGATTTTTTAGAGGCGGGCAACGCATTGGTAACTCCCGTAGTGTTGCTGATATCCACAGGCGACAGTGACCACTGTCCATTAGGTGACCCGCTAGCCTGTTTGTCTGCCGTATAACATAACAAACTTAAATGGTTAGCTATGATGATTCCAGCCTCTCGTTATTATGTCTATTTATTAACAAATTGTTGAGAAGGTGAATTAATGTACCTATATCTGATCTGTCAAATCCTGGATTATGATTAAGGGTAACCCCGAGCCTTCAAGCGTGAGATCACATCCGGGATATTGAGGCCCATCACATACCAAGATCACATCCGGGATATTAAAATAATCGAATAAATTCGTACCTGAAATGAATCAAAATAATCGATTACTACACTGTATTTTTCAAAGTTTGTTTATCTCATTTATATAAATTAGAAAATAATTCACACAATTTGAATACAAGTACCTACATGAAAGTAATAGCGTTAGCAATCCCTCTGTTTTACATAGGTATTCTAAATATATCGGCAAAACTTTAGCCGTTTGTTTATCCAATTTAATTAGCTCTCCAAATTTCCAACCCACCCTCGGAATGGAAATACACGAGTGCTTACATACGAAAGCGCCGTCCGAAAACGCCATCATTGGTAACTGTTCGCAGGGCGATCGCTCTTAAGTAATAGTAGTTTATGCAACTGTCATATAAAAGGGGGTATTAAAACATGAGTGTCTGTTTATCATACGTAGCCGAGTATGATAATAGTTTGACACGAGTGTTTTAATACCTAATTATATGCAGTTGCATACACTACTTTATCTACACTCATATTTTTATGTTAAAATATTGTACCTATAATTTTCTCAACTTTGCTGGAAGTAAGCTGCAAGTCATTTCTGTTGTATCTACGCGTCGAGGATATCAAGCGGCGGAAAATTCACTTCACTACTTTCACATGTATCTATTTATTTGCTTCAAACAAGAAAAAACATTCACAAACACAAATTACAACAATTAGAAAAAATATTCTGTTTAGCGGGAAAATAATTACACAGAATATAAACAGGAAAATTTGAATTTGTCAAAGACATTTAGGTATTCAGCCTACATTTGGCCGTGTCCGGGCGCCCGACAAAAAATTAAAAAATATAAGTGTTGCATAATGATTAAAAAGTTATTTTACGTTACAGCTGTCATGAAAATAGTATGGGAAATGCTGTATCATAAAGTAATTTTTTTAAATTTTATAGACTAGCGTGAAAAAAGTGTAACCTTAAACAACTGTTTTCGAATATGTAATTGGAACATTACGATATAAGTGTAGATAAAATATGTTTATTGCACTTACTTCCAAGACCCAAAAGTACAAGACAATAACAAAACGAGAAAAACAAAAAATACGCCAATTATCATTAGCCGTGCCATGGAGAAGTGCAATGGGCCGCACTCATCATAATGGCACGGCTGACACAATGGCGCTGGTTTTCAGAGCGCCCGGTATATTCTAAAATAAAATTTCAATAATAAGTTTATTTTGGAATATTTTTAAGGCGAATGAACCGTTCTCACTGTTCTCACGCTAACTCGATGCTGTCAGTCAAATCGCGTCGCAGAATGTAAAATTACACATCGGATGGCACTTTCCAGTGGCTGTCACATTTAATTTGACAGTAATGACTGGCCATTAGTCGTGTGGTCAGATGGACTTTTCTCTGCATGATATAGTCTTGAGCGCAGGTAATGTAACATTATTTTCTTTTAAATAGAACTCGGTTGGCCCCATTTGCCTATTTAATTGCTCTATTAGCAAGTTGCTTTATATTTTGCAATTAACTTTTTATGCTTAGGTACCTACTAATGTTAGTAGGTACAATAAAAGCTGTAATTACGTAAACCTGTAATATTATCGTCTCTAATGTACATTATGGGTCCTAAATTGCCTAAAATAAGAGTGCTAGAGGGCGCAGCGTAGGACACCCTCCAGCCAAGGCTTCAAGTCCGCTAATTTAATTGTACATTTTGAAGAAGAAAAGTTTGATATGTTTTAGGTATTTTGCTACTGTTAATAATGGCACGATCGAACTGTAATTACATCGCTTTAGCAGCTCAATGGCAGTGTGACGCGTTCTTGGTATTCTGCTACAGTTAAAATTGCCATTGAGTTGCTCTTGCGACCCAATAACAATTCAATCGCGCCTTTGTATATTAGCGGACTTGAGGAACAGATGTAGTAGCGATTTCCGAAAGACCGGATGGAAGCTAGTTGCGGAAATCTAAAGACAGGGTACATTGGTGCAACCTGGAACGTCTGTTGGTGACAGGAAAAGTTAAAGGAAAAAGACCGAAAGGCGAAGGTTCAAGCTTCGGTCGGATCAGATCTCCAAAGCACTACACCAAGCGACGGAACGAAGCCGATGGAGGCAGTTAATTGACAAACTCAGAAGGCACTACTTTAGTGAGTGACCGACTAAGCAGAAGAGAGATGCATATTGCTTACATAGACACATACATACGAGTACATATGTGCATACATAGGTTTTATTAAATAGATTTTCTCGTTCTACTTAAAGTTCAAGTAATATTTGCACAGGAAAGTGTTAAATCGACAGCTAATCAATTTCTTAGCACCTTTCCTCTAGTTGCCGTAAGTAATTAATGTTACTTAGTAGATTATCTAGCACACATTATAGTACAGTCAGCCAAAAAATAAGGTTCTGTTGCATGTTATAAACAACGAGCTTGGGTTAATTTTGAATTTTATCGACATGGCTACGTGGGAAGTATTGTCAAAAATATAGACCACTTTCTTAGTCGACAGTAGGTATAGCTTAGTATATTTATGCTAGATAGAGCTTCTATGTGAACTATTCAAAAATAATTTTCAATCATTGATGGTTAAGTACCTTTAGCTTGGCCGTTTCATAAAACCGGTAGTTGGACTCAGTCAAGACTGAGGAGTATGCCTGGATGGGTACCACCCCTTTTAGCTCTCTACATACGACGCTGTGGGATCGATCTAGGAGGCATCTAGACAGTTGATACTAATCCTTGCCTAGTATAAAATAAAGTCGCTTTTCGAATGCGCGTCAAAGCCGACCATGGTTGGACGGCCCTACCGATAGTATGATTGATCTATTTCTCCTGCTAATGAATGAAATGAATGAATGAAGCAACAATGCAATATTCCTAAGGCAGCCAGCACTATTACAGGCAAGACCCAATGCACTTGTGGTTTTACACTGTACTGTTGCATATAGCCTAACTGCGTGAGAGTGTCGGCGGCCGAATGGTTAAGAGGTCCGACTCGTGCCCTGAGGTACCGGGTTCGAACCCCAGTGCCGCCATATACCAATGACTCTTTTCTGAGTTATGTACATGGTTACACCCTAAACGACGCTCTTATGACGATGGAAAGCATCTTGATGAAACCTAAACATTTAGGCACGGAGGTCAGATAGCAGTCGCTCCACTATAATTACCTGATCTCCCAAATCCTGGATCATGGTCAAGGTGGACCCCGGGCCCTCGTGCGCTAAGCACAACCGGGACATTAACCCCAAGATTAATATTTTTTACTATCCATCACCATAACTGTTAAAAGGGTCACCATCGGCCCCCTAAATCGCTGTTGCGAACCAGAAATCTTTGTTCAGTACCTGTAGTTAAATAACTATCCAATGCATACTCTAAGTACCCAAACACTTGATGTATTGCAAAGAAAGGCTCGCGCGTAATGCGCCACTTAGGTACTAAGTAACAAACACTAGAGTGCAAGATGGATCGACGAAGTTTCCTGCTCCTAAATGGACTGGCTTTCCAGTGATCCCCGTTGCTCGGTACAGGGACCTGTCAAGGCATGTTGTGGGCCACAAAAATAACATACATGCAGACAGTGCACTTATAATGCAGTACGAATGTCGCATAATCACTTAAATAGGTAAGGTATAGCTTTTGTTCGCAACTTCGTTTGCGTATAATTCGGTGAATACGTTTTGGGCCACATTGTGTTTCTGGATAAATGTTCTGAAATCTATGTGTTATTCTGGGACATACAATACATCCTTATAAAATGTCATCAAAATCCGTTCAATAACTTTTGCTTGAAGGGATAACAAACAAAAAGACTTGCTTTAGTAGGTACTATTAAATAGTAGGTACCTATTAAAAATAACATACAACGTACAACAGCAATAACATCCATTTTCTGGTAGGTATATAGTAGGAGTAAACAGTGATTTACTGAATAAATTAGGTACCACACCGCTCTAATTCTCTAATCTATTTATTCACCATTAAACCAAAAGCAAAAATGAAGTATGTACCTAGTAGTAGTTACTATGTTCTGCCAATAAAAAGCTTTGACTTTGACTATATCACAGCGTGCACTTATCAGATGTGTCAGTCAAATACCTACCTCCCTATGTCCTGAATCCGACTCTGGTAGCCAGTTAACACTAACTTCCTTTTACAGTCGGTGCAGACTCTATTCCTGGGAAATAGGCACATTTTTTGTCACCACAGAGATTTCTGCATTGAATATTGATCGACTAAACAGTTCATACATGTAGGCATACAAATAGATCAGACACATGAGATGGGTGTTTTAAAAAGCGAAAAAAGAGATGGAGATGGTGGTAGCTTTCGAACGGATGGACCGATTTCGATGTGGTTTCCTTTATTTGAAAGCCTGTTTAATCGTATTAGTTCTTACATTGATTTTATTAAAATCGGTTTAGTAGTTCAGGAAATATTTGGGTATATGTAAACTTTATCGTGAGTTTTCCTGGGTTGGTTTTGTCGATTACGTTATTAATAGGTTGTGGTGTCGTGTAATATCGCGTGGTGTCTACATTAGGCTTTGTAGGGCGTTGTCCATTCACTCTGCAGCTGACTATACGAGGCGACTTATGTCTCAATGGCAGACCAACTAAGAGCTCCATATAAATAGGTAGTGTAGCTTCTATTATTTCCGAGCAATGTACCCATACTTATGTCAAAATCTTTGTTTCCGGGTGACACTTGTACGTACTATACGCGGGAAAAATTTAAGTTCATAGTAAGAGTTATTTATACACAGTTTCGAATTTCACACGGAAGAAAAGCCACATGAAATGTCAATGTACAAATGTGAACTGTTAACGTCTTATGGATGAGTAAATCTTAGGAATGACTCAGCAAAACCAGTGTAACACTAACAAGTTATACTCAAGTTTCCCTGAACTTGACATTTAAAACTATTTAAACGCAGTCCGAAGAAAGTCGAAAGAAAACGAAAGTATAACAGACCGATTTATAATTTGTGGCGATGACTGAGTGGTTTTACTGGTAGCATGTCTCGCTCTATCACTAGGCGGACGAGTGAGACGGCACGTGTGGTGTGAAAGAGATGATTGTTTCGATTCATTAAATCCACCACGCGATAGAATGGTTGTAATAAAGTAAGCGAGAAATGTTTCTATTTTTGGTGATGATTTCCGTAGAACGGATGCAACTAGCGGTAGAGCAAAAGAAATGGTAAAGATGCGTCAAGGCAGTCAGCCCGCGTCAAGTAGGTTCTGATATGGAACCTGCTTGATACGTAGGTTCCATATCAGTTTTCCCTCACCGTAAGAGCATCGGTTAGTGTTCAACTAATGTATACAACTCAGAAAAGAGTCATTAGTTCATGGCGGCAGTGGATAGCTGTACCACTATGTCACGACGCTCCCATGTGCGTGATACCATAAGATATTCTATAATATTTTATCTTAAGATTTTTACAACACTAGCTAGGCAGGCATTTGACCGGCATCTCATCTCTCTCACTGATCACCGCCAAGCATGCCTGTCTAGAATCAGCCACCTTGGTCTTGACTGAGTCCAGGTGCCACTGTTCGGAGAACACACTAGCAGGCAAATTCCTTGGCTGTACTTATTAGAAAGATCGTACCAAAGCGGTTCAGGCGAACTTCCACCTTCTTTTTATGCTATTCAGTGACAAACGAACAGACAACTCACCTCCTACTAAAATTCTCAACACTTGGTATTTTAAAGTTTTTGTCCTCGTAGCCGCGGAAGCCAGACGTGATGTGGACACTGTTTCATAACGACATTCTAAGAACGAAGGACATCCCGCCAATTTCATACACCACCGGATCTCCGTCTTTTTCGTCAATTGACGAGTTCTTTTTTCAACAAAACATTGCGTTTTTTGTCATCTTTTGCGTAAAAACACAAATAATAGCCAGTTGATGGATCAATTCGATAATTAATTGCCAGAGCCGTACTTAGGTTGTAACAAAACATTACAAAGATCGGATGAGGGTCTCAGTACGCTAGTCTTACAGTACGCCGGTCCAATAACAATAATATAATTGTCATCAAATGCAAGCTAATGCATTTATTATTGATCTGGCAGTAAGCTTAGTAATAGGCCTCGCGTAAAGCAGGCCTGCATGTACCTCCGTGGACAATGACTCTGTCATGTCCAACATGCCTGTCAGTTGTGAAAATTGTGGCCAAACTTTAGAATTTATGGAAGAGGGCAATGTCCACTGTTACATAAATAGATATAGTCATATCTTCTTCCAGCAGGGGCAGGGAGAGACTACATTGCTCTTCTTGCTATGACCTTGACAAACTTCTCTAGCTTTTTCCACATTCTATAAGCTTCATGCACATCGATGTGGGTATTCTCGACATGCCATTTCTTAAAATTGTTCTAGATTTCATCGTGGTTTCAACGTGTTTGTGGTACTACCCATAAATACATTCGAATACAATACACAGAATGCGCAAAAAAATTGCAACTACAAAAGCAGCAAAGGTCTAATGGCAGCGTGCTACCGAGATCGATAACCAACTGGATGGGTAACTGTTTCGTACTCTGAGACTAGTCGAACTTTCAGCACCGCAGCGGGCTGGCGAAGCGAGGATGACCAAGTTCTTCCGCTGGGAGCCCTGAGACTGATTGAACTCTCTCAGGTATACTAACATACAAAAATTGTGAGTCTATTTTATGGGGTCACCTACTTAACTAGATCAGTTTAAGTGGTTGGATTTTATTAATCAAGCTAATGAAGAGAGACGTAAAAGAAAGTAGACGTTGAATTTGCATATTTATTGAAAACGATTTTATTGTCGAAGATTGAAAATTTATGACCTCACGATGTCGATAAGTTTCCAAAAATTAATTAATTACTACAAGACACCTACTCCAATATAAATTGAATTTCTTTTGACAGTAACAAACACACCACAAAATATTTTTGGACGAAGTACGTTTGTGAATTACTTTGTTGACAGATATTACTGTCATTAATGTCACGACAAACGTATTAACGATAAATGAAGAATGAACGTGACATACATTTATATTTTTGTTATGTTACAAGTTTGAATCGTATTAAGATTATTTGCAAAAGACCCGCTTAATCCAATCCTGTCGAAAACGAACTGTGTATTTGTTTGACTTCATTTTTGAAATAGTGCTAAAAGCAATTGCCCACACGTAGTATCGCGAATGGATTCATCTCGGCGTTTAAAATAGCGATGAAATGGGGAACATCAATTCCCATTAATCGACACGTATGAATCGATCGATTCAAAAATCGAATAGACTGTTCCACAAACAGTTCGAAATGTGAATTCGTAAGGTAATAAACTGGAGATTAAGAAGAATCGTGGCGAATTTTTCTTATGGGAAAATCTTCAATTACCATATTCCGTAGCTAATATTTCCTGGTAGTGTAAACAATTTGTTGTTTTAGGGCGGAATAGTTGATTTCGTTACTATTGCTTCTGTAGTTTTTTTTTATTTTTAGCCTATTAAATGTCTATAACACTAGTGTAGTGTTATCTGAAACGCCAGGTGGTGTAAAAAATTTCTTCGTAACAATTTAATAACTTCTTGGCAATTTAACACTAAACTTAGGCGACTTTTAACTTGGCGCATTAGGATAAACACTTAGGATTCACAAAATCTGTTTCATTAAGTTAAGAGAGCGAGTTTATGGGTTGGTGTTGGCGCAATGCTTTTTCTTGTTAGGAATATTTTACATAAACTTAAGCTCTGTCTAAAGTTTAGTGCAATCGGTCTTCAATTTTAGCTTTAAGAGTCAATAACACAACATCTAAACTTAGTTATTACCAGCCGTACACACGCAATTGGTGACATTTGCAGGCGGTAGGTATGTGGTATTTTTAGTTATTTTAAAATATTTTTGGAGATAGGTTGGTATATTCCTATCATATATTATATTGTAAATATTGATGCGTGTGTACGAATAGCTCAAGTGCAACGAAATTAATACGTACACAATAATGTATACCTAGTTACATTTAACTAAATAATTCAATGTAGGTGGTTAACACAAATAGTTATAAGTACCTCCTCGCGATCGCTGTCACGTATTAAACCGGATGTGGGGATCCATTCAGAACTGTCACCAATTCTCGTGGGAGAAGTCTAGAAATCTTAGTAGTTGCGTAGGAAGGTGATTTTATGATCTAGAAATGCGAGAGTCCCATCCATCGACCTCCGTGAACCGTTACTAATACCGGTTGTGTGAGCAAAAATCCCCAAATGCTTTTATTCGTAGAAGATACGGTAATTTTTTGGTTTTATGTAAATTATCTGCGGAATATCTGAAATTGGGGATATGATGTCTTCAAAAGGAATCTATATTAAGTAAGCATCGGAAAGAATCGGAATCATTCTTCTTACTTGATTGAGGGAGCCTCGCAGCAATTTTGGTGTAACATCATAATGATCTCCCGATGTAACCACCAACTCCTCCAACGTAATCGTAATACTCAAACATTTTATTTTTATTGCAATTTGAAGAATATCTGCGACGATTACCTTCAATTTGTGAAATTAAGTAGCATAATTAGTTCCTTAAAACGTCATTTAAAACTTTTGTTCGATAGACAGACCAGAATCAGCCCTAATATGGGTTAACCTGCTTAACCAACCACCCGCTGTCCTGAATGATACATTTAAAATTATGTACTTACTTACTGCGCTGGCTCAGCGACCCAAAATTGATCTTGGCCTCCAACACCAGGGTTCGCTACCTCTTCCGATCCTGCGCCATCTCCTACAAATTGAAGATGCCCAGTGCGTACAGGTCTTTTAGGAATTCATCCATCCAACTATATCTGGTATTTATGTACCTCAATAAAAATGAACTAAGGTATTAATGCAGTATCATTGTTCGAAGTCGGTATTAGCATAATCTAGATAATACTTAGGTAATACGTAGTAGTAAGTCAAAAAACATATACATACTATTAATTTCTACTAATTTTGAGCAATCGTATCGTTGTAGATACAGCCGGCTACTTAATATAGTCCCTCCAACGCCTTTTCCGTTAAGAAACAACTTTATTACAAAGTCCGTGATTTTCCGGCTCCGATACGGTGATTAGCAATCATGATACGATTATGTTTTTACCAAAACCACAACTACACTAATTTAGGAAGCCATTTGGCTACCGTGGGTCAATGTCAATATGAATGAGATAATTTGTCAAGAGTAGTCACCTACCTAGACTTTAATGGGGCTGACTAACGAAACTGCCAAGAGGATGTAATGTAAGGCACCCCGTATTTTTTGTGCTTCTTTATCCTACACAAGAGGATTAGTAAGTACCTACTAAAGCTACAGAAAGCTAAAAAATAAAGCAGAAGCTAAAGATTAGGTCACGAACAAAACTTTATTTTTCTGCCAGGTTGTGCACGTGCTGACCAATGTTTTGTGGGTCTCCTAAACATCCTGCCATTGCTACAAAGTGGAACTTTTGTTATACTCGATAACGTAGGATAACCTTAACCTTCGGTGCCCGCCCTCACAGTCTAATACTAGATTCATTTTTTTTCAAAACTACTACAGTGCGCGCAAAATAAGTCTGCCTTAGGTATGGCGCCCTTGTCATTGTTTTTATTGCGAGTTTTCTTTTTGGCTGTCTATTCATTTTTAGATTATCAACAAAGATTTTGGTATACCAGAGGATCAACGCATTCAACTGACGATTTGAGAAATTGACGTTGATACGACCGACGTATTGCAATGTAAAAAGTTTCCAAACTTTTGGTAGCCAAACTCTACCTAAGACATTATAGTCGCCTTCGACGATACCAGTTTGGTGCCAGTAGGTAGGCCTGACCAGGCCTG
The DNA here is from genome assembly GCA_905147135.1 of Blastobasis lacticolella. Classification (NCBI taxonomy): domain Eukaryota; kingdom Metazoa; phylum Arthropoda; class Insecta; order Lepidoptera; family Blastobasidae; genus Blastobasis; species Blastobasis lacticolella. The sequence goes on along the minus strand of LR990042.1, from coordinate 3,736,821 downwards.
ACCAGGAATATGAGGTAAAAGTCTCACGGGGAGCTACTGTTACTGCTGTTAGCTGCTGCGGCAGTGTAAGAAATGAGTTCTAAAAAATTCCACAATATGGCGGTATCTCATCTAATATATTCCTGGTCAAGCTATATATTCTACCGAACACTATACAGAGGTACTTAGGTATATTTTGTAGTTATACTAATTATGGTTAGGTTTGTTGACTCACAGACGTCACAATCAACATATGTTTGATAAATACCCAATTGTACTTCTCCACTACACCTACACTTTCACTCTAAATGCCTACATCAAGATGCCTGTCACAATTGAATTTAAACTAAGTATGTCCTCTTACGAGATACCCACAAAAGAATAACCAAACGGATGTGTTCTGAACAAAACAGAACCACATTTAGATATGAAGAATGTCTCTCTTGATTAAGATACTAACGAAACATTGTAGCGAATGACAAATTGTATAGATCAAAGAACAGGATGAATCAACTCCGATTTCCTGCTACCAACAAGATTGTCATTAGTTGTATTATATTGTGTGGCTAAAAATGGGCACGGTATGGTAATAGGTAGTGTACGACGAGCTTCGGCTACGGCTTCGACTTCGGCCACTTTCGGCCACCTTCGGCCAAAAAAACCAACTTCCACTTCGACCCGAAACTCGGTCTAAGCCGAAGGTTTTGTCAAAGGTGTTTTTATTATTTTTGACAACTAAATTGCAGGGCAATGTTTTTATCATCTCTAGATACACTTCTAGAGATGGTTTAAATTACCTTTCTATATAATACAGTAAATATAAACCAATATGGCCAATATTGTACAAAATTCAAACTTAGAGCTGTTAAACCTACTTGGGAAGGTGACGATAGATCATTAATCGGCTTCGGCTTCGGCCACAAATTGACCTTCAGTTGGACACTAGTAATAGGACTTCGGTCGACTTTCTTTGGCCACTAACAATTTTAGAAATTCTGTATATTCCATTTCTCGCCGGAACGATATATTCAAAATAACCAATATATTTTTTAGTGAATGTTTATAAACATTCCGGGTGACAAACGAGCATAAACACCTGATGGAAGGCGGCAACTGTCGCCCATAACATCTACGATTTGTAAATGTTTGTTTATTAATCACACCATAACAATCGTTACTATTAAAATGTTTTGTGCCCAGCTACATAGGTAGATATATACATATAAAAGTACTAGATTATGAAAAATTTTACCTTACATTTAAATTCATACCTACTAGGTAGGTTTTCTCACCTAACTGAAAGAATATGAGGAAGTAACTCAATGAGTTAAGAAACATTCCCCATTTCCATGTTCCCCAAAACACTTTACCTTTTTCATATCTTTTCCTTTTATATATCCATATATCTATACCTATCTATTATGATCCTGATCATCCGGATGTCCCGTGTGTAGACAATATTTCTTTGTACGTTTGTTTCTGTTACCTTTTTTTGGAAACTTAATTCACTTCCACGCGTCCAATTTCATCCGATACTAAATCTGAATCGGGTCGTTGAACCAGCTTTTTATCCAAATGATGTGTGGAGACTGGAATGTAAGAAATAAATATCGTTTCCAGATTTAGATATCTTATTCAGCTTCTTCTGTAGATGTGAGGCAAATAAATAATTGACATGTAAAAACATTTGTTATAACACACAGAGAGAGACGGCTCCGTTGGCTAGGACATGTGCACAGGATGGAATCTTCCTGTTTACCGCGATAAACTCTTCTAGGAGAGTACAACAGATTACAAGAGATTACAAATGCTAAACGACGGGTGGGACACCCCAAACTTCGCTACAAGGACAGAATCAAGCGTGACATGGTCTCATTTAACATCGATTGCAATGATGATGATAACACACTTGCCTATCCCTATTTCCTAACTCTAAAAACACTATGACCAAATTGCATAGATAACCTAGCTAACACCAACAATAGTGACTAAACCATTTTAGTGTACGTATAATTAAGCTACCACAGACTAAATCACGCACCTCTAATTCAGTTGGGATGGTAAGTGCTTTGGTTGAGCTCATTAGTGACAGACGAGAGTACGGGTACACACTGCACTAAGCTATAGGTACTCACATGATTACATACTTCCATCGAAGTCAGGTCAAGAGTATCCTAAACGAACGACTAATACATGCATATGAAAATATTGATGAGCGTGGAAGAAGCTAGAGAGGTTTTATGACTATTTTATGAAGGATAAAAATAATAATCTTTGCGTTAATGTTCCGGTTGTGATCTTTCGCGCGAGTGCCCGTGGTCCTCCTTGACCATGACTCGGGATTTGGCAGATCAGATAATTACAGTGGAGCGACTGCCATCTGACCTTCGTGACCCTACTACCAGGTGAACCTGACCAGATTTGATCATGGTTACACATTCCTAAAGGCTTTTAAAAAAGCCTAACGCGAATGTAAGGAGAAAAATCCAACGCAAGCCATCTTTCATTGGCCATTTTCTCGAATTAAGCTAATTGTCGATAATCCCCTTCTTCTCCTGTACCCTTCGTATGTATTTTAAGACATCCCAAGTTCAAGAACATACGTAAACAAAAAAGAACTTATGTGTCACAAAAAATCATCCCTTTTCTCGTTTCTATAAAATATCATCATCATCAGCATCCTAGCCGGTTACGGCCACAGCGACTGTTTAAAAGATCATCATCACACCCCGTAACAGTCCACTGCAGGACTTGGGGCCTCTCCCACGAAAGGAGAGGTTTTTGCCATAATCTCCACGCTTGGCAGGCGGGTTGGAGATCGCAGAGTTTAAATATAACAATGGAAAATGCTGCTGCCCATTTTCCAGACTACGGATACTCTTGATCTTTTGCCTCGAAACCATTAGTCGCCTTGTACGACACCCATGAGTATAAAGGGTTGGTGCTATTCTACTCTGCCGGACACCACACGGTCAGTTTAAAAGATATTTACTAAAAAATAAAACAACAATTAAAAATTAATTATATTACAATTATAATATTATAAAATATAGGCATATATTAAATTGATTATCGTCTGAGCTGATGATCAGTTAGTATAAAATCAATAGATACAATTACTGCATTCCAATCAACGTCTGTTTATTTCGGGGACCGGATGCGGCCTATCTGGGTCGGCCGGCATGCCGGTGCAATATGCATCATTTTAATTAACATGCAAGTATCTTGGCGATATTTCGGGATCACACAGACTGCAATTTATGTCGGCTACTGATTGACTTTGTTTGGAGTTTTAATTGTTAATGGTGAGGTGGTTTATAGAACTTCCTACTTCGTGTTTCTAATATTCATTTTAAGTGCACGTGCTAATGGTTGCTCCTATGTTTGTCCGCTGTTGTATGCTATAAGTACTGGAGGTATTTACATGAAACTGTTATAGAGCCTTACTCATTTTATCTGTACTGACCATGCGAACGAAATCGCGCTTGCGTAGTGCATAGAATGCGACTGACCCGGTGACCAAAACTGAAAGGTCTCGTCATTTTGAAATGTCATTTTGTTGTCAATAACAGCAACGACGTCTCCTTATTCTTTTAGCATCAAATTTTCTCAAATGAAAGTCATTTTTTCATAACAAATATACCATTCCAAAGATCCCAAACACGATGGGTTTAGCTTGATGCGTTCATTAGTTCCTATGACCACGTTCGGCCTCTATCATCAGACCAGCTCCATACTACCATATTACATACAAGTGGTGTTAAATAAAAGCTTCTTAAATCATCGGAACCCATATATAAACAATCCCAAAAATATAATCACCCTGCAGAAAATCGTAAGCCGTATAGTTAAATTAACAAAGTATTTAAAACCCAACTAAGTATCAACAGCTAATTCACACTGGAACTGAGAACGAAAAGCAATTCAATAACGCCAATCTACCTTCCCAGTTATCTTATTGCATTCCCAGTCTGAGCTAAGAGCTGAGATATACAAGGCCTGAAGTCCCGCCGTCCGACGCTACTATGTCGTGAGGAATGCAGCCACATTTGCATCCCAACAAGTGTGTATTATACGTAAGATTAGGGATGTGAACGTTTCAGCGGAGGCCGAATACAAAGGGGTACGGGATTTGTATGTTTTGACTGGTTTGAAGTTGCCAATTTGGAGAGTTAACCACGTAACCGAGAATGTTTGGATTAGTACCAATCTGAATCAAACCTAGTGGCGCTGCTTTTCTCTTTGTATTTTATATTACCATCATCTGAGCTATCAGTCCCGGCTTCTGCCAGGGTCCGCTTTCCAGCTCTTTCTTCTTCATTCCGCCCATTACTCAGCATCCTCTCCCACCCGACTAAGTAATGTCAATCCATCCGCATTTCTTTTTGCATATCACTGTGTAATAAAATCTCTATCATTTCGAAATGATTATGACGACTTGTTGATGAGCAAACTCGGTCATATAATAATTATAAGATAATCATCGGTTATGATTATTCCCAGTAAATCAGTAATCAAGTGACCACACACAGTCACCGCAAGATTCTGCAACCGAAACTGGCCGAGACCAACACTTTAAACTCTTGCATATTATTTGCCGTTATCACACCCAATTAATACGGTATTTTGAAGCTTAGCCCCTCGTAATAAGACCATTTGTATGCTCATCGAGTTTGAGTGGAAGCCTTGCGATTTCGCGATCGCAGAGGAGATAAGGGTAAGTGGGATACCACGGCCGCTCGGGTCAAACGCTCCGCCGTGTGCATTTTGTTATGATTATCTTGTGTCGTGGTGTAATGGACGGCCTGGGTGTACAGGATGCCAGACAATGCTATATCATTGGATATTATTTTATTTGGAAAACAAACAGCATGTCAGGAAATTAATAATTAAGTCAAAAACTAAAATGCCAATTATATGTTTTCGCATGGGACAATTTTCCCAGCTATGATGCAGTTTTGTTTGGGTTTATCAACCATATGATGAGAACCATATTTTATGATGAGGATTTATTTTCATCGAAGGATATTATCATCGATGATGACCAGTTGACTGTAGAGGTACCTATCTATAACAAAAATGCAACGGATACGGTATTTTGAACAAAAGCTTAATAGTATAAATATGGCGGCTATGGTATTCGTCTAAACGACAGCTCGGCCTTTACAGAAGACCCCCATCACCACTCTTGTTCTAAGTCTGTGTTCACTTGATACTCAGAAGTTCAGGACGTATATACATTCAGCTTTGAAAACAGGCAAGGCGTTCTATACCTTCCGGACTGTGGAAGGAAAGAGGAAGGAACTCCGTAATAAACTAAAATAACGACAGATTATTGTGTATAAAACTGAAGTGCCAGTAAAGCTATTATCGATCTTGTTTACGGCTGTACCGTATCCGCGTGCACTGACACCAGTACAATCCGCGAGTGACTAAATGTCAAATCAGCAACTCTTTATAATCAGTCAAAATGGATCACTTCTATGAAATTTGTATGAGACTAAACTGTGCCGTTATTGTACAAATGAGTCAAATGAATTCAATTTTTGTCATTTTACTTAATTTAAAAATTATAATTTGAATGCCTGTTCTAGTCAAGTCTAGGCTCCCGAAACCGTTCAACCAGTCTTATAGTCCCGGGAACTGGATGAGTGACGGTATGGTATCCCTACTTCAGCCACGACTATTGTAATAACCTCGCTACTCGTGGTGCCTCTTAATACCTATCTTATCTTGACGTTATGTCCCGGTTGTGGTCTCGCGCACGAGGGCCCGGGATCCGCCTTGACCATGATCCAGGATTTGGCATATCAAATAACTATTTACAGTGGAGCGACTGCCATTTGTCCTCCGTGACCCTGTTACCTGAGGAAACTGAACAGATTGAATCGTGGTTACACAACCAGTCACCTGAATGTGTAGGTTTCATCATCGCGATGTTTTCCCTCACCGAAACTCAGAACAGATTAATTAATACATGGGCGCAGTGGGATTCGAATACGGTATCTCTCGCTTACAAGTCGGATACCTTCACCACTCGGCCAACTCCTCCCTATCTACATGCCACTGGCAAAACGAGGTTGACATTGTAAATATTTCCAGTTAGCCATTGTTTATTTCATATTTTTCTATTTTTTAACATGCCTTTTTCGACACAGCCTGTATATAGGTAGATCTGACATAGCTGAATCCTCTTATTATTTGCTACCTACAGTAACATTATGTGATTTAGATTCGATGATAAATATCTGACGGAGACCCGTTCCCGTTCCGCGGTCGGACGTTTTGATGTCTAATCTTGTTGTGAAGACGTTTCCAATGTTGTTTACTACATTGTTTGTGGAATTATTGTAATTACCATGCATAACAATAATGACAGGCCTAAGTATGTCGGACGTTTGGAACGGTTGTGATCGGCTTTTGTTCTATTGTTAGGTAGAAGCTCGTCTAATCAAAAACGACGCGCCCCACTATCGCATTAACGCACACAAGCAAGTTTAAAATATGGACGCAATACATATACAAATGCCGTTGTAATTGGTCATTCAGTTGCCAGTGAGATTCAAACGTAGGAGAACGCGTCGTTCATTGGCTCCCACACAGATGAAGTGTCGTTATCAATATTTGCACTCACACATGGAAATCAACTAACTAAGTAGTGGGGCGCGTCATTTTAGACTAGACGAGCTATACTTGGAGTTAGTTATTTTGGTGTTTGTTAACTTCACTTGAATACTTCAAATACCTATATCGCCTATTAGTAGTAATAACTTGATATTTATAGCTGGTAGTGGACCTGGTGCTACCATAGGCGTAGGAAGGGAGGGGGGCGTGCCCACCCCAGAATGGTCTGGTGCCCACCCCAGGATGAGGTGCTCACTGGCTGTACATTGGCGATTGACTCGGCTTCATCGGCCACTTCAGGGGCCAGGCCCCCCCTGGAAAATAGCTTTAGATACGCCAATGGGTGCGACTTTGTTCGCGTACCCCTATCTACACTGTTTTTCTTGCTTATAAACATTCCTCTAGAATCACTCTATCTATTGTTGAACACCGCATTAAAATTCGTTGCGTAGTGTAAAAGATCTAAGCGTTGGTACAATACATAGTGATTAGAGGGAAGCAATTTTTTTTTATATTGCAACCGGCCTCGTTACTTTACTTAGGGCCGATTTTTCAATCCTCAGTTAAAATTTATCTGCCCTTAAAGTAATACACTGCCAAATTAAAACAAACTATAATCCTTTACAATTATGAAGTAAATATACAATTTTATTTTAGTCGCATAACAACTTATCAGACTGATATGTTTTATCTGAGGATTGAAAAATCGGCCCTTAGACAAGTAAGTGTTGTTTGTTAATAAAAGTTTGGAGTATTAATGTCGATGTACGATATCATCATCATCATCATCATCAATCCCGGCTCATGCAAGGGTTTGCTTTCCTGCTTTTTCTTCTCCATTACGCGTAGTCTTCGGCATCCTCACGTGTTGGCTCTCGCGTCTGACTCGGCGACGTCAATCCGTCGCTTCTTGGGTCTCTGGCGAGAGATCTCTTTCATGATACCTGCATTTTTTGGCACCTGCACATACCTGGGGCTTAGGCACTGTCCTAATTTGTAACGGTCGTGCGACGGGCGGTTTTGAGGTCTCCTATTGGTCGGACGAGCCCGTCGTACGACCATGGTCACTCGGCCGTTGTCAATTAGGTCAGCGCCTTACGCAGCACGGGAATAAACCAACGCAGAGCCTCTTCAACCTTATCCGTCGATGTAACATCGATGTACGATAACGTATCAACGTCCATTACGTAACTGCATCCGAATCGGAGCCCGGAAATAGGTCGAGTCGCCAATTCCACTCCGATATTGGTCCATTGGATGCTTCATCGGAACAGTTATCGAGATGTTAGTAAATGACAACTTTACCGGTCGATTGGGGACAGTGTTGCTGGAATGTTGTACTGCTCGGCGATTGAGAAATAAAATAAAAACGTTGTCCACCATATGCTTATATGGTAGGGCTAGTTTTTTGTTTTTCATTTGTTTTAGTTTTTCATTGATACGGAGGCGATAAAATACTAGGTTTATGTTTAAATTAAATAAATAAATTGGCTTGGACAATTCACACCTGTGTAGGTCATGTAGCCCCAAAGTAAGAAAAGCTTCTGTTATGTATGCCAGAAAACTGATAAACTACTTATATATTTTTAAATACATACTTATTATACATAAAATAACACCCCGACCCATAACAGAAATTAAAAGTCATCATTACAATTTCTTCCCGGTTGGGAATCGAACCCTGGACTGCGTGGCAGACCGTCATGTTAACCAACTGAGCCACTCAGTTTCAAACGAAATCATGGAGTTCTTCAAGAAAGGGGTGATGGTTTTAACGGGGTCGCCAACGCGTAGGTGATGCCCCTGATATTGCATACGTCCATAGTCTGCGGTGACTGCTTACTATCAGACAGGCCGTAAGCTTGTTTGCCACCTTTGTGGTATAAAAAAACAGCTAGTTCGCGTACAATGAAATGCAACGAACTTCCATTTGAATCACTGAACGAAATCCTTTGCAATCCTGACCGAAATGTCCATATAATGAATTTGTGTCTCGGAAGCTGATCTGCACAAACACTGCAGAAATAAACAGCAGGAATGTGACGGAAATAGCTTAGGTGCAGCCGACACGCATCTGGGATGTTATTCGCTCGCTTTCAGATATTTAATGCGACATGACAACTTAATAAACATTTGTGCTAATGTTATTTAACTGGGTGATAAATTGAAATGCCTAAAAATAAGCCAGCTTCCTCGTTGTACTAAGTACGAACAGGATATTACTAAGCTGCGCAGACGAGACTGCGAGACGCAGATGGAAATCGTAATAGTTTATAGCTTATGCTAATGAAGACGTTGATGAAGGAACTTAATCAAGTAGGTACCGTATCAATCGACTACTTAGGTATAATTTTCAGAATTTATGGGACTTTGAGCACATATGGAAAAGTTAGTTTTTCGCATTGGTGGCACTTCTTCCTCGTCTTAATCCTTATCCCAAAAGTGGGATTAATTGTCTATCGCTCCGTTCCCTATTACTTTAGCAAAAAATAATATTTTCAGTAAAGAGCATAAAGTTTGGAAAGTTAGCCTTCATCATTATTTTTTTATTTTTTTATTTTTCAGTTTAGTTTTGAGGAAAAATACAGAGTTATAGATGATACAACAGGCGCTACTTATTTCTTAGAACTTATTTTCTTTACTTATTTTTTTTTGCTCTGTGGTAGAGGGATTTTTATAATCCGTGAGATACTTACTTAATGATAACAGAGTTTGGACACCCGCTAATGATTTTGCTTTATCCAGTACATCTTGACATTACGATTTGTTACTCAAAACATTAAAACTCAAGAAAGATTATTTTTATACTTCAACTAGGTACATCAACTACCCAAGTTTCAAGCTACGCAGGTTACCTATTACCTGACTGACCGGTAAACCAGCTAACAACTGTTTCAAGTTGTAAGGAAGCGTCTTATACACATAATATGATGTCGGTGTAGGTATAGAAATACGAGTTAATGTAGGACTTGCGCACGTGCATGTATGAGTACCTACTCGCTATTTTAATGGAGGAGGATTCCTCGGGAGCTCGAGTAGACGATTAAATTCCTGAAGTATTTCGCATGACTTTTCTATGAGCTACTTTATCTCCTAAGACAACTGGTTCTATGACGTAATATTATGCTGTTGTGCTAAATGGAGTGCTTAAGTTGTCTCTTTTGCCTTGTCTGGCAATGAATATAAAAAATTGCTAGTAAACCTATGCCCAAAGCTACAGACAATTATTTAAATCCGCAGGACTATTGTTGAAACCGTCGTTTTAACGGTCTCAACTGTTTCTAAAGTCGCTGATCGTTTTTACTGGTTACATAAAGTCGCTTATATGTAAAATTACGGGAGCAAATCGTAAATGAGTTGCTGGCCATTTTGTAAGCAGCAAAAATATACAAAAAAAAACAAAGAAGTAGGCGTGGCACAACCAAAGATTTGATTTTGACATATACATAGAGGGGCAACAACCCTCCACACCTACTTGGTGAACTTATTTCCAGATCGAATTTAGCACTTATCAACCTTCGATTTACTTGGCACCCTCTTCGATTAGCATTCCAGCTCCAGATTCCGCACGAATGGCTCCTAACGTGTTTGTGAGAGGAGTAACGCCGCCAGTTGTCAAGTTCACGAGTGATTTACGCGCGCAAATGTTTGAACTCGGAACGGTTGGCTTTGTGCGTCAGATGCGCGTGCGCACGTGCGCCCCGCAGCCAGTGCTAGGTCTCACTTTCACGTCAAACGCGATTAATGGCGCGCCAGTAAAATGAGACGGCAGCAAATGCGAAATGAAGCGTGGAACAGTGTTATGGTTTATAATTATGAATTACGAGCTTTCCTACCCTAAGCTACTATGGAACTACTGAATGTATACCGGTGATTCAAGCTAGTGCACTCTATCCAATCCATATGCTTCTGTTTCGATGGGTGTCTACCGCCTATTTCTGTTGTCGAGCAACAATACTTGCATTGTTGTGTTCCGGTTTGAGGACTAACGAAGGCAATTGCAAGAATGCCTTCACCTTACTACCTCTGTGACAAATATCTACTAAATGTACCTGAAACTAAATGCACTTCATAAGACAATGTAAAACACTGGAACCTACACAACCAAAAACACTCAATAATAGCCCCTAACACCTACAACAATATGATATCTATTTACCCCAACGGATCGTTATAACACCCATTCTCTCTCCTTCCAGGCAACCCAAACGACAAGATCTTGTACGGGCGCCCCAACAAGCGTCGCAGCGCCTCCTTCCCCGCCCCCCGCTCCCTGGACCGCCGCCACTCCCTCCGTATCTTCGGGTCCTCCAGCAAGTACCTGCAGCGGTGCGCGTCAACACGAAGCCTGCATCACAAGCACGCGAACACTACCGACAGCTCGAGTTCCACCGACTACCCTCCGAGCGTGGAGTCTGCATCGCCTAGTGAGTATCATCGTCACATAACATTGTATTCTAGATTTGACACATAATTGGAGGGTTCGACAGGCGGATTGTTAACCGCAGAGTTTAAAAATTAACAGTGAACGCTGCTGCTGGTTAGGTTATATTAGTCGCCGTGTACGACATCCGTAAGTCAAAGGGGTTGGTGCAAACCATTGTGTGTTCAATGGATGTGTGGACTTCTTATTTAAGAGTGCCGTAGAATGCAAGTAATGTATTATACCTCCTAGATCTCCACAGACTAGAAAATGGCGCTTTTCAAACATAGAAAAAAGGAAGAAAGAAAAAAATATTATACTGACTCACCACAACAAACAAATGCATTAAAAAAACAAAAAAGAAAAAAAATGACCTCATGTAGGTCATAGCGACCTGAAACAAGCCTGTCAAGCTTAGAGATTGTAGCATTTGTAGCCAAGATCCCCGAGTGTCATGGCTTAATTGTTGATTTTTAAATTAGTTCTGTATTAAGGTAACACCATAGTGGTAGAGAAATAATCATCATCATCAGCCAGAAGACGCCCACTGCTGGGCATAGGCCTCCCCCAGAGATCTCCACAAAGACCGGTCCTGTGCTTTCCGCATCCAGCTGGTACCTGCGATCCTTACCAGGTCGTCGGTCCACCTTGTAGGAGGCCTACCCACGCTGCGTCTACCGGTACGTGGTCGCCACTCGAGAACTTTACTGCCCCATCGGCCATCTGTTCTTCGAGCTATGTGCCCTGCCCACTGCCACTTCAGTCTGGCAATCCTTAGAGCTATGTCGGTGACCTTGGTTCGCTTGCGGATCTCCTCATTTCTGACTCGATCGCGCAAAGAAACTCCGAGCATAGCTCTTTCCATTGCCCTTTGGGTAACAGTGAGCTTTCTTATAAGGCCCATAGTGAGTGGCCACGTTTCAGCTCCGTAAGTCATCACTGGCAACACACATTGGTCAAAGACCTTCGTCTTGAGACACTGCGGTAATTGGGACGAAAATATGTGGCGTAGCTTCCCGAACGCTGCCCAACCGAGTTGGATTCGTCGATTGACCTCTTTCTCGAAATTGGACCTACCTAGCCGGACTATTTGTCCTAGGTATGTATAGTCGTCAACAACTTCAAGTGGAGTGCCTCCAACTGTCACTGGAGTAGGCACAACATGGACATTCGACATAATTTTCGTCTTGTCCATGTTCATTTTAAGACCTACTTGTTGAGAGGCACTACAGAGGTCATCGAGCATTTTGCCCAAGTCTTCCAGGGTTTCAGCCATGACTACGATATCGTCAGCAAATCTGAGGTGCGTGAGGTACTCGCCGTTAATATTGATGCCAAGTCCGTCCCAGTCCAGAAGCCTAAAGATATCCTCCAGTGCAGCGGTAAACAACTTCGGAGATATGACATCACCTTGTCTGACACCTCGCTGCAGCTGAATAGGTTCTGTGGTCTTGTCCTGGAGACGAACTGACATAGTGGCGTTTTTGTACAAACACTTCAATGCTTCGATATATCGATAGTCAATTTGGCACCGCTGTAGAGACTGGAGCACCGCCCAAGTTTCGATCGAATCGAAGGCTTTCTCATAGTCCACAAACGCCAAGCATAATGGCCGGTTATACTCTTCGGTCTTCTGTACAACCTGCCGCAGCGTATGTATGTGGTCTATGGTACTAAAACCTTTTCGGAATCCGGCCTGTTCGGGAGGCTGGAAGTCATCAAACCTGCGTGCGAGACGATTCGTAATGACTCTCGAAAACAGCTTATAGACATGGGTCAGTAGCGATATTGGTCTGAAGTTCTTCAAGAGAGCCTTATCACCTTTCTTGAAGAACAATATCACTATGCTTCTGTGCCATGCTTCCGGCGTTTTGCCCTCGAGGATGACGGAATTGAACAGCTTCTGAAGGGTCTTAAGCACAGGTTTGCCACCAGCTTTCAGAAGCTCAGCCGTAATTCCATCATCACCCGGCGCCTTGTTGTTCTTAAGCTGTTTGAGAGCCATACTAATCTCGTACAGGCTGATGTCCGGGATATCTTCGGTGTAGTGTCGGGTCAACTTGGCTCTGGGGTCTTTTGCCATACTGGTAACAGGTGCCCGTGTTGTCGTGTATAACTGTCCATAGAACCTCTCGACTTCCCTCAAAACCTCGGACTTGGTCGAAACAACTCTGCCGTCATCCGTTTTCAGTCTCGTCAACTGGCTCTGTCCAATCGACAGATCTCTCGCGAAGACTTTAGAGCCTTTGTTCCGCTCGATCGCCGCCTCAATATTGGTAGTATTGAAGCGGCGTATGTCGCGAGTTAGAGACTTGGAGATCTGTCGATTAAGTCGCCTAAATTGAGAGACATCATCAGGGGATTGCAGAGTCATTCCGCGTCTTTCTTCGATGAGTTTGAGGGTATCGTCAGAGATTTTATTTGTTCTGTTTGTACGGCAGGCCTTATAAAACTTTGACCCAACCGTATAGACAGTTTCCACGAACCTATTATTATAGTCGTCCACGTCGACGCACTCTCCTAGGCACTCGAAGCGATTTTGTAATTCGAGTTGAAAGCTCTCGGGGTTTTGGATTTGGATGGGTACAGGCCGGAGCGTGGACCTCATCAATCTCGATCTTTCCAGCTGGGGATTAATATTCAATGTGCTTCTTACCAAGCGGTGATCACTGCCAATTTTAACGCTAGAGAAATAATCGCTGGGTTCGAATCCCTGACCTACCCAAGTTTTCAGGCATCGAGAACATCCTGTCACTCTTTCTCACCGTTAGGTAGATATAATTTATATACACTGCGACTCAGTAAGACAGCGAAACTAAATGTGGGTACTCCAAAGGCTTAGCATGATTCCTATTTATTTAATAGTAATGATAACCCGATAAGCGATTCCGATCGATACGACAAAGCCACAAAGCCACATGATAGGTAATCCCCGTGCTCTCCTCCACAGAGAAAGTGTCCCTGCTCTCCCGCTTATTCAGACGAAGCGGCCGCAGCAAGCAGACGCGAGCGATGAGCACCTTTTCTGCGCAGTTCCCGCCGACAGAGTGGTTCAACTCCAAGGCGGTGCATTTGCACTGTGTCGCCACGCAGACCAACTCCAAGGTGAGGCAATTGCAAGTTATTGTCGACCTACTGCAGTGGGCATAAGCCTCAAAAACCGTTTGTGCTCGATTGGTCTAAATAGCTTTTCGCGGTTGGTTCAATTCGCGATCCTCCAAAATTTTTAGATTTATGCCATGTGCTCGCTTGAATTTTGAGATAAATTTTAGTAAATGTGTTATTCTGGGACATCAGCTACAACGATACCAATTTTCATCAAAATCCGATCTGTAATTTCTACGTGAAGGAGTAACAAACATCTGAATATTCGTTATCTTACCAAAAGTTTGTATGTAAGATGGATATTTGGATGTTTGTTACCCCTTCACGTAAAAATTACCGATCGGATTTTAACGAAATTTAGCAGAGCTGTAGCTCATACAGGTCCAACTTGGACAAATTGGACCAATCGCGAAAAGCAATTTTTGTCACCATTGGACCAACCGCGCACAAACGCTCAAAAACGAACTCCGATCGACTCCTAGATGAGACCTAATTCATCGTCAGCCCAGTCTTGTTTTCGTATAAGTACCTACACAAGAATGATGCTCTAGCAACTCATTCACTACGGCTAACAAAACACATTCCTATGGCTGAAACTCCTGGTTAGCCAGATAGGATCGACAGTGGCGACCCAAGATACTGAAATTGGGTGCAGGCATGGAAGCAACCCGAGAATAAGCAGAAACTACATTTGGACGAACACGCAACCAATTGTTGCGTAATCATTATCATCATCATTCACCGATGCAAGACTGTCCAGCCTGAGAAATCCAACTGGATGAATACCATCGCCGTGCAACAATGCTTGCGTTGTCGTGTTCCAGTTTCAAGGATACGGTAGCCAGTGAAAAAGTATGTAGCGTGACCTTAGTCCACACAATGGCACACTCGCCATTCTGCATTTTGTAATCTAACAATTAATCGTCAACGTCGGGCTGTACGCTCGTTTGTCATTAAGTCCTAATAAAAAATGTAGATAGAAAACTACTAACTAAGTAAGTAAAGTATTTACTAAATGAAATTGTGATAACAGTAACTTCATAACATTCTTTCTCATAATTTCAGGAGTCCCTGCAGAGTCAAACATCTTACGTGTCATCGTACTACGACGGTTCAGAGATCAGCAATCGGTCATCCACCCTGCCGAGGCGTCACAAAAGGCATTTGTCCACCGAATCTGGGATCGCGGGCTCAGTACAATACGACCATTCTCCGATCAGGCAGTCCAGCCCAAGTTCTGGGAGCCTCCCACGGTCCACACTCAGCAGGAGTTCCACCCACAAAACCATCCTGGACCACTTCGGATCCCCGCAACGAGGTAGCGACCCGAAACTCCGAGAGAGCTCCAGCGGAAGTCTACGGAGGGACTACTCCAATTCAGATCAGATCATGTCCACCAGCGGCCCCTCTAGCTTAGAAAGCACCGGTCCTCATCGGACGCCGAGAAAAGACTACAAGAACTACTCGGAACAGAACTCTCCGATGAAAAGGAGCTACCACACCAGCAGCAGTGGACACTCCAGTTTAGAATCACACATATCAGATCGCACATTGAAACCTTCTCCTAGTCATAACGCACACGGAGCGCCAGGGTTGAGCCGAGCCCAGTCTTTGGTGAAAGTCCAGAGCTTGCAAAGCTCTCCCAAAAGCTTGCACAAGTATAGAACCAAACCCCCAATCATTGGAGGTGAAACTGTAAAAAACGGTAAAAACACGTCACCTAAAACTTCGCCAAAAAACTGTCCGAGCACCCCCAAAAAAACCGGAAACCCTTTGCATAATAAGACCTTAGGCCCTAAAGCTGAAAGTCCACAAACGACGATGATGGCGAGTTCAAATTCAAACAATTCGATCATGCTGAAAGTTACCACTAATACTATATCACAAAACGGTGGTACCAACACCAAAGTTTATGTACAAAATTCTCCTGTTAGATCAGTCATCACGTTCGAAAATGGCAAAGTGACTGACACCAGTAACGGGAGCAACATTTACATCATCAACGACGACAGGCAAGTCGTATCGGTCCAAAACGGAGTTTCGAACCAAGCTACAAAAAACCCGACCGAAACTTCCTTTGACGTTTGCGTTGAGAAAAACAAGCAAATGAATCAAGAACCGGAACCAATTAAAGTTCAAGAAAATAAATACAATAAGAATTCGATTAATGATACAGGTATGAATAACAATCGAAAACTTTCGTTGCAAATTGGTGGTGGGGCTAATAATAACAGTTTCATCTACAAGAACCAATTAAATAATACAAATGAAGCGGTTTCGAACCCGGCGTCTCCCGCTATCCATAACAATATTCACAATATGGAAACTACGACCAACAGCAATCCTTCGACGCCAACTAAGAGTTACGATAATGTCATAGGGTCACTGGGAAGTCTCAGGTACCAAAAAAACGCGTTATCTAGCGGATTGCAAACAAACATTAATTCTAATAGCGAACTGAAGAGTGTGGATCTGTTGAAGAAGGCAGCAGCACTGCAGATGTTAAACGGACATCCTAATGTGAACAACAGGATGAGTTCGGAATCGATTGCGAATCTTCTTTCTAAAGGAGTGGACCAAAAGCCGGTTTTGGGTTCCGAGCCGAATTTAGCTCTAAAAAATCAGGAGCAAATGAAAGACATCAACACCTCATCGACAGACAAAATAAACCTGTTGGAAAACAAACAGAAAAGGTACAGCTTGAGCCAAGAAACCAAGAAAGACAACCAGGATTTTTACAATTTTCCGAGCTTAAGCGATTTGAGCTTTAACTTTACTAGTTTAGCTGCACAAAAGATTTTGAAAGGGGTCAGTATAAACAGCGTCGATACTTTGGTGGAGTTAAACATGGCGGCCAACAACACTGAGAAGCAAAACAACAGAGAAGTCGCAGCCGTGTGCACGGACTTTGGCCTCGTATAGTATCCTAAGTAACCTTGTTAATTTTGTTAAAATGTACAATAGTAGACTTAACACAGATGTAAGGTAGTTAGATGTATAACTTATTCGTTAATACTTAATAACAATGTTCTATAATACGTTTAATTTGATCCTTGTACTCGTTTTAAGATTTTGTACTCCCCAATTTATCAAAATATCTTTTTAACAACTTTGTATCCTTTTAATGAAAAAGAAAAATGTTTGTCTTACTAACTTTTATCATGAAAAAGTATCGAGTTTAGGAATCACATTATGCAGTATTCATGAATGTAATCTTCAATCATATTCAGAAAGTTCTTAGTTTGTAGCTCACGTCTAAATTATGACAATAAAATAGTATACCATCTCGTGGCCTAAATAAATGAAAGATTAGTGCCTATTTGCAGTAAGACTAGCCTTTGGTAGCTATAGCTATAGCTCCCTGCCTTCCACTGCCTCAGCACATGCATTTGCGCAACACTTTTGCCCATAAACTTTATTGCCCTAGCACACTGTGCCATCACACTTCCAGTGAACAAAGTTGAGTACAAACTAGAATACAAGTCTGTTAAACAGATTCCATCCAAATATGGGAATTTAAGGAATGATCTGTATGTATGTCATGTTTAAGTGCCATAATTAAAACCATAGTAATATGCATGCAGTTGGCTTTGTGTTGTTTCAATTTTATCCATTTCAGGACAGGTCTTATTGACCTTTTTACAAATGTTTATTAAAGATATTTGGGCCTATTTAATTGAATGTAATATACAATTAGGCGCAATTTACAAACTTTAAATTAAGTAGAGTCCAGATGGTTAAAATTGAAACATAGACCATGAGCCACCTGAATTGGTATTGGAAAAATTGGTATACATTTTGAGAAGCTGCCTGTACGCGAAGGTACAAAAAGTAAAGGGTAATATTTATTCATTAGAGAACGTAATCGGAAGTCAATGCATATTAGTTTAAGTATCCAGTAACGCCATTTGTAAAAATGTATTAACAATATAAGTTGATGCTTTAAATATTATTGTTTTATTTAAAGACTTGCGAGGTTATCCCAATTTTTTAGAGAGCGGGTGTTGCATCTGCACCTTGCTTAACAGTATAGTAGATATGAAATCGGTCCAGACTGACTTGTCTTATTTGGTTAAGAAAATGTGTATTTAAATGCAACAGTATTTGTTGAAATTCACATTCTTTGTGTTACTTATATAATTCAAGACACAGTGTACGTAACGTGATTGATACGGCCAGTCATGATTTTGGGTATTGTTTGTTCACCAAATAAGACAAGTCAGTCCAGACAGATCATACATATTGGATGCATTTTAACAAAATAAAAATAAATTTAGATAACAAAGAATAGCATCATCATCTTCCTGTCCTTGTCCCACTAGTGTGGTCCACGAGCACATCATGTTCTCCTTAGCATGTCAATGACAAACACTATAATGTAGTGGCCCAAAACAACATGTTGAAATAGATATACAGGTAAGAGAGTAAATAGAAACAAAAATATATACTAATGCAGCAACATGACATATCCATAACAGAGGCAGGGTATTCTAGTCCACGTACCAACAATAGCTAACTGTAAACCCCTATAAACGTCTCTGTTAACACTTTTGCTGCGGCCAACTCAACAATTGGGTTGAAATCGAATGACTCATCTGGCCAGTCCATTTATACATGAACTTTGATTCTTACCACTGCTGTAGCCTCTCTGATATTTAAGTTAGTAGGGGACGTATTAAACTCCAATCCTTATACAAAATTAAATTTGTTGTACTTATAAGTACAATGAAAATAGACTAATGATACAGTATTCATTGCAATTTGCAAGCGATCAAGGTATTTTGATTCAATTGAAACCAATTCATTCTGTAAAAATTTAAAAATGTATTTGAAGTAAAAAATTAAGTAAACACTGCTATGGGCTAAAGCTAAGCATTACTAGGAGCATACTATTGTGCTGTGTTCCATAACATCAGTTACTTGGGTTGGCTCGGTTTCTGTCTGACCTTTTATGGAGTTTAACCAATCATCTGTTGGATCTATTTTTTTTAAATCCTCTTCCGAATTCTCACTTTTTTCTTCTTCCACTGGAGTACCTGAATCATTACTGTCTAAAAGTGTGTTACTGTCTGCAGGTGTGTCAATATCGTTTACCACTACACAATCGTCAGGTGGTTTTTTAGTAGGTGACACGTCATTCTCTGCTACGACACTTTTAATATCCCTAAACTTCTTCGAGACATCTTCACTTCTTATATTTACATAGCATACACAATTGTCAGTCCTAGTGATCTCTTTCAAAGCAGCCTCTTCAATAGCCATCAGGTCTTTCTCGTCTTCCTGATTCAAATCTTCTATGGTTTTGTAGGAGTACATATGATCATCGTTTGGGCACACATAATCCTCTAATGTAAATATACTGCTATCAAAATTTAGTCTCTCAAAATCTATTGCTCCGTAATTACCTACATTATCTAACAACGTGGACTCGCTTCCATAGTTTATATGAATATTCTGAACACAGTTCCTCGTCAAGTCTTTGTTGTCTTGGCATTGTTTTCGAATAGCGTCGAGTTGTCTTAAAGTTTTTAACTCCCTTGCTTTTAGTGCGGCATATATGCGAGCGAAGGACGATTTCACTGTTGATTTCAGCTGAAATCAAAATA
The DNA here is from genome assembly GCA_905147135.1 of Blastobasis lacticolella. Taxonomy (NCBI): domain Eukaryota; kingdom Metazoa; phylum Arthropoda; class Insecta; order Lepidoptera; family Blastobasidae; genus Blastobasis; species Blastobasis lacticolella. The sequence continues at coordinate 3,717,084 of LR990042.1, read as the reverse complement.
TATTATCTATCTTGTCCAAAATATATAACGAACACTGTCGAATGAGGAAGAAAATACTTACATTTTCGATATTTTTCTCAAGATCATTAGAATCACTCGCCATGTTTACGTGTTTTTTTAGAAAATTGACATTTACAATTCAAATTGTCAACTTGACGTCTGGCTTAACGTGTCGAGGAAGCCGTTGACAGTACAGCGACAAATTTAGGGTTCCTTGCAAAAACGGTAACAGCGACATCTTTAAGAACGAATACCTCATCTACCTACCTCTGAAAATAACTCCGCTGCCGGCGAATATTTCATGTAGATTTGAATTCGGTTAAATTTTAGTGTAAAATGTGACAAACCTATACCTATACCTGGGCCAATTAGTTTCTTTCCAGGCGAGGCAAAATTACACGACGTGTCGAAAACACCTGGAAAAGCTATTGGTTCATGAAACACCTCATAAAAGGTAATCTTTCTTTATCATTAAAAAGGAAATTGATGGACGTGTGTATTCTCCGTGTGGTGTGGTGTGGTGTGGTGTGTGGTGCCGCCACCTCAAAGAATAGCACCACCCCATCTCTTCCCGTGGGTGTCGTAAGAGGCTACTAAGGGACAAATCCGAAAGATGGGCAGCAGCATCTTTCTGGGTAGATTTACATCAACTGCACTGCGATCTCCAACCCGCCTGCCAAGCGTGGAGATTATGGCAATGACCTCCCCTTTCGTGGGAGAGGCCCGAAGTCCTGCAGTGGATTGTTATGGGCTGTGGTGATGATGATGATGATGATGATGTGTATTCTCCCCATCCTCACCTACGGTGTTCAAACTTGGTATTTGACGGATCATTAGAAGTCCGCACTCGGAATTTGCCAGCGAGCTATGGAGCGCAGTATCTTGGGAGTCAAATTGTCGGACCGCATAAGAAACAGTGTACTGCGCTAGTAAAAGTCAAATCGCCGATGTGGGTTTAAAAGCTGCCAACCTGAAGTGGGACTGAGCTGGACATGTAGGTATGCCGCATGCCAAACGAATGCTGGCAAAAATATTCACCGACTGGACTCCACAAAACGTAAAAAGGAAGCGCGAAAGGCCTAGACGGAGATAGCGGGAAGAGTTGGTCAAAAAGCATCAAAAGATGGCGCTCCTACAATTTTGGTAATTTTTTTTAGAATTGTGTTTTTGTTGTATTGATGCTAGCATCCATCTAATACTAAACTTAATAATAAAATGTTTATTAATATAAACGTAACCTATAAAGGTTGAACGAAATGTACATAGAAATATTTATATGTATAAGTAGGCACTTTGTTCCGTTTTAATACAAATCTTTTATATTTGTATTACGTCCGTTCTTGATCTTAGCGTCCATAAAACGAATTGACTCAGTCAAATTGATGTTTGTTTTGTTTGCAATAATTTATTACAAATTTACAACCTCTAAAATTTTTGATAACTATTGATAAATACAATATTGTCCAATACAACGTATCCACTGTTTATATCCTCTTTTCTAAGAACCTATTTCAAGCTATTATCTATTACCAAAATTGTCAGGGCGCCATCTAGTGAGTGGTTAGGAATGCTTTAGATACCTATTGGAAAACTGTTCATTATCAAAATAATATGCTGATTTTACTATGTATGTACAGAACCCTTTGTAGCGCGGGCCCAGTACACGCACATTTTGTTTTAATTTTTGGCTATGATTCTGATTGGCTAAAATAATAAAGGGTGGTGTTGCTATCATAAATTATTTTCCTACCATTTTCGTCAGCATGTCTCGTCTAAAGACATTCTATAAAAAATTTCTTATATTATAACTATAATAATATTTATGCAAAGTCCGTCCCAGTCCAGAAGCCTAAAGATATCCTCCAGTGCAGCGGTGAACAACTTCGGTGATATGACATCACCTTGTCTAACACCTTGCTGCAGCTGAATAGGTTCTGTGGTCTTGTCCTGGAGACGAACTGACATAGTGGCGTTTTCGTACAAACACTTCAGTGTTTTGATATATCGATAGTCAATTTGGCACCGCTGTAGAGACTGGTGCACCGCCCAAGTTTCGATCGAATCGAAGGCTTTCTCATTCAAAGCAGTCTACAAACGCCAAGCATAATGGCCGGTTATACTCTTCGGTCTTCTGTACAACCTGCCGCAGCGTATGTATGTGGTCTATGGTACTAAAACCTTTTCGGAATCCGGCTTGTTCGGGAGGCTGGAAGTCATCAAACCTGCGTGCGAGACGATTCGTAATGACTCTCGAAAACAGCTTATAGACAGCAGCGATATTGGTCTGAAGTTCTTCAAGAAAGCCTTATCACCTTTCTTGAAGAACAATATCACTATGCTTCTGTGCTATGCTTCCTGCGTTTTGCCCTCGAGGACGACGGAATTGAAGAGCTTCTGAAGTTCACTTAATTTTTATTATTTTAGATTATTTAACATTGTTTGTGAACGCAGAAAAATGCCGAAGTGTGCAATATTATTTTGCCAAAACAACAGTAACGTAGCCAATAAACACAACTGCGGTGTTTCTTACCACGGGTAAGTACTTATCCGTACCTTCCTAGATATTTTTAATGGTTTTTCATTCAGATTTTTATTTTAGACTAGCTTTTGTCTGAACTTCGTCCGCGTGGACATCGTTTTTAGGGCAGTTTATCGGAAGGTTTATATGAAAATGCTGAGAATTTCAGACAAATCAATCTCTGTTTGAATTCTCTAGATATTAGTTAATCCTATTATTTTATTCAGTGGTTACATTAAGTAAAGCCACCAAGAGGAGATAAAGATGTAAGTAAATAAAAGCTCTTTAGCTTTCCTGGCGAAGCTTTTATTAAGCTTAAATGGATTGAAGCGACGGGAAGGCCGAACACCTGGATTCCTAATAAATATAACAAAATCCGCTCACAGCATTTTCCACCGGAATGTTTCCATATACGCAGTGCTCATTATACGCAATTACAACATAATTCTATTCCGTCTATGCAAAACGCGGTAATTAACTTTTATTATTATAATAATCATCTTAGCACGAGGGCCCAGGGTTCGCCTTGACCCTTGATCCAGGATTTTGCAGATCAGATAATAACAGTGGTGCGCCAGAGGATCTTTCTATGTACGCAAAAAAAAAACGCACCTATACAAAATTGTTATTGTAGTCCCATCTGTACTCACACTCTCCTTTATGGAGTACGGTGACGAGATGTGAGGCACTAAATAAAGACTGCTTCTTTCTTCAACGGATAATCGCAGAGAACAAATAAGACGTAAGGTAAAGTGAGATTTATATTAGACAAATTAAAGAGACAAGAGAAAAGTGAAATGGGTCGAACAAGAAGGGCGAGCCAATATTATGGAGCATTCAAGTAATGACCATCACCGCTTTCTTAAAAGAATATTTGTTGGGTCTTGATCTAGGTTGTCTGATATCAGAGGGGACGGGGGATTTTATTGGTTTTAAATGTAAAAAGTCATTGCTGAAGTTTTTAAAAATCGGCAAATACTCTTATCAAGCATATGGTTGAACCTGGCGGGATCCCGAGAGCATTAATGATATGACATACATTCCTACCTAGCTACGTAATGTAAAAATCAAACATTTTATTTTTACATTACAACATTATGTAATGTAAAAAAGCGGTGCTATGGCTACATAAGCTGATATTTTTGTTAAGTATATTGATATCGATAATATTGCTTAATATAACATATCGAAAGAATATATCGACAGAGTGAACATCCCTTTTTATTTGATGCTGAAAAAAACTTAAGGAGATTTAATTATTGTTTGTCTCTGACCTTGCACGCATTTTTTGTATAAATTGCTGTCACAGCCCTCTCTTTAGACTGGCAAGAAGGTCGTTTACTTTTCAATCTCTTTGGTCTCTACCTAATCCAATGGTTATATCTGGGTTAGGCTGGGCTAACTTTGATGGTTGTGTTAAATAAATGACCATGTCGCTGTACGTGAAACATAATAAAAAATAAATTAAAGGAAAACGTACCTACACCTAAGTATTCCTAAATAAATAATTATACTGGGTACTCAAAAAGTTACATGGACATGTCTCTACTTTGAAAATAGGTAGATACCATATTTCGTAAACTTTTATGCAAAAAACTTTTATGTTGAAACGTTTTATGATAAAATTAGGTATGGTGTTTTTTATATTTCAATGTTATTATACACTTCACATACTCACACACACACTTATATGCACTGGCAATAGTTTTAATAATAATATTTGTTATTATTTCATTCATGGTGTATTTTACCTCCCTTAAATTGTACTAAGATAATATTTGTCCAATGTCGCTACCCATGGACGTCTCACTGGGGGCTTACCATGAGCTCTTACAGCAGCTCTTATTAAAAAAGTATTGTTATTTATTATTTATTAATATATTTATTATTTAGGTATATTATTATTATTTATTAGTTAGTGGTAAACATAAAAAGCCCACTATACTTTGTTCAAATTAAACGTTATTTAAGAGCTCAGCTTTAAATTTTGTTGTGGTACCGGCAAAGTTAGCTAATTATTGACCATGTGTGTAGATGCCTTTACTTTCGGTGAGTCACCACCACAGAAGATACCACGATCAAATTTTCTACCATTAGAAAATTTATAATACCTATACTGGCAACACCAATTAAAAAAAGTTATTGATTTTTGTAGGTTGATTTTCGTTTGACATGACAATTCCGTCAAGTCGACGAAAAAAAAACACGAAAATTTTCTTGTCTCGTAAATGGATTAAAAATATTCCAAATAAATAGTGTTCTTTGGCTGGCTATTAATTATAAGTTATTGTGATTGTGTCCCGAGGAGATGAGTGAACTAAGGCAACGGCGAGGCGAAGGCGATGGAAACGACAAGGCCGAAACTGCTGGGGAATCCGACCATGTAGCTATAAGTTTTGTTTTTGTGTTGTAATAACAAAAACCTGTTTTGGTAAGATCACTTTTATTAATTCTGTGTGTGGTTTATGCCTAGGTCGATTCCGAAGAGGAGAAGGCGCTAGAAGAAAAGTATGTGGACGAGCTCGCTAAATCCCTGCCGCAAGGCACGGACAAAACACCGGAGATTCTGGACTCTGCTCTCTCAGGACTATCATCTAGGTAGCGTTTATTAATGACATAAATGTGTGGATCAACATTTAATTTATAACCTTGGCATAACAACTAAATCGGCCTTTTATTTTTATTATTTAGATGGAGGAATTGGGTAATCCGGGGTATCTTCACCTGGCTGATGATTGGAGCATTCTGCCTCCTCATCTATGGTGGACCTCTAGCTCTAATGATCACGGTAGGACTGGTTTTTGTTTATTTTATGTATTCTGCATAAATAAAAATAAAACTAGAAATTACACCGCTTGTAAAAATAAATATATTATAGGTAATACAAATCACCATTAATATGAATTGTTTTAAAATAATAAATATTTGTAAGAATAAACTTAATACATTGTTATCACCAGCTGATGAAATTATTCTTATGCAGGTTCTGTGCGTTCAAGTAAAATGTTTTGAAGAAATCATCAACATTGGTTACGCTGTGTACCGTGTGCACGGTCTGCCATGGTTCCGTTCACTTTCCTGGTACTTCCTGCTGACTTCCAACTACTTCTTTTATGGAGAGAACCTGATTGACTACTTTGGTGTAGTGATCAACAGAACGGTGAGTCAATCTCATTCTTTTTATTTAATACCAGCTTTTGCCTGTTACAATACATGTCCGACATGACATGTGTTGGTTGTTTACCCAACAGACAATCGCAACCCACCTATACCTGTGAAAAGCTGATTGTTTTGTACAACAAATCCATACTCTAACAAACACATGTTTTGCTTTTGTAATAGTAGGTAATGATAATTGCCTGCCTGTTAAGAAATAATTATAGTAACTTTTGAATGTTGAATGAATTAGCAGGCTTTTCAAAGACATTGAGGTATTTAATTAGGGACACTCCTGCAAATTACTTTAGTTTTTCTACATTGTTTTCATAGATTCTGCCTATTTGTAATTCTACCAATTTACTTAATTACTTTTTGTATTTTATTGTTATAAAAAGAACTAGCCTCATTTGAGCATGCCTTTTTGGTAATGGCCTATTATTAGATTAAATTATAATGAGTATGGAACATTGTTGATGTTAATTTTATAATTATGTACTGTTTGGTTTGGGAAATAATGCATCTTAGACAACATATTTCACAAATAGTGGTGGTTGTGAAAAAATTCACATATTTCCACTATTCCTTTGACATTGCACAGACAGTTTTCTTTCGCCATATCCTATTACATTCACACTTTAATTATTTGGTTACGGTTGGAACAAAGTGTAACACAGACAGGGTGTTCAGTAAATTTATGAAAAAATAACACCCATTGTCTTCTACAGTTATGATTCTCATCTTGTAAGTGATGAAACCTGAACTGTCCTCATTTTTATGTGTGTGTTAGTGATCTTAACCTATCACTTTTCGTTTTTTCTGAAAACTGTAATTCTTAAGCAATTGTAGAGTAGCTTTCATTGATTTCCAGGTTTTATCAAAATTAGTAAAAAAAAGAAATTTTAGAGAAAAAAAAGTGATTGCACTCTCCAACACAGTCATCTCTAAAATCGGAAAAATAGTAAAACTTGAAACCTCGGTTTCTGAGTTTCTGATTATAATATTTTTTTTTTAGAGAAATCATTATTGTTACATCTCTTAAAACATCTTTCGGTGGGTAATAAAGGAATTTTAGTTACATTGTTAGTAGAAAAAAGTGCTGATTGATGATTTTATCGAAATTAGCGCGGATGACGTCGCGGGAAAAAGCTAGTACGCATGGCGTTGGTGTTGATATCTCTTAACAATATGATAATTTATACTTACTTACAACATGGAGTTCTTCAAGAAAGGGGTTAAAAGGTTTTTACGGGGTGGGCAACGCGTCCATAGGCTGCGGTGACTGCTTACCATCAGGCAGGCCGCAAGCTTGTTTGCCACCTTAGTGGTATAAAAAAAAAACAAAAAAAAAACTTTATCATGATAAATTTTTTATTATTTTTTATCATGCAGGCGTTTTGTTCTGATTGCTGCTATTATTATTATTTCTGATATCTAAACTATTTGCTTATCATGGCAATAAGTGAGACAATCAAACGATCCTGCCGATATCAAGCTTTTTTGATAAGAGGAAACACGCGATGTCTGACGGCATAAAGTATCATTAGTCATAAATATAATGGAGCGTCAGTAGCTTAATGGTTAATGAGTCCAACTTGTAAGCAAGAGGTATCGGATTCGATAAATCTCTCTAAAATCTAATGCCATCATGTACCAATTACTCTTTTCTGAGTTATGTTCATTAGTTGAACACTAACCGGTGCTCTTGCGGTGAGGGAAAACATCATGATGAAACTTGCTCACCTAGGCGACTGCATGTGTAACAATGATCCAATTTGATCAGGTTCCCCTGTTAACTGGGCCACGGAGGTCAGATGGCAGTCGCTCCACTGTAATTATCCACCTTATCTGCCAAATCCTGGTTCATGGTCAAGGCGGCGCGCGCGATATCACAACCGGGACATTAACGCCAAGATTGTTATAGTCATAAATTTAATATCATAGATAATTCAATCAAGTAACAACAGTAGGTAACCGATTGCCGTTATAGTTAATGAATGTTAATGTCAATGGTGTCCATGCTTACTTAACGCCACCGGGGTCATCGACGGCGACATCAAAGCTCAAATATCAGCGGCTGGGGCCAAATGACTCAAGGTGACGGGGTGTCATTTGTGACCCCAAAATGCCAATAAAGCTGAAGGGACAGGTTTACAAGACCATCATTAGACCTGTACTCTTATACGGCAGTGATACTTGGCCTCTACTAGAGCGACACAAGCAGGAGTTGCGCGTCACGGAAATGAAGATGCTGCGATGGATGTCTGGAGTTTCTCGCAAAGACATTCGCGGTAGCTTTCACGTCCGTGAAATCGCAGATAAAGAGGCCGTCGAGGGCCACGTCTTGCGCAGACCAGCAAATTACATAGGGATCAAATGCCTGGCCAGGCAACCGCCGCCAGGCACGGGAAGGAGAGGCCGACCCAAGAAGCCGTGGCTAGACGTCGTTAAGAATGAATGCGAGCCAACAAACTCACCACCATGGATGCCGACGACCAAACGAAGTGGACCAAGCGGAGTTGGAAAGCAAACTTCGGGCCCTCGTGTGCCGCGCGAGAGTGGAACGGGAATTTAACGCCATTGATGACGCTGACGCAGTGTTTCCTTTGGACTAGTAAATAGGATCGTTAAAGAGGTACATTAGAGGTCTCTTTAGATGTGGGAAACGAATTGGTGATACGCCTGGTATTGCTGATGTTTATAGGCGGCGGTGACCACTTTCCATCAGGTGGCCCGGCGCCCGCTTGCTTGTTTGTCTGCCGACTAACCAGTAACAGTTAGATGTCAGATATTAATGTCTGTTCACATAGTAATTGTCTAGACACGACAGATTATAGCCATCAATAGCCTATGGTTGTTTTATTTAGCAGTTTAGACTGAAATGAAAACTGGGGTTAAATTGACAAGTCGGAGCGAACTCGGACTCGCTGCTACCCATGCATTCTCTGATATATGGAGACTATATGTGTGACGAGTATTACCGACACGCTGACACTTTGTGACTAACATGACATCTGTGTCAGTGACACAACATCGTGGAATTACGCGGCGTCTTATTCAGAGCGCTACACGACGGAAAAATGCGTACCGACATCGTCAGTCGTCGTTGAACACTTTATGGCCAGGCATTTCTTTTGGCCTAACGACCGGTTTATTACCTGAGTTCCATAAACATGGTCGTAACTGAACTTCCAAGACTCATCATCATCGTCTTAACGTCCAACCTGGCTTATGCTATGGTCCGCTTTCCTAGTTGTCTTCCTCCACTTCGCTCGGTCTTCGGCAACCCACGTCGTAGGCGATGTCTATCTATCGCTTCCTGAGCCTCCCGCGGGATCTCTATTTTCTGATACCGGTAGGTTTAGACACCTGTTTCTAACGGAGGTCGATACCTCCGTGAGAAACGTAGGTACGTGAAACAAACAGTTCAAAGCACTTGACCGGCGAATAAACATATGCTACGAAAGTGTATTTGATAAACTAATGGGGTCGTAGAGGTCGACTATGATTTACTGTACCCTATTTTTGTACTGTGACCGTACTTTAATCTGAATCGAAACGCTTGCTTAGCGCTACGATAAAACTATTTGCATTGCTCTTTTGGGTTTCTGTATAAATAGGTCACGTCACAGTAGTTGCGATAAATTGTGTTGCAAACTTATAAATGTATATAATCACAGCTAAATTATAGAATTTGCCGCTTTACAAAATGCCCGGCGTTTTGTAATAATAATGAAAAACAATCAACTTGGCGTTAATGTCCCGGTTGTGCTCTCGCGCACGAGGGCAAATTACAGTGGAGTGACTGCCATCTGACCTCCGTGATCCTGCTACCAGGGAAGTCTGACCAGATTGGATCATGGTTACACATTTTGTAATAAGCTGGACTTAACGTTTGGTCGGATTGTGATTAAGATATAATATATGACCGTAGCAATATTATGTTTGATTATTCTATTTACGCTTTCGACCATTTCCGCATCCATTGACTGGTGTCATAAAAGGCGAGTAATTTCATAGAGGAGAACCATCCGTCCTCCGTAAAATGGGTAGCAGCATTACCTGTTGAGGATGTTCAACACTTCACTAATGTGGAGAAAGCTCAAGTTTAAGAGAGGTAGGGCATAGCGGGGTATCTCGTTCGAATTGGAGCCGCCCGACTGGGGAAGTACCTCCACCTTACAGAATATCGCAGCTAAATAATAGTCTTTTAAATAGTATTGTGTTTCTGCCGGTGAGTAAGGTTTCCAGTGCTCCATGGGGTGGGGATTTGGGGAACCGTGGCTTTGGCAGTGGAGTGGCATTTGCTTTTTGCTGCCAGAGCAACGTGTTATAGAGGTGGGCAACGCATTAGCGATACTCTTGGTGTTGCTAATGTCTATAGGCAGTGGTGACCACTTTCCATCAGGTGGCCCGCTTGCCTGTTTGCCTACCGTATGACATAAAAAAAAAAAAAAAAAAAAAAAGTCCAGCAGTGGACAGTTCTGGGCTGTTTATGCTGTGGCAATGTTCCGATACTCTATAATTATAGTAGTTAAAGTGGTATTTTGTTAAAAAAAAGGATTCTACAATGTGTCAACAACACAAATAATGATGTCTACGTGACTGTGTAGGTAATTAAGTGGAAGAGTATCCAAGCGGTTGAACTTGCCACTTATGCAAATCAATCATTAATATTTAAATCTACTGGTTTGTTACATAATGAAACAAGTAGGAAGTTATACGCAATGGATTTCAACCTAAAGTTTTTGTGTTTATTTTTGGTGTCATATGATGCATATTTAGTCCACACATAGGTCTGGGCCGATTGAATTGGTATCCTTTCTGATAAGTACCAAGAAATACTCTTTAAATTATTCGTAGGCCCGAACAGTGTCATTAAATCTCGACATCTTAAAGCTCATAATAACCCAATAACCTACTACAAAACAATGAATAGGTTATTTCTAGATAAGCATGCTCCTTCGGCCGTGTTACCACTTGCCGACTAACATTAATGGTAGTGTCCATATAATTCCTCACAATGACAATGCTGCGGTTCTGCATTTTTGTTACCTACAACTTAAATTTATGAATTATAGATGTTACCGCTTACCATCAGGTGGACTGTGTCTGTTCGTTTGTCACTGACTAGCATAAAAAAATCTAACCGACGACGAGATTGCCAAACTACTAATCCGATTTTAATGAAACGAAAGTTAAGAACTGCCCTGAGTAACCTGGTTTTCAAGTAAAGGAAATCGCAGTGTAGTGGACTGAACAACGTCCATTGCCGCTATATTTGCCAAAGTTAAACGGATTCGCTTAACAATCCTTTTAATGGAATGTGGGCCCAAATAATTGGATCGTAAATCGTAATTGGTCCACAGAGCAGTGGAATTTGAATTATCGCGATATCGAGGTCACAATGTCGTTTAATCTGCTTGTCTGTCTGTACTAGCGGTTCCCGAGGTTTTCAGTTCAGTTCACTATGTTGGTTATCTTCGCGTTAATGTCCCGGTTGTGCTCCCGCGCGTGAGGGCCCGGTGTCTGCCTTCACCATGATCCAGGATTTGGCAGATCTGGTAATTACAGTGGAGCTACTGCCATCTGATATCCGTGGCCCTGTAACTCACTCACTGTAAGAGCATTGGCTAGTGTTAAACTAACCGGAGGTCAGGTGGCAGTCGCTCCACTGTAATTACCTGCCGGTCTAGCCATCCTTGACAGCTCCGCTTGCGTGATGCGTGTATGGTAGAAAATTTACAGGTCGAAGTTCGACTCTGATTGTGTAGGATCATCCGCCAATCCGCCTCCTTTGTATACCGAAAGTACGTGAATTGTCTATGGACCAAGAATTTCTACCACAAACAGCTTATGTCAGATAACCTTAGCTTATGTCAGATAACGTTAGCTTATGTCAAAACCCATACATTTTTTCTACCACAAACGATTGTAGATTAACGATTGCAGATTAACGCAACCTCTTGGCTAAGGCCGCTGATCTGCCAAGGCGAAACCCGGGCTCTCGCGTGCGAGATCACAACCGGGACATCAACGCCATGTTGATTATGTTCTATTTATTTTTTGTGCCTAACAAAGTTTTACCTCCAAACCAATAACGCCGACCTCCATCCCCAGGACTACCTCCGCTTCCTCGTGACCTACCACCGCTTCATATCGTTCTGCCTCTACTGCGTCGGCTTCGTCTGGTTCGTGTTGTCGCTCGTGAAGCGCTACTACATGAGGCAGTTCAGCCTGTTCGCCTGGACTCATGTGGCGCTGCTCATCGTGGTCACGCAGAGCTATCTCATCATACAGAACATCTTTGAGGGTGAGTGGAGTTGCAGTGTACGTTTAGTAGGCTGGGATCCAAGGCACTCAAATGCAAAGACGTAATTTAAGAAAAAAAGGTATGAATGTGGAAGTACAATGCAAGACCATAAGTGCCCTAAGAATCATGTTCCACTGCACTACTGGCAGTTGCTAAACGGTTTTTAAAGTATTCGTGAATTAAATTTTTATTAATGATTAAAAAAATACCCTGAGGTTAAAGGACAAGTCCTTTGAGCGTAAGGGACAGGTAATTCTCCCTTCTTTTAGCAAACTGATTTTGGCTATAGATGCACGAAATGCCGTGAATGTTGCTGTCTTGGACTGTACAATATAAAGTCGTTTCCAGTGCCATCGGGAGAAGTGTAATGGGGACACACTCAGCAGTACGCCACGACTGACGCCGTGACATTGGTTTTCAGTGCGCCTCACTTTTTCGCAATACTGTTGTGTTTGTTTACTTACTTATGGCAGTGCTGAGTACTGAGAAGGTGTTGTGTTTCTTATTTACATGTCAATTCAAGCCAAGCTCCTAACTTAATCCCCGTGACACTTACATACCTAGAACTCTTTTATAGTCAAAATTGATGTGTCAGACTTTCAGCTCCGATTTACTGATCAATAGAAAATATGTTAATATCACATAAAATTAAGAGAAGTTATAGACAGTTATAGCTAATCGACGTTCAACTTTAGTACCGCACCGAGCTCGCCACTCGTTACGTTTGACTGCCGTTGGCGGAGCAAGGTTGACCAGGGTCTTCACCTGGGGATTCTTGAGACTAATAGGTGTACCAGTCTCGGATTGGCACCTTATTTTATTATATTCTATTATTATCATCATCACAGCCCGTAACAGTCCACTGCAGGACTTAGGGCCTCTCCCACGAAAGGGGAGGGTATTGTCATAATCTCCACGCTTGGCAGACGGGTTGGAGATCGCAGTGTTTAAATATAACAATGGAAAATGCTGTTGCCCATTTTCCAGACTACGGAGACTTGATCTTTTGCCTTGAAAACATTAGTCGCCTTGTACGACACCCATGAGTGTAGAGGGTTGGTGCTATTCTACTCAGCCGGACACCACACGGCCTATTCTATATTCTATTATACTTAGTAATTACTTATGTAATTTAACTTTGTTACAAATTAACACCCTATAAAGTGGACCTGATAGAAGTGGATATGATGTCTTTAAATAACTTTGTTATAATTTTTTTTATTTATAGCTCGACACGACAATATCAGCCACTTTATATTAAGAAGTAGGTATTTGGTCTCGAATCCACATGAAGTCAATTCGTTAGCAAGGAAACTAACCTAACCTAACCCATTCAATGCTCTCTTATCTCGTATAGTGCATTCGCAACGCACGGTGGCTTAAATGCGTGCCGTGATCGGTTGCGAATGCAAATGATCAGGGATGCAACGATCAACGCTTTGGCGAATATGAATAACAAATTCACGTTCACAAACATTTATTTCACGGCGAGCAAGTTTAAATTTTTAAAAAGCAAGCATTTGCTAGTTTTTAGGCAGAATAACGGCACCTGATGGAAAGTGGTCACCGCCGCCTATGGACAACAATGCGTTGCGCCGAATCAAACTGCTGTCTGTGTTTTGTTTGTTTTGGTAGCTGTGCTTTGCCTGCCGTTGCAAATTGACGTCTCGAAACGTCTATGGGGGACGCATAAATGCATAAATGATGAAATTTCTTTATTTCTACTTACGCTTCTTTAGTTTTTTCGTCAATATGCAGAAAATTAAACGATAAACTATATACCTATACCTACTGTATATAGTATTGATAAATAGTAGGTATATAATGTTATCATTACCGTAGGTATTAATGTTTTCATTACAGCTTAAAAAATAACCTCTTCAGCTGTATATATTTTTAAACTATGCTGTCTATCAAAATATATAAAGCTGAAGAGGATATTTTTAGCTGTAATGATAACACAAATACCTACGATATGATAACATTATATACCTACTATCTATCCATAATATATAGGTATATGCTCAAGAGGTTATATTTTTCAACTCTATAATCTCTGGAGTGAGTTCCCAGTAGGATTTAAAAGTGAAACCTATTGCATTTGATAGATGGCAATTCAAAATGAATAATTTCACATTCTCATTCAACACATCCCTATAAGTCATTCAAAAACACCGTAACTTCGGCAGTCAATAGTCATACACAACCTTAGTACGCCAAGACAATAGGTGTGCTATCAATGGCGTGACGTCCGACGGTGCATTGAGACATGTTTTATTGCACTGATTATTTGTTATTCTATCTAGCGTAACCACTGTCAATGTTAAACGGGCTTTGAACTTGTATGGTTATCTCATCGTTTATTGTTGTTTTGTTGTGAAGACTCGTCAGAATTTTGTACATTTCGTTGTTAAGGAACCTTAGATAACCTTAGCAAGGGAGACAATACTTTCTTACTGACTTATTTACTGCGCTGGCTCGGTGACCCAAAGTAGTCTTATTTGTTTGATCTTATGGTAGGTGCCGATACGTGCTATGGTATTGTAGTATGTATGTCGCAGCCAAATGGTTAAATTAGCCGGTTAATTAAACGGCTAGCTATTTAAGCAGTTATTTAATTGAAAATTGGCCAATTTCATGAACTTTGAAAGTAAAGTCAAATGAACGATATTGCCTCGAGTTTACGGAGCTCTTCCATTCATTGTCATAATGCTAACCTAAACTAACCGAATAGAAACCTAATGCAAAGTATTATTATACTTTGAAGTTATTGTGGGTAGGTTAGCATTGGAACAATGTGTGGAAGAGCTGTGTAAACTCGAGGCAATATCGTTCTTTCAACATCACTTTAAAATCTTATGAAACTGGCAAATTTTCAACTAAATAATTGCTAAAAAAGCTAGCCGTTTAGTTAACCGGCTAATTTAACCATATGGCTGCGACATGTATACAGTCATGTTTAACGTTACTTTTAAGCCGGTCACGAATATATTTTCGCTTCATTATATTCCGGGGCTATCGCTAGTAAACACCATCCGATATTCTCCAGTCATCCAGAGACAATTATGCAAGCAACTGCGTCCAACTTATATGTCAGTACACATATACGCAATTTATAACCACTTTTTTATTTACTATTAGAAAGAAAGAAAGAAAAAAGACATTTATTACATGTAGACACCACGACACGATGATTAGGTACAACAACAACAAAAAAACAAGGAAATAAGTGGAAATAAAAAAAAAAATTATAGAAAATAAAAAAGAATACTCTTAATAAATGTACCTACCTACAGTTAACTATTCCCAGAGGCATTGTTTAAACTCCGTGTCGCGGCTTCCAGTGCAACTGGACCCCCTCAGCATAATGTTGTGGCCGCTTGACGCGTACCACAAAGCTGGTTTTCAGTGGGCCCACCTACCACCCGGAAACACCCCGGGTGTGGTGGACCCGGCGCGACTTGGTTCGCGTTCTTTTTTACCCGTATCCACTTTTTCCTGCTTATAAATCTTCCTCTTGAATCACTCTATCGTTGGAAACCGCACTAAAATCCGTTGCATGGTTTAAAAGATTTAAGCGTACATAGATACATAGGGAAAGACGGCGGGAAGCGACTTTGTTTTATACTATGTATTCATAGATAATTCGTTCAAGAGGTATATTAGAGGTCTCTTTAGAGGCGGGCAACGCATTGGTGACTTCCCTGGTGTTGCTGATGTCCATAGGCGGCGGTGAACACTTTTCATCAGGTGGACCGCTTGCCTGTTTGTCTTTTAATGTCATACGGTATGCAAACAGGCAAGCGGGCCACCTGATGGAAAGTGGTCACCACTGCCTATAGACATTAGCAAGACCAAGAGTATCGCTAATGCGTTGCCCACCTCCATAACACGTTGCTCTGGCAGCAAAAAGGCAAATGCCACTCCACTGCCAAAGCCACGGTTCCCCAAATCCCCACCTCATGGAGCACTGGAAACCTTTGTCTGCTGTGTAACATAAAAAAAAAGATACATACACTGCCCAGCAGTGGGCGTCTTCCGGCTGATATGATGTTGTTTAGATATAAATTTTGAAACGCTTACCTAGCAGTTTGAATCTTATTCGAGATTGCAATGTGGAGTAAAATAGAGTCCACGTGGTGGAGTATAGTTAGTTTATCACCACGTTTACTGCGCTATAACACGATTAAGTACCGTATCGAGTTTACTAAGTTTTCATTGACCAGTGTGTTGAATATTTCCTGTTTCCACATCGATTAATTGGAATATGAATGGCCGTGTTGGGCGGCATTGCAAAACATGTTTGTACGTAACACATGGAACATGCTTGTTAACAGACAGTGTCTAAGTCTAATTGTTCTTGAAGACGCAAATTCAACCTAGCAACTTGTGTCTAAAATTAAAATCTGAGCCTGCATTTACTCAAACTTAAGTGTTCGTGAGCGTCGTTGGCCGAGTGGTTAAGGTATTCGACTAACCGGGTACCGGTACCGGGTTCGAATCCCGCTACCAAAAACTCTTTTCTGAGTTATGTATATTAGTTGAATACTAACTGATGCTCTTACGGTGAGGAAACACATCGCGATGAAACCTGCACATTCAGTCGACTGAATGTGTAACCATAATTCAATCTGGTCAGGTACCTCTGGTATCAGGGTCACGGAGGTCAGATGGCAGTCGCTCCACTGTACCTGATCTGCCAAAACCTAAATCATGGTCATGGCGGATTCCGGGCCATCGTGTGCGAGAGCAGTACCGTAACATTAACGCTAAGATGATTACGACTCAAACTTAGTGTTCGATCAGTCTATTTTTCGCTCTGACACCCGTATTTTTCTACTACCTGTAATTTTATTCTGACACCCGTATTTATCTACCAATTTAGACCTGTATCAGGGATCGAAACACCCACTCCACAAGCAGACAGACCCTCCCAGTAACCACTCCCGTAGCTCACCCGCTGCCTTCAAACAGTCCGCCGATAACGCATTATTTCCGCTCGACACGTCGCCGTCACTGGGACGGTGGAAGCCTTTCAAACGCGTATCTAGGCCAGGCGAGGGGGTGAGGTAACGGGGTGCCGGCACGTTGTGTGGCGCTCGGCAAATTCAATCAGCTGTTGTAGTATCTCCCTATATAGAGATGTTTAATGTTGATGTTTGTGGGTAGTGTTGGAGATTGTAAGGTGTTAATGAAACATTGTCTCTATTTAGATGAGCTCGATTAGACGGTTAACGATCCCTTTGTTTTAGTAAACAGTTTTTGAGGTTTGTGAGCGTTAGTTCAATTTTAATAAATGATTTTTGGGTTTGAGTTATCTATATCTAAACATAGTATAAAACAAAGTCGCTTCTCGCAATCTGTCCCTATGTATTTATGTACGCTTAGACGTTTTAAACTACGCAACGGATTTTAATGCGGTTTTCAACAATAGATAGATTGATTCAAGAGAGTTTATAAGCACGAAAAAGGGTGGGTAGGGATAAAGTAGGTCTACGCGAACTAGGTCGCGCCGGGTCCACTAGTACTTTATAATTTTTAGTAGTGGAAATAGCAAGTACTCTAGTAGCCCTAACACGTATGTGCCCGCGACTCAGCTCTCGCCGCGAGAGAGCGTCTGTTTCCTTCTCTCAATACTAAGATGAAAGAGATGGCAGTCTCTATGTCGCGCCTTTTGTCGCTTATCGCACGCGAGAGCAACTTGTGCTAGCCAGCTAGAATAATAACTCCACTCGTCACTTGCCACCAGGTGAGATGGCGGTCAAGTGCCTAGCTAATCTAATTTATAAAAAACTTGTCCGCCTCGTATGTGTTTCTATTACCTATAGCTGGGTTTGAAAGAACTCTTATCACCTTGCAACTAATGAATAGTAAAGAATGACATACATTTTAAAGACGTCATATGCACCTTCCCAAATCCTGTAAACAGGTAAACACTTGACAACAGATATTGGTGATAAAGAAATGATAATGAGTTCTTGGCTAAAGCTATCAATTATTACATGATGTTATGGGGCCAGATATTATACACATTACAGCAGAGATAAGGTTGATAAACTATCTTTATTTGTCTGTCGATAGAAGTACGTCTTATAAGCTTTAAAATAACGGGTATT
The DNA here is from genome assembly GCA_905147135.1 of Blastobasis lacticolella. Taxonomy (NCBI): domain Eukaryota; kingdom Metazoa; phylum Arthropoda; class Insecta; order Lepidoptera; family Blastobasidae; genus Blastobasis; species Blastobasis lacticolella. Next base: position 3,698,981 of record LR990042.1, on the reverse strand, counting down.
TGATTGATTTTACTGTTTCGTGAAGAGGACATAGGATAGCACCCCTGTGGCCTAGACTGTGACATCTCGAATTCGACATTTTATCTACCCACATATCTCCATTAATAATGATATTGAAATGTCTATTGCAGGCAAAAAATATTTTCTCACCTATCTTTGACAGTCGTATATTGTCGAAGATCAATTTCAGTGACGTTTTAATACAGTTTTTTGGAAAATTTCCGAGGAGAAAATATGAAAGGAGAAAATTTCCGAATTTGGGATGTCACAGCGCTACAATCGCCCTGAAATGTTACTAAGCCTTCGCGAAGTGCTGTTCTTCTGTCAGTAACAGAACACGTTTTCCTGTGGCCCTTTCGCAATATGCTCGTAACGAAAACTCAAATCTACAGTAATATCCTCATAATATTATAAATGTAGGAGTTTGTAAGGATGTTTGGATGTTTGTTACTTTTTCACACAAAAACTACTGAAGGGATTTTGATAAAATTTGGCAGCAATATAGCTTGTATCCTAGAATAGCACATATACTATAATTTATTCCGAAATTAAATGTAGTTCCCGCGGGAACGGGTCTGGAACGTTATAAAAGAATTTTACGCGGACTTAAAGCTAGTTATTAACTAAGAGATAAAGTTTGTGAGCTTGGGTGTGGGCTCAATCTACTGTTGATCCAGGAAAAATATAGAGGATCCACTGTCGAACTACTCGTCCCTAACCGATTCGTTGATCTTCCAAAGATCTAATCTACGTAAACAAAGCGCTATGTGTTCTTAACTACGGTCATTGTATTACTTGATAAAATTCAATGGACTGCGGGAGTGTATTAAGAAATATATGTCGGTTAGTGGTTAAAAACCAAATACTATAGAGAAAACAAATAACAAAATATATTTTTGCTCAGCCAGTGGTCAGATTTCGACAAAAATTAATCACTTCACCGTTTCATGTTCGTAGAAAAATTTCCATTAATTTTGAAACCGTAGGTAGTAATAATATTGTTCAAAATGCGTGAAATGTTGCGCAGTAACGACGCTATATATAGAACGTACACTAATACATTTAACATGAACTGGCCTAGCAAACAGGCCGTAACAATGGATTTATATGTATTATAGTAACTAGTGGACCCGGCGCGACTTCGTTCGCGTGGCGCCTTACCTCTACATACACTTTTTTCTTCTTGCTTATAACCTTTACTCTTAAATCACTCTATCCATGTTGAAAACCATATTAAAATCCGTTGCGTGGTTTAAAAGACCTAGCGTACATAGATTGAACATAGGGACAGACGGCGGAAAGCGACTATGTTTTATACTATGACTAGACTAGCGACCTGCCCCGGCATCGCACGGGTAATAAGTAACCTTAACAAATTATATATATAAACGTTCCTCATGAATAACTCTGTCTATTGGTGAAAAGCGCATGTAAATCCGTTCAGTAGTTTTTGAGTTTATCGCGAACAGACGCGGCGTTGGACTTCGTTTTACAATAAATAGTGAAAATTATTATGTGTTTACGTTTTGATGTCTGTTTCTATGGATGCTTCTGTTTTCTGCGGTAGTCAAAGAAGACCATTCACGGTCCATACAAAAAGTACCTTTGAAAGTGCTAGCCAACAACTTTAGTAGTAATTTGACAGTTAAGCTATACTACAGTCACTAGATTTGTTCTAGAAACCTGAAAATGTAGCTTAGATTTTCAAGCTTCAATAATATCTCTAGTAATGGTCGTATAGCGTGGCTGAGGTAATTAAAATGTTCAGAATGAAGCGTTCTATCAATTGAATTACTTTTCAGTTTTTGGTCGGCACTTTCCTACATTTTCGATACCTAATTTTCGGATGATGTTCATGTCTTTTTTACGGAATTTGACATCCCATAATTGTCGCCACTGTTTAATAAGAGGTGTAGGGACGCAACGCAAGTGAAGCAGCCGGTAGTTAGTATTGCACTGTTTATTAAGAGAAGCCGCGCCAATGTATTCGCAGATACCTTCAACTTACATATGTAAGAGGTTCTGTAGCCTATTTTATATTAGTCGGTGACTATCGGGACGTACCCTATACTTTCTCTTGCATCATAAGTATTGTACAAGGTATGTAGAAATAGAAATAGAAAACATTTATTTATACACACACATAACAAATGGCTCAAAGGAGTTGAATTACTGACCTCCAAATAGGTATTTTTTGAGGTCAGTGGCTCGACTCCAGAGCCGTAAAAAAAAAAAAAGTTTTAAGAATACGTGACATAAAAATGCACAAACAAAATCATTAATAACAAACAATATGAAATGAGTAAACAACAACTAGACAAACATATATGAATAGAAGAAAATTGAAGAACAGAGCCGTTGCATGTGGAAGTGGTGTGGGTGATAAGTCCATCTCTTGAGAGTGTTAGTCCGGTTAGCTGCTGGAAAGGTTATCGGAATGCCGTTAGTTAGATAAAGATATTCATCTCTTTCGGTGTTTTTTTGATAGACTTGTTTATTACATTGTTTCTTTTTCAAATTGACGTGGATGTCATTTTACAAACGTTAATTTACATTCCCTAAATTGTCTATATTGCTTATGTCTGTCACGTAATGTATGTTACGCTGAGGTCACGCGGGTCAGGTGCTTGGCTATAAAATGTATGCGCATTGTTACCTTACCTTATTAGGTACCTCGTTGATTGCGTTACATCATTTGGGAAGTAGAATTTTGTTCTATTCCCGCCGTTTCGTTATGTGAGCTATCACGGTCGGGGTTTCAACTTCAAGGCGCTTAGAAAAAGCAGACGTGGCTTAAGATATGACTCCACGAAGCTTGACGCTTGACTTGACGACCTGAGTGGTTCAGTGGTCAACATGCCGGTCTGCCACGCAAGAGGTCCCGGGTTCGATTCCCGGCCGGGCAGAAATTGAAATGATGAATTTTAATTTCTGTTACGGGTCTGGGTGTTCTATGTATAATAAGTATGTAAATATAAAAAAAAGTATATAAGTAGTTTATCAGTTATCTAGCACCCATAACACAAGCTTTGCTTACTTTGGGGCTAGATGGCGCTGTGTGAATTTGTACACGATTCTTATTTTATTTTTTATTTTTACGGAGCCAATACTCAAATATTTCTCAAACGACTGAACTTATTTTAAAGAAACAAAGCTAATAATCATGTCAATACTATATTTTATATACTTAAACGGGCTTTTAAACAAAGGAAACAGCATCGATATCGCACGTCCGTCGCGTCCGTACGGGAGCTACTTTGCCACAGAAACCATATACACATGCCAAGCTTATGCCGTCCGCCTATTTATTTTTTTATACCACTAAGGTGGCAAATAAGGTTGCGGCCTGCCTGATGGTGAGCACTCACCGCAGCCTATGGACGTCTGCAATACCAGGGACATCACCCACGCGTTGCCGACCCCGTAAAAACCCTTTAACCCCTTTCTTGAAGAACTCCATGTTGTACTCTCCAGGGAAAACCTCTCCAGGTAGTTCATTCCACAACCTTAGTGTGCGTGGGAGAAAGTGGCGTCGGTGGTTAGATACACAGATACACATGCAACTTAAATTACAACAACATTAAAAACAATACAAGTATACGCTTCCTTCATACAACGGAAGTAACTGCTTGAAATGTGTGATAAACCGTTTAAAACATGCTGTAACTTGATATTTACCTCCGCAATTATTTTTATCATATCAACTAACTATTCTAGACCGACCGATAACCAAGGTTAAGCAATGCTTAGAGTCTGGAAACTGGATGGATGACCGTTTCGTACTTTGAATCTAGTCAAACTTCAGCACCGCAATGAGCTCGCCACTAAAAGGTGTGCCTCATAATACCGTTGGCGAAGCGAGGACTAGTGCCGATAACCAAGGTTAAGCAAGGCTCGTAGGGTCCGGAAACTGGATGGGTGCCCGTTTCGTTGAGTCTAGTCGACTTCAGCACCGCAACGAGCTCGCCACTCGTAGGTGGGCCTCCTAATATCGCTGGCGAAGCGAGGTTTACCAAGTACTTCCGCTGGGGATCCTGGGACTGGTTGAACAGTCTCTGGAGTCGATTGGCGTCCCGTGACGGTATTGTTATTATGGCTACAATTTTTTTAATGCTGCTTAGTGACAAACGAGCAGACAGCCCACCTGAACGTAAGTGGTAACTGTCGCTTATAACATCCACAATTCATACATTTAGGTTGCAGACAACACAAATGCAGAACCGCAGGTTGTCACTGTGAGGACTAAGATGAAATGCCTCACGCCTGTAATTCTCTCAAACGTTTCCCAAACGCCGCTAATTGTTCCGAGAAACGCAACAAACAACGCAACAAGCGCGTAGGAACAGCGCTTCTAAAATTCACATCTCTGGAAAGCTTTTAAGAAGTCGTTTAATCTTGGATGGCGGGAAAATGGGTCAAGTTCGGCACATCTGGCGAGCGGGGAGTGAAACTCGTTAACGAGAATTCATAATTTAATTCGTTCTCTAAACAATGCATTCTTCGGTTATGATGTGCGCCATATTGTTGTGTTTTGTGTTTGTAGTTCGTTTTTGCGTGTGTGTGTGTGTGTGTGTATGTGTGGTTGTGAATGTATCCGCTAAGAGCGAAGCAACAAATATGTTACGAAGTTCATTTAATACATTTCAAATTTATGATACAAAGGAATACCATATACATGTGCTCTTGATAACAAATAACTTTTACTAAAACACCAACTCTGAAATCGCAAAAAAATCTGCTGTTCATACATTTTGGCAGAATTCGTTTTTAATTCAGTATTTTTTTTTTATTTAACGAAAGACAACAGCAGTTACAATAAAAAAAGCATTTTATTCTTCCACTAATAAAAGTTCAATAGATAAAAATAAGTACTTAACGTTAAGCTAATCAAACAGTTGATGAGACACGACAACTTAAGCCTAAAAAACAGCAGCAGCAGTATGAAACATCTTTTCGCGATGTCAGAGTTACTGCCATAATAACAGTTGTTTCGTTATCACGAACACTTGCATACGGTGCCCCTCTGTATCGTCAATTTGAAATCACTACAAAGTAACTTCCATATGTTTGCCTAACACAAAGCCGTTAATCATTTCTATTTGTCCATGTGCTTACTTGAAGTAGTAACGGATTTTTCAGACTGGACTGACGAGTCCACGAGAAAGGTTATTGGTAAATAAGTGGCTGGTTTGTGGCAGATTATGAATGTTTATGTTATACGATAGGCAAACAGGCAAGCGGGCCACCTGATGGAAAGTGGTCACCACTGCCTATAGACATAAGCAACACCGAGACTATCGCCAATGCGTTGCCCACCTCTATAACACGTTACTCTGGCAGCAAAAAGGCAAATATCCCTCCACTTCCAAAGCCACGGTTCCCCAAATTCCCACCCCATGGAGCTCTGGAAACCTTACTCACCGGCAGAAACACAATCCTATTTAAAAGAGTATTGTTTAGAATGTACTGTGGCGAAGTGGGTCGTCGTCTGCGTGAGAATGGTTTGGGTCCATGTTCGGGGTCCTACCTCGTGCAGCGGATTTCATTGGCGATTCAGCGTGGCAACGCGGCTTCGATAATGGGCACTTTTGAGCGTGGTGCTACTTGGGGAGGGCTATTCGAGTAGTCATTGTCGTTCTTTAAGAAGTCTGGTGACTTATGCAGGTTATTTTGGTTGTGTTGCTGGTTTTTCTTTTTCCCATTTATTACATTCTTTACTACCCGCATTTTGGACGAAGCATTACTGTGAATTACATTGTGTTGACGGTTGTATTATTATTTAATGATATTGATATTTGTTATGTACTGTGAGAAGTAACTACATTACTGATGCCGACCTGAGTGGTTCAGCTGGTCAACGCGCCGGTCGCCACGCCGAGGTCCCGGGTCCGATTCCCGGCCGAGCAGAAATTGAAATGATGAATTTTAATTTCTGTTACGGGTCTGGGTGTAGTATGTATAATAAGCATGTATTAAAAAGAAGTATAAAAGTAGTTTATCAGTTATGTAACACCCATAACACAAGCTTTGCTTACTTTGGGTCTAGATGTCGCTGTGTGAATTTGTCCAAGCATTTATTTAATAATTTTTATTACTAAACTACTTATCGGTGGACGGATTCGCCTAGCCACGCGATTAAAGTAGATTAAAGTAGACATCTACTACTTATTAGGTATACGTAGTACGAATTAATCTATTTTACACACGCAATACTGAAATACATAATTGGATTAATATCTGTAAGTGGTCGGGTATTCGCTTGTAATAAAAGTGAACTGTCGCTCAATATTTTGGGATTATTTACTCGTTTTTAGGATTCCGCAGTAAATCAAGACAAGTTTCGCCAAGTCCATCTGTCTATCAGATTATACTTATACTATCAGAAAGCCCTTTTTTGCACGCATATTATTACAGGTAATTAGGGAACCATACTAGGGCTTTTTTATTCGCGGCTTCGGTCGTTTTGTAATTTGTTCGTTTGAGATTATTTTACCTGGAATATACCCAGTCTAAATTCAGTAAATAATAATATTCTACTGGTTTGACAGTTAATAAAATATCTTCTTTATTTTATTTAATGATACGGTACTTACTATTTCACATGACAACAAATGATAACATTGTATCAACTATTTGTACCTGTTTATTGGTGTAAATGTAATGCCCAAAACATTGCGTACAATGAAGTCTCTTGTGGAAGTCACATCCATTTTTATTAATTACAGAATTAGTCTTGTCCTATCCCATTGTAGGATATATACCCTTTGATTTGTAAAGTTATACTTTTGTCATTCCTGTGCAAAGAGTTTACGTACATACATGTACCATTTTTAGTCCTTTATTTAAGTTGCAATGTCATGCTAGACCGAAATGCCGACCGGAACGTTGTGTACCGGGTATAAGCGTAAAATAGGTCGGTCTCAGATTGTACTTACAATGCGTATTGAACAATTTGTGCTTATTTAGTTTGGCGTTCTACATTCAAACTCGATGATGATGTGCGAGTCCCACATGGTATGTAGTACTTATAGAAGATTTAGGAATATGTTATTTATGAATACCCAAACCGAATCAAAAATAGTATCGGGAAAAATAATGATTTAGTGCTAACTTCCACTAGACATTAGACTTTTTTTTTATGTCAATAGAGTGGCAAATAATCGTTAGCCAACCTGACGGTATGTTCACAGGGTGCCAACCGGCTCCCGAGCCTGTTTAACTAGTCTCAGGGTCCCCAGCGGAAAACCTTGGTCAATGGTATGAGGACGCACACCCAACGTGCACAGGCACCTACTAGGAGCTTTAGGCAAAGACAAAGTCGATTAGCCTCAAAGTACGAAACGGTCACCCATCCACTTCCCGAACACGAGCATTGCTTAACCTTGGTTATCGGTCTCGCAAGCACGTTGCCACTAGACAAGTGCCACTTCCACAGAAGAATTACGAATGTGTTATTCATGAATAACCAAACCATTGTATACCAAGTATTGATAAGAAAGATTTCGTGCTAACCATATATGAATCATTGTGATGACGATGACGAGTATATTAACCGCCGATTTCCTATAGTACGTGTTAAAAAGATAGCAATGTCGGTCGCTGACCTCTCGGTTGGAACTAATTAGTATATGGTCAGAGCGATTGTTGTAATACTTCAAAGGGTCATATTTGTCAAAATGTGATGTAGAAATTATTTGGAAAAGAACCGTTTCAGTGAATAACTGATAAACTTCGTTTCTACTAATATGGCATTTCTGCCATATTAGTAGAAACGTCATATTAGTTCGGGGGTCAATGCACTTTTATTAAAAAATTCACTGCTAGCACTATTTTATGAAAATTAAATCAAAAATATTAAAAACTGTTCCACTTACATCAAATTTGAACAATTGCTGTGACATTACAAATTTGTTCCAACCGCTAGGTCAACGTCCGCTATTGCCCACCTATATAGCACCTACTACAACACCCACCTTCACCCTCAGGCCTGATCTGGTTCATCGTGCCGGTCTCCATGATCATCTGCAACGACGTGATGGCGTACGTCTTCGGATTCTTCTTCGGGAAGACGCCGCTCATCAAGCTGAGCCCGAAGAAGACCTGGGAGGGCTTCATTGGCGGCGGTATCTCTACTGTGGCGTTTGGACTCGTGGTGAGTATAGCTTATTTTATAATGTTTTAAACTAAATATATGTATGAGTTTTATTTTATACTGGCCGAACTCAGCGGCTCTCACGCTAGCGGAGCTCGGCACTTTGTAGACAATCAAGTTTCCCGCGGGAACCTGTTATTTCCCCGGGATAAAAAGTAGCCTATGTTATTCAGCGATAATGTAGCATTCTATTAGTAATAGTAGTTTATGCAACTATCATATAAAAGGGGGTATTAAAACATGAGTGGTTGTTTATCATACGAGGCGTAGCCGAGTATGATAATAGTTTGACACGAATGTTTTAATACCTAATTATATGCAGTTGCATACACTACTTTATCTACACTCATATTTTTATTTAAAATATCGTACCACTTTCAACTTTGCTGGATGTAAGCTGCGAGTCAGTTCTGTTGTATCTACGCGTCACGGATATCAAGCGGCGGGAAATTCACGTCACTACTTTCACATTTATATATTTATTTGCTTCAAACAAGAAAATACATTCACAAACACAACTAACAACGATTAGAAAAGAATATTCTGTTTAGCGGGAAAATAATTACTCACAAATATAGACAGAAAAATTTGAATTTTGAATTTAAATTTTGTATTTGTTAAAGTCATTTAGGTATTCAGCCTACATTTGACCGTGTCCGGGCGCCCGACACGAATTTAAAAAATATAAGTGTTGCATAATGATTAAAAAGTTATTTTACGTTACAGCTGTAATGAAATTAGTATGGGAAATGCTGTATCGAAAAGTAATTTTTTAAAATTTTATGGACTGGCGTGAAAAAAGTGTCTCCTTAAACGACTGTTTCCGAATATGTAATTTTAACATTACGATACGAGTGTAGATAAAAGAATTTTTTAAATCGGTTCAGTAGTTTTTGAGTTCATTCATTACTAAAAATATACAAATCTGTTCTTATTATATCACGGACTATTGTACCTATATTTTGCGGGCTTGCGACTGTAGTGGAGGTTAATAAATAGTAGCCCATGTCCATCCTTAGGTGCTAAACTATCTTTATACTATTTTAATATAAAATCGGTGCAGTGGTTTAGAAAGCGTAACAGACAGACAGTTGCTTTCGTATTCATAATATAGAGTGATTTCAATTGATCATACGCAGCGATACCATATGCACGTGCTTGTGATAACGAAACACATATCAGCTGTTTCGTATAAAATTGAAAACGCATTCTGCCAAATGAATGAATCAGCTGATTTTTTTTTGCGATTTCGTGTATTAAAAGTTATTTGTTATCACGAGCATGGATTACCGCAACGCCAGGGGTTCACAGATATTTGTATTTTAATATGTATGCAGTGTAACTATTTTTCTTTATTGTTCTCCGCTTACACGCTGAAATTTATTATGAAATAAATTTTGCCAACGTACTACCCGCCGTGGGCTGGGTACTGATCCCCACTACTAGTCTAAGAGCCAGCTTAAATCTGACAACACATATTTTACGGTATCTGAAATTTCGTCCAGTGAGACTTCTATACCCAGTAAACAAGCAATGGGTACTAGCTAAGCCCGGCCGCGGTAGGTTTGGGGTCCCTCAGGTGAGTCAGGTATGAAAATTAAGTAAATTTTTAAAGTATTTTACGGCGTCTGCCGTTTTAATATGTTATAATATACCTCTAGAAAAATAGAAAAATAGTTATGGCTGCTGATTTTAAAGGTTGCAACATCCTGGCAGCCACTTTTCAAAATTCGAAAAAAATAAAAAAATTTAAAGTATTTTACGGCGTCTGCCATTTTAATATGTTATTTATTGAACTATTTTAAGCTAATATTGAAAATGGCTGACATTTTTTCCGGTTGTAACTATCCGGTTTACAGCGAAACATTACCTGCAGTCCGTGCATACGTATGTCCACAGTTGTAATTTTTACATTCGTAAAATTTATATAACATAAAAATTATATTAGTAAATGTAAACTAATTTAAAAATATACAATAAAACGAACACATCTACTACTTTAAATGTGCATAATAAGGAAAAAACGTCCATTATCAAAAATTGTTATTCATATAGATCCAATGACGGCAAAGTCGAGTCAAGTATCGTCGAAGATTTGTGTTGTGAATCTCATGAAGAAGCAGACAGTAAAATTGTTTTCAATGCTTGTAGCATTATTGATCAGTCTAATATTGTTATTAGAGGTTCAGATACTGATATTTTAATAATCATGCGGGGCAATATGGTTAACTTGAAAAATCCTTCTTCTCATTTGGATGCTAACCGGGACAAGAAACAACGAAAGGTTTATTGATGTCAGCAAAATATATACACAACTTGGTCCACTTCTAGCTAAAAGCTTAATTGGCTTCCACGCTTTCACTGGTTGTGATTTCAATCCAGCTTTTTATAATCGGAACAAAAAAAAACCTTTCACGTTACTAAAAAATAACGTTGAATTTCAAAAAGCATTTGCTGCTTTCGGTGACATTGGCCTGACTGAGGATATTTTACGTGAACTGTTTGATGTTATTCAGAAGTACACTTGCAGTATGTACAATGCTAAAAAATCCATCGATGTTGATGATGGGAGATTTCAACTGTTTGTTAATTCCTACAAGGCTGTAGATATGAATGAAAATTTTAATAAAATAGTCCGGAGCTTTGATGCAAGCTTGATCCCTCCGTGTAAACCTGAACTGTACCAACAAGTTTTAAGGACGCATTATATTTCCAGCATTTGGAAAAATGCTCATGCGAAAGAGCCCACATCACTGAATCCCCTTGAATATGGCTGGATGGAGATGGAAAACCGTTACATATTTAAGTGGTTCGAAGGAGACCAACTTCCTTGCTTTGTCAGCGACTTAATTCTAAATCCTGAAGGTAATGACAGCATTGTAACATTTTTTGTAACAGCATTTTAATTATCATAAGCTTATTTAAAAATTTGTATTTTTTTTTACAGAATCTGACTTGGTGGATGAAGATGACTTGTCACTTTCTAGAGATGATTCCGAAGATGAAAATAATTATAAAATATTTTATCATTATTTCATCATTTTAGATTATTTCCAAAAATAAATATATTCTGATATGAATAATGAATATATCTAATTAATGTTTGATTTTTTTTACATCTTTATAATAATTTTATATGTGTTACAGCGTACAATGGACAGCCTTATAATGGACGTTTTTTCCTTGTTATGCACATTTAAAGTAGTAGATGTGTTCGTTTAATTGTATATTTCAATTTTTTTTACATTTACTAATATAATTTTAATGTTATATAAATTTTACGAATGTAAAAATTACAACTGTGGACATACGTATGCACGGACTGCAGGTAATGTTTCGCTGTAAACCGGATAGTTACAACCGGAAAAAATGTCAGCCATTTTCAATATTAGCTTAAAATAGTTCAATAAATAACATATTAAAATGGCAGACGCCGTAAAATACTTTAAATTTTTTTATTTTTTTCGAATTTTGAAAAGTGGCTGCCAGGATGTTGCAACCTTTAAAATCAGCAGCCATAACTATTTTTCTATTTTTCTAGAGGTATATTATAACATATTAAAACGGCAGACGCCGTAAAATACTTTAAAAATTTACTTAATTTTCATACCTGACTCACCTGAGGGACCCCAAACCTACCGCGGCCGGGCTTAGCTAGTTCCCATTGCTTGTTTACTGGGTATAGAAGTCTCTCTGGACGAAATTTCAGATACCGTAAAATATGTGTTGTCAGATTTAAGCTGGCTCTTAGACTATACGTACACCCTCTTTTGGTCACGACGCGAAGGTTTGAAGGAACGTTTCTGGCTCGCACGATTCGTATGTGGAATGAGCTCCCAGCCACAGTATTTCCTTTGGAATATGACATGGGATCGTTCAAGAGGTATATTAGAGGTCTCTTCAGAGGCGGGCAAATTTGGTAACTCCCGTGTGAGCTAATTACGTAACTCCGGAAATTCGCTGATTTCAAATATTGAAATTGATACTTTTGTGATTACGTATGATCGATTTAATAGAACTGCTGAACTTACAATGGAACTTTGTTAGCAACTGAACCAATGAAATCGACGATACGGAATTGCAAAATTAACAGTTTCAGTCTTTGAAATCAGATAATTGTCGTCAGCAGCGTTACGTTATTGCCTACTGGTGTTGTTGATGTCCATAGCCGGCAGTGACCACTTCCCATCAGGTGGCCCGCTTACCTCTTTATCTAGCATATAAAAAAAAACCACCTTCCCCCCTCTCCCCAGATGTCGTACATGATGGCCCAATACCCGTACCTGGTGTGCCCGATCGAGTACTCCGAGAGCCTCGGCCGGATGACGATGGACTGCGAGCCGTCGCTGCTGTTCCGACTCACTGAGTACACGCCGCCTCAGTTCCTGCAGCCTGTCATGAAAGTTGTGAGTACTTGGTTTATGTGGTTGTAATTATTGTGTTCATATATTATGTGTTATAATCATAAGTGTCTAGTTAGCTGGATGTGCGGAGTCACGCGACTCGATCGAGTACGTAATGTATACATCCGTGGCAGTCTTGGCGTGAGGCAGACAAGATCGAGGAGGCTCGTCTGCGCTGGTTTGGTAACGTGTTGCGTAAGCCTCAGGGATACGTGGGAAATAGGTGCCTGAACCTGGCGGTATCAGGAAAGTGGCTCCGTGGGCGACCCAATAAGCGATGGATTGACATCGATGTCGGATGCGAGAGCCAACGTCTTACGACGCGAGGATGCCGAAGACAGGTAGTGGAGAAGAATTAGTAGATGATGATGATGATGAGCAGGTTTACACTTTACATAATGTTAGTTATTGTTACAACTTTTTGCCTAATGGTACACATTTTCAGGAAATAACTTTTTTCGTCTACAGTGTTCCTTTTCCGTCCATATTGATTAAAAAAGTTTGTCAACGATCAAACTAAATTTTAACTCTGTGAACCATATTGTGCAATGTCGATTAGACAGCGATTCATTTCTAAAGTCCCGTGGTTATCAGCGGAACTACAAAAATTATTACAAGATTAGCTAGGACAGAGACAACAGCGCCACTCTTCATAGGTAAATGTTGAAACAGATTATATTTTGATATTACTTTTACGTTAATATACACAACGATTAGTCTGTCTGGCGGACTCTGACCCACAATGAAATGAAAATAAATGAGTACCTTTAAAAAGTAAATCAGCCACAAGAGTACAACATGAAGTTCTTTAAGAAAGGGGTGAAAAGGTTTTTACGGGGTCGGCAACGCGTGGGTATTGCAAACGTCCATAGGCTGCAGTGACTGCTTACCATCAGGCGGGCCGTGAACTTGTTTGCCACCTTAGTGGTATAAAAACGCAAAATTTTCAGACCATGTAAATTGAAAAGACCTCCTGTATTGTAACTATGTAATATGAATTTTAATTTGAAAAATGAGACTAACGAATTTCAGTAAATATTATCCGTAAAGAATACTAATTAGAATTGACGAATGGCACTAGAAACTCGACAAGAATGTTCATTCTTTACTAAATTTCGGTCTCTTCTTATCGCATAGGAGCCAATAAGGTCACTTTAATTGGGAAATAATTACCATACTTGCCCAAAAGTTATTAGGTTAGGTTAGTGTGCCATGAAGGTTAGACTAATAACGTTAATGTTAATTTTGCTCGTAAGAATTAATTTATAATGAGCATTATTTCAAATTCGTCATTCACACGTCAACAGCTAATAGAAGTCCATTGCTGGACTTAACCCCCCCTTTTTTTATGAGACTAGCCAGGCTTTTGACGTAAGTAACGATGCGGCCGAAGATATAACACGCCTGTTTAGGAAAAGCCTACTCACTCCTACTTTTAGGAACAGCCTACTCACAGCCTAGCCTTGAAGGCGTCCAGATTATAATAATCAGGGAACACACTCGCAGGCAACTTGTTTTGAAGGGAATTTCCGTAATCTCCTCGTTTGACAGGCGAAAAACACTCATCAGAAAAGCCTTGTAGTAATGTGATACAAGGCTTGTACAACACACGGAATTGGTTGGTACTGGATGCTACATTCTACTCTCCTGGACACCACATATTCGGCATATTATGCCGCAACATGTCATTAATACCCCCTTCCCGTTCAAATGTATTCTTCGTATTTCTTACCGCATACCTTAATTCGACGGAGTTGCATGCATCATTGTCACGGGATGGTTCATGCACCACTTCATGAGACCACCAAGAGGTTACCAGGTCTAGGTAAATATCTGCCAAATCCTGGAGCATGATCAATGCGTACCCCGGGCCCTCGTGCGCGATACCACAACATCATTTTGTGGTGATATCAGTATTAGATCGTATTCGTCCAGATAAATTAAAGAAAAGGTTCACATTTACTCCACTGTATTTATTCCAAATCCTATTGGCACATCACTTATAATTTCACTTGAAATCAGAGCAGTATCACACTGTAGACAGTTGAGGTATATAACTTTCTTATTTCAAAGGTGATTTTAAAATTACTTTATTTTCAAACGTAACTAACACTTTCTATACACGAAATGTGGAGACAGTTTCAAGACGCGTCACTCCTCAGCGGCGGTCGCGCCAAGAATGGCCGCCACTCGGCCCGAGTCGTGCCGGCGAGGCTCTGTCAGCACGCCCCACCAGAGGGCGCACTCCCACTTCCGTTTTCTTCGTCATGAGTCCGTACTATTGACCACATGATTCCATACTATTCACCGCATCCGTCATATATACGAACCGCGATCGTTCAAAACACCACGTCATACTCCATCCTTTTGTTCCAGTTCGGTCTCCAGACGCTGACAATATATCCGTTCATGATCCACTCGCTGTCGATGAGCACCTTCAGCTCGGTTATCGGGCCATTCGGCGGGTTCTTCGCTTCAGGCTTCAAGCGCGCTTTCAAGATCAAGGTATCCATGAATATTACATTATATCATTATACATTGCACAACATAAGCAACTCGCGTGGATCATGATAATAATTTAAAAGTACTGAAACAAATAATGAGGAGTTTTCCAGTAGGTATTGATAGTTGGTTTCAAAAAGCATAAATAGATGGCGCTCCTACAATTTTGGTAATCTTTTTATAATCTGTATGATGGTGGCAGTGATTTCATGCAGCCAACAAACACTAAACTTAAAAAATAAAATGTTTATTAATATAAATATAACTGTTAAAGGTTGAACAAAGTGAAAAAAAAATATTTATAGAAGTTGGCACTATGTTCCATTATTATTACAACCTCTAAAATGATTGAAAACTATTGACAAATACAATATTATCCAATGCAACGTACCCAGTGTTTATATCCTGCTTGCTAAGAACCTATTTCAAGCGATTATTAATTACCAAAATTGTCGGGGCGCCATCTAGTGAGTGTTTAGGAATGCTTTAGATACCTATTAGAAAATTGCTCATTCCTGTAACTCTTGGACCAATCATACTGCCGCACCTAGCGAAGCAAATCTTGCAGTATGGATGTCATTAGAAGCCAAGATGTTATGGGCGATACCACTGTGGCACTGAGTAGTATATAGTAAAATACGCTTAGGCTTAAAGGCTAACTACGACACTGCGCCAGGGCCAATCTAGGCAGACAGGTAGACGGTTGATACTAAACCTTCATCATCACAGCCCGTAACAGTCCACTGCAGGATTTAGGGCCTCTCCCACAGAAGGGGAGGTTATTGCCATAATCTCCACGCTTGGCAGGCGGGTTGGAGATCGCAGTGTTTAAATATAACAATGGAAAATTCTGCTGCCCATTTTCCAGACTACGGAGACTCTTGATCTTTTGCCTCGATAAGATTAGTCGCCTTGTACGACACCCATGAGTGTAAGGGGTTGGTGCTATTCTACTCAGCCGGACACTACACGGCCACACCAAACCTTACGTAGTATTAAATAAAGTCGCAATTCCCGAAAGTCGAAGAGGACCAACGCACCCCGGAAGCGACTTTATTTAATACTATGCCTTCTAGATCGGCTCTGCCGCAGTGTCTTAGTAGAGTACTTAGTGCTTACGGCACACTTTTTGTCTTGTCCACCGTCGAACGTATTCCGTTGAACAATAACCATGGTCCTCAGGACTTTGGCGACGTGATCCCTGGCCACGGCGGCATCATGGACCGCTTCGACTGCCAGTTCCTGATGGCCACCTTCGTCAATGTCTACATCACCAGCTTCATACACACCGCCACGCCGCAGAAGTTGCTGCAACAGGTTGGTGGCATCATACATACATACAGCCCACGCTTCTGTCCCACAGGTGGGGTAGGCAGAGACTATGGACCGCCACTTTGCTCTGTCCTGACACAACTCCCTAGCCTCGCATATATCCACAACACTTTTCATACATCTCCTTTTATTCTTACCACTTCGGACCCCGTCATCATGGCATTATCGGTGGCATCATATTTTGTCTTATATAGTTATTTATTTATTCGTACAGCATTCATAACTGAGTTTCTAATAATCATAGATAATTTATAACTATGAATTAAATTAATAATCATCTTGGGGTTAATGTCCCGGTTGTACTCTCGCGTACGAGGTCCGCCTTGACCATGATCCAGAATTTGGCAAAACAGATAATTACAGTGGAGCGACTGCCATCTACCCTCCGTGACCCTGCTACCAGGGGAACCTGACCAGATTGTATCATGGTCAATTCAAGTAATAGTAAATACATATCCCGTCACATGGCCCTAAACTGTTCTTATAAACCAGTGTCCCCGGACACTAAGTCTGGTTGACTAAGGTCTTCCCAGCGGAAGACCTTAGTCAACCTTGTTTTGCGAACGGTATTAGGATAGGAGACTCTACTCCATCCTCCATTCCACTGAGAGTCCATTTAAGCTGGATGCCCACGAAAAATGCCACTGGGAACCCTATAATTGTCTCCGTGTTTTACTCCATTCCACTGAGAGTCCACTTACGCTGAAAGCCCACGAAAAATGCCACTGGGAACCCTATAATTGTCTCCGTGTTTTACTCCATTCCACTGAGAGTCCATTTACGCTGGATGCCCTCGAAAAATGCCACTGGGAACCCTATAATTGTCTCCGTGTTTTACTCCATTCCACTGAGAGTCCATTTACGCTGAAAGCCCACGAAAAATGCCACTGGGAACCCTATAATTGTCTCCGTGTTTTACTCCATTCCACTGAGAGTCCACTTACGCTGAAAGCCCACGAAAAATGCCACTGGGAACCCTATAATTGTCTCCGTGTTTTACTCCATTCCACTGAGAGTCCACTTACGCTGAAAGCCCACGAAAAATGCCACTGGGAACCCTATAATTGTCTCCGTGTTTTACTCCATTCCACTGAGAGTCCATTTACGCTGGATGCCCTCGAAAAATGCCACTGGGAACCCTATAATTGTCTCCGTGTTTTACTCCATTCCACTGAGAGTCCATTTACGCTGGATGCCCATGAAAAATGCCACTGGGAACCCTATAATTGTCTCCGTGTTTTATGTACCGCTTTCTTGTGTTAAATGTAAATTATCATGTCCGTGGCGAGCTCTTTGCGGTGCCAAAGTTCGACTAGCCTTGAAGTACGAAACGATCACCCATCGGGTTCCCAAACATTGTGAGCATTGCTTAACCTTGGTTATCGGTCTCGCAAGCACACTGCCAAACCTGTGTCGCTCGTTATTTTGTTGTATACGGGTATTGTTGTTATTGTTACTGACCTACAATTTATATTATCCAGGTATACAATTTGAAGCCAGAACAACAACTGCAACTGTTCTACGCCCTGAAGGAATCTCTCGAGAACAGAAACATCCTGAACATGATACCTTAAAATGCCGAAGGTAACTTTGTGCAACAGTTGTTACCTTCACACTTGGCTAGCGAAAAGATTGACCGGAAATTCTTAGGGTAATATAGCTTGTGTTTAAATAAACGCCTCGTTTCCCTAGCCTTGTGTGAAGGCTTCCTAAGGTCTACATATCCCGTGTACCTTAACATAGGCTGATTTATATTCTCACATTTTTGCAGATATTATGATTACATTTTCTATTCTAGACGTGGAAATAAAGAGCTTGATACATGACTTGTAAATTCGATTTTGAAGTGGAAATGACAGTATATTCGCTTCATGCGTGTAATAATGTCGAGAATATGATTCAGTCTTTGTGTAATATACATTTTGTTCTAGTCCCTAAATTGTAGGATAATTTTGCTTTGAAATATGTGTAATAGAGATAGTAAATTCGTCTTTCGCCAAACTCCATTTCCCTAGCTTTCTGTTCAATTGCCAAAGATATTCAATGCAAATGAGTCCTACGTTTACAAAAGTATATAGTTAAATGAAAACCAAGATTATACCTTGCTATATGTGAAGTATTAAAAGTAACGAAAAATAAAAAAAAAGGTATAAAAATATTTAGGTGTAATTTTAGTGTGTAATAGCAAAATATACCATGATAAAATATTTCAGATGTAAAGGGTGGGCTAGCATGCCAAAAGCAACGGCTAGGGCGCAGTTATCATGAAATTGCGTACAGAATGTCATTTGATAAAAAATATAACAAAATCTGATAAAAAACAAAATTCTCATTTAATTTTGGAACATTTTGTATGTTCCAAAATGAAATGGGAATTTTGTAAATCAGTGACTGTTAAAATTACATTTTGACGCCGCATTTTGACAGACCATTCCGATATTGACTTTCAATACAGAATTAAAAAATAGATTAGGATATACTAGGGTTATAGCGGTAAACGATATACCGTATTGATTTCTTACAATATCGTACTACATTGCAGTAGATACGCATGTTTCTCATGTACAGTAATTTTCTTCGAAGACGCCACGGAAGTATCGTAACCATTTATTCTAATCAGTTTTGGGTCCTTTTTATTGTTTATTTCTTCTTCCATTAAAACAAAGTGATGTGATTATTTTCAACCGGTAACCTTATACCAAAAGGAATGTAAAATATAGAACTGGCGCTCAGTGAGGGGACGGCACGGCAAGGGATTTTTGGGGACGAGTAAGAATGTAACTTAAAAGAATGACTATAAAGTTGAAAGTCAATGAATGTCCATGTATTGAAATGTATACTGTCCATGGTATTCGAAAACCACTAAGAAAACAAGCGTGCTCGACTCGCGCGTGATCCCATCACACTGTTTGAAAAACTTAAGCCACCACATACCAGATGCTGTTTAAGTTACAGATATCCTATTGTATCTATGTAAATTTTTAGGTTATTTAATCCTACATCCACAAAGACGTGAGTGGCTAGATTTTGTCGATCGAAACGTGTTAAAATCTGTCCTTAAAAACCCCTTGCTTTGCCATACCACTCTCTCAATGAAGGCCAGGCCTATACCATTTTAAATCCTAGCCCTAGACGACCGTCTTTCATACCTATAATTTGAAAGTGTGGTGTGTTAGTCTGCGTTCACGCAATTTCAATCGCTGCTACGTAACTTGTGTGAACAATTATACCTATCTAAGTTTAGACAGATTGTGCTACCAGATAGTACCTAGAAATATCTAGGTTATAAACTATTTTGTTAAAATTAATTTACGATAATATCGAAAAATCTGGTGGTTATTGCTACACCGAAGACATACAGAGTTTCGTTTTAAAATTAGGTACCTAAAAATAATTTGGAATTAATTATACAAATGCATAGTTCGCTAAATACCTGAAACTCGAATTATTATTTAAGTAGGAATAGAGTATGAAAGATACGATGTAAACTCGTTGAAAATTGTTAAGTTATAAGTTTATATTCAGAAGTTTAGATACTTGCTTTTAAGGCATCGATTTTAATTATTAGGTGTTATACGAAACAAAAACAAATTTTAAATCAGAGTAGGTATCTAACCAATTTCAATAGTACATATAAGACATGATGTAAAATGTTCTGTGTAAAGCAATGTGAATGGATCTCAGATATCATTTTTTCATTCAACTTTTCCTAACGTTAAGAATATATTAAAGGATATTGCTATAAACCCTGAAGTTCTGATAAAATTACAAATAATACTAAGGACATTTTTATTCATACCTCAACCAGGAGCAACTAGAAGCTGTGGTTAGATCCTAATGTTTCCATTTAGTTTGGATTAGACAGGGAGGTTTTGCATTTGTTTCGATGTTTCAGACTGATTAACGATTGACTGCTTATGTGCTAAATGTTTTTGAAAGTTTACTTTTGAAGGTACATACAATATTTGTTTGGGGAGCTGAAGGATCTGTATGGGAACTCCAGTGGATCAGCCCGCGTATGATAAGTAGTGTGATCGCTAAGTAACTTGGTGATAAAGATAATAATAATAAAAGAAAACAATTGGATATGTAAAAACCTTTAGCAAACCAATAACACGACGTATTATGACAACAGGGGGTCTAAAAAGGCCACATTAGTGTTTTATATTATTGTCATAATGTCACAAGCTTAGCAGCGTCGCTGTTGTTGGCATTGACATGACAATTCAAAATGGCGTCGCTTAGTTCAAGTTTTGCCCACCAGATCAGATAAGTTTGTGGCACTGACTTTTTTAGACCCCAGGCCTTACCATCTAATGAAAATTGAACTCGCAATGGCACCTATTGAATGAGGGTTTTCACGATTTCAGATGGCACTAGAGAGGCGTAAGGTCCGTTGTCAAAATACTGTCGTGCTATTGGACAGAACTAACTTCTATGAAATGACAAGTCTATTCCAACCTATGATAGGGCTTTATTTTGACAGCAGACCTTGCTACGTCACAGTAGTGCCATCTAGTGGTTGTTTTTGCTGTCGTTGCGATCAACTATTAGCCCGTTGAGTTCTAACAAATTTATAACAATAAATATCGAGTCACCTGGGTCTAGACAGGTCAAAAGACTAAGTCAGGACAACATGGTAATGTTTATAAAGGGCAATCAATATTATGATCATAAGGGTGATAATTTTCAGCAACAGCAATAGTATTCTGAGGCAACGCGTGGCTCCATTATTATTTCATTGTCAAGTTGCTGAGCGACACAAAAAGAATTGCTTGGTCCTTATTGTAGTTTTTGTGTTATTTCAAATACGGGTTGTATACTTTTGTGTAGGTTGTGTTGTATGCCATGCGTCTTGAGTGGACGCGTACATTGTTTTCTGTATGTTTTAATTTGTATAGATTTAATTGGTTGTGTTCAAATTGCCCGTAAAATAGTAGTAAATGCATCAAAATTTATGTTTTGTAATACAGTTGGAGAGTTTTTAATGTTGCGGTGTTAAACATGGGAAATTATTATTATCCGTGGATTTATAATGGCTCAACATTCGAGTTTTCCGACTGTACGCGTTTAGTATACGCTATCGTACGACATAAAACTATAATTTCGTTGCAATACAGTACAGTATGTGTTTGTAATTGGAATTATTACTATTTGTTTATAGTTCTTTTGGTGTAGTTTTACACTAACAGAAGGCGATACTTCGGCTATTGTTAAAAGACTTCGATCGGAACCAGTTGCGAAAGAGTTTCGTAGATGGCAGAAGGGAAAATGACAAATTATTTGAATATTTCGCGCATCACTTTTGCGGCATCATTTTAAATTAGATTTTTACTGACTTTTACGTCACTTGCGCTTCCCACCCGTTCTCTATGGGCGCTTTTGTTAAGTTTTGTGATCATTTTATGTGATGTTGCGAAGCTACCTTGTTGTATCTCGTGTTAGTTCTTTTTCGCTTTATTTTTAGCTTTGTGCTCGTTCGCTAGCCCGTTTAGTTGTGTACAAAGTTGTAATTATTATTTAATTGTTGATAATTTTCAAGTCATTTCGTTTGACAAAATATATTTGGTCGCTAAAGGCGTTGGTTTCAGGATATAATAGGGTCTTTCGATAATAGAGTAAAATTAGGTTCAGTTAAAAATCTTCGGCAGGGTTAATGACCTGCCACTTGGGTATGAGTAATCAGCTGATGAAGTTTGCACTCTGCACGCTGTGTAGGCTTACAAGTCACGTGATTAATTAGTTAGTAAAGCTTCATTGATATGGATGGGTGCATGCAAGATGTTGTTATTATCGTTAATTTATATTAAAAAAGAACTAAGGAACTTACGGATGTAGCGCTGTTACTATTATAATATAGATTACGTTTATTACACTATTTTTGAAGCACCCTATTATAAATATTCATAAAGCCAACTTTGATTGTTTGTCAAACCAAACAGATATAATTCTCAGTGCGTTATTTTTAGTTATGTACAATGACTGTATTTCTCACATTTTATGTAAAAGTTATGTATTACCTATAGAGTTTTGATCCGCAGGTCTGAAATGTTCAGTGAGGTACCTATTAGATTTGTGGTTTGGAATTGAACGGTTTAAATTGCCCCAATATGAATAAATTACCCATTTTATAACGTTCGTTTATACAGCATCGTAATAGTTATATAATTTGGCGGTGTTACACATAAGAAACCATACCAGTGCATTTACTTTGAGGTTAGCCGAACTTCAGCAACGAAACAAGCTCGCCACTTGTTTTGTGTGCCTCCTATTACCGTTGGCGAAGCGAGGTTGACCAAGACCTTGGTCCTTGGTCCTTGGTGGTTGGTTGGTTGGTTGGTGGTTGGTGGTTGGTCGGAAGACCTTCCGATGAGGATCCTGAGACTTGTTGAACAGTCTCGAGAGCCGATTGGCACCCTGTGATAACAACAATATAAATATTATCATTATTTATATTGTTTTGCTCAACAACCCATGGGGTTCCTATGTGTAACACCGCCTAATTACATGACTGCAGGCTTTACATTCGTTTCTTTCCATCGTATTAATTTAAAACTTTACATAGATTGTAATATGTTTCAATTTGAATTTGCCTGTTTATGTACCGTATAAAACAACAAAAAAGAAACTTACTGTGGTCTGTGAGTGAAAAGTACCTCTCAAATAAAAAACTAACATTACTCCTCGGACCAATAATATTTCGTAATCTCGTTTACGGATCAAGAAGATATATAAATATATTGCGTATAAAAAGAAACTTAAATAATTACATATTTATTTGCCATGGGTCAAAATGGTTTTGTAAAAGTTTATTACTAAAGCTCTATTACCTGTTACATCCCTAATTTAAATGTTACAGTTTGAGTAAAATGTAGTTTTCAATACTTTAACTGGCAATGTCAATAATGACAATTTTGTCGAGAAAATGAAGCTTTTGGCATCAAATAAAAAAAAACATCTAGGCGTTGATGTCCCGGTTATGCTCTCACGCAGGAGGGCCCGGGGTCCGCCTTGCCCATATTAGCTTTTGTTATCTGAACTGAGAAAAAAAAACTAACGTTTTACTCAAAATGCTACTGGGTGTTAGTATTAAATCGTATTGATGTTTCTTATAGTTAAAGTGTAGCCATACAGAATGCAATGTGTTTCGTCTTTAGGTGACATACGTGATAATTATAAAATGATGTGACGAATATTCCTGTGTAGAGTCTAGGCTTTGGACAGGTCTCTTTTGCCGCTAGTAGATTTTGATCCCTCCGTCCACTAAGGCTCAATTTTGATTGACGCAGAAGGGAAAGGGAGCCGGTTTGCGAGGAAGCAAAATGAACTTTATGTCAATTGGGTAAGACTTTATATGAATCAAATAATTGATAATCTCCTTATAGAAAAATAATTATTGTTTACTTAAAATAGTAGTTCAACAGATTATGGCTCTGTCTTTTTCTTTAAAAAAATACTAGTTTGCATACCAAATGTGGGTTAAGCAAAGACTTCTATATACTTATATATATCAACGGGTTTTTATATTTTTTTGTTAGCAGTTAAATCTTTCGAGAATTTGTGTAAATTTTTCGGTAAGCGACCACTTTTTTTGGCTCGTATCTTCAATCGTATATACATAAACAAACTCGTTAATTACCCAATTGACATAAAGCTCATTTTGCAATCACAAAAATAGGTTTCATTCTGCTCCGCGGCAATGTCAATTGACCCAAAAACCCAAAAGTATCATAGGTTCTATAGGATCATTAATGCGTTATATTAAAATCGTTTATAAACAAATCAGCTTATATTAATAATGTTTTATTTCAGAATTTATCATAGCCTGTAAAGAGCCTAGATTCCAAGAGACTATTACTTATTAATCTACCTAATTATATAACAGTAAATATTATAATAATAGCTCTAATTAAAATTTGTCACAAAATCCATTGAAGATCTTTATTCGATTATAGTCGTTTATGTATAGCGTAATAAATAATATAACTTATGCTACTGATCGTGAAATGATGAAATTCATTCCATTGTTAGTGGCAGAGCAACGTGTAAGATCGCTGTAATAATTGTCTACGTCTTAGTGCTAGATGTGTTAATTATTAAATTAATATTTAATTATTTATTGGTTATTATGTGACTTGTATTGAATAAATGGAATCTATAAAATACCTCGAGTGTTTATTTTTTAACTTGGCTGCCGCTAAGGGTCAGTTCAAGCTAGCGCAGAGTCGAAGTGCAACGTAGCGAATTATCTCAAAGTTAATATGGTAGATTCACGGAGCTTCGGTGGTCGAGTGGTTACAGATAAGGTCGAGAGAATACCAATATCTCTAAAGAAGTAACGATAGCATTGTCCTTTTCTCATTGTTTCTTGTATGCTGTATTATGACCTAATTTACTGTGCCATGTGTGAGATAGATGTAATTAACGACTTTTATTTATTTATTTATTTATTTTTTGAGTTACGTACTACATTAGTTGAATACTAACCGATGCTCTTACTTTGAGGGAAATCCCTCAAATCGACGATAACAATTTATGAAACCTGCACATTCAGGCGACTGAATGTGTAACCATGATCCAATCTGGTCAGGTTCCTCTGGTAGCAGGGTTACGGAGGTCAGGTGGCAGTCAGTCCACGCCAAGATGATGATTATTATAATAAAGAAAATTCATCCGTATCTCTACAATGGTCGGCTTGGCGTTAATGATACCCAAATTTCTGCAGAGATAAAAAATACGTGCGAATACTACGGGAATCGCAGCATTACGTTGTTGAGATTAGGGTGAATTTTCTATAGTAACTTTAGATAATTCGCTTCGATGCGCTTCGACTCTGTGCTAACTCAAATTGACCCTAAGACGTTAGGGCTTTGTTGCAATTTCCACACGTGGTAGACAGAGTTGGATGATCATCTTCCGCTGCTTCTGTGAAAGTCCGCTTTCCTACTCTTTGCCTGCTCCTCGGCATCCTCACAACTAAGATCTAGGTGATGTCTAGGCCTCCCACAAGGTAGACCGACGACCTGGTGAAGATCGCAGGTACCAGCTGGGCGCGGAGGGCACAGGACCGGCCTTTGTGAAGATCTCTGAGAGAAGCCTATGACCAGCAGTAGCCGTCCTTCAACTGATATAGTGATAAAGATGACGAAAGTACACCCATCCTGTTGCTTAACTTTTGTTATGGGAAGCATACTGGTACTAGAGGCCGCTCTCCGCCTTAAGACAGGCAGGTAAATAAATAAACAAACCATGACCACAATGGGGATTGTAGTCGATAGCCTTAGTTCCACGCAAAGTTAACCATGAAAAATACATTGTTCCACCCAATACCGTGAATCCACAACTTGTTACTGGGCAACGGATATAGGAAGAGAAGTTTGTCGTTTACCGTAATTACGGGGTATGATGCATGTCAGCGTAGTCCTTGCAGGTTGCGGCGCAGTTCACATTCTAACTACCCTAATAAGGCTAGAAGTCTAAGTAGGCGACACTTAGGTAATCGTAGCATTTAAAATGCCACTTCATTCCTAATAAATAATCATTATCACAGCCCATAACAGCCTACTGCAGAAATCAGGGCCTCTCCCACGAAAGGGGAAGTTATTGCCATAATCTCCCCGCTTGGTACGCGGGTTCGAATAATCGAAAACGCTGCTGATCATTTTCTAACGGAGACTACATATTTTGCATTGAAAACATTAACGCCTTGTGTTTTGGAGGCAAAAAATGTAAGGCGACCCCCGTGACACCCACGAGTGTAAGGGGTTGGTGCTATTCTACTCTGCCGGACATCACACGGCTGTCGGCGGAATAATAACTTGGCGATAATATTCCGGTTGTGCTCTTAAGCGCGAGGGCCCAGGGTCCGCGTTGACCAAGATTTCTTGGTTTGATTGTCTACAAGTAGGTAAGTAATAAGTAGATGAATCGATGTTATAGTATGTACTAGGTAATTTCTACCGTCAGTTCTGCAGTGTATATTGTCTATCTAAGTTCGCGGAACACGCAACTTATAACACAAAGGCACTTGGCTACTTCTAAAATCCAAAATGAACAACGCAAGGTGTCATGATCTAGATCTGCGAGGTATGCAGCCTCCGCGAGTCGGAAGTCAGTTCCTGCGTTCCCACGGCCGCTTGCGCTTACGCAGGTCGCATTGCGGCGCCCGGCGGAAAAGTGCTGATCTCTAAGCGAAGTAAAATGTAAGTATTGTGATTGTGAATTTATGACATAAATTACAAGAGCATTAGAACAGCATTCACGGTGTTTGGTGCATCTGTAGTCAAAATTAGTTTGCTAAAAGAAGGGAGCATTAGCTGTTCCTTAGGCATAAGCCCAAAAGGCTCGATCTTTACCCAGTATTTTTATATAATAAATAACAGTTTTATTCATTAATGCTATAAAAACCGTGTAACAACTGCACAGTAGTGCAATGGAATATGATTCTTAAGGAAAATTATTATGATACACTTATGAACCTATATTTTGACAAAACGGAGCGGTAAAAGAACACTATAAAATGAATAATCTTGGCATCAATATCACTCCATCCCGGTTGCAGTCTAACGCGCGACTGCCCGGGGTCCGCCTTGATTAAGAACTTTGAAAATCAGATGAATACAGTGGAGAGACTGCCATCTGACCTCCGTAACTCTGTTAACAGGGGAACCTGGCCAGATTTGTGTCATGGTTACCTCAGGTTGTGTCAGATGGACACATTCAGTCGCCTGAAAATGCAGGTTTCATATGATGTTTTCCCTCACTTAAAGAAGTTTTCCGTTAAGCGTAGAGTCGGTTAGTGTTCAACTAATGGACATAAATAACTCAGAAAAAGTTATTGGTACATGGTGGAGTCTATTACGCCACCGACGCCAAGCTCCAAGCTCTCTTTTTTAAACCGTCATTTCTATCGTATTCACGCGAAATTTAATTATGACTTATAATAATTACATAAACAAGCTTAAGCTTGTTACATATTTTTTATGTTATGCGGCAGACAAACAGGCAAGCGAGTCGCCTGATGGAAAGTCGTCACCGCCGCCTATGGACATCAGCAACACCAAGGGAGTCACCTATACGTTGCCCGCCTCTGAAGAGACCTCTAATATGCCTCTTGAACGATCCCATGTCCAAAGGAATCACTGAAAAACACAAAATAGGTAAATACACAAATCGTCGCCTTTACCCGCCCCGACTTCGCACAGGTACCAAACTTAGATTACCTCCTGCTCTTATCTGAAGATTGCCTAAAAATTTCATCAAAATCGGTCAAGCTGTTCCGTAGTCTAACGCCTGGGAATTCCATACCCAGTCGTAGGTACCCTGCGTTATATACCTACCGATTTAAGTTAATAGATATTGAGGTTGCGATATCGTTGAAATATAATATGTGACCCAAGTTCTTCCCTTTGTGCCACAGTGGATGCATCGAGAAATGCAGATATATTATTATTACGATGACACACTTACCATCAATGAATATTATTACACCACGTTTGATTAATGAGGTGTCGTGTATTCTGTACCACCTCTTGTAGTATCAAGTGACGATAAATTATAATAATTAGGCACTGTACCTTCTAAGTAATAAAATGAATGCTTATCCATTAACTAATATCCAAATGCAAACGACGACTGAAACCCAGGTTGACATTTTACCTGATTTGAATTATAAAGATAAATTAATAAATAATAAATATTCGTGGACAAATTCACACAGTGCCATCCAGCCCCAAACTAAGCAAAGCTTGTACTTTGGGTGCTAGATAACTGATATACTACTTAAATACTTTTTTAAATTCGTACTTATTATACATAGAACACCCAGACTCGTAACAGAAATTAAAATTCATCATTGCAATTTCTGCCCGGCCGGGAATTGAACCCGGGACCTCTTGATAACCGGTATAGCTTTTACCTTAACCTTTCCTTCCATTATGCTCCAATGTCGGAAACTTATCGACAAATGTCGGACATTCCACGATAAACTCTATATTTGAGTACACACAAACCTAAGAACTGTCTCGATGAAACTGGTTTTCAAACAAAGGAAACTGTGTTAACTATTGTAAGTACCTAGTTAACTATTGTAAGTATGTACCGAGTACATATCGATCTGTTTTTGTCGAGTATAACCAGCCAGAAAGCCAGAAAGCTTGTTCGATAGGTACTCCGTTACTCCAAAATATCAAATAGAAGATGATATTTTAGCATGCACGTCGCGTCCCCTGCGTTGTCTGTATAAAAAGGGAAAGTAATGTCTCCTAGCGTAGACGAATTTATTCGCCATTTTATGAAGAAATCGGACTAGACGTTGTATGGGTGGACATGATCTAAGTGATAAATGAGTCGACATGAGTTCACATTCAAATATAGATAGATTTATCTAATACTTACGTAAAATTAAAAAAAAAAAATCATCTTGGCGTTAATGTCTCGGTTGTGCGCATGAGGGCCCAGGGACCCCAGGTCCGCCTCGACCATGATCCAAGATTTTGCAGATCAGGTAAGTAATTATAGTAAAGCGACTACCGTCCGACCTCCGTGACCCTGCTATCAGGGGAACCTGTCCAGATAGGATCATGGTTACAGATTCAATCGCCTGAATATGTAGGTTACAGCACGAGGTGCCCACAGCACAATTCCGCCATCGCACCACCCGCCGTGGGCTTGGTACTCATCCTCACTACGTAGACCCTCTGTTGGTCACGACGCGAAGGTTCGAAAGAACGTTTCTCACTCGTACGATTCGGATGTGGAATGAGCTCCCAGCCACAGTGTTTCCTTTGGACTATGACATGGGATCGTTCAAGAGGTATATTAGAGGTCTCTTTAGAGGCGAACAAAAAATAATCGCTCTGGCATCAACTCTTGCCGAGGTGGCGAGGTAACATTTGGGATTTCTGCGAGTGAGAGACACAACGTCACAAGATGGCGACGTTAAATTTGAGGCAGGCGGTCGCAGCCCTCGGGATCGTTCAAGAGGTATATTAGAGGTCTCTTCAGAGGCGGGCAACGCATTAGTGACCCCTGGTGTTGCTGATGTCCATAGGTGGCGGTGACCACTTTCCCATCAGGTGGCCCGCTTGCCTGTTTGTATGCCGTATAAAAAAAAAAATTTCCCTCACCGTAAGGTCTTCAGTTAGTGTTCAACTAATGTACATAACTCAGAAAATAGTCATTGATTAGATTCGAACCAGGTACCTCTTGCTTACGAGTCGAATACCTTAACCACTCGGCCACCGACACTCCCTACTACTTACGTAAAATTAGTTCTATGCATTAAAAGTGGTGAATCATTGAAACATTATAACAACATTGCAGACCCTACTAGCTAGGATGTAATATTTCGTATGTCTTAAACATGCAACAGTTCCTATGAATCAAACATCAGTACCTACAATAAGAAAGAGTTATATTTTATTACAATTATGCGCGACCATCTAGCATGTAATTGCAATATCATAATAATAAAAAAAAGTGTGAAATAATCGTATGTAACATAATCCACCTACCCCTAGGTCGCTCTAATTTGTCTTTTCCATTTTACCGTCTACTTACGGAACAAACCACCCATCTAGTCTAGGCGAAAGACCGCCCGCATCTTAGGAGAAGGTCAAAGATATCCTCAACTAGCTGATTGTTGTTATGTTACCTATGGATGTCCTCATTATCTAAGAAAAAATCCCCACCCATTGGTGCCTTGGCCTGAAAGGTTCCGTTTTTGGTTTTTCGTAAATATTTCAAAAGCAGTGCGTACTACGGGAACATGGTCCATTACTAAATTAAAGCCATGAGATTAAAGTCGAGAGATTTTTGTTCATTTCTTTCCCTTACAAAATTTTGTTTGGCGATCAGACACTTTTGGTCGAATTATTAAATTAATAATCACACGACGGCCCCGTGACTGCAATCATATTGAAACATAAATGCCATAAAAGTATCTTTCCAATACAGCTAGTTTTAATTTCGTTCTCTGCCTCTAATAAACTCCCTTTATAACTTCAACTTGTAAGCTCAAAGCAAATCAAACAACGATGTCGTGGTGAAAGTACCTACACATTCTCATTAGATAGTATTTACGTCATTCGTATATAATTGTTGAAACCAAAGGGAAAGTTCAAATGGCATCACACAAGGGACAATCCTAGGGCCAATACCATTGCGTAAGAGCTAGATCTTGGCTAGCTTTCACTGACAACGTGGGTGACAATTCTTAAGCTAAATAACGAGTGACTAATATATTGTGTTCATAGTTTGATATTATCCTTCTACTTAGTGCTAAAAGGCTCTTGGGACGCAAAACGACTTGCCTATTTTCGAATATCTTTTTGAGTACCTACGACTTAAATGTACTTATGTCGTGTATTTATGTAGGTCAAAATTCAAAATTTATTTATTGATATCTCACATTAAATATCTCTTTCAATCGTCAAAAGAAGTAGGGTAGGAAAGTGGGAAAGAAGCACACAGTGACACGCTGGCCGCCCCATGGCCGCAGCAAACCCACCCCACGCCAATCACGACCGGACCGTGACCGTCAATGCCAGGCAGTGCCGGACCGCGCTCAATATATTATATAAGTATGTCTAGTATAATTAAGAAAAACTACCTAATTAATTGTTAATATGAAAAGATAAGAAGCCACAATAAAATACCAATCATTTTCAAATAATAACAAGTCTAAATTTGTCTAATTAATTGAAGTCGCAATCATGTAGCTAGTCACTCGCCTGTGCCTTTATCTATTTTCTTGGTACAGTTGAAATGTTGTACATTACCATCAAACAATAATAAATCGAACAATGAGGGGGACAAAACATCGTCATCCATATATGGTAGACGTCCCATCATCTAGTACTTCTTATGCGCTCTGCAAAGAACTGGAACTCTCAGCCTGCCTCAGTGTTCCCGATAAGTATGACCTTGGGGTCTTCAAATCAAAAGTAAATAGGTATCTTCTAGGCACGAATGCTACATCTTCGGCCTCGTCGTCGCTTTCCATCAGGTTAGTTGCTGTCAAATGCAAGCCTGTTGACAATAAAAAAAGGTACTCAGCATATTTTTAGTCTTGTATAGTATTTGATTAAGGTAAAAAAGAGGCCTTTGGAGGCCCCCCACGGACTAGGGGCCCGGGGCAGGCCGCCCCTTACGCCTTGTCCATTCCGCCCCTGCTTCATGTTGTAAAATTGAAAATGGCCTGAGTTTTGCTGCTCTCCCCAATATAGCTATGTAAGTGTTGCTAGTGCATTTGCTTCTGCGAGCGTGTCTATGAAAAATAAAGAAATCAGACTTTAAATGATTCGGATGTGGAATGAGCTCACAGCCTTTGACATGTTTCTTTTAACATGATTTGACAGTTCGAGAGTTTAAGGTCTCCTTAGAGGCGTGCAACGCATTAGTAGCGCCCCTGGTGTTGCCGATATCCATAGGCAGCGGTGACCACTTTCCATGAGGTGGCTCGCATGCCTGTTTGTCTGCCGTATTACATAAAAAAAATTGAATTTATTTTTCACAAATGTTTGTCTAAACTCAAAATGTTTTATGATGGCATGGAACAGCTAACTTACAACATACAACCAGACAAAAGCAACGAGACTTATTACACGAAACAAATGAAATGCTGCGAAATGCATCTATCTAGACGGAGGGCCCTACCTAGGAAATGTCGGCACCTATGATGCGTGTTCGCGTGGCACCATCTTTGTTTTCCGACTGACAAATAACAGTAGAATACCTTTGCAACATGTAGATAAAGCAGTGTATTCGTTATGAGCGGCATTTTTAACCCTGAGCGAGCGAATAACTAATAGAGTTAATTTGCTCCAGAAGTTATTTATATTGTTGAGTCCCGAGTTCACTCGCTCACCGATTCAACGGGAGGTTTATTTCGCCCAAGACTAGACAGTCTTTATCTCACCTTCTGTGAGACAATACATATCAATTAAAGAGTAGAGTCCGATTTCGAATCACTATCGGATTCGGGTCAACTTACAAGTAAAATTTGGAACCAGCTAACTTTAGTAATTTTAATTGTAGAAATAATATCATTTGTATTAGGTTAACTGAGTCAACTAAAGGTTTACTAAATTTTAGCTCAATTGGACGTCGGAAGTGTGTTTGAAGAAATCAGGCTTGAAAGATTTATCCCGAATGTACACAGTCACATACAAACTTTGCAAGTTAAATAAAAGCTTGTAATAAAAAACCGTAGTATATTTACCCCACTTACCTACTCCTACTTAGGCAACAGTACCTACCGCAATTGCAAGGACACCACCTGCTATACCCACATGTTATGTCTGTCTGTTCGTCAACAAGAACGTCCGGATAATGCAACATCCTGCAGCTAAATATGGTGGGAAATTGTTTCTTTATAGGTTCGACTAGAAACTGTTTAGCTTAGTAGAGTCAGCTCAGTTTATCGTCGGTGACCTAGTGGTTAAGGTGTCCGACTCGAAAGCGAGAGGTACCCGGTTCAAATCCCAGTGCAGATATTTATCAATGACTCTTATCTGAGTTATGTACATTAGTTGAACACTAACCGATGCTCTTACGGTGAGGGAAAACATCGTGCTGAAACCTGCATATTCAGGCGACTGAATATGTAACCATGAACCAATCTGGTCAGGTTCGCCTATTAACAGAATCACGGAGATCAGATGGCAGTCACTCCACTGTAATTAAGTACCTGCTCTGCCAAATCATTGCTCATGGTCAAGGCAGGCCCCTTGCCCTCGCGCGCGAAAGCACAACCAGGACATCAACGCCATGATGACCAGTGAATCACGAGGAGGAACTAGAATAGATAAGTAAACTCTCAACAATAGGAGAATCTGTTTCAGTTACAGTGGGAGGGAAGGAGCCTTGTTGGGTCTACGTTATTAGGCACCTATTAGTACAGGACTTCAACGTTGAACCAGCCTACAATTGCAATTAGAATTTCCTCACATCTGCATTCTAAACCGTACCGAAGCAAAGGTAAATCATATCTTTCCTTTAAATCATGCGAATTCTTTACACACTCTTACGAAACTGAAAACAAAGATCAGGCTATGTCTTAACATTCTCCATTCAACGTTTGAGTCTAAACCATACTATTTTGAGCTTTAATTGTTGGGAAAAAGACATAATTTTGTGTGTGTCCAATCAAATGGTCGATCAACAGAATTCGATCATCCAACGATTTATTGACCCATTACCAAAACCTGACCACTTTTCTCTAATAATGCTCCGTGTCACTCTAACAACGTAAGAGTGAGAGGGACAGTGAATGATATCACACGATGAGGACAATAATGCGACTGCGTGCTATTGCTTTCTTTGACTTGTAAGTAGGTTGCTTCGGTTATGTCAGGTGCAAGCAGAGATGGAGCTGAGGAGGTGTGACTGGTATCACTATGGTGTGTCTTAGTATGAAATCTTGTTAATGGTACCAAACGGAAGATATTAAAATGGTGCAATAATAACTTATCCAATTTTCACTTTAACCTTTTGAGCCGTCCTACCTGCAATTGATTTTATTGATGAAACTAAACTCCATTGAAGTTACCGGAATTGGAAGGTCCCACTTTACATGGTACTAATCAAAGTTAACAAATAAGTAGATATTGACGGTGTATGCAGTAGACGGTGGATATAATAAAAAATATATAAACAAATATGCTACTTATTATTCCCTCCCTGCCCCACTTGCGCGATATAATGTTCATCCGGGTGGAGCCGCGGGCGGAAAGCTAGTGTCCAATAAACTTCCAACAACTTCCTGAAAAATAATACCAACGTTCTATAGATAGGGGAGCTGTGTGCTAGTTTATCACTGAATGGTTTATATAAATAAATGAACAGTTATAAAAATGTTACACCGTGTGGCCCGTCAAAGCAGAAACCGACAAATTTTGACGTTATAAAAGTATTCTTCGGGATTTTTAACACGTTCCTTGGTTACAGCAAATGCTTTAAACATATTTTTAAAATATATATAGATGATACCATAGGCAAGCATTTTTCTGCTATCTCACTCTTGACGATGTGCATCATAAAAGAAAATTAAAATTGAATTTGTTTATTTAAATAAAAACAAATGTTACATCCATCGATTGAGACGCTCAATCATTTTAAGATTTTCTTGTCCTCAATCAAGCAAGTCCGCTTATTCTTATGTACAGTCTTATGGTACGTACAGCCTGGCAAGCAGCCCAACATGCAGCCCAGCACGCAGCCCGACATGCAGCCCGGCACGCAGCCTGTGCACTACGCAGGCGAGCGCATGAAGAAACAGCCTGTTTACATGCTTGTAAAGCTTGACCGGAGACAAAGGTGACCTGTCAATGATGGCGCTAGTTCTGCGTTTTATGTAGCAACACCAGAAGGATTCTGTAACAGAATTCGAATGTCGACTACAATGAGACATGGATAAGAAGGAACGTGACAGAAAAAGAAACTAACATGTCCCGATTGTGAAATTAGAATAATGACGTTTCGGACAAAGACCTAGCGTCCTCCTTCATGGAATTATAATTCTTGTCAATTAAGTAAAAATTTGACGTTGTCAGCAAACTTTGACCGTTGTAAACCGACTAATTTTAAAAGGTGTACAATAACGAAGCGTATTAAGGTTATAGACTACTCAATAGCGTCAAGTTATATTTCCTCTATATAGTTTATTATTGCCAGTAAAATAAATTTAGTATTCTAATACTCATTTTTCCGCATTCTGTCAAAGTAACCTGAAGTCGTGGAACCCCTATACCCGTGCTTGTGCTCGTTGAATGTCGTTTGAATGCAACCGTCTGAACGCACCATAACACACCATAGTACAGCAGTTGTTTTTATATTTGACAAGACAGGCACTTGACCGCCATCTCAGCTGTTGGTAAGTGACGATGCGGCGGACGTTGTAGCAGCACCACGCACTCCCCCTCATTTGTGTATGCTATGTGTGCGATTAGCAAACGGCCAGCTCTGGCAGGCAGTAGTGCCACCGCCGCCGCGCCGACCGCGCACTCCCGCGCCGCGCGATGCCTCCCCACCCGCGACCGGTGTTTCGTATTTCGAAATTGGAATCGTTATAGTTCTTTTTTGTTTTGTTGGTTTCGGTTTTCTGTTTTCCTTTTAGAGGAAAAGTGTGCGGCCAGTGTGTGAGGGCAGGTTTGTTGTATTTTTTTTTTATTGTTTTTGTGGAGAATTTTTATGGGTTTATTGGTTTATGATTTGTTGTTTTTTTGTTGTTAACTAGTTTTTGGTTGTAGATCAAATTTTAAATGTTGGGTGCTCTATATTATATTTTAGAAAGCATCGCAATTAATTAAAAAGTAAGGAAACTGTTTGTCTGTATAATTAATTGCAAGAGCTCTACAATTTCTGATTTTTTTTAATATTTTTCTATATGGTATTTTTATGGCATAGTGAAAAGACCATAGTTGTAAATACATACATTGCGATGAATTCATTTGCTCGAACATTGAATTCTAAATACCTAGAGCTTAACCAAATGAATGCTCCTACAGTATCAAATTCATGCATTTGTATTATTGACTATCACACGTCTATATCCGCAATTTTAATTTATACATATCACTGATAATGAAGCCGGCTTTGGCATGGGTTTTTCGGCTGATGAGAGCACAATTTCCATATTAATTATCTAGTCAGTAAATTAGTAGAAATGTTTAGAACTTTCTGGATGTAACCGATACATTTGGCACGTGATAGAAGGCTTAATGTCTATGTGGTTTCATAATCTGTGGACCGCTAGTTATAATGTATCTGTCGAAACTGCAATAGGTATTCTGCCTGAGTATAGAGACTAGAATGGATTTACTAAAATGGCCAATCATAAAAACATGATTAAAAGTCACTTTAAGTTACATTATCGAAATACTTAAACTTATGTTTTGATGGGTATTGTGTCCATTAATATACTTAAATGGACATCTATTTATTAGTACTAATGATATCTAATAATAGATTTGGATTTGGAATGGGTTTCTGGCCACAGTGTTTCCTTTGGACAAATCCTGGATCATGCATAACAGGCACATAAACGCCAAGATGATTTTTTATTAATTTTATTCTTCTAGTTCGATTTATGGTCTTCATGAGACAGCTAACGTCTGGAATTAGTCTGTTATTGGCTTTCTGTTATTTACAATACCTGATGTAAACGTTTTAAGAGCTGTTGATTTTATGACCAATAAACAAATTTTGACAGTCGCTTCACTGTAATTATCTGATCTGTCAAATCCCGAATCGTGTTTAAGGCGGACCCCACAACCAGGATATTGACGCCAATATGATTATATCTAAAGAGAGTTTATATTTACTCTACATATCTGTAATAAGTGTATTTCTGAACTTTACAAGCTAATATTAGCGAGTTAGCAGTGTGATTATATTATGTCTCCCATAAGACTCCCGTAAATAGAATAGAATAGAGTAGATATAAAGTAGAATAGCACCAACCCTTTACACTCATGGGTGTCGTACAACGCGACTAATGTTTTCGAGGCAAAAGATCTAGAGCTTTTGTAGGCTGGAAAATGGGCAACATCTTTTTCCTAGTTATTTTTATAACACTGCGATCTCTAACCCGCCTGCCAAGCGTGGAGTTTATGGCAGTAACTCTTTCGTGGGTGAGGCCCTAAGTCCTGTAGTGGACTGTTATGGGCTGTGATGATGATAAGAATCCCAGTGAGAGTCTCCGGGCCCATGGAAGACCATGGTAAACATCATTTCGCTAACAGTATTAGGAAGCACACATAACGAGTGGCGAGCTCGTTGCGGCGCTGAAGTTCCACTAGCCTCCAAGTTCGAAACGGTTACCCATCCAGTACCCGCAGCGAGTGCTTAACCTAGACGAGGGCCGCTTTTTTAGGAACTTAAATGCTTCTTATCACAAATTGTAGCCTTTTCGTCCAAAATTTGACCGATAAACTACCAAACGAGATTAAAAAACTACCTGGATAAATAAAAACCAACGTACTGTGACGGTTATCGCGGATGCAAACATAAATAATATTACCCGCGTACGTATGTACGTATGAATAACCTATTTTAAATTCACAGTCATAATTACTAAGATGGCTGATAGGCTAAGCGAAATCCGGTTTTACAAAGTTGGGGATTTTAGTAAAAATAATTATTGTAACGAATAGAATAAGTAGATGAAGGTTTGAAGTGAGGCCTAGCTACTATTATGTAAAAAAATTGTGCGTCTCGTCTATTAAATGTAATAATGTGATGTAATAAAGTTTAAAATCAGAAAACTGGATTGAACTGCGGGCTGATCATTTTGAAACTAATTATTACATAAATTAACCTCACTGTTTGTTACCAAAATTATAATGTAACTATTATAAGGGGTATAATATAATTATAAATACACTGACGGGCAAAAACAAAATTAAACTTTACGTATAACTTTGACGTGACGAAACGTAATAAAACGTTTGTTCGTTATAAAGGAGCTAAATTAATAATTATTTTCAAACAAATAAATGATTTGTTAATTTCTGACAAATTAGACATTAACAAGCAATGATCTTTAGTTAGGCAAGAGATATAAGTACATATAGAAATCAGATGTGTTTAGAACGTAATTAATTTGTGCTATTTCCGTTGTTAACACACTTGCGCCATACAAAAGACATCAACGGGGGCAAATATTTAACTTGATTTTAATTAGGTTATCACATTTTCGCAAAAATGGAATATTGAGTTTTGCGTATTTCTACGACAAAGGAAACCATTGTCAGGTTTTCATCGTCCCCTAACCCTTATTGTAATAAGTGGGGTCAGCACAACTTGTATCTCAGTATCATGCTGTAAAAAGTTTTGACCTAATGTTTTACGGGCCCCTGCCCGACGTCAAACCTCCTTGGGAAAGCTGTTGGGTCCTAGCTAGTTCATCATCATCACAGCCCGTAACAGTCCACTGTAGTTCTTAGAGCCTCTCCCACGAAAAGGGAGGTCATTGCCATAATCTCCACGCCTGGCGGGTTGGAGATCGCAGTGTTATAAATATAACAATGGAAAACGCTGCTGCAAATTTTCCAGTCTACGGAGATTCTAGATCTTTGGTCTCATAAACATTAGTCGCCTTGTACGATACTCACCGGTGTAAGGGATTGGTTCTTTTCTACTTTACCGGACACCACACGGCCACTGGTTAACTGGTTACTTGGGTTGAAAATTCTTCTCGGCCCAACGTCACACAGCTAAACGAAAGAATCGGACCCTGACAGGAGTCTCTGAAGAAGGCAAGGATGCTGGTAATAAATACCTCAATAAAGTATCAAAAGTCAATATCACAGCTTGTTAATGACAAGGGCATTTCCGTTAATTCAAAGCTGGATGTATTAACTATTTTCTTGACTTTTTCTAAAAACTGGTTCTTTCAACCTTGTCACGACTTCTTCGCCTTTTTAACGCAAAGGACAGCATTATTACTATAATTATATGTATAACCAGGTGTCGGAAAGATCACATAATGCTAAT
Organism: Blastobasis lacticolella; assembly: GCA_905147135.1. Lineage (NCBI taxonomy): Eukaryota > Metazoa > Arthropoda > Insecta > Lepidoptera > Blastobasidae > Blastobasis > Blastobasis lacticolella. The sequence continues at coordinate 3,660,095 of LR990042.1, read as the reverse complement.
TAACGAAAGGACGTATACGTCGTACGTGGATCGTTTGCCAAGGAAGCAATTAGGATCTGTCTGGAATGTTTATCCGGTCAAGCTTATATTAATCGGTCACCTTTTCCAGTCATACTTGCACCCGTATTTATAAACCAGTAATTACTAGTGAATACTAACCGATGCTCTTACGGTGAGGGAAAATATCGTGATGAAACCTGCACATTCAGGCGACTGGATGTGTAACCATGATCCAATCTGGTCAGTTTTCCTGGTTAGCAGGGTCATGGAGGTCAGACGGCAGTCGCTCCACTGTAATTACCTGATCTGCCAAATCCTGGATCATGGTCAAGGCGGACCCCGGGCCCTCGTGCGCGGGAGCACAACCGGGACGTTAACGCCAAGATGATGATGATGATGATGACTAGTGGCTAATTTTGAGCGTCGATAGCCGAGTGGTTAAGGTATCCGACTCGGAACTGAGAGGTACTGGGTTCGAAGTTCGAATCCCACTGCGGTCATGTGCCAATGACTCTTTTCTGAGTTATGTACATTAGTCGAATGCTACTGATGCTCTTACCGACACATTCCGGTAACTGAATATGTAACCATGATCCAATCTGGGCAGGTTCCCTTGGAGCAGGGTCACGGAGGTCAGATGGTACTCGCTCCACTGTAATTATCTGATCTGACAAATCCTGGATCATGACGGACCCAGGGCTCTGGTGCGTGAAAGCACAACGGGGACATATATTTATTCATTTATTGCGAAATACATTGACGCCAAGATGATGACGATGATGAATGACTTGTTGCTAAGGAACCTCACTCACAATAATCCCAATCACCGGTCATCGTAAACGCAAAATCATGTTGTGAAGGAAATGGTGGGTATTACTTGGCTAATTCTATTTATTGGCAATTTTGAATTTATGCAATTACTGAACTATAGAATAAAAATTGTCGTTTGAGTTATTACATTTACTCAAGTAATCAGTTTTACTTGACTACCATTACGTGGTAAAATGACGGCCAATTACCAGGCTATCTATACACAGGATAAAACAAACTCGCTTCCCGCCGTCTGTCCCTATGTATCTATGTACGCTTAGATCTTTTAAACTACGCAACGGATTTTAATGTGGTCTTCAACAGTCAGTGTGAAGGTTTACAAGAAAAAGAAGGGTAGTTATGGGTAAAGTAGGTTTACGCGAACGAATTTGCGTCGGGTTTACAAATAAAACGAATGAATTAAACATTTCAGAAATAAAGTAATAAAGATTCACTTTCTGCTTGAATACACTACTTCACACGTCCCATCAAATTGGGAGGCGGTAGCTTTCGTTCCGACTATAAACTTTTGCTTTGCATTCAAATTAAAACCGCAACTTCTCAACACATATATTTTGTACAATAAAAGCAGATATTTCGCTCGTAAAACCAACAATGGTTCTTCACATGATTGTTGTAAAACGGGCTGCGGTACTATGAAACATCTACATGTTGATTGCACTGGTTTATGGGTGCAAGTTGTCTGTGTTATTTTGATCAGAGGTCTAAATTTTGAAAACAATAATAATTTATGTATATTGTTGTAGGTAAATGTATTAAAAGGAGTAGGGTATAGCGGGGTTGATGCCGGTCCTCTGGGAAAGTACCTCAATGTTACAGAATACGGCAGCAAAACAATAGCATTGTATTTCTGAGTTAGGTCGTCAATGTACGTAGGGGTGGAGATATGGGGAACTGTGGCTTCAGCTGTGGAGGGGTATTTTTGCTGCCAGAGCCACTGGCTGGCAGGATGGCAACGCATTGGCAATGCTCCAGGTACAGGTGGTCTATAGGCGGCGATTATCACTTTCCATCAGGTAACCCACTTGCCTGTTTAACTACCGTTAGACATAAAAAGGTGCCTATCAGAAAAACCTTTAAGGATTACTTTGATGTCAGTCAGATAAAAGTGATGATTTTATCTTAAGCAGCTTTACAGCAGTGTTTCCTTTGGACTATGACATGGGATCGTTCAAGAGGTATATTAGAGGTCTCTTTAGAGGCGGGCAACGCATTGGTGACTCCCCTGGTGTTGCTGATGTCCATAGGCGGCGGTGACCACTTTCCATCAGGTGGCCCGCTTGCCTGTTTGTCTGCTGAGTAACATAAAAAAAAAGCTTTCTGAAGAATAAAATTCGAAATTTAGTAATCCGACATAACCCACAGAATAAGGAAGCTAAAGTTGTGTGGGCTAGCTATATTTCCTGAAGAAGTGACAAGTTTTTATTCTGGAGTTTCGCCTTCAAGGCTAGAGTGAATAGGCTGTTCCAAAACGGGCATGCTCCATGTTCAGCCGCTTCATCATTTACCAACAGGTGAGATGGTGGTCACCTGAATGTCTTGTCTAATATAAAAAAAACCACTGTAAACGAGATCTATCGGCAAGTGCAGTTTAGATAGCTCACCGATCAGGTGGATTCGAGTCCAGGCTGGCTGGATGCGTGCGGCAAGCCGAAAACAGATCCTCGCTTATTGGGGGAGGCCTATATCCAGTAGTGGACTAGTACAGGCTAATGATGATGACAAAAATCTACTACCACCGCGTATGTTTCTATCTGCTATCCGTCGTTGCTTCCGCCTTGAAAGAAAAGGTATGCAAAGCGAACCGAAAGTCAAGCAGATCTGAAACGCGGCCTCAGCCAGGAAGGCTCAGGTTAAAGGTCTTCAGAATACGAAACTGGTAATAGCTAATACTTTATAGGTTGACGGCTACCGACGAAAGGTTCGAAACGTGGCTAGTTAAGGTAACTGCATTGTGTGGATACCGCGAACGGTTGATACTGATCTGAAACTGTGGGGTGTACTTTATCGTACTTTTGAGGCGGGTTGTGTCGGTGTTGTTATTAATGTCTTATGTAGATAAGTTATCGTTGTTTATTCTAAGATTTATTTATTTATTATTTCATATTTTTGTTCAACATTACAGCTTAAAACTGAAGATGATGATGAGAAGAAAGATGTTCATAAAATAAGGAGAAAGTAACTGTCTGTCTGTCAGTAAAGTTATAAAGCCTAATCTGCAGTATAGATTAAGATATTTGTCAAGTAATATATCTCTCTCCTCCATATCTATGATGTGTCCAGACGACTTGTCTTATTTGGTGAACAAACAATACCCAAAATCATTGTGTATCTTGAATTATATAAGAAACATATAGAGGGCGAATTCCAACGAATACTGCTGCAAATTAACATAATTTCCATAACCAAATAAAACAAGTCAGTCTGGACAGATTTTAGTTCAGTCGCCACTGGACAATACTGGCAGATGATGCTATATAAGTCAATGAATACATTTTTCAAGTGAAGTAGCGCATAGCGGGGTATTTCGAACGATTATATTAGTAATATCTTAGCATAGGCACACCTAAGAGAATTTGAACCACACGGGCCAACGCCAAACCTGTGTTGCTCTAAGGTGCTCTACATGTATTTTGAAGTGTTTATGTAATAATTTTGATAACAAATATTTATACGAACTTCTACCAAAGACAGCAAATAAATAATTTTTACCTATTTTCTCGTTATATTAACGACATTTATGAATAAGTGTGTTAAAGGTTTAATGCCCCATAAATTTTATTATAAGTAGTAATGGTTTAGCAACTAACTGCTTATAAGATGAGATCAATAAATTGAAACTTAAAAGCTTTAGTACAAAAAGAATGGACTCAATATGTAAAGGTCAGGTCGGACTATTGACCTTTATACATAGACTAGTAATACTGTAGACGTGGCTTAATAATAAGCGATTATTTCAACAAATACACTTATAACAGAGAGTAATAAATAAATAATGATCATCTTCAATAATAAATCATTAATATCCCTATTGTGCTCTCGCGCACGAGAGCCCGGGGTGCGTCTTGAGTCCAGGATTCGGCAGGTCAGGTAATTACAGTGGAGCGACTGCCATCTGACCTCCATGACCCTGCTACCAGGGGAACCTGACCAGATTGGATCATAGTTACACATCCAGTAGCCTGAATGTGCAGGTTTCATCACGATGTTTTCGCTCACCGTAAGAGCATCGGTGAGTATTCAACTAATGTACATAACTCAGAAAACAATCATTGGTACATGGCTGGAGCGGGACTTAAGACAGAGAGTATGAAGTACGAATTACATTAAAATTTAATTGTAGGTGTCCTTTACCATTTAAGCTTAAAGGAACAGTTTATAATTGTTATAACTGTAACCATAGTCGCACATAAGTTATCTTCTATACCAATACATATTTATAGGGGAAAAGTTTGTATATTTGTAAGTTCGGATATTGTGGGTAATATCCGAAACTACTGAACCGAAGATTCCTACATATCATAGTCATACGGTAGCCACAATAAATACCGGAAAAATATTAGGATACCGCAGGATAGTTGAAAGTGTATAGATAAAAAAACTGCGCGTGGGTGGAAACCGTGGGGTTGCCTAGTGTTCATCGTCATACAAAAATGTGTCGTCATCATACCAGCGGTCAATCATAGCTTCGGACAGGATCCCCTCACTCGATCTGCAAGCCACACGTTGTCAGGCTTTCGCATCCGACCCAGCCATATCCATCAAACATTAAATTTGTATACTATTAGATCCTGTTACTTAGGGATTCGTAATATCAATACATGTTTTTATATTATTTGGAAGAATAATTAGTATTATGTACCATTAAAATGATCAAATATTTTTTCACATAAGTAAAGTGAGCGCCGTGTGGTGTCCGGGTGCCGTGTGGTGTCCGGCAGAGTAGAATAGCACCAACCCTTTACACTCATGGGTGTCGTACAAGGCGACTAATCTTATCGAGGCAAAAGATCAAGAGTCTCCGTAGTCTGGAAAATGGGCAGCAGCATTTTTCATTGTTGTATTTAAACTCTGCGATCTCCAACCCGCCTGCCAAGCGTGGAGATTATGGCAATAACCTCCCCCTTCGTGGGAGAGGCCCTAAGTCCTGCAGTGGACTGTTACGGGCTGTGATAATGAAAGTGAATACGGAGAATGCGCATACTCTCCGCCTACACACAAACTCACAATATACACACTATAAAACAACATGCAATAGTGACATCTACATCCAAAATAGTCTATTATTTGATCATTGTTATAAAGAAGACGGCAGTAATCCTGGACAACTTTGATTGTTATACCTATGAACGGCGCCTATGATTCATATCCGTCTAAGCGATTAAGCGAAGTTAAATATTTTGGCGGGCAATTTGCTAAGCTTGAATAAAAATTTCGCTTTGTTTACCAGTGTGTTATCAACAGCACAATCTTGTCTCTTTTAAAACCAGAGTGAATAGGCTGTTTCTAGACAGGCTTTCGTAGCATAGTCTTCGCCATCAGAACTCCATGATTCTGTTAACAGTCCCTGCAATTTGACCAGATTAGATCACTGTTTTACACATTCAGTCTTAGTCCTACTTCGGTCATAAACCTACTGTACCTGTTGGGGTTACCATCAGTTGATCCGGCCAGTGGTTATAGTTACACCATGCTTTAGGGCCAATGAGGACGTGGCTACCATACGCTATGGTATATTTACCATAGTCACGTGCACCAAAGGACGTGGCCTATTGTGCAATAGAAACGGTACAGTTGCCATAGGTTTCGTGATGTTTGTGGTGGTTCTTTTTGAGGTAACTGATTGTTTGTTTTAATTTTAAGATCAATTTAGTAAACAAAGAAAAGTAAAACACTTTTATTCCACTCAGACATACGGCCCATTTAAATCGGTGAAACCATCGGCTTCGGATAAGTATTGAGCCGAAGCCGAAGGTGTTTTTTTGGTCAGGGCACAAGTAGTTACTTGTCAGTTCACGGCCTATCAAAATACTATTTGTAATATAGCCTAGTTTTATGGGAATAACTGTTTCCCATAGCACAGGGTATTCCTAGTTTGGGCTCCACTATAAACTAATTACAATCAGTATTGTATTGTATGAAAAAAAAATTAATATTTCGATCATAATATGTATAACCTGTTATTTCAATCTGGAAGAATTTTTTTTTAGAATTAAGTATTGCCTGTTATGTCGTCTATATGTGTGATGGATCTCTATGTATTTTATGTGTGCAATAAACTGTTAAATAAATAAAATAATAATAAAGATTATTTATTTATTTATTATTATTATTAAATGTTTTCTTTGCATATTTGATAGCAAAACGACATAAACGAGCGCCTGTATATAGAGCGTATTTGGTAAACTAAAGGCTTTGATGCAATACCCACATTTAAAAAAAAGTATGGTTTAACGAATTGTTTAACGGCTGAGAGACAACTTTCTACAACTGTTTCTGGACTGGTTAGGGCGTCGGTTTAAGTAAAAGTTGGTAGCGAAGTTTAAGTTTTTGTAAAAAAGAGTAGCTTTAATAAACAGCAACTACTTAAATGACTTAATAGAGTAACTTACGAGGAAAATTTTAGGAGACTAGCCTAGCATAAGTGCTTTAAGACTTTTGGTAGTTGTTCACTACACTTTCATCGCACATGATATCGAGTTTACTACCACGGTTAGTATTGTTTTTAGCTTGATATTTCGACGCAGTTGCATGCGTCATGGTCATGAGTAGACTATACTGGCCGTGGTAATAAACCCGATACAATGTGCGATGAAAGTAATTTAATTTAATTTAATTGTAGTGGGAACTACGCGCTTTATAATATGATACTAGACTGGTATGAAGTATTAAATACCTATTCAGATGCATGCAAAGACTTCCATAGTAGTGAAGATTCATGCCACAAATTTTGACACGCTTTGTTTAGAATTTACTTAATGATTTATTTATTAATGTTTAAACGTGTACGCAATTAGTATAATTGTTTTTTAAATGACATAAATTATGCAATTGATTTTCAATTTTAATTTGTGTACTTAATGATAAGTGGCTATGGAGCTATTTCTGTACTAAAAGGAATTCATCTATTTTTATTTGTTTATGTTGCAGAGAAACACATCGAACTGTGCAAAAATGGCGACCAAAATGAAACGACTCAGTTTACATCTAAGAACATTTCTACTGGTGAGTGCAATTAAATATTATGTAGTCGATTTCTCTGGATACGTAGTTGCGAGAAGTTCTGATGGATATTACGTCGTAGCCTGTCTATCTACTTAACATTTGGTACTGCACAATCCATCCACTGGAAACCAAGTAACTTCAACTTCTAATTAGTGTATTATATCTTTATTTATTAATTAAATCTTTATGCACTAAAGGTACATTGGCGGACTTAAAGCTAAAGTAAAAGTACTAGTACTAGTACTTAAAGTAAAAGTAAAATCTACCAGTCAGCCGTGACAAAAAAAATATCGAAAACAGTAGACGGTGCGGGATAAACAATAGCCATATATATGTATAGCCAGAGATTTCTGGGTGAGAGTGATTTGCTGTCGATAGAGTGAGCCTATATAGAAAGATACAGCTCGGTTGACACGGCAAAAGAGGTTTCCAATTTTACTCTGTTGCTCGTTATGATGTTGATGTTGATGCTCCATCTTCACCCGCATTGTCTACCACTACGTCAGATGACGGTCACATATCTGGCTGATCATTATCATCAAAACCGCCCGCAGTTGGATTGTTCCTGAATAAATGAAATAAATAAATAATCGTGTACAGATTCACACAGCGCCATCTAGCCCCAAACTAAGCAAAGCTTGTGCTATGGGTGCTAGAATACTGGTATACTACTTAAACACTTCTTTTTAATACATGCTTATTATACATAGAACACCCAGACCCGTAACAGAAATTAAAATTCATCATTTCAATTTCTGCCCGGCCGGGAATCGAACACGGGACCTCTTGCGTGGCAGACCGGCATTTTGACCTCTAAGCCACTCAGGTCGTGTAATGTTACTACCCAGCTATAGACTAATAACCCACCTAAGGTCGCCGCGATACCAGCAGCACTGCCCCTCGTAAATCAAGACGCCGTTGTGTAGCAACGCATCGTCTAGCGCGCAGTGTGCCAACCGGCGCGGGCGCAAGCGTTGTGTCATAGCGCACTTGACTCGCGTTCACCTATTGATGCGAATTACCGCGCTCGGGTCGTCAGGGTCGCGGTGCGGAGTCGAAGGCACGCATTGGTTGGTCGAAATCTGTCTGATGTTCAACTCGGTGTCAATTGAAAGGTTTACTGACGGAATGTCGTATGCGGGTGGCGAGATTCTACAGTGCGTGATTGCAGTGCCCTGGAGTACAGTCATTCAATGAATTAGTTGATCACCCGACCTTATGATAATCCATATGACAATATGGTGTAAGTAGTCAGCTAATTAGTTGTATGACTGTACATAGAACATTATCTAGGAGTTTTCATTATCCGAATCGCAAGTCTGCTAGAACCATTTCACCGCGACATGACCCGACCAAATGTAACATGTTACTTGGATTAAACATTTAAATGTAGAACAGTGACATTATTACTATACGACTAAAATATTAGAGACCTATGTAGATTCGTCTTGAACTTGTAAATAAGATTTTTTTATTAAATTTAATTAGTAGTACGTAGTTGGATTACATAAAGGAGTACCCAGCCGGCCACAAGACGGCTTCTGTAACTCCATGTTAAAATACACCTGAAATGACCTTGTTACCCAATACGCAGGTATTAGTCATTCGCGTGTCCTGAAGACATTTTTGACACTCAATAATTCATTATTACTAAACATAGAGGAGGCTTCAGTCATACAATGACTGATGATGGCGCAATTCAGAGTGCATACGTCCGCGGGAAATAGATAGTCTATAGCCGTGGAATTAAAAAAATTCGACAAGATTTTTTAATTGATTGACACTGAGCTGCTGAGCCTCGAGCACCGGGTAAGGTTGCGCGTCTGTCGGTCTTCTACAGGTTACATTTCGGAGAGCGTCCGAAGCAGTTGCACGACCTCATTCCGTCTATCCCTTTTCGCCATCGGGAAACGCGATTCGGTCGATCCTTATGTCGCAGATCTATTAGCTATCCACACGAGCCGCTATGGCCCAACCTTTATAATGCGTAAGGAATGGAACACGTTGCCTGCGAGTGTGTTCCCTGATCATTATAATTTGGACGCCTTTAAGGCTGGAGTGTATAGGCTTTTTCCTAGACAAGCATGCTCCATCTTCGGCCGCACCGTCACTTACCACAGGTGAGATGCCGGCCAAATACCTGACTAGTTATACAAAAAAAACTCAGAAAATATTTAATAGTGATATCGTTTAATTCCGACAATAAATTAGATCGACATGTTAGGCTTCCTTGAGCGTTGTCTCTGTGTCTGTTAATTATTTACGCCGATTACTGTAGGTATGGCAGCACGAAAAGGGGTTAGATTGTCTGTTTGTTCGTAATGGGTAAAGTCAAAAACTACTTAACCAATTTCAAAATTCCTTCACTTATACAAAGTTACATTATCAGGGGGTACATAAACTGTACCCGAAATTCAAGTATATTACGAGACCAAAGACGCGGGCAAAAATGCTAGTTAACTTCAAAAACTGCAATATAGTATTTTTGTTACAGATATTTTTTATTATACTCGTAGGTAATTGACATTAATCCAATACAACCTACTTATAGACCGTTTGTTGGGCGAGTCCGTTGCACGGCACAGTATTGATCTACCAAATCGATCGGCGCTTGCGCACATTTCGTTGCGCAATCCTCGCCCACGGCTTGAATCACACGTTCGCCGAACCTCTAAGCCACCACACCCATTGCTTCCTTAACTCGAGTACGAACTTATTAGCCAGACGGACGCGGCAATGTATTGGCAACTTTGCGAAATAGTAACACGGGCATCCGCATTTTTTCGGCCCGCCTCCGCCGAAACTGCATCTAATAGGTTATTATGTGTTGTTTTTCGATCTCTATTTTTATTGGTCCAATGAACCCTATTATCGATCTCGATTTGACTAATCGTTCTCCCTGACATGTTAGGTTTTATGCAACTCTTTACATTAGCAATGAATATTTTAGTGTGTTCTTTTTAAGTTTTTGTATTACTAAACACAACATGCGTCAGTTGTATTTATTTTCTACTAGCTTAGGTCCGCGACTTTGTCCGCATAAAATTCGGTCATAAAGTTCTATACCCGTTGCCGCGGGAATTACATAAAATTTTGCTATGTGCTATCCTGGGCTATAAGTTACGGTACTGCAAAATTTCATTGAAATTCGTTACTTTTTGTGTGAAAGATTAACAAACATACATACCTACATCCATACAAACTTTCGCATTTTTTGTAAGATCGTCCTATGATGAGAAATGAACAGACAATATTTCACTTGATGATTTCATTGTGAATATTTCACTTTCTTGTCTTACTGATATTACCCTAACCGTATTAAACTACCAATAAAAATTGTTCATACGTTGATCAAGAGTTGAAACTTGATTTAACTTATGTCAAAATACTTTTGACATGTGCAAAAAACTTATCTGACCCGGTGACAACTTCGCTCTTGTTCGAATTTGCATGACATCTCAAAATAGTGACACTTAGTTTCAACTATGGCCACCGGGTCAGATAGTTTTGTAGTTATTATCTCGGAGAGACAAGCGCCCATAGTCGGCTTCTGTTAAATTACACACACGTCGCCACAAACGAGCATGTGACCAAAACGGGAACTAAGTGTCGCCAATTGAAATATCATTTGGCGGCAATACTAAATTAAATGACAACGACCCCGTCATTGAGACAGATAAGTTTGTACACACGCCGTGTAACTACCGACTGTGTAACTGTACAGGCGTTCAACGGTTGTTAATACTAACACATTAACCACGTTATTGTTAACTTTTTATTAGTAAGACTATAAAAGTGTTAATAGACAGACGAATGCGTGCGTAACTCAGTGCGCTTATGACGTTTTTGAAGTGGTCCTTGCGCGGGCTTGCAATTCTCTGGCATGAATTGGCCGTCGCCAAATTGAAGCAATGTTTGTTTGTTTAATTCAATACACAAGTTGTGGCTGAGTGGAGGCAACCTATAAGTACCTACTAGAGAATGAACTGCGTTCAATGCTGCTCTATGATTAGTCAATTTTGGTCTATCGCCACTCAAGTACCAATTGTTAGTTGACACCCCGTGCCCTCGCGCGCACTGTGAGGCCTCATGGCAGCAATGTGGCACTTACGGGATGTTGGAATAATACGCAATGTATCACGTATAGACGTATCATCATTACAGCCCGTAACAGTCCACTGCAGGACTTAGGGCCTCTCACACGAAAGGGGAGGTTATTGCCATAATGTCCACGCTTGGCAGGCGGGTTGGAGATCGCAGTGTTCAAATATAACAATGGAAAATGTTGCTGCCCATTTTCCAGACGACGGAGACTCTTGATCTTTTGCCTCGAAAACATTAGTCGCCTTGTACGACACCCATGAGTGTAAGGGGTTGGTGCTATTCTACTCTGCCGGACACCACACGGCCCATTTAGACGTATAATGCATCGAATTACTTAGCCTAACTTACATAAATACCCTAAAATGTGCAGGGTTAGGTTACTACATAGCAATGTACTCATTACGGTGATAGGTATCATGTAACAATTGCGCTGGCTATCTTAATTTTTACTCCTTAACAAGACAAACAGAAAGCTGAAGTAGAGTTTCTCTTTGGCAGGAATTAGTAAGATGGTAGCCACATAGACATATAGACCTAAACTAGTCCTTTCCGTCGATAGAACAATAAATAAATAATTATAATAATAAATGTGATTGGAAAAGTTCACATAGCGCCATCTAGTCCCAAAGTAAGCTAAGCTTGTGTGGTGTTAGATAACTTATACTACTTATATACTTATTATTTAAATACATACTTATTTTACATTCTATACCCAGGTCTATAAAAGAAATTAAAATTTGTCATTTCAATGTCTACTCGGCCGGGAATCGAACCCGGGATCTCTGCATGTAAACTAACTGAACCACTCAGGTCGACGAAAGCTAGTCAAACCCTGAATAAATATACCTATAGACAATGAACACCATTCTTTACGCCTCATGAACAGTATTCGAATGACTCTTTCCGTCATGTCGACCTTGACCTTGTGAAATCGTGACCTCTGGAGACAGTGTGCCTTTGTGTTTTCATTGTCTCCTAACTAAGGTCTTCTGAGAACTGCAAGACATTCACAATCGGTTCACTTTAAGCGGAAATGCTTGGTAGCTTAGTCACAAATATAAGGTATCCAGCCAATTACAATTTTTTTTTGCTGACAGGCAGCCCAACTGATGGGAAGCGATAACTATCGCCAATAACATTGCAGGCAACACATATAGAGAACTGCAGGTGCGTCGTCACTGTCACAATGCAGTGACAACGTTGGCTACCTTATCCTTCAAACCGGAATGCAACAATGAAAGCATTTTTGCTTGGCAGCAGAAATTGATATGGCGGTGGTACTCATCCAAGCGGACTCCTCAGGCTTGATGGAATCCTAGCACCTGATAAACCTTAACAGAGAAACTTTCGTTGGATATTTATGCTTAAATTCAAAAGTGTGTGTACTCACGTTATGGTGTATGGTTTAATTTCTGATGCAATGGATATTTTAACGAAACCAACGCGTACGAAGTTGCGGCTTGCAGTAAATACTAGTTATGGTATACTAGCTGGCCCGCCGCGACTTCGTTCGCGTGTTGTCCTATCCTATTAACTAAGGTTTAGTAAGTAAGTACGTTCAAGAGTAAGCTCATGAATCACTCTATCTATTGTTGAAAACCGCATTAAAATCCGTTGCGCAAAAGATCTAAGCGTACATACATAAAAAGAAACAGATAGCGATAAGACTAGACTTTGTTCTAATCTATGTATAGATTAACTCGCAGGGTAGGTTTAGGTTAGATATATAATTAGTAGGTACCATGTATTATCGTGACGTTACCTAGTTAAATTATAACACCGTTTAGCAATTGCATCAACTTAGATCGATTTAAAGTTATGGATGTAATACGCTGGTTCGCGAATTTCACAATTTAATAAAATGTTTGTAAAATTTTCAGTTTCTAATCTACATGCAGTTGCTCAACCGTTTTATTTATCAACATTTAATGGCGCTCATTTCGAAAACCTCAATTCGTCGTTTGATGTTAAACTGTCATTTGTTTTACGCTTAAGTGTGGACCTTGAGATGAAAACATGAAAGTATTATTTAAACAGGGTTGCTCAAACGCGGTACTTAGGCTACAACGGTTTGGATCCCACTAACAGTTCATCAAATATTAGCCGATTGTCAAGTATGAATCTTATTAACATTATCATAAGGTCACCTGTCGCTTACATATCGAGATCGAGTACTCTAACGTACTCGCGTAGCAAAATTCTTTGCTGTATTTGGTAGTGATTGTGTCATCCTTCTTCTTAAATTATAGGGCTAAAACTGTGGTTAGGAATTTGACATTTGCAAATAAGAATGATGGAGAGAAATTTATGACAATTGATAACTGTTCTCGGTAGTTTTTGTATACCAACTTAAGGTGGCCAGCTGTTATTATCCTGTCAATTTTTGCTGTCCAATACCATTTGTAGATTCAAATAGAATTTCACATAGAACACTTTCACTCTATGGATACAAGCATCTATTGTATTTCGAAGGCAGGAAATGATTATAGTTACAATATATGTAACTATGTTTAACAATAATAATAATAGCATCTCGGAGGATTTCAATTTCCACCTTATACGAGGAGAAATTCTAGTGATTGATTTATAAATTGTCATGTAACACATAATTAACTCTAGCAATGTATTCATCAAGACTAAGCCAGCCGGCGCCTCCGTCAGACTGACAAATTACCTATTACTTAATTCAGACTTGGAATTGAATGCATAATGTTCGAATTACAGGAATTAGTTGCGCAACCAATGACTATAACACTTTCTGCCTTACTTTATTTTATATATGGATCCGTCTTACTATACATACCATTATGGTGGCCACACACTAGTGACATGACAAAATTTAGCTTGATCAACACAAAGTGACGATGTGTGGGGACAAATTTTGGAAGGTGCCATTTGAAAATTCTCCCCGTGCATGGGGGTAAATTTGGCTTGATCAATCCCTTTTGATTATACCACTGGATCATGCATAACGGTGAGTTTCCACTATTATAGATTACAAATAAAGAAACCTGAATATATGGATCCCAACATCATGTCCAATCAGCAACCTGTAATTGTCCACTGCTGGGTTCAGGCCTTTTCCGTAATTTAAATTTCCGGATTTTGCCGTAATTTCAAGTACTGAAAACGTAGAATAAGAAATGCTGCGCGCGCAGTTGCTCCAACAGCGCATTTGCAAGATCTGGACGTTGAGTGGCATGATAATAGGTTGCATTAGGCCAAACTGACCGTGTGTCTAGAAATTTTTTGGAAAGATGTCATGCCACTTGATGATGGGGTTTTGGTTTGATCAAGCCTGTGGCATGAAGCGACCATTACACCAAGCGGAAACGATAGAATCAGCATTCAACCGTTTTGTTTTACTGCACTTTTCGCCAAAGATCTTTGGAGACCAGAAATGCGCAGCGTTCTAATGGACATGTTCATGTTTGGCAAGTAGATCGTCTAACACTATAAATTGATGGATACTCACTGACATTTAGGAGGATACTCATGATTAAGCTTTTTATTTATTTATTGACCCTGCTAATTTTTCAAGCTTTTATTTAACTTGCAATGTTTGTAAGTAACTATGTATTCGTTGGCCGTGTGGTGTCCGGCAGAGTAGAATAGCACCAACCCTTTCCACTCATGGGTGTCGTACAAGGCGACTAATGTTTTCGAGGCAAAATATCAAGAGTATCCGTAGTCTGGAAAATGGGCAGCAGCATTTTCCATTGTTATATTTAAACACTGCGATCTCCAACCCGCCTGCCAGGCGTGGAGATTATGGCAATAACCTCCCCTTTCGTGGGAGAGGCCCTAAGTCCTGCAGTGGACTGTTACGGGCTGAGATAAATAAAATGTATATTCGAGGCAAATCTTGCAAGCCTAATTTGACCCACTAGCCGGTGTTCAGTCGAGCTGAAATGTTGGTATACCCATGTATCTTGTACCCCATGGTACCATGGACCCCATCGTGTTTGGGCTCTTTGAAATGGTCTTGACGATCAAAGCTTGTAAAGAAAAAATATTATTCATCTGAGAACTTATTTCATAAAATAAGATCTCAATTGAAAAATATTTTTTTAGCAGAGTTAGTCACGTCAATGGAAATTCACTCAATGGCTATCAAAACTTGTATAGATATGTACATTGAATGAGTAGAAAAGTCATTTTCCACTATCGTGAATAACACAAACTGCAAGTGAAAATACCGTCCGACCGACGAATAATAATATATTCACACTTTGACAATCCTCTAAAACAACACGCCGTGTCTCTAATTACGCAAGCGCAGTGAGCGTCTCTTTTGTAGGAAAATTACAAGACCGACTAAAGAAAGTGAGTACAAGGTCACGGTCATGCGGTGTGGTAACTGCTAACGAACGGTGTTTACTTTAACGTTACAGTGCCTCCCAAAGTGGTTAATGATAGACGCGGTGGGTGATTTTTTTAATGACAGACAGACAGACAAACAGGCAAGCAGCCATCCCTCGCTGGTGGTCGGCAGTGTAGAATTTAGTACCAAGTACCAACCCTAAGGGGCTGTGTTAATTAGCAAAGGTAGTGCGGCCATGGTCGACGACGGATGTCGCTCGACCAATAAGATGCATTCAAAGCCGCCCGTCGCACGTCCATGGTTGTACGACCCTTGCCAATTAGGACAGCGCCTAACAACGTACAAGCAAACAACTTCGTACAGTCAATTCTCTCTGCAGCTGACCGTACTTCCTAACGGTTGGTACAACTTTTCATGAATCTAAGAAGATACAGATTTTGAAGTAGTTGTTATCAAAGTCCTTTAATATATTATATGTGTAAAGAGGAACCAACTCTATATAAAGGTTGGCAGGAGGTAGCCAATTAAACAATGTCATTTATTTACAATTTAAATTACAATTCACAATTATTATAAAAAAAAAAAATCTTACTCTAACACCAACCTTAATAGTTAGGGAGGCGAGGTAGCTAAATGGCGTAATTCAACGGCGCCGTCGAGACCTATCAAAATCGAAAGATAAAATAATTTCGAAAAGAAAAGCTCGTATGGCAAAAACCATTTTAGCGGTGGGTTTGGCGTGTACGGTTTTTCAAAAATGTTAAAAAAAACAGTTACTTGGGCATTCTCGAGCGCGTCAGATATTCATACTACGTATGCCCCGAGTGCCTCTGATAACAACGGTATACTAATCTGCCGGTTTGCGTGGTGGGGGTAGGCATATAAAGTAGTCAAAAATGCAAAAAAAAAAAATTTACTCGAGCGCGTCAGATTTTCGGAAGGGGTGTTAAGTAGGCCCCAAGGAAGCTCCCTTTAAAAAAACTGACGATTTCGGCGTGACGATAAGTTACGATGAATTTTTGAAAATGCAAAAAAAAAAAGTTTTTTTGAAATACTCGAGCGCGTCAGATTTTCATAGGGGAGGTTTATCTCGGTATCCTGAAAGCATATTTTTTTAATCTGACAAAAATGTTGGTGGGTTCTCTTAATCTGACCGAAAAAGGTTTTTTGGTTTCTTTCTTTTCCTTTCTTTCTCCTTGATAAAATGGGGAATTTAAGAATGACAATAAAGCGATAGATACAACCAACGTAAATGTAGATGAAATGTAGTACGAAGTGTATTATTTATTGTATAAAAAAATGAAATGATATAAAAATTGGATTATAATTGTATTGTTATGTATGATCTTTACATATTTATGGCAAATTCCTCTTTTTTGCTTCAATTCTTCACTTCGTTTTGCTTACGGTACGTCCAAAAAACAATTTGAGGATCAACAGGCTATTGAATAATATACATACATGAAACTGTACATGTTAATAATACTTTTGTATACAGATACGCGTAACTTTTTCCGAGTCCACGAAAATTGTCGAGAAGCTTTAGAAAAAAAAAAAAATTTTGAGATATAATAAAAGTCACATAATTTAATCATCATTATTTCATATCAATTTTTTTTAACACCCTCAGTTTTCGAGATATACTCAAAAAACCGGGAGTTTGAGTTTTTATGATGCTTCAAGTCAAAACGTTTTAACTTTGGACAAAAATGTAAAGAGACCTTTTTTGTGTAAAATAAAATTACCTTTTTTGTTTATTTAAACTTTTTTTTTGTAAAATGTATCGTTCGCGACTTATATGCGTTCTTAGGAAGACGAAATGGCTCCTCCACACTTCCGGTCATGCGAAAACCGGCAGATTTTGTATTTTTAGTAAGTTTTAGATTATATTCTTCAAAATAAAAAAAAATAAAAATCGCGCTCGAGAATGCCGGATTAACGTTTTTTTTTTACAAGTTCGCGACCCTATAACTCGGCGGCGTCAAGGACTTATCGTCAGATTAGTTAAATTTAGTCTTTAAACACTAAAATCAACCCCCAATATCTTAATCTGACGCGCTCGAGTATTTCAGACTATCCATTTTTTTTTACTAATCTGATCGTCTATCCTAGGCGCGCGTCACTACATATAGAGCTAAATACTTTACAAGGTTGTTCTATTAGGTCTAAGGTATCTCTCATATCTTAAACTGCCACGCTCGAGTATTGCCGAAAATTCCCCTATTCGCCTCCCTAACTATAATTCTAACTAAACTAAAGATAAAAAACTTGACCCAGGTCCCCCGAATTTGGAAAAGTCCCCAGAAGGCTGGCCGCGTTGCCCCGCTGAATAGCAAGGCTTAAACGCTGACCCAAAAAGAGGCCAGCCTTCTGGTGATTTGTAATTTGGACCAGGCGCTTAGATAACTAAATAAATAAATATTATTTCTGAACCTCATCGAAATCTGTATATTTTAAGACTGCAAATCTCTAATGAAATTATTACACTCGTGGGTTTCGTACAAGGACAATAATGTTTTCGAGGCAAATGATCTGGAGTCCCCGTTCCCTGTTGGCTGGAAAATGGGCAGTAGCATTTTCCATTATTATATTTATAATACTGCGATCTTAAGCACCCTGCCAAGCGTGGAGATTAAGACAAAACCTCCCCTTTCGTGGGAGAGGCAAGTCCTGCAGTGGACTGTTATAAGCTGTGATGATGATAATAAATGAAATTATGGACAGTGTCAGCCGGTTGATACTATACCTACTGCTGCGAAAACAGTTACAACCTACAATGCTTGTCATAAAAACTACACAAAACAAAGACCAGTAGAAGTTCACTTTTTGCTGCCTCAATGTATGTAATTAGACATTATATCATAATAATCGTTTCTATTTTATTTATGTCCTCGTCGAAATAAGTAAAAAGTATTATGTTTTAAACGGCATAGTTAGATCAGCCATACAAAAGACATCAACGCGCTCATTCGAGATTTACTATTATTTTCTAGATGTATGTAGAAAATAATATTTAATAATTTCATAAAATATTAAATGTATTTACCTAAGTTCTGTTCTATCTGCAAGCGGTCACGTATAAAGGGGCATTTAGGCTCTATCCTAATTGGCAACGGTCGTACGACCGTGGTCGTGCCTTACTGTAAAAAAGAGCTAAAATTACGATTTCGAAATAATGAGCGAGTCCCATTAAACCATAAAGTACAAATATAGCAAAACTTAATTTGTAAACATTACACAGCTGTTTGCTAAACTCACTACGCGGATTTCCTGCTCCAATTCTTCACCGCGTCACTAATCAAATAGTGGACAATCAGAAACTAAATCTAATTAAATATGCAGTGACATGATTGTTGTCTAATTTCGTCTCACGATTATTTTTTTATCCGACAGCTGTCGACTGATTTTTTGCTCAAGTTCTTGGGATTATAGCTATTAAAGTCAACACTTTACATAGACGAGTAGCTGTTTTTCAACTTGGCGCCAGTTTTGCCAAGTTAAAGAAGAATACTTGAGCAATTCATACAGCGCCATCTAGCCCCAAAGTAAGCAAAGCTTGTGTTATGGGGTGCTAGATAACTGATAAACTATTTAAATGGGAAAACTGAAAACCAGAAAGCTGAAAACGAATGCAGTCAAGTAAAATTAACGTGGGTCTTTGGTATTAAGTATTCGCCTTTTGTACGTCGTGTATAAAATAGGTCCTCGTACATAAACTAACCGATAACCGACCTCCTAAGAAATCCTAATTTAGTATCGGTGGCCTTAAGGTGCGTCCAAAAAAGGAAGGAAGGGATAAAGTAGATGTACTAGTACGAAGTAGCGCCGGTACTAAGTAATCCGAATTGAGCATCGATGGCTTTAAGGTGCAAAACTCGTCAACGCGCCGCAAATGAGCCGTTGCAGCAACGGCTTGCGCGCCTCGCGTAAACTGCGCGCGAGCATTTTTGGCGTTCGGCATGGCGCAGTCGGCAGTCTTTTAACGAACAGGATTATTAACTTTATAAAAATATGATTATTATTTATCAAGTTTAAGGCCAGGTTGTGTGGTTGTAGAAGAGCTGCCAATTTTCGCTTATACACAGATGGTATTCGCGACCTCTCGCTTACGAATTCATACCACTAAGCCACCGACGCTCCATATCTATATTTTTGACTTATCTCCGTTCATTCATTCACATTATTGTCTTTAGATTAACATAATTTTTTATTTTATTTTTAAGGTAATTTGTAAAACAAATCCAAATGCGCTGGTGGAGGGCGCTGGCATACGTAACACAGTATTTGACTAGCACGGTTGCCAACGTGTTCGCATAATCCTGTACAATTTGTCCAAAATAAAGATTTATATTTGTATTCATCTTCTCTACATACCCAAACCAACATTTCTTTACAACTCACTACGTCTCGTTCCCCTCTAGCACCTTCCCTTATTACACTATTCGAATACATAACAAACAAAAACAATAGCCGCTTAATAAATATCCGGTTGAGCGTGACAAGCATGGAGGAAAAAAGTTTAACAAGCGTGACGAATGACATAACACAATAATATTGATTGATCAATCAATGTAAATTTATTTAATGTTGGAGGCTGGCGTATTGGAATCAGATTGATTGAACTGACTGGTTGATATGCGTAGTGTTTTTGTTTTAAGTAACTAGTATTTTATTTGGACTGTGAATGCTTTTGAAACAATATGTAGACATAGCGCAGATAAAATTGCTCGTGGATGACAAAGGAACTAAATCTGACAGACTACCAACAAGAACAACGAACCTTAACTGAACCCATACTACAATACAACGTAGTACATATTACGAATATTTCCACGCTGAACGCACTGCTTTCAACATGGGTCTATGATTGGTCAACTTCGTACATTTGGGCGGACGACGCATAGTGCCAACCGCCACTCGAGTATCGTCAGTTTGTTGGCGATAACTCATAATAACGTTATTGTATAATAGTGTCTCCAATGTAGTTGGTAGTAATAATCTATTATTATGAACTAGTGGACCTGACGCTACTTCATTCGCGTACACCTACTTTCTATTGTTGAACCTAATCACTCTATCTATTGTTGAAATGCATTAAAATCCGTTGCGTGGTTTAAAAGATATATGTGTACATAGATACATAGAGACAGACGGCGGAAAGCGACTTTGTTAAATACTAAAAAATAAAATAAAAATCTTGGCGTTAATGTCCCGGTTGTGCTCTCGCGCACGAGGGCCCGGGTTCCGCCGTGACCATGATCCAGGATTTGGCAGTTCAGGTAATTACATTGGAGCGACTGCCATCTGACCTTCATGACCCTGCGGGAACCTAACCAGATTGGATCATGGTTACACATCCAGTCGCCTGAATGTGCAGGTTTCATCACGATGTTTTTCCCCTTACCGTAAGAGCATCGGTTAGTATTCAACTAATGTACATAACTCAGAAAAGAGTCATTGGTACATGGCCGAAGCGGGATTGGAACCCGGGACCTCTGGCTTACGAGTTGGATACTCTAACCGCTCGGCCACCGACGCTCTTGACTTTGTTAAATACTATGTATCGATATAGATACTACATTGGAAACAGGGTCCAACTTGGCCTAAACCCACCTACTTAAGTGAGTCACATTCGAGTAAATGATTTCTACACAGCTTAGTGCACAGTGCTCCCTTTGAAGTGCTTACGCAAGCCCCGAAACTTAGCATTTGTGAGCATTATCTCGCAAGTGACTAATGGTGCAATTTGCATGCCACTAACTTATACGAGGAGTCATGTTTTGCTTAAAAACGTGTGGAATGTGAGTAGTTGAGTGAAATTATTGCTAAATAAGACGACAACTGCAAGTGCGAGTGTAACCGCGCACGTGCAATTTGTGGAATGAGCTTCCTCCCGAAGTGTTTCCGTTGAACTTTGACATAGGATTCTTCAAAAGACATGTCTGCTGGTACCTCCACATCCGCTTCTCTTAGGTTGCAGATGTCCTAGCCATCGACGGTAGCCGCATTCCATCAGGAGAACCATTCGTCCGTGTGTCTCGTTAGGCAATAAAAAACTGTTAGCGGAACAACGAAAAAAATTTTTTTTTTTACTTATATTTTAGTGAGAGGCAATCAAGCAAACAGGTCACCTGATGGTAAGTGATCAAGGCCGCTTATGGATATTGATGATGTAATATTTTTTAAAGAATTTCTTTAAAATGTTACAGGAAAAATTACGATCGTAAGGTTAGTCAGGACGGCAAACAGGCAAATTCCGTTAGCACTGCTAAAACTCCTACTTAGGCGGGATTTATATCGGCGATCCAAAGATCTATTTAAGTAATTTTTGGCACCAGACTTCTACTAACTTGATCCTCGTCCTGCAACAAATTTATTTAAGAATTTTAGAAGTAGGAAACAACTTTGTTCCAAACTTCCTCTACCAGTGCAGATAGTGCAAAAATATAATTAGCCAGAAATAAAAAGCTTAGCAAGGTTTACATTCCACACTTTCGTTTGTTCTCAAACTTCTTTCTTGCAGTATGAGCACCTGCCTCCGCTCTGCGCGACATCTGAGTACATAATTAATATTCACAAATTCTATTGTACGCTGATTGTATGCAACTGGAGCGAGGCCGCACAGTCGCCAACAAAAGTCTTGTGCAAATAATTTGTTTGCATATAATTTCTAATATCGCACATATTATCGGGTTTTTTACCATGGTTAGTATTGTTTTTACGTGACATAATATCGAGGTTCCTAATACATTGGGTTTAAAACCCGATAATATGTGCGATGAAAGTGTAGTGAATAACCACGAAAGTCTTAAACCTATAATTTGCCATAAAATATTTTTGTTTAATAAACATAGTTCAGTTGTTATTATTATTGACAGCTTTCTAAACAGTAATACAAAAAATATAAGTAGTAAAATTATCTATGAATGTGATAAATATCCTTTAAATACTGATTTCAAAGCATGATGCAAAGATTTGATAAATATGTGAATAATATCCTCGATATACCAGTACCTAATAGGACTTTGTTAAGCCTGAGGAGTGCATCTGAATATAGTTCCTTTTCTATTTCTCTAGCCAAGCCACAATATTTGACGTTTGTATTGTTATGTTTCAGTTTGAAGCTTAAGAGCATAATTACATGCATTAAACATATCATCTTAATCATCGCAGTGATAGTGCATCTGGGTTTTTTGAATCCATCAATCGCAGACGTAAAGTGAGCTATTTGCTGTTTGTCACTAAGTAGAATAGAAGATAAGAAAAGCACTATTTTATCAATGTCGCAAGAAAATGTTTAAAAAATTAAATCAGCTGATTTCCAACTACGAGTCCTTTAGCGTGATTTCTCTGTTTCGTACAAATCCAATACTAGTTATTCGCAATAAACACACCAACAAATAAAAAATTTGCATTCGAAGTCTTCATAGCGAACCTTATATCGAACGTCGTCAACACATATTTGTAGAATTTATGTCTCCGATACGCTTTATTTATGAGTACAAATGAGTGAACAAAATAAGAATAAACCGCGAATAATGCGTGGGAAGGTCACGGACAGTTCTCTTCGCGACTGTACACTGCATAAGTTGCAAGTTGCAACTATGTAATTTAACGACGTCTCACTAGAATTGGCAAACGTGATTTATGTGGTGTAGATGGCAATATTCTCATATCCGTGCTATTTTTACAGTCTGAAATGATACCTGTATGTTGAAATTAAATACTACTGATTTCATAAATGAATTTGCATAAGTGAAACTTTTTAAGGATGGGTGGACGAATGGATGTTTGGATGGATTTACACGCAACAAAGCAAATCACTAAACGGGTTTTGATGAATGCGTGAATTCCTGATATTGGCCTTTTTTTCGCTATTACATTGACCGTCAAATTTTTTTGTATTCTATAAAAAAAATTGTCTTTCCTATCTCTAGCAGTTCCTAAATTTACTACGAGTGTGAAAGAGATAAGTAGCGCACGCGAGCGCTTGCGTGGATGGGAACGGTTTCAAAAATAATTTTTTAATTGCTCGCCACGATTCGAAAGGTTTATATTTTGATTTTCGGCTTGAAAATTCGATATTTTTATGCATGATGCTGTTTTACTCTATTTTTTAAAACGCTTTTTGAATGCCTCTTTTTATCAAACATTAAAACACATTTTAACAATGATATAAATCTATAGACTACACATTACAATTTTACAACTAATTAAATAAACTAAGTAAAAAATCTTACAGAAAAAAAAATTGTCCCAGGTCCACGGTATTAGGAATGCTGCCCAGAAGGCTGGCCGCATTGCCCCGCTGGATGGCGAGGCTAATTCGCTGTCCGAAGTAGAGGCCAGCCATCTGGTCTTTAGTAAGATCGACCAGGCACTTAGCTAGCTCCCAAAACAGAGAGTGTGCGCCTGGTCCCCACAGCCCAAGGGGTTCTACGCCAAATTCTTGAATTGAACTCTATATTTGAACTCTATACAGGTTACCATTCGTCATCTTATACACTCACCAGGAAAGTGTTATACGCTGTTATACTGTGGCGGACAAATGCCGGAAACAATTCGGCTGTCCCCTTGGGCATTAATTTTTTTTGTTACCTCAATAACGAGTTAACTAGCTCCGTGTACATATTGATAATCTAATCCAATCAACAGATAACAACAACAACTGTTTGTCAAACGCAGCGTCGTGATTATGTCGGCACGGGCGAGGCTAAAAGTGATATATCTCTTAATGAATTAAAGATCGTATCGGAGTCGTAATAGAAACGGTTGACAGTGGTCCTATTACCAGTGACATAGGTTATATTTCAATTGATTCGCTCAAATGAAAGAGCCGTTAGTTGTGTTATACCCGGCTTTAAAGAAATCGTGGTAGAAAGGACCGACTAGGAAATACTTTAATGTAAATATGTCATATTGGCCGTGTGGTGTCCGGCAGAGTAGAATAGCACCAACCCCTTACACTCATGGGTGTCGTACAAGGCGACTAATGGTGTCGAGGCAAATGATCAATAGTCTGGAAAATGGACAGCAGCATTTTCCATTGTTATATTTAAACACTGCGATCTCCAACCCACCTGCCAACCGTGGAGATTATGGCAATAACCTCCCCTTTCGTGGGAGAGGCCCTAAGTCCTGCAATGGACTGTTACGGGCTGTGATGATGAAATATGTCATGTCATGTCATGTCACGTAGGAAATACTGTAGTGTAAATGTCAGCTGTAAATTGATCATCGGCTAGTTCGGCTAGGCTTTGTAAAACGTCAACTCTGTCGTTTGCATGTGAGTAAATACGAGCTGAAGCAAGCCGATGTGCATTATTTACTGTATTGTTCTATAATATCGTTGACACTTCGTAGACTATGGGAGCAACATTTTCCGCAAAGACTCTATTGCGTCTGCCACTCACCAAAATGCGGCTAGTCAAATGGCATGACAAAAATAGGCTTTATCGCGCCCATTGGCCTATATGTATAATAAGTATGTATTTAAAAGTATTTAAGTAGTTTATTAGTTATCTAACACCCATAACACAAGCTTTGCTTACTTTGGGGCTAGATGGCGTTGTGTGAATTTGTCCACGATTATTTATATTGATTATTTATTTATTGGCCTTATTTTTTAATATCTGCCTCTTTCATATTGGCGTTAAGTTGCTAGAGGTGGAAAAGACATTCCTTAGAAGACGAGCGCTCGCATCCATGCAAGCGGTTTCAAAAAAAGAGCCCCATACCACACACACTGTCAAGTGACATGACATGACGTCCGCTTATTTTTGTCATGCCCTTTGGCATGCTCCTATTGCATCTAAAAATTGTTAACGGCATGACGTCACTTTTGTGACGCTATTGTTCATATTGCAACTGAATTTTTTTAGCGGCATTGACGTCACTTTTGTGACGCTGGTTCGAGGTTGCGTATCATATGGCATGCACCTTCTAATTGAGCTGAATCTGCAACTATGACGTCACAAACGACCACGATGCATTTACGCACAGGGTGTCTCTCTAAGCTCTTGATGTATTCCTTCCGATGAGATATGAACAAACTTTTGCCATGATCAAATGATCAGACAAAACTAGATGTAATAGATATGACTGTATAGCCTTCATATAAAATCTCTAATATTTGTTGCTTTATTTTTAACCAATGCACACGACTTTTCCGTCTCGTGAGAATTTCCGGGATAAAATCACTCGGAAATTGTGTCCAATTTAGGCCACGTCTGTTAATAAATAAATAATAAGTTTCATTCAATTCCACCTGAGCAGAGTTGTCATATTGCATTGTCATGATTCATATGAGGCAATCAATCTAGCAATCAATACATATTGATTCAACAGATTGACTGCATCTGAAATTCAAGTTGTAGGAATCTGTTTCGTGGAATAAATGTTTCTCTTCAATTAAGAATTCAATATAAAAGTTATTTCTGCAGAATTTAACGCATATTATTCGACTAACAGAAGCGCAATTATTTTATACGTAACTGCGCTTTTGTACTTATAGAAATTAGAGATATTGATGCTAGAACTCGGGTACTTCCGGCGTCATCGCCGTTAGCCTATTTTGAGGTAGGTTCAAGCTACAAGCCTCCTCGGGCGTGCTTTTTCCTCTACAGCATGACTCATGTACCCAAAATCTAGTATTTTGTCCAAGTCTTTCGTCTATTTCGGTTCTAAACACGTCCAGCAAACTGTTTAGAAAGTGGACACATAAACGCTGCAATAAGCCGCTGTTTGAGGTGAAAACCACAGATAAAAATCAGCATAATCTCGGCTGAATGCTAAGCATGTCCTTTGCCTAGCGAAAACGCGCGCGAATCGTGTGGTCTATTTTAAATCTAACCTGATTGTGTTCGTAAGTTCGAAAGTGGTTCTATTATTTATTAGTAAACACTAATAAAGTATAAAATATTTTATTAGTGTCGAACTAATAAAATATTTAGTCCTAAACCTTGTAAAAAGGAGTACTTAATCCACAATCAAAATAACTTAACCGACAGAAAAGTCAGATAATCCCTGACTAAGTTTACATATACTCAAATATTGTCTAAACCACTGAACCGATTTTCATCAAACAAGTTAAGAACCATCTCGATTAAACTGCCTTTCGAATAAAGGAAACCGCATCGAAATTTGTTTATCCGTTCCGGAGCTATGATGCCATAAACAGGCTCATCCATACACACGAGCCATAGAGTCACAGATACTAGTACATACGTCAAACTTGTATCACCCTACCTTTTTCGTCGAGGGTTAAAACGTTTCCTTCGGATCTGGACCTTAAAGTACCTACTGAGTGAAGTAGTTTTAAAAAGTTGCACGAAGCACCTTACTTTTTTATTACTTATATCCGCCTTTTTGACAAACAAAGTTCACCACTCACACCTCCAGTTTTGCTTCATAAATTGGCGACTCAAAATAGCAAAAAGACAAAACTGACGAAACTAGTGAAAAGAAATTAAGATCGGCTTTTAATAAGATAACCTTATACGCTGAAAAACGCCTTGGTATATTAAATAAAGTTGTGCCTGTTGTGTCATTTATAATTGTGTTTTTACCTGTATGTTTTACTGTGTACAATAAATAAATAAAATAAAAATGTATCCACAGTTGAACCGCGCAAGCGCAAGCGCAGTTTATATGCTCCCAATATAACCCTATTAAGCCACGTTGACAGGTGGGATTCACTATAATAGCAAGCAATCTAATTCGGCCCAAGTTTAAGACGCGCTAAACATTTTATATCGACGTGATTGACTTTAATCACTATCACATTTTAAGAACGAGGTCACATAGTTGTTAAGTGACAGTCTGGTGACAATAGTCACAAAGTTGCAGTGCCATTACCACTATTGTGGTCTAAGTGGTCCATTAGATTTGTCGTGTCAAGATCTTGGGCGAAGGTCTAAAAAGGAGTTTTTAAAGGTGCAGATGATGTAGGTACTACACCGTTTAAAACAGTTGAAAAATAATACCTAAAAATGTAGTTGCTTTTTCCACGTAAAGTCACAGAGAAACTATATATCGTAAGTAGTGTTTTCTCTATGCTTGAAGTTCGGTAATGTGATGCCGCGGAAACTTATTTTAATTTCGAGATACATTGCAGCCTCAACGTACACTTGTAAGTAAGTGCGGCAACCTTAGGCTGTCCTAACTGGCAACGGTCGTACGACGGACGTCGCCCTACCAATAGGAGACCTCAAAAACGCCCATCGTGCGAACGTTGCCAATTTGGACAACACCTTATTATCTATTATTTATTTTATTGCAACAGATATACGATTTGAAACGAGATTGAAACTTGGCCGGAAGTGGCCAATCTATGCCAAACAATTTGGACATTTAAATTTTCGTAATATTAAACTGACTATGCGACGCCTGATACTCAAGTGAAGAGCACCAAGCAAAGGACCATTAAAAAATCACAATATAGACATTGTAACAACATAACAACACAACACCCAGACTGTTTACAAGAGCATCGGATACTCGATCGAAATAACCAGATCAATTTCAAATTACCTCGAGGAATATCCAGACAACCATAGATCGCTGGATTGTACAAGCCCTGGTACTGGAAGAACGTCGTCATTCTGTATTCAGCCTTACCCTAGCAGTAGTGTCTAGTAAACTGTAACTATTTCCTTTCAAGAAATAAACTTATTCAATCTCAGTAATTTTGAACTCCCGACCTTCCTATTACAAGCAGGGGGCCTATTTTTTGAAACCACTCGCGTGCGCTATCTATCTCTTTCATACTCGTGGTAAATTGTTAGTGATAGAAAAGACAAGCATTACAAGGCGAGCGCTCGCGTGAATGCGAGTTCAAACATAGGGTCCCAGGTTTGGCGACCTATTTTCCACTCTGGGACTTGGCATAATACCTTAAATAAAACTAAAGCGGCACAAACAAATAAAGAAGAAAATAACAGACAAGATCTCTATAAGCCCTAACGTTATTTAACCCTTGTACAGCTAATCGTCTCTGTAACACGCGACACAATGGCACAGATTACATCACTTTCCCACACGTGCGTAATACAACGTAAGTTTTAAACTTTTTACGATGACTTCCGATCTTTATCTGAACAGGCAAGTTCCTAGAGCTCTTCCGACCCAAGTATGACAGTAAATGAAAGAAGTTAAAGAAACAGGTCGCATTAAGGCTTTCTAACGGTTGCATAGCGTTGAATATTGCACAACTTATATTATTTTCAATGTTGAGTAACTGACGTTGTCTTAGGGATAAGGTCTTTTGATAAATTGTTTTTGTACTGAAAATGAAAATGAGATGAGTGAATATTTTTATGACAAGTTAGAAACTTTTCTCTGTGTGCCTATACGTTTATAGGCACTCGGTTAACCTATATTAATATTTCAAGATAAATACACTGAGAACATGCAGTGCCTTAACTATGCGATATTCGAATAAAAATATAAATGATTTTAAATTAAGTAGGTAATGGGGATAGGCTTAGGCCTCTCCCGGAGATCTCCACAAAGGCCGGTCCTGTGCCTGCCGCATCCAGCGGGTACCTGCGATCCTTACCAGGTCGTCGGTTCACCTAGTATGGCCGGTCCTGTCCACCCAGCACAGGACCGACCTTTGTGGAGATCTCTTGGGATGGCCTATGCCCAGCAGTGGGCGTCTTCTGGCTGATATGATGATACATAATCATACCGTATCCCATAGGGGTAGGCAGAGTCTATAGGGTGCAACAAGCTGCGATCCTGCTCATCTCTTTACCTCTTTCACAGCCGTACATCTACCGTACATTTATGCTAGTTATGAGGTGAGAGGAGTTACAAGGAGAGGCACACTGTGAGACGGTCAACCTAACGGAAAGCGGCCACCGTCGAACAGGACATCTGTCAACAAGGAAAGAAAATCTCGTTTCTGATATGTCCTTTTTAGAATGTAATTTCAGTAAAGTCCTTCTAGAGTGTTGTCTACCATGACGACTTAAGTGGTTTGGTAGGTAAACATCCGGTCTGCCACGCAGAGGTCCCGGGTTCGATACCCGGTCGAGCAGAAATTGGAAATATGAATTTTTATTTCTGTTACTGGTCTGGGTATTATATTTATGTTTCATAAGTATGTATTTAAAACTAAAGAAGTAGTTTATCAGTTATCTAGCGCCTATAACACAAGCTTTACTTAATTTGGGGCTAGATGGCGCTGTGTGAATTATCCAAGCATCCTTTCAATCACATTCGCAAATAAATACCTTTGCACTCGTCTTTCATCTATTCTTTCTACAAGTCCAAACCCGTCTAAGCGGAACCAGCTTAGACCCACTATTTCTGCATTATCGCACCGTTATTTAATATTATGCCACAGACGGCTGTCACTAACATTCTCAGTTGCCTAATTCGAAGCGAAAAGCAAAAGCTCCGAGGTTAGTAGTGCAAGGTCAACTCCGACAGTTTGGGAAGCGTTACATAATGACGTCCGGCTCTCAAATTGTTACCGTTAGTGATCTCCATTGTTAAACATTTCTCACAAAAATGTGGCAAATAAACTTAGTTGCATAAATGAGGATGTTTGTTCAAAAACGGCCAATTTGCAATAAAACGTTGGCTGTATTTTTTATGTTGTGGAACGAATTTGCTAACATTTCTACTGGGGTATAGAGTGATTCATAAACGGTTTGAAATTAGTTATTCGCAACTTCTGTATCCTTCTGCACGGTTTGTCACTAATGTTTAAGCAATTTTGGTTTCTATACTTATACAGTTTTGTTGCTTAGGCACCGGGTCGTCGTATATACGCCGTCGTATATAGGGTAGATTGAGCGTTTTCTGTCCGGTTTCGGTGGGAAAACAAGGTGAATCGCTAACGCTAGTGAATATAAACCGTAGGTCTTCCGTAGGTCTGCTGTAAGTTATTTCTTATGATATAAGCTTTACCTGTTGTGTTATTTTCCCTATGTCAATATTGTATACCTGTTATTGTGCATAATAAACTGTTAAATAAATAAATAAACCTTAAAGATTTATTTTTTCACGTCTCTCCAACTTGTTGCATGGCCTATCCCTTGTTTCGTTCTTACTTATCCGTAGAAATATCATAAGGAATTCAATCAATGGTTTCGGCTTACGACGAGAGGATGCCGAAGACCGGGCGAAGTGGAGAAGATTGAGTAGGAAAGCGGACCCTGGCAGAGGCCGGGATAAGCGCTAGGACGATGATGATGATTCAATCAATGGTTTATCATTATAATAATAAGATTTTATTAGGATAAACGAGCAGACAGCCAACCTGATATAAAGTAGTAAAGTCGATAATTAGCTTTGTTTTGGTGGAACAACAACAATTTTAGATAAATAGCGTGAACAGATAACAATACAATCTAAAACCGCAATAGTATAGCGCGTCATTGTTAATGTCAGATTTATTTGACATTTGAGTTCATGATCGCGTTTTACGTCATAGGGAATTCCGTGACTGTACCATGGGAATATCCTATGGTGAGGTAGGATTTGCTTGTTACGGTGGATTTGAAAGATGGTGTGTGTAGTTGAGCAGACAAGGTGCATGAATTCAATGTATGAAAAATACGTAATTAAAGTCATATTCGAATACGTTCAAATGTCACAAATGTGTAGTTGCAGCAACGACTCACGCGCCGCGCTCAAAAAGACACTTAAGCGTAGCCTAAATGTTGCAGCAACATCTAGCCTATGATGCGCGAACAGTGCACTTGCCGTTGCTGTGACTGCGCATTTGAGGCACGTTCACGAGGCTTGCCCCAAAATCATTTTGGCGAGAGCTGCTTACGACGTGAGGATGCTAAAAACGAGCAAAATGGTGGCGGAAGAGTTCAATTCAATTCAATTCAAATTGTTTTTATTCAATATAAATATTTTCAGAATACACTTATTGAAAGTCAGTAATAAACAACATAATCAATTATCAATAATACTTAATTGAAATTAAATACACATCACAAAATACAAAATTCATGTATGGTATGGCTACCATGTGTATAGTCATTAGTATGTGACTTACTTAATATAAAATTTAAAATAACAATATAATGTCATTATGTGATTAGAGTAATTGAATATTTTTAATAAACAAATTATAAAATTTGGTAAATCAGTTTCTTAAAAATTCGCATTACAGACTATCAAAATACAATAAATGTAATATAATACAATTAAATTATTTAATTAAAAATGTCACGTCATTAAAATAAAATATCACATTAATTAAAATTAAAATTAAAATTAAAATGTCAAATTTAATTCAACTAAAATTAATAAAGTCAATTATCAAATAAAATCATAAAATAATTATTTCTCCCAAGGATTTTTGTCCTCAAGATAATCCTGTACACTATAATATGCTTTTTTAATTAGTGATTGTTTCCCATAAGTAGGAGAGTAGACCGCTGAAGACGGAATTGGCCCCTTAATTGTGGTTATGAAAGTCCATTCAACATAAATAATCAAACTAAAGGAAGACCATGTCACCATGTGACCATGTACACTATGCATGTACCTGCATGCAACAATAATGATTTATTCTATTTCTTCTAGCTAGTCTTAAATAAACATCGCGACCACAAACACACAACAATAACAACTTTCGCTTTTAGCAACCAAAGATTTCATACTATTATTACCATAGCTAACATTAATAAGTTATGCCATTAATAATGCAGGCCGCATTTGCTATAGGTACCATACCTTGTGTTGTACAAATCGTTTTGCAAAATCCAGCCTATTACGATCATATTACGCTATTTGATTGGCGCCGCCACCTCATCAATAGCACGTACGATTGGAACTCGATAATGACAAAATGGTCATAGCAAAGGCCGGTCCAGTGCACGTGGACTCTGACGAGATGGAGGCTACGTTACGTAACGCTGTTGCTGACAATTCTCTGATTTCAATTGTTACTTTTGTGATTACGTGTGATCGTGGTGGGTAGAGGGTGTTATATGTATAATAAGTATGTATTTTAAAGTTATATACTTATAACTTTAAAATACTCGTATTACCTAGTTTATTAGTTATGATAGCACCCATAACACAAGCTTTGCTTACTTTGGACTACATGGCGCTGTGTAAATACTCCAAGCATAATTTTTTATTCATTATTATTATTAACAGGTATTCCACCAGCGCATAGCCCTACGACGTTGTTCTGGGATTGTATCTAACCACCAGTAGAATGTAGAGTACAACAACATAAACAGTGTGTCCATACGAAGTGAAATGCCGGATCGAGTTCCCACGGTAGCGGCAATGATCTAATCCGCCCATAACGTATGCGCGTCGCGCAAACGAAAGCGGCTCGCGTCTCCGCTTCCGACCATCTCGCACCTGCGACAACGCGACCGGTTTTCACGTATTTATAGAAGGCTTTGACTTGCATTTAATAGCTAGTTGGACGCTGTAGAACTGAGGAGTCCTACTAGGTTAGCCCAGCGTTGTGACACCACAACGCACAGTCTAGAATGGCACCAACCCCTTCGCTATGCTATCTAGCTTCTAAGTCTTAAAAGATGATCAGCTCAGGCTCCTGTGGACCGGTCTAGGGGCAGCAGCGTTTTTGTTATATTACATTAAGATCTCAACAGCATTACCAGAGCCATATACTTTTTAGTTGTACCCGACTGCGCGAAGCAAAGGAGAGGTCGCGCAGTCGAGTATTAATGTGTTTATTAGCCTATGTATGTATGTATGTGTGTTTGTTCCTTTGTAGCACTCTAGAGACTAAACGCTTGGGCCGATTTTGATGGTTTTTACGTCTATCGATTTGTCTTAATCTTGAAAGTCATCACTTCTGGCGGTGGTGGTATGACCAGATATTTGTTCAGTACGTATTTTGCCAGTCTGCAAAAGACGTGGCCCTACCATCGAGGGCGGCACTCTTGTAGCTTATCTGCGATGTCACGGACGTGAAGGCTGTCGCGGATGTGGGCATTTCGGACGCGGTCCGGAACTCCACACATCCGCCACAGCATCTTCATTTCCATACGCGCATCTCTTGCTTGAGCCGCTCTAGCCGAGACCATGTCTCACTGCCGTAGAGTACCATCGGTTCGTTACGAAGTAATAGGTTTTTGATACTATATGGAAGTTTGAGTGTATGACCTATAGCGACCTATATGACGTATGGTGGAAAAATTCATTTTTGGCATATGTAAAGTAAAATACATTTAAAACAAAACAAAAAAATATATTTAATACAAGTACTTATAACTTATAAGGTTTTAGTTTAGTTTTTTTTATATGTATTAGTATATATGTTTTTGGTATTTTAGATGTACTAATTAGTGTATATTTTTATTATAACTGTAAATACTTTATGCTGTTTCTTGCCATTTAAGTTTCATGTTATTTAAACAAATACTCATAAAAGACTCATGTGGAATTAATAGAATAAGAAGATTTGTCGATTGACCTTTTCAATATTTCTATCTCTCTCTCTCTCTCTCTCTCGGAGGAAAGATTGAGCACATAGCTCGTACTAAACAGTTAATAAGTTCAAGTAACAACTTTTAATGACTAGTATCTATAACATTTCCTCCGCATCAGCAGTACAAGCGGACCGCCCACCGGATCAGCGGTACAAATGTCAATGTCGCAGCCAGTCGCGGGTTCTATTCTTATTTGACGAAAGCGCCAAGTGTCAGTGCAAGGCATGAAGGTCACGCATTGACTCAGAACTGGATGTTCGTTGTGTGCACAGAGTAAAAAAAAATTATATACAGGTGCTGTGGTTGTGTGGCTTTTGGAATGCAGTATCAAAAGTTAATTTCGATTGCTTTAATTTGAATTCATAGTATGAATAATTTATCTAGGGTCAGCTATCTTCTGACACCCGGGGCTACCAAACACGTGCTTTTTAAAGTTGTTTTTTCCTATCTTCTGCGCGCAGTTTAATCCGCGTGTTAGATTTTATGTAGATGAGAACAAAAAAATTAATTACACAAAAAGTTTTAATTAATATTAGTAAGTATCGCCTTATCAATCAATTCTTTATACCGTGCACGTAAGATGTGGAACGATAATATTTTTTAAGTTTTACTTTTGCACTATAACTTACGGTTACTTGTCCTCCGCTCCCGTTAGGTTGATGTTGTCCTGGTGGACCGTCTGGCGGTGAGGCTTCATAGGTAACTAAAATACGATACCATTTGGCATTCGGGTACGGAACCCTAAAATCTAAGATAATGTGGACGCTAGCGCCCCCACAATAGCACAATTATAAGCTAAATTTTTAATATTAAACTTAACTTTACTCTCCCTGAATAACCATCTTGGCGTCAATGTCCTGGTTGTACTCCACGCACGAGGGTTTTGGGTTCGCCTTGGTCATGATCCAGGATTTGGCAGTTCAGGTAATTACAGTGGAGTCACTGCCTTCTGACCTCCGACTGTTAACAGCCAAGATCCAAACTGACTAGATTGGTTCCTGGGTACCATAGTACTGGGTACCGTAGTCGCAGGTTCAGGTTTCCTCACGATATTTCCTTCACCGTAAGAGCATCGGTTTGTGTTCAATTAATGTTTATAACTCTGATAAAAATATTTTTTTGGGAAATGGCGGCACTGCACCTCTTGCTTATGGGAAGGAATATCTAAGCTAAATATCGATATTAAACGTAACCCTATTCTCCCTTCCAGTTGATCTGGTCGCTGTCCCGTGAGGGCGATGGCTACAGCTGCCAGTACGGGCAGAGTTGCTCGTACGAACCAGCACCTCCAGGCCGCGCGCCGCCATGCGCGCAACCAGGACTCACGTACTGCGTGCATCCCGACCCCTACCCGGAGTAAGTTGGAACTACTGCAAATACTACAACCTACCATTACCTACTTTTAAAACGAAGGTATACGAATATTTATTCTCAAAGTAGAATTGTTTGCAGTAAATAAATTTTCTGTTTGTAATTTTGATAGTATAGTATAGGTTGTCTGGGAGAGATCGCTTAAAGCGATAAGACCGCCTTTGCGATCATGTATATTATGCTGAATCATGTATATTGGCTTGTATTATGTGTGCAATAGTTTTTACTTACAATAGCTTGTAGCGACATCTATTGGTACAATAGGGTATTGCGCCGCGGTCTCGCAGCTGGGACTCACGTTCTGCGTGCACCCCGATCCCTATCTGGAGTGAGTTGAAACTACAACAAATACTACAATAACTTGTAGCGACATCTATTGGTACGATAGGTAAGTGCGCCGCCGTGCGCACAGCCTGGACTCGCATCCTGCGTACACCCCGACCCCTATCCGGAGTAAGTTGGAACTACTGCAAATACTACAATAACTTGTAGCGACATCTATTGGTACGATAGGGAAGTGCGCCGCCATGCGCACAGCCTGGACTCGCGTGCTGCGTACACCCCGACCCCTATCCGGAGTAAGTTGGAACTACTGCAAATAATACAATAGCTTGTAGCGACATAGGGAAGTGTGCCGCCGTCTTGCAACCGGGGCTCACGTTTTGCGTGCATCCCGACCCCTATCCGGCGTGAGAAGAAACTTTTATTTTGTGTGGAAGAAAGAGGTGGCTGTGGTCAAGTCGTTGCTGCAACGGTGAATTCACGAGGTGTTTGTGAAATTTGGACGCACCCTTAGGCTCTAAGGGTCCTAGTTGTCAGCGGTCGTGCGACCATGATCGTACACCGGCAGTCTACCGACCAATAGGAGACCTCAAAACTGCCCGTCGCACGACTATGCTCCTACGACCGTTGTCAATTAGAACAGCGCCTTAGAGGCTAATCAGCTAGAATTGCCTGTAGAAGGATGGCAAATTGGCGCGGCGGCGTTCCTGCTAAGTTTCAGATTGTGCTTACCACTCCCTTATGAAAAGATAATTGGCTCGGAGACTGCGGAAACGCCCGAATCTCCCAGAATGGCTGCCTGGTACGACTTTGGTCATTTTGTAAAAAAAATTGTAAAGTTTAGTTTCTATAACGTAAGTTTTTTATTAAGTAATGAGCGTTATCTAAATTATATCGGAGCTTATCATTGGCAAAAATGTAAAGTTTATCTTATAGATATGGATTATGTACTATAGAAAGATAGACCGATTTCTGTCATTTTTATGTTAATTGAGTGCTCACTTTATTTTTTTGTTGTGTTGTATTATCTGTGTTACTTTCATCATCATCATCTTGGCGTTAATGTCCCTGTTGTGCTCTCGCGCACGAGAGCCCGGGGTCCGCCTTGACCATGATCCAGGATTTGGCAGGTCAGGTAATTACAGTGGAGCGACTGCCGTCTGACCTCCATGACCCTGCTAACAAGGGAAACTGACCAGATTGGATCATGGTTACACATCCAGTCGCCTGAATGTGCAGGTTTCATCACGATGTTTTCCCTCACCGTAAGAGCATCGGTTAGTATTCAACTAATGTACATAACTCAGAAAACAGTCATTGGTACATGGCCGGAGCGGTATCTGTGTTACTTTGACACCTATGATTGGCATTCTATTTCATATATGAAGAACTATTGTATTATAAAGCTGTTGGTCTTCCTAATAAATAAAATAAAATAAATAAATAAATAAAATAACTCAACAACTTCACCTCTAATTCCAGACAAATAATCCGCAAGCTGATCGAAACTGGCCAATACGATATCCGCACTCTTCTCACGGACGAGAGCCGCGACGACTTCAGTGCTAAGAAGAACGACTATCCGTACGGATATGGACCCAACTCTCTGCCGAACGTGGATCAGATATCTCTGGTCAACGATGTCTATCCGAAGAATTACAACACCAAGTTCCATTCGGGGTTTAGTCATGGTGAGTTGAAGAGGATTTGGGTATTTATATTAACCTTGGTATATCGCAACTGAGTTGTTGAAATCGCGGTAGATGAGCGCCGTCATCTTGTATACACTTGTGGATTATACTTGCAATTTAACTTTTTTTAAATCGCTTAGATGGCAAACAAGCTTACGGCCTGCCTGATGGTAAGCAGTCACCAGAGCCTATAATCATATAATCATAGATTGATGGAGTATGTCAAATTCATGGTAATAGTAAAAGTAAAAGAGGCATAGAAGCCACGAAAAAGCCGCAACAAAATTAATATCAAATTGATAGCCCAAAAAAAATTATAAATCTCTTGTAATTTCAGTGAAAGAATATGTCGGTAGGTACTTGCGAGCCAAGAATTCGGTTTAGAGATTTACAAAGCAATAGCAGAAACTGAAACGCATATTTTGCATAAGTATAGATGACAAACAAGCAGACGGCCCGCTTGACAGAAAGCTATCAGTAAAGTAACTGTCGCCCAAAAAACCTACGGTTGATGCATTTAGGCCCTCGTAACTAAAGCTTAATCCCTAATTTTCCTTAGAGTATGCTTACGAATTGGAGCCGCCCGACTGGGGAAGTACCTCCACCTTATAGAATACCGCAGCTAAACAATACTCTTTTAAATAGCATTGTGTTTCTGCCGGTGAGTAAGGTTTCTAGTGCTCCATGGGGTGGGAATTTGGGGAACCTTGGCTTTGGCAGTGGAGGGACATTTGCCTTTTTGCTGCCAAAGTAACGTGTCATAGACGTGTGCAATGCATTGGCAATACTCTTGGTGTTGCTAATTTCTATAGGCAGTGCTGACCACTTTCCATCAGGTGGCCCGCTTGCCTGTTTGCCTACCGCATGACATTAAAAAAAATGTAAACTGAACCACATACTAAAGCTAACAAACCCCTCCTCACACTTCCAGACATATTCTCCCAGAAGACACCGCTACAGCCACCATCTTCTCTCGACCCTTCGCCGTACAACATCAACGCAATCCAAGGCCCAAACATCACAAAGTTCGGTTTCAACGGCTACCAATCTTCAGGCGGATACTGGAACCAACCGCAGTTTAACTACGACAAGAAAATCTTCAAGAACAACGTGACTCCAAACGTCTACAACCAGAACTTCTTCGACAGCAACTATTATCCGAATTACGACACGTCGGACTGGTTCCGACAGGCAGCTAGTGGCGTGACGCAATATAATCCAGGAGAGTGGTGGAAGTATGTTCTTTTTCTTATTATGCCTTTAGTAAACCTCCATATCTGTTACATTATAGTTCATTCTTGTGCCAGTCCGCTTTAGAACACAATGTTTCCCTTGGAGTATGACATAAGATAGTTCAAGGGGTATATTAGAGCTCTCCTGGTAAAAAAGGCCGTGCGATTTCTTTCTCCACGTCTGTGGTTTTGCCATATGTCCAAGCTAGGCTAGGCTACGCTTTAGACTTCGTAATAGACCATAGAAACCGTTATGCTCATTTTCCAATGAGAGATAATATGACATTAGTTAGTTGCCTAGTAAAACATACGAAAGTTGTAAGCTTTGGTGTTGTTCTTTATTCTACCGAACACCATACGGCTAGCTTCAAAGCCACTTTCTCTAAAATAACTTAGCATGGAATAATTTTATACCACAAAGGCGGCAAACAACTTTACAACCCGCCTGATGGTGAGTATTAACCATAGCCTACGGATCTGGTAGGACAAGCATGTTGCTCACCCCGTATAACTTTACTAGGTATCATCGTCATCATCATATCAGCCGATAGACACTGCAGGGCATAGGCCTTTCTCTGAGATCTCCACAAAAACCGGTCCTGTGCCTTCCATATACATCATACATAAAGCTCACGCCTGTGTCCCACAGGTGGGGTAGGCATCCATATTCAGCTGAAACTAGCGATCTTTATCAGGTCATCGGTCCACCTTGCAGGATGTCTACCCACGCTGCGTCTTCCGGTACTCCGGTACTTCCGGTCAAATTTTTATGCTGAATACTCATCCCCAAACCTCACCTTGCAGATACATATCCCCGTCGCGGTCCGACGTGACAGTAGAGCGCTCCGTGTCGTATGCCCCACGAACGGGGCGGCGCGCGCGCCGGCGGCGGAATGCTGAACTGGTGAAGGCATCAGAGCAACGCACCCTGACAGGGGCTGAGGCGTTGCGGATAGCGTTGGGGCTAGCCAGGTAGGGTTGGGAAGGCGGAATGTAGAACTGGTAAAGGCAGCGGGGCAACGCACCCTGACAGGCGCTAAAGCGTTGCGGATAGCATTGGGGCAATCCAGGTAAGGTTAGGATGGGCTGAGAGCTCAGATAAGTTGACTCGACTTGGGCGGAGACGAGATGAGACGGGCTGAGTCAAGCTAAGTAAGAGCAGTGTCGAACTCAGTTGAGATATGATGCGAGCTGTAACGAGGTGAGATAACCTGAATTGAGTTCAAATGAGTTGAGTCGTGGTGAGTTGTGCCGGGTCGAGCTAAAATCTATTTCATCCTCCTTCATGTTTTATTTGTAGCTTTACACATGGCGTGCTGCATTGGTACTGTCAGGTAGGGTCGAAACCCCCATCTCCCAAATACATGATCGGGCTGGTCAAGTGCTATGATAGATAAGCTGAGGGGAACTGACATGAACTGATATGGGCGGCGACAAGTGTAGATGAGTTGACACGAGTAGAGACGGACCAAGATGGGCTGAGTCGATTTAGGTTAAGTTAAGATGAGTTCAGTAGAACTGAGAGGAGGTGAGATGAGCTGGTACTTGTTTTTTGTCTTTTATAATTTCCAGTCTTGACTGGTTAGGCAGTGGGATAAGCTGAGGCGTCCTTCCTACCCAGTCACCGACTCGGATGTTTTATATATTGGCCACAGGCAGTCCCTTCACCCAATACGGGTACTCTACTTACGGGAGCTACACTTTCTGTTTCAGTGTGCCTGCGCACACTGCTACGTTTACATATAAATGTTAACGAATGAAGAACATCGCCACCATTGTAAAAGCGTTGTAGATATCCCTGGACATCATGGCCTGTTCAAACCTAAATGATGTCATTCGCCGTACCCTTTGCACCATAAACGTGCCAGCTGTATTAGAACCCAATAGGCAAACCTATTGATATAGAAAGAAAGAAAAGATGATAGAAAAAAGCCGAGGGCTTGACGCTCGTTGCATGGTCGCAAGTGTCGTCTGCTTGCTTGGACCCTAAGGCTACCTCAGCTAACGCTGGCGCACCAGCTTGAATTGCTGAGGACCTTAAGCGGCGCAAATACGTATGCCTAAGCCAGGGGTATTTATTCGTGACAGTTCTCGGCGTACCCCTCTAGTGGGATATTTAATTTTGTATATCAATAAATAAAGAATAAATAATCTTGGTGTCAATATGCTCGCGCGAGTGTTCGGGATCCGTTCCAAGTATAGCCGCTGCCATCTGACCTCTGTGACCATTCAGTCGTCTGAATGTGCAGGTTTCACACGTTTTCATCATCGGTTTGTGTACAACTAATGTACATAACTCCGAAAAACTCAATTGGTACACTGATGCACTTGGTACATGTGGATTTAACTCGATACACTTTACGCTCGCTCTTACCTTTTCGCCACCGACGCTCATATATGCTCATGCTCAACGGCATGAGTTTCATGTAGATAAGTATTGTATTTAATAGATACCTTATTCCTCCTAAATAAAGCCCCCTTTCCCCCACCCCAGCGCGGAGACCTCAGCGGAGCGCCCGCGGCGGCAGGCCGACGGTGCGCAGGAGCTCTGCCGCGTGCGCACGCAGTTCGTGACGCCGCGCGCCGCGCTCAACAACCGCGGGAACTGGCGCTACGTCGCCAACATGCCTGATAACATGACGCAGCTGGTGCGCGCTGAGATCTGCGCGTGAGTTATGAGTTAGGAAAATTTCGGTCGAAGCAGTATCGTTCCGCTTCACAATCACTATCACTACATATTGAAAAACAAAGACCCACGCCGTGTCTATCGGTCTGTTCGCGGTAAACTCAAAAACTGCAGAACGGATTTTCATGCAATTTTCACCATCAGTTTATATTAAAAGTGCAAATTGAAACAGATTGCAAGCCATCGGGGCAGAAGACCGGAATGGGGTGTCTAATATTCTTAACTAGCGATCCCGACTTCGCACGGAAATAGTTCTATCGACCTCGGTAAAATTACCGCGGTATTTGTTTTTCTAAGCTACTCAGTAACAAACGCGCAAACAGTCCACTTGATGGTTAGCGGTTACTGTCACCCATAACATTTACGATTCATGCAGAAATATAAGGCCGTCGTATTCACCTAGTGGATTCTTAACAGTGCTACCACCAGAACCAAATTTGTGCCCCATTAAGGGAAACAGCGAGAAAGATGGATTATTATGGAATAGCATAAATATGGTTGACAATTCATACTATTTATTCCTTCCCATCTACCCCGTTACCGGAGCAATACCCTCGTTGCAGATAGTGAGTCGCCATCAGGGACCGCAACGCTTTCCGCGTAGATTTTCAATTGAAAGCTTCATAAACCCGTAGACGGACTAAATTATCTCAAGAGAAAAGAAATGTCTTCCTTTATTTAATTATATTATGCGTTAAGAGATACATTTACAATGTTCAAAACCTAATTTACTTACTCAATTTTACTTTAGATCGCTAAGTCGCGCCATCTATGACTTGATGCATGAACTATAAACAGCAAAGCGGCATCTAGTGACCAGTAGTCATAACACAATATAAATACATGAAATGAAAAAGATGGTTCATTAATGCATCTTTTTTACTATAATGGTATAAAAATCATTAATGTATTTTTTATTTACAGGGCAACACAATGTAACGGTATTTGCTCAGTACCACTGGGCTATACATCAAGGTGTGAACAGAAATACATACAAAAACGTTTGGTCGCTCTCGAGCCTAGGGGTCAAGTCCTGTACACTGACCTCTTTTGGATTCCTAGTTGTTGTCAATGCTCCATAGTGAATAACAATTAGCACAAACTCAATAGAAACTTTGAATATGAAGCAGAAATTAGTGTCGCTATTTGACGCTAGATGGCGTTTTGCGCCTAAGTTGGAGAGAAAAATATGATTAGATTGACACTAAAGAGATGTGCCGACTATGGCTTTGGTCGACTAGCCGTCTGGCCGACTAGTCGACTACAACGATCATTGTTTTAAGCGAAGTTCAGATGGCATCGGCATCGTAATCCCGTAGGTGCAAGCAGAAACCACATTATTCGACCTGCTATAAAGTGCTGACAAACTTCTGCCGCTTTTTTCATTACTTATCAACTTTATAATTCGACTAGTCGGCAATGGGCCCGAATCGTCGGTTTTCTCGACTAGTCGGCACATCTCTAACTGACACCTTAGATCTACTATACAGTTGATCTAAAATGACACACTTTTTACTTTGTCGTGACCACAAAGTGCCAAACATGACATTATATTGAATGAAAACCTTGGGAATTGGTGAGGTTTTGTCCTAGAGGCATAGTATTATAATTTTTAATTATTATAATTACATACATACATTGCATGTAGTTTAAACTTGATTTGTTAACCAATTAAGTAGCTGCTATTAGGTATAAGTTTAACAGTAATGTGTAAATATTAGAATTACAGTTTTAGTAGGTAGGTATAATTTGTTCTACTAAGTAGTTTATACCGTAATGTCATTCCCGGAATTGTAATATACTTTTTTTGTAACGGCTTGCCTCGAATATTTCATTTATTTTAAATATTTTCCTGGGTACATATTATTTTTTATGTTATGATCGTTAATACGTGTAAAATACCTACTTATTTATTAAAATAAATTATTTTGTATATTTATTTCACATTTTTAATTAAATGTCTTGTAACGCTTTTCCTAATGTTGCATATATTATACCCTACAGCATGATTTTTATAAAGAAAATAAAATTGTTTGTAAAATGTGTTTCACTTTTCAGTCACCCAACTAGTTAAACGTGAAACAAAGTAATAATTCCGATTCCTTCTCGGCCGGGAATCAAACACTGCACTCTCTGCACAGCGGAACTGTATCGTGATCACTGCGCTGGACCGATCATAATATTTGAACTCGTT
The DNA here is from genome assembly GCA_905147135.1 of Blastobasis lacticolella. NCBI lineage: Eukaryota > Metazoa > Arthropoda > Insecta > Lepidoptera > Blastobasidae > Blastobasis > Blastobasis lacticolella. The sequence continues at coordinate 3,616,709 of LR990042.1, read as the reverse complement.
GATGTCTTTTGTACTGATACAATAAAAAATTATGTTCATACAAAAGACATCAACGCGCTACACCATCTGAGCAGTGGCGTGCCTAGGGGTTCAGAGTAAGGCAAGCCGAGATGAAGTTTTGTAGTTTTTACGGTTATTAAAAATAAATCCATCCCCTTGCCACATTACTGATCACTTATCACTCTTCAGTTTTATACCAGCAATATAACTTGTGAGAGAGACAACCAACAATTCAATGAGTTTGGTACACCGATCTATAAAATTGTCTTATAAGCGATTTACTAATCTGAGAAATAGATATAATAGGAATTCATATAAGGAAATAATTAGTTATTTTCTGAGAAATGATTAAAAACTTTACCTTTTCCATGCAAATCAAAACTTGTGCACATTTTAAACCATCACAAGGGACTCTACTTCGTCTATTGTTGATCAATCTAATTAAATCACTTTTACTACAAACCACAACACAAACACAACAAAAAACTAATTACTTATCCGCCCAAACGGCTCAAACAAAACAATAGTGAAGTTGGTACGTATTACAGCATTCAACAAACGTACCTACTGCGCATGCGCGAAGTTGCCATTTTCAAAGATCCGTGTACAACTTCATACGCATGCAGGGCTTAAAGTCTCGTACAATTTACGATATAAACAAACGTATAGTTATATCTCATTATAGGACAGTTTTCATATGTAAGAAAGAGACATACCGGCCGGAATCAAAGCCCGCTTACAAGCCAGCGCGTGCGAGCGAGATGACTGACCGAGTCTCAATTTCCTCAACTTGCGTGTGCGTTCGGATCGTGTTTCGTAACCTAGGCGCACGATGGCGCTGCTTTGCGGCGCGGCAGTTTGAAAAGCATTAGGAGCGCGAACTTTAAATAGTTCGCGCTCGCATTATCTTTGATTTTTTATCGATAATTATTGTTATAAGGCAAGCCCGGCTTTTGGGCTTGTATGACAGTAACGCCACTGCATCTGAGAATCCTCCAGGAGGCCTTTTTTATGTTATTCGGCAGACAAACAGGCAAGCGGGTCACCTGATGGAAAGTGGTCACCGCCGCCTTTGGATATCAGCAACACCAGGGGAGTCACCAATGCGCCCGCCTCTGAAGAGACCTCTAATATACCTCTTGAACGATCCCATGTCATAGTCCAAAGGAAACACTGTGGCTGGGAGCTCATTCCACATCCGAATCGTGCGAGCTTAGGCCTGTTGCACTAGGAATCAACCTCTTTAACCATATCGATCTGGGAATCTATTTTTGAATCTCTCTCATCTACGCGAGCGCTCGTGTGCGCTACATATCTCTTTTACACTCGTGCTAAGTGGCTAGAGATAAAAAATATAGGCATTAAAAGGCGAGCGCTCGAGTAAATGCGAGCGATTCTAAAATACCTGCACCGGGCACCTGCACAGGGCTAGACAGTGTTCCTCGGGAGGTAATCTGGAGGGCTCCAAGATACAAGTATATATGGAGGCGTAGATAAATTGGAATTATTCAGGACATGTACACATACCTACACACACCACACTTACCTACACTATAAGAATACACTCATACCTCACATTCACAACTACTTCTCCGTGCAGGGAGTTTTGCTACGAGTTAAATTAATTTCTACCTCCTATTTAAGGTTTAATTAAAATGAACATGTGCATGTATTTTTATATTTTTTGGAAACAAAGTGTGAATCTGTAATTGGCTTATGTATGGAATAATAGACTAAGTATACATTTGTAACTAAAGAAAACTGTTGATTCATGTTAATAAACAAAATGAAAATAAAATAAAATGTACCTACACCAACACTGTGGCCGTTGTCAAAACCATCGTAGCCCACTGATCTGTTCCAGATTGGTCCGCTCGAATTCTAATGCTTGTCTTTTCTTCTCTAGCAACTTACCTCAAGTGTGAAAGAGATGGGTAGCGTACGCGAACGCCGGCGGGGATGCGAGCGGTTTCAACCATAGGGCCTCTAACCCTTACTTGTTCAACGTTGTGCTGGATGTCTTTTCAGCAGAAACTCCAGGGCTCGCGGAATACCTACGCTGATGGCGTCTCACTCGTAGCGATAATTATAGGCAGGATCTAGAGGCATAAACACAATCAATAATTAGAATATGGTAACTCAACTGAAACTTCGCCAAACCCAAGTTATTGTCGTTATAAACTGAAGGGTATTTGTCAAATATGAAAAGTGGGACAAAAAAATTTGGACCTATTTAATTTAGTATTTTATTTTATTTTAATAAATTATTTCAGAACAGAACAGATCAATTCAAGTACCTCGGATCCGTGCTTCATGAGTTCGGCTGGATGTAACCGCCAAAGGTATCAAAAAATTGACAATAAAACTCCAAATTCATAATACCAAAAATATAGACTTAAAATATAGAGCTCCCATTCTGAATTTTAGACAGCCAAAACTACAAAAATTACTAGCTTACTGCATTTGGTCATTGCAAAACAAAATGTCGCCACTGTTACAAATCCCAAGCACTTGTTTCTGATTGTAATCCTTTGTGAACACCAAGAACGGATATGGACCGAGATTTGACCCCTGAGATACACCAGAGTTTATTCTGTCAAACATCTTCCCAACCAAAATCCTACATCCGCAACTGTTGCATATGCCAAGCACTTGCTTTCTATTGTTATTGTAATAATTTGGGAACACCGCGAACAGATATAGCCCGAGATTCGACCCCTGAGGTACGCCAGAGTTTATTCAGCCAAATCTCTCCCAACCCAAAATCTTGTTGCATAATTATGCCATACACTTGCTCTCGATTATAATATTCTATGAACACCTAGAACAGATATGGGCCGAGCTTCGACCCCTGTGGTACGCCAGACGTTGCAAAGAAAGGAACGGAATCAAATGCACTAAGCGCGAGTAAATGATACCGTTATTCCAAGAACGACATGAACCGGCTACGAAGGCTCCCCTCGTATGCACACTTTACTCGATTAAGATGAAAGTTTTGTGTTTTGTAGAGCTTACGCCAACAGATATATTCGGAATTTTGTTATACCACTGCTGAGGTGGCAAACAAGCTTACGGCCTGCCTGATGGCAAGCAGTTACCGCAGTCTATATGGACGGTTGTAATTACTAATATTATTTAAAATAAGTACACAAACCAAGATGTAAATAGTTGTCGGATCGAAAGCGAATCTCGTGCTTCGTTATCGCTGCAAAATGGAATTAAAATTCAAATTTTCCGGTGTGATCAACCGTGGGGAACATATTTTCCTCCTTCAGGTTGCAAGGTGATTGCGGGGGGTCTCCGCGGGGTAGTGGGGGAGGATGCAACCCTTGGGCGCGTTACAGGGGGCTGAGCCTACCTTAACAAGTTCCCTCTTAGGGTAAACTTGATGTATCTTTATTCCATCACCCTGCAAGCCTTCAGTGATTGTTAGAATTCAATATTGAGAGTGCCTGTTTTATTTCTAAATTTATTTAAAAGGAACTTTTCTTAGAGACTTCTTCTGTAACCGCAATCCAATGCTATAAAAGAGTAAAATATAGCAATTAAGGTGGATGGTACCAGATTATAATCCCGAAGTCATATTATCGACGGTCGTAATTAATTAAACACTACGCATGGAAAGTGCATATTATTAGAGGTGTACGTAGGAGTGTCGGTAGCCGAATAGGCTTAAGGCTTCCGACTCGTAAGCGAGAGGTACCGGGTTCGAATCACACTACGGCCATGTACCAATAACTCTTTTTTGAGTTAGATACATAAGTTCAATTCTAAGCGATGCTCTTACGCTGTGTCTGTACATTCGGCGACTGAACGTGTAACCATGATCCAATCTGGTCACGTTCCCCCTTGATCACAGAGGTGAGAGCCATCTCACCTCTACGATCATTGTGATTACCTGATCTGCCAAATCCTAGATCATTTTCAAGGCAGGTCCCGAGCCCTCGTGCACGAGAGCACAACCGGGAGATTAACGCCAAGATTATTATTTTATTTATTTAACAATGATGTACCTAAATAACTCTTTATTTTAGCTCAAACAATTACAGATCGTTTTCGATATTAAAGACATTTGTACATTCAGCTGTAGAGTGTAAGGACCCATAAATATATTTAACGTTTGCTCTACGGCTGACAGTACCACAAAAACAGAGCGTAACGACTACATCTTCGCTCGGTACTCCAGCAAGTGAACACGCAATCGGATAATCGCGCCACATAAAAAATTCGCCAAATACCTAAAACCGAAAGCACTTAGCGCGAGCGTCAAAAACGTCGCTTTAAAAAAAGATAAAAATTCAAACAAAAAGTCTCGCTCGACACGCGTAAAGTAAAAGAGGAAGCAGGGAAAAAATCAATGCTTGCGTTTTATGTTCTATGCGTGTGACAGATCGGTTGCCATGGCGACGCGCGGGGGACGCGATGCGCGCGCCAAAATGGCGTATGTCCAGCTGGGTGGAATAAAATGGCGGCTATATTTCCCGCGTAAAGTCGCCACATCCGCGCTGCGTTCGCGGTTATGCCGTTGTGGTTCCGCGGGCGCGGTGCGTGCGGCGTGCGAGAGAGACGGCAAATGGGGTAAGGGTGCGAGTAATCGATATTACGCACTTTTGTACCAATGAAATTCGCGCGGCCAATGCAAGAACGTGCTTTGCACGCGTTGCAATTCTTATTCGATTTTGTTGTACGGTTCCGATTTTGAAGAAGTTTATTTAATCGGATTTGGTTATTTAACGTCTGATATTAAAATGCATGATAAATAATTGAATTTGCATCCAGTATAATTTAGTTTATTGATTTTTAATGCTTGCTTAAATATCTAGACCTAAATAGTTAAAACAAACCTTAAAATTAAGTACAATTATAATGTCTATATCTTATTTCTTCACTTTTCACTATTTGCAATAAATAGTTCAAAACAAAAAGTTGTTAAACTTATTTATGTTGCCTACCCTAATGTCTAGCGTGTACTCCTATGATGCTACCAGTAATACTAATAAAATAAAATTAACACTGGCCAACAGATGGTCGAATGCCGTGAATATGAGAAATGATGACATTTGCGTTCAGAAAATGAGTAATTTGTGTGTGGGTGGTGAAAATTCGATGAGTCACACCAACGAGGGGCGAAATGGCGTCTGTGGGGCCCGATCAGTCGTGAAATAGCGAGTTTTCTGAGAAAACCGACCTGTTTACCGGGCATTGAGTCATCATCAGGTCAAGCTGTTTAGGGTAGCATAGCAACGTAGGCTGGAAAAGTCTAAGAACATCTCCGACAGAAAAATCATGCATCTGAGTCCTACGAGTTGGTTAAAGCCGATAATATATTAGAAGCTGTCTCTTTCTGTCTGGAACTTTCTATACCAAATTATTAGTAGTAGTTAGTAGGGGAAGCCCAGGTAATGGGAGAATTCTAAAGCTTAAAATATCCATTCTATTTGCCCAAGTTCACCTCTTTAACTGATGTATTGTGATGAGAGGTCCTGCCTCCTGGCAGCAAATAAAAGTCTACTAATTCTTTTAAAAAATAATTTAAAAATGAATGTAGGTAAGTAGAGTACCTACCTATTTCCAATGTTTAACTTTAATTAACATCCTACCTTACCTACGTTCTTAAATTTATGATGATGAACAAAAATAATATTAGTCCTGTACATTTTATTAGGTCATCATCATGATCATATCAGCCAGAAGACGCCCACTGCTGGACATAGGCCTTCCCCAGAGATCTCTACAAAGGCCAGTCCTGTGCTTTCCGCATCCAGCTGGTACCTGCGATCCTTACCAGGTCGTCGGTCCACCTTGTGGGAGGCCTAATCACGCTGCGTCTTCCGGTACGTGGTCGCGCCTCGAGAACTTTACTGCCCATCGGCCATCTGTTCTTCGAGCTATGTGCCCTGCCCACTGCCACTTCAGTCTGGCAATCCTTAGAGCTATGTCGGCGACCTTAGTTCGCTAGCGGATTTCCTCATTTCTGATTCGATCGCGCAACGAGACTCCGAGCATAGCTCTTTCCATTGCCCTTTGGGTAACAGTGAGCTTTCTTATAAGGCCCACAGTGAGCGGCCACGTTTCAGATCCGTAAGTCATCACTGGCAACACACATTGATCAAAGACCTTCGTCTTGAGACACTGCGGTAGTTGGGACGAAAATATATGGCGTAGCTTCTCGAACGCTGCCCAACCGAGTTGGATTCGTCGATTGAAGTACTTACTTAAATCAAATATTTATCTTTAATTTACGTAAACACAATATGAGCAGTGATACACGATTTAAAATGATGAAGAATAAAATATGAGCCCAAATATTGTGATGATGCCCTGAAATTGCTTGAAACAAATGTTAATCATCATTATTATGTTAAGTAAAAGTATGCACCTGAAGCTGTTACCATATTTGGGTCACCACACCAAGAATTGGGGTAACATTGATAGTTAAAGGGGATCAATTAGTGCGAGTCTGTCAAGTGTCAACGTCGCCACGGGGAGACCGGGGACAGCTCATGGCACAGATTCAGGCCGAGGGGAGTATCACCCCGGTGTACTTCGACTACCGTACGATAGGGTCCAAACCCTCTTCGCACCTTACATCCTGAATGCAAAACAATCGGAAACGTCAACCTGTCGCCAAATGGGGCTCAGCGCAGCACCCTCCGCAGCTCAATTGCAAAACAATATCATTATCTGGACCTTTAACAGCACCGCGAGTTTTACCCTTCTAAAATAATTGACAGAAGAAAACAGAAGCGAAGCGCCTAGAAATTTCTCGCCAGATTCGTATCCAATTTTATTTTATTCACTCGCAGTTGTTATTACAAGAAAAACGCAGCAAACCGTACGCGGCACGAGTCAAAAGTTGCGTCGATCGATAGGCACGCCAACGCGAAAGCTCCAAGTAAACAGATCGAAGCATCGAGCCGAGCGAATGTGCTCCCAATCGAATCCCGCCAAATGCAGCGACAGCTGTGCGTAGCCCGTAGCGCGCGTAGCCGGCGCGCTGTAGCGGCGCCACCGGCCCTGTTATTATTATTTGTAAACAAGCCGGGGCGGGGGGTGCGGGTGTCACGTGACCGCGCGCCATTGGCCGGCAGCTGCGCGCCCGCGCCGGCCCGCGCCGCGCCAGTCCGCCGCCGAGCGCCGCCGCGAATCCACGCGCGCACCTCCGACGCGCCCCGCGCAACACTCTCGCGATCGCGAATCACGATCCCCTTTTTGTTTATTTTTCGCGCGCGTCCTTCGGACCGTTCTGTGTTTCCGAGGCAGCGAGACGAAGAAAAAAGAGGCGCGGATGGATCAAGCTACCGGAGAAGGTACGCAGTTCGCGGCGTGTCGTTGCCTACCCAAAAGTTTTGTGTGAGCTTTCGACTCGTGGAAGTGTAGTTTTGGCGTACTTGTAGTGGCTGGTTTTGTGGATAGCTTCGGATGGTAGAGGCGCGAGGTTGAACTGCGCTGGCAGCGGAGCGTGGAGCGAGATCCGGCGCGCGTTCGCGTGCTTCCGTCAAAGCTTCGTTGGTCGGAGCTTTTGCGAACGTGTCTTCGTTGTAACAAAATAAAATTGTTGCTGGTGTAGTACGAACACGGAATCCGATTCTGGAAGATACTTTTTTGAGAACAACAACAGGACGTCTGTCCATGTTCTCAAAAAAGTATAGTCGGATAGTATTATACTGTATACGCATACTCATCATCTGATTTATTATACGGTTTAGTTTTTGAAGCGTATAATAAATCAGATGAGACCATTTAACCTGAACCACCGTGGTTCAGGTTAAATGGAATGTTATTCAGATCCAGGACATTGTACAAAATCCTAAACGCAGGATGCAGACTGGATGGCATCAAAGAGTTTGCGCATTTTGAAGATGACGCATCGGCTTTTCAATGGTACTGATGCAGAGAATGTCATTCAATTTAGCCCTTAATTGCACTAAGCGAACATAAATTGGGCGGCATGTCAATTTTATCCAAAAGCTGGGCCATCGGTCTCGTCATTCGTAAAAATGAGATCATTTTTGATGTCACGAGATCTCTTATTGTTACTTTGTTTTACTTGATATCTCATATACATTGTACTCTTAATTTTTATAGCAAATTGTATCTCATTAGTTTTATTTGAAACTAGTTCTTGATCATCTCTGTATAGGGCTTCTTTCCTTCTCCTTGGTTGTCGGTAATAGGAGATGTTAGCTGTCCACATCCTTGATCCGTACAAGGACTTTTTACAATTTATAGATGAGGATGGAAACATTGTTTAACGTAACTTCTAAGGATGTTGGTTAAAATATCAATTAGAATTACAACAATTCTGCTTTGTCAAGCATGTACACAACGAGGTAATTGAGCTATGTTTCTTGGAAAAATTCTTTGGCAATAAAACCTTCATCAAGGAAGATGAACATTGGCGGGTTTTCTTGGTAAAGGCAGTGAATAATTTTCTCTGATCTTGTAATTTGAAATAAAGGCCGACCTTCCGAACTTCGAGTACTTGAGGCTGATATATATAGCTATTAGCTGCTAGATATACAGTCTGGACAACTTCAACCGAAGACAATCCCGGTCCCACGGAATAATCGAATAAATAATACGTCTTCCTCCCGTGAATGCGATAATGGGGAGTCAAGTTCAGTGAGGCCAATGAAAACAAATAAACAAATTGGCCAATTTCGCTCCAGCTAACTGTTGGTACATAGCCCGCGCGGCCACGGATTGTGCAATGCTAACATGCTTCCTTTTTAGTTGGATGAGCGAGTTATGTTTCCTCTGCCATTCTAGTTTCGGATGCTTCTTGCTCGTCATCTGCTTTTGTGGATTCTGCGTCTTTGTTATTCTTACGAGTACAAAGTCCGGTTTGATGGCTATCGTCAACGGGTGTTTTTGCTGTTGCGTGTTCAGCTTCATATGTTTTATTGAGTAGGTATAAAACTCCAAGGATAATACGAAAAGTCAATGTTTCCTTAAGCTCGCGTTCTTGAGATCTGAAGTTTTTCATCCGTCGACGCTTTCCAATATCGCGATTATTGCCATAAGTAATATCTTAAGTTGATTCATACTTTCTCTGTGGGATAATCCGGTTCTTATTGCTTTCGTGCAAACTCAAAAGACGCCCGCGGTTTTCATAAAGTGCTCGAGGTAGCTTCGTAGGCACTTTTACTCTCCTCTAGGTAAAGTTCAAACACGAGGATAAGGTGCAGGACAAAGTTTTGCACGAAATGTAATTGTGGGGAATATTTTATTCGCTGGGGTCGGGAGACGCGACGGTGAACTCTCTCGCTGCAATAGCAGTTCTATTCAATTTCTAATGTTGGAGGATTATCGAAGTCTCATGAACTTCTATTCATAGATGAGTGCCCAATAATACCAGACGCGTGAGAAAAATTTAAGTAGATGGTATATTGTTTCCATTTAAAAAGGAAACAATACTAAATCATACTTTAATATTCATACACATGTGACTTCCTTCAAACAATTCCATCTCATAGGTGTAAGTACAAAAAACGTTCAATTTCCGATGTCGCATCCGATAGTACAGACAGACGCGCGCACAAAAAATCTTTACAAAACTATATCAACCGAATACAATCCACCGCCGGGGGGACCGAATCCGAAACTCGTTTGGTGTCTAAACAAAGGGTGTAAGGTTCAAAATCGGGCTAGGGTCGCGTAGAGAAAGTGCATTAATATTGTGGCTGGCGTATTAAGGCATCAGAAAAAGTGGTAGTGTGGGAAAGATTGTTGTAAAAAACGCCACATCTGCGGCGCTATTCAAGTCAGCTCGAGTGCTTGAATGGGATGGGACGTAACTCTATATCATCGAGCCGCGAGATTCTTGCGAGACTTTATCATTCTAATGTAGGCTTATCGTGCGTGGCCCGGCCGTCTTTTGTTTTTGTCCGCGCCTCTCAATTGGGACGCAATCTCGGTCCCGAATCGCTTTGTCACAATGTGCCCGTTCCTGGAATCCTTTTGTGTCGATTGGATTGTCGAAATTCTTTAAGTAGACATTCAATCTATTGCCGCTGTCTACATTTCTTCCGAATGCTATTTTGATAAAGACCACCACTGTAAGTTTACAAACAGGGCTTTTAGTAGGCTTCCTTAGCTCGTATTGTCCTGTCCTGTCGTTGTGTACCAGGAGCCTTTCTACCCGATGATTTGTTATAAAATAATGCCCGTCCGCCGCACTCGGCGTTACCGGCAATCAAACTGATGTACGTATCCTGTGCACAATATCATTACACACCGTGTTATAGCTATATAGGTTACAGTTGTGTGAGAAACTGTAGCGAAGTGTAACATGTACTTTTGTTAAAAATATAGCAATTTAGTTTCTGATAGAAGAGTTGTTTGTTGGAAAATGTTTTTATTGAACTACCTTCCAGTTGTTTAAATGATGCATTCTATATGTTCCTATGCAAAATATAGGCCACTGATAAATCTGTGATGCAACTTATATTCAGATTCGCTTTCATAAATATTGAACTTCGCTTTGAAAACCTAGGTCTTTTCCTCGTCGAAATCCACGTTTGCTCATTCATCGCCAAGTGCTTGCAATACCTACGATCAATACTTTATCAATGATTATGATCAGTATAAAGTTTGATATCGGTATCGGTTTCCGGCAGTATTGTGCTCAAGCGCCGCCGGATGTGTTACTTTGTACAACACAGCTGGCCGCGGCAAGAAATAACTTGATCAAATAGTCATATGAACCTGAAGTTCCGATTTTCGACAAAAAAATGTACCTACCAAATATTCGATGTCACATTGTTTTTTGTTTGGTGCTCCACAATTCGGAATACTTAATGGATCGAATCGAATATATTTACCAACTATTCCGAACTGTGTTGTGACGAGTATCAAATTTCAATTATGTGCAAATAAACTGGCCTCAGGGAAAAAATGTGCGAAACAACATTGAAATCGTAAAGGAATAACAAAGTAACCACCGAAGCGGGAGCTGTTTAAAAACACAGACAGAATGTGGAATCTTCGCATGGGACCAAACAACATTGCTTGCACAATATCTCATACAAGGAGCGTGCGTTCAGAAACGTCGTCTAAACAGCGTTCGCTGCACTTAGCGTCGCGGCAAAAAAGCGACGACATCCTACCGCTAAAAATAAGCTTTACGGCCGGTGTTGCCGGCTAATGTGCCGGAGTTTGCCTATACGCACTGTGACTAGAGATTTGGATTCAGAAATCAGAAATCATTTATTGTATAACTGTAGTGTACATTGTAGGTGATATTTGATTTATAACAGAACTATAACAGTTTACCCAAATTTGGGTGTACAATAGTATATTATAATATTACAATTTCCATTACTATTAAACTAATAATGTCATAACAATATTAAAAATGATTAAAGTCAAAAGTGTCCCTAGGGACACTAAGTCGTAGTTAGTAGGGACTTGTTCCATCTAAGCCGTAGTTTCGTATGAACATGGAAGATGAAAGAGCATCTCATAGAGGTAGACGGAGATCGAGTGTCACAAACTACTTCCTGACACATCTTTTGCCTCTTCCACATTTAATTATCTTCATACGTTTACATGCTGTTTCTGGACAAGGGATTTTAAATATATTGAGGGTACCTAATAATATCGCATTGCGTGCGAATCGGCTCCCAAAACTGTACAACCAGTCTCAGTGTCCTCAGAAGAAGACCTTGATATAATTATAAATTGTTCATAATGACAATTAATATTTAAAACTGAAAATACCTACTCATCTTCAATACGACGACACGTCGCCGCATACCTACACCACATCAACCAAACCGACGTCACCGAAAACGAGGAAACCCCGCTCCAGCAACTGGCAACACTGCATAATTGCAGCCGGGACGAAGTGTAGCTTTCGCTGCAACGGGCGGTTGTACGGTTGCCCTTGACAACGCAGACCCAGATAGTATCGGCCGCACACCCTCGCACGGCGCACACCACGCCGCGGCTCGACACACGGGTGGTCGAGTCGAATGCGCTGCCTCGCGGACTGCTTTACCCAGTGAGCGTGATGGCATGGCCAATCGGTAACGTGTTACTGATCGCTGTTATGGCGCACCCATTGCGCGTGAGTTGCGGTGGTGAGAGCGGGGCTGTTTACTGATGAGTTAGAATGTTTTAGATAAATAAAAATTATACTACCCTCATTATTGATTTCGGTGGTTCTGATTCTGGTTCTGGTGCTAGCAGTCTTGTCTATCGATTCAACGCAATTTATGCATGGAGGTGATTCTATTCAGTTTAATTCAATAGATAATAGAAAACGCGCACATAAACACATGATTCATCTTCAATGTTTCAGTTTCAAGTGCTTTCCCTGGTTATACTCCTTATAAATACTAAATAAACAAATGTCTTCCAAATAGTGAAGTTGCGAATATTGAAAATCGTTTCCTTTTTCAATTGATCTGAACCTGCCATCAGAATCCATAAATACTCTTTATTCCCTCAATAAAGTATACAATGCATTTAAAGCACAAATCTGTGCCAATTAATCACAACACCGTTACATCCACCGCTACATGCAGCGCTGCAGCGGCTGCCCTCTCAACCGCACACACATCTAAAATAAAGCACGTGACGAACACACGCACAAATCGCGAGTCGCGTTTCATTCGATGCTTTTTCGTGTTTTTTTCCTCGTGTACCGAGACTCTTTGTAAAGGCACACAAAGAGTCCCGAGCCGACATCGCCGGGACGCTTTCGACGTTGATTTGAGATGACGCAATCTGGAATCATGAGTTTTTGAATATTTCTGTACATTAATGTTTGATTTCAAGGGCGTTTTTCGATATACCTGTGTTGTAATACGATGATGTATCTCTAAGTTTTAGTTAAATAAGTACTGCTATTGATATTTTTCAATTTGTGGTTCAACAAGTGGTTCTTTGACAATACCATCACCACAGGCCATTCATTTTGTTTAGTGTTCTTCTTCTCCTTATCGAGTCGATTCACTAAACTCTGACGTGTATAGTGTTGTCTTCGTTATAACCTCTACGCACTAAATTCACCACTATTTTTGGTTGCAATTTGAATTTGAACTCATAGATATCTGGTTTTACCAGAAAGGCTTGTTAATATCCCATGGATCTATCCGTATAGTAACAGAACCAAAGAGTTATACAAATACAACATATTAACATTTGTATCTTACTGAACCATAGCCCAGGAAGTTTTGGTAGAAGCCGTACAAAACAAAATTTCAAACCTTTTCAGGGCCCAGTTCCTAGTAACAAAATAAAACCCAGCTTCGCAACGGACGCGTATCAAAGGAATGCCTTTTGTTTAGCTCACAATGAAAGACTAAATTACTACGCGAGAGTTTCCCTCGAGTCTTGGGAGCAGTTCTTTCTACAGGAAACAAGTGAAATACCTGTATAAGGAGTTAATGCTTAAAGTGATATCTTCAAAAACATTAGGAAACGCTTTCTACATTCTTACATTCCATACATGTGTACATTGTACTTGCGAAACAGCTCCATGAAATCGCCAATCGGCTTTAAAAATACAAAAAGACCTGACAGGAGGGTTAGTACATAGTCATCATCATCATCTCAGCCCATAACAGTCCACTGCAGGATTTAGGGCCTCTCCTACGAAAGGGGAGGTATTGCCATAATTTCCACGCAGTGTTATAAATATAACAATGGAAAACGCTGCTGCCCATTTCCCATCCTATGGAGACTATTCGATTTTTGGCCTCGAAAACATTAGTCGCCTTGTAGGACACCCGCGTGTGTAAGGTGTTGGTGCTATTCTACTTTAGACACCCCACAGCACAAGTAGGTACGTAATCTCTAACCATCTTGACACCATAGTGGTATTAAAAACCCTAAAGTAATCTCTATCTGATGGTCATCAAACCTGCGTAGCGAGTTTGTTGGCACGTTGCTTCTTTATATCTATGCGTTGTTTGACGATCCGCACAGTCTTCTTTGGCCTGAGATAGTATAAATACAGTAGATGATTAGATGAATTTTCAGTGAAACTAGTCGTATTAAAGTGCACCTCTTGTTATATTCTACAAGTTGCAATCCCGTTTTAAAAGCAGGAAGCTCCAACAATAGACTATCAGGCTATGGTGGTGGTGATAAAACTGATAAGCCAATTGGAATATCAGATTTCATACGAAGAGAAAGTACAGCAAATTTTACTACTAATAGGTACTAGTTTGTTTTCAGGACTATAGTGTCAAGATTCTTTGCTTACTTTGGGGTTAGATGGCGTTGTGTGAATTTTTCTAAGCATATTCATTTATGTATTTATTATTGTCTCTCTGTTAGAGCTTCCCATCAGACCAAAATATTGCATTGCTAGTGTATTATGTCTGCTAGACATAGCCATCATGCAACCTTTAGAAGTGCTCCAGCGACTCATTTAAACAGCACATCAAAAACTTTACATTCGTAGAAACTCTAAAACATACAATAGGTATCTAGGTAAGAAGCAAATGTTTATAACAGTCATCTGGTATTTGCAAACGGAGGATCTATTTAATACTCACAGTTTGAAGTCTCGCTCGTCTTATCTCAATATCTTCCATATTACTCTAAAGCACAGTATTAGCTTTTTTATTACCTATTGTTGGTTGAATCTAAGATGAGGATTGATTCAAAATTGTATTTGAAATATATTAAGTCTTATTAGCCAGATAAATTCAATACAATTCCATGAATAGGTAGCAACTCATATTTTCGGATACATCATATTAAATGTGAATCCTTCTTTAGCATACACGTAAACAATCCACAGGTAGGTTTACAACTAATACTTAATTCAAAAGATATAAATCCACTTCCCGATAAAATAATTTTACATTTCAAATCCTTTGACGTCATACTTGAGCTAGTGATTGCTTGTCGTAAGATGACAAAATAGTGAGATAATAATAATGTAATTCTCCATTTTGGAATTGTAATAGGACAAATATTGAATACTTATAGTAGACTTTACGTCATTCGGTTAATGCAATATCATTGCGGTACTGCACCCACGTCATATGGAAGGATTTAATATGACTCGCAAAACCGAAATTCGATTTGAAGATCTAGTCACATGAAGCGCAGCGAATTGTCCAGTAAAATTGCAAGTATGATTTTAAAACCTTAAACAACCCTGGCTGAACTTGGATCAGAACAAATTAAGCATCTCCAATTAATCCCCGTCATCAGATACGGCGAGGAAGACCATACTAATTCCACGTCAATAAAAAACAAAAGCAAGGTACATGTTACTAAAATAGAAGTTTCTATTAAAAATAGTCTCTGTCTAATCTAATTTTGATCCGAAGATCAGTTTATAAATTGAAACATTTCCAAAATAGTTGCCCTTTAAATAGTGTAGACGAAATAGAGCGTGGCCTAGTCGGTACCCTTCTATAAATAGCGTTTGTTTACACCCAATTATGACACCGACGAACACGAAGCACGCTTTTAGGCCCAAAACGGTGTGGTGTCCCGAGACTTCTCAAATTGGTGGTATTAGCGGTGTGTTTTTCTTGTAGGAATCATATATGTTGAGTTCAATCTCCTTCCGAGTGTGTACTGCGATTCTTAGATTCTTGCATGATGATGACGTTTTCGTGTTGTTTACAAGTGCAGTTATTATCTATTTATTTATTTTTGAGAAATCAACCACCATCTTTTAATATTATAACGGTATAAAACTGATCCCCTCCAAGAATTATGGAAGAACTTACATGAATTGTGTTATCCATTTTGTTATCTGGTGATATTGTTGGCTGCATATAAAGTAATCTCGTGTCCAGCATAATCCACCATGAAGAATGACAGAAACTTTGTCCGCCAATTGTGTTATTGTGCAATAAAGTTATAAATAAATAAATAAAATAAACTTCAGTGATATTTATGTGTTTTTGCTATCTAAATAGAAAAAATTGCACAGACAAAAAGAAACATCCCGACTGAACCCGAAACAAAAAAATGCGAAACCAATTCCCATTCATAGAGAAAATGTTATATGGTAATAGAAAATTCGAGTACATTGCAATCCACGTGCTGGCTCCGTGTTGAAGGGGTTGCGGGCTGAGAAGGGGGTTGGGGAGGGGGGGTTATGACGTCACGCCGAGGAAATGTTAGCGGCACATGACAACGTGATTATCGGGCCGCGAAGTTCTTTATCGTCAGTAATGGTCCCGACGATTTGCTGAGGATTTGCGAGTTGCGCTTCTTGGCGATACAGGCCGGGTGAACTATCAACTTTTGGGATATGACAGCTTACTGTAATGTAAAAGCTAGACTACTCTATTATAGCAGAAGTTACCTCCAACAATGTTACTCTCAATTAAACTTACGCAAGGAATTTTTCAAGAAGTCACAACGGTAATAATTATGCGTAGATTAGTGAATCCGGAGGCGGATTTGGGCTTAACAAAAATATTGGAAAATTAAAACTTCCTTTGCCGTTCCTTTTTTACTTTGAGGGGTTTAGAGTCTGTACTTTTGTGCCTAATTCGGATGACTCCGGATAATGTCTGCGGGCGTATAGTCGTTCACCACACATTGCCCTGCCATACATTCCATACTCCGCACAAAGGAATTGAAAAAGAATTATTGGTCCTTATTATCCTTATTAGTAGATAAACGATCAGTAATGTGAGTGCGGAGATAGCAATCCAAGAAACAGTCTATCCATGAATATTTTTCGGAGACCCTTAAGTTTTGACTCTTCAATTGCAACTTACAGTGGATGTTGTTAAGAATTATTTATAGCATGACAGCTTATGGTGGTATTTTACAGTGGTGGCACGATATGCCTACAGCTGACATTTGCATAATCACCTAGCGAGTGTTCGTGGGGCAATTTTCCACCACTCATAAACCATGAACTCTAATAGATTTGAATGAAATTGTGCAGCTAAAAGCTGGTGCATACGTTCTCCTTTTATTGGAATCAATTGTTTCTGCCGGTGAGAGAAAACATCGTGATGAAACCTGCACATTTTAGCGACTAAATGGGTAACCATGATCCAATATGGTAAAGTTGCCCTGGTCACGGAGGTCAGATGGCAGTTGCTGTAATTGTCTGATCAGCCAAATCCTGGATCATAGTTAAGGGCGGACCCTGAGTCCACGCCGGGCTAACGATAAGATAATTTCTTAAATTTAATTGTTCATGCCGTAATCGGTATTAAAATTTAAGGAAGAATTTAAAGAGTATTCTAATGAATACTCTTCTTTTTGTCCGTATGTACCTTAGATACAACTACAAACTAAGAAATATCATCTAACAATAAGTTACTATCAGAACGGTAGGTCACTCGACAGTTCGTAACGCCCACTGCTTGAGTTGAGCCTACTCCAAATAAGTGGAAGATTGTGATTTTTCTACTATCTCCAAGCATGTCCACTTGGCAGATCGTAGCAGTTAAACAACGCTTCCGATTTTCTGGTCTAGATACTAGCCTATCTCTAAGATATAGTATCTATGTAGTACACAGATACTATACCCATAAAGACTCCTGATATGTGCCCCGTCACATTTTGACATTACATCAATTTTAATTGTGACGTTGAGCATTTGGTGTGGAGCATCGTAGAGCATTTGATGCAGAATCCATTAGATACCCTTTTCAATCCAAGACAATTGACACGCTGCGTTACAGCCCCTACCAGCCTTTCTGTCTGTTTGACTGTAGGTACGTCCTTGTAGATTATCATTATCAATAACCGATGCCCCGAATTCTACCAAAACAAAACACAGTGCAGTATCCTCATCACCGTTCGCGCCATCGATTCGCGCCTATCGAAAACATTGCCGCACGCATGCGCGCACCGCGGTTGTAAACATGTCGCGCCTTGCCGCGTAACTTACGAATTTCCCTCCATTTTCCTCTCGCACCTTTTGTTCTTATTTCAAATTTATTTTGGCGCCCGCCCGCTCCGTGGGATAGACCGCATAATTTCAATTTCGAACGTGCGTAATTTCGCGAGGCTTTAGTTTTTTTCTTTTTTTCAGCCAGGAAAGTTTTTTAAGCAACCTCTTTTGTTGTTCCAGATTGGTGCAGGCCGCACGGATAGCACCAGCGCCGCTCCCTGCACCGGCGCCCACAAACCAACCAAAAGCCACGAAATCGACAACCAAAGCCTCCAGTCATATCTTTCGTTCCGAAAATCTAAATATAAGCACTATTTTTTTAGCCTTTTAAACGATAAAACTAATCGTAAATAGTATACGCTAACTCCCAAACAGTACAAATTAATTTAAGTCTGAAGTGATCGGTATTTACAATAAAGAAGAAGCCTTCGAACGAGCGGAAGATATAAGAATCAATCAACGACCAGTATTTAAACGTTCCAAAATAATAGAAATCGTTAAACGAGTGCACAAAATATTTTATCGATCGTTAACAATTTATAACGAAACAATTCCTCGAAGCATTTTTGTAAAAAAAGTCAGCCAAAGATTTTTTATAATAAAAGGAACCTGTAGTTATTAAGACTCGTGTAAGTTAAACTGCCTCTTATTTAAGGACTTTTTATATTATTTATTTGTTAGTGGTCAAAACGAAGATATTGTGATTAGTGTAGTGTAAACCAGTGTGCCGTATAACCGTAACTCGTAAGTGCTATATTGAACCCAACAAAACTTTACAAATTGAACGTTTCAAAGTACAAATCGTCAAGTTCCAGAGCAGTTCCGTGTGTTCAGTACAACGTATAGGACATAGACAACGTAGAGTAGTAGCAGAGCTTATTTTTGTATAGTGTTTGGTGCGCGATCTCCTAGCCGTCACGCAACATGTGGGCGCTCTTGGCGCGCTCGCCGCCATGAGCGAGGCGGTGCGCCAGGGCGCGGACAGCGGACTGCCGTTCGTCAGCTTCGAGATGGCGGAGAACGAGCAGCGCCTGCTGACGGCCGACGCGCGGCTGCTCGACCCCGCCTGGGAGTACTACGAGCGCACCGGCGACGCCGTCTCCGTCATCGCCAGCCAGGCGCAGTACCGCCCCTGGGAGCCCATGCCCCTCACCAAGGAGGCTATCCTGCGCGCCGGCTTCTCCTCCCCCATCGAGTACCAGTCGGTCACGCTGCAGCCGATCGCCAACAAGCTGCCGTCCTTCCAGAGCCAGTTCCAAACCTTCCCCGAGTCCACCGTGATCCCGGAGACGGGGCTGCCGAGCGTGACGCCGGTGCCCGTCACCGCCAGCCCCACGCCCAGCGCGAGCCCCAGCCAGCTGACGCAGCTCACGCAGCTGACCACGGCCGCGCCGCACCTCACCACGCTGTCGCAGGTGGCGCCGCTCTCCACCACGCTCACCACGCTGTCGCCCGTCAACGCCACCACCTTCCACACGCTGACGGCCGTCAACGCGCGCAGCTACCCCATCGTGCCCGCGCCGCTGCAGGCGCGCGAGCTTGCGCCGCCCGCGCAGGCCTACATTGATGACCGCCACATACAGCTCTACCAGCCTAACATAACCACCATCAATGCTTTCCCGCAGAACGGGCTCATACACCAAAACGGGACGCTGCTACACCAGAACGGGAGTTTAATACAGAACATTCAGAGCCCGACCGTCGTGCATGTGTTGAAAAACGAGCCGTTCGACGTCAAGTCGTTACAAGACAAATACACGCCCAACGGGCTGCATCATGTCAATTTCCAGAACCCGATGTTGATAGACAACGGTTATGACAAGAAAACGAACGGCTTCGGGAGCGCATCGTCGCCCACGAGATCGGACTTTAGGAAGAAGGAGCGGCGGAAAATACGAGCGAACAGCTCTGAGTCTGATGGGTCCACCATGGAGATGGGGTCGGAGAGCAGCGGGCAGGTGGCGGCGGTGTCGTCCACGGCCGGGTTCAAGTCGCCGATGCATGGCGCGCCACCCCTCCAAGCCGGCCCGATGGAGCTCGACGATTGCTCCAGCGAGAAACAGGTGAGCGATTGTAGTATATACCTCCCTTATCTCATCACTAGAATTAAAGGTCAAGCCGTCACTCGATGAATCTCAAATTTGCCAAAAGTAATTCCGTTAATACACAAAATTAAGTTCCTCTCGACGACGGCTTGACATTCGATCCGATCGGCTCCGTCCCAATAAACCTGTCCAATTTAGATATATTTCTACAAAGTTAAATTACTTTTGCCCGAAAGTGAACCCGCCAGGAGCGAGCACTAAATGGAGTGCATACATCGTGGGCGAGTTCAAACGGCACACAATAAAATCAGGAACGACAACTAATCTGCCTTTCCGCGAATCGGCGAATTGCGTAAACAAGCCGCCCGGGAATTGCGAAGCCGACTGAATATTCGCCGAAAGATATGAGAATTCCCCGAATTTCATCCGACTACACAGCGTAGAAAGTGGATATCCGAGAGAATCCCGAAAAAGAGAAACTTTTCCCGTAATTCCACCTTTTATTATTCGAGGAGCAGTTTTTATTCCCGAGCCGGAGTTTCGGAATGGCCGAACTCTCTGTCTTCGCAGCTATAAATTTAATAGTTAGCCGATTCTCCTGCTCCGCCAATAAATTAACTTGGTCTCTCGTTTAAAACACAAATTAAAGTCGGTCGATTTACGCGTGTCCTGCTTAGAAAATTTTATGACTTTCATTCAAATTTAACGGCGGATGCAATTAGGCGGCTTTGCGCTCTCAAAGTCTTTGTGTTGTTTGAGGAGGCACTTTCTCCGCGAATTCCACGGGTGCAGGGAAATAGCGACATTGCCCTGACATTAGGTATTTGTAAACCACTCAAGTATTCGCCATTTTTAATGGAATCGGTTACAAAAAAGCGAAACGCGATAATAAACTTTATTATTCGAATGACATTATTCTACGATACTCCATTAATTCATCTTCAATTTTCACCTTTAGTCGCAACTAAGCAAGCGTACGTTCACGCTCTTTCAAGTAGACTTTTTCTTGACTAATTCCAATGAAATTGGCGCCAATGAAGCCTGATACAAAAACCTCTAACAGCAGGTCAGCGGCTAGAAGCTGTACAGTTCAGCACAGACTAACAATGAATAATATACATAGACATCGCAATGTTTAAATCACAAATTTTATAACAGTACGTAAAACAAGTAAATGTTTTAGTTTTAGTAGGTAGGTATTCTTTACTTCTTTAATGTAAAAATGACCCGAAAATCTTAATAATTTTTATTTTTGTAAACTAGATTAAACGGATGACATTAATCAAAAGATATGTTATTTCATACCGATAACCGGTGAAAAAGTAAATAACTTTCTCCGTAATCTTTTCAAAGTCGCAATAATCTTCTTCGGCTTGCGACTTCTTCAAGCTTAGTCGTCCTCAAGCATAGCAATGCCACATTCCTGTGCTAAATGTCAGCTCTTCCTACTCCTAACGTCAGTTCTGAACACCTTTCATCCGAGCAGCTGCCGCGCTAAGCGACTAATTATAAAAAGGTTTTTTGTCCACCATGACAGTTTAGATATTGGTATTTGTCTAATGAATTGGAATCGATGATGCGGTTTTTCTATCGGCGGCTCTAATAAGCTGCAGGGTCCATGTCCTTTGCCGGTGTCCGGCAAAAAGCCTTTTTTATAAAATTATCCACTTTGTCAAAGAATAAAAAATAGCAGACGCATTCTATAGGAATCTGTAGGACTTGATAATTTATATTTATCTATATTTATTTAGTTTTGCTCTCCAACGAGGCAACGTAGCCAGCTTTCTTTGCTTTTTATATTTTAATGTTTTAGTGTTAGTTTAAGTTTATTTGTTATGGTTCCGTAAATATTTCGTTTGCACCAAAATTGATAAACATTTTATTGATACAATCAAATTCATAATCACAGCCTATATCAGTCCACTGCAGAACTTAGGGCCACTCCACGAAAGTAGAGGATATTGCATGAAAGTAGGCTTGGAGATCGCAGTGTTATAAATATAATAATGGAAACGCTGCGCTCATTTTCCAGTCTATAGAGACTCTAGATATTTTGCCTCGAAAACATTAGTCGCCTTGTACGACGACTTGTATGGGGTTGGTGTTATTCTACTCCGCCGGACACTACACGGCTAATTAAATTCAATTAATATGCATTTATCAAATTATTTTAAAAATCACGTAGCAATATGTATTTATCAAATTATTTTAATAATTACGTAGCAATATGTGCATTTTGCATCGCGATTACCACAAGGCAAGGCACGTTACACTTTGATCCACGGATTCTTCCATGCCATGACATATCTACAGATAATCTACGAGACTAGTAGCCTGCGCACGCGACTCCGGCGAAATGAGTTAATGCCGATTGTTATCTATAGCTGCATCATGTCCAATTACTTTATCTAGGAACTTATTCCACGTATAGACAATTCAATTTTTTGTGGCATTGGAAGGGTTGTGTGTGAAATAAAAAGAAACAATAGTAAAATTGAGTCGCCGCTATAGATTGTGAAACATGAATTATGTGTTTTTAATACAAGTATGCAAGAACGGGGGGTAAAATGATAATGATAGGTAATAATAACGACTTTATCACCATAGAAAGTATAATTGTTTATCATTAACACCAAACATTGTACTCATCAAGTTTTGGCAATATATCGTACGCGACCTCGTTTCCCTTTGACAAAGCCCAAAAAATATAATGAAGCACAAGTTAGTTATAAAAATTTGAAGATTGTATCGTTATTCATTCAACGCACTCATTACCTGCACGTGAATGCAATTTTGAAGAAAAGAAAAAAAGAAAAGAAAATGGAACACCGTTGCATCAAATGCTAAGATTCCCGACATGCAATATTTAGAATAATTTCAATTTGAAATTGCCGAAAAAAATTTGTTTTTCGCGATAAAGGGTCCGTTAGCATTTCTTAATTAGTGCCTTTTACGAGCGCCAATTTGACTTTATATTTTATTAAGGGTTGGAATTTGTTATTTATCTACGTACGTTCGTTTCTTGGGTATTCCTAAAAGGATAGCTTTGCTTTTGAACTGTGTGAATAATTACGTTCGGTCGCAAATTGAGATTTAATTTTAATATGAGCATATTAAGTATCCATACTTCGCTTAATAACTGTAACCCAAACGGCTTACCGCGAGGATAAGACCGCAGTGATGTGCAGTAGAAAAGAAAAAGTAGGAAAGCGGACCTTTGCTGAAGCCGGGATTGACCGCTCGGATGATGTCGACTTCCTTTAATAACAGAAAAGATGACCACGTAGTTACTTAGTTTAAATATTTTACAATGGCCTACCTACTTACGAATAATAAAAAAAATACCTTCTTCCAATTCTTAAAAAATCTTTCTTATAATTCTTCTGTCTGAAGCAGAGCACTAAAATTAAGAAAAGTGGGTTTGTTTCACAGATTTTTGGCTCATCTATCTTGGTAAACTAAAATTATAAAGAGAAAAGATTTGATTGTTTGTTTGTAACGGATAACTCAAAAACTACTTAACCGATTTTAAAAATTCTTCGCGTATTGAAAGCTAAATTATCAGCAAATAACATAGGCTAATATTTTTCCCGATATTCAATGTGGTTCTCACGGGAACGGGTCTTTAACGTAGTAAGTAAATTTTATGCGGACGCAATCGCGGGCAAAAAAGCTTAGTAGGTATATATAGGTACTGCTTGTAAGTATGTTTGCGTAGTGCATTGTACTTAGATATCCATGTAGATACTGCTGAGTGTACCAATATTTTGTGGTAAAACTCACAAGTAAACAAAACCCACGGCGTTACTCACGCGTAGGTCAAACGCATGACTCAGACCGCGGAAAACCCCGCCGGCTTTCCTAGAAATTATGCAGTAACACTCCAAATAAGAAAATGAAACGGCTTTATAAATACTACTATTTTCCTTATTTAGGGATAGGAACATCTTTAATTCATATTGATTGTATTAGAAATAAGTACCTACTTAATAATAAAAACAAACGTCCACGTTGGCAAGCTTACATTTTCAATTAATTATAATTGTCAACGATTACGTAGTAGTATTAACAGCATATGTAGGTAATTGCGAAATTGTAGGTAGGATACAGTGTAGTGTTCACACCTGCCTAACTGGATATCTAATGGATTAGAAGCTATTTCTTAGAAAAAACACGTCCTGGCCACTTTTAGACACGACATTTCTTTTTAATAGTACTCGGCAACTACATATTCCAGTTCTTAATACGAATAGAGAAATGAGTCATTTTTTAACAGAGTGCTTGGCAACTATTTCGAATTCTTAATTCAAATAGAGCAATGAGAGTTTTTTTGTAATTCCGTCAGCTGTTCAACGGGGGATACCGATTAACTGACGATAAGGCCTCCTATGCGCGAATAAACTGTTACGTCTGGCAAAAATGGCGGCGCTACCGCATAACAGCTGTTGTGTTTTTTATTGGTTCCCGAATTCCGAATTATGTCCGGGAGTAGAGGTCTATTTGCATAAGAATTGCAGAGTATATATTGCATAATTCGTTGCTACTTAAATAGTAATGTGTTGTACGAAATTGCTGTTATATATCTTCAATAAACACATTAAAATTGTTCTTTCATTTCAAAATAAATTTTTCGTTCGATCGGAACGATAATTAAATCAATATATTTAAACACTTTGTGTTGTCACTTCTTGATGGAACTCCATTATTATAAATTAAATCACTTTTAGATAGCCTGCAGATGAGTATTTCGAAACCGGTTGCAATTTAATAAAATTTGTATAATAAAGTGGAACTAGTGTACAAAAAGCGATTTAATTCATAATAAATCAATATACAGTGTATTAATGACAACATAGCATCGTGCGTAATGTACCTATAAGAATAATTAATACTGCGTGTCTTCATATAAGAGTCTACAGTAATACCACTGCGAAATTTTCGGAATCATCACAGAGTACCCGGAGTTCATTGGTATAATTACATTGTCCTTTTGAAATTGGGCTCGCTGCGTCCATTGAACGGGAAAGATTGAACTAAATTAGTATTTGTCTTGAATGATTTCAATTCATTTGTTGACATTAGGTAGGTCCACAGCTTCCTATAAAAACATTATTTTCAAACATATCGTTTCGGTCTCTCTTTATAAGTAAAAAAAAATATCGTTGTAAAAACGCTTAAGTAACTAGTCAGGCTTCTAATTTTAAATTGCTCGCTTCGATTCGAACGGTTTTCTAATTTTGATATTCGGCATGAAAATTTCAATATTTTTTTAATCATTTTGGCAACACCGAAAGAGAACGGTTCAAAATATCGCCTTTTTATGTCGATAACCCACCCTGGGTGTGTTCTGCGTCGAAATCTAACGCACCAATACAGTTCACTTTACACTTCATGAGGTATCATTCGCTTTAACTAGACCGCAGAACGCTCGCGTTTTGCCCCAAATTAACCCTAAAACATCGGGACGGAGTCGAACCACCCCCAAACCAATACAAATAATCATATTAGCGTTAATGTCCCGCTTGTACTCTCGGGCACGAGAGTCAAGCCCAGGGTCCGCCCTGACCATGATCCAGAATTTGGCAGATCAGATAATTACAGAGCGGCTCCCATCTGACCTCCGTGACCCTGCTACCAGGGGAACCTGATCAGATTGGATCATGGTTACACATTTACTCTGAATATCCAGGTTTCATAACGATGTTTTCCCTCACTGTAACCTCGGTTAGCATTCAACTAATGCCGCCGCAGTGGGATCCGCTCCGCTTACGAATCGGCTACCTCAACCACTCGGCCACCAACGCACCCCCAGACCTATATACCTACAAAATAACCCTAAAACAGTTCCCTTCGCAGACGAAGAAGAAACGAAAGCGATGCGGCGAATGCATCGGGTGCCAGCGGAAAGACAACTGTGGTGACTGCGCACCGTGTCGGAACGACAAGTCGCATCAAATCTGCAAACAGCGTCGATGCGAGAAGCTCACCGAGAAAAAGGTTAGTGAGTAGAAGCTTTATTTAGAGCTGGCTGGAAAAAAGAACAGCAATTAGTGCTGGCTACAGATAATTCATAAATGACGTATAGATTTGTAATTAATTAGTACCGATTGGAGTGTCTGTCGCATTTGCAGGCGGGTTGGAGATCGCATTGTTATAAATATAACAATGGAAAATGCTGCTGCCCATTTTCCAGTCTACAAAGAGTAGATCTTTTGTCTCAAAACATTAGTCGCCTTGTATGACACCCACGAGTGTAAAGGGTTGGTGCTATTCTACTCTGCCGGACACCACACGGCCAAATAATATATACCTCTAGGCGAAAACGACAACTTCATACTAAAACCCATATTATTAGTACTTCATGAATTCTTTACTTTTGTGTAGCAAACTTTGGACAATTATCATTTATTTTTAGCGGCTGTTTCAAAAGGAAAGCTAAATTGCCAGAGGAGCTTAAAAAATGAGAAAAGTTACCAAGCGAAAATAATTACTCTACGTTAGAGATTTTTCTCTTTGAAAAGACTTATTTATAATACTGTCCAGATACTGAAAAGAAACTGATCAACAATTTTCATTTCAACTACTAATATAAACGAATTTGATACACATGACGCAACAAAAGAAAATGAAAATAAAACATTTATACATACCTTAAAATGAAATAGTGAAATGCCATTAAGTATTTAGATGGACGAAGTGAAATTCATATACTTTCTAAAAAGACAAACTATTTCAATTGTATGACAATTTAAAAGATAACAAACAAAACTAAATTGCAACCGCACCTTTTAACAAATATGCTCCGTAGATTGATATACTTTCTTTTATAGCACAAGAATACCCATTGAAATATCCAACACAACGCTCCAATATAACAAACATTAGACAAATACCAATTCAAAAACAAAGAAGACAAATGATTACCATAAAATTGTAATAAAAAACATAACAACAAAGTTAATAGCCCGTGAAAGGATCGTTCTCACTCCAGTATCTATCTACAAGCCTATAAAAACATAAACTACTAGACGAATATACATGGTAATAAAGGTTTGTAGATACAATGGATGTGATAAAAATTGCAGAGCTTGTCACAGAGACTAGCTTTCGTCGGAGGCTTCAGTCATGGCTTTTAAAAAAGTTTATAACAACTTTATTCGAAAAGTAAGCACTACTGACCTATACCTAATTTGAATAAAATTTAAAAAACAAATGAATATATGAACAGTTTATTGCATAAATACAAAATACAGTCAGTCAGATTTCTTATAGGCAACATTTAGAATATGAAAAATGAATGAAAATGGTATACATATTAACTGGTTGGATATTAAAATTACTTTAAATGCCGTAAAATGAACATAACGCATTGTAAATTGCCATTGATTCAGTCTAACACGTAGATTAGCGAAAATATTAAGAAATGAATCAGTCTTGCGTTGGTTTCTGTCGCTTATTTTATACATTTTTCTCAGTACCAAACGATACAGATAATAAAGCACAGAGGAAGACGAAAATTAAGATGAAAGGGGAATATCACTAATGGGTTTTTAGGAACGAGTGGAAAAGGGACGGATAGATTTCCCGATAATCAGCCTCGGAGACTCGCCGGATTATATAATAAACGCTCAGTAAAAAAATCTTCTTTTCCGCGGGCATTTTGCTTGAAAAAGTTATTAAGGCGACGCCAGTTTAAATGCCTGCTCAAATGAAGTGAGCACGCTTCCTAGCGCAGTACTATTTACCTAATCGGATATCTATTTGTATACCATTACAGAACTTTTTAGATTGTCTAATATTTTTAGGTTTGTATACCTATTCACCACAGTGCAAACTATCTATGAGGCCCTGTGGTGTTTCGATAAAAAGCTACTGTGGATACACAGAGGGGTTTTAGTGGGAGAGGCCTTTTCGGGACATACCACATATCCACGTCATTCCCGCAGGTGAAGTGATATCTTCCGAAGATTTCCCCTCTAATAAATTTTAGTGTACCTATTACTATTTCATTCCTACAATATAAATGCATAAGTTTGTAAATTATGTTTCGCAAAAACTGCCGAACGGGTTTTGATAAAATTGCAGTGTTGAAGTTTACAACCTAGATCTGGTCATCTTAGCGTTAATGTCCCGCTTGTGCTCTCGCGCAAGGGCCGGGGTCCGCCTTGACCATGATCCAGGATTTGCCAGATCAGCTTACAACCTAGAATAACTGCAATTAATACCGAAATATTATAAATAAGTAAGTAACTAATAATAAATCGATTACAAAAATTACTTGTTAAAAATGATTGCAGTAAATTCTGGTAGCACTAACTACAAAAAATACTTTTGCTTTTTGAATTTCGCATTGTTACAATCGAATGTACCTATTTGTAAAGATGTACTCAGTGTTCACAAATATATCCAGGTGAATTCGCAGCCAGCTCCCCCAAGGCCAAAAGCTTTGCCGTGCTTGTTTTAAAACTAATTTGCTAAGTTACTTCGCAGGCGTTAACTTATAATCGTAAATTAAACGGACTAGCTACGTTCCTTGTTCGTTGTTCGCGCGAAAAAGTTTGCAACCTGAATTTCGGCGGCACTGATTGGGTGGATGTTCGATATCATATTTTTTTGCTGAGGGCTATTTTACTTAGTTTTTGTATTTTGGGTTCTGTCTGAAAATTCTACTTGAAATTGTAAACGCGATAGTATGTGAAATTTATAGGAAACTCTCAGTGTACGCCAGAATAAATACTTAAGCAGGCATGTGTTACATTCTTTAAAAATAATAATAATCATCTTGGCGTTAATGGCCCGGTAGCGCTCTCGCGGACGAGTGCCCGGGGCCGGCCCTGGCCATGTGTATAATCTATCATATACACACATCGATTCATTAGGAAGACTGTTCTAAGTTCAAAAACTGACTCAATTTCTTTTGAATGGGGTATATTCAGACAGTTACTATAAAAACTAAAAAGTGTAGTTCGACGTGCTTAACTAGATAGAGCTGCTCTAAAAATCCTGTCAAGGATTCTCTAGTATTGAATTCAGTAACCGAAGTTACTCGCAAAGGTGATTGGTGAAAAGATACTTGGTTTTAGTACCTTTTTTGCGAAGAAAGTGCACAATCTATACATTTTTAAATATTTAAATACATTTAACGGTCTCGATCTGATTTTTTTTTGAGAATCGTGTTCTAATCAACGCCATTTATTACAATTATTTGAGCATTTTTTCTTTTTAATCGTCTTTCGGAAAATCTCCCATTATAGCGTGCTCAAACAAAAACGTGTCTTTGCGACATTCACGGTGTTATCGCACATTCGTAATACCATCTGCTTAAGTTTAACACTTGTTGTAATGTCAGTCCAATTACAACATAATTTTTTAACCTAACGCCCCTCTGTTACATTATCCTCTTAAGATTCTAGTTGAGTATTTCTTGAATGTACAAGGAGTTAAACAACTACTCAACGTACTTTATGTGATCAATATTTATGTTTTAAAAGACATAAATATCATGTGTAAGTGATATTGACGTGACAATAAATTGTCACTGTCTGTGCAATTTAGTTGCCTCAGTATAAAAAGGTCGATGTTAAGTTATTCTAAAATTATGGTTATACAAATGTCGTGGTCTATTTATACTTACGTCGTTTTTCGGATTCTCTTGTAGTTGTAGGTATGTTGCTCTAGCTTCGGAGAAGAAGAGAAAGATCAGCACAGAAGGAAAGAAAGATCGGCACAGAATCTTCCTACTGCCGCTGCTGAGATATTGTATGTATTTATAAGGACTAGTTGGTCCATTTAGCCAAAATCATTATTTATAGTTATTTACTGGTAGTGCTATTTCCATTCGCGTTTTCCCCACTCATGAATTTTGCCTCTTATATTCATTCTTCTCTTCACATTTATTTCTACTCTGTCACTTACAAATCTTGCTTAAACATTATAAAAAGGAAAAAATACATTAAACTGAATCCAAAAAACATGACGTCACTGTATAGGCAGGGTACCTCAATCAAAAACTACATCAGCTGTTCCGAAAAAAAATGCCTTGATAAGCGTTCAGTTGAGAGCCTTTTATTGAGAAATTTGGACAGCCGGCATTTTCTTTTTTACATTGTTCAGGTTCACGGGCAAAGGCATTATTTATTATACGGTTCATATGTCGCCCACACTATCGGTGCGCACGAGCCGCGCAATGTGCGGGGCAGCTGCGCGAGAGCTACGGACCAATCCGGGCGCGCCATTTGAAATTGGAACGCCTCTAGTTCTTTATCGTAGATCTGATTGTGCTATTGTTGGCAAAGGTGTTACTTGATGTCTGATTGATTGTAGGTATTGGAGGTAGAGTAGTAGGTATAGAGTAGAGTATTAAAATGTATACTATATGTATATAGGAGCGTCGGTGGCCGAGTAGTTAAGGTATCCGATTGGTAGTTTCATACTAATTGACACAAACCCAGGTGGATTTGACTGTGACTACCTGGCAATTTAACAGATGTATTAATAGGTATAAAACGTACAAGTAGCACAAACTCAGTACAAACTTATGTCTAATACAATATTACAAAGCACACTCGTTCACTACTAAGATCGCAATTCCTAAGTTTGACGGTTACACACCTATAAAAGCAATATTTATTTTTCATCATTATCATCACAACTCATAACAGTCCACTGCAGGACTTAGGGCCTCTCCCACGAAAGGGGAGTTTATTGCCATCATCTACACGCTTGGAAGGCGGCTGATATTTTCCAGCCTACGGAGGCTCTACATCTTTTGCCCCGAAAACATTAGGCGTCTTGTTCGACACCCACGAGTGTAAGGGGTTGGTGATATTCTACTCTGCCGGACACAACACGGGCAATCTGTTTTTCATACCATTATCATATTTAGATTTCTTGACACAATACCACAGGATACTGATACTAACGTAAACAAAACAAAACGCAAATATAAGAGTACACTTGGGGGTAACTTGGTGCTCTGACCCGTGCGGAGTACCCAAACAATCCAGTCTACCCTCAAAAAAGGAATCCCTACAAAGTAGAATAATAATGTGGGTATGTAGCGCACTGGGCGAAAGAGAACGACGATATTGCAATTTGTAAGTTAAAGCGCGTGCGATATACAAAACTTGGACAGTTCTTCACTTTTAAATGGTATACACGGTGTGACTACTTTTTAGATTATCATGTACCAGGGTATAATGAATAAATGTCACCAATATATGCTATTCTTTGTTCTATTCTTGTTATTAAGCTGGTAATTTATTTCGTCAGAAAAGTATTGAACTTTTTTTAGATTGAAATTCAAGTTGAGTTGATGTACTTGTATTTGTTCAGCAATGAATTTTTTGAATATATTTTATTCAAAGATGGAAAAATTGTTATAGGATAATCATTTGAATTGCAACGATCTTCTTGTAACCCTAACTATTAATTCATCTTGATACTCGTATTTTCGTGGACGTATGCTAGTATTGAAAAGGTTTTTGACAGTGGAAATGATTTTTTCGCTTAGCATTAATAATAGTTCCTATACTAATGGCAGAAAGCTTATTTCATTACGTGTTAGCAAACGTGCAGCGCCCGCATAATCACCGCAATCCTTTATCGCACACCGCACAGCTACCGTGTCGTGTCCGCCTAGTCTTCGTGTCGCGCTCGCCTACATACTGTATCGCTTCCGCTCTAATAGATAGAGCAGGCTGAGCGTTTCCTATCCGATCTTTACGCGGTGACTAGGCGGACACGACGCGTACCCAGTTTGTAAGCAGATACGTCTTCTATATACTTCTTCAAAACCCTGGTCCATAGGCTGCGGTAACTGCTTGCCATCAGGCAGGCCGTAAGCTTGTCTACCAACTTAGTGATATAAAAAAGTTATAGACCTATAAATAATCTTAATATTTCTGCCACCCCATGTAACATTCTGTAGTAGTGAGTGATGACCATGTCCAAAACTCCAATACTCGAACAAAAGCGCAGATTTCATCATCCAAAGACGCAGCAGTGATTCACAAATTCTCAGTGGGTGACATAAGAGCGGGCACAGAAATATCTCCATTCCGTCTTGGCCACATATTTCATCCAGACTTCGGCGAGAAAAGAAAAATAACAATACTAGATACCTAATAGAGCGATATATTTACGTTACTTTATTTATAACGTACCTAGTACTTACAGAACACCACTCAAACGACTAAAGCTAACACAGAAAACGAATTAAGTGTGATAAATAGAATCGCCATTATAATACAAAGCTTTCTCTCTGGAAGTTATTTTACGAAGCAAGACTTCCCTATAATAATACGCAGTAAGCAGGATTAGTGATGTGCACTTATTGGGGAAGAAAACCGAGCCCTAAGATAAATTATTAATTTAACTTTTTGTGAAATATTTTTTTGGCCATGGTTATTTGCCACTTTGTGTATTGATATCAAGTTGTTTTTGTAACTAATGTCGTTATTTTTTGATATACCACTTCATTTCTTTTTGTTTTTGCAATTAATTGCGAACTTCCAAAATCGTGTCTTTTCTTAAGAACGTACAGGTATAAGTATCTAAAAATTGTAATATGATTGGAATTATACTCTTAAGCATAGCAAAAGATTAAGCACTCGATACATCCCGAAATAATGTTTGTTGTTGTTGAAAGGGTTCAAAATCAGTACCCACGTTATGGTACATTACACACGTACTTACAATACTTATTCACTTGCAAAGGCTTGACAAGACGTTGAAACCGCCAACCATAGAAAACGCGCTTAAACCAAAACCAGCTTCGCACGCATCCCAAATAAATGTGTCTCCCTTCAAACAAACAATAGATATCTTTACAAACATTACCGTAAGAAATTCTCCAATAAATCCAACGTATTTTTTATTATTTTAATGTCCTTTTGTTCGGCCTAATATTCATAGTCTCTTAGACAAAAACATTTTTTCGTTTTCATCACGGATTAATGGCACAGATAATAAATATGTCGCGCCGGTACCGAAATTAAAGCGGATTTATTGCGTCGCTGGCAATTTTCTCGGATTGTTGGTAGGTATGTTTTGATCAGCGACGGCATATCAATAAGACTGTGACTTGCGAAATTACTTTTTTGTGCGCCTATTGTAATTCTACATACATAATCTGATTTAGCGCGACAAGAACAGACTTTGTATGGAAATTTATGGGTCCGCGGTGTGACCTTGGCTGATTTAGGTACTCTACATACCTATTACAGTATCTTACAAGTACCTAGTAGTTATATGATCCAAAAATTCTATGTAAAAGTAAAGATAAATCTAGGTAATAAATTGTTCAAAATAAAGAATTATATGAGCACAGTGTAACCCTCAGGCCTTCAGGTGTGTGACCGTGTTATCAATGTCAAATGCCCGCAAAAAATGGCGTTCGATTTTTGAACGCAGCCGAAGCACGTGGGTCCACCCACAGTACAGCGGGGCGAGGCGATTATAACGGTCGGTCGGTGGGAGTTTACACTTTTGATTTTTTTTCTTTTTTTCTGAGCGGCACGCGCCAAGGGCCGGTGATTCACTACCTCACGGCCGGCAGATGTCGGGCCGTGCTTTTTGTGCTATCAGCTGATGTAACGGGCAGGGCCAATCGACTTATTAATGATGCATCCTTCGTGCACGACTCCAGGCCATGCACGCACCGAGTAACCGCGTAGCGTAATTGTTTTCTTTTTTACAACACCCCGTTACAGTTAATTCGTATTTCGAACGAGGAATTCGAATCGAATTTTGAAACTCAAGATGGAATATTAATGTACATAATTTCCGGTTGTTTTTTTTTACACACAAATACTAAGAACAAATACGTTCATTTCGTAATATTTAGTATTTAATTGAAATGTCATGGCTCGAGTTAAGCGACGCCGCGAACGCGTTCCGCTCGGGAGCCGACAAAACGAAGAAGCAAAACTTTTATCTTTGTCCGTTAAACAAAAACAAACAGGATGCGGCTCAGACGGTTGTTTATGACAAACTTCACATGGTAAATACACTGTTTCGAGTAAAACCGCGCTTTTACATCCATTAACGAAAGATGATACCTACGTTTATACCTAAGTATACTTGCAGTAAATAGATATGATAATGTTTATTTTCCTGTTCTGAATCATAATTTACCTCCTACATAGATACCTCTGAACTGAAAATCAAATTCACCATTACTCGCGTACTCACAGGTTATATCTTTAATAAGAGCATGTTTTTTCACAATTTCTCCTTCTGTTTTTGTATAATTTTAATTAAGCACAAGATTTTTCAATATTCACTTTACAAATTGAAGTTAAACTTAATATAATACAATGATTTTTTATTTTTCTAATACAGCATAGTGACTAAGCCACAGTACGTTTAATGAAGAATAAAGCCGTCTTCCTCTATTTTGGCTGCATTAAGTTTTTTCTCCAAGACGGATTACGGCAACAGCTGCGTAACGCCCGGACCTTTTTTTCATTCTTCCTTTTAAAAGCGGTCTTGTCGATATGAGAGATAATTTAAAAAGAAATAAATTAGATCTTTTGTCTATATTAAGCCTGTATTTTAATTAAAGAACCAATCAGTCAACGCTATTTAAAAAAGGAACTAGCACAAACGAAGTAACCGTCCATTTTGACGCAGCGGCCATTACGAATTTTCAAATTCGTTCCTTTCGCGAAAGCGCGCGGGAACGGGCGCACTGGCTGCAAATCAATACTTTTTCTAGCAAAGACTACCCCAATGCACGCAACTAATTCATACAGCCTAGAAGCGGCCATAAATAGATACATCCATACGACCTCTTTTCTGCTTCGTGCCTCGTCACCACAGGCGCAGTGGACCAATCACAGGGCGGCGGGCGGTGTGTGCGTGACTTGCGTGAGGGGTGCGTCGTTGCACCCTACCATCGCAACGAAACGCAATGCAGTCCTATTTTATTATTACTATAAATCGGGATCTCGTGTGTCCGAAACGCATTCTTATATTATAATTTATGGTGGCTTTATTACGCCTTTTTGAATTATTACACGGTTTATTCGATTCGCATATGACGGTTTAATGCGATTAAATTTTGGGAAAATACGTTTAGTATCAACAAAAGCAAAGAAAACGCATAAAACTTGAACACAATTCTAAAACTAAAATTTCAACAATACATGTCATTATTTTTTTAAACACTAGACTACCTCCTATATGCGGCACATGTTGTCATAGTCCCAGGTACTCATTTCTGCGAGGGGAAAAGAATTGTTCGTTAAATCGTGCGTGTTTACGCATACACACATGGCAGATCAAAACGTGTAGTGGAGAAGCGATTTGGGGAAAAAATTAAACAGCCTAGCTTTTACACCTGCTAGGTTTAGTAATCTATTTTTTTCTTACCTACTTCCTAATGAAAAATTTTAAAATAAATGAAACGTTTATTTTTTCTACTACTCCACCCGCTCTAGGTGAGACAAATTCATTACAGGGATCAGAGGGTAACCTGTAACCCAAAATTTGTTTTAAATTGCTCATTTTTCATTGTATAACAACGGGGTAACAGCGTTTTTTGTATTCTACGAAGCTCATAGTATTCTCCACCACGCTCATAATAATATGGCTCTTGCCGTGTACTTGGTTTACGAGTAGAGCGATATAGAAAAGAAATCTAGTCTAAAATTAAATCATTCGCGTCTATTCTTTCCTTTAAGATTCGCTCAGTACCTCCAACCAAACTACATACAACGACATCATCTCCTTAGGGATCCCAGTTTGATAGTTCGGCACAAAAGGATCTTTTGTGTAACTCTTGAAGGAAACTATATTTGATCCACTTACTATAACAAGCATTTTCGTATCTTTAAGCATCCTCAACAGTCGTTCATCGAATAACAAATCATAAATTCATTCCTCTTATTTCAAAACACGACAGACCTCATTTCACATATGGTAGCTACAGACTCTATTCCTCAGCCAATTCGATCCCTGCTTTATAAATAAATATAACCTCACTCACTGGCAGTTTTAAAATTAAAAATAAAAAGCCCTATAGGCACTCTTTACAGCCTCCCGAGTCCTGCGTAGCCAGTGGGTAAAAAACCCGCATCCAACCCCTATTCTCGACGCAGCGTGTCACTCACGCATCTAACCGGGAACTATCGCACAGTTCATTAGAGACCCCTGCACCCCATTTACTCCACCTCACCCCACGGGGGGTACCTAGAGCCTGTAGGGGTACCTAGAGATTGAAAGGGTACCTAGAGCATAGTGTTGGAGGTAGAGAGGCCGTTTCTCTTGTTTCGTAGTGAGGGCTGTGGTCATTTGATTGGTAACTGTTGTTTTTTTTATATTTTTGGGTACTCTTATCTTGCGAACCTAGTTGTTTGTTCGCGTAAAGTTAAATTCTTGGTTGTTAAAGAACCTTTGAATAGTGTGAGATACTTAAATTGAACATAATTTAAAGGTGGCAAACAAGCGTAAGGCAGCCAACGGATCGCGCGATCAGTTTCTACAAGCATCGCTAAAAACTTTATGTAAAAGAAGTCTTACAGAAGTCTATGTTGTAGTAATTTGGGGAAACCCCAGCATTGCGGTTTCACAGCCTAATAGAAGAAGAATTTGGTCCTAGGGCGTTTGAGGTAGTCTGTCTTAATATCGGTACCTACTGCGTATAATTTTTATTACCGTGTCCCACTTCCGCGTAATTTTCAATTACACTTTTATGCTTCAGCTTTACGCGTAACTTCATTTGAAGTTTTACCCGAAACATTCTCAAAAGTGACCTTAATTCCTTATTACGGAAGCAAATTCACGTAACAACTTTCGTAAGACGTTGGCAGGAAATTACGTACAATTTCAAAGGTAATTTTATATGCGTTTATATAACAGTTCGCACATAAGGGTAGCTATGTAAGAGCCTCCCCCAGGGTGCGATGCAAGTTGCAACTGTGCGAGTAACCTATAAAACACCTCCCGGCTAACGATACTACGAGTATGTCAAGGGAAGCAGGAAAAACTAGACGCAGTAGGCGCATTAGAAATAGGTTCTTTATGAGGTACACTTTTACGTTAAAGCTAAATTGCTTTACGCTTTGTCTCGATTTTAATGTAGATATTAACACTGAACATAACAGTTGATGGACGATGTAGACGAAATAAACAAGGCATTTGACAAGCCAATAAGGCAATGGTTAATCAAATCACGTCATCGGCCTATAATAGTCCACTGCTGGACTTGAGCCTTCTCCATATCAGTGGAAGGCTTTTCCCTAATCTGCACGCTTGGCAAGCGGGTTTGAGATCACAGTGTTGAAAATACTTAATAGAAAATGCAGACATCAATTTTCCGCTTTGAGGATGTACAGATTGATGGTCTGCATGACGCATGATATTCTATTGGTCGCTTGTTACAAACTCGTCAATGGAAGGTGGTATGTTCTAGTGTGCCGATCACCCAATAACTTTATTATAACAAAAACGAATCAAAGCCAGTAGCATTGCAAGAAAAATACATTTCAAATCTTTTTGTTTGTACACAAATGCGTTAAGCTAAAACTAGATACTTTCCTACATGAACAGTATTTTTAACAGTATACATGTGAAGCTAAAAATAAACCGTAAACAGTGCAAGTTACCCCAGGTACGTCGATCCGTAAATCTAGGTTACAGTACATCTAGGCATAGCGGCTACCTGTAGGGGGAAAAGCGTAACCTACTAAACGCACCCCACTAGCTCAAGAGCCAGGGAAAATATATCCCTTATTGCTAACAAGCGGTTTGTTTGCGAAACAAAGAACGTGTAGTTTTGTGCCTATGGTGGGGGGAGGGGATTGTATCCACGGGGTTTTTAAGGGTTGGATACTATTTAAGTTTGGGATACTTTAACAACTTCTATAGAGGAAAATCGGAAGTAAACTAGCATTTTATGGTTGGAACAAGAAAGCTGAACTTAATTCATCACTGAACAATATCATTGTTGAACATACAAAAAATGTAGTATGTGTTATCTGAAAATGTTTGTATGTAACTAAACTTATTTACTTTTATCTAATCGCTCAGTAAAACAGCAGCAGTTTTGTTGCTACGAATAGGTTGAACAATTGATATATCTAACTCAAACAAAGAATAAACCCACTGTTTGATCTAAAGGCATTAGGATCTGCAATATATATAGGAAAAGGGTAAACCGCTGCAGAAAGAAACCGAGCTCTGAAAAGTACGAAACAATAAAAACAATTTCAATAAAAGATTCGAATGTGTACACTTTAGAGAATAATCCGCCGCATGCCTACGAATGACTATATAAGGGTCTATAAAACTTAGGGTAAGATACATAATACCTATATACATAGACTTAACTTCATTATTCTTCCTTGGCTCCGCCGTAGTCTGGTAAAAATACGTCAATAAGTCCATGACCCCTTAGAATGAACTTTACTAAACTTTTGGCAAAGGCTTAGCCGGGCTGTACGCACTTTTCCCTACATTATATTTACATACGCAAGTGACTCATGCCCATCGAACAATCAAGCAGGCTAACGACCTGCTTTCAAGCCTATATCCTTTCAGAACAGAACTCACCAGTGTACGTTGGCCTGGCATTCTCTCTGGCACTCCCTCTGCGTCACCCGTTCTCCCAAGTGCAGGGAAGGGGGGAGGGTCCGGATAAAGTAGTTAGGGTACGCCTAGTTATTGTATGACCTGCTCTGATAGGTAAATTGCAGTTTTTTACTCACAGCTCCAGGGCGCAAGGGAGATGTGGGGTGATACTCTTTAATGGGGTACACAAAGCTAGTGAGATGGCTGGCAATTATGAAGGATATAGCCGTAGTTTCATTTTAGTGAAGTACATTTATCTCTTCGTTGTTCCGTCTTTTGCAATGCTTTGTCAGCAATTTATACTTTTATAGAGGTACAATATTCTGAAAGACATTTAGAGAGAGCTTTGTCCGGACCGTAGCAAGTAATATCTGCCTACACCTTCGGGAGAAAAGCGTGTCGTTGTGTATGTATGTGTATCGTCTAGGATCCTAAGAACGTTAACGCATTACATCCAATCCTAGTCCGTAAAAATACAGGACTACTGTCTATCAAGATCAAAGTCCAATGATCGCGCCTACCACATACGACACACTTCGTCTGAGTACGAAGTTATCTTGCCATGTGAAAACTAAATCTTAACGGACCATACTCGCATAGTTTTCGAATTGCAGTAAGTAAGTTTTATATACTTGTTAAGTCTTATATAGTTTTGTGCCTAATTTGGGCAGAATTTGCTCGATTTGCCAATTTTGGCCCTCGTGCGAGAGAGCACAACCGGGACATTAACGCCATTCAATCAATTCCATTCGTGTAACACCTTTAGTTGATTCTAATAGTTAAAATTGCTATTAGACTACTCCAACAACACATTCTATTTATAAGCAAGCATTTAAGAGAGGTAGGGCATAGCGGGGTATCCCGTTCGAATTGGAGCCACCCGACTGGGGAAGTACCTCCACCTTACAGAACACCGCAGCTAAACAATACTCTTTTAAATAGTGTTGTGTTTCTGCCGGTGAGTAAGGTTTCCAGTGCTCCATGAGGTGGAGATTTGGGGAACCGTGGCTTTGGCAGTGGAGGGGGTTTGTCTTTTTGCTGCCAGAGCAACGTGTTATAGAGGTGGGCAACGCATTGGCGACACTCTTGGTATTGCTTATGTCTATAGGCAGTGGTGACCACTTTCCAGAAGGTGGCCCGCTTGCCTGTTTGCCGACTGTATGATATAAAAAAAAACGATGAACTTTACTAGAGATATTTCCATGCGATCCTTCGCCTTACATACAATGCGCAATTACGCATTCGCGGGCCGTTCAAACTTGACCGAATGGCGATTTTAATCGATGTTATAGCTCGATAAAATTCTCAGGACATTCACACGACATCGAATCGTTGTTGCATCGATTATCGTAATTACGTGACAACTGCGCGTAACTCGATTCCTGCGGGAACTCCAAAGTGTAATTTATGATCGAGACCGGCTTCCGTGTATGGTGTTGCCAGTAAGGGGGTACAATTTCGGAAAAAAAAAAGAATAAAAAACAAGGGACGAGCCAATGAGTCTGTAGTAAAATAATAGTCCAGCAATAACAGTATCAAAAACAAATCAGAATGTTAGTTTCCATAAACGCCACACCGGTTCTTCTTCCGCACAAACTCTACATAAAACATATTTATTCATTTCATTTCAGGAAGATAGGACGATAATATTTTATTGACGTGTACTTATTTAACTAAAAAAACATACTACATTAAACCGTGATTGCACTTTTAGTACGAGTACTTTGGTGGGCTCAAAAATTTGCAGGTGGCAATGGTCATTTGTTTATCAACTTAACTTGATCTTACAGGGGTAAGTAAATAGGTACAGCAAACGGAATAGCAAATGGTATTGTTTTTTATCCAAAGTTTTTAACAAAAGTATTGTTAAGACTTTAGCATGACTCTAAGTCACTTTTATTTTTATTTTAATCTTATATTTTGAAAATAGTAATTGCTATTATGATATGGGTGTAACTCGTTACTTTTGCCTGATATAAAAATTTATTTATTATACAAATATTTTACAACTGGAAACGTCGGAATCTTCACCCGCTGGCAACACCACCATCCGCTCAAACATTGTAACGCTATACGCTCGCACCTTTATTTGATTTATGTATAATTTTTTCTGTAGTTTTTGTATTGAAATCCTTGGGAAAGAGTCGGTTACACGAGTTGGCTCTCGTTCCATAGAGATTGACTGCCGGAGATCTGTGATTTATATCTTTCAGCGCATATGCGCGGAGGAAGTTTATGAGTTTTTAAGTTAGGCCGTTGACTTCGCTACTTTAGTGAGAAGTAACTAATTTTAGTCCACTTATCATTTGTAATCCTTACTTACTAGTATTGCAAAATTCGAAAACTGTCTGAAATGCTGTTTCATGGTACGTATAATGTCGCAGTCGATGTAATATATTGCATTCCTGTACTAAAAATATCTACATCAT
This sequence comes from Blastobasis lacticolella, assembly GCA_905147135.1. NCBI lineage: Eukaryota > Metazoa > Arthropoda > Insecta > Lepidoptera > Blastobasidae > Blastobasis > Blastobasis lacticolella. The sequence goes on along the minus strand of LR990042.1, from coordinate 3,575,817 downwards.
TCTGTGTAATTAGGCACGTAGGTACATAAAACAGCGATTTTGCGACCAAACCGCTGAGGAAGAAATTCGCTAGCACAAAAGCTAGAACAAAATTTTATTTTCTAGATGCCTCAAACAAACAAAATACACAATCACGCCTCACTTATTGTTCTCAAAACTTAACCCTTTTCGCGTCCGGCTGTAAAACCATAAAATGTTTTGTATCGTGCGTGAGGGTACCGAACCATATTTGCTTACTGCGCACATTCATAAATTGCATTCTCTCTGACCGACTAAATATAGGCCCGTCCAAGGCTCATCCTTCACACATCATGCGGTCGCCCCGAGCAGTTCCGATTCATTCAACTGTTACTAATAAATATCCATAAATAATAGTGCTACGGACAAAAGGACAACGCTATTCCCATCGGCTCTTGTTAGAGAGTATAATTATTAATTATACATGGTGTAATATGCGTGCGGCGGTTGTACCTAGCGCATGGACAGTTGGTGGTGTGAATGTAATTATGAAGATGTGTATATGTTGACAGTTGTATTTTTGACATTATTTTAACGTGACCTGTGTTTTATATCTGTATATAATATAAAACTCTTTGGTTTAAGTTAACCGAAATAAATCCATAGAATATTATGAATTGTGTTTCGAAAGATGAGTGTATTATATACTTAAATGTTACAGTAATACAGGTAAACCTTCTTCTTGAATTGGTCTATCTAGACAGACATATTCTCTCTATAAGTCAAATCCGATCCGATTTAAATTATGCTAGTGAACCCGATGCGACTTTGTTCGCTTGGCGACCCCTACATACACCTAGTTTACCCCTACCTACCCTTTTTATTACTTATAAACCTTCTTCTTAAATCAATATTTCTATTGTTGAAAACCGCATTACAATCCGTTGCGTAGTTTAAAAGATCTAAGCGTACATAGATACATAGGGACAAACGGCGGGAAGCAATTTTGTGGTACCTATACTATGTATAGATTAAGCAAATCCTTAAAAAATCACGCAGAGTGTGGCCAAACGGATTATAAAAAATGTACTAAAATAATAATTTCGCTAACGTGTTCGCCTAACCCTGTACAATTTGTCCAAAATACAGATTTGTATTTGATTTAATAAAAAAAAAGTACTGTTGACCCTAAGGGGCCCTAAACTGTTCCATCAGTTTGCGGGTCCCCAGCGGTAGACCTTGGTCAACCTCGCTTCGCCAACGATATTAGGAGGCACACCTAACGAGTGGCGAGCTCGTTGCGGTGCTGAAGTTCGACTAGCCTCAAAGTACGGAACGGTCACCCATCACGTTCCCAGACATTGAGAGCATTGCTGAGTCTTGGTTATCGGTCTCACAAGTAGGCTATGACTGGACCAGTGCCGCTCGGTAAATACTTAATTATAAATTAATAGTCATCGTAAATGACATCGTAAAATTTATTAAGTTATGTATCCTACTAATCTTAATAAAATATTACTGAAATAATATTATATTATAAATGCGAAAGTATGCTAAGGATTGATATAAGGTTCGATGTTAAGACAGATGTGTGATTCTTTCTCGTAAACGCTGCTTAACGGATTTTGATGAAATTTGGCATGATTGTAACTTAATCCCAGAATAACAATATAGGCCATAACTTATCCCGAAATTTTATGTCGTTCCTGCTGGTACGGGTCGCGAACGTTATATGTAGCCGCTTTTTTTCGTAAGCGGAGGAATTTGCGGACAAACCTACTTTTTCCATGTCCATATCTTGTCTACATCCTGTATTATTACGACTAGTGCACACGTACTCTGTAATTACAAAATGTATGCAAGCAGAGACATTTGACACGCATCTGTCGAACCCCGGTCTACGGTTTCCGACAAAATTGCTGTGCATATGTGAACGTTGTGTCGACAAAGTTGTAACACCTGCTTATTGGAAATAGATGTTGCTGTATGAAATTAAACCTCGGCTCACTTACAATGAGGTTACATTTTAACGTTTTAGCCAGTACCTACATAATTTTTTATTTATTTTATGGCGCTGCGGCTGTCGTACGAAATTACAAGTAAACCTTCGTAGTAAAAATGAAAAAAAAATAAAGTATTAATTTTTTTTCTAAAATATATAAGTAGTTTCTCACTTGTCTAGCACCCATAACACAAGCTTTGCTTACTTTGGGGCTAGATAGCGCTGTTTTGTCCAAACATTTATTTATTTCATTTATTCAATTTAGACAGATATTTCATAATAATTCATATTAAGTTTTTCTGTGAAAATATACTGTAGCCAATTCATTCATCATGTTCTTTTTGATATAAATTCAGTACGAATTAATGCTGATGCTACCCCGATACCGTTCATGAATATGTTGATGGATAAAATTTATTAAATTATGTAAGTAGGTAGGTATGTACGTGTGAGATTATCTTACGTTTTGTTAATACATATTTCAATCAATAAAACTGGTTCGCTGATAAACGACTGTGATGCATACGAAATGAACGTACAAAGTGAATCAACACAATTCATCATACGAAAACAGGCTTGCATTTATTAATTTTTGACATAAAATGTCGGCCATTTTGAACCGAGGCAGCTGTTTCCATGGGGTTCGTTGACCCCGTTTTTATGGCATTATGGCATGCCCAGGTAGAAGGCCCAGGCCTATGGTGCGACCATAGAATTTTGAGCCACTTTTTAATGGCCCCGTACCTTCTTTCGAATATTTTTAATCAGTCTTTTCACATCAGTCTCTGTAGATTTAATGTTGAAATTTCTTGTGGCTTCCTAAGATGCAGATGTTTAGGAATATTTTTTTTAAATGATTTGAAAGAAATATTATAGCAATATACGCTGTTTTTAATAATGTACTTACGTCGTACATTATTAAAAAATTATCGTATATTCTAAGTTTGCTTTTTATTTAACAGCACAAGAATAGAATTTTAAATACATCTTTCATACTTAGGAACATAAAGTAAAATTAAAAACATTATTAGCTAAATTAAACATCAATAATAAGTAAATGCTAATTTTAATTGAGTACAACGGGACTTTAAGTATGGTCATTCATTGTGCACGACACCTTATGTCCTGTTAGCTGCTTCTGCGCATTAATTGCGTATTATCTGTTATTACATTACCCTTACTACGAATTTTCCTCGAAAAGCTTTCCGTATAAGAGCTTTTAGCTTAGCCTAATGATTTTTTATGCTGCCCTAGAAGCAAAACAAGAAAGCTTGTATTGGAAATAGCAAGATTATAGCATTTACAGCCTGTTGTTCCATGTTGTGCCTGCTCCAGTGACAGTTGTAGCCGCTCCACTTTTGCCTTTGTGGATATCTCTGCAGGAGGTCTATGCCCAGCAGTGGGCGCCTTCCGGTTGATATGATGATGATGATGAAAATACCTAGATTTTCACTTATTTATTGCCTGACAAGTTGACAGAGACGATCAAGTTCTCGTTTTCTATATTTATTCTAGCTCATCCACTGCCGTTACAAAAGTCCGTAGTAAGGGCTCCAAAGGCGCTTTCGTAATGCTATGCTATTAATGGGAACACATTAGCTTAGTCGATAAATAGACATTGTAAAATGTTAACCTAGAGTATGAACGAAAATAAGCAAGATCTAGATCAGTTTATGTTTTGCTAAATAACTAAAATAAATTAATTCCGTCATGGGATAAACTATGGATGGATGGTAGATAAAGCTACAAAGCTTTAAGTCCACCTTTGTACTATTTTGTGCATAAAGTATTGAATAAATAAATAAACTGCCTATAGTGTGTATATTAGTATGTAGGTGTAAATTTTTAGCTTAAAATATAGTAGTTTACCTAGATGATTTATGCTATTTTGGTTGCTTGTCTGACTGATTTGTATCTTTTTCTCTTTCTAGACAAGGGTTGCCTGGAAGAGATCGCTTGTAGCGATAAGGCCGCCTTTGCCCACAATGTTTAAATAGACCTGTTAAATGTTCTTTCCTGTAATTTTGTGTGCAATAAAGAGTTAATCTATCTATCTATCTATCTATCTGTCTGGGGGTCCCCAGCGGTAGACCTTGGTCAACCTCGCTTCGCCAGCGGTGTTAGGAGGCACACCCAACGAGTGGAGAGCTCGTTGCGGTGCTGAAGTTCCACTAGCCTCAAAGTACGAAACGGTCACCCATCCAGGTAACCGATAAACCTTGGTTATCGGTCTCGCAAGCACGCTTCCACTAAACCAATGCCGCTCAGTTTTGCTAGATCATCATCATCATCATCATCACAGCCCATAACAATCCACTGCAGGACTCCGGGCCTCTCCCCCAAAAGGGGAGGTCATTGCCATAATCTCCATGCTTGGCAGGCGGGTTGGAGATCGCAGTGCAGTTGATGTAAATTTACCCAGAAAGATGCTGCTGCCCATCTTTCGGATTTGTCCCTTAGTCGCCTCTTAAGACACCCACGGGAAGAGATGGGGTGGTGCTGTTCTTTGCTAGATAGTACCTACAATTTAAGTTTTAATAAGTGGAATTGGAATAAAATTAGAAATATTAATAACTAACTTAGAGCTTTAGCCCGGTGATTCGTTACCGCGGGAACCACTTTGAGTTTCAGGATCAATTGTGTATATGTGCTATTCTAGGGTACAACTTAAATTACTGTTAAATTGTTAAAATGTTGTTTAATTTCATCAAAATCCATTCAGTAGTTTTTACATCTATCATGTGAAATATCTTCTAAATCGATATCCCCACCCGAATCTCTATTACAATCGATCGATCGTGCTCGATTGACCTTTCTGCCGCATCTTTCGTCGTAACCTTTTATCGGCGCGTGCGCCGCGGCAGCTGCGCGTGCACATGTGTAACGTGCGGGTTTCCAGGTTTCAGATTTTGACAAAGGTGACTGTGATCGATGGTGATGTTGTCCTTTATGTTATCTTTATTAACTCGGGCATTTGTTTGTCCTAGGTAGGACTCGGTATATAGGCTTGACTTTTTCTTTTCGATACTGAGTAAGAAATTCTTTCCCATTCTAACCGGTTATAGTTGTTTTTAGGCATTACTATATCCAGTAGTGGATGGACTGTTAACGATGATGAATGTGACTACTTTGTTAAGTCTTTCAGGATAATGTACGAACGAATGTATTAGTTGAGTATCAAAAGAATTTCAATGGCAGCAAGGCGAATATTTAGCAAATGATTTTTAAGGCATTCACATCTTCAACGAAGAAATAATAATAATAATAAATTAATATGCTTAGACAAATTCACACAGCGCCATCTAGCCTCAAAGTAAGTTAAGCTTTTGGGTGTTAGAAAACTGATAAACTACTTATATCGTTTTTTAAAATCATACTTGTTATACATACTATACCCAGACCCGCAACAGAAATTAAAACTCATCACTTCAATCCATGCCCAAGGCGAAACCCGGACCCATATTGATACCCAAGATGATTATTAATTTATAATACATCAATATCAAACAAAATAAACAATTAATAGACATTTACATTGATAATCAATCCGCTGATGCCTCCAATGAACTATCTTTGGATTTTAACTGTCGATAATACGACTACTCACACAACTGGATTCTCAAATCTAATTGTCTACTATTGGATATCCAGTCTATCGGCCAGTACATCACAAAGGTGTTTCTACACGCTCCAAAGTTGTTTACTGGCAACGGAACCTCTGTTGACAAAGCTGCGTGGCCAACTGTACGGCAAGCCATATGCTAGCGACAGCTGCTGCGTAACGCCGACGGATTTATCGCATTGTTCCATTATGTACGATTAATGACGATCACTCGCTCCGAACGGCGTTTTTTGCTTTTAAGACATAGGTGTATGTCGAGGATTATTGTTTGTGATAATAATGATTGGTGTTTTATGGGCTTTAATTAGAAAGGCTGCCCAATAATGAAGGTCCCCTGTCCGTATCGTGTTGTTCCTTTAGTGCATATCATCGTTTCAGCTGGATAACCACTTCCAGGACTGTATTTTTGAATTGTTCGCATCGATTCGAACGGGTTTCAAAATTCAATATTTTGTAAAATTACATTGGAAACACTGAAAGAGAAAATCAGCTTCATGCATCAAAATAACGAATTATTGATGCCGAAAATATAAATTTTAAACCGTTCGAACCGAGGCGTGCTATTTAAAACATAGGGCCCCAGGACATAAGCGTATCTCAGGTTGGAGCAATGCAATCGATTGGACTGATGTTTTCTTCAAGAACATTAAAAATATTCATATCAGAAGTATTTTTTATCAATGGAAAACTAGGAAAAGAGCATTGTTGAAAATGATTTCAACAAGAGCAAGTTTTCCAAGGAATTCGTAGATTCGAATAAAATGTCTCATGAATTCTATGCCATTAATAAATTTCTCTTTGTTCCCAGGTATGTCTCCCAGTCTTTCAGATACCACAGACATGGCGACGGACAATAAGGTAAAATAAGCTAACTGAATAAATGTGAAAACTTCGTTTGAAGTTATCCGTTACGGAATGATTTCAAAAACGGAATAAAGGTAATACAGAAATCAAATTTTGCTCGCACCGAATTAGATGGAAATTCTCTTTGGAAACTGAATTATTAAATTGATACGTCTTGTAGCCAAAAGTGGAATTATATAATTTTCTCGAATATTTAGCAGGCAATTATCATTGTAGGGATATTAATTACGCCGGTATTTTAATTTAAAAAGTGTTTTTTTACAATTGGGTTTTCATAATTTTGTATCATATATTTTTTATAAACATGGTTACTTCATCAAGCTTACGGAGAGGTGTTATATACGTAGCCACGACTATGAACATATTAGTTTGAAGAAGCCAACTCTGTAAACTATATAAATTGAAAGTACAATGCAAGTCCATTGCTCTACTGTGCAGTTGTTAAAAGGTTTTTATAGCATTCGAGAATTATTTTTTATTTATAACATAAAAAATATCCTGGGCGTAAAGTACGAGTCTTTTGGGCAGCTCCCTTCTTTTTGCAAACTGATTTTGGCCAAAGATGCACGAAACGACGTGAATGTTGCTGTAGTGGCTATGGAACATTTTCTTGAAACGGTAATGCACTTAAGCTCTTGTACTATACATATTCTTAAATTTTACAATACTTAGGATATAAAATCAATATGTTAGACATTAAAAAAGCAACTTTACACCTTCAAATTTACGGATGAAAATTTAGTAGGTACATAGTTTCAAACTTAAGTCGCGCTTAGTAGAAAAGGTCGTCGTATGAGTCATCGTTCATGGGGTGGTGAGGCGAGGTTGCGATTTTCCCAAAGGCCCAGTGTAGCCAACTTAGCGCTTGAGGCCTTTAGATCTAGCGCTTTAATTATATGCTTGTTAGTCTTATTACGCATTGTCGAAACGGTTTTTATACATTCAGCGCTTGCTTTTTTTGGACGTTTAGCGCCCATTTACAATCGGTTTCCATATAAAATTCAAAAATCTAGTTATTTTATGTGTGGTAGCGCGTTTTCGGTGTACGGGTTGGCAGCACTGGAAAAAAAAGATATATACGTAAATAAATAAGATACATAGAGACAGACGGCGGGAAGTGACTTTGTTTCATACTATGTATAGAATTATATGGTGACGATTAGTTTCGGTACATACATTTAATACAACAATCACTTTTAAAACTGTGTCTTAAATCAAGTTTTTAATTGAATCCTAAAAAAGCTCTTATCAACCGCGACTTTTTTACTCTACCTCCAGGTGCAATCCTACCATAAAGTAAATTAGCAAATAATTTACCCAGCATTGTAAGCTTGCTTTGCACGACTGAGTGAAATCCGCTTTGTGCACGTTGCACAAGCGAATCACAATGGGACTCTACCATGTCTCTACCTGGCTCTATTATTCTCCTTTTTCTTGCAAAAACTCAACAATACGGATTTATTCAGTTATCTGAACTGTCAAATGTCAACGGCAAATTATAAAATATATTTTGAGAGATAGAGTTTCTTATTGCGATGAGGGTAGGGACTGTTTCCGAATGTGTTTTGTGATACATTACCTATCTACGTCTCAGCTGTTTGTGCTATAAAATCGATTGAAGACATTTTAGAATGTTGTCCCAGTATTCGTACATTATAGGCACTAGTGGTCCCCCGCGGTTCTGTTCTACCATCCCAAGGGATCATGTTCCTTCCTGGGACATAAAGTACTCTATGACACTCGAATTGGGGGTAATCTAGCTTCCTAGTACCACATTACCTGAAGTACAATCGAACTTAAAACACGATTCCGGCAAGTCACTGCAACAAAAAAGAAAGACTATAACTGGCCAAAAAAGGCTTTAAACTAAATAAAAAATAAGTAAAAAGGAAACCTGGGCTCGTGCACTTAAAAAACAAAAGGACATCCGCGCCCGTGCGCGCGCGCTGCGAAAAACAAGATGGCGCGCGTCCGGCGCGTCCGCCCGGATGTAGCAGTGGATTATCGGGATTACGGGCACTGTTACTCGATTTTTATTTATTGAGTTAAATGCTAAATTTTCTTTGAGAGAAAAAAGAAAAATAATCTTCTTGGCGCTAATGTCCCGGTTGTGCTCTCGGGTATGAGGGCCCGCAGGTATGCGAGTTCCGCTTTGACCATGATCCAGGATTTTACAGATCTCATTTTGTAGTCAATTGCAGTGTAACGACAACCATCTGACCTCCGTGGCCATGTTTACAGAGCACAGAAAAATAGATTGCTGCACTCACAAAAATATTCCAAATATCCATAATCTTTAGCAAAATCTTAAAATATGTATCCATAAACATAATACTCAATCCGCACCATAAACTAAATCGGCTATCGATAAAAACTATCAATACACATCCATCTCTAGCGTAGCTGCGCGCGCGCCGTTTCCGGCGCAACCCGACGCCTGCCAGCCTTGCCCAATCGATTGCACCGTGAACTTGTGAGCTTAAAGCTTCGCTGCAAGCTCTTTACAATAACTTATCATTATAGTCTGGAGAGACGAAAGTTGAAGGCTTTAAGGGAAGCCATCTATGTATTTCAGATGAATCAGGTTCAAATACTGATACATATAAAAATTATATTGATGGATTAAAATAATTTGCAAGAATTTAGGTTTAGTCTAAAGCGGTATCTAAAAAGATAATTACGTATAATGTTTAGAATTAGTTCTTTCGCCATGGAATTCAAGACTACTATATCTTTCTATCTACCTATGGTATGCGGTATGAATATATTATAGAAGGATATTAATATCGTGTTCACTTGATAAGATTAATCAGACAATTTATTTTATCGATAACCTTTTTCAACACTTCATACAGCGCCATCTAGCCCCAAACACACCAAGATATAAGATAATCTAAAAGATATAAGAAAAATATAAATAAAATAACGTTTAAATCAAAAATAAATATCATTAGAAAAATAATTTTCGTTCCTAATATTCCCATTTGATCCACTTATCACAATATTAGTTCTACTGATTCCCAAACCGAACCAATTTCTCGGTGGCCTTGACTCGCGCTATCTTAATTGATTCAGTCCTGATTTCGGCGCCCCCGCCAATGTATTCCGCGCTGTTGTTTTATGCAACAGACAACACTTATCTGAGTCGCGTGTGGATGTAACCCCTAGAACGGCTTAACAACAATATTGTGGTCATGCGACTGTGGAACGTGACATTAAAATTTGGCTTAAGTCGTGGTAATATGTGGGGCATTAAATCGACCTGTTTCCGTTAACCAAGTTATTATCTTTCTTCGAATTTATTTGTAGGGTCAAATCCTCTTAACAGGTCAAAGAGTGAGGTACTAAAAGTTGAGGATTGAGTTCCACCCAACGTTAGTCTGTGAGCAGTGCTTTAACTTACTTTAAGAATTATAGTGCCGTGCACCGCCTGCTTCCCTTAGGTTGCTGGGGTCGATGGTGGCCACTTTCAGACATGCCTCCCTAGGCAATGCAAAATATAAAATGGTGGATTAATTCGCATTTGCCCCAATATTGGTTTGTGGGCGCTGTACTGCCCACGTATTAAATTAATTACAAGATAAGGAGCTAATACTATCGATATTAAAAACATCAGATGATAGAAACGAGTTACCAAGAAGGGCTTTGCCTGTGCTATTTTATCTATTTTAACTTTCAAATTCATGTAAACCTGCCTAATTTGCTTACACTATTCTCCATAAAATTTATGGAAATTATATCGAGTTATGTAAACGGTCATGGGATCTTGATGTTTTTCATGAAAATCTTCATAAATAAATATGTGTTTTTCATTTTCATACATCGTACGCAAAGAAACATGTGTTTGTACGCCTTTTTATTTAAGATGCAAGCAAGGTCTGGTAGCCCCGTTTCTTAGTCCACAATGTCGTATCGGCCTTCTCTGCAGCCTTTTCCAAATTACTGCACTTGCCCGGAGGGCGTAGTGTATCTTGCTGAATCGTGGTCACCCTTCAAGTACTCTTTCACCCCTGGTTCTTCGGCAGATATGCCAGCCTACTGCCACTTCAGCTTGCTATTTTTTTATGTCGGTGTATTAAGGAGAATCCAAGCATAACGCATTCCATAGCATGCTGAGAGATCTTGTTTTACCAGCATCAGTCATGACTGGTTGGACGCAATGGTAGAGAACTTTGGGTTTCAAGCATTGTTAAATAGGTGACGTAAAGACTCGAAGAAGTTTTCTGAATGCCACAGTATCCTCTCAAAGTGTGTTCTACCTAACAGCACTATGTGCCTCAGGTACGTTTATTCAGAAACAACTTCAAAGTGAAGGTCTTTCTACAACTTTGGTTTTATCAAAGCCGATACTTATCCGTGGCGAGGCTGGTGCTAGGCCGGTCAGCATCTGCTCCTGTAGCGATTCTGCTAGTAATACTGCATCATTCGCGAATCGCACGAGCATGATATGTTCGTCATTAAATGCTTTTCCAGCCTAGCGTCTTAAACATTTCTACCAATGCGTTCCAAACTCACTCCCTTGTCTCTGCGAAATTGGATTGACCCGACGACGACGACTCCATCATCAGTCGTCCCGTGACCATGATGCATGCAAGTGTGTCGAAATATCGGGCTACTCGTCAACAAAGGTACGCGGTAGGAAACCCGGAACATACCCTTAAAATGTGTAATAATAACAGCGATTGTTTTGATTAGACTGTTAGTTCTGTGCTTGGACGAACAATCATGTTAGCATCTTCGTATCGATCCCCTTCTGATATATGATAATAGAAAAGTTTTATTGCGATGTGTGATAATAATAAGAAAAAAAATAAAGTAACACATTTGTAAACATAGGACACATTTCGAAATAGTCCACAATGCAAGAGCGAACGTTTCGCACACAAACCCATTCAGCGGGACATTTGTTACGCGCAAACTTTTACTCTCACGCGCCACCGTCACATTTGTCATCCAGAAAATGCGTCACTTTCAATTTTAACTTTACGCCGGCAGCATTTTAAAACTCGCTGTAAAATGCACGAAAAAGTATTCCGTTCGCGTCGCTTTTGTGAGTCGATAGTCGTGAGAGGGAGACGGTCGTCTGACGCCGTCCCACTCGCACCCGTGCCGTTGACACTTCCGAGAAACGTCTGCGTTTTTGAAGTATTCGAAATGCTCCACACACAGTGCCGTTACTTTACTACAAGTTGTGTATTTTTTTCGTCTAAATCCTTTGTTATTTACCCTCCGCTTTAACTGTCTGTGCGGATTTGCAAAAAAATCTTCTATGAACGTTTGAAAGGTTAAGGGCTTTTCAATTCTGTCATCGTCTTTACTTATAGATAACGGCTTCCATTGACTAATAATGCATTGTATATTTTGCGCAATATATGACCGGCTCGTTAAGACAATTCAATGGGAAGATTACGTCCAAATAGAATCCTCAATACGAATATTCGATCGAGATCAAAGAGTCCAAACGTTGTCCAACAGTTATGTTCCCAATAATCGGCAGAAGCGAGAGGTCATCCGACGACCAAAGGGGCCGCTATTCGGAAACGTGTCCGCCATTAACAAAAATGCCGGCATCGGAACTAACCTCTGCGCTACCCGCCACCCCCAAAAGTCGACGAACGGGGGGGCGCGCGACGTTGCCAAAACGGAAAGTGAAATTTCGTCACACTCTCCCTCTCATTCACTCACACCGACGACTGCGCGATAGTTGAATGCGTCCCGCTCTAGTGTGCGTGCATTTCGGCAGACGGCGCCACTGTGTGCGCTTGTTTTGATGAATATTGTGTGCATGTGTGCGTCTATATCATACCGGCGATGCAGCGTACAGTTATACAGGCGTGCGGTATACTTATAGCTGCGTGCTTTATAAGTTTCTGTAGGTGGTGTAGGTACGTTTCCGCGTTCGATCGAGTCCGCAGACGGCGACTTTTGTAAGGTAGCCGAGATTCTGTGCAATTAAAGTTATTAGGTGGGCGTCCACGGAAACGGGGGTGGGGCAAGAAAAATTGTTCGCCAGTTCTCGTCCCGCAGACGTGTACGTGGATGTTAAAGAAATTGGTTTTTATTGGTGGAGTTAGAATAATCGTAGGGAAGGAGATAATGAATGAATGAAAATGAAGGAGATAAAACATGATTGGGTAACTATATTGAGACTGTATTTATACGAAAATCGTTAGCAGATAGGTCTTCCTAAATTTGATTAAAGGGACACTTTAATCCACCATCCTAGTCTAGCAAGCGGTGTTCATTGATACAAATCCCAGTACAGTCCTATTAAATAATTGAACACGCACCACGGCCTACGTGCCTAGTGCTTGCGGCTGCACCGTCCCGCGCCGCCAAATGAAGTTGTTAACCTCCGCGCCGCCGCGAGGCGCGAAAATCCGATAACTTTGGCAGCCCTCCGCGCCTCCACCCCGCCCTTTAATGGCATAAAAAATCAATTTCCCGCCCAAATTACGCCGACTCGACAAATTGCGAACGCGTCTAGTCTATAATCGGGCGTTTCGGGGAACTGTTTAGGTTATTCGCGCGAACACCTCGCGACGACGGTGATCGGAAATTCGACGATATTCCGCCGAGAGACGGCGGCTGTAATTTTTTGCGGAGCTACCCGCCGACGATGTCGGCGTACTGTGCGTAAGTGGCGCGCCGTAATGGATTTTCTGCATTGGACGTTTATGTGAAATATTGCGTCGTAACTCGCTAGCTGAAACTCTTTAAGGATAAACTGTTTCTCGCATCCTTACGTACATTTTCCTCTAACATTATCCTACCAAAAAAAAATACTATTTCCTGCATCATTATCCTACCAAAATAAAAACCGCGCCGTCTAAATCGACCTCTCCCATGCGTACAACACATGCACTCGTACAAAATCGATGTCCACATGCGTCCGTCCAATGCACCACACACCCGCACGCGGCGTGCCGTGTCGGTGTGACCTTGACGCGAGGGTGAAAGTGACGCCCCTCCCCCGCCCCTCCCGCCGTCGCGCCTTCCGCGATCTATTTGGAGATTTTAATGCCACACAGTTTTCGATTGGAAACTGTGGGGTTAGGAAAATGCGGCGCGATTTCGGAAGCCTTTTGTTGGCCGTTTTGATTTGGTCGGATACGTAATTGCGCGTCGGTGCTTTCGTTGGATAGATAGCGAGTATCGACTCATTAATATTACTATTGTTTACACAACGAATACAATGCAACGAATTTAATCGGAGTCGAATCTTACTTTCTTTATCTACAGCGTACTACGACCGATGATTCGTTCATGAGTTCCTCATTACCTCCATATTGAGGCTGACTCTAAACAGGCATACTCCATCGTTTTACCACCAGTGCCATCAATGCAGATCTATTAGTACAAAATAAATCTAAATTTTGAACAACGAGAAACACTATTCACACTGTTTTCGTAATACCCATTACAAATACCTTCAAACAATATTACTTCCCGCAATTCACTTCCACAAACACCCTATCCACACAAACATCTAAAATCTACAAAATTCGTTCTCTCACAATACATCAACAACTTTTCCCCTAAAATACGTATATACGCACTTACGGCTACTATATACAATAGAACGTCTCCAACCTACAAAGCGATAGTAGCTCAGTCTGTAGGCATATTCTAGCTACGTATAGGCATATTCTAGCTACGTCTATAGGTATATTCGTAGACACTAATTGCGTAGCGAAAGCTTTCCAAGGCGACTTGTCCGCTACAAAGAATCCGTAGCTATAGCTACATGCTACGCGGATCTGTGTTCATTAGTACTTCTTATGCGGAATATTTTTTTCTTTTCCGTTGCCCTTCCTTCTTTGTACTTAAGAGTTTTAGTTCTTTTACGTAGCGAATAGCGAAAGTAATGGGAAAGTAAAATGTGTAGGTAAAAAGGTTTGCCCGGAAATTTTGTCTAGACTTTTGTAGTCTGCTTTGCTGCTTTCTTGAGTTCGTTATTGCATTTTATAGCTTGTTCTTCTAATCCTGGTTGAGCGCTGTCTCCTTGTTAAGAAAGCCTTTGTAATAATATCATGAAAAAAGTATTTATTGGTCAAGGCGGACCCTACGCGAGAACACAACCGGGATATTGTTGATGAATATTTATATTTATTAAAAAAGGATTTATTGAACTAGGGTAATGTTAAATAGAATAAAATCAATTTTTTATTCCTTAGATGGCATAAAATTTATACCAATTTAGTATCAATATACTGAGCCAATATAAAAATATAGAAGATGATATTACTTGCACTTGTTACTGTAATCGTTTGACCAACCCTTTTACGGACTCACAAACAGCCGACAAACAAAAAACCCGGCCATTAACAAACCTCCGCTGCGGCACACCCTTCCAAATTCAAAACCCGAAAAAGGCGCACACACTGGCCGAAACCGTAACGTAAACATGACCTTGGGCACACAAATAGATAACCGCAGGCATTAATCTCGATAACGTACGCGCCCAGACGCGAGGCAGACGGCCCGAGGGTCGGAGGGTCCAAAATACCCGGCCGGGTACACCCGGATATTCATGCGAGGGTTGATGTACCGGAGGCTGTACCCGCCGAGGGATAGCAACTTGTAATTGCTGCCTTGAGCGCGTCGTGACGCAGGAAGCGATGTTGTAGGCGGATTTAGTGAAATATGGAAGATATGGGGATTTTATTTAGTTGTTAGTAGTACTAGTTTGAACAGCCTAGTGTTCCGTAAATATGCACATATTCTTCTAGTTTTATCGCTTCCAGTAGCACACTTGCTGTAATTAAGTGAGATTTAGCACTTCCCTACAAAGATTATCAGCTATCTGCTCTGCTTACCATAAAGTTTGTACTGAAAATGAGCTTGAAATATTGACATCAAACATTTCCGCACAGTTCCATTCCCATGTGTGCTCCATACCCGCTAGTTTCGGCTTCGTATTTACCCATACGCGTTTAACAGAGACAATTTAGTCTACAATACAATATATAATATATTTCTAACTTATCTAAGTCGAAGTAGCTGATGTGCAATATTTACCTCCCACATATATATGCATGTATAAGTGCACGTACACAGCAATGCATAGTCAACACCGCCGCGCCACACGTCGCGTGACCACCGCACACTGGGTCAGCTGCCAACTCCCAGCTCCCATAAACAAGGCGCGTTTTACCCGAGTGGGCGGCCGTCTGCGACGCGTCTGCCCCATAATCCCGCGACTCCAACGGCCGGGTAATCCAGGGTCACAGGGACCCGGGATCAAATGTTTGCGCCGAGTTTCGGGGGCACGGGGCTTAACAGGTTATTTCTTGCTTTACAGCGCTCGCGGGTTCGAAATACAAAGTTTGGTTTTCGAATTTTGTTTTTGCTTATCCTGGCGGAAGGTTGGTAGTTTTTGGGCCAGTGTCATTCGTGTTGCAGATCCATGGACTCACTACCCAATAGTAAATCCATGGATGCAACGGTAGTTGCTTAATACTGAATATGTCATATTTTACAATCTGAAAAGATCTAAAAAACGGTTAAAAGATAAGTTGTTATAACGTTTTAAATACCTCTTTCTCAAAAAACTCATTAGATTTAAAACTATACAAATACGTAGTTGCAGCAAAATTATCTTTGTTCGCTATTCGCTCGAAATTCATATAAACTTTTCCGTTAACTATTTACATACGCAAATAAAACGGACTTAAATGCGAGTATGAACATACATAAGTAACAATAACAATAGGTACGTATTTAAAATGCACAAAGTTCTTAAATCGTCTAGACGTGGTAATAAACATGTCCCCATCCCCTGCGCTGCTATGATCGTTGAAGGTCACCTTAGACCCGGCGAAATGGATACTTACCCTGGTTTCATACGGCCATCTTGTTTTATTTGCATGGAATTAAGGATAGGTACCGCCACTTAAAAAGAAACGCAGTTTTTTAAGTTTGGAACAAAGATATTACTGGGGTAGGTACACATAATTCTCTCCACTGTGGCTTAGCGATATTTATGTGGAGGGCACTATAACAACGTTATTTTAAAATTGTTATTAATATCGCGATCAAAAATAAGATAAAAAGTTTAGACAGGAGTAAACAGATATGTAGTCATTAGATAAAAAAATACAGGAGTACTATCTAATTCGTTACTGTAGCATATCGAAATAGCCGTGTAGGCAAATATCTACTAGCAAAGCCCATACACGCAACAGGATATGGCATGATATGGCATCAAAATATTGGAAGACGAATATGTATAAAACACTCGAGTAAGGGGGCTTGATTAAAAGTGTCGCCATTTGTAAAAACAGAGCACCTCTTGAAACCGCTATTCCCGAATTAAAACTTCCCATAGAGACGAGGAGGCGACGAAATGCAACAAGGAAGTGTGGAATACTGCCATGACTGTGTATGTATGTATGTATGTATGTATGTATGAAGTGTGGTGCGTGAAAGCACTTCGTACCAAATTAAAAACGCGTAAGAAATGTTGGCATCTGCTATCCACAGATTTTACGCAAAAAACTTGTGCGCAGTGTAGTCTGGGATTCTAAGTCCAATGACTTATAGTCTGAGCAGAGACTTATATTGTTAGCTTTATAGGCCAATGCCTATAAAGCTAACAATTAGTCATAATGTGGTTCAGTTTTGTGACTGAATTGCAATAGACATTGCTGGCATTTCCCATAAAGAAATAGAGTTTGCTCCCCATAGCATTTGTTATAAGCATAAAACTCAAGTTTTAAGATATTTTTTAAATTTCGCTAGGAGTTAGTTTCAGAAATCAAAGCTGTCCGATTAACATTATGTCTTACTTTAAAATCTGAGGGAGGTGTTTCCCCAGCAGTGGGATGATTCAGCCTTATATAATAACAATAATAACTTTACAACAAATTAGTATCCGCCAGTGAAATTTTTTCAAGATCGGTCAGTAGTTTCAGAGATTGTCACCGGCAAAACATTTTCATCCAAACACAAACCCAGCAACAAGTCGGTAAAATAACGTAGAAGAGGGAAAATGCTCCATTCGCGTGGGGTCCCGGGTGAATCTCGAGGTGGGGTGAGCCGTCATGATTTGGTGTCAGATGTTGGCGCTTCACCTCACGGAGGCGACACTTGGAGCTCGCTTCGCACCCTATTATTTTGTACTTTTCCTTCTTTTCTACGTACGTAAGATATGAAGTTACCATGCATACATATTGCATTGATCTCTGTATTGGTTTTGCGACCAAAAAGTATATACTTAAGTTCGCAGTTTTGAGATTTCGCCATCCTATTGGAGATTTACGCGTAATATTGTTTGATCTGCCAAATCCTGGATCATGAATGAATGAATGAATGAATAACGCTTTATTGCACAATCAAAAGTATACAATGGGTAACTTAAAGGACAAGTCAAGCCAAGTCAAGTCAAGTCATGGTCAAGGACACCCGGGGTCTCTTAAGGTAATCGGGATATAGACGCAAAATTATTATTGCCGGTTCATGTTTAGGGGTTTTTGTAGTTCTTCGTTGTAAAGCAAACAAGGTTAAACAATTGTTTTCAACAGCAGCTACGTCGCATTTTGAAATAATGTTAAAGCGATTCTTTCTAACCCCTAAAATCTCAACAAAGGATAATTTTTTTCTATTTCCAACCCGTAAATCAGAGAATACTTAGCAAAACAAAAACATAACTTTTCCAATGAAAAATTGCTGAAAACTTTACACAATGGACCGGTCTCGAAACTCTACGTAGAGATTGTAACAAACGGCGCAGATCTAGAGTTTCACCGTCTATTGTCTTGTAGGTAGGTATTAGATGTTACTTTGTAGGGACGGGTTGACATTAAATTAGTTTAAAGTTAATCCTTTGCAAGATTAAGGGAATCTAGTCATTGTGAAATGAAGTAAAAGTTATTTTATTACATCCCCTATCTTAGCATTTCTTCAATATAATAAGAATATATAGAATGTTATTCACTACTATGTTTTTGGCTCCACTTTACGAATTATTCGGTACACCGACAAGTAAGATATATTTGTTTTTGTTTTTACTTTGGTGATACTGATCTCAGTTCCAACGAGTCATAAAAACCGTCGAAGTCTTGCTTCAAATACCTTTCTCCGTAAAAAGGGTTTGTAATGCCTGATTTCGGCGCGGTGGCCAAAACTGGAACTGTGGAAAACTAGCTGCACTTCAATTTCAAATTTGAACCTAACATACCAATACCAAAAACAGCGCCGCCTGTCAACGAATCAGATAGTTTGTAGCACTGTACCTAGTAAAAACCCGTACAGCGTCTTTTGTTTCAATAAAAATAACACGATTAATTACAAAGAAGTCAGTCACCATACCGTAATGCGAAAAAAGCAACCAAAGAATTCCGATCGTATCTCCCAAGGAGACAGCGACCCGCGACCCCGAGGAGGTCACGAGGAAACCCCTCCTGGGCTGTCCCTCATCACTTGCCCATAAAAAGGTCGCAAAATCCCTCCGAGGGCCAAAGGGACGCGGGACCTTGAACCTGTGTGGGGGTCCTGAAACCGTTAGGATAGGTTATGGGCCCCCAAATGTTTGGGGCGACCGTGAAAGGAAGTGTTACTGAAAAAATGTGTGCTTAGGTACAAGCCTAGAGGGGACTATTGGGAATAATTGTTTATTTATTGCTTCGTGTTTATCCTGAAAGTGGATTGGGTAGCTCCGGCTTAATCAACAACGTGGTTTGGTGATAAAATCGTGTATTGAAATGTCTCGTATACCATTTTTAAATGTTAGAATTAAACAAAAGCATTGTGTGTATGACGCATTATTAGAGAGTTGCTCATAAGTGAAAAAAGATAAAATTTATATTTTTAACAATAACTGCACTTTATTTCGACTACACAGAAAACGCGCCATCTAAAGAAGAGTGTTCCCAGAGCGCATTTAATAAATATAAATAATAAAATTTATATAGAAAAAATAAAACCGTGTAACTTTGAATATATATATTTTAACGATAATCTGACAAACCACAAGCATAGATTCGTTTCTGGATCAAATCTACAAAATTTCATTGGTTTTGATAGCTTAGTATGGAAAATATGATAAAACTAAGCTTGTATCATCGCCCGGGAAACATTAAGCCTTAATAATTCCAAGTCCACTATGGTTGTGACATTTATATCATCTGACGTCAAATCAGCCATTGTGTTGGAACATGTCCTCAATTTCCTATGTAACAATACACATATACACACACATGACGGTATCCCACAGGGGTAGACAGAAACTATCAAGTGCCACAAGCTGCGATCCTCACACACCTCTTTTGTACATGTAGTGACTGCTGTTAAATGAACTAAGACTAACCTATTATAGATATACTGTAGCTATCTTATTCGACTAACAGCAGAATACTTCAACGCAAAAGCTTTAACATACAATTTAAGTCAAAACAGTATAATTTAGATCTAGACTCACAACTCCAAAATTTTCAATCATCTAACATTTGTATGCGAGACCACCTCACAGTTGCCAAATGCCAACAAAGGGTACATTGACATTATAAAACTTAACATTGAATTTGGAACATAATTGCCGTTTCCATTGTTTCGAATCTAATTTTACGTTACATCGGATGTGACTCATGATTGGTGGTTTCGGAACGGCACTGACTCACCACACCGACTACAGCCAATCGCTGAGCTGAACCGGTGAATTCGATTTTTGAAATTAGTATTTGAAACCCTACGAAACCAGCGCTGAATATGTTTTGTTATCGTAATCACTCAATTATTTAATTAAAACCGTACTAAAATCCGTTACGTAGTTTAAAGAATTAATCAGAGACATCGACAAACGTTATTAGCGAGAGCGTCGGTGGCCTAATGGCTACGTCCGACTCGTAAGCAAGAGGTATCGAGTTCGGTCCCCAGTGCAGACGAGTTATTGTAAAAAAAGTAAATTCGCCAAACAAAATATAAGTACTCGCCACATTCGCTTTTTCCATAGAGACAGCGCAAAAATGAAACAATTTGCAGAATAAAATTCTTAGTTATTCTTCTAATTATCACAGCAAAAATAATAAAAACGTTAAATATTTTATTTTACTTATTAATATACATATTTACTTATTTAAATAAATTTTTACTGTTTTTAGCGTTCTTCATTTTTGTTACATGACACCTACACGAATCGTAGATGTTATGAACAGTTATCGCTTATCACCAGTTGTTCTGTCTGCCCGTTCGTCACAGAGAAGCATAAAAGAAAACAAGGAACCCGCCATGCCCACTCCGCAGCAACGCTATCCAAATAGTTTTGTTCCAAGGATAAGTGACGTTAAGCTGCGTCCGCGCAGCTCGTTACCACTCAATTGAGCCGCCTTCCGCCGCGTCGCGCATGCGCTCTCGGCTTCGCTTAGCTTCAGCACAGGGTTTGTTGTAGGAAGGAATAAAAATATTTTTATTTGGCTGCGCGGGTATAGTGGCAGCGTGATTGCGAAACCGATTACCAAGGTTAAGCAACGCTCGTAGTCCGGGATTTTGAAGGGTGACCGTTTCGTTTGAAGTTTAGGACCGCAACGAGCTCGCCACTTGTCAGGTGTACCTTCGAAGCGAGGTTGACCAAGGTCTCTCGTTTGGGGCTCTGAGACTGGTTGAATAGACTCAGAAACCTAGTGACACCCCCTGACTTAATTAGTATTATATATTACGGCGGCAAACAAGCGAACGCACCGCCTGATGGTACGCTGTTACCGTGGCCTATGGAACGTCTTGCTGACCTCATAAACATTTTCATACATTCTGGAGAAACTCCATGTTATACTCACTTGGGTAAACCTCAGCAGGAAGCTAATTCCACAACCTAAGAGTGCGTGCGTGCGGTTTTGGGTTTTACAGCAGTGCCACTAAGCGAGAATCATTATTTGTCATAGATATTTTCTACCTAGAGTTTTATTTCTTCAATTCAAAATCGTTGTGCAGTTCGCAATCTTTTAGTTTAAGTTTTCATATAACACCAGTTCGAAAATGTTTAAAGACTTCTTTCTTTAGAGGTCTTTAAGTATCAAAGCGATACAATCCAAATAATTGATTAAACTAACTGTACACATGCAAATAGTATAAATTACCCAAAAAAGTCCGAAAAAGCTCCAAAAAATGTAATAATCACATATATAACACCATAAGTACCGCTACCGCCCACCAGGGGCGCCACCGTCCACGCGAAAAGCGCAACAGCTCTGCGTGGCACGTCAGACGCTGTGATTGCGCCAAATTGCTCTTCCGCCGGGAGCCCGCCGGGATAAAAACCGCGTCCGCGCAATAGACAATGGCCAATCGGGCGCGAGTGCCGATTGAACTCGCGGCGCACTGGTTACAATACGTGGCTACGTATAGGTACGTAAATATATTGGATCGGATTCACGGCCAATGTAGCTACGATTAGGTATGAAATTTATAGTGTTTCTCGTGTAGCAGGCAATGCTATAAGTAATATTATTCAACTCCCTTCAAATTTGTTTAACAATCACATTTATGAACACACATTTGGTGCCATCTCACGTGATGGAAGTGTGATCGGATTTGCCCACTCCTTTTTCTAGGTTATTATAATCACTCCGCCTAAAATAATAGAATTATATGCAGTTTTGATTGCAGATAGAATTCTAGACAAAAATACAATGCATATCTGTACCGGCCAAGACTTTACATAGAGCCATAGGAGAGTTGTAGTTACCACAGTGATGTCTAACATTTAAATTATTCTATGTTCATTTACTACTTTTACTGTATACAAATATAAATTTCGGCAAATGCTATGTATTATCAAACTCCCACCCTGTTCAAATACACGTTGTATTTCTTAGCACTACTGTTTCATGATTTATAATACCCCATAATACACCTCCACGGCTAACACCTCCCGATCACAGGGACAAAGGAAACACCATTACTTTAACTTAATCATGACTTATTCTGGACATCGTAATATGTCAATGTCAGCGCGGTGCATCGCGCTCATTTCGCCAGGATTACCGTGGAAACCCCTGGGACGAGGGAAGTACGCATAAAGGGGAGAAATGCGTGTAAATAATTTATTAGACGAAAATTAACTATACAAATATCGATCTGTCTCTTTGCGAGAGCTATGTATTTCAAACTAGTGGTTTAGCACAGGTTAAAAGTTTTCTTGTAAACCGCAGTTTCCATTTTTTTAGGAACTAGCCAGGCATTCAACCACCATCTTATCAGGTGGTAAGTTACGAATAGTGACGAGAGATGCGGCCGAATATGGAGCATGCCTGTCTCGAAACAGCCTATTTACTCTTTAGACTTAAAGGTATTCAGATTACCTACAATATCACTCGCAGGCAACGTGTTCCGTTCCGTAGCCGTGCGCATTATAAAAGCTGTTAGTGCGGACTTGTGAAAATCATATCAAAATCGATGGCATAGTATAGAATATTAGTGGAGCTAATCATCGTCGGATATTTAAGAGTATGACTCTTATCTGTGGAGCAATCGTCACTCCTCTCTCCTGTCTGCCAACCTCTTCATCCCTTATAATCCCCGGCGTTCACAGAGGAGCTAAGGGAACAAAATATTTGTTTGGTTTTTTATGCCTATAAAAATTGGTCCAAAAGTTAACCCATATACTAAAGAAGCCAACACGTTTCAACATAATCATCACATTGAACACCACTCCACCCTTTTCACCATACCACTGCGACCTTGGCATATCTCGCGCAGACTAAGCAAACAGCACTTGTCGCGATATTCGGGACTGTCCCCTTCCCTATAAATATCCAATAACCCTTAGCGCCTTTTTCAGGGCAATTTGCGCCCTCCGCAACCCCTCAGGTGCAGCTAAATAGCACCTGTAACCTTGGGGATGAAGCGATCGATCGTGTATTAGGGTTAGTGGAATTGATTTCATTGTCGGGAGGGAATGGGGGTGGCCAAGTGGCTGGTTGTGGTTTGTCTAGTCGGAGTAGCCAACCTACTTGTACGCTGGGCCTATCCCCCTTTACGAAGTTGCTGCTAAATGAAGTCAACTAATTTTGAGGCAGACTATACACCTGATAGCTCGACAACGCATCCGTGTTGCTGCATTATTGAGTGTTTAGGCGTTTCGGCGTTGCCTGGTTGTAGCCCGCGAATTGAAACTACGATTTTCCCTCAAGCGTTTAGGCCCGCAGTTAGAAAACAGTCAGGGAAAATCATTTTTGTAATAGCATTTTTAACTGCGGGCCCAAATGCATGAGGAAAAGTAATAATTTTAATTAATCAGACCGGGCCGAAACGCCTGAACACGCGTATTTTTAACCCCCGGCTGCAAAAGGGGGTGTTACGTATATCTGTGCGTCGATTTGGTTATTTTATATTAAACCTAGATAAATAGTTTCTACTCTCCTTACCCCTATGGGATACAGGGGTGTGTATATATGTAAATCTAAACTTCAATAGCTAAATGCTTAAAACTAAACTTCTAGTACTAATATCCTTTGCGTATTTATTTTCTGTCTTTCTTGACGTGCGTCGGGATCGCATCTTGTAGCACTCAATAGTTTCTGGCTTACCCTAAGGGATGCTGGTATGAGTACTTATATGGTTAGAAAAAATAAGGAATCAAACATGTAAACTAGAGGCAAAGCAAAGCACTCATAAATATTATTATAATTTCATGAATTCCCTGTTCTACTGTTCTTCGCGGTTTTAACCAGCACGCATTTCGGATTTCTGTAAACAGCCCAACAACTACAACAACTGTCTTGCGGCATTTTCCCGAGTACCGTAAGACTCCTCTCGGAAGTATCGTAGCTTCCTATTAGTGAAAGAATTTTTAAAATCGATTCAGTAGCTTCTTAGATTCCCCCTAACTTACAAACATCCAAACTTTTCCCCTTTAAAATATTTATATGTATAGAAGATGGCAATGGGCATCCTCAATTTCTTCGTTTTCTACCTCAGACGGGTGTCTGACTCGAAACAAGTTCGATATATTCAAGTGTAGAATTTTAGATTCGCAACAATCGGTGCGTAAGCGACAGTGAAAAGTCAGCAATTCACTTGCCAAATACGATTTGTCTGGATCCTGACGCTGCGGATTACCTACACGTTGTAAAATTGGAAATGTGGTAAATATGGGGATGCCGGGAGAAAATCGTTTGGTAATGACGTTTCCTTGGTAGGTTTGAATATTAAAGAAAATTTATACTGTCGATTAAAAGCAGACTTTTCGCCGTGAATTACTTATGCCCGTATATTCATTTTGTACAAGTTACAAGCCACGTACAAAATGTACAATCTTTATTATGAAGTATTATACCGTGCAATAAAATCATACTAAGACTGATCAATCGATAGCGAAATGAATTATTCATATTATAATAAATTCACTTGGAGCGTGGTTCCTCGAATTATCGGCGCATGCCATCTGCCGGCGAGTAGCGGCACTAACAGCGCGAACCCTACAATTTGCTAACGGTCCGGGAACGTGCGGGCGGGAGCGTTGAACTCAATGAGGAGTTTTCCAGTAGGTATTGATAGTTTGTTTCAAAAAGCATCAATAGATGGCGCTCCTACAATTTTGGTAATCTTCTTTAAATCTATATGATGGTGGCAGTGATTTCATGCAGCCAAGTAATACTAAACTTGAAAATAAAGTATTTATTTATATAAACATAACTGTTAAAGGTTGAACGAAGTGTAAAAAGAAATATTTATAGAAGTTGGCACTATGTTCCATTATTATTACAACCTCTAAAATGGTTGAAAACTATTAACAAGTATAATATTATTTAATACAACGTACCCAGTGTTTATATCCTGTTTGCTAAGAACCTATTTCAAGCGATTATCAATTACCAAAATTGTCGGGGCGCCATCTAGTGAGTGGTTAGGAATGCCTTAAATACCTATTGGAAAACTCCTCATTTTGAAACTAATTTGTTTCACAGTACTTTGTTGCAGTTGGTTACTTGAAAACAGAAAATAAGTATTAAAATATATTTCAAGTCGTAACTATATTATACTACCGTGCCCATTTTTACAAATAAGAATAAACATTTAAAAAATGTAGGAACCTTTTTCTCTATATACGAATAACTTATTATATGTAGGTTTCACTTCAATAAATTACAATAACTCGGGAAATCATTAAAACTGTTACATCATTATCAAAAAACGACACGAGTCCACGCTAACTGTATTCGCGATACACATGCAATAAATTCCGGAGCGTGCCTAATATCGCCAGCTGCCTCATGTACAGGCTGTAGCAAAAAACAAAGCCCACAAAAACAGAAGAACAGAACAACGGCGTAGTGAGTTCGCCTCATTATTTCCCGCGTACAGATTAACTGGTCAGATTATCATCCTTTATTATCCACCACCTGCCTTAACCGATTTTGAGGCAACGGCCGTACATCGATCAAGGGAACTCGCGAAACGGAACTCTGAGGCACTTTATGTCCAGTTACAGACAATAACCTGTGTTCAGACTTAATTCTCCTTATTAAAAGCACTTTAAAGACTGGCGGGATCTGTATCAAAGGAACGTAGGGCTGCAATTAAATCTTTTTCGGTCTGTAGGTAACTAATAAATGAGTTGAAGTAGTGAATTATTTATATATTAGGAATTTATGGTTAGGTTTTATGAAATGTGTCTTTGTCATGGTTGTATGTAGGTTTATGTCATGTGGTCTCTGCCTATCCGAAATAGTTGTGAAAGTCGTATGTATGTTAAGACTTATCTTTGTCTATACCATTTTATATAGTGTTATCTATCCGCCCTCCATTTCAGGTACCTGTAGTATTTGATATATAAGTATTTTTTGTTACTGACATGTGAAACCACATAACTTATGTCCCTGCTTCTGTGCTGAGTGGCATACTGAAAACAAGCGCCATGGCGTCAGCCGTGGCTTATGCTGACTGTGGCCCCGTTGCACGTCTCCTTATGGCACAGGTAATGAAGTATTTCTAGCATTGTCTCTTTCCCATTGTTTGTTTTCTAGTATTTACTGTAAAATGTATTGTTAAATGTAAATGTATGGTTTTTATTTATTTATTTATTTCATAGCACCAGTTTTGATATTTATATGGACGTTATCGGAGAGATCGCTTCGTTCCTTGAACACAGCACAGATATCTAGAAATAGTTCTGTCTTGTAGGGGAAGGCTTTTTTATGTTGTACATCATACATCGTCATCGCCGCCTATAGACATTCTGTTAAACGAATCCAAAAGTACCTTAGATACCTTAGATTTGTCATTTAGATTGCATGCAACAAAGTGTAGAACCGCACGTGCGTTGTCACTGAAGTCCATTCTGTCAAAAAGTGTCCCAAATACTTCCTTCCGGAAAGGACACTTTCGGTTCGAGAGCCTCTTTATCTCACCACATGAACGGGCTTGCGTGACTGAGCTGACCTGCCTCAACGCGTTCGCGTACACATGCCCGGCCCACGCATCACTACGCACGTAACGTTGTGACATTAATGTTTCCCGGGACCACGGGATCAATTACCGCAGCTTTGGCGGCCCGGCGGCGGTCCCGCGGGCGTTTCGCGGGATTCTTCGGTGAATTGTTGGGTTGTTAGGTTGTGAGGTTCGATTTGTTTACATCAGTAGATACTCGTGATAATTTAATACAGTGGTTTTTAGTGCTCAAGTACACATCACACATTATCATATCAGCTGAAAGACGCCTACTACAGGGTATAGGCCGCCCTAAAGATCACCATCCCTAAAGATCTCCATCGATTCCAAAACCCGATCTTTTGCTGTCCACATACAGCTGGTACCAGCGCTTTCATGTCAAGTGAGCATTATTAATTTGTTGCAATGTACAAAGTCCTCATGTACAAATTTATTAGCCCAGGGTCCACTTTATTTTCCTGCTCCTCCATCACGTTTTGGGTCTATTACAACACTTCTATATTATAGATACGAAATTAATTAATTTCAGTAACAATAACCTGTAAGAATGACGATCTCATTCATCAGTATATATATCAGTGTCTCTCAGTACAATTTTGTAAATATTTTATTAATAAATTTAATAAAAGAAAACCTGTCACATTACGTCTCATACCCACCTTAATAGCATCCAAGCGCGCAGCTGCTAACCGTTTTGCCGCATCTATTTGTTCGTCTCATTAAAATCACACTGGCCAAAGAAAAATGGATTCTGTCGGACCCGCTCAAAAGGATAATTACCAATCCTGGCGATTTGAATAAGAATAGATAGCGGGCGAGCGAGAAAGGTATACGTGTGAGGGAGACGGCTGTGGAACAAATGTCGCGCACACGCTCTCTAAACACAAAAACAGGAGTAACGAACTAAAACGCCAGGTGTGAGCCCATGCCATGTGCGCGGGAACAGGAATTAACATTTATAGCGCGGCAAGTACGAGTTGCCAGCGGATAGACACGTTTCAGCAACAAAATTTTGAATAAGTTCAGATTTTTAAACGTGCCTATAGAAACTCAAATTGCAAGCCTTATAAAAAAAAGTAAGTTACTTAACAAATACAAGGTCAATTATAAATCATTAATTACATCTATGTAGGTCTAAATCTGTATAAATATTTAGGTTAAAATTAATTCTAAACATTTTGTACGTTTCTGTTACTCGATAGTTCGATACCTACTTACAAATCCTAAGAAATATATAGGTATTCCCATTTTCGCGTTAACATCGCGGTTCTGCTCTCGAGGCCCGAGGCCTGAGGTCCGCCTTGCTATGATCCAGCATTATCATGCTGGATGCATTATTATAATAGATCAGGTAATTATAGTAGAACGACTGCCATCTGGCCTCTGTGACCCTGTTAACACAGGACCTGACCTGATTGGATCATGATTACATGGTTAACCACTCAGAAAAAGTCATTGGTTCATGGCGGAACTGGAAACAAATTCTGTACCTCGTACGAGGCCGACAGCTCGCCTAATAGGCTACTAACGCTCTAATAGATAGGCAGGTATCTACCTTATTTTCTATACTCTTGGCTACTTATTTCACTTTTTCAACAGACGAAATGTGTGTCCATACGATATGTACATACCTGTTAATTTGGTGTACTTCTCTATTAATTTGACTGCTGTGGCTCTATTTTTGAAACGGTCGCCTCGATTCGGTTTTCAATTTTTATTTTAGGCATGTTAAATCGCATTGCCAACACCGAAAGAGTACAGTCCAAAAATAGGGAAATACAGCATCATACATAAAAATATCAAATTCTTCATGCCGAAAATCAAAATTGAAAACCGTTCGATTTGAGGCAAGCGATTCAAAAATACCCAGGACCCAGGCAGGTCTGTAGACTGCAGTAAATAATAATATCGCCCTAAATAACTAAATAAGCCACTTCTGATAAATGATGCAAAAGATGGCACCTAATTTAATTAACCGGGTAGATAGATATTGAAAAGGCGCGTCATGTATCCCTACATTAACTGACAGCTGTCATTCGGGGCGGCATTTAGACAGAACGCCAACCATAGAAATTTTGCCCTCTGTATTTAGCGCTAATGCGCTTGAATTACTAGCATTCTTATGCGCTAATTACTTTTAAATGACTTTTAGGAAACGTAATAGGAAAGTTGAGCAAAAAAACGAGAGGGAAGACTAAATTAGATATAACGCGAAATAGTAAAATATTTGAAGCATACTTTTAACACCTTAGAATGGCTGCAAACATTTGTTAGAGTTCAGAATTTTTATCCACTGTTACAAAGTTACAAATTTTTCATATACATGCCACTAGCGCCACCTACATTCACGATGCTACCATTTCACATTTAGCCACCTAGCGGCAAATAGCAGAACTGCTACAAACTGCTTTAACGTTGTTCTTAGAATACTGTGGACTCTACAGTGACTCTACGTCGTAGAGTGACCGTTCGTTACCGCCATAAAGTGTAGATGGCGCTAGTGATGGAAAACTTCAAACGCCGTAGCTGAACAAATTGAATTTCGCAGGTCAGATGTCACCACATTATTGGAATTATAATAATAATTTTCTTTTACATACTAAAATAACTAATCTGTCGCCATCTAACCCTATTCATTTTGCATGATTGTCTTTTATTAATTTTTCCCCTATTTTGTGTTAACGTTTCTTTGTTTTTACTTACTTTTTGTTGCCTTTATGTTAAGTATTTGTTGTGTCTGTGTTGTTTTAGCTTATTTTGGCCCCGGATGGTACGCTGCAAACGGTCAAGAGTGAGTCGCGACGCGGCCGGGGCAGGGGGCGCGCAGCTACGACGCCAGTGAGTACATACCTTTACTTTTTCTTTACCCTATTTTTCTTTCTGTTTTCTATCCCTTTATGTCGTGTTTATGTTAACCAATTGTGACTAATTCGTTCATTAACACCGTTTCACATGAACATTAATATTTATTCGATGTTAGGTAGGATCGTCCCCGGAACTATAGGAGGAGTAACCGGAACTCGGTGGGTAAAAACTCAAAAATGGACAATGACGAACGTGACTATCTAATCGATAAGTGTCGATATATCGATTTAACAACCCATCCTTATCAAGCTCCTAGTAAATAGGTAACGAAACACACAGTGACACGCCCCTACTATTAAACCTTAAAGAATGAAATATATATCACATGAGATATACTATATTACGTCAATGTAAGATAAAAACTGTTAATATTTGACTACTTTAATTATAAATTAAAGTAGTCAAATAAGTTTTTGGCATCGCATCGGTCCATGATTTATTATATTTGTGTGTTTGTACCTACAACCTCATTGTTGTGATGTCAAAATAAATCATGTCTATGTCTAAATATATTAGTGGACTATAAACTATCTAAATATTGTGAACTGCAACAAAATTCACCAGACATTTTTCCAATAACCATTAGGTTTAAATAATAAAGGATATGTTTGTGTTGTGACAAAGTGACTTCACTAGAATTTTCTGACAGTTTATAATCTAACGTAGTCTCCGTAAAAACTGACGATTCTCACAATTTTACGGAGACCAGTGAACCGGAAAAGCGCTGCCCTGTGGTAGCAACCCCATTTATTCAATCGTATATGACGACCAATGCCTCAATGGCAGATCAGCTAGGAACTCGGTTGACCACGAAATCGCCAACAACTTCTGCTGTGTGCTCTATCTCAATACTGCCATCTAAAACCCGCTTGCAAGGTGTGGAGATTATGGCAAAACTGTTATGGGACTGTTAAAGTAAACTTTCTGAAAGTAAACTTTTTCTCTACCTATTGTGGCAAACAAGGTTTTGGCCTGCCTGATGTTAAGCAGTTACAGTAGCCTATAGACGTTTGCGATACCAGGGGTATCACTCATGTGCTACCGCCACAGTAAAAACCTTTTCACCCCTTTCTTGAAAAACTTCATGCTGCTCTATCCAGGCAAAGCCTTTCCAGGGAGCTCACTCCACAACCTTAATGATAAAGAAAGTTCCTTTGGAACCGCATAGTTTGCGACCAAATTGTTTTGTGTCAGGATGAACTCTCTATAAATGGCAAGCGGTGCGATAACAGAACGTGGCTGTGTATGTCATATTATTATCTAGGCATTTGTAATCGAAACAGCGATGCATTCCGTCCATAATGACGTCACACCGCCATTCATCACGGCCGACCCGTAGCGGGCAAATCAAACGAAAACAAAAACGGGTCACTCTCGCTCTCGAACGGCCGAATCCGGGAATAAATATCGCGACACGTCCGCGGTTCACGGTCGGGTAGGGTGGCCATGGCGCTGGGTAGGTTGGGATATGTAACGTATGGAAGTCAGCACACTTTTTCTATGAAGCGATTTCGTAACTATCACTGTACTTAGAATTTGCTGATTCAGCCTCCAAAGTGGCTATTTAGCTATAGCAATCCAAAAAGATTATTTCTTAACATTTATTGTTTAAACTTAATTTTACACGTAGTTTTCGGGCGTACGATATGAATTAATTTTCTTCGTTTGTTTAGATATGATCTGACAGCTTCTTCTGATACTGACTAACCCCTAGCTCCTGGTGAGAAAATCCTTATAAAAGCAATAGCGACGTACTAATGATGTGAGCAAGAGGGGTCGATTTAAAGAAGCCTATTCTTTGGATTGGGATTATGGAGAAATGTCTTCTTTGGATCGACCCCCACCAACAAGAACAACATTCATGTATTTTTTATACCGTAATATAATGTAGTCAAAGTAGTAGCATAGTGTGGCTTAGCTTAGCACCGAACTGATTTAGAGAAATATCGGGCATCTGTCAACTTCTCATATTACGAAATAAATTGCGTATCGTCTCATCGTATGAAAGCATTGATAAGTACATAACAACGAATCCCCACCGCAATATTCTAATTTAAAAGCTCAGACAATCATTGTCACCCTACTTTCAGGTAAGCACCCCATTCACACAGATTAATACGCACAACCTACCACAAAGCGCCGTGCACAACCAAAATTCGTTGACCCCTCCAATTCTATCTAACAGCAACATTCAACACTTCACAGTAAGAGGTGACATAGTTCTTGTCATTTTGGCCGTTTTAAACCACTTTCAGGGGTTTTAACCAGTCCATTGCGGGTTTTTAAAGTTGACTTGTGTTTCATTGGCTCGAGCAACAAGTGATGTATAGGGAATAACGGTTTTTCACGACTATTGGTAGGTGTTTGTGGATTTTCCGCGTACAGCCGGGGGCGAACCGCCCATTCACACGGACAGCGGTTGAATTTGTAAATAGTAATTGAGTGTAAAAGTGTTTTTCGCCGTTCGTTTGCAGATCGAAATTTTATGCGGTATGGCACAAATGCAAATGCCACTGACGATTACCTTTACGGTACTTTCCATCTCTGTTTACTTTGAAAACGCTGGTTAAATTCCATTTTAGTCTGTTTGTCGTTTCGAAGTAATTGAACGACAGCGCGAAGTGTCTGTTTAGTCATCGCCCAACCTCCGCGCCACTACCTTCACTACCTCTGTGTTTCTGCGCGTTGGCTGTTCGATCGGTCGCGTAGTAGCTTTTCGGTGGTTGAGCTTCCATGTGAAAGGGTCCTAACGGTAATCAAATTAATATTAATCTTTAAACCTAAGTTTTTAACTTTATATGTAGTTTACGTACTTAACTTACAAGTTAACGTTAACTTACAAGTAGTTTACGTAATTAAAAACCTCTCCACGTAGCTCGATCCACAAACGAATACCCATATTCAGAAACGTTATGAAAACTCACTGTGCGCGCCAACGCACAGCGTTCCAACTGGCAATAATTGAGTGGCCATCTGTCAAAATGAACGAAATTGACCAATCATTGAGCCGTATTGAACGCAGTGCATTCACTTCGACGAGCACTGTGAGAAGGACATAGTAACCCTACTTTGCTTTGACAAGTATTGTTTTCAATAAGTGTACCTATATGAGAGAAAGTTCCTTTAGAACCGTACAAAAGTAAGCGACTAATTTGATTCTGACCTGTGACGTATTTGAGGAACATTAAAATGAAACAGTCGATTATTCATGAAACTATTTGCAAGCAACTACTTCATGGCACAAAGTAAACTATCCAATAGTATTTGCATGAAGTACGATTTCTGAACAGAACACATGCAAAACCTTACACGATTCCTTACATGAAAAGTCCTTTGTAGCTCTGTCGGCTTGTGCTCCTTATCATATAGTGGCTGCGGGAATAGTGGAAAAACAACGCAAAGCCCGACCGCATAAAGGAATGCCTTCATTTTAATCTCGAAGCTATGAAGCGAGGGAGAATGTAATAATGTCGTGTGATACGCGAATAGTTTGTGTAAGTAAAATTATATTTAGACAAATAATTTTGTTACAGACAAGTATAGGTTCAATTTCTTAAAAAAACATCTATGTATATAGATTTTTTATGATTAAAGGGAAGCAAACGAGCTAGCGGGTCACCTGATGGAAAGTGGTCACCGCCGCCCATAGACACCTTCAATATCTGGGAAGTTGCAACTTTTTGCGTCAAGGTTTTAAATTACTTTTTAAATTAAAATTAAGGCTTAGCCGTGTGCGCGACTTGACCAACCATTATTTGTAGAAAACTGTGTGCCTTAATGACATGACTGTACTAGGTAATGTACAAGTTTTTCTTTCGAATTTTGGACTCTTGCAAAACTCCCATTAAAAGTTATTAGTAGGTTTATCATCTCCAAGTCTACCCAATCGTGCTGAGTCACGACGTTGATACACAATATAGCTAGACTGGAATATGTCTATGTATGTCTATGTAATGTCTGTCAGTCTGTAGTCTGGAACTTCAGAATTACAAAGGCGGGGCAACTAACGAAGGGGGCAGGTGGGAAGGCTTCGCGACTGTGTGGAGGGGTCTTTAAATCGTTATAAAGTTTTCTACCTATTGTAAGACTATTTTTAGAATTCGTTTTTTAGCTTTCGTTCTGTACATCGAGTTAGACTTCTTTAAAAATAATGATGAATATGGTTTAGGTTTAGTTTTAGAAAATTGTTTCAAGTGACAATGGAGCAACTTTTTCGAAGCATTAGCACAAAATTTTATCGACGAGTGCAATCTATCATGGAAATTTAAGAGGATTGAGAAATATCATCATCATCAGTGCGCTGGATTGAAGTCAATTTAAGTATCTAACTGATATAGGTGCCTAGACTTATATTGTGATCTATTTTAAATTTGAGAACTCAATTCTTTTAGAACTCCGGGAGATCCATACATTTTCTTAGCCCACGACCGTTTCTCTGCGACAATTCAAAGCACTAGTTTTTCGATTTCTTCCCTGTTCAACGATAAAGACGGAGTTGTTTAAATTCTTCGGAACTCGCTTCAAAAGATTCTCGGGTGCATGCAGTAGTTTTTAGTTTACCAAAGTGCACTGTGACATCCAGGTGTCTACCTAATAATTGTAAGATATTAATATCCAGGTGATTGAGTGATTCTTGACTTGGATAAAAGTGGCTGCCGCCACCACCTAGTAGGAGATGATGATCGAGATGATTGTTTATGTCATAGGAACAGTAAAATTTTGAACCTACTTAATTTTTACTACAATTACTGTAAGGTAGTAATTAAAAAAGGTCATTATCATCATCTTGGCGTTATGTCCGGGTTGGGCCCCCACGCGTTACCAAAGGGCCCAGTAAGGAGTAAAAAATAAAATTTAATAAAAGTAGGTCGTACTAAGCTACATACAGTATATAGCTGCATCCTTTCAAGAATACCTGCTTGATCAAATGCAATAAAACAAATATTACTCTCTGTATATTGGTACCTAGGATATTATATACCAGCGAAATTCCCCGAACCTACACAATTTCGGACATGAATTGAAATCGCAGTAATGAAGACGCCGCTGTATGCGCTTGCAGACGAACTAATTTTGTGGGCGCCATCTTGCGGTTGCCATGGCAACCAGACTGCCCCCCTCCCCCTGCACTCGTTGCACTTCCAGGCTAGACCGGCATCTAGGTAGGTAGGTATGCCTAGCTATGAGAGCATCGGTTGATTAGCTGTTTTCCATGTTTGATTTTGAGTTTCGGCCTGAAGCGGGGACAGGAATGTTCTGGTTTGTTCTATCGTTTTATAAATATTCTTGCTGATATAGAGAGATTTTAAGAATAATGTAGGGTTTTAAGAATAGACATCCTTTCGAATTGTGTTCTTTACCGCACAATCACAAAAATAATTTTGTATTTTTAAAGATATTTTTTCGTTTTGAGGGATAATTTATATGGCTAAGTACATATTTCACCTAGCTTATCTCATATTCATTAAAATAATCATGATTTTTATTATATAAATAAGTATTATCATTATTTTTTCATAGCAAAAGTAGAACAAAAGAAAAGGTACGTACTTATGTATGATAGGTATAAATAAAAAGAAAAGCGGCAGCCTTGTAAAATGGGCACGAAAATGGACGAGATACAACAAAATAATGACGTCAGAAAACAAATTTATCATCCCGCGCTTCATTTTATTACATTCACGGACGATCCTTACCTACTCACATAAATAAGAAAAAAAAACAATCCTCCAAACATACATCACCGAAACTTCCTAATTGATATTTATTTATCTAGCACATCAAGTTACTTACGACAAACACACGGAAATTTCGAAAATGGCGCAACTAACTTAAATTTATTTTCGCCTATCGCCGTCTCCGTCGCTCACTTTGCAAGCAAACGGGAAATTCGACGTTAGAGGCGGTCTCCGAATTATAAACTCTGGCGAAATTTGCACAGAACACTTTGTAATTGCAAATTTCTTGTCAGCACGCATGCGCCGCAGCTGGATCAATACGCGGAGACTTTATTATTGTTTTTCCGCTATACAATGCTATTTGCGCGCCAAAATATAAAAACTAACCTCACATTGGAATAAAAATAAAGTAGATGTTCTAATAATTTAAAATAGAACGTGCTTCCTTTTTAAATTTGAACACATTCGTCGAAGGAGGAAGGAGGTTCCGTCGGGGTGGGGAGCCGCCCTCTGCTATTGGATAGTTATTCCAAACTATTGCCTGAAACTTTCATTAATGCATTCTATTGCTTCGTTTATGCAATTTCGGCGTTCACTTCGGGAAATTGAATATTAGATGGAATGGGAGATGAATAGAATGAGATATTCGAGTTTACGGTTTCTAGCGATATCAGATTACCAATTGACTACAATACACTGTGCAAAATGTTCATTAGAACCCGACATAACCTAGGACAATGATATGGCACATTGATTTGAATACAACTTTAAATGCTTTAAATTAAGTACCTACTAGAAAATTATAATGTAGTAAGTGCCTAAGGATATTTTAGTAGAATGTTATATACCTATTGCTATGTATCGACCTACTTAACTAGTTGAAAATATTTTGGAATCTCATTTGACTACTTACGGCGCTCGGTGTTGCCATAATTTCCGGCCGGTAACGGCGGTTATGTTATATGGAATATATTTGAAAATTTCATAACTTTATAGCACCGTACCGATGGCAAAAGGGGCTGTTTAATATTTTATTGTTCAACCAGACGGCGGGCTGCTTCCGAGTTGCGATTACATTCAATGGAACGGAGTGCGCCCTTCAAAATTGTTACGTAAATACGTAATTTGTTTGCGTAATCAACTCGTTCTGTATTGTTTCAGGGTGTATCTGCTCTTGTTACGTTAGTACCTGAAGTTATGTTATGTAATGTACAGATGGAAGTGACACTTTTAGTGTTCGAGTGTTTTTCTATCAATTTCTCTAAAGCTTGCCTACGATATCTATGTATACGATAGTGTTTCTTTAACTGACAGAAATCTCAATTGTAAATTAAAACTTCAATTGTAACCATTTTGAAATTGTTTTCTATAAGTAGGTACGTAGATAGATAAAAGAAGGAACAGTCAAGCTCAATAGCTTGTACCGTAATAGTGCAATCACTAAGCAATTATAAATTCTAAAACGAATACCTACCCGACTATAAAATCACCTCAAAAGTGAAAAAGGGATTATATTAACTGCAATGTAGCTACTTAACCAAAGAAAATTCCGGCGTTCCATACAAAACCTCCAAACAATGGTCCTTGTTGGTAGTCCACACATACGTACCTAGTTACGTATGTAGTGCTAGGACGTAGACACGTAGCCAAAGCTATGCATTCCAAAGAGAACTAACGAGCCAATATGGCTACGCTCAGCCTTCTGCGTTGAGAATGCAGGGTACATTTTCGTAAAGGGTGATCTGGGATTTCATATTCATGCTTTGATTAAGTGAAGATTTTCAATAGTGATAATGGGTAAGAGTAATTTGTCTCAAAGATATTCGATAAATAGATTTTGTAGAGACATTTCAGAAAACTCTACATAGAGTCAGTTCTTTGCTCTGGTAAATGGCTAGTTTCCTCCTGGGAAGTCCATCGTTTTATTAAATTTAATTAAAATCGGAATCCCAATTTCGAAAAAAGAAGTAAAATGCCCTCTACCCAAAGCTTTACAGGAGGCGTTATGCAATTTTTTTCATTTTTACTTTTTGTTACGTACTTAGAAAATTAGCACTAATCAGGTACCCTAATGCATTGTTAAAAAACTTATACTTGTTGTAAAACTATTCAACTTATTTCCCGGTGAAGACGTCGCTATTCTTGGCATTGACATATCATTTCTTAATGAAGTGCCGTCATTTTGCCACAGTTTCACTTTTCACAGGTCACTGTACATTTCTACTTCACATTTAAAATATGAATACAAAGTGGCTGAAAATAGAACCTCCAATCGGAAAAGCCAATAGTATACGCTATTACACTTTTATGACGGCGCATCGTTGAGAATACCCATCTCGTTTCTCCTCAATCTTCTAGCAATATGAGGGAGATAGCCTATTTTTATGACCAAAACAGAAATTGCGATGTTTTCCTTTTTTAATTAACAACCCCGACTCACGGAGGCGAGCGGCCAGTGAATTTTTAAAATAATTCGAATGTTTAGTTAATAATCTCCTTGCGTGGAATTCTAAATTCTTTTTTCACGTATATTTTTTTTTTGTATGGCCAGGAAGCAGGTCCCCGTAGTAATGCCATTTTGTGTTTTACAATGTTTTACCTCTATGTGACTTCTATATAACGCAGCATATTTGGGAAGGAGCTTTCAAGAAGTTTTCATTGAAAATACGTTTTGGAATGAAATGAAACGACTGACTAATGAGACACATCTCCATATTGCTGGTATGGAAACGCCTACTAAAATACGCCGCGCAATATTCCGCGCGGTTATGCTTTCCATTTGAAATTGCTTAATTTATTTCTCATTATCATTTCATTAGCTTTTTTCGTGCGAGAAATGGCTCAGTTTTAGGTACTTTAAGAGAAATCTTGGCAATGTAATCCTCGCGTACTTAGAATGAGGGAACCTTGTCATAGTAAACTGAATGATAGCTCTCGGGCGAATTAGCTTGAAGGAACCTTATCAAGCCGCCAAATAAATTGGAAATAGCGGACATTTATCTCTCGATCAGAACTAATTTGTGAGCGGTCAAAGCTTTAGCTTTAAACGCTTGAAATAGTCGTTTTCGTTACAATTAAACGGTATAGAAAAGTTTAGAACAGTTTTCATGTATTTTTCATGAGTAGAGCACCAACCCTTTGAATGAATAATTTACTTGGACAAGGTTCCTTCTCAGACGAAAATTCTGCCATTCAACTAAAACACATCAAGGCATACAATATCTCGGCGTGAAAAAACAATTTACAAGCAACAAGTGAGGGCAAGAATCGATCTGGGATTAAAACACGACCACTGGAGACATCTGGAGAGGTAGGGCGCAAGGAGTCTTGACCTCGACCGTTTAAACGAAGGTTTAACGTTGACACGTACAAAATAATACTTAGGCAATTCACTCAGCACCGTAACGCCCCAAAGTAAGCAAAGCTTGTGTTAAGGGTGCTATAGATAACTGATAAAAAACGTATATACTTTTAAATAAATTCTTAATATATATATAACACCCAGACCCGAAACCGAAATTAAAATTCATAATTTCAATTTCTGCTTGGCTGGGAATTGAACCCGGCGAATGTTCCTTAGGGGAAGAATTAGGGGTCGCACGCCAAATTGTCTGACCCAGACTTTCGCCGTGGTCCCAGCGTTAAGCCCTGGTGGGTACACAGGGAGTTTTTCCGGTAGAGCCATAGCACTAGAGTTTTAATTTATCCTATTCAATCCGCTTGTTCCTCGACAATAGACAATAGTATGTGATAAATTAAGTTTATTAATATTATGTTTAGACGCCTGTATTATAGGTATATAAAAACAGGGGTGTTAATCTGTGTGTCTATCTGTGGCACCGTGCCTCCCTTACAGATAGCCTGTTTTTAGTAAAGCTTTTTTTAATCGATTCATTATTATCGATTCAGCAGTTTTGTAAATAGTTTAATTTGGATAGAGTATCTATTTCGCCCCCGACTGATTCTTGCGCTCTCTTACTCTCTGATATCTATCGGTTTCATTATTTAGTTCAGTTGTATGCTTCATTGCTTTTTTATGTTATACGGAAGACAAACAGGCAAGCCGGCCACTGGATAGAAAGTGGTCACCGCCGCCTTTGGACATCAGCATCATCAGGGACGCTATATTCTTGCGAGGCCTTTGCTTCTTACATTACGCGTTAGCACAACGCTAAGATCAGGCACTAGACGTGTGATAGTAAAAGGCAACCGAAAAAAGCTACAGGTCCTCAAACCACAGCTCCAACCGATCCTATGACGTCATCAGTTAACTCTGCGCGTGACATGTCACGGTGGCCGTGACGTCAGCGGCGATTTATGGCCCTGTGCCGGCCACTTGTTGCCGTGACGCTGAGGCCCCGGGGCCCCTGGTTGTATGTCGACGCAGGTGTTTCGACGCTGTTTCAGATGATCAATCTGCAACTCGGTTGTGGAAATGTTTTTTGTAGTGGGTTTCGCAATATTTGCGGTTTTTAACGGCTAGTTATTTTGTAGGGCTGGTGGGTGAGACTTATTTTCTTGCGAGTCTTTTTATCTTACTTTTATATTTCACTAGCCGGTCCCTGCGGTTTTTCCTCAGAGTGCAGTTTGCATCTCTGTAAAAATTTCACTATGCCGCGGGATCTTAACATTTTTCCTGGATGAAAAGTCGCCAATGATACTCGGGAATAGTGTTCCCCGTGGAAAAAAATTTGATAGTAGCTTCTAAGATTACACCCAACTACAGAATACAGCCCAACATATACCTTAACATACAAACTTTTCCTTTTTATAATATTTTTATTTGATAACTTTTCCACTTCATAATTTGAATACAAAAGATACAAAGTTACCACCCCATTATCATTTTTTAATCCTCAAAGCAGTGAATAAGAATATTGTATTGAATGATTAACGTGGCATTAGCATTCTAGATTCTCCTCCACAGTAATTCTATTTACCATTTCAAATGAAACGCATAACTTAAAGCGTGGAGGCTATAATTTATAAATTATGATAATATGTTATCAATATTAGGTGATATACTGTTTATGTGATATAATAAGTTTTTCAAATCAATATTTCATTAGGAACTAGATGCGCGCTTTTTTTATACCACTAAGGTGGCAAACAAGCTTACGGCCTGCCTGATGGAAAGCAGTCACCGCAGACTACGGACGTTTGCAATACCAGAGGCATCACCCACGCGTTGCCGACCCCGTAAAAACGTTTTCACTTCTTTCTTGAAGAACTCCACGTTGTACTCTCCAGGGAAAGCCTCTACTTTGTTAAGTATCTTTAAGTGGCTACCTATAGTAAATGATTACGACAAAATCATGTCATGACCAGCGAGTTCGGTCCTTACAGAAACCGCTAGACAACCGAAGGCTGGCTTCGAATCATTGTTCCCTTAATAAAATATACATTATGTATTACGCCCCATGAATAATTCACTCTCTGTCAATACTCGGGAGTTCCGACTGACATTAACATATTATCTAGCTCACCAAAAAAGCTTATGTTTAATTTAAAAGTCGTTATCATAGTTTTTCATATTCTGACAAATTGAAATTGTACGTCTTGTGTTTGTTCTTGTTAGCTGAGAGCAAAACAAATATTTGTTGTTTCTATTCTAAACATGAACACAGCTCAACTTTGATCAGAGCTCGGTATTTTTATGAAAGTAGTTCTGTCGATGATATTGAAATAAGTTACAACGAATCAATTATCATCATCATCACAGCCCATATCAGTCCACTGCAGGACTTAGGGCCTCTTCCACGAAAGGGGAGGTTATTGCCATTATCTCCACGCTTGGCAGGCGGGTTGGAGATCGCAGTGTTATAATATAACAATGGAAAACGCTGCTGCTCATTTTCAAGTCTACGGAGACGCTTAGATCTTTTGCCTCGAAAACATTACTCGCCTTGTACGACACCCACGAGTGTAAGGGGTTGGTGCTATTCTACTCTGCCAGACACCACACGGCCTGTCACAGGCCGAATACAACGAATACACATAATCATCTGAAGCGTCGGTCGCCTAGTGGTAGTATCCGACTCGCAAGCGAGAAGAACAGTTGATATGACTCTTATCCGAGTTATGTACGTACATTAGTTGAACACTGATGCTCTAACGGTGAGGGAAAACACCGTGAAGAAACCTTAACATATAGGCGACTGAATGTGTAACCATGATCCATTGGCGAACCCGGGGCCCTCGTGCGCCAGAGCACAACTGGGACATTAACGCTGACTATTATTATACATCCTCATCTCAGCCGCAGGATGTGAACTCTTCATACCTTCCACACCTTCCACGCCGATCGATTGAGTGCCTCTTCCATCCATCGCCTCCCTAATACGTTTACCAGGAACAATATTCATAGAAATACTTAATCCTCTCTCAACCATATTATATAATAATAGACTGTTCCCCATCAGAAAGTACATAAATGATTGTGATCAGATTTATATTTCTAATGTCATACCTCAAAATGAGGATCAATCGTAAGGTAGAATTTTAGAGGTTTGTTGATTAAATCTTCACGCATTTTCATACCAATGAAACCCAGTAAAATAATTTTTGAAATTGCTCGCATGCCATGGGTGGAACGCATTGGCAGCGCCCCTGGCGTTGCTGATGTCCGTAGGCGGCGATGACCACTTTCCATCAGGTGGCCCGCGTGCCTGTTTGTCTGCCGTATTACATTTAAACAAAAGATGGACCGTGTGTCCGTATACCTGCCAAGGCAATAAAAAAAGCTTTTAACATGAAAACTCGGTCCGCATCCCCAACAATGTATTAATAATAAAAAAGCGATACAAAGCAATATCACGGCCAA
The DNA here is from genome assembly GCA_905147135.1 of Blastobasis lacticolella. NCBI lineage: Eukaryota > Metazoa > Arthropoda > Insecta > Lepidoptera > Blastobasidae > Blastobasis > Blastobasis lacticolella. The sequence goes on along the minus strand of LR990042.1, from coordinate 3,533,620 downwards.
AACGCCTAGTACATACACATAAAGTAAATGTTAAAACTTATTTCCCTCGAAAAATGCAAAGTAAAATATTACATGCAGTTACACAGTTTAAGAGGCTTTGTATGCGACTTTTAATATATCGAGGATTAAGCCTTGCTGGACGTCGCGGAATCTGCTTTACGGCTAGATTACCCGCAGCAGGCGCACGGGTATTTCTCTACAATATTTGGGCGCCCCTTTTCGCATCCCGAGCCGCCATGTACCGATAACTCTTTTCTGAGTTATGTACATTTTTTTTTTTGAACTTTTGACTATCCAGGCATTTGACGGCATCTCACCTGGTGGTAAGTGACGATGCGAAGTTGATCAATAACCGATGCTCTTACGGTGAGGGATAACATCGTGGTGAAACCTGCACATTCAGGAGATAGACATCAAGTATATTTACCAATCAATTGCAATTTCAACCGTCGCCAAAAAATAGGGGTGTTATCAATTTCATTTGTATTTGTGTCTTGTTGTATCTGTCTGTGGCATCGTACCTCCCGAACGAATAGACCGATTTGGATGCAATATACTCTATTTGAAAGCCAGCTTAATTGAGATATTTCATTAAAATCGTTTCTGTAGTTTAGAGAATGTTGAAACTTGGTCGGGTGTTATCAAAGAAAGAAAGAAAGAAAGAAGACATTTATTACACGTAGACACCACGACACGACAATTAGGTACAACAAAATGAAACAAGTTAATAAAAAAACATAAAAAAAATAAAAATCAAGATTGAAAATAAAAAAGAAACAGAACTCAAGACTTTTTCTGTCGGTTAGGTTATTATGGTTCAATTTCTTCATCAATATATATTTCGACTTTTCATTTTTCGAATTGCCCAGAGCATGTTAAAATTCGTTCAAAATTCCACTTCGTTTTCTCGTAGTCTTGTAGCCCATGTGTCCGTCTCGAAGCCGCGTCCTCGTCCCGGGATACTTAACTTTTTCCCGAGTGAGCGGCAAATTGGATTCTCCAAGGGAATTGGTGGCCCCGGGCGTGCTTGAATCGAGTTTGGTACATGTAAATACTTATTGTAGCTGACTCGGGTAATGGTTAATTGTTGTGTAAGCTTTATAGGGAGGTGTTAGGGAATCCTGATCCTCGATTACGGGTGTCGTGCAGTGCTACTAATATCTGAAGTTTACATTGCCATTTCGTCATTTTCATTTTAAATCTATTAAACAACATATTTGTGTTAGTTACCTAATATACTCGTAAAAAAAGTAATACGTAATTCTATGTCGTACGCAAAACTACGTAGTGAAATGGCGGCCAAATGCCTGCTAGTCCAATTAAAAAAAGAATAATATTTATAACGTATTTTTACACTACACTATACAACTCACAACAAACAACAAAGTCTCGCAAACGACTCCCAATAGCTCCCAACCATCCATCACATCATACGTAACAATCACAAAACGCAAACAAACTCTATTAGCCCAACTAAACATCGCGGACAAACTATTGCGATAAAGGGTGATTAATACTGCACGAGCTAATGAAATCTGCCAATGTCTGTCAACAGAATGAATCATGTGGCCTAACAATAACTCCGATAACTGAACTGGGCCTTGAACCGGCACTTATCACGGCTGTAAATCACTTAAAGATATTTAATTAAACATCCCGTGTATCGGGGAGATAGGATAGGGCTGGGTTGCTATGCGGAGCATTTCTGTGGCATCGCAAAATATTTGTCAGTTCTGTGTTGATTTGAAACGTCTAGTACTTACTTTTGATTGGATAATCTTTAAGAGAACTAGATATTTATTTCGAAATTATACATTGTTGTTTACAGGACCTATATACACACTTAAGACCTAATTCAAAAAGGTACACAAATAAAAATGTAAGTGGTATGAAGGGTTGACCTTGTTTTACGTGGCAACAGAGAAATAGATCAATAATTTCAACTTATGAAGTATTTTTCCTACGAAAACATTAAAATATTAGTGAGCGAGGAAAACCGCAAGTTCCTAAACTACGTATAAATCACATAGGCAATTGATTAGCGAAACAATGGAGAATTTCCAGACAGCTACTTTATAAATTATAAAGTGTATTTCGGTCGTGCCTCACTAGATGCCGCTGCTTAGCCAGGATTCTCAAGTATTGAATTTCATAACCGAAGTTCCTCGGAAAGGTGTTTCGTGAAAATATACTTAGTTTTAGTACCTTTTCTGAGAAGGAAGCGCAAAATGTATACATTTTTATACTTCGATGTCTCATTTTCATTTACTTTTGAGAATCGTGTCTAATCAACGCCATCTATTACAATTATTAGAACTATTTTTTCTTTAATATCTCGGAAAGTCTCCCATTGCGTTGTAAAGGATATAGGAGATATATATAGAACACGTTTTAAAAACCCATTTTTTTTACTGTAAGTTGCATCACGAGAAATACAAATATATTATGCTGCATATATGTTCTCGTTAATAGTGTAAACTATGCACATTTCGCAAGTTATTACCGGCAACCCTGGCCGGGCGCGGGGTGCAGCAAGGGGCGGTGGGGGCGGAATTAATTTAATTTTAACTTGATAATATATCACGCCGGCGTCTTCGCCAATAAATGGAATTATGTTTGTACTTTCTGAATACATTTGCATTCTTATTAGACAGCTATGTATGTGAGACCGGTCGGTGCAAACACTCGTATTATAATTAAAATTATAATATTTGGCATTGTTTGCGTTCCCGGTTTTAATTTGTCGGCGCTAATTAGTTTTAAATTTGGAACAAGACAGCAAATAATATTGTTAAAATGATTTGCTGAGATGCTGAGTTGAGTTTCTTACCATGCTTACATATTTTTAACACTCTTACCTTAACGAGTAATATTATAATTCGATAGTAAGTTTCTTCGTCTGTCCTTCTTTCATGCTGCAATGGCAACGGATCGACTTTATTTTCGATATAGCGATATTATTAAAAGAACGAAGGAAGACATTGATAACAGCAAATATTTTGATTTCGATTTAACACTGTAAAATTACTCGGACATATTGCTTGCGAGAACAAACAGTAAACTTCCCCCAAAATAGTCTAAATACGATACAGCCCTGCCAGCTCAAACATGGCGGCGAAATTAAAGCCATTCCCGTACACGTAGATAATGTCCAGGCAGGCCGCAGCACTGCACGTTACATACCGAAGGCAGACATGCATTATGGGTACCCCTCATACGGCCGGCCTAATGCGTTTTCGTAGGCCTGACGGGCAGAGGCAGATATTTCATTCAACCTAGACTATTCAGCCCTCTAGATTGCTAGTCTAGCTCCCGCCTCCCCACGAACGGGGCCGGCCCACCCTAGCCTCCCCCCGTCTGCATGGGGGGCTTAATTTCCGTATCGTATGGTCATTAATTTGTAAAATGATACTTTGATGGTGTATTAATATGGTTTATGGTTCAATTAATTGGATTGCGTTTTTCGTCTACTGTGTTCGGGGATGCACGTAAATGTATTGGCTGGTGGGTAACATAGGTGTGTTTTATTGTAGGAATAGGTTCATACTTTAATTAAATTATATACTCGAGCAAATTATGTTGCTTATTGTTCATAATTAGGTTGGTACATTAAACCGTGGGTGGAGCAGAAGGGAAAATAGCTTCTTCGATCTTAGAATAGATCTTTTATAATATCTTACCGTTAAAGTCGTTTGTATTTTCATGACTAAACCACTGAACCGATAACATCGTATTCTGGCTACCTTCAGTCTTCGGCTTTATCTATCATATGGGGAGGATAAAAATATCGCGTACCCGTAGACGAAATTGCTAAAAACCACTATGTTCAAATTCACTTCAATTTGGAGAGGTGCACCCCAATCCGCGATGCAACAATAATCCGGTGGCCATATCTGCCGAACGGCGCCTAGGCGCGGCCGCGATTAAATCCGTCGGCGTTGCTTTATCAACTTTACAAAACCCATTAAAACTACGCTGCATTAGGCCACTTCTCGGGCTGCAACAAAAAGGCGGGAAGTTGTTTATCTGTGCCGAGTTTGGCGCCCTTTTTGCCCGCCCTCTGGCGGCGGCATTATGGCCGGGTTGCCGCTGTCACCGCGCCGCGCTGCCAACTTTTAATTACGACCATTGTGAGAAAAAGTTTTCATCTGACGACAAAAGAACTTTTTCTAATGAAAGTTGCCCGGCGATGTTATATCTTGGGCCGGTTGCGCCGCCGTGAGTAGATTATGTCCATTTTAATATTGTGGTTTTGGCGCGAACTTTCCGTCGGGTCGCTCGGGCGGAGTTGATACTCGCCCGTAACAAGTAACGGGTGTTTTCCGGGAGTTTTCTGTGGCGCGGATTGAGCCAGGATTTCCCAGGCATTTGCTGCCCGATCCGCCCGATCGTCCTCCCACTTACGTTATTAAAGCGCCCCGGGCGCCGAGGAAGCACCTCGAGGTTGTTAGTTGCACATTTCCGAACGCAAATTGAGCTCGCTCGCGTCTGTTTACACTGAAAACTGAGACACGACCCTGCATAAATTGCAGAGCTCCACATAATTAAAAATCAACATTTACATTCAATTCGATCTGCGCTCCGCTGTCGATCACGGCGGCCATTATCTCTTATTTTCATTGAACACTGTTTCGCTTTTACGTTGCTCGCACATTTAGCGGATAAAATGTTATTTTATTTCTCTCCATTTATTATCGTTAATCAGCGTGTAATAAAGTGTTTGTCGTAAAACGGCAAATTATCTGATTCGCTTTTCATTTTGTGTTTTAAAATTAAATATTGAACTTGTTAAAGTAATGAAAGCACACTACAAAATTACAAAGGGAAATCGAAGGTTCGGCTTGCAACGAAGCTCAATTTCGTAGGTATCTATAGCATTACATTTGTCAGTAAATTATCAAGTCCTATACTCTTTTAATATCAAGAACACAAGGTAGTCACAATGTTTTGTAGAGACTGCGTTATTGATATATTCACATGCAGTGCCGCAACGGTCAAGGCTAAACAAACCGAGGATGGTCAGTCGCTAATACATATTAATGGGGAATAGAGAAATGAAGCCCTCCGCCCCATAAACATAGGACCACAAGCCAACGAAAGTTCATCTCAACATCGGTCTAATAAATGATCGCATTACTCTTTCAACAGTAACAATAAAGCAATAGACTTCTATTAATAGGTGGGCGATATACGCAATCTTAATGACATTTTCGCCCCGAAACGTGCAGCTTAACACTTCTCAACAACAAACATTACTTCCAAGCGATAAAGTACAAAACTTCTAACTTTAACAAATCTATTTGAAGCGAAAGAAACTAACAAAGCTATAAAAGCGAAATAATAGTTATGGAAATACTCTTTCATTTTCCACGAAGAAAACTCCGCGAAACTACCGACAATATGAATGAAACTATAATATTAGAAAAGTTTCGCCCCGGGAAATGAGAAAACGTTGTACGAACTCGTTCGTCTAATACACGTAGTTATAAACTTGTTCAATATAATATCGAGTGGCCGGTGGCGTTCCGTCTCGCTCGCGCGCGGGTGGGGCTGCCCTCCTTTGATTGCATATTCAGGGTAGGAGCGTCGCGGACGCAGCCCGCCGGCCCCGGCTCTACCGCTGCACTCGCCTTTTAGTATCCACACGAATTCGCTTCCCGCTCGTATGCCCGCGACGCGTCCTTGGACAGAAATAAGCTTGCTGCCGGTCACCGAATCCTGTTTGACGGATGGGAGAAAAAGACAACCGACCGTTTTTCTTTTTTTAGCTCCCTGTATCGGCTGTCTCGTCGCGTCGCAGATGAGTGGCCAAATCGATTTATTTGCGTAAAGAAACACAATCGATGGCACGTCACTTTTCGGCGACGCTTGCCTCAGCATATAGGCAGCGACGTCGATAAAGCGGCGTTGCAAGATTTAAATGCATGTGCACATAAAGGATAATGCAGCGTTATATGCGCTCGCTGGGGTACGGGTACGAGCGTAAGCGATTGTTATGATAATGTGGGCTGCAATAGACGGAGGAGCGATGAAATATTGGCCTCTTTAGCATAAGTACCGCCGCGTAGCGCCGTAGCGGCGGCGTAGCGCTGCGACCGGAACTCCGTAGCAGGCTAATTGCTCATTAATGGTACGCCAAAGAAAACAAACTGTCACGTCAATTTGCCATTTCGGGTATTAATTACGCTTGCAGCCACGTTCGGAGGCGTTTGTGTGTTTATGTTCGCCTCCAAGGGTTAATTTGTCACTTGTGAATAATTGAGTGTCGTTCTAGTAAATAAATTATTACCACTGGCTGGTTTCACGATAAAATATAATCGTGAAAAATAATGGAATAAAACAGTAATGCCTTTATGTTATCTCTGAGATCGGCGGGCGGGCCGCACGGGTCGATGGTAGTATCAAGGCCTCTGACACACTGGCGATGCTATGCATTGTATTATGTAGATAGCTACACATCATTGTAACTCTAGACAGTTTCTTGCGTACTAAATTTTCCTCTAGGTATTTTATAAGAAAATTGTGACAGACCTTATAAAAAGTACAACAGTAAATGACCTTTAAGATCGAAACATAAATTATAACTAATAAATAAAATAGCAAACATTGTAACAGCATAGCATACGCAGAACAGTATGGATTAACAAACATTAAAAAAACCAAGTCATCAATCATCATAAAAGCTCATATACCTATGTAATACCTGCCTATACCTATGCGATAATACGAAGTTATCGGCCGAATACGATCATTTGTATGCTCTTACGTTAGACAGGGATAGCCGAACCAGGAAATACTTTTACACTTTGAGGAAGAGAAAGAGACAGATACACTGTCTACTCCGACACAATGTAGACGTATGTTGGAATCTTTTTTGGATAGGTCTTTGGTTTAATTTGGTTTGGATGTTTTGTGACTGAATTAGTAGTTGAAATAAAGGTCGTTTTTTCGGTTCAAATACTTAGACAAAAATATAAGAATATAAAATTGATTATCAGGTACTTACCTTAAATAAAATATTCGATGAATAGATTTCAAACATTTAGGTCAGGTTAATAAAATCCGAAATGTTAAACATTACAAAAAAAAATTAAATTCCGATTGAAATCCAAAATTGTAAATCAATTACAGTCCAAGATCCTCATGGAACACGTAACGTCTTACAAGTCACTCGTAAACGTACGTTCCGTATCCTATCTAAAATTTGTAATTTGTTTATCAAACGTCTGCTGTATCTGGGCGTACGCGGCGCGGGGGGCGCGGGGGCGGCGGCGCGGCGCTCCGTTCCGTCACACGACCGCCAGTCACGTGCGAAGCCGCCGGCCTCAACACGCGCCTTACGTAACGCATCGATTCCGCGCTGCATCTATCGATTCCCGATCGCCGCTGCACATCACTACTTCGACCACACTTTCCCGCGCGAAACCGCATTTCGAATTTTCGAACGCGCCGCGAGTGCCTGTGTTTTGTTTTTCGCTGGCCAGCGATTTTGGAAAACTTTTCCCTTTTGTTTTTTAAACACTTTTCGGTGCGCTCCATTTAGAGACCTTGGATTTTTGCGCGCGCTCCCGTGCTCGGAATATTGTCAAGGTGGGTGTTACGTGTTTATTATTGTTTGGTTGTGTGTGATTGATGGATGTGTGAGCGATTGGTGTGAGCCACATCGCTAGACGAACGGCGCCAAAGGTCAATACACTGCGCGGCACGCGGCTACACTCGCGGCTCTCGCGATACAGATGTTGGCATGATGCTGGCTGGACGGCCGCGGACAGAAAAGAAAATTAATTAATCGAAGACCTGTCAATGTAATCGAGTAAATCGTTTCATTTAATCAATTAAGTCAATAAGATGGTTCTGGTTTAATTAACTTATAATTGGTTACCTAATTCTTTTGCGTTAAAAAGACAATAAAGTTAGTAGAATTCCGCTCCGATTCCAAAAAGGAAATAAGATGGAGAAAAGAAGAGCCCCAAAACCGTCTAACCATTCCCGAGAATCGCATAAAAATTTCAGCAGTACCTAGGCAGGGAAAAAACAGATATTACTTTAGTCACTAAAACTATACTAGAGATTACCGCTACATTATTACCGCTGTATACTATAATCTCTATACAGCCTTGTAAAATACATTGTCATTTCCAACTCATCACTATGATTATCTAGTATCTAATAAAGAACGCGCTAGCGGTCATTTCTGTAATTTCCATGTCAATTGACCGTCATTGAATTAAAACGACTCATTATTAAAAACAATTTTAGCAACATTAGGTCCGACAAAGTAATGACTCCGTTCATTATAATAAGTGTGCCAAGTATATATTCTTTTAATGTAATTGTCTCCCTGAAAAACAGCTGTTTTTCCACAAGCTTGAAACAAACTTATAAAATTACCTTTTGTCTCTAAATACACTTACCACGGACTATTTTTAATCTTTAGGATAGGTGTTGATCCATAGAAAATCGATTTAATCGATCGATTATGAGCTAAAATAGACTAGGTGAAACTGAAATGAGCTACAAACAGGTTTCAATACATGCACAAGTGTGCGCTTATTTATTTAGTTGTGGATATCATAATTACAGATATACACTCAACATTCATTACTTTTCCTTGCCTCTACATAGCACCCACGTTGTACATAGGAGCATCCTACGTAGAGTCGCTATGGACTGGACTACATGTACTCTACCTACACACCAAAGCCGCCGACACCCCGACACAACTCTCGTTGTATTGACGTAATGTCAAAATGTATCGGGGATGTATCGACATCGGCGTGTCTTAGCCCATTAAGAATAAGTATGTAGGGTCATCATCGTCCTAGCGCTTATCCCGGCCTCTGCCAGGGTCCGCTTTCCTACTCATTCTCCTCCATTTCGCCTGGTCTTGGGTATCCTCGCTTCACAAGCCATTTGCACTTTGGGCATTCCGCAAGTAGAGCATTAGTTTGTAAAACACAAACGCCCACTAAAAGCAGTAAAGGACTCTTAAATGGCAACCGTGGCGACATACCAATAATTCAACGCTTATAAAAGCTTATACTTCGATTGATTACAAGATTAAGTAAAATAACAGTCGGGTTTATTGCTCGAATTTTGTGCCTTGAACATATTTAAGACGGCACTTCATCATCATCATCTTAAGCTGGCGAAAAAATTTATCCGATAAAAATAATCCCAAAAAATAACAAAATTACCTGTCGTACCACTGAAATATACAAATTTTGGGGATACTCGATTACTGATAGGTACGCTCAATACCGCTGATCCGAGAGCGTCGGTGCCTTAGCGGTTAGAATATCCGACTCGTAAGCCAGAGGTCCCGGGTTCGAATCCCGCTCCGGCCATGTACCAATGACTGTTTTCTGAGTTATGTACATTAGTTGAATACTAACCGATGCTCTTACGGTGAGGGAATACATCGTGATGAAACCTGCACATTCAGGCGACTGGATGTGTAACCATGATCCAATCTGGTCAGGTTCCCCTGGTAGCAGGGTCATGGAGGTCAGATGGCAGTTGCTTTACTGTAATTACCTGACCTGTAAAATCCTGGCGAACCCCGGGCCGTCGTGGCGAGAGCACAACCGGGACATTAATGCGAAGATGATGATGCTCAATACCGGTGATGGGTTGACATTGCTGGGTCGTATGCAAGAGCCAACGGTTTACGACGCGAGGATCCTTAAGGGCTAGCGAAGTAGACGAGAAAATAAACAGTGGGAACACGGGCCCTGGCAGAAGCCAGGGTTGACCGCACGTACGGTTCGGATGTGGAATGAGCTCCCAGCCACAGTGTTTTCTTCGTTTCAGTGTGACTATGATATGGGATCGTATAAGCGGTTATTACAGGTCTTATTAGAGGTGGACAACGCATTGGTAGCACCCCTGGTGTGGCTGATGCCCATAGGCGGCGGTGACCACTTTTCATCAAGTTGCCCGTTGGCCTGTTTGCCTGCCGTATAACATTAAAAAAATTAAGGTAATGGTGGTGCACAATACCGCTAAAAGATCTTTGTCACTTAATTTACAATCTCTATTTCGACTCTACCACTCTATATACTCTTGAAAATTTAAAGTTACTCGTAAGCTTTCTAGAGCAAGATTTGCTAGCTTTAGTCTTCAGGTTCAGTTTTTATCAAAATCTAATTATACAAATAACAGTAAACTTACGCCCAGTTTCTAAAACGCTTTTAACTTCAATTAAATTTGGTAAAAGAAAAATATTTTCAATTAGAAATAAAAATTAAACACTAATACTAAAATATTATATATTTAAAAAGTCATCCACACAATTGTCCCGCGGAATGGTACCCAGAAAGCTAGCAGCGTTATCATCAATTGAAACTCTTTCTGTCTCTGTCTACAACTCACCATAGATAAGGATGGCGAATTTGAATTCATGATTAACAATAGATTAACGTACGGGAAACTGGCCGGTAAACTTATTTAAATTATTACATTTAGGGCCGATTTTTTAATCCTCAGGTAAAACATATCAGTCTGATAAGTTATTATGCGACTAAAATAAAATCGTATAATTAGTTCATATGTAAGTCAAGGACTATAGTTTATTTTAATTTGGTAGTGTATTACTTTATCAGGCAGATAAATTTTATCCAACGATTGAAAAATCGGCGCTTAAACTTATAGTAAGGAAATAAGTAGATACTAATATATTCACTATCTATCTATAGCTTCACATAATAATCAGTCGAGTTCTTTCTCCACCAAAATTAAACCATTAATCCAGTCATTCAAAAACCCAACACGAAACGTACAAATTTCACAAATTCTTCACTATGTTATCGAGAAATATCTCGCACGCCAACATAAAAAGTTTGGATTCTTTCCCTACTGATTCATAGTCGGCATTTCGTCGCTCAGTTATCATCATGGGTGTTTACATAACTTTGTAAATTTAGCTCAGATACCACAGGAGATAAGCCTTATCTCATGTCCTCATTTGTATCTTTATTTTTAAACTACTACGCAAGATTTGGCGCCAATCTTGATTGTATATAGTCTGTCTTCTTGTAAAATCTAAACGTAATTGAGTATGTCGATGTTCAGTTACAAAATTGATAATTTAGTTACATTTGTTCTAAATTACTTTTAGCTATTTCGATTGAATTTTATCCAGCATTAGGGATGTTATCAAAGGGACAAGAAAATTGTTAATAGGCGTCTAAGGTTGTACTATCACGTAAGTAAGAGTTGCCTTTTAAAGTCAACAAATTGCTAACTTGGCAAAACCTTGTACTTCGATTACAAAATTTGATAATAACAGAAACATAGTCTAGACTGAAGTCCTGTACTAGAAGGCCATTGCCGCAGCTTCGTATGGCACTCTAAAACCCGAACTATATGTAACACAATCTCTTTACGCCATTGACACGCAAATAAGAAAACAACCTGAACAACACAATTAAAAATAAAACACTAGCATATAACTGAAAACACTGGCTGGTAACGAGTTGCAACAGCGTTCGCGTTCTAAATTTGAAGAATTCTCATCGCGTGGGGTACGCATGGCCCGCGCCGTCGCCGCCGCCGGCTACCACATGGCGGCTCGCGGCATGCGTAGCGAATAAAAATTGAGGTCGCTCACTATCCAAAGGCCCGGTTTCATTGAGAGCCCGACGCCCGCTGCTCGACCACGGGTCGATGTATGATAGTGTTGTAAATAAAAACACGTGGGCGCCGCACTCTAGGCGACCGGAATGCCTGATAAAGCAGCCACGTGCGTCGAGGTGTGAGGATTTTCTGTAGGCTCCTAGTTTGAATACGTGTTTGGAATGACAATGCTGTGTTCCCCTCGTTAGATATATGGGTAATTTATCTACATAATCTCCAAAATTATCATAACTCGTCTGCTAACGTGAATCCCAAATTAACAACCTTGGCATTGAAGTCGGTGTATTCGTTTTTTAAAACTGTATGTAAAGATCTCTGGCAGGGTTCGCTGATTTAAATCGAGTGACTTTTATTTTTAAAGTCAATATTTCAAATTAATATAGCCAGTGGCGAGTTAAAATACAATACGTTAAACTTACGCTTAATGTCATCAGTCTTATTTAACTATTCATTCAAAAATTATAATTGATGAATATTTTAGATACATTAAAAAAATTACAATGATAATACAAGTTTCCCATGTAATTATTATCAATGACAAACATTTATACATTAAATATAACTTACGCTTAAGGTCATCCGTTTTATAGGTAGGTATTAATTTATTAGTTGGAGTACCAACAGCTTATAAAACAAAGTAAATACTATGAGTAGACATAGTCGAACCAATTACAGGTACTCGCTGATTGATTAAAATAAAAAATATCGGTATTTTTTCGTACCCAGGTCTCAGGTAAAGCTTCTCAAAAATAGTCTCACGGAATAACATGATATACCTACAGTCACCTGTAACAGCGTCGTTAATACAGTTTGGAAAGAATTTAACACCCCAAAACTCGGCGCTCGCCCATCAGATTGTTCGCAGTCCCGAACCCATAAGCTACTTAGCAACAACGCCGGCGGGCCTTGGAAAAAAGTCGCGTGTTTTTTCAGTGGCCTCGGCGCATTGGGCAGACGGTTTTAAAAAAACGAGTGCAAAATCAATATCGTCTGCATCACGGGCCGTGTCCCGTAATTGGGAATTTCGCAGCGCGCTGAGAGCGGTAAATTTTCACTTTCCAATATTAGGTGCATCTCTGCTACGCTTGAATTTATCGATATGCATTATGGAACAGCGACTTTGCACCAGCTTTTTTCGAGCTCCGTTTATTTTGCCAATGCTCCGGTGTTGTTTAAATACACCATGGTTGGGTTCACTCCGCGACTTGATTGTAGACTTTACAATATTATTTCTCTAGCACGTACTTCTTTATGTTTTTGTCTAGTATGTCGACTATGTTATTATAATATTCTGTATCCGCGTCTTTGGATTACAATTGCAATAAGTGTTTTGACGTACTTTACTGCATTTTTCAATATTGCTTCCTTAGCATTTCAATATTGAAACAAAAGGTACTGAATAAGTTAAATACATCGGAGACACAATAAAACTTACTCGAAAGGAAGCCATTAAAATGTGAAAGTTTTAAGGAGCCCGTAAAATGTCTACGTGGCTTTTACATTGGAACGTAAATTTAAATTTGCAGCGTATTCCAGAGCTCTGTAATTGACTTTATGAGCCATATCAGCTGCAATTATCCGCTGGAGGAGCGCCTCTGCAACGCCGGTAGTGCATCTGGAAAACCTGGATTGAATTACGTGAAATAATGCGATGCGATTTTAACTAGCTGGATATCGTATTATGTAATAATTTATCCTGATTATTGTCAGTTAGTTTGGGATCCAGTGTATAGTTTATACTTATATCCACAAGTTGGAGGTTATAGAGAAATGGTATATGCTACCTCCACGTTAATATCATTAAACAGAAATTCTTTCGTGATTTAGAAACCCGATGATAACGCTTAATATCTGGCCTTCATTTACTTACATTAACGTTTCTATTAACGTTTCATTTGTCAACGTTTGTTGTCCAGAAGTTGGATGTTGGATGATGTAATACACAGAAGCATACCTACATCCGCATTTAAACAATGATTATTGTAATAATATCTCTCGATTTGTAACTACAGTGATTTCAACTTAGCTCAATATTAGTAATTAGTCTATACTCCTTCTCCACGATGAAAGCCGTAGCACAGCTGCAACATTTGTCTCAGCTTTCTCTGGCTACTTTCTATTGGAAAACTGGGTGATGTATTATATTCAAATACTGTGAATCGCATTCATTGTATTGACGCTGTAATAGTAAGTGCTTTGGATGATTTATTCATCTGTCTGTTTGTGAATGTTTGGTATTTGAGCTCATAAGAGCAAGCTTTACGGATATATTCTATTATAGTGTAGGTTTATTTTTCTTCAGTGAAAGTTTGTCAGGATGGATATTAGGATCACACAGCGTGACTCTGTGGTCTAAGGTTAGCATGGATGTTTGGACGGATCTATGTTAATATTTTTTGCAAAGAGTGTTGAAGCTATGTCCGTGAATATAATTCTGAAGTTCAATGTTGTAATACCCGACTTTTAGCGAACAAAGTCGCGGTCAAAAGCTAGTAAGCCATATCAATGAGGAAGCCATAAAATCTCGAAACCTTTACCTCAACAGCACAGTGCGAAGGAAGTTAACCATCAGAGTCTGACAACCGTATTTATAGAATGTTGTTATCATGTTGTGACCTAGCTAATTCTTCTTGCTTGACCGCTTGTCCTATTATCTTAAACGCCTAAAATCTTTAGTTAAGGGCTAATTTCACCTGGGATTTTGTATCTACAAACGCCATATGACGATCATTGCGTCTTTACATTATTTCGTCAGATCCAGAGTTTATATTTCAGCCGCAATGTACTCCGAATCGTGAAGTACGTCGCAGACGGCACGGCGCGCGGTCACGCCCCGGACCATGCGACGCTTCGTCTACTACTAGCTCGACTACTACGAGTTTATTTCCATTCATAACTCTGCATAGTGTTACTATCACTGGGTACACATGTTTGCACGCCAATCAGTTTCATGGATGTTTCGTGTTGGCAAATAAAGCAGGGCTGGTTTAAAATTTGCCGACCGTTTTGTCGTATACATGGCAGTATGTCGGTCCTCGTATGCAGTTCGATTTTGGCTCTTAGTGCGATAGACATAAGTCCGTATTCCAAGGTAACTGAATGTATGCTGACCATGTCACGGAGGTGACGTAACAATAAAATTTCGTTGATAATCTGTTGGGATTAATATTGCCGTCAATTGTCGCTTCACAATGTAAGAAGCTATCTACGACATAAGTTGGTAACAACAGTTATTTGCGACTAAAACTGAAAATAAATGTTCTTGGATCTTCGCCTTTTTATGGCAGTCACCTTGGATCGATTTAATTTTGGTCACGTCCGCACCGAATTTATCCTTGAATGAATATTCAACGGCGCAAAGCATACATTTTGGATTCAATGTGTTGTGTTATGACAAATACTTCCTTGTTAAATATATAATCCTATAGATATTTATTACTCTACAACAAAACTTTGCATATAAATGTCAATTAATAATAATAAATACATACACACAAGGGCATACTACTAAACCTTTGTATCAAAATATAACGAACACCTAGACTTGGAATACCACCTTTGGAACAGGCAAATATTAATGCCAATCAACTTAATTGCGCCCATTAAACGGTCGGCGTGTTTGTTTACAAACAAATCTTAAATATAGAGCGTATACAGAGGTGGCCCCAGAACAGTTCCCTGCGGGACCCCCGATGGCTCAGACAGCCGTAAGACATCCCGCATCCTCTCCGGCCTTGAACTTGACAGGCGCGCCCGCAACGGGGACATTTACCTTATCGTTTTGTCAAGATAATCTCGGATTTGCCCGACCATCCCTCAGGGTGTCGAGTTGACGACCCATTTACATAAATTGTTGGGTCGTCCATGGCGATTTTCGGCGGTGTGAGGTTCTAAACAATTCCCTCTTTAAGCTCGCTATTAATGAAATTCATTGATTTGATTCTAGAATTATTGTTATTTGTACATCATCCTCAACAATACAACAAATTCCGCAATTATAATTATCTAAGCTTTAGCCCTCTACAAAACCTTGTAAATATTTGTAACCAACCTTCACTGGGTACGGTGCCAGCGTGCGCGTGTTGAGAACCAGGCGCTGCCAAGCCGGGTGATATACGCCCGGCCACTTGGGACCCGAGTAGACGCGGCGCAGACGGCCCTTGAACTTCGAAGACACCCGGGTGAGAATACGTGTAGAAATGCCCGGGTGTCTTGGCAAATATTGTTTATGTATACGGTATTGTTTCTGTACAACTATTTTGGGGGGAAAGGAATTACCTACACCATTCTAAACATTGTCACATCCATCTAACAGGGGTTATAGACTACCAAGAGACACAAGAGCTATCTGAATTTACATCTCTTTTGTTTCTTCTACATTCGAAGGCCGTTTCTACATTTACACCGGTTAAGGGTAGTCACTATTTACTTCGCTGTAGAAAATTATATTTATGCTGTTACCTTACCTACATTTGAATCCCAATTTAACAAACTAAATTTTCAAACAACGCCTTCGGTCGTTTATAATATAACCCACAGAATCAATTGAAAGTTGTATTCCTATGAGCACTCCTGACCTGCCTCAAGGCGTGGCAGAGTTATACCCGAGTCCTGACTTTTGACTAAGGGCTGAGGGGTCACTTCGCCCGGTCGATAACCCGCGGGACCTTCCGTCTTCACCGGCCGCTTATCTGCCTTTTTGCCCCGCAACGATTTGTAACGAGATCCGGGTCATGTATTTTGTTACCCGGAGTTATGGTTTTGCCTTGAGGAACGCTTTTATAAAGTTGTAGGTCTGGTGTTCATATACTCTATTGTTTTTTATCTTTAGATTTAATTTACGTTAATACGTAGCTACAGTAAATACTTGTCACTATATTTTCAAAATTTAAAATTAGTATCTATAAATTAGTAATAATTTGATAGCTGCCGATACATTAGCGGAAAAATTGCTTTCGTATAACGAATAATAATCTAAGCAAAAGTTAAATAGTTTCTTTTTTAAGATAAATCAGAAAAAAACTTTCAACAAGATCAATAAGAAAAACTTCATGTCAGTGCAACTACTATGCACCCACACTAGCAGTTATTTCATATTCATTCGACAAACACTGCACCCAGCCAGACAAAACACTACGGCAGACAATATTCACATTCATTGCGACGTGCCGTTGAAACATGCACCGCGGGCGTAATAAAACAATTCCTGACCTAGGGCACGTGCGAGAACTAAATCTAGGTGTTATCCGGTTTTTATCGGAGCCGGGTAACGACACGTCCGGCCGACCAGGCGTCTACCCCGACCAGTTATCGGTTTAAAGCGATAACGAGTTGAATGCGATTGTGTATTGTTACTGCCTCGTAAGAGAAATGTATCAAAACTTTTATGTAGTGAGTAGGGATCGACATCGATTTGAGGAATGTAGTGGATGTCACCAAATACTTATTCACCAAATTCGTTATTTGTTATTATATCGCTTTTACTGCAATGTGGTAGCGTACCGTTTCGTTAGCAAATTCTGTAATAAATACTAATTTCCTAATAAGAAATCGTATGCTACATTTAACATAGAAATATCTCTTTGGTATGGAAGAATCCGTATGTCTCCTAGCAAGTACCTAGTATACCTACAAAATACTGCTGAAACTATAGAATGTAACAAAATTATAAGCCAATTTTAAAGATGAAATACTAAAACACCATATTAGTGTCCTTCGAATATGTTTACACCAGATTAAGTTGTGCGTTCGACCGACAAAATTGTTTGAAGGTCTTCCTCATACGTTGGAGCATTGTATTTACTACCTACTCAAGTCTATTTATTTCATAGAGAGACATAGGGAGTATACCTACCGATTTACATTTATAATTTGTACCTACAATATACCAATCACTGCTGAGTAAGCATGGATACTAATGAATGTAACTTAATTTAAGTCGAGCAAAGGGCTATTCAACACTTTAAACTCCATCAAAATCGGTTCCAAATGTTGTGTATGTATACCTTAATTAGTTTAGTTTTCAATAATAATAAGAAATATCTAATTTTAGAATTGAGTCATTATGTAATAATTATGTTTAAATGCGTATCAATCAATATGATTATTAATTATTTATGTAATGACTAATGAATTTTCATCAAGTGTAATAAACATAGTGTGTAAGCTAATTAGTATAGTTTTATCGATCGACAAAGCAATTAATATATTTCTAATTGTTTACAGGTCTTACAAGACATCAAGGTAAATATCGGATCATGTTGTCTCTATCTGTCTTGTGGCGTCCGCCTGTCTTGCGTTTCTTTTGCACATCATCGCCTTGTCTTGCATTTTCCGTTGCATTTCCTTTTTCATACCACGCGCCCATAGAAACATCTTTGCACGTTATTATTCAGTTCTTGAAGTACACTAATTAGCATAGTTTCAGCATAATTTAGTTATGTTAACCGTTATTTTCTTTTACTGTTTGCTGTTAAGGCTTTCTTTTAATTTTCTTGTTAACCTCATTATTTCAACGCTGACCTCCTATCGCATTTTCTTTCTTTATTGTTTTACTGGCAGCTCAAGGTAAGTGTTATGTGATAATATCGATGTCATTTAGAATTGTGTCTGCTGGTTTTTTCAAAGTGTTCCCTGAAAATGTAGTCGCTTAGTTTTATTCGTGTAGTTATACATAGGTCATGAATCTTATCTAGCGACCTAATAACATCCGAAAACATACCAAAACCCTTTCCCTGCAGTCCTGAAAAACTGTTATCATTACGTCTGAAATACAAAATGAGTAAGACAGTTCCCATCCGTGAAGGTTCGATACGGCGAGGGGTGGCTACCCCCACCCCCCGGTCGATGGGTCATTGACCCCGGGCGGATTTTGATGTCGAGCCGTACCGCCTTCCACTTACTTATTTATTAAAATTCTGTACTTCGCTACATAGCAATTTGTCGGCGAAGTTTCTTGATACTTAATTTCCTTTAAGCAGTTCAAGCTTGTATTATAAACAAGGCGGATATAAATAGACATCAAAGGGTCGAATTTCCGTCGGTTTTTTCTTTTTTTTTTTTATGAAGCATACAAAAATTGGATCGTCCTGTTTTTTCTGCTGGAACGTTATAATTGACATTCTTCTTGTGGATTATACAGCACTCGTCCTTTTTAATGCTAACATATTTTGCGAAACCTCATTTGGGTTTGCCAAATAAGCGTGATTATTATGTATCAGATCACGAGCGGCATAACCGTGGTTTAGTGTGTGACAATTTTCACGTTAAGCCCATATTTTATACGTCAAAATTTGCATAATGTTTCCGATTAGGGAGAAACAAGCGGATAACTACATAATTACATTACAAAACGGTAATTTAGGCCTTATTACGTGAAACCGATACTTGTGTTTAAAGCTAATATACGTGATAGGTACTATTATGGTCACTATGTGTAGTTAACGTTTTGTTTGGTCCATGATCCTAAACTTAATCGCTAATATCAAACTCACGCATACGGATTTCATTATCAAATTGGTTGATTCAACGATAAATCTTAAACTAGCCGTGGGTATGTAA
Source organism: Blastobasis lacticolella (assembly GCA_905147135.1). NCBI lineage: Eukaryota > Metazoa > Arthropoda > Insecta > Lepidoptera > Blastobasidae > Blastobasis > Blastobasis lacticolella. The sequence continues at coordinate 3,514,423 of LR990042.1, read as the reverse complement.
ATATAAGCTAGTGATACCGATCCTCACTCTGTAAGCGCTTGCTGTCCTGGATTTTACAATCTTATTTGAAAATTTGTAATATGCTATCCTAGGTTTCGTCCTATTCATTCCTGAGTTCCACACTCATGTCATAACCCTAATCACCAACTGTCGTCAAATCTAAGCAACGAATACTTATAAGCATGGCAAAGAAAAATCTGTTTAAAAACCATTTTACAAACATTACTAAGTTTCACTGTACATAACTGTTAATTTAACCAGGCCAATGCACTGATAACAACTCTGTTGGTTACAGGACCGATAACGAACTAGTTAGCTGTGGCTGCTTACGCAAAGTTCCATAATATCGGTTGCTTTCTTCGTGGTACCTGACTCTAGTAGAATAGGAAACGCCTAATAAATTCCACCATGTCCATAATTCCTAGACCTAAAGTCCAGTTTCATGTTTTGCATACTCTCTCTTTCCGACTCGTGTGCGCGTCCCTCTCGCACCACAATCGCCAACGGAGCTTCTATTTACAAAACATTCGGCGCGACGTTGCCACGTTGCGCGAGCGCAGTGACGTCACGGAGTGCGCCGTCCCTGTCTTCGGCTCTCGCTCTAAACATGGGCCCGTTTTGTAACCACATAAAACTTCGTGAAGGTCGCTCCTCGGATCCAGCGTCGACTGGCGATACATTAATATCGTTACCTCGAAAATCCCCCAAATCAGATTCAATTGTGTTCTGTCTTAAAAGGAAATCACAGAGAAATTTCCGTAGCGAGATTGTGTTTTCATAAATCCAGATATTTGCATGGGAGAGAGTTAATGACTTTGTCCGTAACGAGCGCAAAGTAAGGCATTTAAACTTTGAGAAAGAGAGTTTGTTAATGTTCTTTCTTTGTCTCGTAGAGTTCGTACCCGAGGACTCTATATTTCGCTCTATCAATTACTGTTTTGTTTCGAGGACTTAAATTATTAATAGGTTTTTTGAAGAATTATAGATTCATCTCGTTCGTTTGTGTCTATTTACTTTCTGTACTTATGTTCTATGTATTAGCTATTGCTCGGGACTTTCCCCGTGCGGCCCCTGGATCAATTTCATATCGCTATTAAGAAATTATAAATTCACCATTCAAAATATCACCACCTTCAGACATATTTATGAAGATGAAAATAGTCTATAATTCCTCAGGTTGCCAACCTGCCATCTATCTCCTTGTCAAAATTTCATCAAAATCCGTCCAGCGGTTTAGGCTTGAAAACTTAACAGATACTTTCGCCTTTACAATATCAGAACGACTAAACACGTGCGCTTTAAAGGCCCTCCCTCTTACCTCCCGACGGCGCTCACTAGACTCAAGCAGATGTACCGATGATGCAGCCAACCACGTGACAGCTGGCGTCACTCTGTTTGGATAACGTCTGACGGATGTTGGTGAAACATCGCTGCCGATATAACAACCGCCACCGTTGCAGTCGAGAGCTATTTAATAAACACAACCGGATCTGTTATTAAACTGCAACTTAACAATAGAATGTGGTAGAAAAAGTTGATTAAATAACCGTTTTGTCTATGATTGTGCTTGTACTGGCTGCTGGCAATTGGAGTGTTTGGCTTTGGATTCGTGACAATTTTGTGTCAACCCTGAGTGGTGCAAGTCTTAGTCTAAATTATTTTTTCTTAAAGATCAATTTTCCTCTTAGCCCACCTATATCCTATATGCGTATCAGCCAACTTTCAGATTTCTCTTAAAGTCAGCACTTAATCCGTACTTCTCCACTAAAATTATAAAAAAGAAAGTAACCTGTGTATGACTCATTCACGGCTAAACCACTGTAAGCTAGTGATACCGATCCGATTAGGATTTGAATAAAATTCAGTAAGGAGATAGTTTAACACCTGAGGATGGACATAGGTTACATTTTATTCCCCATCCACTCGCAAGCTCGCAGAATAGAGACACAAAATAGCAAGGGTTTCTTAGAGGCCTACTCTGTACCTGTACATACATCTCTAAGCCCAAATGAATGCAGATTTTAGGAATGCAATAATATCAGGTCAGCCGGTAGTTTTCCACAGCGAAGACGCAATAGGTCCGGAAGTAATCAATTCAAGGAGTAATGGATTCAAACATCGAGGTGAGGGATCAATGGATGCACAATACGGGCGACCTTCCACTTGCTTAGATCACAATTGGATCTTATTTGACTGCTGTTTTGTGTCGCCAGTGACATATTTGTGCTGACAATAGTCATCTCTGATCCTATAAACCGCCATAGCAACTCCTAAACTAAGCATTGGAGAAGCATTGTTGACCATCCGAGTTTGGGCTCGTTTGATTAGTCTTGGCAAATACTATGACTGATCATAGAGATCACACAATTCGGCTATAAAAGGGCCCAGGGTCCCCTTCGACCATGATCCAAGATTTGGCAGATCGGGTAATTACAGAAGAGCGACTGCTATCTGACCTCAATGAACTTCCACCAGGGGAACCTAACCAGATATAATCATGGTTACATATCCAGTCACACTCAGTGCAGGTTTCATCACGATATTTTCCCTCGCCGTAAGCGCATCGGTTAGCATTCAACTAACACACATAATTCAGAAAAGAGTCATTGGTACATGGCCGCAGCGCAGTGGGATTGGAACCGGGATACCCTAATCGCTCGAAAATGACAATTCGGCTACAAATATAAGACAAAAATGTTCTTTATTGCTCTTTTTCACAGCAAAATCACATCTGGAACCTGATCGCTCTAAATTCCAAGTCATTTATTACCATAAATTTCCATTACGCTGTTCTTGTGTTTTTAATAATACGACATCCATTATTCTTGTAGAATTTTAACGTGACAATTTATCACGACGTTTGACCAAAAAAGATTTGCAAAAGCGATTTTACGGCGAGAGAAGAAAAGTCGAAAATTGTCTAACGATTTGTGTGTCGTCAAAGTTGATAGTAATCTGTCTTCTATTCATTATTATGTCAGGTTGTTAGCTGAAATCCGTATAGCTTATGGCTAGTGATATGGCTTAGTGATGGAAGCAAAGATTTTGACATATGATGGAAGGATATCTTTTTTCAAGAGTGTTTACTCTTGAAGAAGAAAGTTTCTTCTTCTAGCCGATATGCAAGTTTTACCGCCGACATCTTGCCAGCAGGCAAATAAGATCTCTTTCATCCGTACACATGAAAACAGGCAAGCATTTTCTATTGTACGTACTTTTAACGATCTTTAATCATTTAAGCAAAAGTGAAAAGCGAACACAGACTTATTTTAATTACTAGTTTACCCGTCGCGACTTCGTTCGTCCTACCCTACACATACCCTACACCTACCCTCTTCCCTACATCTATTCTACGCCTACCCTATACCTACTTTACCCCCAACTACCCTTTTTTTCTTACTTATAAACCTTCCTCTTGAATTACACTATCTATTTTTAAAAACTGTATTAAAATCTAAGCGTACATAGATAATTAGGGACTCTCGGCGGGAAGCGACTTTTTTAATACTTTGTATATAAGTAGATGATAATAATAACCATAACAACCGACGCAAACTAGAGTACGTTTTCGACTAGGTTCTGCAACAAAAAGTTGCTCCCGAAACTTCAAATGTAGGTATGTAAATACGGTCACTGCTATATTTCAACATAACTGCTACCGGTGCAGCAATAAAAGCCCTCATTACAGGAATATTATTCCGCGGTTCCGTGGAACGCTTAAAAAGGCACTCTGATTCCGACCCGAAATTTATCACTTTACTGCCTTTGTTCTCGGGAGGAATTATTGTAGTAAGTTACGTTGTAAGACTAAGGCACGAATATGAATAGGTCCCAACTAGGTGGAACTAGGCCCCTTAGTCATTTTGTTCAGCTAAAGAATTGCTCCAAGGATTTATTACTCATAGCTGTTGGAAGTGGTAGGGTAGGGTGGTATAACGTAGCGCAGTTTGCAATCAAACGCTCATAATTCGCAAAATACAAATGCTATCTGAGATCAATCGATCATAATCATTTATTATCATGTTACCAAATGACATACTTATCTTAACAGAAGTAATATAATACTTTTAGTAATCAAGTGTAAATTACAAATTGGAATTTTAGATGCTATTCTAAAGATCACAAAACCAATGCCATATCTTACTAAATATTCAAACTTTTTCGTTTGATGCCGAACCTTGTGAAGTAGTAATGAAATGAAAAAGCATTAACAAACGCTTACGATTATTTATTGATTGTTACAATAACATATTATTTACTTTTTCAAAAAATTTGGTCAATGGGCAATAAAAACTTTGTAGGTAATCACATATTTGTCGTTTTCCAATTAATTAAATTCTTGTCGCAGGAACCATTTCCGGTTACGATAGCAAACAAAATACGACTAAAGTTAGGCGCGAACTTCACTCTATGGTCCAATTATAGCCCGCGCAATCTTATACCACCCTACCCTACCACACTACATAAAAATCTTTTGACTCACATCATCATCATATCAGCCGAAAGACGTCCACTGCTGGGCATAGGCCTCCCCCAGAGATCTCCACGAAGAACGGTCCTGTGCCTTCCGCATCCAGCTGGTACCTGTGATCTTTACCAGGTCGTCGGTCCACCTCGTTTGAGGCCTACCCACGCTGCGTCTTCCGGTACGAGGTCGCCACTCGAGAACTTTACTGCCACATCGGCCATCTGTTCTTCGAGCTATGTGCCCTGCCCACTGCTACTTTAGCCTGGTAATCCTTAGGGCTTTGTTGGTGACCTTGGTTCGCTTGTGGATCTCCTTATTTCTGATTCGATCGCGCAATGAGACTCTGAGCATAGCCCTTTCAATTGCCCTTTGGGTAACAATAAGCTTTCTTATAAGGCCTATAGTCAGCGGCCACGTTTCTGTTCCGTCGGTCATCACTAGCACACACTTTCGTCTTCAGACACTTTTGACTTAGGATCAAAAAAGAAACCTTCCTTCAATGAGTCCTATTACAATCAGAAATTACAATGTTTTGCTAGTAGTCATTCCATAAATAGCGTTTTACATCATGTTACAGTTCAGCCTACGCAATATGATGGAAGTCAACAGAAGCGCCATGTAAAACTTATTATACTGAGTTACGCGTAAACGTTGTGTTATGCGGCTCCCGAGATCAAAGTTAGCGTGTTTAGATTATTTCCATTACAGAACTAGACCAAATACAACAGACATAAACAACAATACAATTGTTACAGAGCTTCATAATAAACGTAAATCCTCGTTTGTGACATTTACAGTTTTACATGTTTGGTTTGGCACAGGGATCGATCCTAGGTCCGTTGCTGTTCGCATTACGTTGATTTGTGGCTGGTATTAACTTTATGTTTCTTGGAATGTTGCAAGAGAAAATCGAGGCAAAGAACATTATAATTCCTACCTACATCATCGTTAGTATACTGTTCTGTTAGACATATTTTGATCTCAATTGTTTGTGTTTATTTGCTTTAAATCGTCATCATCCTGTTTTAGAATAGACATCGGCTTAGGCCAAGGTCCGTTTTCCTACTATTCTTCCTCTACTTCGCGCTGTCTTCAGCATTCGACTTGGCGATGTCAATCCATTACTTCCAGTACATCCAGAGCTTTATTTATTTATTAAGTAAACACAAATTAACAAGGAACTTATCAAGAAACTTATTTTTTAACTCCTGACGGAAAAAAAGGGGTCTTATAAGTTTAACGTGTGTATCTGTGGCTTTGTGTATCTGTGTGCCTGTCTGTGGCATCGTAGCTTTTGATGCGGTTTTCTGTATTTGAAAGCCAGATTAATAGATAGTTGGAAATCGATGGAACGGTTTTTAGCTTTGTTTCATTAAAATCGGCTCAATTATTTAGAACATATTTAAGTATATGCAAACTTGGTCAGGAGTTATCGAACTTAGTAAAGTTTAACCGACAGTAGTCGGTTACTTTACATGAAAAAAGAAAGCATACAAGTTTATATTGAATCAAGTAAAATAAAACCCTACAATTACGATAACCATCTACCATGCCATGGCTTGTCAACAGTGGGATTAATCGCCATTTTTATTTATCAGTCACCCATTTTTCGGGGCTACGGCCAGTGATTAATTGTTTTCGGCAACCAGTGTAGCTTGAGCTCTAGTTTAGTCACTCACTCCATCGATAGATCCTGTAACAGTATGGGGAGAAGGGGGGGAAACAGGTCTTGTAGCATGGTCCGACGGCCTGATAAGCGTATCAAATTAGGTCGCGGTTTCGCCTTGCTTTTCCTCGAATCACCAAATCGATTTAGTTTTACGGATAACACCTATAAAGTTGGCCCCACTGGAGTTATTTTCCATGCTTAGTTAACGCTGGCGTCCGTAAACAAGTGATGAAATCGATTAGAGAAACTTTTACTTTTGAAAATGGAATTCAAAATGTTTTAAGGAGATTCTAGTACGGTCGGTTAAAAGGCTACAAATTAAGGGGCTGGCAGATAGTTCTTCCGCTGGGGGCCCTGAGACTGGTTGAACTTGGGAGCCCTTGGCACTCCACGTGACGTTATATTTATAACTCTATAAAGGAAGATGGCTAACGAGCAGCGTCGGTGGCCGAGTGATTAAGGTATCAAACTCGTAAGCGAGGGGTAGCGGGTTCAAATCCCACTGCGGCCATGTACCAATGACTGTTTAATGAGTTATGTACATTAATTGAATGCTAACCGAAGCTCTTACAGTGAGGGAAAACTGCGTAATGAAACCTGCACATTCAGGCGACTGAATGTGTAACCTCTAAGGTGGCAAACAAGCTTGCGGTCTGCCTGATGATAAGCAGTCACCGCAGCCTATGGACGTTTGCTATACCAGGGGCATCACCCACGCGTTGCCGACCCCGTAAAAACCTTTTAACCCCTTTCATATTGTACTCTCCAGGGAAAACCTCTCCAGGTAGTTCATTCCACAACCTTAGTGTGCGTGGGAGAAAGTTCCTTGATTCGATCTGGTCATGTTCTTCTGGTAGAAGGGTCAAGGTGGTCAGATGGCAGTCGCCTCCTGCTGCGATCGCAAATCCTGGATTACGGTCAAGGCTGACAGCGGGCTCACGTCCGCGAGAGCACAACCAGGACATTAAGCCAAGATTATTATTGTAGAAAGATGACTAACGGCTACAAATCAAACCTGCCCGCCCTGACATAACACGTGACGGTAGCTAGGCGGACAATAAAAACTTCATTGTCAGATCTGTCATAGCAAACTGCAGATTTACGCGGCGTTGGTACCGTGCCAAGCGTATGCTGGTGATTTGACCTTGTGCGACGGAAAGTAATACAGTCGCACTCGCTGTAATTCTATGGAGATTGAAGAATCGATCTGACTTCCGATAGACTATGGAAATGGACCCCCAGCTCGACTAGTTGTTTTCAAATATTTTCCACTCAACTGAACCGATTTCGATGAATTGAATCTTGATTTACTGTTCTAATAAGGATTTATTCTATGTATATAATTTTATTTAATACAAGCGTCTTTGCTCTCGACTTTGTCCGCGTAAAATTCGGTTACGACGGTCTCCGGACCCGTTCCCGTCGGAACTACATTGAATGTCAAGAAAAACTATTTAAGCTTATGTTACTCGCTAATAATGTAGCTGTCTATATGTGTTTGCATTTCTAACATCGGTAAAGTAATTTTTGAGTTTATCCATTACAAAAAAATATGCACATCTTTTCGCCATATAATTTTAGTATAGATAATTTAATTGATAAGTTTCAAGTTTGTTTCTCTTTTGTATGTTTGTATGAACAGTCTCATCTGTAGCGGGTTTTAAAATTTGGGGAAGTTTATTGGATTTGATGCAGTCGCGCGGCAAATGTGCCATGTTTACCCAAGTGTATAGAACACACCTTGTTTTAACAAACACTAGATATATTTGCGACTGATCACAGATATCATTCTTTGATGTGTGTGGCAACTGATAAAATTATCTTGTAAAATAGGCGAAAAAAATCATAAACATTCTTTCTTTTCTATGTGATCTTGATGGATGTAATGTCGATAATGTCATAGCTATTTCAACATTGACGCTCCTCAATCTGGGGCAAGGGCAAAAATTTATGGTTCGTTATATATAGCTTGATCTTTACTGCCATAAATACATTAATTCCACACAAGAATTTCAGACTATAAGTTTAATAATACTTTTCGGATAAATGGAAACAAAATAATACTATATTATTAAATAGTTTGTGCATAGGCATAATTGTTAGCCGTACGTTAAGACGTAAGATTTTAACAAAATTGATTTCTCGGTCACGTCTCCTAAGTTAATACCATATCAAACAAAACCATTCAAGATTATAGTACTAGAATAGATTTATTTCTAAACTCAGATTAAGTTTTAATCTATCTTATATAATTCTCACGTTTGTAGATAATCTTAAACTAAAAAAAACTTAATCAACTAACTAGTACAAATATTAGCTCAGACAGGTATATACATAGGCGTATCCTTAAACAGAATAACATAACGAAGTAGGTCACTACGAGTCATTGTAAACATAATTAATTAGGCAAACATACCTACAGATAGGTCACACTACATGGTCAAATTACCTACATTGTAAAAAATCTAGGTGTGTAAAGTGTGTATTGCGTATTACGTTTTCTTTGAACACGACCTTCAGCTTGGAACTTCAAATATTTAGTTCTGCTAGATTGGTACTTTAATTAATACCATGTTACCACCTAATACCAATCCGTCTGCAAAGCGTGAAGAATAGGAAAATCTTCTGCAATGAGTAGGGTATTTTCTCACCTTATCTAAATGCCCATTTTAAAACAAAGTCATTCTCACCCACCTCTGCAAGGTACAACTACACAGTGGTATCTTGATACCTTGGTATCTACGTTGCCCTCCCCACCTACAGGTCTCCTGCACATTAAAATGTTAAGCCCTAACTGAATGAGACTTAAAGGGTGTTACACCAAGTTGGACAAAAGCCCCGCGCAGGCCGGCCGTGCACAAAAGGCATTGTTTACCGCTAATGGACAGGCCCCTTTGTCGACGAGTCTAAATTTTGACTCTTTGTCCCCCAGAGTGTGCACACGTCTTAAGAATTCCCGCGCTTTGTTTTATTTTTAATTTCCTCTTTTGACGTCGCGGCTGTTTACTCTGGATCGGAGATTGTCTGCAAGGAGGTCGGTAGGCACTGCAGATGAACGTTCCAAATTTCAAAATTCAATTTTGATTGTCAGGGCGATTGGGCAAGTGATCCTAAGCTAGTAGGTACAGCCAAATATTGTGAACTGAAAATAGAAACACACACTCGCACATTCATTAATTTTCTATGAATCTATGAGTTATTTTTAACGTAAATTCTTTACTATTTGAGATAACAGACAAAAAAAATCTTAACCTCTCAATACCATAACAGACCATTAAAATGTTTGTACGTACTTTTAAAATCTGTAGGGTTATGTACTCTTATTGTAGAAACTTCCTTAAATCCAATTTAATATCATTGTGAATTCCTTACATCTCCTACTTATCAAAAATATGAAGTGAAGAGGATTCACAAAAAGTGAACCGTGTATTATTTCGTAATGAAATACGATAGGGCAATCCAAAATCCATTGTTACGATGTTCACTCTTCCGGCAAAACTTAAGAAAAAGCCAAGAGCCGCATCATAATTTCGTTTATGCTTTATAGAAGCGAAGCGATGTGAAAGATATTTTATTACCCATCCTATTTGGCGGAATGAAAAGAAATGAAAAGCAAATATGCTTTTAGAAATGGATTTGTGATTGAAGTAGGTAGCTACACTCGTGTGCAAAACTCTTTGGCGGGCTGCCAAAAAATCATTAAAAAGGTTAGCTTTTAATGACTACATTGCATACTGTGATATAAAGGCTAATGAGATTGACTCCCATCATTCATCAAAGTCCATGCTACTAGTCGTAGCTACTAGATTGCCTAGATAGATATGCGACCTTCTCTAATTATTTATTTTTATTGCCTATATAGTGAACCCGGCGCGACTTCGTTCGCGTAGATCTACTTTACCCCTTACCCCTTTTTTTTTTTTTTCTTTTTTTTTTTTTATCTTGCTTATAAATTTTCCTCTTGAATCACTCTATCAAGAATTAAAATCCGTCGCAAAGTTTAAAATATCTAAGCGTACATAGATAGAGTCGGCGGGACGCGACTTTGTTTTATACCATGTATAAATTATGACATACTAATCATTCCTTTTTCTTCCCAATTCGTTAGCACTGAATCCGTTAATAGGTAGCCTATAATTTCACTTACCATGGCCATATGGTCCAATCAATATGTCATATTCCATATAAATATCAGTAAGCAGACTAGCTACCTATGCGCTAATAAGATTAGAATAAGAGATTAGCCATACAAATGTAGGTATCACAAGGTATCATCAATTAGCTAAACCCATTCAAATGATTTAGAGGGCTATTCGTCCATCAAACGATATTTTCATCAACTCGAATGCTCGACCCAACGGACCGTGTCTGTGTAATGCCTGAGCCTCACGCTGCACTGATTTCCAATGTGGACGTTGCATCGCAGTCAGATTGCACATTTTCAAAATAATACTAATAACATTTGTGGCAACACCTGTCCCTTTTCTTAGTAGTACTTTTTGTTGTTGTGCTTTTTAGATATTTCTGGATTTGCTTCAACGATATGTGTGTTTATTTAATTGCACTATGATTATAATATTGTACGTAGGAACTACAATTTAGATACTAACTTAGTTTGATTAGAATAACCCATATCAATGTCAAATATAATAACCAGCTTTCATCGAATTGATTCGATATACCTACGATGTGAACAATATTGCTACCTTCTACAATTTATTTAGATTTCCACAAATAACACACCAAATTATACTTAATTATACGACAGATATCGAATCAAACGATGCTTTGCTCACAATAATCTATCAAATGTTTGCTCTAACGAAAATAAACCATCAATTTTCTAAAATAACATACATTGTCAGTAATAACGGATAATAACTAGATGCACTAGGTAATTTCGAACTTCTATTTCCAATTTCAAATTGCGGCGCTCGTAGGGTTCCCGTAGCGCTGGTTGGTCAATATCCGCCAATAAGGGAGCTCCATTCATAAACGGAAGAGTCCATTGAGATAGATGGCCCATAATACCGTTAATACTGTATTGCTTTTGCCGGGTATAATGTTATGATGGCTTATGCCATAATCCTTCAATATACCAATCGCCAATAATAATTTTGCTCATTTGATAGATTCGTAAATTAAACTCTAATATTTCACGGAATCGCTCGTTAACATTAGTAAGTAGGGAAAAGACCGAAGCGTGTGAACTGTGCGTAGAGCTCGTCTAGTCTAAAATGACGCGCCCCACTACTTAGTTGATTTCGATGTGTGAGTGCAAATATTAATAACGACACTTCATCTGTGTGGGAGCGTCGACTGCTCCAATCAAACGACGCGAGCTCCTACGTTGGCGTCTCACCGGCAACTGAATGACCAATTACAACGGCATTTGTATATGTATTGCGTCCATATTTTAAACTTGCTTGTGTGCGTTAATGCGATAGTGGGGCGCGTCATTTTAGATTAGACGAGCTCCACCTACGTGTCACGATCAAATCTATGATATTGTAAAGAAAGTTAAAAGTACTCTAAACCATATGATGATAAGGATGAAGTGAAAGAGCTTTGCCGCAGGACTGTAGTTAGTGGTACAGTGTGTGCTCTGTAGTGGACACACATTGCAAGCGAATACAACTGGCTTCCTCTGCATGGCCCGTCCTATCGTCTATGGACGCCGAGGAAAATGTCCATGTTTAAAAATCTTTGGTCAAAGAAAATTTATTTCACAATCAACAGCCGAGTTATTCATACCTATAGAATGTATATCATTGACCTACACGGAATGTAAATGAAGCTAATTAAAGCAGTCACAATTATCATTGTAGGGACATATATAATTATTGTAGTAAAGTAGTCTGTCGCAAACAAATTTTCCATCGAAGTAAACAAATGGAAAAATTAAAATAATAATTATTGGTCATTTGTAGACCGTTTTATGTGGTTATTTGCTTACAAAATTGAAGCAAATTTAGTGAGTCATGGTGTGGATGATCTATTCTTGTGAAACATTTTGTTTTGATGGGTTGACGAGTAAATATATTTTCTGGACGATTAGTGGGTTGTTTACATCGATGGAAAATTGGTTTGAGACAAAGTTTAGGTAGTATCTAGTTGACTTTGTCCGTTTGTCGTTGACATTTCTTGTTATTAGAGTATGGCTTTTGTAAAATATTAATTACTATTATAATATTAACCTGAATCATCCCACTGCTGGGCAAATTCCTACCCCGATTCTTCCACTCTAAAATATTAATAATTGTATTTTATTATCTTTGAAATAAATTCCGAAAATCCTGTATGTAAATGTTGTGACTGTTCTACGGTTAGCTAAAACTTCCCCCGTCCACCCGCAGAGCTACCGCGGCCGCAAGCCCCTCGGCGGCGTCCCGGTGCCGGCGCCGGCGGTGTCCGGGCTGAGCCCCGCGCCGCACTCCCCCGCGCCGCCCGCGCCCAGCCCCGCGCCCGCCGCCGCGCCAGCCATGAAGCAGGACCACCCTGGACAGCCGATGGTGAGTGCAGACGGCCCTAGTACTACCTAACAGACAGAAGAACCAGCCTTCCTTAGAACAACTTAACCGACTGAAGAACTTTCGATAACCCCTCAACATCACAGCCCGTAACAATCCACTGCAGGACTTAGGGTCTGTCCCACGAAAGGGGAGGTTATTGCCATAATCTCCACGCTTGGCAGGCGGGTTGGAGATCGCAGTGTTAAAATATAATAATGGAAAATGCTGCTGCCCATTTTCCAGACTACGGAGACTCTTGATCTTTTGCCTCAAAAACATTAGTCGACTTGTACGACACCCAAGAGTGTAAGGGGTTGGTGCGATTCTACTCTGCCGGACACCACACGGCAACCCCTAACGAAGTATCTTATCTTCCGACCGATTTGTCATGGCGTCCTTTCCGACCCCTAATCGAATTGGCGCCGATTCTAATATTCCTTAAACTACTAGCCTATTGAAAGCTAAAAATTAGTTCGATTAAACTGACCTCCAAAAAAAGAAAACTGCATCGATATCGGTCCACCCGTTTGGGAGCTACGATCCCACAGACAGACATCCTACTCATACACACAAAGACAGAGTCACAGATACCTGCGTCATATAACACCCCTCTTTTTCGTCGGGGGTGAAAAAACTAGCCAGGCATTTGACCGCCATCTCGCGTGATGAAAATTCGACGATGCGGCGAAAGATGGAACGTATCTGCTTATTAACAGCCTATTCAGTCTAGCCTTAAAGATGTGCAGATTATAATGTAGCAAGCAACGTGTTTCATTCCTTAGCTTTGATTAAATAAAGGATCTACCATAGCGGTTGGGTTACTTAAAGTTAGTAAAAACATTATTTTTACGAATTTGAACGCCATCTTAAGGGTGGTGAAGGAAGTTAACCACGAACATTACTATTCTCAACAACGAATATAGCGCTGCGATGGTGCTATAGGTACCGCACGTACTTCCATATGAAATAGCCAGCACATACCATGCACAACGTTACACTTACGACAGCCGATGTCTCATAACCAAATAACTGTACCTCCCTCGCATACCATACTCCAAAATCGTGTCACAGAATCAGTTCCCCTTTGCACGTGACTAAACAACACTTTGCACGTAAAACAACAAAATAATGTAATAAAACACAAAATTGTCGCGTAAACTGTCCCATTAGCTGCCGTGTTATTACCATAAAGCGCTCGTTACGGCGCGCGGCTAACAAGCGGCTAGATTGCACTATAAATACTGGATTGAATGTCACCCGGTGCAGCCTTACCCGACCCTACTGACGGCTCCTGTCACCACGCATCGGTCACCAAAACAAATCACCCTTTTTACTCTCGTCTGAAACTCGCCACGAGTGCCAGCCTTTTGGGAATAAAATAACGCAGTAGACCGTCTGATCCGTGGAGTCGGTTCGCAAAATAACCACATACAAACAATACATATCTTCATACACAAAGATGATCCTATAGGTACGTCCAACTAAGAATATATCTTATCTTTGACCGCATCGTCACTTGCCACTAAATGAGATGGCGGTCATTTACCTGGCTATTTTTTTGTTAGTCATAGAATCAACAGCTCTTAAACTTTTATCTCAGATATTCGTAAATAACAGAAAGCCAATAACAAATTCTTACTCTATAGAAGTAAATTATAAACAAATCGTTTTTCTTTTTTTTACTTACTTAAATAAAAAAATATTAGGTACCGAATCTTTAACCTCAAATAATGTTATGGTGATATATAGGAAGTATAAAGGGAAATGCTATATTTTCTTTAAAATATACTAAGTTCAAGGCTAAAATAGCGTTTGAAGTCATATGCACCCCATGAACCAAATATTCAGGTCATAAGTGTGTCATTCAATTTTGCCGTGTCTCAACATGGGCCACTGAGCAGTAACCGTGTTATGGAGGGAATCTTGAATTTTTGCTTTTTTTATTTTGTGCATAGCGGACTTAAATTCTAATGTTATCCAACAGTGACAGTTTTCTTTTTTAATTGGGCAAGCTGAGCTTCTTCCTAGAATTCTGTGATTTTTATCAAGTGAACATAAATGAGCGCATCCGCTCCTCCGATGTTCTAGACCATTTTCCGTCAGTTCAGGGATCATTTTAAAAAAGAAAAGCTCAATAGAATAATATAATTTACTTATTATTTTCTTCCGTGCCAGGGGACAGTCTTATAAAAATATATGTAATGCCACTACAGACCACATTGTTTCACTTGCTAAAATATACTCAATACTCAATACTCAAATGTTTATTGCTTCATAAAAGCAATATAAAAAATATAGCTCTTAATATCAGTTCAATATTAGAACGCGCATTGTATGAGACGCTGTTTGCATCCGAACTCCTTTGACTGGTAACGTACGGAACACGGGTCATCTATATTTAAACAATTGATAATGCTCATCACAATGCAACTAAAGGTCACCAATTAATCAGCGTTCCTTAGATTGCTGATGTCTTGATCTATTATAAGGTTCTCCCTGATGTGCTTCCTTCCAATATGCTTTAATTTCTTTCTTTCTTTCTTTAGTTATTCATCTTCAACACAAATGAGATCTTCTCTGATTTGACATATTTTTTCTCAATCTACGTAGACAATTAACCGAGTATAGCTATAGGTACAACTAGAATAGGTATAATTGTTCTTAGATAAATATACGTTGCTTACAAACTTTCGCATTTATACTATTAATAGGATAGTAGAATATTATTCTTTCTTTTCATTCAATACAATATACATCGGAATCTAAGCGTACCGTCGATCGCCGCGGTTAATGTCCGGCTACCTAATTACCGTTATCTCTTCCGCTCCGCTGTTTTGCCGCTTCACCTCTGTTTGCCATTGGTTTTAGATTCATTCGTTTGTGTATAAAATTATCTTTACTCTAATAATAGGCTTGGAGGTTATGTGCTACCGAATACGATTATTTACTCGTTACTATCTTCCACAGGAAGGTACAAAGTTAGGTTATGAGTACGTTTTATATTTTTAAGTAATGTCTGGGCTAATGAATTAATTCAAAAATTCTAACGTGAAAACTAAAGCTAGTGAGGAACAATTAAATTAACGATATTATATATATTCGTTATTTTTAATTGAGATATAATTGTTCGTTCGTTAATATACTCACATACACATAGTGCATAGGTTATGTACCAAGTGATTCATTTGGGCATTACGGGCAATATGAATAAAGTCAAGTCAACTCGGGCAATGTAATTCATACTTTTTTGACCAATTTTCAATCCTAATAAGCCTCAGCCCAACAAGTAATGGACATTATTCAATGTCCTCGTCAATTTAATTATATCAATAGTTTTTATCACATTGCTACTCTATTGTATTGTCTACTGCTATCGAGTATTATTTTTGTTTGCGCATTATTCATATTGCCCGGGCATTATAACTAATTAATCACATTGTCCATAACCCATAAAATATATAGGGTATCGATCTTTTATTTCACTGCCAGGCAATGTTCACGAAACACTCCCCATATTAACTTACTTACAAGAAGTAGGTTAATCGCAAATCAACTGGCAGGCGCTCGGAACGAAATTCGAGCTGCTTTTTCGAATACAATAACTCTTTTAAACAAAAACTTATTAAAAAACCGTTATTTAGGTCTCAGAAATGTCTGACTACAATCGGAGCGACAACTTGAGTCTTAACTTCGGTAATTCTGTTTGTCCGTAGCAGAGAAACGTTTGGACCAACTGCGGTACAATTATAATTGAGTTGGGCTGAAATGCTATTGCATTTGATTTCTGCGGCAACAAACCGGCTAGCAAATAAAGCGTTTAAACGTTCGTTTTGATTCTTCGACTTGATAAATGTTTGTAAATGCGATGGCAGCAGTGTTTTGTTTTATGTTAAACTGTAGACAAACAAGCCAAGCCATCAGCAAAACCGCCGCCAATGCGTTTCCTGTCTCTAATAAGACCTTTCTCTGGAAGGATCCCATGCCCAAAGGAACACTGTAGCTGGGAGCTCATTCCACATCCAAATAGTACGAGCGAGAGATCAACATGAGTGACCCCCGTTGATGTCTTTTATATGAATGAACATACATACACATTCACGCCTGTATCCCATAGGGAGGCAGTGACTATAGAATGCCACATGCAGTGATCCTGACACACCTCTCTCGCCCCTTCCACGTTTGTGTTAAGTGTACTCCTGACCAGCCCTTTTTGGAGCAGATCATTTATCTGATCAGTATATGCCTTCTTGAACGCCCTCTACCGGTCCTCTCATTCACATTTACACATAGAGACCGTTCTTAAGCCATTTTTCATCCATCCTCTCCACGTGTATAAACCATCTCAGCATACCTCTTTCAAACCAAGTCACCACAAATACGTAGATAAAAACGGCGGGAAGTGACTTTGAATTATACTATGTATAGATTTGAAATAACAGAATAACTCATATAACTCATACACGGTACGCTATGAAACCATTTGCTAGCAAACTATGCAATAACACACACACATACACACAGCAAACGTCAATAATACGGTCGCAGGAGCAAGTTGGAAATTTTTAATTTGCGTCCCCGCGCCGGCGCTCCCAACTTATGCAATTTCTGCTCGGAACTAGCTCGCGCCCAATTTATAGCGTGTGCAAGTTACACGATATAACTAAACTTTTCAGTGGGAGGTATTTTTTCAGTATATTATAAAGGTTTGCCTTTGTGAGCAGCCGGTAGGTGCCAGCCAGTGTGGTCGGATATTGGTACGAAGATTTTGGATGCCGTATTTGGCTAGCAGCATGTGAAATGATACTACGAGTATATACCGGCTCAACAATTAGTACAGAAAGAAAAATATCATTTTACCTACCACCAGTATATAACTGAGTTGACATCACTACTACACTACTCAGTCTAAGCAGCATAGGTTGCGATGTTAGCTACTGTAGCATGTACAATAACTTTCTTATAAAACGTCGTTTTGTTTCAAAACCCTTTGCTATAAACGGTCAATTTCTAAAAGTTACTGCGACTGTGCATGGACAATGCTCATTCTATTATATTCACTTGGTGATAGAATGTTCCTCCTCCCGAAGTGAGTGCAGATTGATCGATAACCTGCGTTTTAGCATCGGATCCAACAGGTGATCCGCTGGCTCGTTCTCTAGATCTAAGCTTCACTAGAACATTTTTATGTGTGGTTCAGACCAAGAGCTCCTTTGTAGGGATTACCTGGGCGAGGAAGCCTTTGATCGCGAGATATTAAAGATGTATAGGGAAACCTTTGCCCTGCAGTGGGACGGGAATAATACATAATCCTACTGGTATTATAAATACGAAAGTTTGTAAGAATTGTTTCTTACTCTTTCACACAAAAAGTACTGCACGATTTTGATAAAATTATGCGATGTTGTGGTTTAAGAACATATACATCACAGAATATAAAAGTCCTTTTTTTAAATCACATTAGCAAACCCGAAAGAGTACGAAAATCAATTGAAGAATAGGGTAAATCAGCATCATCATCAAAATTTCACGCTGAAATTCAAGATTGAAAGCTGTTCGCGAATCGAGGCGTGCGATTCAAAAATAGAGCCTCGTGTCCTTTAGGTATGGAAAGCGTGGGGCGCGAAGATGAACTGTACACCAATACACCATTAGAGAACACTCCATTTAAGAACACTCTTACACGCTCGCTCGGCCTAATACGCGTGACAAGTCAAGCGTTACAAATGTGCCTATTATAATAAATGTAACAACGATAATCTCGTTATCGGATGTCTCCGAGGCCGTGACGGCGCAAAACTTTTAATTGCGAGGCGGTACACACACGCGGCTTAATGAAATTACAACAACTTCGTGCGAGGCAGTCGCGTTTTAAATTAAAATCTCCAGAAGTTAAGAAGATGGACGGGGACGGATTCAGGGGGGGTTACGTAACGTCTTCTGTAACCCGTAGAATTTATTTGGGGTAAAACTTGCTGCAGCAATGACCCATGAAAAATAGTTTTACAGCGATGGCGGTCATTGCTAGACATTTATTTAGTATTCACTGGATTTATTGCCGTGGTGGCGCAACATTGTGGCCTAATTGGTATTTTGGTATACGAGTAGCGTGATATTTCGACGCAGGCATGCATCATTGTTATGCGACGGGTGACTAAGAGGAAAGATTTGATGGTTTGTCGCTTTTTTTCTTTTTCTTTTTTATATATATGGCAGACAAACAGAGAAGCGTGCTATATTTCAAAAAAATTAGAGATCCCTAACAAAATTGTTTTAATATCACTCAACCTATCAAAATAATGCGTGTTTAACTAATTATTTTCATGTTGGGTTTGTAATAATCATTTGAAAACACAATAAAAAATTACACACACAATACAATTTATTATCGAATATATCTGCCACAACGATCAACGGCTTGTACAACACTCGTGAACTATACGTTGGTACAAAACTACAGGAAACTTTATAGTCAATTTACAAAATAAAACCGATCGTTCATATTATTCTGATCAGCCAATTTCATTTTGCTCGTTCATATTTCAATAAAATAATCGTCTAAATTCGATTCTGTGCCCCGGTTCCAAAGTAATGTATAATTTGTTCCCATAACATGTTTATCCGAGCTCTTTGCCCCGAACCAAGCAGTTACTCGACTTTCGTAATTTAATAATACCCTCCCAGTCTTTGGGTTATTAAAAAAATTCATTCCGTACCTGCCCATTTTTTCTTACGCTTAACAGCTCCTTTGTTGTTTATTTTTAATATTCACCTTTTAATGGGATTACGAGGATTTTTTTTATTTTGTTTATATTTCACTTGGTAGGTTTAAGTACCTACAGTATTTCTTAATTAAAAATTCGAATTCTTTCGTTTGTTTTTAACATATTGTTTTTACAGAATAACATTCAATTATTTAATACTAGTAGCGTGGCGACCTAGGCCTACTCTACGTCTACCGTTGTCTGCTTGTATAGACACAATATATACACCTGTATTAAGAAACGTTATAGCTAGTGTCAAATAAGAAGAGACTTGGCGGATCACGTGGTTCGACTTGCGCTGTATACGATTACCTGCGCGAAATCCCCTCCACTGCCATTTGACAAGTCTCTTCTTTCGTGACGCGGGTTATACTATGAGCTCTCACAGTGTGAACCTACAAGGTTCTGACTGACAATTAATACTTGAGTGACGATCTGCACTACGCGTCATACGGCCAGTTTCTCGTACGGTAATGAATTGTTAAACATCAAAAGTCACCCTTATCTATGGTGAGTTGTAGATAGAGACAGAAAGAGTTGTAATCGATGATTAAAATTGACAAGCGTTTCAGAAACTGGAGGATATGGCCGTATTAAACGCAGTGCGTTCACTTAAAGACGAGCCCTGTGTGAACGCATAGTATCGCTACTTCACTTAGACAAGTATTGTATAGGGTAGTACAATTAAGAATTACGATAGATTTCGGAAACCCGTAGATTTCCGAAACCTGCATAGGAAGATCGTAAGGAGCCCTAAGCTAACGAGTCGTGTAAGTCTCATAATTCCTATTCGCAACGTAGAACAGCTACGCAACGTCGCGCCATAAAATAGAATGAGCAAAACACAAAGTAAGCGTCTACTACGGAGCGGACCGTATATTTTTTGAAAAGAAAATTAAACATCACTTAGGGGACACCGACATCTTGTAAAACCGTTTATGTACAAGAAATTCCCAAGAGGTTATTACTGAAATTTCAGGCCTGAAATGTTTGTCATTATACTCACTTAGATGAGGTTACTGTGGACTGTTTTAATATTCTTTTTTGTATATATATGACGAAAATAATGCTTTATTGTGTAACTAGTGGACCGACGCGACTTCGTTCGCGTTTACCCTTTTAACTTTCCTCTTGAATCAGTTTATCAATTGTTTAAACCCACATTAAAATCCGTTGCGTAGTTTAAAAGATATACGCGTCATAGATATAAAGATTAATGTGATACTTAGAATAAGTAGATAACGTACTATCTACGGTATTGAGGTTTTCTTAGATTATTACTTCATTCATTTAAAAGCAGTGCCTATAATATGTACCTACTCGTTTTGTCCCAAGTAAATAAAAACCTACTGATAAATAAAACTATGGTGGGGGTCGAAACGATGGGTAACATATTTAAAACTATGATACGAGCTGCTAATGTTATGGGCACCTTGCGGCGGGAGTGACCAGGAGTGCGACAATTGAAGTCAAGACGAAGTGCTATTCATCACGGATGTTAACACTTATGTTTAGTTTTATATTTGACATTGTAATAATCTGTTATGACTTTGTGAATAAACATTTAGGTAAAACCGGGCATTAAATGGAATAACTGATACGAGATTCCATACTATTAACTCTTAAATATACAGTAGACACAAAGAGTTTGCCGACCTCGGTCCGAGCTACGATTGCGATAGGCCAGTTCGCGCATGGCTCGTAACAGAGTAAACAATGCGCGAGGTCTAGCACACACCCATTACAATACAAGTATAATGCGTACGCGCAACCTCGACCGCTATTCGTCACTCACACGGTTCGTCTGTCTGTCGCCTTGGTCATAATCCTAGCATCGGAACATCTAGGTATGAGGAATACTTGAATACAATAGTATTGCGCAATTGACGATCAACGTGTTTGTGTCGTTCGTAATAGCAAATGAAATAAACCTAGTTAAAACTAGGCAGTGACTACGTTTCCGTCAAATTGCAACATTGACCTGAGAAACGAGGTATTCAATTATTGTATGTTGTCCTGCTAGTAGGTGAACGTCTCTGTCACGCCATGAATGAATGTTC
Organism: Blastobasis lacticolella; assembly: GCA_905147135.1. Taxonomy (NCBI): domain Eukaryota; kingdom Metazoa; phylum Arthropoda; class Insecta; order Lepidoptera; family Blastobasidae; genus Blastobasis; species Blastobasis lacticolella. The sequence goes on along the minus strand of LR990042.1, from coordinate 3,492,953 downwards.
ATAAAAATCAATTTTTAATATTAGTATTGTTTATTTTTAGTATTGTTGTAAAGTGTGTATTTGCTTGGTTGCAGGCACCAATGCCGTTCTACGCGGGTGATCCCAACCGGTTCCCCACTACCTGGCAGACGGATCCAACACAAGGTAAATAAAGATTCTCTCTCAATTCTCAAATAAGCTAACAAAGTAAAGAGAATATTGCTGTCGGTATAGTGTCGATGGGTGGCTCAATGGCCTCACCTGAGGGGACTGAAAACTAGCGTCGTAATACGCGTCAAACAGTATTAGTATACTGAGGAGGATCCACTTACGCTACCATAAAACGAGTAATTTTTTTTTAAGTTGTTAAGTTTTTCTTTCTTTCTCTATATTTCTGCTCAACATCTCATCTAACATATTTCGTCCACAGCAGGCTGGCAGAACCAGTTCATCCAGCAGCTCCCGACGCAGACTGGGCAAACCACCTTGGACTACCAAGGAAACCACACGGCGTACGCCACCTCGCCTCATTACCAGGCCAACACCACGTACACCGTCCAAAACGTTGCGACCACATTCGACGTTACTAACAACGCGTACTATCAGGCTGGGGTGCAGACGGTCGCCGCACAGAGACCGCCTTCCAACCGTGGCGCCTACACGCCAGTGCCGAGCCCCAGAGCGCCGCATTACACCACCGAGTACCAGCAACAGTACGCCCAACAAGCCCCGACACCCGGGGCCAACAGCGGCAACGACTCGAGGCCAGCCTCCGCGGCCTCCTTCCAAACCTCAGTGCCTACATCAGCCCCGTCATCAGTGTACACCGTCAGCCAACAAAACTACGACAGAACCGAGTACACGACCGAGCACAACGAGGAGTTCACAAACATCAACAACGGAGAGAACGGAACAGGGGACTCTAACAACGAGAACGAGAGACAAGAACAACAGACGACGCCGAATGGTCAGCATTCGGGAAACGCCGAGCCTGGATACCTGCAGGGGAGCAACGGTCCGCGAGCTTCACTCGATTGTAGCGGGTATCCGGGCGGCTATAACGGCGGACAGTACAGAGAGAACAATCAAGCCAATCAAAATGAGTGGCAACAAAGACAATGGCAACATAACCAAAGACTACAAAACCAACAGATTCAAAACCAACAAATTCAGAATACGCAGCAAATACAAAACCAACAGCAGATACAAACTCAACAGCAACAAATGCAAAATCAGCAACAACAGATGCAAAACCAACAACAAATGCAAAATCAACAACAGCAATTACAAAACCAACAGCAACAGTTGCAAAATCAACAACAAATGCAGAGTCAATTACAAAACCACCAAAATCAAATGCAGCAAAATCAACAAATGCAGCAACAGAGGCAAGAAGATACGGAACAGCAAATGTTCTCACAATCTGACAGGGTGAACTTGAATTCGAGACTGAAAACAATGATATTAAACAAACAAAATCACACCAGAGACGGTCCCAACACGCCGCCTGACAAAGGCGATCCCGGAGAGGGACCTCCTCGGGTGATAGACGATAGAAAAGGCGGAACTGCATCTGCCAATGACGACAGGAATACTACCGGTCATTTTTTATCGTATAGCCACCATCTCCGAGATAATTACCGCATAGGCGAGCAGGGTTACCCTGTCGCCGGTAATTATACACAAAACGCCCAAGCTTATGCTGCGGGCGAATTCGGAGGTGGTGGCCACCAAGTATGGGAGGGGGGGACGGAGGTCCCAAGGAGTTATGATAAACACACTAAGAACGTATCCAAAACTCCTCAGAAGTTACCATCTTACACAGACATGAGAGGACAGTGCGGTACCTACTCGAATGTTCCATATGAAGCGCAAAAATATGCAGAAATGTATGGTAGTGATAGTTTAGGTTATAATCAAGATAATAAAGATTTTCAATCTAAGATGTTAATTGGACCAGTGTCGGAAATGAATCAACAAAATACCGTTTTAACGAGGGACACTAACGCACAAATAACTCGCGAAGCATATGATGCGAAATTTCGCCATCCCTCAGCGCCTTTAGTGCCCAAACTTGAAGTTCCTGATAACTATCAAATTCAAAAAGATGACAGATTGCTAAAAACTGAGGCACACAGAATGTTGGTACTACAACAGTCTTACGCAAAAAGTAATGAAATGACAATGAATTCTTATAGAGACTTTCCCAATGGTATGGCTGTGCGACAGCAACAGACTACGGTTTTGCCACCAATATCAACGATTAAGCAGGAAAACTTTGGACAAAAGCAACCCAATTTTCAAAATTTTCATCAATATCCATTTGAGCGACGGCAAGACTCATCAGAAAGCTATGGACAAGTTCCTAGGTCGCATGAAAATGTAGGTTTTCAAAAATACAATAGAAACTTCAGTGAACCTAGTCAAATGAAAGAACCTGAAGTTAAAACAAATGCAGGTAAAAAGAGCCCTGCGGATCCTAAACCTCCATACTATATAGAGCAAATAAAATCAGAACATTCACCGCCTGGCCACAAAATATACAAAAATGTAAATTACGGACCCCCGAAAAATGAACCATATCAATATCCAGGAGACGGTGGTCCCGTAGCTATCAGAAATGAATTTGGTTATTCATGTTGTCGTCAAGGCTCGACAACAAAGCCTCCACCAGAACATTTAAGAGACGGTGCATGCCCAGGACTGCAAACCAAAGACGAAGTTATCGAAGATGATCCAGAATCATCAGAAAAGGATACCAAAAATCAAAAGCCGGGTACACCAGTGCCAGATATAGTAAAAGCTAAGGCAAATCAATTCAATTATTCAAAAGAATATTTAGATAATTTGGAAAGGCTAAAAAATAACTCAAGAACGGAGGTTCCTGATTGCAACTGTTTTCCAGCTGATAAAAATCCCCCTGAGCCTGGCAGTTATTACACACACTTAGGTAAGTATCATCGTTTAAAAGCATAAATTTCTAATTTTTAAACAGAAATTAATAATCTAATTAAATCCCATTACAATATTTCAGGTGCAGCAGCTACTTTAACGGAGCTTCGAAGAGAACTTGAAGCTCGCACCGGTCTTTCGGGGAAAGAACTGAGAATAGAGAAAATCTGTTACACAGGCAAAGAAGGGAAAACAGCACAGGGCTGTCCTATGGCTAAATGGGTGAGTGTATGGATCCAAACAGTTTCACTTTACTAACCGGTTCTAATTTAAAATTTTGATTTTCCTGTATTAACTCCAACCGATGTAAATTTTCAGGTGATAAGACGCACGAATTACGCTGAGAAAGTTCTAGTTGTAGTTAAGTTCAGAAATGGTCATAAATGTGCGACGTCGTGGATCGTGGTATGTCTGGTGGCGTGGGAGGGCATCCCACAATCGGAGGCGGACTTGGACTACACGCTGCTGTCGCACAAACTAAACAGATACGGCTTGCCAACGACTAGGAGATGTGCTACCAACGAGAATCGCACGTGTGCTTGTCAAGGTAATTGAAACCCTGTGTTGAAACCTTATAATTTAGTCAATTATACTGTTTGTAATATGACGTGATGATCGTAAATTTTACAACGATTCGAATCTTATGGCCACAGGTTGAAGAATTTGCTCAATAGTGTTTCACGCCAGTTGCTAGATCCTCTAAACCAAACGATATTAGAAATAATGCTAGTTATACATATTTTACAAAAGCAGACCACTTATTATCGAATTAATTTGAAACGATTTTCTTTAATCTATAAATTAATAAATTTACAGGATTAGACCCGGAATCGTGCGGTGCTTCCTACAGTTTCGGATGCTCCTGGTCCATGTATTACAATGGATGCAAGTACGCCCGTTCGAAAACTGTCCGAAAGTTCAGACTCTCGGTCAAAACAGAGGAGAGCGAGATTGAGGAACGCATGCACGTTCTGGCGACGCTGCTGAGCCCTTTGTACATGACTCTTGCGCCGAAGTCTTTCGAGAACCAGTGTCAATTCGAGAAGGAGGCGTCGGATTGTCGACTGGGTTTCAAGCCTGGACGACCCTTTTCTGGTAAGCATTTCACGAATAAAAAATTCAAACACAGCAAGTATCTTTTAAACCTATATGTAAGTATACTAAAATTGTTATTGTCTCCAGGTGTGACGGCATGCATAGATTTCTGCGCACACGCCCACCGCGATCTGCATAACATGAACAATGGCTGCACAGCTGTGGTCACCCTAGCCAAGCACCGTGCTCTATCGAAGCCAACGGACGAGCAACTCCACGTGCTACCATTATACGTGCTGGACTCAACAGACGAGTTTGGATCGAAGGAGGGGCAAGAGGAGAAAATAAAGAATGGCGCGCTGGAAATATTGGACAAGTGAGTGGTGATGTACAACTTTTATTTCCATTTCACAGTTTATTTAGGTGCCTACCCAGTTTAACATTTATTTAAAGCCACTTGATTATTACGCCGATTTCATGAAATCTAACGGTTGAAAAATTACTGAGTTGCTTTCTGTTCGATTCTGAAATTATTTCATTATATATTAAAACTATGCACCTCGTATATTAAGTACTGTTTTATATTTTTCCTTTAAAACCACTTCTTTTTATTTCAGGTACCCAATGGAGGTGCGAGTTCGTTCAGTGCCACTTCAACCTTGCAGACGTCATGGGAAGAAGCGGAAAGATGAAGACAATTCTGAATCAGCAAACGCGTCTAACAACAATTCTTCCCAGCAGAGCCCTGGGGCTCAGAAGAAACCACAGCAGTGCTCCACACCAGCGCCAAGAACCCCTCAACCAAACGATATTAGAAATAATGCTAGTCCTAGAAGTCAAAGTAGTGCTTCTCCTAGAGCCCAAACTCCAGCTCTCAATCAGTCTAACCCCTCAGCGTTTACTAACAACTTTAACTCTGCTTTCGTCAACCCTAACATGCATAATCAATCTCCGTCACTCATGAATCCTAATTTAAGCAATCCAGCGTTATTAGATATGGCTTCCATGATAGACAACTTCACTGATGCTCAATTACAAAGCAATCAAATATCAAGTACCGTTTTAGATTCTCCTTATAATCCTTATGATCAAAGTTACAATTTACATCATCCAAATAGCATTTATAATCATAATCAAATTTCTCCGATTGTGGAGGGAAACCCGTGTCAAAATCCTAATCCTAATCAGCTTCCAAGTTTTGCTTCCGGCTTACAAAAGAGGGAACCGGAATTTCCTCAAAACACTGACCAGCTAAATACTGCGCCACCGAACCAATGGCCCGATTTCAATGGTCCTGAAATATTCCAAAATGCTGTTAAAGAAGATCCAGATTCCACAACAGCACACTTAAACAATCCACCAAATAACTACAGTCCTGATTCTAACAGAAGTGAACCGAATACTGATCCATTGCTACAGAAACCTACTGTAGAACCTGAGAAACAGCAACCTGCAGTAGTTGCCGATATAAATAAATTGCCAGAGTTCGATATGCCAAATTCTCCAAGATTAACAGAAATATCTCAAAAGTCACAAAGCACACCGCAATCACCCGCTCCGACGCAAATACCTGATATTAAATCTCCTAATGGAGAAGGAAATTTAAATTCATCTGATGTACAAAAAACTGTTTGGAAACCATCAGATACAAAGAACTGGGATCAGACCAAAGCTAAAGATCTGTCGACGCCAGAAAATGAAAATGCTTTGTTCAGAGTGCCAAAAGCGAGACCACCGTCACGTTCACAGCATGTCAATCCAGAGTCCCTAGAAAATCCAACATTTTTAAAACCATATCCACCATCCGATAGACCCCACTTAAGTCAAGGTTATGAGCATAGAAGTCCGTATGACCAAAGACTGCAAAACAATCCAACACCGCCAACAACCACTCCTCAAACTAATTACACGATTAGCCATGATGATCCCAATCAAAACATGGTGGGGACCAATAAACCTGTGCATGAATTCAGCGGAAACAATTTTCAACCTGTCAATCAAAATTACGGAAATCAGACCACCGCAATCCAAGGATATGGTAGTTATCCTCAAGTGGCTAACAGCTATCCTTTCACACCAAATCCCTATGGGCATTTCAATCCATACGAAAATTCATATAACGAATACAACAGCTTAGCATACTACAATGCTGAGAAATACAAAAGAGAAGAGCTATTAAGAAATTCACATTGTTACAATTCGTATGGATATCAGTACAATCCCAATTTTGCACCAAATTTTTACCAAAATCCAAGTCCCAATTGGTGTCAAACGTCGCCTAATTGGTGTTTGTATCCTCCACCATTCTCCATTCCTTATCCTCCTGAACCGCCCAAAGCCGAACCTATTGGTGAGGTCACAGAGTTCACGGACAACGTAGACTGTTTCAAAGACAGTCAAATGGGCGGAGTGGCTATCGCTTTAGGCCACGGGAGCGTGCTGTTCGAATGCGCCAAACACGAAATGCATTCGACAACGTCCGTGAAGACGCCGAACCGCATGAATCCGACGCGGATTTCTTTGGTGTTCTATCAACACAGGAATTTGAATCGTCCAAAACATGGGTTGGAGGAATGGGAAGAGAAGATGAGGTTGAAGAAGTTAGGTTTGAGTCCCTCCACGCCGGGCACTCCGGGGCCGAGTTCGAACTCTGTTTCGCCGGCGTCGACGCCGGGGCCGGAGCTGCGGCAGCCGCTGAACCCGGAGAAGTGGAAGAAGAGCTCGGACGCGATCCCGGGCGGGTTCGGCTCGCTGGCCGCGCTGGTGGAGGCCACGCACGCGGCGCGCCGCAGCGGCCAGCTGATGCTGCGCACGGACACGCACACCACCATGTCGTGGACCACGCTGTTCCCCATGCACCCGTGCACCGTGACGGGCCCCTACCAGGAGTCGGGCACCTGACGCAAGCCGGGCGCCGCCGCCGCCGCCGCCGCGCCCAGCGCCGCCTCCGCCAGGCGACGGGACGTCCCTTCCCTAATGTAGTCTCTATGCTGCCTTTCCATTCAGTAGTGTTCTTAAACTAGAGCCGTGTGCTTCAAAGTTCTGTAGTTCCTCGATCTAAACGTAGGGTGTGAATGTCGACGCGTCCTGGTCCGATGCGTCGTGCTGCCGCGATTCCTCTATGCATTTACATATAATTATTGGAATTGACGCGATATCGAAGTATTTTATTAAAGTTGTACCGAGTGAGTTTTCAATCAAAGATGTAATTTTAAGTTTAATAGTTTGTAGTGTTTATCGCATTTCAGCTAGTCTTACGTTACTATGTTAGTGTCGGCCGTGGACGTCGACGTGACCGTAATATTTGTGTAGAGTTTTTTTGTATATTGTCGTTTAGTTGTACCATTGACTTGACCGTTTGGAAGTTAGACTTTATTTTACAAGCTACTGTATAAAATAATGTTCGTTAATTTTGTCTGCATATTTTGTCGGTTTTTTTTTCTAATTAAGCGCATAATGTTTGTTTTGTGCGACATGATGATCTCATAAACTACTAACCCTATGTAACTTGTTCAGAACAAAAGTACAAAACAGCGCGCCTGGGGAGCGGCGGATACACTGATTAATCGTGTTTATTAATATTTTTGTACCTTTGTCTGTGTATTAGTTGTTTTATTTTTTATAGTAATTTAAATTACCATTCCTTCTGAACTTGTTTTGACGTTCTTTTAGTTAGTAGCCACGATACAATAAGGCGTAAGCGCCACACGTATTTTACCACAAAGATATGAGTGCTTTTCTATTAGGTTAAGATGTGTGTATTTTTAACTTTTTAGAATATTTAACTTATTTATATTATTGTATTACGTGGAACATTATCGAATCATTTTCTTTGTAATAATTTAGTGTTATGGTAGACGGTAATATTTAATATATTTGCTTTTGACTCGATATTAAATTATTGCAGTTGTTTTGTGCATGGTCAGGTAGCCTCCTTTAGTCTGGCTCCAGTGCCTGCCGCGGCCGCGTCCTGTCGTTCAGTGTCGAATCGTGTATCTCATCAATTTTTTCTAGCGGCGATGAAATTTTATTACATTACAATAAAATGGAGAAATAATAAATTTACATTTTAAAATTAAGATAGAATGTTTGCGTGAAGACAATTCTTTCAGGCGCTTGGAAAGATTATAAAGTAGGCATATTATTGAAAATGAATGAAAACATACTGAGTGAATAGTTATTAATATATAATTAGACTTAAGAAAAAAAGTTTGTTTTAAAGATTAAACTATGGATATAGTTTATATTTTTTACGTGTACGTATTTATTGAATGGTAAAATTATTGGGACGAACGTGAAATTATTTATAGGTAAAAAGTTTTGCGAGTGAAACTTTTAAAACTAAGCAATAATAGACATCGGGGTCTATGTACATTGTAATGTAGGAGTGAAAAAAAAAACGAATGGTGCGTTATATGTCGGCGTTCTTATGGAGAATATTTGACGTTTGAGCTCTTACCAAAATTTGCCTAAAATTTGTAGTTTGGGATATTGTTTGTGTTAGAGCATTGGTAAAATGCCCTTGTAATTCTTGCCAATTTAACGTTACTACTTCAATTCAAACTCTCAGTACATTGTAGGACAAGACATATCAATATCGGTCACAGTTTTAACCTTATACCTGTTACATGTTGACAACTGATCAAATTAAATAACTCGAATATCCTAGACATACCTACTTCTAAAATACACTGAGCTTCACTTGACACACACTTCAAATGCTATGGGTGACAATACCTTGGCGTGCACTTGCGCCAAAGTGTCGATCTCTTCCTAAACCAAAACGATATTATGGTCTTTTTCTAGTATTTTTAGTATCCATAGCTCTGGTTTTCTGCGTTCGACGCGTACGCATGTCACGCATCATAGTAAAGTCTAGCGAGAAAGTCGTGGAAAAATTGAGGGCGCCACTTGACAGCAGAAGTACTCAATTGACAGCAGAAGTCCTCAATTTGACAAGAATAAATTGTTGCGAGGGCAGTAGTTCCTTTTCACAACTTTCTTGACAGACAAATACTTCGAAAATGTTCGTGTCGGGTGCTACGCATGACGGCATTCTGGCGCGTATGCGTAAATCTTCATGACACAACACAAAAACTTCCCATGAACTTTGAAATTTTATATCTTATTAGTCAATACGAGTACCTATAGTTCTCGTCTTGTCAGAAGTATGCTGACTGTTTTATGAACTATGACTTGTACGAACTGTACGATATGAAGGGGAGTAATCCACAGTCAATCAGCGTGCTTTATACTAGACGGGAATTTAAAATTATAAATTTCGTATAAGTATATATAGGTACTATGAAGTAGGTTCTCCGATTTCAGTGAAGCTCGGTCCCACATAAATCACAGGCAAGACTTTTGACACCAAATTTGTAATGGAAATATTGTATAATTAGTAGTTTCGGTGTTGAACCTCATTGTAAGCGTCATTTAGGCCACACTAGTAAACCTGTGATATATCTGTAATTCACGAGTGCTTGTTTGCTTGTATGTATTCGTATGTCTTACTTCAGTGTGTTTGAGCATTTGATTGTGTTCTTACGTCGATTTCTATGAAGAATTACTTCCTAACTGTAGATCGCCTTTCATAAATTTCTGATGTTATACGTACCTACAAACATAAGTTATTTAGTTACCTTTTAGAATATTTTGTAATTAATTCGTAAGTCCTTTTGGGATGTTTCTTATCATCACATTTTGTTCGAATATTTAGTGATTACGAAATATATAGTGCTAGATAAACTACCCATTAGTGGAACCCTTGTCAAAATCCGTGTAACGGTCTCTGGGTCTATAGAGGCTGGTGGCATTATTTTTATGTAGCATTTACATATTCATTTGCGAACTGTGTAAGCCATAGAAATCGGTGTAATACATTGAATACCAAAAACGACCAGTATTGTCAAGTTGTAACCAAAAATGACATTAATTTTTTCCCTCATATAAACGAGTGTAATGCGTTTACCAATGTGAAACTTTGTGAATAAGTCATACTGTAAAGCCAAATTGTGTGGTTTCCATAATGATTATGTATTGAAATATATGGAAATTAGAATGAGGCTCTGCAGTTGACTGTGTGTTAGGTTCGTTGCGTTCTAAGTTACGGCGGATCTTGTCTTTGATATTTTTATTGTCATTTTGCCAAACGAGAGAGTAATCGAATGTGTCATGTAAATAAACTACCATTATTTATTAATACAATAATTTAAAAAGATTTATCTTTTTTTTCTTTACACACTCTTTGAGTGATCCAACCATATTACTCTGAATTTTTTTTTGCTCCCAACGCAAAGGAAATGGTCACCCTCCGGTATAGCGGTTGGGAGGGAGGTGAACTTTCATGAGTACCAGCCGGCCGGCCGGACTGGTTATGCACGACTCGCCAAAAAAGGGGCCTAGGCGCATACGTGCTAAACACCCCCTGGGAGCACCTGTAGCCGGAAGGGCTTTTCAGGTTTCATCGGATGCGACACCCGGTAGGGACAGGGTGCGCTCAACGTCACTCCTTACGGAGCATACGCTGGAGAAATTATAGCGAGACCCCAGAAGGGGGTCCCGCTGTTGTGGGTTGGGATTGGGGGCCGCTGAAACGGCAGGGAGGGGCTCTGTCGAGACGTCCCGAGCCTCCAGAAGGAGGTTCAGGGCGCTCGACAGTTCGTCCGGGAGATACTCTGAATATCAGCTCTTCTTTTTTTATATTTGGACTAGCCAGGCATTTGACCGCCATCTCAGCTGGTGGTAAGTGACGATGCGGCCGATGATGGAGAATGCCTATCTAGGAACAGCCTATTCACTCTGGCCTTGAAGGCGTCTAGATTATAATGATCAAGGAACACACTCGCGGCATTGGCCTATAGACAATGTACACTGTCAATCTGTCACAACTCTCTACAAATGACTTTATGTCATACATTAAGATGACCAAGGCCACCAAGTTTGACAATAGCAGTGGTTCATCATCATCATCATCTTGGCGTTAATATCCCGGTTGTGCTCTCGAGTAGGAGGGCCTAGGGTCCACCTTGACCATGATCCAGGATTTGGCGATCAGGTAATTACAGTGGAGCGACTGCCATTTGACCTCCGTGACCCTGCAACTAGTGGAAACCTGGCTACATTAGACCATGGTTACAAATTCAGTTGTTACCAAGGGGTGTTTGATAACCGATAGCCGTCTGGTTTAGACACGTATGCGACCTCAGCTGTGTGTACGATCCTTCTATACATCTATGTCCAATTTCATTATATTGTCCAATAGCTGGAATGTCCAATGGAACTGTCAAGATTATAATACCAAATTTTCAAAACGTCAAGTTACAAAACACCCAATTGTAAAAATTACATACTGTTAAAATGACTTATTGTCAAAAGAAAGAAGAGTATAACAGCAATCTTCTTGGATACGGGTACATACACGTATGGACGTACAGTGCAAGTAGACCATCTGAAAGCCCTCCAGTGGTATGGGGGAAACCCTGTCACAATTGGATATGAGGTACAACCCACCGAAGAATGTTATTCTCTTTCCCAAAATGACTAATTTCCTAACTAAAATGACAGTGTGTTGCAATAGAAAATGACAAAACAGTTGAGCTCGACAACTTTTCTTCAGTATATTTTACCTATTGGCTGCATGTTAAATCCATTTAACGGCACAATCAACGAATCATCTTTCGCTATCATTAGTTTGTATTTTTGTATTGAATTTATCTGTACTTACTATCCCAAAAATACCACTTTCGAAAATCAAGAAATTTATTACGAAGAACCAATAATAGAAAGCCGTTGTTTTTGTGTTGGGTGAACAGTGGCGCCCTCGCCTATATTTTCTGCTATACGTTCAAGCACGGTTTCGTATGGCGGATAAGCATAAGATAGGTATAAGTACGAGTTCATTGAGGAAACCAAGAGTAGCTGGTGGGTAAATCAGACATCGTCCGACAGAGTCAATTAATAAAGTGATATTAACTTAGAGCTCACTGAAAATAAATATCTGTGGTAACACTTCCACACTCACTGAGTTAACACGCAAAAAGGGTGGAGAGTTGTCCGGCTTGCAAATTCTTAAAGACGTCCAAGAATGGAGTTTTTTTGTATGAACTTAAATGCGTTTAAGAACTTGGTGCATGCCGCCCAAAATGTTCAATGAAGGAGTTGAAAACAATACACATTAAATAGTAGATATAAAAATTTATTTTAACTGAACTATGTACAAAATTATAATACAATATTTCCTTATAAGCTAGGTATTACATACATACATACTATAAATGTTTTTGTTATTTTTTAATTGTACATTTTTCGAAAAATATTAAACTAATGTGTAGGTAACTAATACATTACGATTAAAGCTTTACAAATATCGTGTAACAAAATAGTTACGTATTTATAATTATTATATTTTTTTGTATTAATACACATTACGTAGGTAATTCACTTAGTAAGTAGTTATTGTGATAAACTGTCATTTACCCTGTACCAAGAAACGCCAGGCGTTATCTATTTATTAGTTGCCATTTTAATTACAAAGCTGCCTGACTTCCATGAAGTTTTTTGTCACATTTAAGCACTCTGGCAAATGGCAGGTTGAAGAACTTTAAAAAGAATGAACATTTTTTAAATTAACATGCAGTGAAACACCGGCCGTTTAATTAATAAGGTACATCGTTCTTTAATTAGTCGAGCCAATTTATAAGTAGGTAACAATAAAAAAAACATTTGTTTGTATTTCCTAATGGCGCACCAGGGCCGCAACCGCCTACCTCAAATTGAACGTCGCCATCTTGTGAAGTTGTGTCTCTCACTCGCAGAAATCCCAAATGTTACCTCGCCACCTCGGCAAGAGTTGATGCCAGAGCGATTATTTTTTGTTCGCCTCTAAAGAGACCTCTAATATACCTCTTGAACGATCCCATGTCATAGTCCACAGGACACACTGTAGCTGGAAGCTCATTCCACATCCGAATCGTACGAGCGAACGTTCTTTCGAACCTTCGCGTCGTGACCAACAGAGGGTCTACGTAGTGGCGATGAGTACTGTAGCGTGTGTGCTCATGCAGGCCTTAGGTAAGGACGGGTTCTAGGACAGGTAGGTGTCGGAGGCCGTATGTTCCAACGGGCTCTAAGTTAGGTAGGCATTCGGGTTGGCCTGCTGCTCCTATAGGGTAACCGGGGCTCTAGTCGGTTAAGTAGGTTAGAGCAAATAGGATATAGGCGTGTAGGTTTAGATAGGTCGGAGCAAGTAGGACGCAAGCTATTAGCTTGCGTCTATGGGCACACATAGCACTGGCTAGGTGGTAATTCAAATGGGTTCCATTTGAATTAGATCTAAGGTATTATCTGTATTTTATATCATTCTTTAAACCAAACTGATCAATACAGTATCTATTAATCCTTTGCATTTTTATTTAAACTCAATATAGCAAACATTGCTACAGTGGTGGAGGCGCCGGGTACGAAGAAGTCGTACCTACAAAATATTTTGTTCAGAGAGAACTAGAAAAAAAGTTCGAAACAAGAAATTTATGACAAAGTTGTCAGAACTAGTCAATTCTTTTCCGATTGTCAGAAAAGATATCGAAGATAAAAAGGGTCAAGAAAAGGCTGAAGAAAGTAAAGGAAAGGCTAACGGAAGAAGCCTATAAGAAAAGACGCACCAACGCTGGAAGTTAAAACAGTATCGTTGTGTAATTATTTACTAGAATTAAATAGAATGAATGGGGAAGAACTATTTTCCGGTATAAATGATGTCAATAATTTTATTTCACGCATCAAGCGTCATTTTATTAGTAAACGCCTCACTGAAGAGGAAAAGATTGCAACGCTGCCGGCCTACCTATGCGGCCCGGCAGCGGCGTTTGTGAATGAATACGAAGGAATAAATGAAACTTTCTCGTTTGATGATATAATATCTGCCCTGTCAGAAGAATTTTTATCCACCGTCAATTATGCGGAACAATTTTACTCTCGCCAACATTTGCCGGGCGAGGATATCTTAACCTTCTATTATATCCTCTCAGAGATGGCTACAAGAGCGAAGATTGTTGACGAGAAAATATTTATAAGCAGCTTTCTTAAAAAAGCCAGAGGATTTTATGCACATAAAGTAAACTCCTCGCTAATAACATCAAAAGAGCAGTTAAAAGCGCTCATAAAGCAATTAATTATGGTTTACGGGAAACCCGTAGACACGAATCCCAAAGTAAAATCTTCGAGCCTTCCATACGCCATGGATACCCATCAAAGCGTTCCAGTTCATTCCAATGATCCAGTTCAGGGGTTACCAATCTTTCAAACCCCGCCTAATGTACATAGCGACACACCTCAAAGGCCGAGGGTACCAAGATATGGGCTAAGATCATATACACGCCAACAGCAGCTGCCTCAGCAGCCACAACAGCAGAGATACTTTGAGCGGCAACAACCGCATACACGCCAGCGGGCGCAACCTCAGCAGCCGCAGCAGCAGGGAGACTTTGTGCAGCATCATATCAGAGGTGCATTTGCCATGCAGAACGCACCTATGATGCCACAGCCATCTTCGGCTAATTTTAATACGGTCAGACCATACATCTTATGTAGATTTGGAAGTAGCCAGGATATTCCTGCGTTAGTCGATACAGGAGCATCTATCTCTTGTCTATCGAAAAGTGTTGTGGATAGAATAGGCTTAAATATGATGAGCTGTGATGATATTTATGTCAAAGCCGTGAATGGCGCAAAAATTAACATTTTGGGAAAATGTAGCGAAATAATTAAAATAGATAGTAGGGAATATGTATTACCCCTAGTCGTAGTGGAACACCTAGGGTGTGAGCTCATAATTGGCCAAGATTTTTTATATCGCCACATGGCAAGTATAGATTTTTCTCAAAAGTGCGTGACATTGGGAAAGAACCATCACGTTAATTTTTTATTGAGGAGAAATATATCTAATGATAATGGGAATTTATACCAGGGTTCTCTAGATTCATTAGGACACCAGGAGCAATTTGATTATATTTATTATGCGTCCTTAAACGAAAGGGCTGCGTCTCCAAAATTAATAAATACCGTTACCTCTCCACAGCTTCCAAAGGACAAACAGTTGTCCTGGTTAAATGATAGTTTGCCTGGTCAGGATCGAGAGGAGTCAAGGAACCCGTCGAATGAACTCTTGGATAGATTAGCATTTGATAGTTTTAATTTTAGTCGGTCAAACGTGGTGACTGCGGACGTGGGAACGTATGATAAGGTTCCTATTCGGAGTTTTCCAAGTCATGTTTCGCAGGTGCAGAGCGATAGTCCGAACACCCAGGCAGCGGAGATATTGGAGTTAGATGTAGTTAGATTATCTAATGTAGAACGGGATTTTGATTTGGCTCGTTGTGCAGGTCGTGAAAAGGTCATCACACATTTTCTTAGTAAAAATCGTTTAGCTGAAGATAATCCGGCTCCGATGATGAATACTATACCTCTAGATGGATTAGAATTGTTCACGAGGGCCGAGAGTCCAACTCATAGTAAAGTTTTTGCTAGGCATGCAGATGAAATTTTCACTAGGTATGCAGGTTGGGTTCACGATATTAAACATGATAAGCTCTTGTGTAAACGGGCTCGTCATAGAGTCATGCTACATGATGGGTGCTTTACATTCCCTTTGATAATGTTCGCGTATAATAGTAGTGTGAAGGTTTCCCCGTATATGATGGTTTTCGGCAGAGAGTCACTATCACCATATGACGCAGAGTTGCGGAGCAATTTAGGCAATGTCGGTGAAACATTATCTCAGAAGGTTATAAAAATGCGTGCTTTAACTAATGCCGTGATTGCAAATATTTCCAGAGCACAATTGAAACAGAAGCAGCTATATGATCGGAAGGCGAGTTCGGTGCGTTTCGAGGTTGATGACCTCGTATTACTATATACACCCAGACGTCTTTCCGGTAAAACGTTTAAGTTGTGTAGGTTATATAAGGGACCATATGTGGTGGTTAGGTGTATAAACAACAGAAATTATATAGTCAGAAAGTTGGGTAGAAGGCCAGCCAGACCGCAGGTGGTGCATGTCAACAGAATGAAGAAGTTCCATGTTCGCCCGAGGGTGGTATAGGCAGCGTCCGAAGATAAGCAGTGGACATTGCTTTTCTATTATTTCCTACCGGTCAGTAAGTTATATGGTGGAAACTAGTCATAGGTATTGTATTGTTCATTGGTATAGTCCGAAGAGCTTGCAGTGTTTACAAGGAGAGTTTTCGTTCTTCTCTTCTTCCATGAGGAAAAATTTCATAACCCTCCTAATTTTCGTGGTAGGTTAATAAATATTTTTTCTTGACAGCGAGGGAATACAACTGGAGTAACACTGTATACTGATGGTCTAGTGATGATTCTCAAATTCTATATAGGACCAGAGATATTTATGCTTATCCATTAGGGTAAATTTTATCATTTTTGGTCAAGCACTTCAAAGGTTCATTTTTTATCAATGAGGTAAAGTAAATTGGATAGAGGTTAGGTGTTGTAAGATACGGATATTTTTTAATTGGGGTTTGGTCATCATCAAGTTGGAGTCATGTTATATTGGGTCTGACGTTGGAAGTTCTAGAAGGATTTCCTATGGTTCCCAGTGTGTGATCCACTTAGGTGGTCGGGAGGCTATTTAGTTTATGGAAAGGAGCCTTTAGATATTATAAACGAGTTATAGATAGTTCAGATTTATACTGGGAATAAAATGAAAAGATTTGTTTGAGTTGATCTCAAGGATATTTAATCGTGTATGGTGTATGTTTCTCTCCCTACCTTTTATTTAATGTATAATTTTTAATGTATGTCTTGTGTTTCCCATGTGGCGATTTCTTCACGATGTCGCGGTTGGTGAGCGGGCCACTACTGTGGTGCGCTACACCAATCGTAAACGAGAGCCAAATGCGAGATGTTCCGAACGTGACATCTCTTCGCTGGTCGTTCACCAGCTTTATTGTTATTCGGCTAAAAGAAAATCAGCAAGTTTAATATCAAATATTTAAGAGAATGATTTATAAATATTTAAGTTTCAATAAGAAATTTTTTATAATCAATATGAACAATAGGGAAAGTTCTTGGGGTTTATTTCTCCATTTAGAAAGAAAGGGGTATACTTTGTATTCGTCTCTTTGGGTACAATTACTTTTTCAGTATATGGACGATTGCTTTGGATTTTTTTTATTTTTCAAAGGAAATAAATTCGCGGTCCATACCTGATGAAGTGAAGGGGTGATCCAACCGGTTCACTCGTTCACGAGTGCTTGTACGCATTTGTCCTAGGAATATGCCGACTTAGGGGCTTGATAGGTCACACTTATTTTTGTAGGCAACCATTCTAATTCCCATATGGGATATGGTGCGACATGTGTTGTGTCACAGCTGTCATTTATAGTCTGACCAGAGATTTGGATTGAGTAGGAGCATAGAGTTGGCATATGAATTTAAGGGACATCTTTGTAGTAAGCTTTTCTTGGGTTGACCATAGACTTACAATATCTCTTTGGTATCAATGGGGTCACAGATTCGGTCAGGGACCAATTACTAATTTAGGAAGGTTGTCAATGTCTCGTTTGACCACAGACCAATTAATCTTTTTGTTTATCTGTGTACCAGGTCGGTTCACAGACACGGTCGTGGACCAACCAGTTTTCTGAAATAGGTTATATAATATTAAAGTTGCGTGGGTTTGGTATATTAACCTGACATTGACATTATAAGTTATTTTATAGTAGGAATATTTCATTGAATGATTTGATATGGGAAGGTGTTCTTGGTTTGCAGATTGTAGGAAGTCGTAATGTGCAGTTTTACAGCAATTATTTTTTGCTCTAACTACAACTTGCTGATTTTCGTTCTGTTTGCATGGCTCGTACATATTGTTGTATTATTTCTTTTTATGGATTTCATATAAAGATGTTTAAAGATAAGTTACTATTAAGGATCGAAGGAAGGCCATATTGTTTAATTGATAATGGACAAGTCAACTATAATATACAGATAGACTATGGTCATTATGACAATATTTGATTAATGTTAAAGTATTTATTTATGAAAATATGGCCATTCTGCGGTGAAAAATATTTTTCTTCATACATGTATAAGGTTAGGGCAGATTATGGTTAGAACTTTGCATTGTTAAAGGATTATTTGAATTTTGCTTTGAAGAAGTAAATAAGTCAAGACAGTTTTATGATAAGGTTCTGTAGGCCTTGTGCAGATTGGCATGGTTTTTTACGGGGTTTTGCCCAGCCTTGCTTTTGGGAGATGGCTCCCAAAAGCAAAATCCGTAGCAGGGTTCTTCTGCACAATGCCGGTAGTTAGATTGATTCCCCGTTTAGGTAGAATAATTTAAGTCTTAGTAAGTAGTTATTAATCCGATATTAGGATTTAATCATTGTATTCGAGGGGATTAAGAATATACTAAATTTTTTAAAGAAATTACTACTTAATTTCTTTATTTGGGGCGGGGGTAGATGTAGCGTGTGTGCTCATGCAGGCCTTAGGTAAGGACGGGTTCTAGGACAGGTAGGTGTCGGAGGCCGTATGTTCCAACGGGCTCTAAGTTAGGTAGGCATTCGGGTTGGCCTGCTGCTCCTATAGGGTAACCGGGGCTCTAGTCGGTTAAGTAGGTTAGAGCAAATAGGATATAGGCGTGTAGGTTTAGATAGGTCGGAGCAAGTAGGACGCAAGCTATTAGCTTGCGTCTATGGGCACACATAGCACTGGCTAGGTGGTAATTCAAATGGGTTCCATTTGAATTAGATCTAAGGTATTATCTGTATTTTATATCATTCTTTAAACCAAACTGATCAATACAGTATCTATTAATCCTTTGCATTTTTATTTAAACTCAATATAGCAAACATTGCTACAGTACCCAGCCCGCGGCGGGAGTTCCGATGGCAGAATTGTGCTGAGGGCACCAGTAGCCGTATTCACAATGGCTCGGAAATCGAATTCGGATACGGAAGCAACAAAGGACCCCGCAAAAGTTCTTAGGAAAATGTGGTTTTAGTTAATTTTGATGAAATTTTCTTATGTTATAGAGAGTAGAGTTTCCGTGGAATCTATCGGGATTCTGAATGAAAGTTTTAGAATCTATCGACACGGATTCGTCGCTGACGAATTTCGTGTCGAATCGTTCGGAAACGGTTTCGAATCATTGTGAATACGGCTACAGATCATAAAGTTCCTCAGAACATTCCCCATTGAACAGCCGGTAGAACACACACAGAACACACACTTTGCATAGCTAGGGAATGCGAATTCTCTACTCATTATCAAATTGAATAAGTATTTAATGAATTGATTATAACGTTAGGAGGTTTTCCCTGGAGACTACGACATGGAGTTCTTCAAGAAAGGGGTGTAAAGAAGGGACAGCCAGTGGTTCTAACCAGCTACTTACAATGGGGCCGTTGACAATTCGTACAGCGATTACGATCGATCAATTTGAGTCAGGCGGACTCCCCTGGCTTTAGCCTGGACACAGCTGGACACCATCCAGATCAGCTAGCTTAAATAGTGGCTAGACAGGTCCTAAGCGGCAGCATGCATAGCCACGATGATGTTCAGCAATGCAGTCCTAGCGTCGCAGTTGGGCAACGCGTCGAGGACTTCGCACGCGGCGGCGGCGTGCTCACGCTGGAGGGACCGAGTTTGCTCCAGCCCTGGGCCGTCTAGGACCGCTTTGTATAGCTGGGGAAAGGGAATGGGATAAGTATTAATTCGTTCGTTTATTTATTTAGTGGGTGTCGTACAAGGGGACTAATGTTTCCGAAGCTCAACTTTAAGAGTCTCAGTAGGCTGGAAAATGGGCAACAGCGTTATCCATTGTTATAATTATTTATAACACTGCGATCTCCAACTCACCCGAGATTATGGCAATAACCTTCCCTTTCGTGGGAGAGGCTCTAAGTTCTGCAGTGGACTGTTGTGGGCTGTGATGATGATGCGTACTTTAAAGACTGCTACCGTCAATCTGTCTGTCCTCCAGTCTCGGAGGAGCCTCGTGCCCAAAAGATGGCTGTTTAAAATGATAGTGATGACAGTCTTCATTGTGTTATTATTTACATACAGGCCCAGTTCGGGTTACGATACGATGGCCCAGTTTAGGTTAATAGGTCATCAATATGTTCCATAAGGAACATCATCGAATATCTTCCATAAGTAGTAGGTAGACAGAGGTAAGCTACCTCACAACGGTAAGTTACTCAACAAAGTTACTACACAGAAGAGTCGCAAATGCCGGCCATTGAGAAAGCTACACCTTTCACCACTAGAACCATTTATGAAGGTAGATCACCAACTTACAGAGTGATAGTCGACGTTGTCCACGCTCTTCTTGCCAGCCTCGATGTACCGGTAGAGCTCCGGCCTAGCTTCCAGGGTGAAGGCTAGCGGAGCCCCGACGAGGGAGAAGCGCGCCGGCTCGGGCCCGCTGAACGCTTCCAGGTCTAGGAACGCCTGCCAGGCTAGCGCTAGGTGGCAGCCGAAAAGGTAGCCCTGGAATGGTAGGTTCTGATATTAGATTAGATATATAGAGGCATATACAGAGGGATATAGCGCCTATTTCAAGGAGGGAAATCGGAGCTTTGGTAGTTCATAACTTTGTAATAGAGTTAACTAACTAGATCCTTCGTGGATGGTTATCAGATACAACTGAGGTGATGAACGTAATCGAGTAATTAAATCCATGTGGATAAATGTTTAAAGAGCCAGTGAGGTCCGATTTCGCTGCAGGCGACCGTACACTGTAATGTAGGTAAGCTTGCTATACTGCTAGTTTGAGCGGGCCGAAGCAGCTAATTCTTTCACTAATTTGGAGGAGTCAAAAACAGACCCCTGTGGTACGCCGGTAGGTACATGTATGCTATGCACCAATTTCAAGGGGACTCATGAATCCGATTACCGATATATTTACGAACTTGTATGTTCGTTATAGTTAAAATGTGGCTGGCTGGCCTGGCTCTTCAAATGTGTCACGTGCCCGGCCAGCTTCCACTAATTTGGATTGGGCCCAAGACAGACCCCTGTGGGACGCCTGCTTTTATCTGGGTCCTTTCATTTCTACATAGTGACTATGCTTAGGTAAACTTGTATGCCTGTTATGGTTACCTGGTGAAACTGTGGCATGTGGAAAGCCGGATTCCACTAATTTGGATGGAGCCCAAGACAGACCCCTGTAACGGGCCTGCTTTTATCTGGCTACTTTCATTTCTATATTTATTAAATTCAATATTTCTTGCGCTGTATACTGTAAGCTCAAGGATAAAAGTAAAATATTGTATGTGAATTATGGAACTGTAAGTCTGTTGATATGTTTTGTTTATGTGTAATACTTGTGTAAGACTGTTTGTTTTCCTCAATAAATAAATAAAATAAAATAATAAAAATAATATATAGTAACTATGCTGAGGTATACTTGTATGCCAGTAATGTTTACCTAGCTCTGCAATGTGGCAGCTCAGATTCCACTAATTTCGATGGTACTCTTTTTTCTATTCTATATGGCTCTTTTTTAAAATCGATTTACTACTATAGGAAATATTTAAGTACATGTATACTTAAAAATCCTCCCGGATTTCCGTCATTTTCTTATCAGTTAGGCTATAATTACCTGACTCTGCAACTGGGGCTTGTGGCCAGCCAGCTTGAGTGCGCCCGAGCAGCTTTTCCCGAGCAGCGCGCCCGCCGCCAGCACGTGGCGCGCCGCCCACTCGCGCCGCGCCGCGCCCAGCACCCCCGCCATGGGGAGGGGCTCCACTACGCACTCCCATTCTGGAGGGGGGAGGGAATGCGTCATTATTACTCGTATGTTAAAATATCATACGGTGAGGGAAGACATCACAGACAAGAAAAGTGCATATACAGGCGACTGAATCTGTAACCATGATCCAATCTGGTTAGTTGTCAGATGGTAGATCAGGTGGATCTGCCAAGTCCTGGACCATTGTCAAAGCGAACCCTGGCATTATGACGCCAAGATCTTTTTATATTTTAGCTGGTAGAGGTGTGGGGGAGAACATTTATCTCTATCAAAATATGGCTACTAAAAATAATGGCATGTTTGTGTACAATAAAGAGTAAAGAATGGACTAATTAATGTAAATACAAGAATGTAAACATAATGTACTTATATTTTATATGTAAACTGCTGTAAAATTGTGAAGTGAACTAATAAATAAATAAAGAAAGTCCCAAGTCGAAAAATGCACCCTTGTAAAAGAATATTTTTTTAAAAGACCTATCCAACGACACACGCAATCACAATACTTTCCCAAAAAATAGTGTTCATCCACGCTTAACTATTACTTTTTAAATATTATACTGTACGACCTTGTCGGCGTGATTAACCTACTATACTTAAAAGTATACCCATACCACCCGTCAGCCAAGTTAAACCGAGGAGAAACTTGACACTTGGACTTGGCAAAACTATAGTTATATAATAAGGGGTTGACGCTAAGGAATCCTAAAAAGGATACGATTTTTTTATATATGTAAACATGCAAAGACTTATTGACTGTCTGGTACCTACCCACTAGCTTACTATTTGCATTTTCCATATGTCTGTACACCGTACGATAACCTTGACCGTAAAGTTTCTTTTTCCAAATCAGTGTCACAAAAGTAGCGAAATTGTTTGACGAGCGGTCAAAAGTAAGCCGCACAAATAGTTTCTCACTTGTTCATTGTTATTTGAACAGAAAGCGTGTAGGTAGGTGCATGGTCGTAAGTATTAGTAACGGTAGGGATGGTTCGACGTGAGATAGATCGTGATGCATTGCAGTATTTTGTACCTAAAACCCTACACAATAGCGTCGCTATTACGGTGCTATTTGATATTATACGATATTTTTACATCCCTACTACTTACAGGCGATGGATGAAGATTGACTAAAAAAGTTTGTTAAATTCCAAAACATTGATACGAGAGTCCGTCTCACGTTTGATCGGTAACACAGAATATTCATACGTTAGTATTATACCCGTACAAAGTTTGGTGCTTGTATGTTTTGCCGTTATTACGATAAAGAAATAATAGAAAACTTTAGAAAAATGCGAAAATCCATTTTTCTTGTACCCTTTCTTTATATATATAATTTTTATATAATTATACCGGCCACAGAAACACACATTCGAGTATCAATATTTAATAAATAAATATCCGTGGACAAATTTACACACCGCCATCTAGCCCCAAACTAAGCAAAGCTTGTACTATGGGTGCTAGATAACTGATATACTACTTAAATACTTTTTAAATACGTACTTATTATACATAGAACACCTGGGTGTTCTATGTATAATAAGAACGGGTCTGGACCCGTAACAGAAATTAAAATTCATCACCTCATGACCTTGGGACCTCTTGCGTGGCAGACCGGAATGTTGACCATTGAACCACTCAGGTCGTCAATATTTGAGCATATATATTTACTATACAGCTTCGATCAAGCAACTATTAATTTATTTACTGTTACTAACAGCGTAATAAACATATAGAGTGTTAAATCGTATGTTAATGGTAAGTCTCCACCTTACATTTCTAATAAAACTAATTCATAAACAATAAAACAAGGTGCTGTTAGGTAATGCAGAGAGGTGCTTAATTATTCAAAACAATTGACTAAGATGCGAACAACAGAAGTTGGCTGCCATTACTCTCTTGAAAGTGGTAGTGCTTGTGCAAAACAGGTCAACATCAACTAAAATATGGTAGAATGGATTTGTTGATCGATGACAAAATTAATTTGACCTATAATTTTAGCGTGAGGGTGGCACGTAGACCCTTTGTCTCAGCCGAAAGGGGTTAAAATTAATATTTACTTTAAACAATAGTTCTGAATTCCAGACTATCGACATTGTCATTGGCAATACTTATCCAATAACACATCATATTGTGATCAAAAAGTTTTTTTTTTTATACCACCGAGGTGGCAAACAAGCTTACGGCCCGCCTGATGGTAAGCAGTCACCCACGCGTTGCCGACCCCGTAAAAACCTTTTAACCCCTTTCTTGAATAACTCCATGTTGTTGTACTCTCCAGGGAAAACCTTTCCAGGTAGTTCATTCCACAACCTTAGTAAGGTGGAATTGTCATTTAAAACTCCCGGGCATTAGGAAGGCAGGTAAATTTTTTTTCCTAGGTTGGACTGTCTATAACATTTGCCTAGCGTCTGTTTGTCAAAAGGTTTGATTATCTCCGAGTTACACGTGATTTTTTAGTATAGTTTATATTTCGTCTTCTTTCAAGCTAACGGCTTGTAATCAAAGTTCATTGTAATCATAGGACTTTGTTCTAGCCTTAAAATCTAGGAATCTCTTTTGAAGCTTCTCACACATTTATATATCAAAGTTATTGTTCAGTGAATTTTCACAACAAGTTAATGCAAAAGGTCGTATCGTATTTAAATATTGTTTAATATTCATGTTTGAACGTCGCTCTATAGAGCTTAAGATGTCTTCTCAATAAATATCTTCAAGGTACTATCCGTGTTCGACAAAGTTTTTTTTTAAACCTACTTTAAATTATCACATAAATTGTACCTAATAGCTAATTAATAAAATAGTATTTAATTTTGCCGATTAAATTTTCAATAAATTGTTAATTGAGTAATTAAATGCAATTACGTTTATTTCCTTTGACTTGTTTAGATTTATCCATATCAAAATAACTTAATAGCATTTAATTAATTTAGGGAAATTATAATTATTTAAGTATCAAAAGTTTGGAATTAAAAAATGGAGCAATATGTGTTTTGGCTTCTATATCTAAACGTAGTATAAAAAAAGTCGCTTCCGGCCGTCTGTCCGTTTATATCTGTGTTTTCACGTTTAGATATTTTAATGCGGATTTCATCTATAGATAGAGTTATTCCAGAGGAGGGTTTATATACAAGATAAAATGGGTAAAGTAGAGGTGTACGCGAACGAATTCGCGGCGGGTCTACTAGTAAATAGTATAAAACAAAGTCGCTTCCCGCCGTCTTTCCCTATTAGGGGTACGACGCCACGCGAACGAAGTCGCGCCGGGCTCCCTAGTTACTTCTATTAAAAGCACAGACGCCTTTGTCGAGCATAACAGGATGCCTCATGTCTATGCAGCAGGGAGGATGATTGGAAAATTCAAATCTTTGGTAAATCTCATCATGACCATCATCATCTTGGCGTTAATGTCCCGGTTGTGCTCTCGAGAACGAGGGCCCGGGGTCCTTGACAATGATCCAAGATTTGGCGATCAGGTAATTACAGTGGAGCGACTACCATCTGACCTCAGTGCTGCCAAACTTACCAAATCTTCGGAAAATCTAAACAGCAATATTTGAATTCAAATCACACCAGATCCAAAAACTCAAAGCAATAGATTTTTTCCTTATTTTCAAAGACGCCGAACGTCCGGTCTCGACGCGCACTTTCACAAGCGCATGATGACTTGCTCACTCCTTTTCCTGTTCCAAACCTGTCCGGGACCGCCTATACATGCGCCTGAGTTGTGCACAATACAACACGTTGCTGTAACATGGCTATAGTAGGTGCCCACTTCAACACGTAGGTAGACCACGCATGACCGCGATCTCGACGTTTAAGTAAACAACCGGTGTTTTTGGCACGAGAGAGAGCTGTATGCCATGCGTGAGGATTTTCGAGGAAGTCGCGTATGCACGTGAACCGAGCTGTCGTGTTAATGCGGAATTTTTATGGAAGAAATCAAGTGCATGTTGCAGTCGCACACGAAGGGTCCAATCTAATCGGTCAATTAAAACATGTTTTTATAGGTAATTGATAGTTATGGATGCATCACATGGTATACAGTATAATAATAGTAAGTGTAATAATATTACACCATTGCCGATGGTGCAATTGCTTCCTAAAAAATTTTGACAGAAAATATAAATATTTCAAATCTCAAAAACTGCAAACCAACTATTGCTATTCAGCCATATGAAATTCAGGACCAGCGTCGAAGTTAGTAAGTGGGACACGGATTCTGAATAATCAGTAGGGCAATTCAGGATGAATTTTAAAATGTTTTGCACTTTTTAAAAAATATTCTAAGGTGCTAATAACAAGTTCTAAAATGAAAAATATTTTTTTCATAACAAGCTTTTATTGCGCGGTATAGTACCTACTCACCAAGATCATTCCAAAGAGCCCAAACACGATGAGGTTATCTTATTGCGTTACCGACTCCATCATCAGACCAGCTCCACGGTACCATATTAATGCATTGTCATCCAAGTTACATAGGTATACAAAACTTCAGCTTAATCGGATACCAACAAATAGTAAAAAAAATGTTTGCTAATTTTGACGGATAACCTACATACGAACAGTGCTTAGTATCATAAATTCTTTATTACTTTTTCTTAACAGAATATCCAGAAACGCACACGCCACTATGAAGTACCCGCTAACCGGCGCACTTTCGCCAAACCGCAGAACACCATCTCAAGCTCAGTGCCATGACCTTAATTCGAGATGGGGAAATAAATTGCATACTTTAACACGAGAAGCAAGCACAATGTAGGAATCCCCCGGCACTTGTAAAACGGCCTTCGTAAATAAAAAACATCGCATTCCATTCTCTCTGATGTCGCGTCTTTAATGTACGACCATTAAAATTCACCATTGTGGCCAGCCGTAAGGAACCGTCGCCAAGCTATGTGAAATGCGCGTGCGTTGCATACGAAATACTTTGATCGTGTATCTAGGTGGTACTTCTCATTGATTCGTTGCGATCGTCAAGGCATGAATGCTATAGTTTAGATTAATATATTTACCTCTAGTTATAAGAATAATGCTAGTGAGGTGGGCCAAGAGTAGCAGGAAGGCGGACCCTGGGTTGCGCCCCCGCGCGGCACGCGAGGGCGCAACCGGGACATAACGCCAAGATGATGAAGATTATGATGATAAGAATAATTCTCGATATAACTTAATTACCTAGAGTCTAGCCGTGGCGCGATTTCTCGAATTTCAAGCATTTCCCTATGGCTTCTACTATATCATATTCTGTTCCTGCTGTCCCCCCTCGAGAGGAAAGTCGGAACCAATATGTTTCCCATTCCCACGTTAAAATTGGTTCTAAGAGAGTAAGTAATAACATGTCCTCGGGCGTGTCTGGGTGTCAAGACTCAGTAGCTCTTTGGTTCTTCGGATATCAAAATAATATATCCTATTTTGATTTCTGTGCGGTCGCCGCTGTAGATGGACAGACAGGAGGCGCAGCGGTGGGAAAGAGTGATAGGGCTTTGTCCATTAAAATAAATTTAGATAGCATATTATCTTTTTGCACGGCAGACAAACAAGCAAGCGGTTAACTTGATATATAATGGTCACCAACGCCAAAACCAATGCTTTGCCAACACTTTGATTACATGTCAATACTACCAGTTTCTAATACGGTCTCAGACTCAAAATCAGTCAGAATGTTCTAAGTATATTTTTATTCCTGGTTATAGACGGACGTAGGGCTGTTCCCAAGCCTTCCACACTTGTGTGTCTACTTACCTAACTAAGACAAAGTCTATACTTATCTGCAAATCCACGTTCCGAACTTCCTTATGTGCAGAGTTTAGCACACAACACAAATAAGGAAATAATACGAAATTATTTTTAGCTTTTGTTTGATTTTCACTAACAATGCTAGGTCTTCGAATTAGATAAGATATGTTAGTCTCAACTTTGTACCCATAACATCTAATTACGGTAGTCAAAAGTACGTTTAAACATCTCTAACGACCCGCCCCAGCTTTGCACACGGTAACCTTAACAACATTACAAATACATATTATTATATTAGACGGGACTTGGACGCGACGTACCTTTATGATTTGTTTTCCAAGCCCCAAAGTCCAAGTCCCGTCTAATATAATAATATGTGTAAAGAACGCGAGTTTAGTTTGAAACAAATATTACAAATACAACCTTAACAAAACTTCTAAACCTTCCTCATGAATGACGGAGGTCTATTGTTGAAATCCGCATGAAAATCCGTTTAATAGTTTTTGAGTTTATCTCTAACAGACAGACAGACGCGGCGTGGGACTTTGTTTTATAAAATCCAGCGATAATGCGTACAAATATGCTGAATGCGGTGTCGATTTGAGAATTTACCTTTTCTTCTTCAACCGCCCATAACAGTAATTTGAGCCTCGTCAATATAGGTAGAAGGTTGAAGATACCAGTGTTTAAAATCATCATTGGCCTTAGACATATATTATAGACGATTTAAACAGCGTCAGTGTTAATGACACGGCACTTTTTCTGATGACAGTAGAGGCCAACACGGGAAAGACCATAGCCTCCTTCAATGAAGGAGGCTATGGAAAGACAGATTCGGTTACACAGTGAACAAGCAAAATAATTCGCCCTGGATGGTTAGGGATTGCCAGCGCGTTGTACGGTTTCGTAAAGGGTCGTTGCACCCATGTGATGTGAGTTTCTACGAAAACTAAACTATAGGGCGACAACTTAACTGGTGTATCGCCTGCGCGGTGAGGGGGGCAGAATGGGTGACAGCATCAAGTGACGTTTCGCGGAAGAAAATGCTCCCTGCCCCGCGCCCGCAACCTTGCGTTCATCCATGAAAAACCACCCTCCCACCTACCTCACCTACCGCAGGCGATATACTAGTTAAGTTGCCATCATCACAGCCCTTAACAGTCCACTGCAGGACTTAGGGCCTCTCCCACGAAAGGGGGGGTTATTGCCATAATCTCCACGCTTGGCAGGCGGGTTGGAGATCGCAGTGTTTAAATATAACAATGGAAAATGCTGCTGCCCATTTTCCAGACTACGGAGACTCTTGATCTTTTGCCTCGAAAACATTAGTCGTCTTGTACGACACCCATGAGTGTAAGGGGTTGGTGCTATTCTACTCTGCCGGACACCACACGGCCAACCTATAGCCAATAGCATTATTTACGGCCAACATCTGTACTTTGCCATACATCACACGGTTTTCCCCGACAAGGAACTGAATAGGTTAATACGTCTCATGCCTGTAATTTCTTTAAACAGGATCCTTGCAAAGAATCAGTGGTGAGTCAAGTTGTGAAAATATCTTAAGTTTATGTTAAAGTTCATAGCAAATGTGAAGAGACGGGTGCCTCCAAACAGGTTTTCCGAAGTATATTGACATTTTGGTGGCGGAATACGTTCTCCATAATCGCTTGTACATATGAACAGATACTCAACACTCAACGAAAATGCTCCATTTTATCAATGCTGTAGAGTTTCAAATCGGTAAGCATGCTCGACGAAAAATAAATAACTGACATGATAATTAGAAGGATAAACTAACTTTAGTATTTGTAGATTTGGCGGTGTGTCAATAAACCTTGGAGCAGTAAAAATGTAATACCTAGAATTCACCTCTTGCGATCAGCTGAGGAATAGTCATTTACAATGTAAATCACTCTAAATATGCATTCAAAGGGTGACATTTCCACGAACAATAAATATAAGTAGGCCTATATCCCATGTTTATTTTATTATCCACATCGCTTTTGGAAATGTTAGGTGAATCCTGATAACTAATGATAACTGATAACACATGCAATAATCAATAGCATAATTCGTTCTGGTGTAGTTTCTATGGTTATCGTACCTAATCTCGATTGTAACTAAAATATCATGTCATTTTGAAAGATTTTACTATGCTCTCAAAACAGACAGTATATTTTATTAAATCCTTTAAGAAATTGTAAGATACAATCTCATCAGAGGAAGGCAACGTATTGGTGGCGCTCCTGGTGTGCTGATGTTCTCTTTCTGAAGTCTCTTTCTCGCTTCTTATTTGTCTGCCGTACCATCTACATCATTTCAGTCACAGGATGACTCCCAAGTCTTCCACAACAATCGGCTCTGTGCCTCTAGCATCATCGGCTCCCTACAAATCTCACCAAGTCGTCCGTCTATCGAGTCGGTTTACGCTTCGATTTCTTGTACGTAGTCGCCTCTCGATGACCATTCCGTCCCATCGACTGTCGTTTCTGTGACCAGCCCTGCCACTTCACTGTCTACCTAGATATCATCATCATCATCATATTTAAGTGTATAACTCTTGTCGGTAAAGCAATCGCCGCTCCTTTCTCCTGTCAGCCAACCTCTTCATCAACCTAAATATACTAATCAAATAAATGACCTGCTCCAAAAAAGGCAGATGAGGCAGGGGTTCCCTCAACTGGCGTAAATGTATAAGAAGATGTATGGGTGTGGAAATGAGGTGTGTTAGAATCGTAGCTTGTTTCACTCGATAGTCTCCGTCTATAATACCCCTATGGGATACGGACGTGAATGTGTATGTATGTACGAGTATGTATGAGTAACTTACCGGTAGCAGCTCCCCGTTCCTCCTCCGGCAGAGGCCTCGAAGGCAGAGGATTGTTCTGCTCGTCCCGCTCGCCAAGGAACTCCGCCTCCGCCAAGTCCCTCACAGCCGAAGACATCAGCTCCACCAGCTCTTGGTTTCTAGTTGAGGAGAATTACAGGTTATGTTTCATTCGTATAGTAGATACAGTACGAAGCTATAACGAATGCACATCGAATAGTAGCCGTCGTAGAGCGTCGTCTCTGTCGCACGCGTATGTGTAAATAGGAAGTCGAAACTAGCCGATGTGCATGATTCACTGCCTTGCCTTTCTGTCAGCTTGAAGAGGATTGAGCAGGACACAACTTCCCGAACTCGAAGAAAGAAAAGTAGGGTAACTCCGAACAAGGTACTTCGCGCGACTTGCCAATGTACCTTGTTCGCAGTTATCCTAATTTTTTTTTCTTACTTTAGTGCGAGTTTTATCGAATGCTTACGACGTGTTGAGTAAAGGCTTTTCTACGACAGTTTTGGTAGCCGATTGATTTTATACAAATTCCATGTCAACGTAATCGTCTCCGATAAAACTTGCACTACGCTGATACACACAAACGTAAAACACGTCGACATGACAATTTTTTTGTGATGCCCAATCACTCGAAAATCGATGTCGATATTTCTTTTTACTACTTATCTCATCTCATAATAATACACGTCCGTCACAAAACCGATTACGATAAATTATTTCATAAAGAGCAAGGGAAACTCCAGTCACATTTGGCAGAAGTGACATTTTTATGGAGGTAATATAGTAGAACTTCCGGGTTACAATTAAACATGTCGACTATGTTTAAAAAAGGAACGTATTAGTACAGTCACAGAGACTCATTTAACCTTCTCCCATATTTCAGCCGAATTAGCGGGATCAGACTTAGTCTTCCATTTCAATCAGGTGGGCTAATGCCTGCTCCCTTGTGCCTGAGTTCTGTGAAATCATTTTGCGCAGACGAGACGACCTCATGCTCATTGAACATGGGTTTATGTAGGGAAGCCTTATAATAAACACATAAAGGTACCTTACGAATATAAAGTGGTAAGTATGTCACGGACAGGTCAAGAAAATGTAAGGTCAATGTCGTCATTCAATAATTGTCATTCAATTACGCGCCATTCAATAGATATGATTGAACTTTCTCTCGAATCGTAAGAAACGCTTTCGCAAGGTCATAAAACTATTACGAGAGATGTCTAGTTTAGTCATCCTCTAACAATGCGACAGCTTTATCAAGTACTTCTTCTAAACGTTAAGAAAGTTTGCACACATACAGAGTTCCTGTGGCAGTACATATTATGATAGATACATAAGGATCAGATGCTGGAGTCAGGAGGTGGAGAGCTACAGTATTCTTCTTGTATTTATTGTAGCACTTATCAGTAAAAAATGATCAGCCCAACCCAGATACTCTGGAACTCAGAATTTTCAATTGTGATGGATAGCACGCACCAACGCTCTTCTCACAAATTGTCATAGCTACTGAATAGCGAATGGATTCCTCAGCATTCACAAAACATATGCTGGGAGGTCCCTCTCACACTGCAGCTGGCTGAATCTACTCGCAACATTGCCGTGACTATGGCAGTAATATGATGATAAAACGTCGTAACCTCATTTTCCCTATTAATGGACGCCCCCAAAGGACGGGATGCTAAGCCTTTCGCCTTTAACATTCTTGTAACGGACAAAGCGACCGCTTTCACTACTTTCTATAAGGAAACATGCGGACCTGCGTTCGGCTGAAACGCACGGTGACAGTACTAAATTTATTGTTTGCACCACGCGACTGTGTACCGACATAGTTGGTTGTGAGTGGGGCTACGCTATGATGATATGGTATTAACATTCCACTAATAAGTAAGTTAGTACTATAGTTGGATGCAATCTAATTAAAAATTTATAAGAATATACAGTTACGGGTGCCGCCAATGGACTCCCAAGACAACAGTCTGTTTCACAAAACAGCCTCAGGATCCCCAGCAGGCCGTGGTCTACCTTGATTTGCCAACGGTATTAGGTATTACGACCTGGTAAATATCGCAGGTAGAGCTCGTCTAGTCTAAGACGATGCGCCCCACTACTTAGTTGATTTCGATGTGTGAGTGCAAATATTGATAACGACACTTCATTTGTGTGGGAGCCAATGAACGACGCGTGCTGCTACGTTTGAATCTTACCGGCAACTGAATGACCAATTACAACGGCATTTGTATATGTATTGCGTCCATATTTTAAACTTGCTTGTGTGCGTTAATGCGATAGTGGGGCGCGTCATTTTAGATTAGACGAGCTCTACCAGCTGGATGCGGAAGGCACAGGACCGGCGTTTGTAGAGATCTCTGGGGGACGCCTATGCCCAGCAGTGGGCGTCTTCGGGCTGATATGATGATGATGTTGATTAGGAGGTACATCTAATGGGTTTTCTAGCTCGTAGCGGTCCTGAAGTTCAATTATCTCCGATGTTCGTTTAAAATGTACTAACTTAGTAATAATACTAACAGTCCATTCGGACGTATGTTACAATTTGTCGCGCCTTACATGGCCCATTGACAGCCGACGAAGTCGCAGTTATGAAAGGCCTCTAACGACCCCAAAGACAGCTCATAGAAGGTTAAACTTTCTAAACGAGAGGCGCCGCGAGCCCTTTTGACTGAGTTACAGACAATTTCCAATTGTAATTTTATGTAGGTACAAGTACGGCACTAGTATACCTAGGATTTGGAACCATAGACTCGCATGCCGAAGGTTGGACGCGGGGAGAAATTCTGGGCGCGGCAAACAAACAATTAAAGTAAAAGTAAAGTAAACATTACTCGTATTACACGCTGAAAATAGACAAAAGGCAATTGCCTACGTCATAGAAGCTACGTTGCGGAAATAGGGTGTACAACACACATCCGTTCATTGATTTCAGCATACAGCATTCCCCTTACCCCGCCTTACCCTATTTCGGATGCTAGACGCTCGATATTTATCGTGATACGTGGATAGCCATCTTGGATCACGATATTTATCGAGTGTGTAGGACTCACGGATGTTTCACACGCCATGCCAGAGCAGAACTCTGCATTTTTTCCCACCGACTAAATAGTGTAATATTTTAAACTACGATTGCTTAGTAGAGATTTACCTACGCCAACACCATCAAGGTACCTATAGATAGATAAATATAGACAGCAAACTTACATTCCAATAACCAAGCTTGAAGGCCCTCTCTCTCTCTATCTAAGTACTGATTTGTATGCATGTTTTATTAAAAGATCAACCCAAAGAGGGTTTGTAGGTATTTGACTCCAAATTTCCTTAGAAGTTTGCCCTCCATCGTTATCCATCTAATTTCGGTCACCACCAACTCAACACATAAAACCTTAAACCCTAAAAATCCTGAACAACCTTTCTTAACACACAAAACTGTAAATATCACTACAGTATAGTTTGGAAAATCCATAAAAAAATAAGACCAAATTCTGACCATATCTCAAAGTCATCATCTAAAGACTGATGGTCTGAATTTGATCGAATTGACTGTAATTTGTTATCTTTTGTTTGCTTGTAGCGAAGTGGCCTCTAGGTCAAATTAAAATATCACTTTCATTTAACACTGCTGTTATATGAAAATGCCCAACAACTGTAGATCTTCTGTCAATCAATTTGTTTGTAGGACATATAACTTCGCGGTAGGTAATCAAAACAGCACGCCCTATTATACCCCTCTCCAAAGTAAAACAAAAAAGGCCAACGACAGAAGCACCGTTGCCACACTTTAGGGAACGCAAACGCCGTCCTACAGCGTGGCAACCTTGGTCCCGAAATCGACAAACCTTGTCCTAGAAGCGACACACAATACAGAATATAAACCTCTGCGGCTGAACCCCAGGAGCTGGAAGTACTGAAACAAATATACATAGTAGTCCGTTAGAGGTGTTAAAATTTGGATGACATCTCACCGGCTGACACTGTGCTGGCTTGTAGAGACATTATAAAATATGTTGTTTAAACGAAACAAATATGTTGTTTAAGTTATGTTGGTTATGGTGATATACAAGAAATATTATAACTTATTATTTAAGGTCAGCCCCCATACTCTTAGAAACTTCTAATCCTAGCTGTCAAGTTACACCAATGTACGATCATACATAAAACCATTAGAACTAAAGCATTAAGAATTTCGTATTGAAATCATGACTACAGCGCGGCCTCAAAAATAATCTAATTATAATATTAATGAAAATTATAGCACCTAAATCCAGTATTTTTACCTAACGCATAAGTTTTATCACACCTACAACTGTCCAAAACGAAAATCTAGATGAGAAGCGAATGGGTAATGTACAATATACGTATGGTCGATAATAGATATTTAAAGGTGCTCGGAGCTGCAGGTGAATTCTGAATTCCTTAGCAGACCGCGCAACCGCAAAAGAAACCTCGCGGTTTCCGAATCCGTTATAAACTTTTTCGGTGTCACAGTTTCGATGTTTGGGCTATATTTTGTTTTGTGTGTAATAGCGACACACAATACAGAATAAATTTTTAGGTTATGGACATTAGTACAGAAAAGGGTCATTAGTACATGGCCGCACTGGGGCTCGAACCCAGTACCGCTCGTTTAAGAGTCGGACATCTTAACCACTAGGCCACAGACGTTATACTTCATTAAACACATTCATAATAACCATCTTGGCGTTAATGTCCCGGTTGTGCTCTCGCGCACTAGGGCCCGGGGTCCGCCTTGACCATGATCTAGGATTTGGCCGATCAGATAATTACAGTGGAGCGACTGCCACCTGACCTCCGTGACCCTGCTACCAGGGGAACCTGACCAGATTGGATCATGGTTACACATTCACTCGCCTGAATGTGCAGGTTTCATCACGATGTTTTCCCTCACCGTAAGAGCATCGGTTAGTATTCAACTAATGTACGTAACTCAGAAAAGAGTCATTGGTACAGGCCGCAGCGGGATTCGAACCCGGTACCTCTCGCTTACGAGTCGGCTACTCTAACCGCTCGGCTACCGACGCTCCCAATGTATTTATTAAACACATTGACTTTCGATAAAGATTTTGGCGTCAGTAAACTAATACTTTATCCGTTAAATGAGACAATTTTCACAAGCATAGTTGTTGAAATGGGACTAGGATCTAGTGGTAACTCAGTTGGTGTTGACGATATTTTGATGTCATGCGGTTGTGCAGGAACAACAGTTATACCTATATAAAATCCTTATACAGTCGCTACTGCGCAGTCACGAGCCTTATTCAAGAAGATTACCGTTACCTCGTTTCCGTATTGGAGATAATAGGTCAACTTTCACAAGAACTTTATCGATGACGCGACGTTTAAGTAATAGCAATGTTATTAGACGAATTCATTACGAAATCACAAACTGGTTCAGCCTGTTTATACGTCATTTATTGGGTTAGGTTATCGGTGAGATTTTTGCGAGAGATTTGCTTTGAAATTAGTTGATGGTGAAGTGATAAACAGCGTGGGTTGGAGCGACGACCTGGTACAGATCGCAGGTAGCAGCTGAATGAGAAAGCCACAGGACCGGCCTTTGTGTAGAACTCTGGTGGAGACCTATGCCCAGCAGTTCACGTCTTTCGGCTGATATGATTATGCTGATGATGAGATGATAGATAGATTAGGTTTTTTGTTTTAATGCTTCTCAGCGACACACGACATGTAATTTCACCCGAAGGAAAGCGGCAACCGTCACACATTTACGAGGTCCGGCTCTGTCTGGCATTGTTGGGCGCATTGAATGAGATATTTAATGTCCTAATCAAAATAGAAATGTTGAGTTTAAGTTTTGAGTTTGATTCATGCACTTCATGGTTTCACGTAAGAAAAATGCAGAACCGCAGCTGCTTTGTCACTATGAGGACTTAGATGATATGCCTCTTCCCTGTTATTGTGCTGGCTACATATTCTTTAAACCGGAACACATCGACGCATGCATTGTTGTTTAAAGGAAAAAATAGACAAGGGGGATGATACTCATCCAGGCGGACTCCTCGGGGTTGACAGAGTGCTACCACCGGTTGTTGTTTAGTAAATGCTAACTTATGTTTTATTTTTTTGTTGCATCAAGAATAACCTACATAAATCGTATTTAGTACAATTTAAATCGTAGGTTACCTAAAAACATGCGGTGAATACTATAACTGTAAAGTTATGTTTAACTTGTTGTAAATTTTCAAACAACATAGTTTCGATAGATATATAACATTAATCACTTGTTCTTATAATATGGAATCAAAAGATCAGTGTCCTATTTATTAAATGAAAACATTATTGTCAAATAGATCTACGAGTTTTTACTGCATTTTAAAAGTTTTTACTGTCTGTTGTAAATAAATGTATTTAAGAAATACTAACGAAAACGTATTTAAACAAAATCCTTAGTTACAGGAAGCGAACTATCAAATGCAAATCTCAAGTTTAAAACGCAGTCTACAAGCCAGGGTCAACTTCTTGCCAGTTCCGACAGAAAACGTAACAAAAATGTTATAGGAATGCAGATACTTAAAGTTGATTATGTAAACACAATCACGTCAACAGCTATTCGGCACTGTAGGTCGATAAATCGTAACCAAACTTTATTGTAACTTACTCTGTAAAATTACTGATTGTGCCTTAATTAAAGAAAAATATAACAGGCATAATTCAACAGTTAATTGCTAAACTTGAGCTCCCTTCATATGCAATGGAGTGTTTGGTGTTTATAATCTCCATGCTTGGCGCAGTGATCGAGATAGCAGTGGTGCTGCCCATTTTGCGCATTGGATATTGGTAATCTTGTGTCTACAAGATGTGGGTGTCTACCCGTAAGGGATTGGTGCTATATTCTACTGCAACGGACACCACAATACCAACGATCATTCTTGACCCTCTTTAGACTGAATGGTAATTAACGATATACTTAAGTATAGCTATGTATTATATCTAAGTACCTAAACTTAATAGGTATGTTCAAACGTGTTTAACACTGTATTAAAAATATAGTATTTTTATAACTATCTTATTAAGTAGAATGTAGATAATCATTTCATTATAATAATTAAATTAATGGGCTCGAATTGTGAAATAACATGCACTCAATCTGGTTTTTACGTAATTATGGTTCAAAATTCAGAGCTGATAGATATTTATTACTAATTCATCATTATATTCTGCTTTGTATAAAAAAGTCCCGGGGGGACTATAGGTTTAGTTTGCAATATTTTTTATTTGTAAATATTGTGTCATAATTTAGTTTTACATATAAAGCTGTTGCCCGCTACTTCGTATGTGTGGAAATAGTTTTTATGACAGTTAAGCTTTTGCCCGTGTTATCGTTTTAGATGACCTCCGTATTGTATAAATGTTAATACTACGGGGAGGTCAAACTGAATCTCAGGTTCACCCTACCCAAATTAGATTAAAAAAATGGCTTAGATTGTACCCTGGACTACAAGTTAAAGTACTTTCAAAATTGAATCAAAATCCTTTAAGTAATTTCTTGGTCATGGTTACATTACAGAATCCCATTCCGACTATTTTTCTGAAAATCTTCAATAAATGTACACGGCTTTTTTACAGTTAAATAAAGGTAATCGTTTTTTTTACCAATAAGTAGAATATGTATCATTTTTGGCTAAATGTAATGGTTTAGTCTGTTAATATTAGAAAATGAAATATGTCCATGATAGATTTCAAGTGAGTAATTGTAGTAAGTGATCGATATAACTTAGGTATACATGAAGATGTAGAATGTAGTTAATGCTAGTGAATGTTAACCTCATTGTACGTGGTACGTTAGTATAGATATTCCGTGGTTGGCGCAAAACGCACGTGCAATGAAGAGTGACGCAGTTGCCTAAACCACACGCAGATAAAAAACCGAGTAATACTTCGTGTTCTAAATGCAAAACTGGGCCATTGTGCATAAGTAGGTAAAAAACTAAATCGCTCACCTCAAGTTGGCCAGCTCGGAGCAAGAGTTGGCCAGCAGATAGTCGCCGCTCAGCAACGCTATCTTGTTGCCAAACATCATGTCGTTCGGATCCACGTCGACTCCATGGCGGGTGTTCATGTTCACCATGCCTTTGTGCACCAGGTGGGAGGTTCGAATCATCTCGGTGACCTCCGCTAGGGCGCGTTGGCTGGGAAGATAACAGCGTTGCTTTTTTATGTTACAAGACAAACAGGCAAGCGGGCCAAATGATGGAAAGTGGTGTGGTCACCGCCGCCTATGGACATCAGCAGTGGCGTTACCAATGCGTTGCCAGCCTCTAATGAGACCTCTAATATACCTGTTGAACTTGTTGAAACTAGCAACCCGCCCTGTTTTCGGCTTTTATCTACTAAATGAGTATTGCATGTATTGCTCGGAAGAACCTTCTGGAAGAAGTTCGTTGCGTGGTTTAAAAGTAAGCGGAGCAACACAGACGAAAATAACGACATCGTTTTTAAAAACATAGGGTGTTTAAGGGGTACTTTATGTCCCTGAAAAAAACAGGATCCTGGGGATAGTAAAATTTTGGCAGTCAAGAGTTTAGGACTGAACGCAGATGAAACCGCACGATACACGGGTTCCATTAAAATTTCCCGTACCATGAGTGCCAGCCATGGACAAAGACAAGTACCTATGCCTTCATGAAGGACTGCACTTAATTAAAGGAATACTCTGCCATTCTGCTATCTCTTTTCTTTCTGAATTTAGATAGGTATTTACAAGAAAAGAATAAAAGCTTCAATAAACTTTACCCCGCATCAAATAGACGCAGTTTCATCGAGTTGCGTAGTATGTCCGGTTATACCTAATTCCTGGTATTGCAAACATCCATGAATTACGCTAACTGCTTACCATCAGGTAGGCCGTAAGCTTGTTTACCACCTAAGTGGTATAAAAAGTCTTTGTTCAGCACACTTTCAGCTTCCCTACCTGTGCAGCACCCCAGCAGCCTTGTCCTGCTCCATGTCGGGTATCTCTGGGCTGTGGCCGGCCGCCTTCGACACCAGCAGCACGATGAGCCCCCACGCCTGCATGTTGTTCTTGCCATTGTAGATAAGGTTCCTGGAACAACGGTGTGAGGTGAGGCCATGGACTTACTACCCAGGCAAACGACTGCACTGACAGGTGCTTAGGAGAAGCGAAATAAAACGAACGTATGAGAATGTTAGACCACCCGCGTGGTACCCACTAGGCACCTAGCTAGCCTCTGTTGCTAAGCAAGCCGTCAGGGCAGACCACATTTGATGGCACAGTTGGTGGGGCTAGATAGCGCTGTGTGAATTTGTCCAAAACTTTGTTTATATATTTTTTTATTATTCAGAAAGAAACTAAAAACTATTATTTTCTGCTGTCCTGCCCTATGCAATTTCTTACGTTCCCACAAACGTACATACAGCCCATACTATGGAAAGTCTTATCTACCATCTCATACATTTACAGACAGCTCTTACGAAACCTTAACCAATTGTTTTCAGTAGCTCCAGAGGGGTATTGTCCCGGCGGAACTAATGAAACTTTATATCTCGTTTACATGAACCTTCATAACTAATTATAATATTATTTTTAATCAAATTAGTAAGGCTCTATCAAGCCTGAGGCGTCCGCCTGGGAGAATTAGTGAGTATTACCGCCTTATCTCTTTCTTCCGCCAAGCAATAATGTTGTGTTTTGATTTGAACTTCCTCACGACGTTCCTCACGATTTCTATAGTCCTTACAGACAATGCACATTTATTTGGAATTTATTTACAGGTAACAAAATAATGAGACAAAGTATCCTTACCTAATGACTTTCAAAAGTTATTTACGCAAATTCTATAAATGAATGGGTAATTAAATTAACTATGTACTATGAATTGAATAATAATGAAACGGAAACGAGAAACTAAAAATAAAACAATAACAATTCGACAATCTAAGTAGCGTACTTAAATATGACTCATAGTGCTATTGCATAGTGGTAGGTATATAACTAAATAGGTGTGTGTAAAATTAGGAAGTAATTATTGCTGATGGGAGAAAGAATCACGAGTGGCGACCACATACCGGCAGTCCCCTGCGAGATGGACGGACGTTGGACCTTATAAAGATCTTTTAGATAGGGAGCCGATGGACGAAACAGACACAAAGTCCATCGGTACCGAAGGTGTGGGAGGAGGCCTATGGCCAGAAGTGATGATTTGGTTGATGATGATGATAACGATATTATTTGTAACAGAAACGCTTATCTTTTTTAATAAGTCTAACCAGGCCGCCATCTCACCTGGTGGTAAATGACGATGAGGCCATTGATGAAGCAGGCCGGTCTAGGGACAACCTCTCAAGCCTTGAAGGTGTATAGATTATAATGATCAGGGAACACACTCGCAGGCAACGCGTTCCAATTCTTAGTCCTAAGCATTATAAAGATTGAACTAAAGCAGCTCGTGTGGGTAACTGGAAGATTCACAGGATGAAGCGTTCGCCCGGATCGCGTCCCCGATGGCGGGGCGGGACCGGCGGAATGAGGTCGTGCAACTGCTTCGCACACTCTCCGAAATGCACCCAGTAGAAGACCGACAGACGCACAATCCGATACGATACGAGATGCGTGGTATTATAACTGTGAGAGCTGTTGTGGCTTGCTTCCATGCCTGTAATTACTCCGTTACCGTAGCATTCGTGTCCGTTCGTTCGTTCGTAGTCCGTGGTTGAACGGTCTCGCAAGCCCATTGACACCCCGTGCCGGTATTTTTTTACCGTAGCGTTTTAACTGGAATACAACAACGCGACTAACATTGTTGTGCAAGATCACAACAGGGACATTAACGCCAAGATGATTTTTTACAGCAATAATCCCCTTCTGCCGCATTCTCACTACTAACTTGGCAGAATGAATTATAGATAAAGTAGAGTGTATTCTACTCATCCAGAATCCTCCGTCTTGACAGTCTTTAGGTCCACCGATGTCTTGCTATCGCACGGTTGATGCTACTTACACAGAGTAAAATAATACTATTTCTGATACCTACGTAGATTTTTTTCTCTATGCCTATTACAATAATCCAGTTTAGCCGTGAAACGTAAACAATTTATGATTTGGTTGAGTTTGATTGAACTAGGTTAAGGTCGCAGTTGTAGTTTGAATCCTTCGCCATAGTTCATGCTTTCTCCAAATTTTGAATAGGAGAAAGCCGTCATTGAAATCGGGAAAGCCAAGTTAGATTAAACGGTAAATAAACCTTTATTATTTAGGTATAAGACCAGCAAAAACTAAACCTACCTAAGAAAGGAAGAATTGCGTAAAAATGAATTACGTTCGATGATCTTGAAGGGATGCATATTGGGTAAACACTGCAAAAAAAAAATTCCGAACTTGGCGTACCTTGGCCTACCTATGGATAAGATGACTCACATTCCTACGTCTCCTGCGACACCAAATTCTATAAAAATTACTCCATTAATTGGCTAATAAAAATAGTTACCTACCTAATTACTTTATTAGCTAATTACTTTCGTCGTCCGTCGAAACAAAGTTCCTCCAACTAATTATTTGTAACAACCAAATTCCTCCTGCCTCGTTCGTTTGTCTGTCTGATTGAAAGCCGAAACTACTAAACAGAGTTCGAAAATTGAAAATAAAACATAAACATTGGTAATGAAATCAAAATAGTCAGAATATCATCGTAGCGTGCGATGTTATGCTACCTAGTTATAAAAGAGGGGCATGCATGTTGCAATAATTTGATTGCGAAATGAAACGTTACCAACGATCATCTACTTGGGTAGGTTAGGTGCCTACTTACTTAATTACGAATGATTATTTCGCCTGTTAAAATGATGATTTATTCATTGTCGTGAGAAGTTTCATAGATTTTCGTGATGAATACGAGTATAACACCAGAAAAGCAACCTATACCTTCCGATCTATACAACAAAGAAAAAATTACTCACTTTGCAGTTTTCAGTACAGGATGGTTACTGCCGACAAGTTTTCTCAGATGCAGGGCCACATTCGCAATTTCGTCGGACAATACCCATCGTAGGCTGAG
This sequence comes from Blastobasis lacticolella, assembly GCA_905147135.1. Lineage (NCBI taxonomy): Eukaryota > Metazoa > Arthropoda > Insecta > Lepidoptera > Blastobasidae > Blastobasis > Blastobasis lacticolella. Next base: position 3,450,576 of record LR990042.1, on the reverse strand, counting down.
AAAGGAGGTGGGATACCCGACGATCTTCTCCGCTTCGCTCACGGCGCGGTTCCAATCTGGCTTTGAATTCTGTTGAGCAATACCCCGTTGCGTACTGTGTGTGCTCATCTCCTGCCTACAAGGTCTCTCGAAGAGTTTCGCCACAGCGGCCGCTGATGGAGAAACTTTCACCAAGTCACCTCTAAGAACACATCTCAAACGGCTCAAACTCATGTTGAGGATTTTGTTGGAAAGAAAAAAGAAGTAGTAAACACAACAGCTTTTTGAAAAGTTTTAGATCGGTCGAAATTCCTTCCTTTTTTTGCACTTAAAAAATAAGTTTTAGTGACACACACACAATTTCACACACGACAATCGAACTTACAAAATTATATAGATAAAGCTTTGTTGTTGTATTGTTGTAACTTTTGTACGACTATTCTTTTCGCGCTAAAACTAGAGACTGGACTGGTCGGCGGTCGCCGTCTTCGGTCGGTTCAGTTCGGTCAACTTCGGTCGAACAGAGCGCGCGAATCAGTAAGCGAATGCGAAGAACGGATGAATGACATTACAAAAATGAATGAGGCAAATAAAGACATGTTCATAAAGTCACTATTTTTGTGTATATAGTTTAACAAGATTTCTGCAAGATAAAGTAGGTACGTATTTATTTAACAGTTTATTGTGCACAACAATAGGTATACAATATGGACAATTGGACATAAAGAAAAACAAAACAACAAGTACAACTTTTTTCATAAGAAATATCTTACGGCAGACCTACGGAAGAGACAGGGCAAAATCAGAAAGGCAGACGGCGTGCACCTTAAAATACGTACAGTAAATGGCGAATTCTACAATCTAGCTGCATGAACAGAGAAGGGATTAGAATAACACTCAGATTGATGAGGGAGGATGGAGAGCAGTGCCTTGACGCTAGAGCGACAAGGGGCTCTCCTCCATTCGAAGGAGCTCGAGGATTATATAGGACAGAAAAAATATGAACATTCCTACGAAAGCGAATTGGAAACCACTTGAGTTGAGCCCGAAAATGAGAAACATGGTCATATTTAATACGTAATTATTTTTATAGTACCTTGTTGTTTTTTAAGGATTTTTTGTCAATTTAAAAAGTACCATAAATAAGTAATATCCACACAAGTTCGAGTCATTTCCGTACAGTTTCAGCCAACCTACAGACTGGGTACGATAAATCCCCAGACTACGGAAGACCCAACTATCCAACTGACCCCGTCTACATTTAATGAATTTGGTTCACACTTCACACACGTCAATGTCTCGGTCGATACCGAAACTTCTACGTCTGGCGATGAATTATGGGTATGGGTATCCGGGCTCATTGGTGTCCGGACTGTAGGTACTCTATGTTCCAAGGCAACGCCGAGTGTCGTTTATTACCATAATCTGATAATAAACGACACTTGATAAAATTTACTCATGTAATTCCCAGATAATATTTTTGTAGTTTTCGATTATAGTATATCTTTTCATTATAATTTTAACAGCTTGAGCAGGGTCGAAGCGCCAACAGACCTCGTATAATGACGTCACTTGTGTGGTTTGGAGCAGAGCAGCAAATTGACTCCACTCTTAAAAACCCCGGTCTTGGCCCGGTTACTTCCTTGAAAGTGTACGGAAATGACACGAAATATCTAGTTAAATCTTTATTAACACCTGCTTGTCACCCCGTTTCAGTGAGGATTTTGTAATTCCTTTCTTAGCCGATGTTTGTAGGACGTCAAATTAATAACTACCTACCTATCATTACGTAATATTTACCGCTTTTTAAATGATAAAATTTTTAAAATATTGCATACAGCAAAACCATTTTTCAAAAATTAAAAGAACTTCTTTCTTGGAAATCCATCGAAACTATTCAAAAATTACCTAGTTAAAACTTGAGGTAGTGTTATTTATCGGTATCAAAACAATATCAAACTATGAGAAGACCATGACTTTAAGAAAAATAACGCCGATAATCATCGTAGCATTGGGGCCAGAAATGTTAAACGGGTCATAAGTTTTTATAATTAATTTATAAATTTCTTTGAACATTTTTTTTATAAATAAATAAATATTTATTTAAATAAATATGACTAGTGTAGACAGAGCTCAATGAATGAGTGAATGGAATAAAAGTATTGCCATTATTATAAAACAAATTTCTGCAAAAATTGTCGTTTACTACAAACCAAGCAGGAGGAATCAACGAATTAATATATCAAAATAGGTTGTTTATTAATTATGATTGAATTATCAAGGATGATTCTTGAAATAAAATTGTCCTTTAGGAAACATGAAAAAATGATGTACCTACATTCCTCCTAATTTTTACCAATATTTCAATATGACTGTAGGTAGGTACGAGAAGGATAGTCGATTGATATTCATATGCGATACGGCCAGTTGCTTCGAAAAGTATTTAAAAATAAGTCATCCAGATTGCGCCATCTACGCGCCAGTCGCAGCGGCCAGAAATAATATTAAAACATAAATGGCATTTCATTAACTTTCCAATAACCAGCTTTATTATTTCGCCAATATTTAAACTATTTTTCTTTGTTTAATTTTAATTTAAGATATAAAGTTTTAAAAAATCATCTGGGGACTTACCATAAGCTTTTTATAGTAGGACCTACACAGAACTGCCCTGCTTAGAACGAGACAGCGCTATACGTTACACATAAGCTTGTCTTCTCGGTTCCATAAAGTTCATGTAGTAGGGGGAGGCAAACGAGTAAGCAAAGTATGCTAGTACAATAGTAGCTGTACAAATCTAACATTATATTATTATTTTCTAACTCTGACAACACTCACTTTTACACTGACCAATGGCAGGCAAGCTCACCTGAATGCGTTCATTCGCTTATGTTGTCCAATTGGATTCGTTCATTTTTTCAGTCATTCGCGTATCGCCGGCCCTCGTAGTCGACTGAAGGGTGGTCACTACGAATTGCCGGAATATTTTGAGTGTTACTGTTATTACTTGCTAATCTTCTTTGCTTGGAAATTGTTGTGCTTTGATATCACTTATCTGTGAAAGTGCGTTCCGATTGTAGTGTTCTTAAAGTTACAGTTTTGTAAAACTACCGAACTTGATTTGAGGTAAGGTTTTTGTGGTTTTATATTTATTTTTAAAGTAGTAGGTATGCTCTGTCTGGACTATTTTATGTTAGGTTGGTCTGTGGTACACGTATGCTTACGTGGTGTTCAATTCAACAAAGACGTTTCCAATATGTTCACGTTGTACACAGAATTGATTGAAAATTTATCTGCAGATCATCTGCAAACAGATCGACCTACTTCTGCATCTGGTACCCACTACTAGTATACAGTTTATCAATTCCCTCTTCATGTTTGCAGGATGCGAATCTATTACGCACTATTGGAGTGTTATTGATCTCACGTTCAGGGCGATGCTGTAACTGCGCTATTCATTCAGTTACCAAATAGGGTCAAGTCTACTCCCTGTTTTATGATTATGAATGAACTCACAGTCTTTATCTAGGTAAATAATTGCCTACCTCATTTCAGTTTTGCTTTACCAAATCTTCACACAGTTGGTCTATTAGGACCTATTTGTTAGTCATTGAGTCATATTTATTTTATTAGTTGGTTGGGTTGGAATTTTTTTGATTAATAAATGTTTGTGCAAGTTGTTGGAGTGGAGAGAGTTCACCTTTATATTAGTTGGTGGGCTCTTAATGAAGAGGTTTTATTTTATCTTTAGGACTTAAAAATCCCAACCTCGAAGGTCTTGCATAACACAAAAATACCCAACATGCTATGATTACATGTTAATAAAATTGTAAACCATCTTTTCACCAGCAAGGCGGCCTTCTCTTGTTCATTGATTGTATAATTAAAGTAATAATACTTATCTGTAAAACATAGCTGTATATTATTAAAATAAAAATTACTTATACATACCATTTATTATGTCTACTCCACTAATGTTATCAATAACAATCTAGGGGTAATCTAAAATTCAGAAGCACTCCTACAATTATTTTGAAGGACTCCTATAAAAGTGGCCAATAAATAGACAATCTACCATTTTATAGTCTTCTTACATTCAGTGTTTTTAGTTTCTAAGGTTTGTTATTTGAAGAGTGACAAGGAACCTTACTACTAAGCCTCCACTGTCATTCTGTCTGACCATTTGCCTGTCACACCGCCCTATATCTTAATTTCATTTTATTAACAATCACACAAAGCAACAGATATTGAATTCTTTCAAGTAATTTACACACTCTTTACACATCAAATGTCATTCTCACTTGTACGACGGTGGATTACTATGCTCCACCCCTGACCCACTTTCAATGTTAAATTTTTCATATATTTCAATATACTCCCTTGTAACACTTTTCCATTGGCACTCCAACGTTTCATTAGCCTCCAGGTTGAAATTTGGTTCAACCACTGGAAACCACTCTCGCACAGGGTGGTTATTAGGATATTAATCAAAAACAATGAATACCTCATCTATGTTTTACCGGTTTTACTATAAATAATTTCCAATAATCATTGTAAACAAATTGCATTGGGCCTTGCATAACAATCTATTGTTCTTTCATCTACACACAAGCATAGTAAGTTGACATTCAGCTTCAGAAATTCTTGGAATCAGTCTCTTTTCCATGTTCATTGTGGTGTGATACAATGACTGGGAACCGTAATGTTTGAAAAAATAACCAAGCTTTTGTTAAATAACGTAATCCTTAATACCTTTTCTTGCCAACTCAGTTTAAATCAAGGGCTGACTCATTAGACACATCTTTCTACATTACTGTCTGAAAATCAGTCCATTGAAAATTTAATGATTTTATTTTAAATGTTATGTCTTTGAAGTCGCATAAATCTATTTGTTTTCCTTCTTCTGAACTATGTAAAAGCTAGAGTGATTCACTTGGAATGTGAATAATTTGTTCTTATACCTAATGTGAAGCAGGGGCAAGACACTGTTCGTGTTTTCCTTGGCCCAATTACTTACTGTGCTCGCTCAGCGACCCAAAGTGGATCTTGGCTCCAAAGATCGCCACCTCTTCCACCGAACCAACAAAAACGATTGATACATTTTTATTCATCGTAATAATAGCAGACGTAAGACGCCTCCACTACAGGGCATAGGATTCCCTTAGAGAAACTGGTCCTCAACCCTCCGTATCCAGCTGGTACCAACGACCATTACGTCTTCGATCTACATTGCCGCAGGCTACCGACTCTTGTGTCTTCCGGTACCAGGTCATCCTAGAATTTTACTGCTTAATCGGCCATCTGTACTGTGAGCTGTATGGTCTGGCCACTGCCACTTAAGCATGACAATCGCGGGCGTAGCCAGCTTTTGGTTTTGGGGGGGTTCAAGATCAAAACATAAACCCCCTCTTAAAATATGAGGTAATCGTAATAAATGAAAATATGAGGTAATCGTAATAAAGTAACTGAAAATGAAAAATAAGCGAGCGTAGCGAGTTTGTAATTTTTGACTCGGGGTGAACGTGATTCCTAAATATAACAATCCAATGACTGAGTGTGCGCAGCGAGCTGGGCTCGAACTTTTTGGTATACCTACATATTGGTTCTTTAAATCCGAATTAAGTACGCGGCGCGATAGGTGTGCTCGAAATTTATAAATTTTTGGTTAAAATGACTTATTAAAGAAAACTAGTTCATTAGCGAGCGTAGCGAGCTCGGAAATTTTTGTATTTTGGCTATAAAAATTTGGATTAATCACGCAGGGCAGGGGTGATGTGAAATGATTTCGGGGGGGTTTGAACCCCTGAACCCCACCCCTCGCTACGCCTATGATGGAAATCCTTCGGGTGATTATGGCTCGCCGCAGATCTCTTCATTTCTGATTCGACCCTCCAATGAGACTCCGGTTTTGATTGCTATTGCAGAACAATCTTGGACAAACAAAAGGGCTGAACTAATATTCTACGTGTCTGTAATTATTAGTTAATAATTACAGACACGTAGAATATTACGTGCCAGCCAGTGTGGTTACACTGGCTGGTCGTTTCCCTCTGTGACCCTCATCTGTACCCTCGACTTGGAGTCGTACTTCCACCTTACAGATAACCGCAGCCAAACAAAAAATATTGTGTTTCTACCGGTGAGTTAGATCGCCAGTGCTCCATGGGGTTGGGGTTTGGGGAACAGTGACTTTGGCGTTTGCCTTTTTTATGCCAGAGCAACGTGTTATAGAGGTGGGCGACGCATTGGCGGTACACCTGGTGTTGAAAGAAAGAAACGTATGACATAAAATCTTCTAGTAACCTAAGACGTCTAGCAAATTGGTTTCCATTTGTTCCCCTCAGGTATGGAGTGGGAAGGGCCGCCCAAGCAAGGCTTGTACGACCCTCAGAACGAGCACGAGGCCTGCGGCGTCGGATTCGTGGTTGCTATCGACGGGAAACGCACTCATAAAGTAAGATTCCATTTACCACTAATATGTACTATGTATTACTATTTTTACTATTTACGTAATATGCGGTTACGCCGCTTTCCCGCAGAACCACGTTGAATTTTGGGGTAATATATTATAGTTAAATGTGTTGTTTTGGGATATATAATTTTTTGACAGGTACTGCATACTTTCATCAAAATCCGTTAGTTTTATGTATTTTGTATAATCCGTGAAGAAATAACGAACATCCATCAGGTTAGGTCTTCCGCTGGGGATCCTGAGACTGGTTAAATAATCTCGGGAGCCGATTGGCACCGTGATGGCATTTTTTTTGAGGACATTTGAATGCTGTCTAAATAATAAAAAGTAGCAGCAGCAGACGACGCGTAGCCCCACTACACATAGCAGCAGACAGCAGCTGCAGACGGCCATGTAACACAAAACCAACTTGGAACACTCGGAACCAACTGAAATACGGCACTGCCGTCGACCTGCCAAATATATGTTATGCGGCAAACAAACAGGCAACAGGGCCACCTGATGGAAAGTGGTCGCCGACGCCTGTGGACATCAGCACCAAGGGGGCGCTACCAATGCGTTACCTAATGTATGATGCCTAGTTACTCTCGTTGTATAGTAGAGATATTCTGTGCTGTGTCCAATACTGTCCAGATTCCGCTAGTAGGCAACAGGTACCCGATAAGAGCCGAATTAAACAATGAAATAATTTTTATTATCGTATGTATGTATGTATGTAAACTCTTTATAGCAATTAAAAAGAAATACAGTAAAGAGAAAAATATCATTTTATCGTAAATATTTTTTAATTGTAATGATTAAAATAATTTATCTACCTCAACTACTGAAAATTAGACTGTCAATTAGTTTAACCACAACTCAATCAGCCTCCTCATCTTCACACCGTGAGATGGATTTAAAACTGAATCTTTATCTTGTCCGTATCCCTCGTTATGAGTCTAAGATATTCTAATTATGAAGCCAAATGCTGATATAGAGAAAAAACATATAGTTACTCATAAATGGTTAATAAATAATAACACAGGGTAATTTGGCCCAGATTCAAGATTTAATGGCGCTTCGGCGCTCGCTCTTGGCACCTACTTTTTATGTGAAAATACCAAGCTTCGTGCTGTTGTCATAACAGGCGACAATATTATGGACCGATGAAATGTTACGCCCTTACTTGCATAACATGCCTATAGATAGAGTATTGTTGAAATTATGGGCTGGCACACAAAACTGCGATGCGATGCCGCATCGTAGAATAGGAATATGCAAGCTCGCACGACTCAAGACAGAACGCAAGAACATGTCGCATCGTAGAATAGGAATATGCAAGCTCACACGACTCAAGACAGAACACAAGAACATGTCGCATCGTAGAATAGGAATATGCAAGCTCGCTCGACGTAAGAAAGAACGCAAAAACTTACGACGTAATTTGCTACGCGCATCTTATTTTTCTGATAAGAAATTCAATCAAACCGATAAATATTGGAAACCCCCGACAAACTATATATATCTACTCAAATATTTCTATTGAACCAATTTTAATAAAACAAAGCTAAGCTAAGAGTCAGACCATCTCCATTCAACTAGTTTTCATATAAAAAAACAAATTTTAATGAAACCTAGCTAAGCTAAGTTTTCATATGAATAAAGACGGTCAGGTGGAGTCGGACTCGCGCCCCAAGGGTGCCGTACAAACTTGTAGGTATGCGTACAACAGTGTAAGCAGTACGTTATGTACAGCTACCATTAGCATATCTAGGACTATTTTCCAGGGGGGCCTGGCCCCTGAAGTGGCCGATAAAGCCATAATGTACAGCAAGTGAGCACCCCATCCTGGGGTGGGCAAGGCCCACCCGGCCCCACCCCTTTCAACGCCTATGACTGCTACATTCACCAAAATTCTTATTAAGTTACTGATAAAAGTACATCATCACAGCCCATAACAGTCCACTGCAGGACTTAAGGCCTTTCCCACGAAAGGGGAGGTTATTGCCATAATCTCCACGCTTGGCAGGCGGGTTGGAGATCGCAGTGTTGTAAATATAACAATGGAAAACGCTGCTGCCTATTTTCCAGTCTACGGAGACTCTAAGATCTTTAGCCTCGAAAACATTTGTCGCCTTGTACGACACCCACGAGTGTAAGGGGTTGGTGCTATTCTACTCTACCGGGTACCACTCGGCTAATGAAAGTACCTTGCTTTAACGAAAAGATAAACTGTATTGAGGGACAAACTTACCTTTGTCGTTGGAAAACTGTTGCCCCCATACATAAGCGAAGGTCGCGGACCGCGGTTAGTTTACCGAATACAATACAATGCTCTGTGATCTTCTTTCCGTGCCCATTTTATTATCTGACAACTATTTCTGGTGCCAAGCAACAATGTTAGAGTTGTTCCGGTTCTGTGTTCCGGCTTGTGTGATAATGCACCTAGTGTGTATAAGGGCAACGGGGATGTTAGGTCAGCTTACTAATATTCGTCATCACAGCCCGTAACAGTCCACTGCAGGACTTAGGGCCTCTCCCACGAAAGGGGAGGTTATTGCCATAATCTCCACGCTCGGCAGGCGGGTTGGAGATCGCAGTGTTTAAATATAACAATGGAAAATGCTGCTGCCCATTTTCCAGACTACGGAGACTTGATCTTTTGCCTCGAAAGCATTAGTCGCCTTGTACGACACCCATGAGTGTAAGGGGTTGGTGCTATTCTACTCTGCCGGACACCACACGGCCAGTACTAATATTCAACATGTAAAATTTTTTTTTCAACAGTATAGATTTAGATGTTATCTTACAGATAATGACAACAGAGTATGCATAACATTTTTTTAAATTATTATTATTATTATTTTTAGCCATTTCTGTCCTACTGCAGGGCAAAGGCCTCCCTTTCAATCTTCCACTACTCACGGTCGGATGCTTTGATTATTTTAAATGACTCGATTATAATAGTTGTTAATCTAGATTTAATAATGTGAAAGATTTATTGGTAAACTAGTGGACCCGGCGCGACTTCGTACGCGTACACCTATTTTACCCTCACCTACCCTTTTTTTCTTACTTAAAAACCTTCCTCTTGAATCACTCTATCTATTAAAAAAAACCGCATCAAAATCCGTTGCGTAGTTTCAAAGATTTAAGCATACAAAGGGACATAGGGACAGAGAAAGCGACTTTGTTTTATACTATGTAGTGATATTATATGGGGCCCAAGTTATCAATCACAATTGTTAGACAAGGACTTCCGAGACCCGTATGACGCCCGTACTATTTTCGTACAATAATTTGTTTCGAAAGAAAGTAATATAAGACTGACTATTAAATTCTCCTTAAGCGAGCGGCCACACAGAAAAGACGCAGACACGTCGCGGACAGGGCACAGACGGGACGCGGACACGACTTAAAACATACAGAAAAGACAGGGCACGGACGCGGCCGGTCTTTTCTGTATGTTTTGCGTCACGACGTTTCTATACATTTAGTATGAAAATAAATTGAAGGGGCGCCGCGTCCGCGACGTGTCTGCGTCTTACGTCTTTTCTGTGTGGCCGCTCGCTAAGAGACCGGAGACCCACGTGCTGGCGCTTACCTCAGTCATAAGCTCGGTTTACCTCGGTTATTAGTCTGACAATTCAGAGAGGTAACGCTGCCAGCCACTTTCGCGAGGCAGCGATATAGAGACTGTTTGTTGTTTGTAATTTTTTTTTTATTTGTGTACCATTTTTTAGTTTCATTAGTTTAGCATAAGCATCATTTCATTAGTTTTAAGTGTATACATATAACAACAGTGTGCATATATAACAATGAATAAATATTACTGGATGTACACAATTCTCCTGCATTTTTCTACATCCGAACAGTATTACGTAGCGTCACTATTCTTAGGCAACCTAGATTAAGATGCGTGTCATCGTGGCCTGTCTCATACAAACTAAGTTTGATCATATTTTCAATATTATGCAATCAAAGCCAATGAAATGTCGTAAACGTGATTCAGAAACCAATATCTATGTCAGTTTACTCTGTGGTTTGTCAGATTTTCCATAAAATATATCGTTTCAATGTTGCACTGCTTGTATATAAATCTTTAAACCCGTGTAACTTTGCAACGATATATTTAACGGAAATCTGACAAACCAGACATATATTGGTTTCTGAATTACGTCTACAAATCGAGTGAATAGGCCGTTCTTGGACAGGCATGCTCCAACTTTGGCCGCATCGTCACTTACCACTTGCGAGATGGCGGTCATATGCCTGGCTAGTCAAAACAACTTACTTAAATATATAAAACTACCATTATTACACACCTATTGCCTATCCTTAATTAGGATTCATTTTACATTTTTTTGAACTTAATACAAGATGTTGGGACTCCGCTCTCTCGACAAAACGTTGGAGTGTTGCAACTCTGTGTACCATCGGCCGCATCTTCACTTACCACCAGGTGAGGTGGCGGTCAAATGCCATACTCGTCCAACCATAAAAAAAAAGAATTTAACATTGATTTCGCCCGCAGATCGTCCGCGATGCCGAGACGCTCGCCAAGCGCATGGAGCACCGCGGCGCGTGCGCCTGCGACAACGACACCGGCGACGGCGCCGGCGTGCTGACCGCCATCCCGCATCAGTTCTACCAGGCGCAGCTCCGGTATGTCACTAAATAGTGTCTCCCCCTCCTATCTCATTGTCACAGTCCATAACAGCCCAACCGCAGGACTTAGGGCCTCTCCCACGAAAGGGGAGGTCATTGCGTAAATCTCCACGCTTGGCAGGCGGTTTGGAGATCGCAGTGTATAAATATAGCAATGGAAAACGCTGCTGCCCATTTTTCAGTCTACGGAGACTAGAGGATCTTTTGCCTCGTAAACATTAGTCGCCTTGTTCGACACCCTCGTCTGTAAGGGGTTGGTGCTATTCTACTATGCCGGACACCACACGGCCACTCCTCCTATCTGTTACTTCTTAATTCAATTTGTTGCGGGTTCCAAGACTATATTGGCTTGTCTTCGGGCGCGCGAGTCATAACTCAAGACCTGTGTGTGGTCGCCGCTGTAGGTCCTGGCTACACAGGAGTTGCGGCGGTGGAAATGAGTGGTGTGGCAAAGCCCGTTAACTAATATCTTAGTTTATATCGTCCAATGCGTCTGGTCCACTTTTCTCTAAAAATAGCCATTTTAACACTTCTTCAAAATAGCAGCATTTTGGGAAATAATTGTCCAAACGTCTTTTTTTTTGCTAAATCAGACCTGCTGATAGTTTTTCTTGTCTAATGCTCAATTGCACTAAACTTAGGCGGCGCTTGAGTTGAATACCTAAGATATTTCTAACAAGCAAATGCATTGCAGCAAGACCAATGTTATGTGAAAACTAAACTGGCTACGTCACTTTTAACTTTCCGTTGACTGCGGTTATGAAACGTTATAAATTATGTGGAATATTCCCGATTAACTAGAATACACCCAGTTCTGGCAGCAGAGGTTTTTTATTGATCTGCATAATCGCCCTATAACATTGAATGTTTCTTTGTTTACAAAGATATGGTCCATTCCGAAACCACAGTTAAAAATAATCTAGAAAAGTTGTAATATTCTGTCCTTTACGATCGCCACGAACAAGTTTTTGTATGAAAGTGGCAGTTTGTTATAACACAAACGTAAGCGTAACCATAGTCGTACGGGTCCAAATATTTGTTATTACGAGACTCCGGCCGACTACACCAAAGTTAGTACCGATTGTAGGTAACCCTCATGAAATAGCCTAAAGCTTCTCCAAGGCCGGCAACGCACCTGAGACCCATATTGCCGGTGGGAATCGCTTACCTTCGGATTACCCGCGTCATTTAATCACGTCTATAATATAAAAATTAAAAAGGGAATAAAAAGATGGCTATATTCTCATTGGCATTGTAAAAATGCCATGCCGTCCGCATTGCTCGCTTTTACGCGCACTAAATAATTCAGCACTGCAGGTGCGGAGGATACATTTTACATAAGCAATACGTCATTGGGTGGTAAGTAGGTAGTATTTGCGGCAGCGGAATTTTTTCTACTTCGTATAATTTTATTTTATATTGGGTTAGGTTACCTAACCTAACCTAAACTAACCTAACGGTGTTTAAAACTAGCTGAAGACCGTAGACCGTGTAAAGATCAAGAAGAATAAAAATTTAACTGATTATTTCTTAGAATTATAGAGTTATATCCTCGTTACAGTATTATCATCAAACCAATACAATGCAGTAACACTTTATTTCACTGCACACCAAAATATACATACAAAAGAATACAACATACATGAAAGCACAGTACAATGAGCAGTCTCATCAGTGACTACTCTCTTCCAAAAGACCTCGGTAAGAAACATAAATAAAGAATAATTTTGTCGACTGTCTAAATATTTTCCACTGGTTTATTCCAGTTTTTTTTACCAATAAAGCCACGCGAGGTTCGCGTGACAATTTCGCAGGTGCGAAAGTCGTGATTGTAGCTTAGCTAAGTCATAATAAAAACTCAATAAAATAGCGAGCGTACTCAGCGCCCATTCAGCGCTGAATCAGCTGCCAAATGTATCTCGTCTGTAGTGCTGACGCGCTGAATTCGCCACTGTTACATGAGCAAGAGAGTTCTAATGTAACATGGCGAATTCAGTGGCGGAGAATACCGCATATATCGAGTTTCACATAATTGACATTGCCATTATTGATAAACGAACAGGAAAATATCGCGATCGGGCGACCTTCAAGTTTTCTCGGTGGCGTGTTAATGAACTTTTCATTTGTGAATTCCTAGATAACGCTCTTGAACTTGACCATTGTAGACATTAAAGATAAATTAGACCGTATATATAAAAATAGAAAATATCACGCCAATTAAAAACAAGAAATGCATCGTGACTGATAGCTCTGAGTACTAAATATTTAGGGTCTAGGTAGGTTTATAACTTAATTTATTAGCCATAATGTGTTTGTATGTTGTGAGACAGTTGTTAACTGACGATATGGTTGCAATTCGCTCAGATTAGTGGTGTGTCTATAAGCAGAGCGGGACAGTGTCGGGTGTTGTGTCAAAGCGCAGATAGCCCCATCAACTTGGGGCAGTGCCGACGTGGTGAGCTCAGCCAGATCTTGAATTCTTGATCGGTCTAGTTAACCGAATTTCCCACGATATTGGAGTATAATTATTATATTTTCTATGTCGTGGGCAAATCTTCGATCCGATATTGGACCGATCGTTTGTATGGAAGTTTTAATTCGGTTAGTTTTGGTGTTGGCTCAAAGCGCAGAGGATATAAGTTTCAAATTGGTTAGGTTTGTGTTGTGACAAAGCGCTGAGGCTCCTCCGGAGGAGCGCCGAAGGGGCTCCGTCAATTCGGGGCAAAACGATATGCCCAGACAGATCTCGATCTGTCCTATTCGACGATCGGCCTACGTCATCTACACAGTTTTTATATTTATAATTCATTGCTGTTATGCAAGAATAATTTCAGTCATTATGGATACAATGGTAACTCGTAAACCCTTCGTCTTGCATGTGATATCTGCCTGACACGAATACTATTTGCATAATCCATTCTTTACCTAAGGACGTGTCAATCGTATAAGTAAATGTCGCGAAGATTTACACAAGTTTGTTTGGATGGAAGTCGATTGTTCTATGAACAATATCACACTAATAGAGTAAATGTAAGTCGTGATGTGACGTTTACATGTTATAATGGAGTCCTGAATGCGTAATCTCCAAATAGATCAGACAGTTAGGAAAGGCATTAGGGAAAGTTACTAACGCAGTCGTTTAGGCCGTTTCGTCGCGTCCCACGTCAGCTTTGGTTGGGGGACTGTAAACACTTAATACTTTTAATCCGTGCTACAAAGTTACACACTGAAGTAGGTCATTCTCTCGTTCGTCACGTAATCCAAACGAAATTGCAGAGATAACACATCTTCCATCAAAGTCAGAACGTAAACTCGACTTTAAAACGGCCATCGTCGGTGACATTTTATGTTGTCTAATCCGACATTCTCCACTATTGACCTAGATAGCCGCCGATACAAAAGCGCTGTCAGCTTTAAATCTAGCGCTGTTGTAAACTGGATCTGTTTAACTTTTTAGCTGGAATTTGGCAAGTTGCCAGATTTGCGACAGTCGAAGCGTTGGCGGATTGCCAAATAAGCGAAGGACCCGAAAATCAATGTTGGAGCCGCATTTGGTGGTTTTTGCACAGGCTAAGGGCAAGGTTGCCTCGCGTGGGAAATGAAATTCCATGCCATGACATCCGTTTGGTTGGATATCTGGAATACTTTGTCCGTACACGAATTTTTGGTTAACCATTTTACTGGTTTTATGTGTTTGTAGGGATTTTGAGGTTGGTTTTCTTTATAGTTCATTCTGAAAAAATCTTGCACATGTAAAACATCCTGTCAAAGTCAGCTAGTGACTGGATAATATTACTCTTATCGCGGTATACATTATGCACGGTACTCTTCGAGCGTATGTCCTCGCAGAAGGAAGCCACGACCCTTCAGGCCTTTTTACTTTCAAGCATGGCAACCATGCATACAGGACAAGGCGCCTTCTCCACCTGTCTGAAAGTAGTAACCATCCCTCACCGCGGCCTTTTTTGCTCTACTCTTTGCAAAAACTATTAATAGACTGTAGTACATGTTCTATCTCCTGACAAACAAAATAATAGCATCCTGTTACTGCACGAGTGAACGATTTCACTCTGCGTCATTCATTAAATGATCCTGGCTCCTGCGTAGTTGATCAAAGTAGCGCATTGATTTCAATTGATTTATTTTTCTTGTCTGATCGTATGATGTTGCTGACGCGTGTTGTTGGCGTACCGTTTGTTGTAGTTGTGTAATTGTCCAATTTTGGACGCTAGCGAAAAGAATAATAAGAATTTTATCCTTCACAATTCATATTTCAATGTTTCTTAGATATTTATTGTCAGCACATTAATTTATGTATACGAAAGAGGGAGAGGCCTGGCAACAAATAAGTCTTAGTAGAAAAACGGGAGAAAGACCTTTGCTCTGCAGTGGGACACATACGGCTCCAAAAAAAGAAAAAAAAGTATCGCTCTAAAATACTACGCTTACATCATCTCAAACCGAAGGTAAAAGGAAAATAGATCCGTTTTATGACGTTATTTAAGAGCGACACAAGTGATAACAGATTGCAAATTGACTCTGCCACGCAGACAAGCTCGACTCAATTATTATATCAGGAATGCACAATACGTTACAAATTGCCGCTGTCAACTACTGCGTATATGTTTGTTATTAACATAACATTAGATGGAAATAGATAACTGATTGAAGCCACTTTGATCCTGATTTGGTTGTCCTTGCTTGCAATTGCGTATGGGATGTAAAACATGTTTCTCGGAGCCATGTTGTACAAAGTTTTGCCTTTACTGGCCGCCTGTCTGATGTTGACCCTTTTTGAGAATCTCGGAGCCATGTTGTACAAAGTGTTGCATTTACTGGCCGCCTGTCTGATGTTGACCCTTTTTGAGAATTCTATCGAGTTTGGAAAAAACATCTTGGCGTCAATGTCTCAGTTGTGCTCTCGCGCACGAGGGCCCGGGATCCGCCTTGACCATGATCCAGGATATGGCAGATCAGGAAATTACAGTGGAGTCTACTGCCATCTGTTCTCCGTGACCATGCTACGATGAAAACATGACCACTTCGGAGCATGGTTACACATTCAGTCGCCTGAATGTGCAAGTGTCATCACGATGTTCTCCCTCACCGCAAGAGCATTGTCGAGATTGCAGAGAGATAACATACAACAGAAAACGTAGTCGAGGGGGTTGCAGGGTGGTACAATTTTACTCAGCCTACCAAACAGCATGACCACACGATGGCCTGACTACCAGTTCATCATCATCATCACTATCAACTATCTATTCAATAAAGTATAAAAACTTGTTGCTACGTAGCAACTATCTGGTGGCACAGCGTCAGTTTTTTATTGACCTGCTTTGCAACTGTCAATCTGTGTGCCGGTCAATTGACTTTAATTTTAGGAGATCTTGGGTGGGACGAGGCCGGATGGAAACCAGTCGGTTATTGAATGATTTGTTTATTGTTTCATTCACCCTAGGGGTGAATGAATGTTGTTTTATGGTAGTGACAAGCTACCTAACGCTACAAAATAATTTATCAATGTAATGTTTAAACATGATTTTTTTGGAATATTTCTTGTTAAATTCTTATCTCAAAAACTAGTGTGTTGAATCGTACCGTCTTCTTAAATATACGTAAGTACATTATTTAAGACTAATTAAAGTATTTTGTCATTAAATATTTTTTCCATAATCAAAATAAGAATAGGCGGCGAAATTTGTATACTAGCCACACCTTCATTTGACTAAAAGCTAAATCTGCTGATCGTACCTTATTTATTTCAACCTATTGTATAGGTAGATAGGTGATGATCGCTGGGTTGACATTTCTTTGTCGATTCTTATAATCTCAGTACCTACTGCGTAGAAGCACGCAGGTGGTTTTTGTGGACTTTCGACTCTAGTCCAAAAGTTGACTTACCACAGACCCTTCCGGAGACGTTTGTAAAACTGAAAGGGTTGCTGCGTTTCCTGGAGGAGTTAGGATGGCAGGAACAATAGGGTATCCTGGAGTACACCATATCCACGCAGAATGGGCGCGAGTTCGCCTGAATGCGCAAAACGGCCCGGATACATCTATCTATCATCTAAGTAGACTTACAGGCTGATAGGTTCATGTAACGGCTAAGAGTCACCGCGAGGTCCGCATCGCATACGTCTCGGTTACCGCAAATAGAACTATTTAGTACCCAATTAGTACCACTGGGTTCCAGCCAGCCATATAGTAACTAACTGTGACTGGTAATAAATTTAGCTCGGTACTGCGTAGTAAGGCACGCTCCACGCAAGGTCATCGCTGATTTGCTGTTAAGCAAGACATGCACAATATTATTTATCGAATTTACTGAATCGACGACGTTGTTCTTTGGACTTTGAACTTTGTTCTTGTCTATATTTTATTACTCTGTTCCTTAAATATGCCTTTTTTTTGCTTTTATGCGTTTACTATGAGAATGGCAAAAGCGTCGGTGGCCGAGCGGTTAGAGTATCTGACTCGTAAGCCAGAGGTCCCGGGTTTGAATCCCGCTTCGGCCATGTACCAATGACTGTTTTCTGAGTTATGTACATTAGTTGAATACTAACCGATGCTCTTACGGTGAGGGAGAATACATCGTGATGAAACCTGCACATTCAGGCGACTGGATGTGTAACCATGATCCAATCTGGTCAGGTTCCCCTGGTAGCAGGGTCATAGAGCTCAGATAGCAGTCGCTCCACTGTAATTAACTGACCTGCCAAATTCTGGATCATGGTCACGGCAGACCCCGGGCGCTCGTGCGCGAGAGCACAACTGGGACATTAACGCCAAGATGATGATATATGAGAATGGCAGTAGTATTTGTAAATGCACAAATTCGTTCAAGCTGTCAGAGCGAAACACTTCAAGCAGTTATACGGCGGTATTTTTTTATTGTTAGAGGGTTGTTTTTTTGGTTCAGTAGCTCCAGATTACTCCCCAACAAACATATTTTGCCTCGTGATTTGTCTTGAGTCCCTATCTCAAAAAATACATTTCGGAATAAGCACGTTGTAAATCAGTTTTAAAAGTCTTTTATTTAAGATGTCTAGACATCGCGTAAACAGAAGAGAATGCTAAATGAACGAATGGTAGAATGAAAATCCTTACATTCTTCTTTCTGTTTCTTTTCTATATCTTGAGTACCTATTGTGACCATACGCTGACATAGCGGTATAAAATGACGATTTTATTGAATGCGCACAAACAAATCAATTGGAGCTGTTCGGGCGACGCGAAGGCGGATATTCAGGTTGTCAGACCTAACGGTCGCACTCGCGGGACGACTCCTGCGCAAGATAACGCGCTATTACATTTTTTGTCTATGGTTGTATGGGGCAATGCTCGCGCGTATTACAGGTTATAATAGGTACATTACAAATACAAATAAATAACAATCGATCTCTTTCAATACGCGAATATTTTACTCGTGTTCAAATTCAATTCGTTGAACGAGCAGATAGCCCGCATTATTTAATACGGAATTGTCAATCATAACTTCTAAGGTTAAACTGCATGTGCGTTATCACGAGGAGGCTAAAATGCATTATATCTGTAATTACTTTAGGTACAATATAAATTAATTGCAAGCATCGTCGAGCGGTAGAAATAGAAAAGGCGACGGTACAGGCATACACCTAAGACCTTGACAGAGCCCTACCGCCGTATGAATTGATTAGCATCTTATCTTATTTAGATAATTCTGTTGTTAATTTGTAATAGTTGTTATTTCCGTATTCTTATCTTAGAAGACATTCAGGAAGAATTGGTATGTATGGTATGATTTCGAGCCACTTGGTATCGAGAGCTGTAAAGTTTACAGCCCATTGAGATTACCTTACTCGGTTGCATTTGCAGACAGCACTTCATAAAATTATAAAGATAAGGATTTATTGTTATTTTGTAGTCGCTAAAGCCTTGGGCACGATTTGATCGCGTGAGCTCGTCTGCGGCGTTGTCAGACAGATAGACTTGGAGTTATGATATTTTATAACATGGTTGGGCAAATAGGGTTATCTATTTGTTTTCAACTGAAACTTATGTTATTCAGTATACTATTCCTGAGTATCATACGAAGCGTATAATTATTTGATCCTGGCAATATAATATGTTTACAGAGATCCGTTTTGCGCGTGGATTAAAACCGCACGGGGCTGCTAGTGCGTAAATGATTACGTTCACGACCACAATATTTTTTCTGGTTCCTCTGAAGACTGTAAGCTATATATATCATTCTTACCGAAGGTGTATCACCAAATATACCTTTTTTAATCCCAGAGCATATTTGCGTCGTCTACTACCGTCGTTACACCATGTATTATCAACCGTTTCTGAGTTGACGTTATTTTATGGGACACATTAGTTAGGATACAAACCTTCAAGTTACACAACAGCGTTAGCGGCAATACAGGCATAAGTAAGCGTTTTCTGTGAGCAGTCTCAAATGTAAATGCAATTTTGTATTCTGTACTAATGACCGATAGCTTATTTTATAGTTTTTCTACAAAATCGTGTACGTGCAGCGTCCGTACGGCGAACGCGTGGCCTCAGCGCAGCCTACGCTGAGCGTGCGCGCTGCTCTACTGGCACGGAACAATATATAATATAAGAGTATTTAAATCAAATAGTTCTTTTTTTTTTCAATCTATGAAATAAGGTATTTGTGAAACACGGGTACAATGAGATATTACAATTAGAGAAACCGCTGAGATAGGTTAGGTACTATGGTGTCTGTACATTGCTTTGGGCACCGCGCTGCGCAAAGTTTTCCGGTGGCTACGCATTTCTTCGATCGCTGTTTGATGATATAACTATAATCTGTAGATATACTAAAGGAAACCTTCCACATTCCGTCTTACTTACGCACAGTAGATTACATTCACCAAGTGGTACCCGATAAGGGATGACCTACGACTACACTAGTATTTATACGTATTGCGACTACGATGCTCATCACGCGGAGCGCCCGTGCTCCGGTATCTAGATCTACGATTGTTTAGCTTTACGACAGTGCCATAATAATCGTACATGTTATTGTGTATATGTACAATGTGGTTCAGTGTTTGATTTACGTGTTGGTTTTTGATACGGGAAACGGGACCTTATATACATACATATAAGGTTGTAGGTAAGGAAACGTTAGTTGCAGGTGACTATTGGTGTCGGCTATCACTCATCGATAGGTGATGTGATCATCCATGGATGTTTACATGTTGTTTGTTGATACGGAAAACGAACACTTGTACATATGCTTTAACGTAGAGTAAGCAATTGTTGCAATGAAACCGACCCGTCTGTGAGGGCACAATTTCGGTCATTGTCACATTTTCTCCTTCGATTAGATTCTCCCTAAAAAATATAATTGCATACCTAAATTCGGCAAATATCGCAAATATTTTACAAATGCGTGCGGAATACAGTGCTGAATCGCATTTCCATGTTGTTGTTGTGGTAAGGCATCGGCGTAGCGATAACACTGATCGCGTATCGCGTCTCGCGGCGCTCGTCTAGACCCGACGCGGGCGACAGACGTTTTATTACAACAGACCTTGTTGATAAGGGATCATTGAACAGAGAGTTTCGTGGATTTCTCTATGGGGAGATGTCGGAAACTGGCGACGGATTACTGCAACGGATCTTGATAAGGGACGTGTACCAGTACAGCTTAGCTTTCGTGGATTTTTCTATGGCGAGATGTTGTCGATGGCTTATTTCATCTTAACCACATAGCCACAAAATAAAAAACGGCCCTCCCCATGACTTTGCACTGCGTTTCTTTTTACATTTTACTAAGAAAGCATGTGGTCTCTGCCTACCCCTGCGGGAAAAAGTCGTGACAGCACGTACTCACACATTTTTTTTTTCGAAATCGGGTAATTTTATTATGCTTACCTTTACCTAGTCTTGTTAAATTAATGTTTTTATTACGTTTATAATATTCCATAACATCGTCTAAATTAAAAATCATACTAGTACTTTCATTTGTAATAAATACTTTATTTTTATACGTCGCGCGTCGACCATAGGCCAGGCTTACCATCGGGCGGAACATACGCAGTGGTATAAAAATTATGGTCGGATAGCCTGTCGCGTCTAAGCCTCACCACGCAGTGTCCGATCACGCACCGTCCGCGTGACGAGTTATCTCTATCCACGATTGTTTACTGCGCAAACTGCTGCTGAGGCGCCGGCTAATCGCAATCGCTACTACAGCGGGCAGCCGTTTTCACACAACTGGGTCATTGGCCGGTTCCCGTATAAATGGGATTTCGCGCGCGAGATTCGGTATGTCGTGCCTCGAATGTGGTAAGGATCGTCGATTGTCGCGATTGGATTTCGCAAGTTCAGCTATTTCGTATGGATTTTGGATGGATGGATATGTGTTGTTGACAGTTTACTTCGCCTTTTTATCATGTTTAGAGATTTGAGGCACCTATGGTTGGGATGGGTGTACTACGCAAGCGAAATCGGTTAAATATTAAAGAAATAGATTCCACAAAACAGATTAGAAACTGCTATAAAAAAATGGTTTGATATTAATACTTTTGCTTCGCTCAATTAAAACGTTGTGCTTTTAAGCTGTCGCGCAATGGAATTGTCGCACAACTGAACGTTCGCTCTTTGAAGCTTTCGCAGAATTGGTTTTTCGCACAAATGTACCATCGCGCATTCAAGCTTTCGAGCAATCGTCTTCGCGCTATCGTTATTCGTGCTTTCGGCACTCGCACCCGTGGATTACACCCGGTTAGGATAGCTATGGCCGGGTTGCCACAATTTTCACAAAACTAAGTCCGTGTATCTTTCCCAGTGTTTCGCGTTTTCGTACAAGCGCGGGTAACAAATAGAAATATCTAAATCTTTTTAAAAAAATCTACATGGATTTTAAACCTTATGACCTTATGTTTTAAAGACCAGTTTCTCCCAAAAGCTACTAACAGACATTAACAGGATAATATCGAGCAAAAGCACCGTTCATAAAGTCAAATTAATTGATATTAATGAAGATTGTCAACGCTAACAATGTTAGCATAATTTAATACAGTGTCTAGTTTAGTTAATTCGTAACAACATCATTTAATTTTGTTGGCGTACGCCGGCATGGCAATTAGCAGAGTTTGCCCAATGGAAATCTGTATCATGTTAATTGAATGTTTTGATACACAGATTGTTACTGCTTACGAACGGATATTTATCCCCTGAATACGTGATATATATTCATACATACATAAAGCTCACGCCTGTGTAGGTAGGTGTGTGTGGAGGTAGGCAGCGACTATGTACCGCCAGTTTGCTCTGTCTCGACACAACTCCCTAGTTTCGCATATATCCACAACTCTTTTCATACATCTCCTTTTATTCTTGCCACTTCGGATCTCAGCTTTTAAACGCTTTTAGCTTTTAATACGTGATCTTGTAAAATAACTGATTGCCGAATATGCTTTGGTGCTGTGCCCAGGTTACTGTGCCTGGCTTGTAAACTGGTTACGTCGAAATTACATTTACCAGGCCCAGACCCGTGAGTTTTTTCTGATCGATATACAGATTTTTACGTTTAGGCGTATCTTTACAGCGAAGGAAAAGTTTTATTTTGTTTTGTATTATTTCATGTGTCTTCAAGAATCCGCAAACCCACGCTAGGCCAGTGTGATGGGTGGAATAGAGCACGCTCTTATCAGCCATCTTGTCCCATATTGACCCAAATTGGACTTTGTGGAAATTGGACATTTCGGGAATTGGAAATTTCAGGAATTACATATTTTGAAACCGTTGGACATTTTGGGAATTGGACATTCTGAACTTAAACGATTAAAAGCTAGACCCGCTAAACCATTCCCGATCTATCTTCGCCTTATCAGCATACGTTTACCTGCTACAATCACTTGTCGGATATCCTTATCAGTCGTAATTTGACCACCACTTATTATGTAATCCGTAGTAATTTCATGTATACAATTTGATTGATCGCATAACATTTATCTTAAGATAACATGTCGCAATTCTGCATTTGATGTGTATCAACATGGTGGTAAATGATCCGAGTGAACTCAGCACGTGGTCGTTATCTCACTAACATGTAATAGATATTCGTCTGATAATGATAAAGGTGCTATCTAATATTGTTATTGTACTATAAATTGTGTTGAACCGGCTAACTCAGGTTGTGAAGAACAGGGTCCAAGTTTCAACCTTTATACTTTGTATGTTTTGGTTCATTTCTTGCGCTATCAAATACTATATCCGTGATACAGGAAAGCAAGAGATTGTGATTGAACTTTACTCCGTACCTTCGTTCGCCGGAATTATTCATAACTCTTTATAATATTCCTCTTCGTTGAGAATTATCCAAAAATCCTTTCTATGTGCTCGCACAATCGCAGAAGAATAATGAAAAATATTTTTTCATAACAAGCTTTTATCGCGCAGTATAGACCATTCCAAAGAGCTCAATTACGATGGGGTTATCTTGTACCGTTCAGTAGTTCCTAAGGCCACCTACCGTCATAATCATCAGACCTTGTATATCACCTAGGGGTATAGTACTCATTAAGATAATACCAGAGATCCCAAACACAATGGTGTGTGTTATCTTATTGCGTTCATTAGTTTCCGTTATACTTACTTATTTAAATACCTATAAATAAATAAATTCTCAAATCAAAATATATTTTTTCATAACTAACTTTTATGTGCACCCATAGCACAAGCTTTGCTTAGTTTGGGGCTAGATGGCGCTGTGTGAATTTGTCCACAAATATTTATTTATTTTATTTATTTATTTTACCGAGCGGTAAAGTATTCCAAAGAGCCCAAACACGATGGGGTTATCTAGTTGCGTTCAGTAGTTTCCACCTTCCGACTCCATCATCACACCAGCACCATGGTACCATATGAATGCATTGTTATCCAAGTTACATAGGTGTACAAAATTTCAGCTCAATTGAACCCCGGGAAGTGGGTCAAATTTGTCTTACAAGATTTGCCAAACACGATACATACATACATATTTACATTATTTTCTTCTGTAGTTTTGCATATGCTAATTAGTCAGCTTTATTATGCATTGTTTCCGTAGATAATCTTACGAACTCTATTGGTTTTTTCGCGACTCATCCTGTATTCTAATGATATTTTGTGAATTAGGTAATTGGGCTAACTTCTATCTAAAGCTACGTAGACGAAATCGCAGGTTCAAGCAGTACTACTCCAGTAGAACCTTAAATGTAGTATACAAATAATATATTGAACTTGTTGTCGTGTTTATTTATTTAAAAAATTTATTGCACAATAATACAATTGGCGGACTTAAAGCCATTAAGGCTTTATCTTCCAGTCAACCAGTAGACAATGCAGAAAGTGAGTTCGTGTTGTGTATATTATCACTACGCTACATTCTAAATTCCGACTTCCTCAACACATATGCTGTGGGTCAGTAGAGCAAAGGTCAGCTATTTCCGTACCCGATAAATAACAGAGGGTCGTATTTATAGCTAGTAACGCCATAGTGTACCAGCCAACAAGTAGGCGCCAGCGGCGTTTGGCAAAGCCTCATTATTATAGGTGCATATGTCGCAGCCGGTTGGTTAAATTAGACAGTTAATGAAACGGCTAGCTTCTTATGCTATTATTTAATTGAAAATTTGCCATTTTCAAGAATTTTTAAAGTAATGTTTAAAGAAAGAAATTGACCCGAGTTTACGGAGCTCCTCCAAATATTGTCACAATGCTAACTTAATCACAATAATCTCAAACAATAATAATAGTTTGCATTAGGTTTTAATTCGGTTGGGTTAGGTTAATGTTGTGACAATGCATGGAGGAGCTCCGTAAACTCGGGGCAATATCGTTCGTTAGACGTAACTTTAAAAGTTCATGAATTTGGCAAATATTCAATTAAATAACTGCTTAAAAAGCTAGCCATTTAATTAACCGGCTAATTTAACCACCCGGCTGCGACACATACATCATCTGATACACGCATTATTGAAGCGTTTGAAAATTGCATTATTTATTAGCAATAGTTGCCGGAAAAGGTTGAGCTTGTACACAGATGATACCTGTACGTATATGGTTAGTCTAGACTTACATCATATTATGTGTTCTTGGGGAACCATGGGACCTACTCGTAATACGTACCGTTATAATGGGGATATCTTACTTTGGTACAGCAAAAATAAACTTATATCTAGGAATATTTTGCGGTTCCGTCATCTTGAAACGTGATCCGGGCGAACCCTTCATCCTTCACTTGTATGTAACCTATTAGGGTAAAAAAAATCCCTAAAAAGAAAATTCTTATTCTTCCTATTCTTGTTGTGGAGCTACAGCTATCCGCACGAGCCGCTTTGTTTCAACTTTTATAATGTGTACGACTAAGGAATGGAGCACGTTGCCTGCGAGTGTGATCCCTGTTCATTATAATCTGGATGCCTTCATGACTGTTCCTAGATAAGCATGCTTCAACTTTGGCCGCATCGTCACTTACCACCAGGTGAGATGGCGGTCTAATGCCTGGCTAATCAAAACATCTTTCTTCAATATTTAAAACTACCATATTTTACACAAATTGCCTTTGCTTTATTAGGATTTTTTATACCTTTTTTCGTACTTAAAACAAGATGGTGGTCCGCTCACTCGACAAAACGTTGTAGTGTTGTAACTCTGTGTATAGGTACGCCATAAGCGATACACTTAAAATAGATTGCCATCATGATAACGTTTTAACTATAAACACCGTGACCTTGGTAAACATGGTAAACACTGTAACAGTAAACATCTGCGCATATCTTTCCAGGATTTACGTATTCTGTGGTTGCTCGTGGAATCGTCCACCTTCAGCTAAGTGGTGGATTAAAGACTTTACTCCTATATCATCGAGATTTGGAAGGCGTTCGCTTGAACACTGCGGCTGTTTCTAAAAGTTTAACCCAGGTAATACCTATCACAAGCTGGTGACTAGATCGCGTAGTAATGAGACTAAGGCTTGGTTCAGTGCGCCGCGGATGACCTAGGCGGATGTCCGTGGCGGACGGTAAAATGTATGTATCCTATACAGTCCGTTCAATGCGATGCGGAGCTATCCGCCGCGGATTGCAATCACGATCCGCGTAGAACTGAACGACAAATTTACCAGCGACAGACGCTTGCGTTAATCCGCGTCCGCGTCGCACTGAACCAGGCCTAAATAATAAACATGTAGAACTTTAAAAAGGTACCCAGTACCTTACTACAAACAATATAATAAACAAAACTATAAGTACTTTATTTGCTTTTCCTTTCTAAGTATTGTTGTCTATTGAATCTGGTTTGAGAAATCGTTTACAATGTTCCCTTTTAAATCGAGTTTCAATTACTTTTTACATTTCACTGACTGTTCTGAAATCCAATAGGTATTGGTATTTCAATCTTTACAGAACATTACGAATTTTACGACACTCTCATAACTTAATTTTAATTACTTGCAGCGTTTTGCTTTCTTGGTAATCTTGGTATTCCGAAGACCAGTCGTAAAGGTTTACGTAACTAATTAGTCTGGCTTTACTACAATTTACTTTACTATAAGTAACCTTGGCGTTAATTGTTGTGTAATCGCGCGCGAAGGCTTGGGGTCCGCCTTAACCATGATCCAGGATTTGGCAGATCAGGTAAGTACAGTGGAGCGACTGCCATATGACCCACGTGACCCTGTTAACAGGGGATCCTCACCAGATTGGAGCATGGTTACAGTCGCCTAAATGTGCAGGTTCCGCCACGATGTTTTCCCTCGCCGTAAGAGAATCGGTTAGCATCCATCTCAGAAATGAGTCATAGGTACATGACCGCAGCAGGATTCAAACCCGGTACCTCAAACTTACGAGTCAGATCACCACTCGGCCACCGACGCTCTGACCCCTGAATCGTATCAATTGAATGACGTCAATTATTTTACTGTGTTTGTTCTTAATTTAACCACAGCAAAAATAAAACAAACATTATGAAATGAGCTCGCTTCAACTCTGACCTTTTGCACTTACTGTACATACTCTGTTGAGTACATATCCAATTTAGTTTCCACAAGTTGACTTAATTGCTTTCAGTGTATAATACGAAAGTAAATTGGAAATTAATTCTGATTCGGTGTTAGTTTTGTTAATTTAGAGGCTTGATTTTCGTAACTAATTACTAGTGCGTGGTTCGTAATGTTTCTCACTTTATCTCACTATAGTTGAGTCGACAGAACATTTATTTATTTTTCATTTACAACATATTTCTCTCTTTTTGTTTATGTCATACGGTAGATAAATAGGCAAGCGGGCCACCTAATAGAAAGTCTTACGCTGCCCATAGTCTATAGCCTTCCAACTATAGTAATGACATTAGCATTAGCCCGCCTCTACAAAACGGTGCTCTGGCAGCAAAAAGGCAAATGCCCCTCCACTGCCAAAGCCACGGCACGTTTCTGTAAATCCCCACCCTATTGAGCACTGAAACTCACCGGCTAGGACACAATACTATTGAAAATGTTATTATTTGGCTACGGTATTCTGTGAGGTGGCATTCAAATGACTGAATGTGTAACCATGATCCAAACTGGTCAGTTTCCTTTACGGAGGGCAGATGGCAATCGCTCCACTGTAATTACCTAATTTGCCAAATCCTAGACCACGGCTAAGGCGGACCCAGGGCTCTCATGCGCGAGAGCACACCCGAGACATTAACGCCAACATGATTCTGTAAGGTGGAGATACTTCCCAATTCGGCCTGGATACCCCGCTATGCCTAACCACTCCCTGACTGTCTGCAGTGGATGTCCACTCACTCACACAAAAACGGCTCCATGGATTTGGCTGAAATTGGCACACAGATCGTTTTTAACCTGGACATAACACACTACCATAATCTATCCCGAAATTCAGCCTAGTTCCCGAGGGAACATTGCGTGCGTATTTCACGCGGTCGCGGGCACATAAAAGCTAGAAGGTACTGCGCTATTATCAATTTAATAATAAATTTCATATCGTGTAGGTTGTTCTTAGGGAAACACTTACTGATATGACGCAGAAGGAGAGGGGTTTAACCTGTTTGTGTGCCAATTATAATGCGATTTCAAAGTACACATATTTGTCTATAGCTCTCAATGGAATCGATACAACTTAATACGACCGACTGCAAGCTTCAGGTTATCAGTGAGGTTACGGGCGGTGGACGACCGCCCAATGACCCAGATACTAAAGACTCGTGGATTGTCCTTTAATAAATTATTTATTTCAGGTTTCCGTGACTCGATTGTGAGGTTCAAATTACGGCATTTTGTCATTTGTAAGCGGAGGCTTTTATTACACTTATTTATTACCTAATGCAGCTATAAAAAAGACATTAACTGTTTATAGGAGTTATAGTGACATGAATAGTATTTCTATTCCATTATTGTAAACCATTATGATATGAATTAGTGGACCCGGCGCGACTTGGTTCGCGTGGCGTCCAACCCCTACCCCTACACCTACCCTACCTACCCCTATTTTCTTACTTACAAACCTTCTTGAATTACTCTATCTATTGCTGAAAACAGCATTAAACTCCGTTGCGTAGATGATAAGCGTATATACGTACATAGGGACAGACGGCGAGAAGCCGTCTAGCCGTCTTCATTATACTACTATGTAAATAAGATGTGGGCTCTGGCTTCGCCTACGGAAAAAGGGCGTATATGTGCATCATTAAATGACTTGTAGACCATCAAAATATTTAGATATAATATCTTACAGTTGGAGAATGCAGTATTGCAGACAAATTGTTTTGGTTACCGTCTGATTTTTTTTGTATAACTATAAAACTGCTATTTGCCCCAAACTCCTATCACGTGCGAATTATCACGAAACACATGTACAAATAACTCTATAATTGTGATATTGTTTTGTTGTTTTTATGACGCTCTTTCCCGACTTTATCACACCCATAACTTTTAATTTGCAGTCTGTAAGTTTCGTTGTACATTATTGTATAAGGATATTGCGCAATGTTTATCCCAAAACTATATTGTAAAGTTGATAAATTCATCTATCTATACTAATATTATAAAGAGAAAATATTTAATGGTTTGTCGATTTGTTTGTTTGAAATAGATAAACTGGAAAACTACTGAACCGATTTCAAAAATTCAACATTATCAGCTAGTAGCAAAGGCTATATTTTATCTTTCACAAAATTTGAAATCCCTAGGAAAATTGCAATAAATAATATAAAGGTATCAAAATTCAGAACGGATTCTACTAATTATATTTTTGTTGAATTTGTTATTGCCAGGAAAAGGTTTGTAAGAAAAAAGGGCTGTTAAGGGTAGGGTATATATAGTAGTAGGTCCAGAGGTAGGTGTCGAGTAGGGGTAGGGTAGCACACCACGCGAACGAAGTCGCGCCGGTCCAGCTAGCTTATCTATAAAGAGTAAAGATTTGATTATTTTTTTCGAATAGATAAACTGAATTCTAAAAACTATTTTACCTATGGAAAGCTACATTATCAGGGAGTAACATAGATATTTCCCGAAATTCAGTGCAGTTCCGACGAGAACGGATCCGAAACGTAGTAACAGAATTTTACCCGGCGAAGTTGCGGGCAAAAAGCTAGTTTTGCATAATTTTGTGACTAATTCGCTACGTACATTAGCTTTTACCGCGGTTTAGATGCATTTACCAATGCACAATACCCGTTATTGACGTCCCAGGAGCCCACTGAAAAACAACGTCATGGCATCAGCCGCGGCTTATGCTGAGTGTGGCCCCATTACACGTCTCCTCGTCGATAGAACATTATAATAGTTACTTCGTTAATATTGTTATGTAGCATATTGTTTTATAGTGTAATGTGTAATATTCGTGTAATCAGAAAAAAACGACTCATTCCTTTATTTAGTTAAGAATTTGAATCTTCAAAGCCAGACGCTATCTGCCCTGACAGGTGTCGCCGGAGATTATGAGTTCACCACCGTGAGGGTTGTTATTTACTGCCAAAATGATTTAAATCCCTCTGTTATTTTCTATGATCTTCTTGGCATAATTAACAGCTGCTACTATACTTGCCGGCATAACTGACGGACCGACACAGTATTCAGCTCTATTGTTATTGTATATAGAAATGTATGTAATTCGTCATTATATAGAATTCCTATGAAATGTATACAATGGCTAGAATCGGCCGGAAAAGAGTGAAATCAATTTTATTATACACAATTGCTAGGAATTTCATACATTTGCTAAACAGGAATCGGATATGTGTTAATTTCACTGTTCTATTTGAAAATTTGTTAAAGGACCGAATCTATCGTAAAAGCCTTTCTGTCGCAGAGGGTTAGGTGACGAGGAGCGTGTTAGTTGTTATGAACTACCGCGCACAAGCCGAGCGTGCCGCCACATGCCAGAATCAAACGTATGTAAAATTTCGGAACCGCATTTTATACACTGGCGTGCGTTTGTAAATTGACTCTTTCGGCTACGACTCGAGTGTTTTTCGAGCGCTGGTGCAATGGAATTTTCCCGTGTTATTTTATTAACAATATTATCTCAAAACTATTTAATATAATAAAAAATTTCGGGTACTATTTAGGAGTTGTGTAGGTACAATGCCTAGGAAATACATACATTTCCTAGGAAATGTGAATTCTGCAAATCATTTTAATCATTTCCTAAATTGGTTTGCCATTGTAAACATTTCGTAGGAAATGTATACAATTCCTAGATTTCACACATTGTCGGTAAACATATATAAAGAATAAAAATATAAACAAAACAATAAAATTATTTAGAATGCAGGACACGATAAGTATCGCATATGCCCAAAAAATCTGCAATCTAACTTCGCAATTGACTGAAATGAGTCTGAATTAACTAACAAAAAAGGGTACGTAATGATATGACAGAATTTAAATTAAATGATCGACCTCTGAAACTTTCAGAACTTAATCAAACAGCTAACAAAATCCAAACTGACATTTGTCACGCACGTAAACGCAGCTCGGCCTACTGGCCTTGTCGTCTCCGATAAGTATTCGCATCCATAGTGACACTAGTTCATTTTATACTGGCCGTGGTCGTGGGTTTGCTACCATCTGTGCTCTAAAGCCGGAAAAAAATTGGCCAAGTAATCAATCGTTGCACGAACAGGTTCAGTGTCCGCGCTGTCCGCGTAGGCGATAGCGTCGTCGCGTGCGCATAGTAAATATCCCGATTTGGCGACGCCGGCTGGACGTGAGCCAAGAGCCGCATTGCAAACAGAGATTTCCGACAAGCATGGTCGGTCGCGCCACGTGGTTTCTACAGGGTCTAAGGTGAATGTTCCGAGGAACATGTTTGGCGCCACCGTCACTTTACCGCCATTGCGCCTTCTGACCGAATATATTTTATCCACGTCACCTAGGCATTCAACTAGCTGCAGGCATTGAACGCGGGCCTTTTTCCCGTGCACGTGGAAGATGTGGAATGATCTCCCTCTCGAAGTCCTTTCTTTGCACTGTAATTTAGGGATCTTCAAAACGCATGTGTACGTACCTTAACTCCGATACTTGGTTGAGCTATCGCTTGGGGCTTCGGCCTCTTGGTCTTCTGTCTTCCACGGTACCGGTTACGATTAGTCTCTCCAAGTTGTTGGTATCTCGGCGAGCAATGTCTCTAAAAAATCAAGTATCGGAGTGTCTGGAAATGCCGGTGAGCGCGGCAGGAGGAGGCCACCGACCGCAGCTCATGGAGAACGAGAACGTCCTTGCTACGTCGGCAGAGTCACAATCCTCAGCATTGAGGAACCGATTGAGGAGGAGGAGGTACCTTTACGGCCGACACCGCTTCCGTTCCCCTTAGGTTGCTGATGTCCTGGACAACGGTCGGCCACTTACTTTTAAGGGGACCATTGGCTACCGTCTGACCGTAATAAAAAAATATGGGACAGTCACTAACCACTAGAGCTAGCCACTATATACTGTTCATTTTAGTTATGCATGGTCGCGCCACGTGGCCGCGGTCCGTCTAATTCCAGCTTACAACCCAGTACACATGATGAACGTAACCCCATCCCACTTCGGACCCAAATCCTGAAATTCCGAAAATAGCTCTGTCGCAATTTAGTGGGATTGTTGATCTCGTAAGTGTGTTGCAGTGCCAATAGAACCAGACTTGCGAAAAATTATAATAGTATTCTTTGACGAATTGTTTTGTTGATGCTGAGATATCTATTTTTCAGAGTCGGGAAATTTACCTAATTCGCATCATTTCGCCACGTGGCCACATCCAAGAGCCGGTCCGTGAAGGAGTGTTTTGATGATCTATGAATGCGATATAAAATTCCGTCGAATCCACACACCTACATGTACGCGTTATTCTTTCTCTAACATTTATTAATTTGCTACATAACGACACGATTATCTTGTACGTATTATATTACAAAATACACTCGGGAAAGTCGGGAATGAAACTTGACTTGTTATTCGTTGACTTTTAATATTCGTGCCGTCGGGAAGCCTGCCTGCCGCAAAAAAATACTAACCTAAAAAGACTACGAAAATTACGTAACTACGAAATTCTATTCTACCAAAAACCGGATCTTTACAAATATTTTTGTGTCCAATAAGAATACCTTTTACCAATAATTCTTTTCCTTGTTTATTTAAGCTCCGATGTCTTATTTACACTCCATTTGTATTGTCAAACAATTGTTATCCATGGGAAACAACGATAAAACTGTTTGAACATTTATCTGGCGCTGTTCATTCATTCAAGTTATCTACGGATGTACATGTAACATCGTTCATTTCGAATGTAACTAACGCATTTATGTGTATTTCACAACATTACGAATGCAACGAGGCATAAGCGGTATGATAAATATTTTCCTTTGCCAACACACTCTGGTCGTGATTCCGCGCAATGACAATGGGTGCACTGTTATTTGTCAGCCATGTTTGCGATTCGCTTCGTTTGAAACTTTCGTCATCCTTGCCAATGTCAAAGACGACTATGATAAGAAACAGCGGTATTGTCTTGGTGTTCTTGTGTTTACTTTGTACCTATTGATGACACTTGTAAACTGATTGGTTGGACGTTTCCAACCTACTTTCCAAGGGAAATACACTAGTCGTGGATTTGGGCTGAGATAGCGAGTTGTGTCTGGACTCTGTATAGGACAAAGTGGCGATTCATAACCTGCCCTTCTCTCCCTGTGTGACAAAGGCGTGGATATTGTAAGTGTTTGCCCGCAATGTAAGTGCTACGACTGTGTGTGACGTCACGTAGTTTCCTCGTCGCCTAACCCAACCGGTCTCGTATTACTGTCCTAATAGCTTAGGGTTGGAGAAGTTTCCCATACCGTTTTGTTTCCGATGTTCACTCGTGGAATCCAATTTATTGGGCCATTATCTTGAGGTGTTTTGGGCTCCGCACTGCTTTAAACCACGTGCGGTCTACCGCGTAACGGGGGTATTAGAAACAGAAGACCTTGTACTCGACTGACGACTCGAGACGCTTTCTTTCTGACGGTTTTGTGTTGTGAACCCTCGATTTCATAGATGATTTTTTTTTTATATTATGACAAGACAGGCATTTGACCGCCATCTCACCTGTTGGTAAGTGACGATGCGTCCGAAGATGAATGATTGGAACAGCCTATTCACTCTAGCCTTGAAGGCATCCAGATTATATTGATCAGGGAACACACTCGCAGGCAACGCGTTCCACTCCTTAGCCGTACGCATTATAGTGGTTTGGCTATCCAGCTGGAAGATCCACGACATAAGGATGAAGCGCTCGCCCGGATCGCGTCTCCCGATGGCGGAAAGGGACCGGCGGAATGAGGTCGTGCAGCTGCTTCGCACACTCTCCGAAATGTAACCTGTAGAAGACCGACAGACGCGCAACCCTACGCCGATGTTCGAGGCTCTGCAGCCTAGCCTTAGTCCTTAAAATGATGTTGCACCACCCCTTTACGGTCACGGTTTCCCTTTAATATGATTCCTTTATTATCACGTCATCAACTAAAGTGTAATGATACGACTTCAACGAAATTGATAACATTGTGAACTTACCGTGTATTGGAAAATCATGTTTACACTCGTTCACTCGAGTGATCCAATTAAAGAGTAATGTATCGCACATTAGATAATACTAGTTTATAAGTAGAACAAGAGCTAAGTAGGATATCAAATTGTTAGATAATATCTAAACATGAATAATCTGCCAGATCAATCATGATTTAGGTCAAGATACACTCAAGGTTGCATCCCACAGATAGAATAGATTATCTTTCTCGTATACGACGTCATATTCCGTGACCTATTCTATACGATATACTTATCGAAATTCGCAAAGTAAGTCACTTCGTTTAGATCAAAGCTCGTCTGTCGGCTGTTCCACGAGGTAAATTCAACTTGAAATTTATTTCTGTAGGAGTCCTTATCTTATTTAATGTCCGAAGTTAAATCCCTGAATTTAAACTTAATTGTGAACATTCTAATAACTTTTGAAATGAGAAATTTCACTGGAAATAATTACGCTGTAATATATAATTTTACTGTGTAAAACGGTAACAGACAGCGGTAGAAAATGAAAATTTATTACCTACTGTTTATCGATTTTACCACAATCTTTTCCTTGAACAAATTCTCCTAATATGTCGGTTTATTTGAGTCGGTTCAGTTTACAGTCGCAACATACTGATAATTTTATACATTCCTCGCTCGTACGATTCGGATGTGGAATGAGCTCCCAATGTTTCCTTTGGACTATGACATGGGATCGTTCAAGAGGTATATTAGAGGTCTCCTTAGAGGCGGGCAACGCATTGGTAACGCCCCTGGTGTTGCTAATAGGCGGCGGTGACCACTTTCCATCAGGTGGCCCGCACGCCTGTTTGTCTGCCGTATTATATAACCAAAAAAAGACATTTTTGTTATATCAATGACGAAAGAAACTATTTCCGTAAAGAGTTCCGGCACTATGGTTTCTATGGCGATGACTGGCCATGAGCGTCAGTATTGATAGCCTATTGTTATGTTATGTACTATGATGCTAGGGAATTCTAGTCCACATATCCGTCGTCCTTTTTGTATCAAAAGGTATGAGTTTTTTCTTTCCTCATACAAAATACATCGACAACTTCGCGTCAGTCATGAGGTGCAAGTCAGATAAAGACGCAATTACCGAATGTGTCACTGTCACAACTAGGGTTGCGTGGTTCTTGGCGAAAATAGCGGCCCCTTATCAATTGACGTCATACAATGCTCCGGTTTTTTTCCGCCGACACATCGACGCCTCGACTAATGAAGATCACCAGAGCCTTGGCACCTTTTTGCACTAATGCTGGTGTCAGGAGTGTCTGTGTGTAGTAGTCCGCAGGGGCATTGATGAGTCATCTTAATTACTTAGGCACCAGACAGGCTGGATCTAGAATGTGGGTGTCTGTAGTCTGTGACCTAATTGACTAGTGATTACAAGTAATTTTCCTTTTTCCTCTATGTTCTATCTATAGCATAATTGTGTTTTATCTGGATCTTAAGTCATTAATTTGCCTTAGTTTTCCTTAAGTGGCCGATGTAGTATCAAATGTTATTAATTAGGTAATTATTGTCTGCCTCCACACATATCTACACCCACACTGTCACACATAAGCACATCGATTATTTCTGGATGATGGAGGTAATCCACTACTAGTTTAAGATGGTAGGGTGCAAAACGATCTGCAGGGGATGATAAAATGATAAATAAAATAAATATTCGTGGACAAATGCACAGCACCATCTAACCCCAAACCAAGCAAAGC
Organism: Blastobasis lacticolella; assembly: GCA_905147135.1. Taxonomy (NCBI): domain Eukaryota; kingdom Metazoa; phylum Arthropoda; class Insecta; order Lepidoptera; family Blastobasidae; genus Blastobasis; species Blastobasis lacticolella. Next base: position 3,414,704 of record LR990042.1, on the reverse strand, counting down.
TTGTACTATGGGTGCTAGATAACTGATATACTACTTAAATACTTTTTTAAATACATACTTATTATACATAGCACACCCAGACCCGAAACATAATTTAAAATTCATCATTTCAATTTCTGCCCGGCCGGGAATCGAACCCGGGACCTCTTGCGTGGCAGACCGGCATGTTGACCATTGAACCACTCAGGTCGTCATCGTCACAGAATTAGTTAGCAACAATGAGTTTGGGGCAATGCATAGTATGCAGTTTGTGGGGTTCGGCCGGGCGTAGTACAGTCGTAGGCATAAATTGTAATACATTTACAGTGGACCTGTATACTGGATTTAGAGGACTGTTTTGATAAAGTGAGAGTTCACAGATAGCTGTTGCGTTGTATAGTCTAGCTGTAGTCGTGCAGCACTGTAAAAATTTCCCTTATTGTCTCCTGCAATAATCCAAAGTTTCTTAAATTGGTAGATGTTTACCTTCGGCATACACAGCCAGCCAGCACGCTTCTCCCTGGCTTGGAATACGAATGCTCCTATTGTATTCTTTATAGCAGACTGCGCCACAGATAACTTGACTGTAGGTATGTGACCTAGATACGGTACAGCTCACAGAAGCTTCTGGCTGTATACAGGGAAACTAGTAACTAAACTAATATTAGTACGTAGTACTTAGATATTCATTCTTACATTATGAAAGCGCCTTCAAATCACAAAAAGATAGTAATAATAAGCTTTTTAACATACAGTACCATAGAAAACAGAAAAGTAGTTTCTGTATTCTATGCGAGTAACTTAGATCAGGTGAGGTAGGGTAGGGGTACCAGGGCTACCAGGTAGTTGCCACTGACCTACTGGTAACTTTTTTTTTTTACCACCTGATGGAAAGTGGTCACCGCCGCCTATGGACATCAGCAACACCAGGGGAGTCACCAATGCGTTGCCCGCCTCTGAAGAGACCTCTAATATACCTCTTGAACGATCCTATGTCATAGTCCAAAGGAAACACTGTGGCTGGGAGCTCATTCCACATCCGAATCGTACGAGCCCAACTACCCTAGGTAGTTACCCTAAATCTTACGATCTTCCGCCTGTCATAGCTTCAGGTGAAATAGGGGTTCGAAGACTACCAGGTAGGTGAGGGCTCCTGCCTGTCACAGCGTTGGTTATCGTCAGTATAGTTATCTTGATATTGATGTAATCTTTATATTATAGGTACTAGCCGTTCTAAGCGGCTTTCATCCGCGCGCAGTTTGATCTCTATAAAAAATCGACTTTCCCGCGTGAAGTTATTTTCCCGGAATAAAAAGTAGCCTATGTTACTCAGTAATAATGTAGCATTCTACTGGCTGCGGGCGGCGCGTTATAAGATAACTTAGTAAAATAATTTTTAAAATCGGTCCAGTAGTCTTAGATTTTATGAATACAAAAATACAAATCTTTACTCTTTGTAATGTTAGTATAGATTAAGTCTCCATATTACTTCCATTGTGCTTTATAATAATAATAAAGTAAAGAAAGGAGTTGGTTTAAACTGTTGTATTACGTAACAATAAAATTATATGTTAAAAAATACATCGTTTTCAAGGCACGCTCATTCTAAAAATAACTCTAAATACTTAATTTATTCTTATTGTATTTTCTTCTGTTCATTGCATGACTTATTCATTTATACCATTTGTTCACAAAATAATGAAATCTTGACGTTGGAGCCAACAATAGGTCCCATCATATAATAACTACCGATATATGAGAAAGGATGAGTGATATGGCCGTGTGATGTTCGGCAGAGTAGAATTACACCAAACCCTTACACTCGTGGGTGTCGTACAATCCGACTAATGTTTCGAGGCAAAAGATCTGGAGTCTTCGTGGGCTGGAAAATGGACAGCAGCGTTTTCCATTGCTATATTTATAACACTGCAATCTCCAAGCCGCCTGCCAAGCGTGGAGATTATGACAATAACCTCCCCTTTCGTGGGAGAGGCCCTGAGTCCTGCAGTGCACTGTTATGGGCTGTGATGATGAGTGATAGGGTTAGGGTTAAATGTTATACATAACAGACCACCTAAGACTTCCGTAGACAAGGATGGCTATGCCTATACGGCTAGCATAAGTGTGCTCGCGCGCGCGACAAGTGAGAAAAACCGTGACATAAATCTCTTTCACCTTAGTATTTGAGAAAAGGCGTGACACATATACTGCTATCTCTTGCACTTGCTCTGAAGAGAAGGAAAGCTATGTCGCGAGCACCCTTTTTTTTTTTTTTTTACGTGTTGAAAATCCATTTACGGATATCTTTACGGAGAAGATTATGTGGGACTCCCCTGTCAGTGAAAGTTACAGTCCTACCCACTAAAAACCACCACGTTACCCTTCATATTCTCTTTCTCAACAAGATTACGGGACCGCTTAGCACACTCCGCAATCTCGTTGAAGAGTAGTTTGCTAGTATGGCAACCACCTCTTACTATCTCTGCTCTCAATTTTCTTACGGGCTTACGTTAAGCCTTCATTGGCTCTTCGCCTGGCCCGCGCTCTCCGGCACGGCAGAGACAGCGGATCCCGCTCCCGCTCCCGTTCTTCGGTCTCCTTCTGCGGCATAACCTCTTCGCGGAAGGTAATTACTGCCTCCCATGACCTCTTGTTATCAACCTCATGTCGCGAGCACCCTAGTGCTAGCCGTGCTGGCTAGTCTAATTAAAAATAAATAAGCAGCGGCGGTTTTGGTTGCGTGTTAAACAGTGCGGGTTATTGATATACTCGCCACAAAGTAAATCGGCACACTTTTGTTGGTCCCATACATTGAAAGTAAATCGCGCTACAAGTCTTTAACGTTATGTCATTAATACATAAAGTTATAAGTTTTAGCATCTGAAATAAATGGCAGGTATTTCAGTTACGTAGTAATGATAATAACTAATGCTATGACAATAATATTTTGATGTGCGGGTAAAAGGACAACTTTTATTTATATAACTACCATATGAATTACAGATGCGATTTCGGTGAGCTATCTTTAGTATATATCACCCTGAAGTTGTAACTTTCCTCATTTCGGGAACGAGGCAATTAAAAAGTCGTACTTATTCATACCTTACCATGATTCTCAAAGCAGAGCTACGTATATTTATTCCAACCAAACGAAAATTGTTACCGATTCAACGCCTCAATCAAAGTTCGAAAATACTTCCTCCCGAAACCCAATAAATACCGTTCAAGTACGTAACGAGTACGCAGCAGCCCCCGGTGGTTCGGATTTTGAAAGCAGCCGGCTCATTGGTCAATAGCGCGGTGGTGTCGGTGACGTGCGCGCGCAGCCACCCCCGCCTGGTCGTCTGACCTTTACGAGTTTCCCCGAGTTTTTACGACCCACGTTGCCGACACGATGCCGGGGCTTGTAGAACTTTATTGAAACTTCTAAGTTTTCAGACTTCAGAAGCATGAAGCGCCTCAAATAGCATATGGCGTCCATAGGCTATGGCAATTGCTTACCTCGAATGCCTCGTTAGTGGTAAATAAATAAGTTCTCAGTTCACGTATACATCTACCTACCCTTTTTTCTTGCTTATAAGCCTTCCTCTTGAATAATATCAGCTATTTTTGAAAACCGCATTGAAATTCGTTGCGTACTTTAAAATATCTAAGTGTACGTAGATACATATATAAGGACAGACGGCAGCAAGTGATTTTATTTTGTACTATGGATAGATACTTAGTCGTACTCGTATCTTATAAACTCATAACTCATGTTTACCTACCACTTCAGTAAATAACGACATTTTATCGTGCGATATAAAGGACCCACCCTGCCTCGTAATATGAAATAGAGATCAGAGGTTTTGGCTGCAGGCGGCGCGTAATGAAATAACTTTGATGGCTGGCTGTTATCGACAGCTAATTTCCTTTATAAAAGGCTCGAATTGAAGCTTTCAGATGATTTTTGATGGTTCTTTTTAAGCAATTTACTGGTTTCTATTCTGGTGTTATAAATTATAATGTATAAGGAAACTTGTATTGCCGGACCATTTTTAATCTATTTTGTGCCCGTCTAAGAATTTCTGAAATGGTCGTCTAACTAACTAGGTATGTAAGAAACACAAATATCAGATAACAACTAAAACTACAAGTATATCGAAGTAAAATATCAACACTGCAGGCTTGTTTACCTAGGCAAACCTACTAGTTATGGCAAATGCATTCCTGCATTCATGTATTATTCATAGACGTGAATATTGGACGCATAGGTACCTACACAGTCTGGTTCGCAATAGTTTTATTTACCTCTCCATTCGGTCAGTTGTGGGAAAAAATACACATGTGAACCGCATTACAAACTACACATCACGTTGTATAAAATCAAAGTGAATTGTTTTGTCCGTTTTAGGACCATATTGACCAGAGCTACTTCCAGATGTCGAGCGACAGCGTGTTGCGCTATATTTTTATAGTCGAACGATGTTGTCCCCTAAGACGCCCCAAGTGAATACGAGGCTTTATGCAGGTTTCTAGATTAGGGTAATCATCACAGACCATAACAGTCCACTGCAGGACTTAGGGCCTCTCCCACGAAAGGGGAGGTTATTGCCATAATCTCCACGCTTGGCAGGCGGCTTGGAAATCGCAGTGTTGTAAATATAACAATGGAAAACGCTGCTGTCCATTTTCCAGCCTACGAAGACTCTTGATCGCATGCCTCGAAAACATTAGTCGCCTTATATGACACCCACGAGTGTAAGGGGCTGGTGCTATTCTACTCTGCCGAACGCCACACATCCAGATAGATTAGACGATAGAGAATAGATTAGACAAATTTCCTAATTTCTTTTTCTCTTTGCCTTCAGAGACTCGCACCAGATCGATCTGCCGCCGTTCGGCCAGTACGCCACCGGCATCTTCTTCCTGGACAAATTGCACCACCAGGAGATCGAAGCCAAGTTTCAGACCCTCGCCGAGGGGCTTGGCTTAAAGGTGCTATGCTGGCGGACCGTGCCGACCAACAACACGACTATAGGTCAGTATGGAGACTTTGCGTTGCGGAGTCTTTGTTGATATAAAGTTATTTTTTTATTCGGGTCCGTAATTCTAATGATACTGGCAGATAGCCTTCGGAATTTAAGTTGACGGTTAAAATAGTCATTAGGTAGATTTTCTCATTTAGAGGCATAGGTTTAACCGTCCATGACAATGGTTTACATTGTTTTTAAGTACTGCGTTTCATGGGAATACAGATTTCGGTTCTTTATAAAACTAGATAAGTACTAATAAGTAAAATTAATATTTCAAATAAGCCATTCTTTTGAAGTAGTGATGAAAATTTGTTGATCTCGACTTAGTGGGTTACCCACTAAATAACAAATTAATAAAGAAGCTTTTCTTCTTCAACTTTCTCTATTCTTGTGAATCACAGTTATCATTAGCAGAATATAATACATTTCATCAATGAAATGCGTAACTTAAGAAATATTGAATCAGATCTATTGCATGATTTGTTAGAAACTAGAGCGTTAGATTTAATGAGAACTAAATAGGCTGAATGTGGATTAACCTCTGTTTATTCTACATCATTACACATAAAGCTAATTCGTTTCGCTAATTTGAAATTGTACCAAAACTGGCCATTTGTGATTATACACATTTTCGTCACCATTTTAATGAAAGGGTTAACATTTCGAAAGAGATAGCATATCCATTAAATTGTTTGAGATGCTTTTGTATACTTAAATTCTCATTTTGTTGTTCTTTTTTTGTGTTGGAAGCCCTTTTCGGGTAAATTGTATTGTTTAACAACATTTTATTTAATATTATTACCTATAGTATGGTACCTATTACAGATTGCCTTTTCATGATATTTATACACCAATCAGCATTCGAATCACGTATCCAATCACCGAGGAGGGCTTTCAATATTCATGTCCATGTATTACGTTGTCCGATTGTGTCCAATCATTCGATTAAACATACAATTCTGTTAATTTCAATTGGTTGTTCTTTAATTATGGAATGCAATAGTGTTTAAGTATTGCCGCTTGCCCAAGTCACGGTCTCTCGATGCGTGTACGCATTATGTATCATTGCAGGTCATATGGTTGAGTCGATCGTAACGTTACGACGACGGGGTCCTTGCTTGCCCATCTGGTTTGTTGATCTCTAGGCCTCATCTTTGAGTTGGTAATGTGTTGGGCGTGGTGGGATCATGCTGCTTAGCCGACCATGGATTCCTTTAGCCTTATGATGAGGTCGTTAAATTTCCTAATACTTTATGTTCAGTTTTATTAATGTCGGATGTATACAACTGGTCCTAAGCAGCACTCTCCACTACGCGGTCACGTTATTACATCAAAGGGTTCGAGAAATCTTTTCGTTGCTCTGTGGCTGAATGGGCGTGTCGAAAAGATTTCTAAGTGTCCACTTTTTAGCTTAAGTAGAGAAGTGTTTAATTCAAGTTTTGGTTACGGCGGTATCATATCGATGTCTTTACCTAACTCAGCACTCTTTAAGATGCAATTTGATAATTTAATAATCGCTATTTACATTTCATAATAATATGATATGCCGTAATTCTCATAATATTGATTTTCATTAGTCATAATTGAAAGATAAATTAGTGTATTCTATAATAACGTTCGAGCTTCATTGCTTATTCATTTACATGCACCTGCATGCATCACATTAAAGCATTATTATATAATATTAAATACAAGGCAGAGAATTAATAGACGGAGATTAAATGCATAAACAGAAATAGTACAACCAAGTTATATCCTTGTATACGAATGAAACTCGAAAGTTATTTTAAGTTAGCTTTGATGGTATCAAATATTGAAAATTTACCTCAATATTTATTTATTTTATCATCTGACGTCATAAATGCTTTCATTGTGGTACTTATTTATTAATTTATCAAAAGTCAACGGCACTGCATGTCCAGTATCGGACCGTTGCGTATTTAGAACGCATTTATGACGCATCTGATTGGCTGGTGAACATTTTGATTTTTATGATTACCATCAAAGTGGTCGTTTTATTTTAGTTTCACTCTGGAACCGATGGTGTTTGTTGTCGCGTTTGATGTTTATTAGGTCTGTCCAATTCGCTCGCAACTCGCGGAACACTCGCATGGGTAGCCATAGCATACGACGCATAACAAGACGCAATAAACATCGAACAAGTGTGTATGTATCGTCCATTTTCTCGTTCTAAACTAAGCCAGTGTTACATTAAGGCGTCCCGACGTCACGTCCTGTTAGTAATGGCGGTTTTTTGGGCTGGCTTTCAGGTCAGGTGGCCCGTAACTCGGAGCCATTTATGCGCCAAGTGTTTGTTACCGGGGATATCAGCGACGAGAGCCGGCTGGCACGCCAGGTGAGAGACCACCCGCGGGAGAGCCCGGACCCTGCCCCCACGGTCGTAAACTCAGCAGTATGAACTCGCAACGGCGTACCGAGTTGCGATTTCAAACTCGAGCTGTAATATAGGCGAGACACTCTTAGAGGGTTTTTTTCAGATGGTTGAGTCGCGCGCCGGCCGGGCGCGACTGGGCCCCGCCACGTACCGCACACGTAAACCACTTATTTTGACATTTGTTGCCATTGTGTTGGTCGCCGCTCGTGCGCTTCGGGCGGCGACTGCGATGTTCGGGTGTTTCCGCAGGTGTTCGTGCTGCGCAAGCGCGCCTCGCACGAGCTGGTGGTGCCGGGCGCGCGGTACTACATCTGCTCGCTGTCGCTCAAGACCGTCGTCTACAAGGGGCTGCTGACCTCCAACCAACTATGGGTGAGCATCGTCGCCAAACTATTATAGTTTCAAACCACTGTCGTTTTCGGGTACAAATTCTGGCGAAATCAGCGCCTTAAAGACCTTTAGTATCTAAAAGCTTGAGCCAAAATAAATTCTAGTTACTTTCGCAATATCTGAAAATACCTGAACTGACCCTTAAAATTGTCTTGAATCCTCTTTTTCCTTTTTTGAAGAGTACTAGTGTAGATGGCGTACAAGATTTTTCAGATTTCTTATACTACTAAAGTGGCAAACAAGCTTACTGCCTTAAGTATTATCTCTTAGCTTAAAATCACATGCCTGTCATGCTCAAATTTAAAAGCAGCTCATACTAATCACCGCTCGAACCCCACAGGAATACTTCAAGGACCTGTCCAACCCCGCGTTCACCACGTACCTGGCGCTGGTGCACACTCGCTTCTCGACGAACACCTTCCCCAGTTGGGAGAGGGCGCATCCGTTGAGGTCAGTTTCTGTCTTGCTCTCGGTTGTGCCTAATGATCGATCACCACACGTTGTCCTTGACACAGACCAATCCTTTGCGAATTCCTTTGGCAGGGTAGGGAAGAACGTGTTGTGAACGATAGCTGAAGTAATGTCATGTTTTTTTAAATTAGGCTGGCCAGGCATTTGACCGCCATCTCACGTGATCGTAAGTGTCGATGTAAGTGTCGACTGTTTCTAGTTTACTAATTGTATAGCCAAAGAAAGATATTCATAAGACATAAGGACATAATATAAAACCTCCCATCTCCAAATAAATTGATTTTGAATCTGAGTACGTTTGCAACGTGGATCAAACGAGTCTTGAATCTGACTATCTTGGAGCTACATCTCATTTTACTTTGCAGAGTGCTTGCCCACAATGGCGAAATAAATACATTACGAGGTAACGTGAACCTGATGAAGGCCCGCGAGGGAGTCATGAAGAGCGAGCTGTTTAATGATGCTGGTGAGTTGCATCCGATATACTGATGTTTTTAGAGTTACATACATACATACACACGCCTGTGGTAGACAGAGACTATTGAGTGCCACAAGCTACGTTCCGGACACACTACGTGCGAAATAGGTGACTAAATATGCCAGTGTCAGGAAAGGACCAGCTATGGATTGATATTGCTGAGACGGATGCGAGAGCCAACGGCTTACGACGTGAGAATGCTGAAGATCGGGCGAATTGGAGCAGAAAAAGCAAGAAAGCGGACCCTGGTATAAGCTGGCATTGACCGCTGGGATGATGCTGATGATATGTTCAGACAAAGTCAAATTTTCGTGTCGTCAATATTTTTTGTATCTGAAAAGCGGACGCTTTCCGTTTCACTTACTCCTTTTTAACAAAATGCTTTTTTCTGGTTACCAGAATCTAGTACTAAGAATCTCCGCAATGAGCAGTTTTTCAATAGGTATCTAAAGCATTCCTAACCACTCACTAGATGGCGTCCCGACAATTTTGGTAATTGATAATCGCTTGAAATAGGTTTCTTAGCAAAGAGGATATAAACACTGGGAACGTTGTATTGGATAATATTGTATTTGTCAACAGCTTTCAACCATTTTAGAGGTTGTAATAAAAATGGAACATAGTGCCAACTTCTATAAATATTTCTTTTTACACTTCGTTCAACCTTTAACAGTTATGTTTATATAAATAAACATTTTAGTTTTAAGTTTAGTATTAGTTGGCTGCATGAAATCACTGCCACCATCATACTGATTAAAAAAAGATTACCAAAATTGTAGGAGCGCCATCTATTGATGCTTTATGAACCCAACTGACAATACCTACTGGAAAACTCCTCATTGTTTGCAATTGTGGAACGTACACACCTGTCAGCTAGGTTAGGTTATTTGATTATTTCCTTTGTTACAGTTTGATATCCAAATGTTGATAACTATGATTCCCATCTCTAACAATTCTTCGTATTCCTTCCAGAACTGAAGCGCCTATACCCCGTGGTGGAGCCCAACCTCTCCGACTCTGGCTCGGCTGATTGCGTGCTAGAGTTCCTTCTCCACTGCGGCCAAAGGTCTCTGCCCGAAGCCGTGATGACCATGGTGCCTGAAGCCTGGCACAATGATCCTACCATGCCCAAGGAGAAACGCGACTATTACCAGTGGGCCTCGTGCGCTATGGAGCCCTGGGACGGGCCCGCTTTGGTGTCTTTCACCGATGGACGGTACATTGGTGAGTGTTTTTTTTTTTAGTAACTAGTGGGCCCGGCGCGACTTCGTTCGCGTGGCGTCCTACCCATTTACTACCCTATACCAACGCTACACTTACCTAACCCATCCATACAAACCTTGTCCTGAAAATTACAGTAGTATAGACTAGGCAAGGATTTAACCGCCATCACGCCTGATGGTAAGTAACGATGCAGGCGAGGATGGAACATGCCTGTTTAGAAGCAGCCTAAACTCTCTGGTCTCGAAAAACACTAAGATTGTACTGTTATTGATTAAGGGTGTATCTATATTGGGATAATAGAGGGGATGTTTCGACTAATTTGATCTCCCATACCATTCTTCTACCATAGGAATTTACTGAAGTAAATGCTGGATGTATTCCCATTGTACTTATGATCCGCATTCCCAAGAGCGATCGAAATGCTACCTAATATGCTACGCATAGAGCTGAAATTGGCATAGCGAAACAGAATAAGTGTGATTTTAATTTTCTGTGCCAATTTCGGTCGTATACTAAGCACCTTTAGTTGCAATTCGCTGAATCTCGCCCTTAAATTTCTAGTTTGACTATTTCGTGTGATTGCACAGGTTAAAGTTACCGTTTTACCTACGAGTATTATCAATATTTCAATAGTTTACTACCAGTCCATCAAAATTCTTGACCCCGTATCTGTTGTCTCTGTCCCCCAGGCGCAATTCTGGACAGGAACGGACTGCGGCCGTCCCGCTTCTACGTGACCAGCGAGAATATCCTCGTCATGGCGTCCGAGGTGGGCGTGTACGACGTTGATCCCGACAAGGTTATACATAAGGTAAGTGCGGTATCCGACAGAGTAAAATAGCAGCTACCCTTTCGACTTACGGATGACGTCCGAGTAATGTTTAAAAGGCTAACCAGATAGCACCTCCGTAGACCAGAATAAAGTAGGCAGCAGTGTCTTGTTGAGTATTTTCAATGTTGCAATATCTAACCCACTGGCAAGCGTGAAAATTATTTCTGAATCGGTTACTAATGTGAAGGAAAAGTGTACCATTTTTATAGGTATGTACTAATTCAGTACACATAATGTCCAATTATTTTATTTATTTAGATATAGAAAAACAGACGATGGGGATGCCAGGAAGCACGGCGTCCGTTACGGGCTGCTAATGACTTCTTCGTGGTGTATACGCTCTTGATAGCGTGAGTGCGGTTTGTAGGCGGACGGCAGCTATCTCTGGATATCTTGGCATCTTGACCTATTAGCCCTCTTCCTGCTACACCCATGCAAGGGCTGTGTTTGTCGCTCTCGAGTAGGTGAGGTGACTGTTTAGCTCTTGAGACCTAAAGTTATATGGTGTCAATAACGCTCTCTAATGCGCTTGTAAAATTTGACTAAATTCAGTCGTCTAAATTCAGAAGGAAAAACCGTGAGAGCAAATCGAAGTGGAATGTATTGCTCATAAATTAAGGTCCATTTTTGGATGACGCCTTTTTAAAAACGGAGCGACGGGTAAAATAATATGAGTGATTCAAAAATGGATCTTGTTTTATGATCTTACTTTGATTTGCTCTCACGCTTTTTGCTTCTGAATTAAGACGACGAATTTACACAAATCTATTCAGTCCCATAAGGAACAGCGCAATGTTCCCACAGTGAAAATTCAGTGACGTCATTCGACGCTATATTCGATATATATTCGATGGAGGTAACTTACAAGCGTTTTCTTTCCAGAGCCGTCTGAAGCCCGGCCGTATGTTGCTCGTGGACACCGAGGAGAAGAAGATAATCCAAGACGTGGAGCTGAAGATGACCATCGCAAGGAGCCGCCCGCACTCGGAGTGGCTCAAGGAACAGGTGAGCAATGAACGAATGAATGAACGTAAATAACGCACAGAGCACATTGAACACAAGGTAGCAAATGGTGGCGTTATCGGTTATAGCCATTTCTCACATTTTGGGTGATTAAGTATTGTAACTGGCCCACTGGTGGGGGAATTTTTAGTTTGTAATTAAAAAATGTTTAGCGTTATAAAAAAAAAGTTGATCTACTGATCACTTGTTCCGTATGGACCTGACCATACCACGCTTTTTTCTTACTTGTCCAATATTAGAGTGAAACTATGCTGACATTCATAAAATATTCATTTATTCAGTATCTGTTGTACATAGTCAATACTTCATGCAGCATTGGTTTTCGAGGCAATCTCATTGTTTATTTTACGTATATTTATGTGACAACGTATAATAGTGATGTCGAACGTCATCATCATCATTTGGCGTCAATGTGATGATGATGTAAGCGATCGCGCGCCTGTTGTCCGCTTTCCTGCTGTTACTTGTCCACTTCACTGGGTCTTCCGTAGTATTGTCGTAATAGCAATGTCTAAAGCGTCGCGACGAATTGGACAAGCCACAAATGTGGTATAAGTTTATTATTACACGCTCGGCTCTACCGGATCAATAGAGTATCCCATACAAAACAAAAAGTACATAAACTGTGTGGCTAGCAATTTGCATGCAAATACATTATACACCAGTGGGACAGCATAATAGTACCGGCTAAATGGTGTTGGTAATGGTTGTGGTGGTATAATATTAGTTCATATCACTCAGGCTTGTAGCAGGCAACATGAATGCTAAGTTTATTTGATAATTCCTGGAAATCGAACTGAGGTGGGAAGGCTTCTTCGGTGGCAGGAACTTCAAGTAAATAAGCGTTGCTATTGCATGCTATGGTTTAGGGCTTAAACAAATATTTTCACGATCGGACTCGATTCGAAGCTCAAGACTCATTAAGTTGTATAATCTACCACCAAATGAGCATTAAATTTCGAATTGTGCTACCTCCTTTTCCATTTTATTTAGTTTAAAATTTAATACTATAGAAAAGCCCATAGTCTCATTGTTCATGAGCGAATGAATTCTAACGACCTATGAATCCAATAAATTTGTAGAACCTCGTTAGATATGAAAAATCAAATTCTTGTATGCTGTTATATATATATAGCTTCCACATTTACAACATTTTATACCCTAATTAAATAGTCCTTAATATTTTTTCTGTCATTCCCCATAAAAATATAAACCCTTTTTTCATTTTCTATGCTGCAAATGGTGTGCTGGGATGTAATAAATGATATTTTATCAGTTGGTGAGTGCCAAGAGTGGATTTCCAAAGGAGTTTCCTACGTACAAATTGCTGATGTGTTGTTTTCCGTACTCTATTTTTTACTAACAGCGGGGCGTAGCGGGGAACAGTAGTGTTGGGCTTCGCTTGAATATGACATATACTCGTCCAAAATAAATGTGCACAACACTTTGGATAGACACGTCACTTGTGACTTTTATATTTTGTGATTTGTTTTTCGTTTCGAGTTGTTCGTTGTTGGTTGGAATAATTTATCTGGAACACCCGCCTAGAGCTACGTAAATCTAGTAGATGGCGCCATGAGTTGTGAGTTCTGTTGTTACAATAAAGCACTGTCTTTGGATGGAATGGATTTGTTAACTATGAGTACAGACCGACAAGGATCATTATCAACGTGACTCCAAACGCAACTAACAATCTGCCATTGTGAAAAAAGAACAATGTCGTCTTGGAATAACACAGCCCTCCGATCAACAGCACAGATGTATTTTAACAGCAGACCTTACCTCACGCCATCTGGTGGACTTGCGTGTGTAGATACCAAATAACGAACTCATATTGACTGGTCTTAGTTATAAGAACAATCCTAAATCAAACTTGATTTCTCTCGAACCAACAACGAACCAAAAGGGGCGTATTGAATAACTCGGTAGTTGTATGTAAACACATGAAACTACCCGCAAATAAAAAAAAACTCGTCCGACAGATCACAATGGAGGACATACACGCTTCATTGAAAGACGATGCGCCAGTGAACGGAGCCGACAGGATTTCGCCTATAACTGGCCTGTCGGATAAGAGACTCAGCCTGTACGGATATACGTTGGAGTCTATCAACATGCTGCTGATGCCGATGATACAGAACAAGTAAGAAATAAGTAACATTTATTTAAACAAACAACAACACCGCAATGGGTAGTAGGTATGCATCGTGAACTTCATGATTATAGTAAGGAAATTTTTTACCTAGAGTCTAGGTTACACATTCTAGTTTTCGGCATGCTTGTTATAGCTCCCCGAGACGTTTTCATTCAAAATGATTGTTTTGGTTTCCCCCGGTTTCATTGAAAACATTCAAAGTCATACAATCCTAGGATTTTTGAATAAAACCGTCTCGGGGAGTTAAAACATGTATCCCGGAAACTAGCATGTGTTGCCCAGGCTTATAGATAATGAGACACAGATATCATATGTTGTCAGTACTTGGCTCAAACTTTTGTTCGAAGTGAGCTTTCCATATTTTCTTGGTACATTCCTTCATGATGTTAAAATTTTCTTACTCGATGGTGGACAACAGAATAGAAAATGGCACCAGCCCATGTCACACACGTCGTCAATGAAAAATAAGGAACGTGTCATTGATGCAGAACATGTATTACCTTCGTAAACCAAGAAGCCCACACATGTAGAGGAGGCCAGTCCAACAGTGGACTGGTAGGGGTTCGTTGATGATTTTTTTATGCCTTTGGAGGCAAACGAGCAGACGGTCCCCCTGATGGAAAGTGGCCATTGTCGTTCAGGACATGTGCAACCTAAGGGGAGCAAATGCGGTGCCGGATTTTGAGGTACCTGTAGACACACGTTTTGAAGAACCCCATGTTGACATTGAGACCTCTGCCTCAACAATATATGAATTATGTGTACTGAGTAACAAATCTTTACCTGCTTACAGGAAGGAGGCGCTGGGCAGTATGGGCAACGACGCGCCCTTGGCGTGCCTGTCGCGCTTCCAGCCGCTGCCGTACGAATACTTCAAACAGTTGTTCGCACAAGTCACCAACCCGCCCATCGATCCGTTCCGGTCAGTTATATGTATATTGAGTGTGTAATCTGGGGCCTCTTCCATGCGGTTAAGACCGCCGAGGACAGAACTACATGGAAGAGTCTGGTACAGCAAGTGGGCAATATTTCAGACAAGACACGACCTTCAGCATTGATGCCGACTAAGAAGAAGAGAGAATCTGGGGCCTAATTATCGCGCTGTTTTTCTAGCCACATATCTCCATAAATAATGACATTCAAATGTCTATTGCAGCCAAAAAATATTTTCGCAACTATCTTCGACAGTCGTATGTTGACGAATATAAAGTTCAGTGACGTTTTAAAGTTTTTTTTATCGAATTTGAGATGTCACAACGCGAGAATCGCCCCCCTGTACAGGGCTTACGCGATCCCAAAATCCTCGAGATGGCGCTACTTTAACGTGAGCTTTGATGTCAATAAAAACCCCTGCCATCGGCTGGAATAGATTCGTTATTTTACAGCAGTCGTTTCAGCCCAATAGCACGACACACACTTCAGTAGCGCATCTGAAATCGTGCATAGGGATTAGCGGCGTTTTCTGTTATGCCTGCCAAACGCGGACGCTTAAAGAGGATAGCAAAATCATCTATTTATAATTACCTATATCTATAGTTCTATAGCATTCAGCCCAGCAAAAAACCAAAATGTTATCTGCGATCTCCCCGCATGTCAAGCATAGATATTGGCCCGCCCATATCCAGTTTTGGATATGGGCGTTTAATACCGACCCTATCCTATTCTCATTTTCCCGTTTGTCAATATACCAGTGGCCCTAGCACAAGTGTGTCCGCGACAAAGCTCGCGCCGCGAGAGAGCGTTTATCTCTTTCTCTCAATACTAAGACGAAAGAGATAGCAATACCTATGTCGCGCTTTTTCTTGCTTATCGCGCGCGAGTTCAACTTGCGCTAGGCCTACAGGTTAAAATACTATTGCCCCAGCTAACACAACAAATTCACACCATAACCTTGCACCCCAACAGTGAGAAGATAGTGATGTCGCTGCAATGCCCGATCGGTCCCGGGGCCAACATCCTCAGCCCTTCGGCCCAGTTCGTCCATCGGCTGGTGTTGCCGCAGCCCATACTGTCGCTGCCGGATCTTCAGGCGCTCGTCAGGTCCCGGCATCGGGGCTGGCAGGTGGGTAACAGGTGGGGGGAGGCGGTAGATGGAACTACTGTACCACAGATTGGACACAAAGTGGACACACACAGAGGCAGACTTATCACAGAAAGATAGATGCTCGCACCACCCGACAAATATCCACACAAACTTATACTTGCACGGCTAACGGTGTGCATAAGCCGATATTTCCGATATTTGGTCTCTATTGTTTCTAATTCGGGGCTCAGAAGTGCTTAAAATAGAAAAGCCGGTTAGAATAGGGTACAAATAGGTTCATCGCTTTGTGACTGAATTTCAAAGCTCGTGGCCACCCAATCGAAAACTTATTAAATTTTTGTTTCCACAGACACCGCGATCAGCTGTTGAAGTATTATTTTTTTATTCAAGGGGAAACGGGTCGCCTTATCAGTGGATTCAATTATCCATTATTAGTGGCTTATACAATCTGGGGGTCTAAAAGGTCACATTAGCGTTTCATTCATTGTCCCAAACTTATCTACACCGCCGTTGTTATTGACATTGATATGACAATTCAAAATAGCGTCACATAGTTCCCTGGTTTGCCCACCGGATCAGATAAGCGTGTGGCACTCTAATATGAATCATAATATGAAACGCTAATGTGGCCTTTTTAAACACCCAGCGGCCTTAGCCAAGAGGTTTCGTTAATCTACACTCGTTTGTGGTAGAATAAATGTATGGGATTTGACATAAGCTAACTTTATCTGACATAATCTGTTTGTGGTAGAAATTCTTGATCCATAGACAATTCACGTACTTTCGGTGTACAAAGGAGGCGGATTGGCGGATGATCCTACACAATCAGAGTCAATGTAGATTTTGGTAGAAATAGTCGAACTTCGACCTGTCAATTTTCTACCATACACGCATCACGCAAGCGGAGCTGTCAAAGATGGCTAGCCCGGCTGATCACGTTATCCGTGGATACAATCCCAATCTGTATGTCTCCTCCCCAGACCATAGTCCTGGACTGCACATTCCCCGTGACCGCGGGCCCGGGAGAGCTCGAGCCCGCCTTGACCCGGATCGCGACCCAGGCGTACGATGCGGCCCAGAAGGGGTACCAGCTGATCGTTCTGTCGGACCGCAATGCGGGGCCTGATAGGATTCCTGTCAGCTCGCTGTTGGTTTTGGGTGAGTGACGGTGGAGTGTTGTTCAATTTTTAATCGCTCGTGTTGATTAGAACGGTTTTCAATATTGATGTTCGCCATGAATAATTCGATATTTTTATGCATGATGCTGATTTTCCTTATTTAAAAATGTACTCTTTCGTTGTAAATGAGATTTTAAAAATATTGGATTTTTCATGAAGAAAATAAAATTTCTGACCGTTCGAAACGATGCGAGCGTTTAAAAAAAAATTGGTCCCCAATGTTGGTTATACAGGTTGAAAAGATATAACTTACAATATAAGAACTACTTAGGCACAGGACCGGCCTTTGTGGAGGCCTATGCCCAGCAGAGTGTTGTCTACAATTTCCGGATTTCCGTTTCATACACTTTCATCGCATCATCGCAGATGTTACCGGGTTTTTTACCACGGTTACTATTATTGTTACCTCGATATTACATGCGACATTGTAATTTCCGTCCCCGTTCCCCAAGCAGTGGACCTCTCCTAGCTGATATGACGATGATAATTACGATGTCCATTCGATATCGTAATTTCCGTCCCCGTTCCCCAAGCAGTGAACCTCTTGCAGCTAACATGATGATGGTAATATAATGATGATGATGCCCCCCCAGGTGCGGTGCACCACCACCTGATCGAGACCCGGCAGCGTATGAAGGTGGGGCTGATCGTGGAGACCGCCGAGGCGAGGGAGGTGCATCAGCTCTGCGTGTTGCTTGGTGAGTGATTGGTGTTAGATAGGTGGCGATGATGTGGGCAAACGTACAATAGTTGCCATTAGGCAGGCCGCAAGCTTGTTTGCCACCGTAGTGGTATAAAAAAAAAGTTAGCCTTAGCACAGGCCCTGGCCTATTTGGGCTGCTATGTTCAAATACCATTTGGCTTATGCAGGTTTTGGACACATGCTTAGACTCGAGGTATTAAAATATGTCATTACGCATCGAGATAATAATAATTAATAAATAAATAAAAAAGTGTGGCTAATTTGACGTTGGACGACATTAAAGGCTGTACCGAAAATCAACGTCAAGTTGTGACAGTTTAAAATAAATTTTTGACACTTATAATTACACTTTGCGTTTTCTGTGTGGTCGTAATAAAGTGCCGTTATTGTTTAAAATGTACATTACATCTCTAATTTAATTCAATAATGGTGTATCTAGCGTTTGACTGGGACTTCCTCCACGTAGACATAAGTTCCTAACTTCAGAAGGTATAACTTATTTGAAGATACGTAACCCAAGTAGATGGCAATGTCGGGTGGGGTGAATGCTAATACAGAGTTGAAGCACACCCAAGCGAATTATTTATTTATATTTATATTTACATTAACAGTATAATAATTACAGATTCTGTAACAATATAACGGGATTTCGTTTGTGGTCCTTTATTTCACCCCATTTATCTATTTTTATAAGTAGTCTACGTCCAAATATTAAAAAAATGGAAATCGATTTAGCAGCTTGGAAATCGGGCCTTATCATCTACGATCGGCCATCAATTCTTAACCCACCAACCTTTTCCACAGGCTACGGCGCAGACGCCATCTGTCCGTACCTAGCGTTCGAGCTAGCGTTCTCCCTCCGCAACGACAACCTCCTAGACCCCAACCTGACCGACGACGACATATACAAGGCCTACCAGAAGGCCATAGAGACCGGCATAGCGAAGGTCATGGCCAAGATGGGTATCAGCATGCTGCAGTCCTACAAGAGTGCGCAGATATTCGAGGCTGTTGGTCTCAGTGAGGAGGTGGTTGAGAAGTGCTTCAAAGGGACTCAGTCGAGGATTGGTGAGTGCAATTTAAAACTATTGTTTCCAGGTTCAACGAACTGTCGTCGGTAAAAATACTGACATCGTATCAATAGGGATGATGACTGGGTCAACATTTTTAAATTCTTCAGTGAAATTACAAAAAAATATTAGACACGTATTTTTTTACATATAAAATCAATAACAAAGGACAAAGAAGAAGTGTATTAAAGTTTCGTAAAAATTTACCTGCCGGTTATAAAATATTCAGTCAACATCCCATTATGGGAAATCACAGATTAATAGCTTTAGTTGTTGTAAAGCTCATAATATATAACAAATCTGTCTAATATTTTATCCTCTTAACCGATCTACGTAGGAATCGGGCTTAGTGTTAGCGTGTTTTAGGATTACAGTCTGGCAACTAAGTGGGGTTGCGTTTCAGAGAGGGGAGGGGTTACTACTGTCCATATTTTTTCTATCCGGCACGACCCAGCTGATCCGCATTAACAATGAACCAGAACGTGCACTACTACATAACTTGGTAATTCAAATTTCAGACTGTACATTTTATTTGTAGGCGGCGTCACTTTCGAGATCTTGTCCAAGGAGATATTCGACAGGCATGAGTTCAGTTATGGCGAAAACAAGGACTCTTTGGTTTTGAGGTGAGTAAGAATTTTTATCCATTTCATGCAACTCTGGCGGCAATTGAGTAGATAATCCATTATCCGGTTGGACACTGACAAGTCCAAAAAGTTTGCCCGGATATCGTCTATTTAAATGGCATATGCATCATTGCAATCCGATCGTATGAAGCTTGGTAGCTTAGTCCTCATAGTGTCATACATGGGATTCTACACTTTTTTGTTGCAAGAAAATTAATTTGAATTTTATTGCATGTATAACTATTTTCGCGCGTTCATTTTTATTTATATATTGGTGTATATCTTCCCCAGGAACCCGGGTAACTACCACTGGCGTGCTGGCGGCGAGAAGCACATCAACGACCCGATGTCCATCGCCAACCTGCAGGAGGCCGCCGCCAACAACAGCGCCTCGGCCTACGACCGCTTCAGGTGAGCCCACCCCGGCAGGAGCCCACCCCGGCAGGAGCCCATCAACGACCCGATGTCCATCGCCAACCTGCAGGAGGCCGCCGCCAACAACAGCGCCTCGGCCTACGACCGCTTCAGGTGAGCCCACCCCGGCAGGAGCCCACCCCGGCAGGAGCCCATCAACGACCCGATGTCCATCGCCAACCTGCAGGAGGCCGCCGCCAACAACAGCGCCTCGGCCTACGACCGCTTCAGGTGAGCCCACCCCGGCAGCAGCCCACCCCGGCAGGAGCCCATCAACGACCCGATGTCCATCGCCAACCTGCAGGAGGCCGCCGCCAACAACAGCGCCTCGGCCTACGACCGCTTCAGGTGAGCCCACCCCGGCAGGAGCCCACCCCGGCAGGAGCCCACCCCGGCAGGAGCCCATCAACGACCCGATGTCCATCGCCAACCTGCAGGAGGCCGCCGCCAACAACAGCGCCTCGGCCTACGACCGCTTCAGGTGAGCCCACCCCGGCAGCAGCCCACCCCGGCAGGAGCCCATCAACGACCCGATGTCCATCGCCAACCTGCAGGAGGCCGCCGCCAACAACAGCGCCTCGGCCTACGACCGCTTCAGGTGAGCCCACCCCGGCAGGAGCCCACCCCGGCAGGAGCCCATCAACGACCCGATGTCCATCGCCAACCTGCAGGAGGCCGCCGCCAACAACAGCGCCTCGGCCTACGACCGCTTCAGGTGAGCCCACCCCGGCAGGAGCCCACCCCGGCAGGAGCCCATCAACGACCCGATGTCCATCGCCAACCTGCAGGAGGCCGCCGCCAACAACAGCGCCTCGGCCTACGACCGCTTCAGGTGAGCCCACCCCGGCAGGAGCCCATCAACGACCCGATGTCCATCGCCAACCTGCAGGAGGCCGCCGCCAACAACAGCGCCTCGGCCTACGACCGCTTCAGGTGAGCCCACCCCGGCAGGAGCCCACCCCGGCAGGAGCCCACCCCGGCAGGAGCCCATCAACGACCCGATGTCCATCGCCAACCTGCAGGAGGCCGCCGCCAACAACAGCGCCTCGGCCTACGACCGCTTCAGGTGAGCCCACCCCGGCAGCAGCCCACCCCGGCAGGAGCCCATCAACGACCCGATGTCCATCGCCAACCTGCAGGAGGCCGCCGCCAACAACAGCGCCTCGGCCTACGACCGCTTCAGGTGAGCCCACCCCGGCAGGAGCCCACCCCGGCAGGAGCCCATCAACGACCCGATGTCCATCGCCAACCTGCAGGAGGCCGCCGCCAACAACAGCGCCTCGGCCTACGACCGCTTCAGGTGAGCCCACCCCGGCAGGAGCCCACCCCGGCAGGAGCCCACCCCGGCAGGAGCCCACCCCGGCAGGAGCCCATCAACGACCCGATGTCCATCGCCAACCTGCAGGAGGCCGCCGCCAACAACAGCGCCTCGGCCTACGACCGCTTCAGGTGAGCCCACCCCGGCAGGAGCCCACCCCGGCAGGAGCCCACCCCGGCAGGAGCCCATCAACGACCCGATGTCCATCGCCAACCCGCAGGAGGCCGTCGCCAACAACAGCGCCTCGGCCTACGACCGCTTCAGGTGAGCCCACCCCGGCAGGAGCCCACCCCGGCAGGAGCCCACCCCGGCAGGAGCCCACCCCGGCAGGAGCCCATCAACGACCCGATGTCCATCGCCAACCTGCAGGAGGCCGCCGCCAACAACAGCGCCTCGGCCTACGACCGCTTCAGGTGAGCCCACCCCGGCAGGAGCCCACCCCGGCAGGAGCCCATCAACGACCCGATGTCCATCGCCAACCTGCAGGAGGCCGCCGCCAACAACAGCGCCTCGGCCTACGACCGCTTCAGGTGAGCCCACCCCGGCAGGAGCCCACCCCGGCAGGAGCCCACCAACGACCCGATGTCCATCGCCAACCTGCAGGAGGCCGCCGCCAACAACAGCGCCTCGGCCTACGACCGCTTCAGGTGAGCCCACCCCGGCAGGAGCCCACCCCGGCAGGAGCCCACCCCGGCAGGAGCCCATCAACGACCCGATGTCCATCGCCAACCTGCAGGAGGCCGCCGCCAACAACAGCGCCTCGGCCTGCGACCGCTTCAGGTGAGCCCACCCCGGCAGGAGCCCACCCCGGCAGGAGCCCACCCCGGCAGGAGCCCATCAACGACCCGATGTCCATCGCCAACCTGCAGGAGGCCGCCGCCAACAACAGCGCCTCGGCCTGCGACCGCTTCAGGTGAGCCCACCCCGGCAGGAGCCCACCCCGGCAGGAGCCCATCAACGACCCGATGTCCATCGCCAACCTGCAGGAGGCCGCCGCCAACAACAGCGCCTCGGCCTACGACCGCTTCAGGTGAGCCCACCCCGGCAGGAGCCCACCCCAGCAGGAGCCCACCCCGGCAGGAGCCCACCCCGGCAGGAGCCCATCAACGACCCGATGTCCATCGCCAACCTGCAGGAGGCCGCCGCCAACAACAGCGCCTCGGCCTACGACCGCTTGACCATGATCTTTGGCAGATCATGTAATTACAGTGGAACGACTGCCATCTGGTCTCTCCAGAGAGGAATCTGACCAGATTGGATCATGGTTCAATCGCCTGAATATGCAGGTTCCTCATGATATTTTCCCTCACCGTAAGAGCATCATCTACACATGCTAGGGCGAGGATATGCTAATTCCATTCCAAATGTCCGGGCCTCACTTCGCGAGCCCCGCGGAAGATCAACGTCGCGGCTTTGGCCACGGCTCATGCTGAGCGAGGTCCTTTCATCAACTAGGAGGGCCACAACACGGCAATGCCAAGTTGATACTATTGGTTTGGCAACAATTTGAAACCGTCTGTATGTAATGTTATGTGTTTATATATGTCTTTATCTTTTTTGTTTATGTTGTGTTGATGTTTCTAGTTGCAATAAATGAGTTTTTTTTTTGTGTCCTCAGGGAGTCGACCCTGGAATCAGTCCGCGCGTGCACCTTACGCGGCCAGCTG
The DNA here is from genome assembly GCA_905147135.1 of Blastobasis lacticolella. Classification (NCBI taxonomy): domain Eukaryota; kingdom Metazoa; phylum Arthropoda; class Insecta; order Lepidoptera; family Blastobasidae; genus Blastobasis; species Blastobasis lacticolella. The sequence goes on along the minus strand of LR990042.1, from coordinate 3,391,722 downwards.
GAGCTGGTCCAGCTGGACGAGCCCATTCCGTTGAATGAGGTGGAGCCCGCCGCGGAAATCGTCAAGCGGTTCGCCACCGGTACGTATCATTGTAGCCTTCTTGTTGCAGCGGTATTGCTGAACTGTTAGACATAGACGTATCTTTATTTGGTCCAACAACACATTACACATACATACATAAAGCTCACGCCTGTGTCCCACAGGTGGGGTAGGCAGAGACTAGGGACCGCCACTTTGCTCTGGACATAATACCCTAGCCTCGCAGAAGTTCAGATCAATTAAGAAATAAAGATGGCAATGACATGGGCATGACATTAATTGGTGTAGTGTCCGGCAGAGTAGAATAGCCCCAACCCCTTACACTCGTGGGTGTCGTATTGTTTTCGAGGCAAAAGATCTAGAGTCTCTGTAGGCTGAAAAATGGGCAGCAGCGTTTTCCATTGTTATATTTTTACACTGGGATCTCCAACTCGCCTGTCACGCGTGGAGATTATGGCAATAACCTCCCCTTTCGTGGGAGAGACTCTAAGTCCTGCAGTTAACTGTTATGGGCTGTGATGATGAATGACATGAGGCTAGTTGCGTAAATATGTGTGCCATAACCTGGTAAGGTTGTCAATGTGTGCGGGTGTGACCGTGGACGTATACACAGCATGGCGTGGTTTTGCGAGCGTGACCGGTGACGCACGCACTTGCACTTATCAAATATCTTTGTGCAATTTATTTGATCAATATACATTATGTTAAATGGAATACCAACCTAAAGTCAAGACTGTTAACTCTCAGAATATCATTGCAAGGTAAAATAGACCTTATTATTTTAGGTCGTGCTTAAAAAAAACGTTATTTCTCCCTCGCAGGCGCAATGTCGTTCGGCTCGATTTCGCTGGAAGCGCACACCACGCTGGCCATCGCCATGAACCGCATCGGCGGGAAGTCTAATACCGGAGAGGGAGGGGAGAACGCCGACCGCTATTTGAACCAAGTGAGTTTAATTTTTTATTGCTTTCCTTCCCTTTGATGAAAACTTGTCGGCTACGTTCGGCCAGGTTCACAGCAGTACTGCGACGAGTGTGGCAGAATGTAACTGAAAAGTTCCGAATCCGAAGTTCTTGTGACGAACGAATACAGCACATTGATCTAAAAATGTTAACATAAATTCCATGGTTTTTTGACGTTTGGAGTTCACTCTCTGGATTTTGATAAAAACTTATTTAAACTGGTAACGGTGTCGCTCCTTTTGGGATAACTTTATATTTCAAAGTTCCAGTTTTGTTCCACCGGGTCAAGTAAGTTTATTGTACTACAAATTAACTTCAATAATGGACTTGAAACGTCAAAAAGATCATGAAGTACTTGTTATTTTTACGTGATACCGTCGATAAGCGGAAACTGTCTACATCTGTTAAATGTCCCCGGAGACTATCAATCATGCTTTGTAAAGCACGTCGAATTTTACGTGCTTTTCAATTGTGATTGACTGTGTCCGAGGACCTTGACTCTTGACCCAGCTGTCACTAATAAAACGCAAATAAAATAACCCCGATCCCCTTCCCCCAGGACCCGCAATGGAACCTGCGTTCGGCCATCAAGCAGGTGGCGTCGGGCCGTTTCGGCGTGACCGCGTCGTACCTGGCTCATGCCGACGACCTGCAAATCAAGATGGCGCAGGGCGCGAAGCCTGGCGAGGGTGGGGAGCTACCTGGTAAGCTGGTTTGGACTGTATGCCGTTCAGATAAGGTTTCAATTGCGTTGGAAAGATTGGTGAATCTGTTTGGTGCGACCACGAGTGTGACTAGTATGGACTATGGTTATGGTTGTCGTACCTGGCTCATGCCGACGACCTGCAAATCAAGATGGCGCAGGGCGCGAAGCCTGGCGAGGGTGGGGAGCTACCTGGTAAGCTGGTTTGGACTGTATGCCGTTCAGATAAGGTTTCAATTGCGTTGGAAAGATTGGTGAATCTGTTTGGTGCGACCACGAGTGTGACTAGTATGGACTATGGTTATGGTTGTCGTACCTGGCTCATGCCGACGACCTGCAAATCAAGATGGCGCAGGGCGCCAAGCCAGGCGAGGGCGGGGAGCTGCCTGGTAAGCTGGTTTGGACTGTATGCGGTTGGGACAAGGTTCGAATTGTGTTGGAGGGATTGGTGAATCAGTTTGATGCGACCACGAATATGAATAGTATGGATAAGGTGTGCACGTCGACGATCTGGAAATCAATATTAGCAGCTACTACTACTAGCAGCAATATTGGCGCTATGCCTGTCGAGGGTGGAGAGTTGCCTGGTAAGTAGGTTTGAACTGTATGCGCTTGAGACATGGTTCAAATTGCATTGGAGGGATTGGTGTGACCTTGAATGTGAATGTAGCAGAGCTGTACTTTAAAGACTCTATGCAATATAGTCATGATTCGGAATGGATTGAAAGGAACGTCAAAAGAGAATGTAAATTTTGATACTTGTCGACAATAGATAAACAGTGTAGCCATTAGTGTCCTAATATGTAATTTGGTGGTATAATTAAATACAAAAGAAACTATTTTACCCCTGGATTTACATTTGTATAATATTCTACTATGTTGTGCAGTGGACATCTTGAAGTGATCATGGCGAAATTTAACCTTAAATTCCCTTCCCAACAGGCTACAAAGTAACAGAGGACATAGCCAAGACGCGTTGCTCCGTACCCGGCGTGGGGCTGATATCGCCGCCTCCGCATCACGACATCTACTCCATTGAGGACTTGGCTGAGCTGATCTACGACTTGAAGTGTGCGAATCCGAAGGCCCGAGTGTCGGTGAAACTGGTGTCGGAAGTCGGTGTTGGAGTCGTGGCTTCGGGCGTGGCTAAGGTAAGTTGTTGTGATAGTCGGAAGTCTTTTCAATTATATTGTCAATAGGTCTAGAATTCCAATTGCTGAATAGTGAATTCTGGTGTGATTTCAACTTGTCGGGTACGTTCAGCCAGCGCTCGTAGATCGACGATTGCGATTGCGTGCGATTGAATGCCGATCGTCAATTGCAATAGCGTCGCTAGGAAGCGATTGTCATTTTGGCTAGACCCGCTGATTGTAATTTTTTCAATGTTAATCATGTTGACGTTACTGTTAATCTCCCGGTTCTGTTCTCGCGTGAGAGAGTCCGGGAGCCGCCATTTTCATGATCCGGGATTTCGTAGATCAGGTAATTACAGTGGAGCGACTGCCATCTGGCCTCCGTGACCCTGATAACAGGGGAAACTGACGTTACACAGACAGACGATTAGGCTCACGTTTGCGTTTTTGCTGCTACCAATCAAAGCGCGTTTGTTACTCATTAACCTGCCGTTAGGTGTATTGATCTGTGCCTACGCTCAGCAATAGACATCCTACGGCTTACACGACGATAATGACGATAAACCCCATCCCTCCAACCCCCAGGGCAAAGCGGAGCACATAGTGATATCCGGGCACGACGGGGGCACCGGGGCCAGTTCGTGGACGGGCGTGAAGAGCGCGGGGCTGCCGTGGGAGCTGGGCGTGGCCGAGACGCATCAGGTGTTGGTGCTCAACGACCTCCGGTCCAGGTGAGCGGGGGACCGGGGCATTGGGCCCCGACGGGGGCCCTGGGCCAGTTCGTGGACGGGCGTGAAGAGCGCGGGGCTGCCGTGGGAGCTGGGCGTGGCCGAGACGCATCAGGTGTTGGTGCTCAACGACCTCCGGTCCAGGTGAGCGGGGGACCGGGGCATTGGGCCCCGACGGGGGCCCTGGGCCAGTTCGTGGACGGGCGTGAAGAGCGCGGGGCTGCCGTGGGAGCTGGGCGTGGCCGAGACGCATCAGGTGTTGGTGCTCAACGACCTCCGGTCCAGGTGAGCGGGGGACCGGGGCATTGGGCCCCGACGGGGGCCCTGGGCCAGTTCGTGGACGGGCGTGAAGAGCGCGGGGCTGCCGTGGGAGCTGGGCGTGGCCGAGACGCATCAGGTGTTGGTGCTCAACGACCTCCGGTCCAGGTGAGCGGGGGACCGGGGCATTGGGCCCCGACGGGGGCCCTGGGCCAGTTCGTGGACGGGCGTGAAGAGCGCGGGGCTGCCGTGGGAGCTGGGCGTGGCCGAGACGCATCAGGTGTTGGTGCTCAACGACCTCCGGTCCAGGTGAGCGGGGGACCGGGGCATTGGGCCCCGACGGGGGCCCTGGGCCAGTTCGTGGACGGGCGTGAAGAGCGCGGGGCTGCCGTGGGAGCTGGGCGTGGCCGAGACGCATCAGGTGTTGGTGCTCAACGACCTCCGGTCCAGGTGAGCGGGGGACCGGGGCATTGGGCCCCGACGGGGGCCCTGGGCCAGTTCGTGGACGGGCGTGAAGAGCGCGGGGCTGCCGTGGGAGCTGGGCGTGGCCGAGACGCATCAGGTGTTGGTGCTCAACGACCTCCGGTCCAGGTGAGCGGGGGACCGGGGCATTGGGCCCCGACGGGGGCCCTGGGCCAGTTCGTGGACGGGCGTGAAGAGCGCGGGGCTGCCGTGGGAGCTGGGCGTGGCCGAGACGCATCAGGTGTTGGTGCTCAACGACCTCCGGTCCAGGTGAGCGGGGGACCGGGGCATTGGGCCCCGACGGGGGCCCTGGGCCAGTTCGTGGACGGGCGTGAAGAGCGCGGGGCTGCCGTGGGAGCTGGGCGTGGCCGAGACGCATCAGGTGTTGGTGCTCAACGACCTCCGGTCCAGGTGAGCGGGGGACCGGGGCATTGGGCCCCGACGGGGGCCCTGGGCCAGTTCGTGGACGGGCGTGAAGAGCGCGGGGCTGCCGTGGGAGCTGGGCGTGGCCGAGACGCATCAGGTGTTGGTGCTCAACGACCTCCGGTCCAGGTGAGCGGGGGACCGGGGCATTGGGCCCCGACGGGGGCCCTGGGCCAGTTCGTGGACGGGCGTGAAGAGCGCGGGGCTGCCGTGGGAGCTGGGCGTGGCCGAGACGCATCAGGTGTTGGTGCTCAACGACCTCCGGTCCAGGTGAGCGGGGGACCGGGGCATTGGGCCCCGACGGGGGCCCTGGGCCAGTTCGTGGACGGGCGTGAAGAGCGCGGGGCTGCCGTGGGAGCTGGGCGTGGCCGAGACGCATCAGGTGTTGGTGCTCAACGACCTCCGGTCCAGGTGAGCGGGGGACCGGGGCATTGGGCCCCGACGGGGGCCCTGGGCCAGTTCGTGGACGGGCGTGAAGAGCGCGGGGCTGCCGTGGGAGCTGGGCGTGGCCGAGACGCATCAGGTGTTGGTGCTCAACGACCTCCGGTCCAGGTGAGCGGGGGACCGGGGCATTGGGCCCCGACGGGGGCCCTGGGCCAGTTCGTGGACGGGCGTGAAGAGCGCGGGGCTGCCTGCTAGGTGACGCTACAGTAGTACGGTTGTCAAAATCCGGTTAGAATAAAATGCTCAAAGTTGACAGCTGGATTTTAGCCAATAGCACGACGGATTTTGACAACTGGACATCACGCTCCAGTAGCATCACCTAGCGGACTTTTTATTTTTATATATTAATAAAAAACAGTTTTATACAGAATAACATTTAAGAGTTCCCCCTTAAGAGGCGAATCGAGCAACGATCGGAGCATACTTAGGGAATTGAATTTGCCCTGTTCTACGCCACTCGAACACACGTGAGCAACACACCGCATCTGTTTCATATCCATTCCGCTTTTAGTACCCAGACCCCTGCAACTGACGGTTGGTCGGCTCCAACCAAATTGGAGCGTCTAGAGTATCTACTACTAGACTAGTATCTAGTATATATTTGAAGCATCTGATGTGTTCTCTGCAGGGTGGTAGTGCAAGCTGACGGTCAGATCCGCACGGGCTTTGACGTGATGGTGGCCGCGCTGCTGGGAGCTGACGAGGTCGGGTTCAGTACCGCGCCCCTTATTGCACTGGGTAAGCATTACTAATTTATTTTTTACTAACTGCCCGTTGCGGTTTCGTTCGAGTGAACAACTACCCTATAAACCTTCGGCGCTGGCCTGAATTTCAACGGTACAGCATCCACGGTCGTACGATGGACGTCGCCCGATGAAAAGGGGACCTCAAAACCCGTCGCACGACCATTGCCAATTAGTTGCCGTTCCGAAGTTTTTGAGTTTTTCGCGAACAGACAGACAGACGCGGCGTGAGGCTTTGTTTTATAACATGTAGTGATGTTACTCGGTTACACCCAGGCCTTCAGTCTTGGTGAGAGAGACATTGCTGATAAGATTGAGGAGGGTCACTTGCGCTGGTTCAGCCACGTGCTGCGTTCAGCACCAGGGATACGTAGGAAATAGGTGTCTAAGCCTGCTCTGGTATCCAGAAAGAGACCACTTATTTGATGGGAAGCGAAAACTTTCGCCCATAACATCTACGATTAATGCTTTTAATGTAACAACAATGGTGAATAATCTACCCTACAGAAAAAGTCGGAAAACCCCCAAGTTTACGTATATTCAAATATTTTCTGAACTATTGAACCAATTTTAATGAAGCTAAGAATCATCTCGATTAAACTGGCTTTCAAGAAGAGAAATCCGCATCCAAATGGGTCTATCCGTTCGGGAACTACAAAGCCACGGACAGACACACATCTGTGTGATAGATCTATCTAGACAGACCTAACTATATGTCAAATTTATAACACCTATATTTTTCACATATTGTTTAAAAAAAGAACCGCAGATGCTTTGTCACTATGAATGTATAAAAATGAGAGCCTCTAACCCTTGCCCTCGCCCCCAGGCTGCACGATGATGCGCAAATGCCACCTGAACACGTGTCCGGTGGGCATCGCCACGCAGGACCCGCTGCTGCGGGCCAAGTTCGCCGGGCAGCCCGAGCACGTCGTCAACTACCTCTTCATGCTCGCTGAGGAGGTGAGCTGGACATATTTTTTAATTTTTTTTATTGTATAGACATGTAGAGCTCGTCTAAGCTAAAATGACGCGCCCCACTATCGCAGTAACGCACACAAGCAAATTTAAAATATGGACGCAATACATATACAAATTCCGTTGTAATTGGTCATTCAGTTGCCGGTGAGACTCAACGTAGGCGCCCGCGTCGTTCGATCGGAGCAGTCGACGCTCCCACACAGATGAAGTGTCGTTATTAATATTTGCACTCACACATCGAATTCTAATTAAGTAGTGGGGCGCGTCATTTCAGCTTAGACAAGTTCTACCCAATATTATGTATGTATAATATGTGTTTATATGTAATATGTATGTATTTTTAGTATATGTTTGTGTAAGCAACTGTGTTTATCATATCCACCGTACTAAGTTTAAGAGTACACTTTAAGTACCTGCATTTAAGTTAAACCTGTTCCTATAACTCCAACGTTTGCTGGTAGAAAACTCGATTAATGAGTTAAGCTCGCCTTTGTACATCTCTGTTACTGTACTGTATCATTATGTCATGTTTGTGTACAATAAAGAATAAAGAATGTCCTTGTTGATAGTTCGCTACACTAAGGTTATCTGAGAGTAATCGCTTTAAGCGATAAGGCCGCCTGTTGTTTCCTCTGTTACTGTTGTTGATATGTACCGACTGTATCCTGTATTTGTTGTGAACTGTTTATTTATTTATTCATAACAAGATAGAGTAACTTTACAGTCACTAGGGAGTACCAATCGGCTTCCCAGACTGTCGAACCAGTCAAGGTCGATAATATCAGATGGTGTTGTGTGTATATTAATAAAAATTATTACCATTTCCTCTCACCACCAGATTCTGATTGTTTCAACTATTGAACATTTTTTTAACGTAGTACCTAAAAAATTGTTAAATTGTGGAAAGGAAGAACAGATTAAAAAATCAGCCCTCTGCATATTTGAAAGAAAATGTGCATATTTCCGACGAGCATATATCAATAGATTGACGAATGTGAAAGAAGCGAGAGAGATTTGCCAGAACCGTAGTCAATGGAACAATGTGGTCTCTACCTACTCCTATGGGAAAAAAAGCATGACGATATTTATGTTATATATTTATTTTGCCCGTTTCAATGAAGCTCGATATCGAGAATAATACCTAAAACACTTAACATAAAACCTCACATGAACGTTTCCACCAGGTCCGAACCCACATGGCCTCAGTGGGCGTCCGCCGTTTCCAGCAACTCGTGGGTCGCACCGACCTGCTGAAGGTCCGCGAACACAACGACAACCCCAAAGCCAGGCTGCTGAACCTCGGCCCAATACTGAAGAACGCATTGCATATGAGGCCCGGCGTCAATATCGTCGGGGGGTCTAAGACGCAGGTGAGTTTTAGGCCAACAATTATTAAAAACTTCGTTTTTATTTACAGAAGAGTTGTTTAATTTTCGAACATGTATATTCGCCTATTCCTACAAATTAGTTCTTCTATACTAATATTATGAAGAGAAAAGATTTCTAGTTTTGTTTGTAAGATCTAAAACTTAGATATTCCTTTACCGATTTTAAAAATTATTTGACTGATAGGAAGGTACATTTTTCCCGAGTGACATGAGCTGTTTTTGTCCCGGGAAATAATAAGGGCACGCGGGAACGTTGAATGTTTACATTCAACCGAATTGCACGTGGGTGAAAGCAGCTGGGAAAGGCTTGTAGGTACTATATAGTTTTTAATTGAAATACCAGTCTGCTACTCCAATCCTTTGTTTCGATGAAATCGATATGTATCTCGCATTAATTATTAGTGAAAATTAATCAATATTACATCCATCTAAAATAATGAATATTTAGCATTCTCCCACATGCCAATGGTTTCTCACACTGATTAAACACAATACCTATCACCAGCCCCCCTCGAACTTTAATTTCTTAATCTAATGATTGTTACTTTGTTTACAGGACTTCCAACTAGAGAAGCGTCTAGACAATCAGCTGATAGCGGAGTGCCAGGGCGTGTTGGACGGATCGCAGAAGTGCGCGGACGTCGCCTTGAAAATCACCAATGAGGACCGCGCCTTCACGTGCACGCTGTCTTACCACATCGCCACGTGAGTAACATACCATTACAACTAGAAACAGACGCTCCGATTTGGCTGGAGCCGACCAACCGTCAGTTGCAGTCGATACTAATGCTTACAAAGTACAAAATAAAGTCCGTCTATTACGTTCTTCTTCTTCATCCAACTTTGCCTATGCCTCCCCCAGTTCCTTCCATCCTGATCGACAGGAAGTCTCCCTCCCTCATCCACATTTTCGCGGGCACCTTATACCATCTTGCCTCTGGTCTGCCAGAAGTTATTGTTGGCAGTTCTCGGTCGACACAAAATTAATTTCTGACTCCGCCTCCGTGCGCCTCATACATGAAATGCCCAACCTCCTGCCACTTCAATCTGGCAACCCGATTCCCCATATCCGCAACATCAGTCGTCTACTTATCTCCGTATCCCTTATAGATTTCTTAGGGCTATCCGTAGCATACCCTACTCCATCACTCATTGCGCAACATGACCTTTCGCTTTCTGTGATTGTCCACGTGTTTTAAAACTTACCATCTCTCTCTCATAGGAAATTCGGCGAAGACAGCCTGCCAGAAGGCTGTGCGATAAACATCTCGCTGGTGGGCTCGGCCGGGCAGAGCTTCTGCGCGTTCCTCTGCAAGGGAATCACCGTTACACTGGAGGGCGACGCTAATGATTACGTGGGTGAGTGAGAAATGGATTAAATTTTAACTTTAACGTCCGATGGAACTAAAGTTAAAGTTAGGCGACGCTTAAGCTGATTGAAAATATTCTTAACAAAAAAAGCACCAACCCAACCGACAGTGGAAAGTAGACACCATTCCTGCAATGAGGGCTGCCGCGAGTTCGAAATTCCAGTAGATGGCGCTGCTGACGAGTAAGCGTAACGAACCCTTCTGGTTAAGTACACTGCTTAATCTATTTAAAGATAAGGTAGTCAGTGTAATTATAGGCATTTTTGTAAGAAAAAATTGTTTCTTATTTTGTTTTTTATTAATCAGTAAACAAATAGGGAAGCGGGCCACCTGAATTGTAGATAATATTGGTCTATAATATAGATATTGACTCTACGTTTGGTCTTTTGTCACTGAGTGTAATGTAATATCTTCACCACTCCATTGCTAACCTACCCAAACATTCCCCAGGCAAAGGCCTATCAGGCGGCACAGTGATCATCTACCCGCCGAAGAACTCTCCGTTCGAGTCGCACCTCAACGTGATAGTCGGCAACGTCTGCCTCTACGGCGCTACTTCGGGTCGCGCCTACTTTAGGTAAGGTTGATACTTGTTTTAAAACGTCATAGTTTAGAAACACACTATTTTAACTTTTGAGACCCATTGGAGGTGCAAAACACTTTCTTACATTATTGATATTGCGTATATTATAATGTCAGTAATTTTGCCTATGACGAATGCCCGATTTACATTGGTTAAGTGTATAACCAAAGTAGATAAGTACAGTCGTGTAATCCGATCGGACAGCAGCGAGTACATTTTTTTTGTTAGCTGCCTTGCGAGGAGATCAAAATTGTATCGCTTTCTATTTTTTGTGGCAAGTGCACTCCTCGCATCTTGAGTATGAAGAGAATTTTGCGCATAATTTAACGTGTTTGTTGACGTTGTTTGTCCATATCGAAAGAGATGATACTGGACTCGCTGTATTGTAGACAGTCACTCGCTACTATCCTTGACTAATGTAAGTCGAACGCTACATATCAAATCAAAATTACTAATGTGTTCGAGGCAAAAGCTCTAAGAGTTTGTAGGCTTGAAAATGAGCAGCTTCGTTTTCCATTGTTACTTTTATAATCGATCTTCAACCCGCCTGTCAAGCATGGATATTATGGCAATAACGTCCTCTTTCGGCCCTAAGTTCTGCAGTGGACTGTTATGGGCTGTGATGATGATGTTGACGATAGATAGATACATTCTTAATTGCTCACATAAGAATAATTACAGTAAAAAGTTACGACAAAAACCATAATTAGTTGTGGGCAGAGGCGGCCTTATCGCTGCAAGCTATATCTACCAGGCAACTTTTGTCTAAAGAACCGCTTAATACACAGACAAGTCAACAACATAGACTTATACTAGCACAGAGTAGAAATACAGAGTAGAAATATACACTTACCTGCGAATATACACAAATAACAAATCGATCGATTCGATTCGATGATGATACAAATTATTAAATAAATATATAATTTATTATCAACAGAACGCCACAACACAACATTTAAATTAAAAATTACATAGGTACATATTTCAACACTCACAATTAAACAAAATAAAATCAAACAAAAAAGAAAAAGTCTAACAAAATTACGTAATTATTACAATTAACCAATTAATTCCATGCTTCCCCAGGGGCATAGCCTCCGAGCGTTTCTGCGTGCGCAACTCCGGCTGCACGGCCGTGGTGGAGGGCGTGGGCGACCACGGCTGCGAGTACATGACGGCGGGCACCGCGCTCGTGCTGGGACTCACCGGCAGGAACTTCGCTGCTGGGATGAGTGGTTGGTCATATTATCATTTTATTTTATTTTATTTACTTAAGGAAAGCCAACAGGGGGCTCACCATGAGCTCTTATAGCAGGACCTAAACAGAATTGCTTTCGCTTTGAACGAGACAAGCTTATGTGACACGTATAGCGCTTTCTCGTTCTAAGCAAGGCAGTTCAGTTTAGGTCCAGCTATAATAGTTCATGGTAAGGCCCCAGCAGTTGTTACAATAAAAATAATAATAGCATTACATAGCCAATTATAGGCGTCCACTGATAAAATAACAATATATAAAACGAAGTGCAACAGTTAATGAGACACAACAACTTAAGCCTAAATATTATCTTTGCTCGACTCAATCAAAATTCAAAAAATTCAAAATTCAAAATTTCTTTATTGATTAGGACATTAAATATCTCTTTCAATCGTTAAAAGGAGGGGGTAGGAAAGTAGGAAGGAAACACACAGTGACACGCTGACCGCCCTACTACGCCAACCACGACCAAACTGTGCTCGACAATGCCAGGCAAAGCCGGAACGCTATGCTATGATTTTATAAAATCACTTACGTTACAGTGTGTCAAAGTAATACTTAAGTACACGATTCCTCGCCGATTCACAACTTATATTAAACAGGTCAAGGTCAACAACTTTGGACAAGACATTAAAATTTTGAGTTGCTCGTAACAGAAAGGTATTTATTTCTCCTATAGTTATTATTGTCTTAGCTTCTTCCTCTTATCGAGTCAAAAGACTAAACTCTAATTTACACTTTCAGCTTTAAACTAGTAACAGACGCTCCGGTTTGGCTAGAGCCGACCAACCGTCACTTGGTCTTACGACGATTAAAATAAAGTCGCTTTTCCGTTGTCCACGTCCGATAACGTCCGCCGTATCGAAAGCGACATTATATTATACTGCGTAAGGGTTAGTATTAATTGCAACTGACGGTTGGTCGGTTTCGGTCAAAACGGAACATCTGTTACCAGTTTTAGGGCGTAGGGTGTCGTCGGCGTGTGGAAGCCTAATGGGCTTGAAATGTAATATTTGGTTATATTCAGTCATCCAAATTCAGCATCAAAAAAACGTGAGTTTAAGTCTCATAGTGGAATATTTCTTAAAGTGGAATGTATTGCTCATAGAATAAGATTCATTTTCATATCACGCCTTTTGGGAAACGGAGCGACGCGTAACAATGATATAAATTATACAAAATCGGACCTTATTCTTTGAGCAATACATTCTACTCTGACTCGCTCTCAGGCTGTTCTTATTTTAGACTGTACTTCTGATTTTAGACGACTGACTTCGGCCAAATTACATTTGTTCTTCAAGATAAGATCTCGTATACCCTTCTGTTATACCGACCTTGATGACCCCTCTCAACCGATCCTTGCCCCCGTCCCCAGGCGGCATCGCGTACGTGTACGACATAGACGGGTCGTTCCGCGACAAGTGCAACGCGGAAACAGTGGAACTGCTGCCGCTGGAACTTAAGGACGACCTGGAAAAGGTCCAGAAGATGCTGGAAGAGTTCGTCGAGTATACCGGGTTAGTTTTTTTCTTAAAATATAAGTGCACTATTTTTTTTTACTATAAGGTATAACCCGCGTCACGAAAGAAGAGACTTGTCAAATGGCAGTGGAGGGGGTTTCGCGCAGGTAATCGTATGCAGCGCAAGTTGAACCACGTGACCCGCCAAGTCTCTTCTTATTTGACACTAGCTATGCTGAAGCTGAATACGACATGCTGAAAAGTCAAAAGTTAAAATCACTTTATTGAGTAGGACATTAAATGTCTATTTCAATGTTCACAGAGGAGTAGGTAGAAAACTAGGAAGGAAACACACAGTGACATGCTCATTGGTTCATTCAAATTAAGTACGCTGAGGCGGCTTTCACAGCGTAGATCGATTCGTGGTTGATATGAACGGCTTGTAAGTTAAGAAAGGCGAACGTTATCCCAGTACTTTATAGTTAAAAAAATAGAGAATAGTAACTATCTATCGCTCCAATAGGGAAACTCAACAATACTCACTTAACGAGTACACAAGCACAAGGGTGGCAAGCATCCGCACATAAATGGCGCTGACCGTCCTACATCGCGCTAGAGAAATGTGCCAACTTCCGCGGCATATATACAACTAACGACTATCAACTGTCGGATCCTTGGTCCCCTGGTCACAATACCCGGCCAGGTGGGTAACCCTTTTCCACCTTCACCATCTTCGCTTGCCAACGGCTACCAATATTCTTCACCGCCAAAGTGCGGCATCTTCTCATACTAGGAACAGACGCTCCGGTTTGGCTGGAGCCGACCAACCGTCGTTGCAGTCGATACTAATCCTGATGTACAAAATGAAATTGCTAAAGGGCAGATAGATTGCAGGTGATAAATGTTATACAAAAATGCTATACGATTGCGATTCCCATGATCTTTTTATCCCACCTTAATGAGAGTAATAAGGGTAGCTACGGGAAGCCACACAATCTCATCCAGATGACATATTTCAACACGAAAAATACATATTAAGCCCTTTCAAGTATGGCTGCGAGCGTGAATAAAAGTAACATCGAATGACTTTTTTTCCGAATGCTCGGCTCGCAGCAAAAGCGCCCTTATCGTACTTGAGAAAAAAAAGTTGTACGTTTCACAAGAGAGTACATTTTTTGTTTCGCTCGTGCCTTAAATCACACAATATCTTCCAGGTCCATAATAGCCAAGGAGCTCCTCGAAAGCTGGCCAGAGCCCGCCAAGATGTTCATCAAGGTGTTCCCCTACGAGTACCAGAAGGCACTGAAACAACTCGCCAACGCCCAGCCAACGCCGGCCAAGGTGGATACCAACGGCACTCAGAACGGTGTCGCGGATATCGAGGAGACCATACGGGACGCAGAGGTGGACAAGAAGAATCTGGACAAGATACTGGATAAGACCAGGTGGGTAGGAATGATTGTAGAAGGTATAGTGATATGTGGTGGTTGGATTCAAATATTAAGTTTTCCGCAAGATTTCTTGATACGCGCGGTCTCAAAGGAAGAATAAGATTTAAAAGGATTTTGGTAGTGGTGTAATGATTTTATAAAGAAGGTAACGTCGGAGGCCCGGAGGACATCACTAAATGAATTATTATGTTGTGCACTTGGTTCGGCGGTGTTTTAGGTAGATAGGCGATCCAATCAAATTACGAAATTACATATTACGAACTTAGTATAATGCGCGACAGATTATAATAGAAAATTATCTTTATGTCGTGGACGCCATAAAATAATGACACCTGCTAAATGAGTTTTTTAAATCTCGACAACTACAGTGATGTCAATGACCGTTTTCGCGTTTCCAGATGGCGCTATTGAGATGCTAGGTCTGATGTCAAAATAAAGCCCTGTCATTGGTTAGAATACATCCGTCATCTAGCAGTTGTGTCTATCCAATAGCACAGCATCAATTTGACAACGGACCTTACTTCTCACTAGAGCCATCTATTGGACTCTGAAATCGCAAAAGCCCTCATTTATTCAACCGAGCTTTTAATAGCAGTCCCTCTACCACAGTTCCATTACCACAAAAATCTGTTACAACAATCCGATATTTCCCACCCGCAGAGGCTTCATGAAGTACCCGCGCGAGACCTCAGTATACCGGCCCGCCGAGAAGCGCCTCCGGGACTGGGACGAGATATACAACTTCTCCCACGTCCGCCGAGGATTGAAAGTGCAGGCCGCCCGTTGTATGGACTGCGGGGTGCCCTTCTGCCAGAGTGGGCATGGCTGCCCGCTGGGGAACATCATACCGAAGTGGAATGACCTGGTGTATAGGGGGGACTGGAAACAGGCGCTTCAGCATCTGTTGCAGACCAACAATTTCCCTGGTGAGTGTTGGTTACAATGAGCAGTTTTCCAATAGATATCTAAAGCATTCCTAACCAATCCCTAGATGGCGCCCCGACAATTTTGGTAATTGATAATTGCTTGATATAGGCTCTTAGCAAAGAGGATATAAACACTGGGTACATTGTATTGGATAATATTTTATTAAACAATAGTTTTCAACCATTTTAGAGGTAGTAATAAATTATTACAAACAAAACAAACATCAATTTGACTGAGTTAATTTGTTTTATGGACACTAGGATCAAGAATGGACGCAATACAAATATGAAAGGTTTGTATTAAAATACATTACGTTGAACCTTTTGGTAAAAAATTTCCAAAATTGTAGGAGCACCATCTATTGATGCTTTTTGAAACCAATTGACAATACCTACTGGAAAACTCCTCATTGGTCAGGGTTTGGGGGCCCTTGTGTGGAGTGGTCGTGGTTTTTCTCTTGGGAAATGTAATAGCGAAGTGATAGGGCCTTGTGTATTGAAGGGACTAGAAGCTGATGTTAGGGCGTCCACTGCAGACTAACAGTATCCCTGGCGAGCTTTGTCTCTACTAAATTGGTCAGGATCGTGGGGTGCCCGTCTGCTAAAGTGCCAAATCACATCGAACTGAACCGATCTTGTGCATCGATGGGATTGGAAACAGTAACTACTGTACTACTGGCGGATAACTTCCCTGGTAAATGTTGGCCTTAACTGACCGGGATCTTGAGATCGCATTTTTTTATAACAGGTAGGCAATCGAGCAAGCGGGTCACCTAATGGGAAGTGATCACGGCCGCCCAAAGACACCCGTGTACTCCCGAATACGTTGCCAGCCTAGGGAGTGAACCTTTAATGAGTTCAGGATTTAACCCGACTAACGCTGTAAATCAGGGTTTCTCAAAGTAGGGTACGCGAACCCCTATGATTCGCCATTCAAGGGTTTCGCTGTCATCTGGACACTGACAAGGGTAATGGAGCTATTAGTTTGAGAAACCCTGCCGTAAATGAATTCCGGTCTAAATCACGTAGGGAACTCCAAACTTACCTTACCTAAAGGTGCGTACGAATTAGAGGCAGCCTCAGGTTGAAGCACGCCCGGCTCGCCCATTTGTTCAAATTCGTACGTGGCTCACGCACTCGCGCTGCGCCGCGAGCCGCCGATTGGCGGTTTGCTGTCCATGCTCAAAGGTGCCTCGGCGTGCGTGCCTCGCGAGTTTGGACGTGTATCGAAGCCTCGAAATAAAACTACGAATGCGGCGCGCGTATTGTTTATTGACACTTGACAACTTTAATAGTTTCTTTTAGGATTTAAAACTTTATAATCACAATCGTCAGTGACGTCAATTAAACACAAAGGTCAATTAAACTGTTGGTCTTCCTAATAAATAAAATAAATAAAAACAATAAAATAAATAAAAACAATTAAATAAGGTAAATAAATAAATAAAGTAAATAAATAAAATAAATAAATAATTTGAAAAACTTATATACTAAACAGCATGGTGCGGATCAAGGACAAATATATTTTATATGAGCAGAAAAAAGTGTATGGGATCAAAAAAACTAAAATTATTTAAACAATCCGATCAATTATGATAAAAGCAGCATCAATGTTTTATGTGCGGCGCATTTGTGATTGTGAAAAAACTGAAAAGTGCTCGCCGCGAGCACGTTGCCTCAACGCACAAACAAATGCGAAACTGAGCAGCCTCGCCGCGCGCTCACCGCGCGCGGCGAGGCTGCCTCGGCTGAGCCGCTCTAATTCGTACGCACCTTAATAGGCACCATTTATTGAATGTTTTTTTAAAGCTGGGGTCTGAAAGGTCAGAGTAAAAGGAGATGTATGTAAAGAGTTGTAGATATATGCGACGCTTGGGAGCAAAGTGGCGGTCCATAGTCTTTGCCTACCCCACCTGTGGGACACAGGCGTGAGCTTTATGTGTGTATTTGATGTAATTTTTTATTTACTGTTATCACCGTTTACTAGGGATGCAACGATACCGTTACGATAATCGTATATCGGCGATTATCGTAAACCTTTACGATCATTCGTTATCGTAAATATTACGATACGCTATTTTTACGATACATTTATTTCAAAAATTTTAATTTTAAAATTTTTACTGTTTCGGGTGAAACGAAACGCATAATGCGTCAATTTCTGAACGCTTCGCAAATTAAATAATAGTCAGTAAATGTAACAAATAGTAACAATTTAAAAAATTAAAATATAAGTTAATGATGATAATTGATAAAATTAATAAATATATTGATTAAAAATGCATAACTTTTTTTATACTTTTACTTTACTTAGTCTTACAATAATAACATACAACAAAGCTTCCAATAAATTCATCAAAAAGGTATTAAACAAATATCGTAATGCATTCGTATCGTAATTCGTTATCGTATTTGGCCATTACGATGTATTCGTCATTCGTATTGGTATCGTAATAGCCGTATCGTTGCATCCCTACCGTTTACCAGTTAAGGATGTCACGGGGATCTGAATAAAGTACTGTGTATATCTCTGATGTATTTTTTTTCTCGTCGTCCCCCAGAGTTCACGGGTCGCGTGTGCCCGGCGCCGTGCGAGGGCGCGTGCGTGCTGGGCATCTCGGAGCCCGCCGTCACCATCAAGAACATCGAGTGCGCCATCGTCGACACCGCCTTCCAGGCCGGCTGGATCACGCCCGAGGTAGGACCCCCCACCCCCACCCTGACGGCGCGTGCGTGCTGGGCATCTCGGAGCCCGCCGTCACCATCAAGAACATCGAGTGCGCCATCGTCGACACCGCCTTCCAGGCCGGCTGGATCACGCCCGAGGTAGGACCCCCCACCCCCACCCTGACGGCGCGTGCGTGCTGGGCATCTCGGAGCCCGCCGTCACCATCAAGAACATCGAGTGCGCCATCGTCGACACCGCCTTCCAGGCCGGCTGGATCACGCCCGAGGTAGGACCCCCCACCCCCACCCTGACGGCGCGTGCGTGCTGGGCATCTCGGAGCCCGCCGTCACCATCAAGAACATCGAGTGCGCCATCGTCGACACCGCCTTCCAGGCCGGCTGGATCACGCCCGAGGTAGGACCCCCCACCCCCACCCTGACGGCGCGTGCGTGCTGGGCATCTCGGAGCCCGCCGTCACCATCAAGAACATCGAGTGCGCCATCGTCGACACCGCCTTCCAGGCCGGCTGGATCACGCCCGAGGTAGGACCCCCCACCCCCACCCTGACGGCGCGTGCGTGCTGGGCATCTCGGAGCCCGCCGTCACCATCAAGAACATCGAGTGCGCCATCGTCGACACCGCCTTCCAGGCCGGCTGGATCACGCCCGAGGTAGGACCCCCCACCCCCACCCTGACGGCGCGTGCGTGCTGGGCATCTCGGAGCCCGCCGTCACCATCAAGAACATCGAGTGCGCCATCGTCGACACCGCCTTCCAGGCCGGCTGGATCACGCCCGAGGTAGGACCCCCCACCCCCACCCTGACGGCGCGTGCGTGCTGGGCATCTCGGAGCCCGCCGTCACCATCAAGAACATCGAGTGCGCCATCGTCGACACCGCCTTCCAGGCCGGCTGGATCACGCCCGAGGTAGGACCCCCCACCCCCACCCTGACGGCGCGTGCGTGCTGGGCATCTCGGAGCCCGCCGTCACCATCAAGAACATCGAGTGCGCCATCGTCGACACCGCCTTCCAGGCCGGCTGGATCACGCCCGAGGTAGGACCCCCCACCCCCACCCTGACGGCGCGTGCGTGCTGGGCATCTCGGAGCCCGCCGTCACCATCAAGAACATCGAGTGCGCCATCGTCGACACCGCCTTCCAGGCCGGCTGGATCACGCCCGAGGTAGGACCCCCCACCCCCACCCTGACGGCGCGTGCGTGCTGGGCATCTCGGAGCCCGCCGTCACCATCAAGAACATCGAGTGCGCCATCGTCGACACCGCCTTCCAGGCCGGCTGGATCACGCCCGAGGTAGGACCCCCCACCCCCACCCTGACGGCGCGTGCGTGCTGGGCATCTCGGAGCCCGCCGTCACCATCAAGAACATCGAGTGCGCCATCGTCGACACCGCCTTCCAGGCCGGCTGGATCACGCCCGAGGTAGGACCCCCCACCCCCACCCCCACCGCCGGAACATGGACGCCAAGATGATTTTTTATTCATTTTATTGATAATAAGATGAGAGGTAAATAAATAAATATAAAGGACCATAGGCTGCGGTGACTGCTTGCTTACCACCTTAATAGTAGTTTATGCAACTGTCATATAAAAGGGGGTATTAAAACATGAGTGTCTGTTTATCATACGAGGCGTAGCCGAGTATGATAATAGTTTGACACGAGTGTTTTAATACCTAATTATATGCAGTTGCATACACTACTTTATCTACACTCATATTTTTACGTTAAAATATCGTACCTATAATTTTCTCAACTTAGCTAGAAGTAAGCTGCGAGTCAGTTCTGTTGTATCTACGCGTCGAGGTTATCAAGCGGCGGGAAATTCACTTTACTGCTTTCACATTTAACTATTTATTTGCTTAAAATAAGAAAAAACATTCACAAACACAAATTACAACAATTACAAAAAATATTCTGTTTAGCGGGAAAATAATTAAACAGAATATAAACATGAAAATTTAAATTTTGAATTTGTTAAAGACATCTAAGTATTCAGCCTACATTACGCCGTGTCCCGGCGCCCGACAAAAAATAAAAAAATAAAAGTGTTGCATAATGATTAAAAAGTTATTTTACGATACAGCTGTCATGAAAATAGTACGGGAAATGCTGTATCGAAAAGTAATTTTTTAAGATTTTATGGTCTGGCGTGAAAAAAGTGAACCCTTAAACGACTGTTTTCGAATATGTAATTGGAACATTACGCTATGAGTGTAGATAATAGTAGTTTATGCAACTGTCATATAAAAGGGGGTATTAAAACATGAGTGGCTGTTTATCATACGAGGCGTAGCCGAGTATGATAATAGTTTGACACGAGTGTTTTAATATCTAATTATATGCAGTTGCATACACTACTTTATCTACACTCATATTTTTATGTTAAAATATCGTACCTATAATTTTTTCTCAACTTAGCTGGAAGTAAGCTGCGAGTCAGTTCCGTTGTATCTACGCGTCGAGGATATCAAGCGGCGGGAAATTCACTTTACTACTTTCACATTTATCTATTTATTTGCTTAAAATAAGAAAAAACATTCACAAACACAAATTACAACAATTACAAAAAATATTCTGTTTAGCGGGAAAATAATTACACAGAATATAAACAGGAAAATTTAAATTTTGAATTTGAATTTGTTAAAGACATCTAAGTATTCAGCCTACATTACGCCGTGTCCCGGCGCCCGACAAAAAATTAAAAAATAAAAGTGTTGCATAATGATTAAAAAGTTATTTTACGATACAGCTGTCATGAAAATAGTATGGGAAATGCTGTATCGAAAAGTAATTTTTTAAAATTTTATAGTCTGGCGTGAAAAAAGTGTACCCTTAAACGACTGTTTTCGAATATGTAATTGGAACATTACGCTATGAGTGTAGATAAAGGTATTTTTTTATCTCAGCCACAGTACCTCTCACATCACACATATCGACAGCAGTCTTGAGCCTCTACTCCAGATTAGGGGAGGATATTTTCATAATCCCCACCGAGATTGCCAGTTGAAAATACACAACAAATAATGTTGCTGCCCATTTTGTGGTCTACGGAGCTCATAGCTGTCGTTGAAGAAATTGGTGTTGGTGTAATTCTCTACTTTGTATTGCCGTACACCACACGACATGCACCTAAAAGTAAATTCGTCTGTGACACGTAGAGCTCGAATTTTCCATCCTGCATTCTTTACTAGTTTGGTTATACTACATTAATAATTAAATACGTTTTCTTTCTCACAGATCCCAGAACACCGCAACGGCAAAACTGTTGCTGTGGTGGGCGCCGGGCCCGCGGGGCTGGCGTGCGCGCATCAACTGAATAAGGTAAGCGAGAATGCATAAGCATTTTTGTTACCTGCAATCTAAATGTATGAATTGTAGATGTTATGGGCGACAGTTGCCACTTACCATCAGGTGAGCTGTCTGCCAGTGGCGTGCCTAGGGGTTCAGAGTAAGGCAAGCCGAGAGATGAAGTTTGTGTAGTTTTTACGGTTATTAAAAATAAATCCATCCCCTTGCCACATTACTGATGAATTCTCACTTATCACTCTTCAGTTTTATACCAGCAATATAACTTGTGAGAGAGAAAACCAACAATTCAAGGAGTTTGGTACACCGATCTATGAAATTGTCTTATAAGCGATAAGCGATTTACTAATCTGAGAAATAGGTATAATAGGAATACATATAAGGAAATAATTTGTTATTTTCTGACAAATGATTAAAAACTTTACCTTTTCCATCCAAATCAAAACTTGTGCACGTTTTAAACCATCACAAGGGACTCTACTTCGTCTATTGTTGATCAATCTAATGAAATCATTTTTACTACAAAATACAACACAAACACAACAAAAAACTAATTACTTATCCGCCCAAACGGCTCAAACAAAACAATAGTATAGTTGGTACTTATTACAGCATTCAACAAACGTACCTACTGCGCATGCGCGAAGTTGCCATTTTCAAAGATTCGTGTACAACTTCATACGCATGCAGGGCTTAAAGTCTCGTACAATTTACTATTTAAACAAACGTATAGTTATATCTCATTATAGGACAGTTTTCATATGTAAAAAAGAGACATACCGGCCGGAATCAAAGCCCGCTTACAAGCCAGCGCGTGCGAGCGAGATGACTGACCGAGTCTCAATTTCTTCAACTTGCGTGTGCGTTCGGATCGTGTTTCGTAACCTAGGCGCACGATGGCGCTGCTGTGCGGCGCGGTAGTTTGAAAAGCATTAGGAGCGCGAACTTTAAATAGTTCGCGCTCGCATTATCTTTGATTTTTTATTGATAATTATTTTTATAAGACAAGCCCGGCTTTTGGGCTTGTATGACAGTAACGCCACTGCTGTCTGCTCGCTTATCACTGAGTAGCATAAAAACAAAGATAATTTGGTGTTAATAGTGTGAAGATATGGGTGTTACACCACCTGCTGTCGGAGAGGCATATTGTTCCACTGGATAAATAGTTTATGCTCTTTTTTCTTTTTATGCCATATCTTTCTTTTCTGTCGTGTAAATAAATGTGTCTAAACGTTAAACGTGCCGTATGTTTAATATTTTAATCTGAATTCTCGTCTGCATAGATTATCGAATCGCCGCCTAAGAAGTTTCAAGACTTCCATAATCAACTATTACTGAGACCTGAGGTCTGATGACACAATAAAGCCCTGTTTGGCCATTGCCCGGAACGGATTCGTCATTTTACACCAACTGTTTTGTCCAACAGCACGGCAGTGTTTTTACAACGGGGCTTACTTTCAGTATAGCTAGTGTCAAATAAGAAGAGACTTGGCGGGTCACGTGGTTCGACTTGCACTGTATACGATTACCTGCGCGAAATCCCCTCCACTGCCATTTGACAAGTCTCTTCTTTCGTGACGCGGATTATAACACCATGTAGTAGCTTTATGAGGGGCGCTGATACGAGGGCGAACACTCTCATTACATATGACGGGCGGTGGCAGGAGATTCAGATCTCCTGACTATGTACAAACCTCTATTCCCCAGGTGGGCTACTCAGTCACAGTATTCGAGCGCAACGACCGCCCTGGCGGTCTTCTCCAATACGGCATCCCCACCATGAAGCTGGGCAAGGACGTGGTCGCACGAAGGGTGAATCTACTGAGAGACGAAGGGATCTCCTTCAAATGCAACGTGGATGTTGGCAGAGACATCTCCGCTAGCGATCTGGCCAACGAGTAAGTTTTTTTTTCGGGGTTTAAAAAAGAGAGACAGCAATCAGGTTAGTGGGTCATCGGATGGTCCGTGGTCACCGCTACATACGGACATTGGCAACATGGTGTCTGGCATTAGTAACTATAAGGGCTGCTCCAATACGGCATCCCCACCATGAAGCTGGATCAAGACGTGGTCACACGAGGGGATTTCCTTCAAGTGCAATGTCGACGTCGGCAGAGATATTTCGGCTAGCGATCTGGCCAACGAGTGAGTGTTTTATGATCATTAGTAGACAATCAGGCAACCATAAAAGGAAAAAAGGTTATCTAGATAACCCGACAATCCTACTCAGAATATCACAGCACAGATAATTTAGGAACGCCGACCTGACGTGGGATAATGCGAGCATAACCTAAACGATAGAAAAAGTCGGATAACCGCCACCAAGTTTACATATACTCAAAAAAATTTGAAACTACTGAACCGATTTTCACGAATCGAAAAGTCATCTCAATTACACTAGCTTTCAAATAAAGAAAACAGCATCCAAATCGGTCCATCCGTTCTGGAGTTACTATACCACAGACAAACACACAGATGACAGAGCCACATAGCCGCAGATATACACGTCAAAGTTATAACACCTTTTTTTTGTCGGGGTTTAAAAAAGAGAGGAAGTCAATCAAACAAGCTGTGGAAACTAATCATATAATAACATCTGCATACCTGTATACTTACACAGATCAACAATAAAGACATTTCTAATTCTGTTTCTGTATCCCTGTGACTGACCAGTCCAGTGGCCCTAGCACAAGTGTGTCCGCGACAAAGTTCGCGCTGCGATAGAGCGTTTGTCTCAGTCTCTCAACACTAAGACGAAAGAGATAGCAATACCTATGTCGCGCTTTTTCTCGCTTATCGCGCGCGAGAGCAACTTGTGCTAGGCCTACTGGCCTCTTCAATATTTCAACCCAAAACCCCTTCAACAGGTACGACGCCCTTGTGGTATGCACGGGCGCCACCTGGCCCCGAGACCTGCCCTTAAAAGGTCGCGAACTCAACGGCGTCCATTACGCCATGGAGTTCCTCGAGACTTGGCAGAAGAAGCAGATGGGGCCCACGCACCATGGGGCCAAAGCACCAAGGGACTCTGCAGAGCTCAGTGCCAAGGATAAGAACGTGCTCATCATCGGTGGAGGCGATACTGGGTGAGAGTTTCTCTTTTGCCACAAAATTGCCTACATGTAAGTGGGTAGTTCAAGTAGGTTAAATATGTCGTCCTCTCTTCCCCATGTTGTTCGCAGAATTCTGTTTTTATTTCTTATTTGGTGTGAGATGCAATCTAGTCTCGCGATCGGTGAATACTTGACATCGAAGAGTATTGTAAGATGCTACAATGAAATATAAATATATTTTTCATGTTTTTATATAGGTCTGAAAATACCCCTTTTCATTTGTCGTTGGTTTGGTCTCTTTAATTAATAACAAGATGTAAATGGTAGTTATGAAAATGAACTGATATGCATCAGCTAGCTTAATATTGTCTGATTATACTTACAAAGCTTTAATGTAATCGGATTTCCCAATTCTTGGAAATTTAAAAAATTATAGTATGAAAATTATAATTTACTTCATATTCGCTATAAAAACGTTTATGTCATAAAACCTAATATTAACCTCTTATCACAAGTTTTCTATAGAGACTTGTTTGGTAAAATTTCGGAGATAAAAAATTTCTACTTAAAAAAAAATTATATAATGAAATATATTATATCTTTGTTTTATTTCCATTTAGGTGCGACTGCATCGCCACATCTCTACGGCAGGGCGCCAAGTCGATAACCACATTCGAGATCCTTCCCGAACCCAAGCCCACGCGTGGACAAGACAACCCGTGGCCGCAGTGGCCTCGAACCTTCAGGTACGGATTTCAAATAACGAATATTGTATTACAACTAGTGTTATAAGTATATAAATAAGAAGAGACGGGTCACGTGGTTCGACTTGCTTAGTAGGCGATTACGCGCGAAATCCCCTCCACTGCCATTTGACAAGTCTCTCCTTTCATGACGCGGATTATACACTCACGTACGTTCAGGTACGGTTACATGTCAGAATCTGTAGAATAGATAGTGTACTTGATATAGTTTGCAGATTGGATTACTTGCTTGGCAATGTTTGCCTGATATCTTAAGCTAAAGCTTAAGTGAAAACCAGCGCCCTGGTCTCCGCCAGGGCATGAAGCTGAGTGAGGTCCCTTTTACACACCACACCACATCCACATGCAACGGCTCTGATCTTCAATTTTCTTCTATATTTTATTTGTCTAGTTATTGTTTCCTCATGTCATGTTGTTTGTTATTAATAATTTTGTTTGTGCATTTTTTTTAAATTTTTTATGTCGCTTATCCTAATTATTTTTTTTTTATTTTTTTTACGGCTCGAGTCGAGCTACTGACCTCAAAAAATACCTGTTTGGAGGTCAGTGATTCTACCCCTTTGAGCCATTTGTAATGTGTTTGTGGTGTTATTGTGTGTAAATAAATGTTTTCTATTCTATTATATTCTAAGTGGCAGTGGGCATGGCATATAGCTCACAAAACAGATGGCCCATGGGGACGTAAAGTGCTCGAGTGGCGACCACTTACCGAAAGACGAAGCGTGGGGAGGCCTCCCACAAGGTGACCCGACGACTTGGTAAAGATCGTAGGTGCCGGCTGGATGCTGGCCTTTATAGAGATCTCTGGGGAGAGGCCTTTGCCCAGCAGAGAGCGTCTTCTGACTAATACGATGACCTTCGGTTATCCACTAAAGTGGTGTATCTGTCGCAGCCGGATGGTTAAATTAGCCGGTTAACTAAACGGCTAGCTTTTTGAGCAATTATTTAGTTGAAAATTTGCCAGTTTCATAAGATTTTAAAGTGATGTTGAAAGAACGATATTGCCTCGAGTTTACGCAGCTCTTCCACACATTGTTCCAATGCTAACCTACCCACAATAACTTCAAACTATAATAATAATTTGCATTAGGTTTCTATTCGGTTAGTTTAGGTTAGCATTATGACAATGAATGGAAGAGCTCCGTAAACTCGAGGCAATATCGTTCATTTGACTTTACTTTCAAAGTTCATGAATTTGGCCAATTTTCAATTAAGCTAGCCGTTTAATTAACCGACTAATTTAACCATTTGGCTGCGACATATCCATACATTTAACCTAAATAAACAAAAATAAGTATGGACGAATGCAGACAATACATTGCCTCCGATACTCCAGTCCTTAAAAATATAAGAAGTGTCAGCAGTAATGTTTAATAAATAGATCAAACAAGCCTAAAATATAGTCCAGTCTGCAGAACATTGGATTGTTATGACTTTTGACTACACAATACTGTATAACTACTAATAGTATATTCCTTATTCCACTAATATGATATTCCTTTCCAGGGTGGACTACGGACACGAAGAGGTGAAGGTCAAATACGGCAATGATCCTCGCAAATTCTCAACGCTCACCAAAGAGTTCTTGGACGACGGTAAGTCCATTTAGACATAGACATATCTTTATGTGGTCCAATAACACATCATTCCAAAGCATTTGATTGTGTTCATCATGACACCCTGCTAAAGAAGTTGATGCACTATGGCATAAATGGCAATGCTCTTTTCCTTCTAAAATCATATTTAAATGACAGAGTACAAAAGGTAAAAGTTAATGATTCCATATCTAATGGATGTCCTGTGGATATGGGAGTGCCACAAGGTTCTATTTTGGGGCCTTTCCTGTTTTTAACGTACATCAATGACTTGCCTTTCTTTTTAAATAAGCTCTGTGAGATAGTCCTATTTGCGGATGACACTTCTTTAGTATTTAAGGTTGACAGAAATAAAAACAATTATGACGACGTAAATGGGACTCTTTCGCAGTTGCATACAATACAATACAATACAAAATATATTTATTTTTCCTCAAAAAGGCAAACAGTGCTTAGTATTTAGTAAAATATAAAAAGAATCAAAATCCTTATTGAGAACTGGAGTCCGTGCTAGGTTATAATACCTGTGTTACGAATCTCCAGGCTCTCAACCTCCTATATCATTATATATAGAATATTTTATTACATTATATTATGTTTGTTTGTGCCTGTGTGTGTGCGTGTGCGTGTGCGTTTGCGTGTGTGTATGTGTATGTGTATGTGTGTACGATGATATTTTCATGTTATAGTTAAAATTATTTTTTCGGTATTCGCATAATCAAGATCCAGCAGCCAGCCTGTCAAGATCTTCCTACATTCTGCTTTACTCAAAGGGTGAATTTGTAAAATTTTGTTTATTTTGTTATAAACAAAGCTTCCCAAAAAGTAATAAGTACGCTGGGCCAGGCTGCAGTTTATCGGCACAGATGGACATACGGTATAAAATCTACGTGAAGCAGGAGGATTAATAGGATAGTAAGGAGTTTGCGAATGCTTCTCAAGAGTCAGCTGAAGTATAAAAAGTTGTCGAATGGAGAGAACCTTACAAACTTTATAAAGTTCGGAACTAGGGTACCGGTACGGGAGCCGCCACCCAACCTTCAGAAGCGCTCTCTGAGCGCGCTCAAGTTTTAATAAATATGTTTTATCGCACCCACCCCACGAAACAATAGAATATGAGGCTATCGATTGAACAAGGGCAAGGTATACCATTCTCAGTACCTCAGGCTCTGCAACATCCCTCAGCACCTTAAATATAAAAATTAATTTACGCAGTCTAGCTGTCAGTCCGTCAATGTGAGGATGGAAAGATAGAAGGTTGTCAATCTGAACACCCAGATATTTAATTGATTCCGCACATGTGAGTTTAGGACATATGCATCCATGAGCGGCGGGGGGATTACGGCATGAATGAGAATATAATGAAAAATTCAAAGAACCCGGCAAACTCCGACTTGAAAGGGAAAAAGTCACATACTTTGTCTTTTCGACATTTAAAGTGAGCAAATTCCGCACCAACCAATCAGAGACAGAATTGAATCCAGCTTGCGCATAGTCAAAAACTGATTCCCATGTTGCACCATGAAAGACTAAAGCAGTATCATCGGCATATGTAAAGATCTTACAGTTTGTGAGCGTAGTTTGACAAAGGTCGTTAATATATATTAAAAACAAAGTTGGGCCGAGAATACTGCCCTGCGGCACACCATAAGAGATTCCCAAATCCCCACTCACCCAATCACCAATTCTGACACACTGACGTCTGTCTGAAAGGTAACTCTTAAAGATTTCGAGTTGAGGACCCCTAACACCATTCTCCTCCAGTTTGGTGAAAAGGGCGGGGACAGAGACAGTGTCAAATGCCTTTGCCAGGTCCAGGAAAACACCAATCACCTTCTGTTTATTGTCTAATTTACTAACAATATGCGTAGTAAGTTTAAGTACCGCGTCGCTGGCCGAAATACCCGAGCGAAAGCCAAACTGGGAGGATGATAAAATTTGATTTCTCTCTAAGTATCCGACAAGCCGCCTGTGTAATAGCCTTTCCAGGACTTTCGAGAGTGTTGGTAGAATTGAGATTGGTCTGTAATTTGTAACACTATCTCTGTCACCTCCCTTAAATATTGGCGTTACCACCGCTACCTTGAAGGCGTCAGGAAAAGTTCCTGTAGCGAATGCAAGGTTGCATAAGAAATTAATGGGTGGTATCAGAATACCTTTAAACCTTTTCAGGAATGCCCCAGACAGACCATCAGCCCCAGCCGCACAATCACTCCTCAACCCCAAAATCAATCCCTCAACCTCAGATTCATCGGTAGGCAGTAAGACAAATGAATGCGGACTCACAGGAGTGATAATTGGGCGTTTATGCGATTCACCTTTCTTTGTTATCTTTTCAGCCAGTGTCCGTCCCACATTAGCAAAAAAGTGGTTCACCTCATCAACGCTTTTCTGGGGATTTAGAGTGGAAACTCTGTTGTGTTTTGTTGTATAGGTAATATTTTTAATCGCCTTCCAAAGTTTTTTACTATTACCCTGAGCCTCCCTAATCAAAGTTTTGTCATATTTAATTTTTATTTTTCTGAGTAACGAGGTACAGAAATTTCTGTAACGAGTATAAGTAGTTTTTAATATAACATCATTTGGTGACTTTTTTAATTTAGCATGAAGGTGATCCCTATTTTTTAAGCATCTTAGTAGTCCCGCAGTCATCCATGGCTTACGTAACGACTTTCTATTTGGGGTTGACTTTAGAGTAGTATTAGCCGTAATTATGCCGCCAAGAGTGTCAATGAAGAAATTTGTGGCATCATTCACATCAGACATCCGGTACAGAACGTTAAAATCAACATTTTGAAGTTCCCGTTCAATATTGTCAAAGTGGACTAATTTAGATGTTCTACATTTAGATTGAGTTTTGTTAATGTAATTTTTAGAAGTATGAAGAAAAAGTAAAACTGTATCGTGATCGGTTAGAGATGTATCAGCTACAAAACAGTGTGCGGGATATTTTGTTTTTAATATCATATGATCTAAGCAAGTTTGGTTGTTACGTGTTGGAAAAGTGTGTGCAGGAAGCATACCGTGGCAAGACATCAAAGTAAGATATTCTGTAGCCCGAGAATCACGGCAGTTATCCGTTATATTAATATTCAAGTCACCTGTTAATATTATGTTTTTGAAAGAGGAAAAACGATTTAAATGTTCATGTAATGAGTCCAAAAAATCCTTAATGTTACGGTTACCAGGTGGGCGGTAAATTGAAATGACTACAGTATCAGTACCAAAAGTCAGTGTAATGCAGTTAGCATCTTTTATATTTGACTCCACCATGGTTACAGTATAATGACTGCGGTAGTACACCACAACACCCTCGTTCTGTGTATAGTGTTGTGTTGATGCAGAAAAACTATATCCGTCCATGGTAGGAATGGGGGGAGAATTCGCTAGCCAGCACTCGGTAAGTACAATCACATCCCACACCGTCCCACTTCTATTAAGAAGCGTGAGAAAACAATCAAAGTTGCAGTTTATACTCCTTATGTTTTGACATAAAAGTTTAAGTGACGCATTATGAGTTTTTGAGAGGAATTTACAGTCCTCAATCATACACGTAGAAGACACAGCCACCTTAACATCATCAATTTCCGTCGTTATTTCATCGATGTGACCGAATTTTTATGTGTGGATAATTTAACAACAAATAACACATATTTATCAATAGTAATAACAGTGGCAATAGGGTAGTTGTCGCAATAGATCCATTATGGTTAACAAAACGAGTAAGGCAGTCATTATTACTGTAGGCCAACATTGAAAAATTAATTTTAGTTTGGGGGTAGAATGACATTAGATAACAGTTTTTAATCGATAGAAGATGTATGGTGGTTTGACCTATAACTATATTAAGTTTCATAATATAAACACGACAAATGTTATAGGACAAAGTTGCGAAATATTTACGACACGGAATTCTCCTACGACCGTCCGATGAATACCGACAATGCGAACTAACTAACAAGGGATAATTTATGAGTGTGTATGTTTGGTTATGTGTAGTGTATGAGATGGGTGTAGTGTGGTGTGTAGAATTACAAGGAATACAATCCGAATGGTACAAATGAGTATGGTAAGCCAGGACATAGACATAAATGGCTCCTAAAAGCACTAAAAGTCATTGTGAAATAGATAATTTCTGAAGGTCCGCTTCGGAGTTGATTAAGATGGGTTTCGACTCTGCTGTTTTCTTCAAAAATATATTTCCTCGAAAAGACCAACAGGCAACACACTTCTGTTCTCTTTGTAGTTTGCGGCCGAGATAGAATAGGTGTTTCCCAGCAGTAGACAATGACTCGGTGATGTAGATGGGTCTTGGTGGTCCAGCTAGTTTGAGGTGAGTAGTTGAGAGTTGGGCGTTTCTATGCGATTTGTTAAAAGACTTGCTGGCTCTCATGAAGTTTTCCTTCGATAATACAGAGTTAAACTCCACTAACACTGTACCAGTTAATGAGTGCTCTTTATTCGGCTTCATTCTGAATATATTCTTAATGTCAGTCGTTTGTATTGACTGGTTTATAACGTCGCCAATCGTGGACAATTTGGAGCTAAGGGACTCTTTGGTTTCCGGTTCATAGACGGGAAAATTATTTATTTCTACCATGGCCGATCGTGAGTGACGTTCTATGTAATCTATTTTTGATTCTAACTGATTTACCCGTACTTTTAACTTAGAGTTTACCCTTTCCGAACTGTCCAGTCGTTCCACCAATTCGTCGTACTTTTGTGAGAAAAATGTAACGGATTCCTGTATCTTATTGTTTTGTTCTAACAAGTTGCGCATTGTTGCATTCAGGGATTCGAATTTTGAATTCCGTGCACGTTCAAAGTTGGCGAATAGTTTGTTAATCTCGGAGAGAATGATGGTGTTGTCGGTGGTGGGATTTTCCTGCTGTTCAGCCTCTAACTGCCTTCGCGTCCTACGAGTTTTTATAATAATGTCCTTTTTTTCGATATCAGTGGGCTGCGTGCTTAATACTGGGTCCGAATTGGCCTGGGTTAGGTTGGTAGGTACATCCAGATTCATCGCCGGTGGTGGTGTTCTCGGAGTTGACATTTTATATTATTGTGGAATACGCCTGTAGGCCTAAATGATGCGCACGCGCCGTCGGCAAAATTAATATCAAAATGGGCGTGGTCTAATAAATAGAAATGGCACTCTTGTGGGGCGGAGCGTATGCTGTAGCAATCTGCGATTGGTAGCTTGTATAGGGTAGGTACTGAACGGGGTAGACGGTAGTATAGTTATCACAGTTGTTTGTCTCACTCACTCAACCGTAGGCTCGATTTACACCTTTCTGTTCTTCTGCTCACCTGGTACTTCTAAGAAATATTTGATTTTTAATTTAAATTAAAATTTATTTTATTTTATTTACACAACCACAAACACGTCAGACACTTATCGGATCCGGGAGGGGAGGGGATGAATGGTTTGAAATCAATAATTTATATCTGAACCCAAAAAAGACAAAGTGTGTGCTTTTTCAGATGCCGAATGTGAAGGTGGATAAGTTTGATCTTGTTTTAGACAAAAATATTTTAACATTTTCTGATTCCACAGTTTTCCTCGGTTTTACTTTGGATCAGAAACTACAATGGAAACATCAGCTTGCTACACTAAGTAATAGATTGAGTTCTGCAATTTATGCAATTAAAAGAATTAAAAGTCTCACTGATATTGAAACAGCGAGAACAGTATACTTCAGCTATTTTCATAGCATAATGGCCTATGGATTAATGCTATGGGGTTCGGCAGCTGATATCCAAGATATCTTTATCTTGCAAAAACGGGCAATCAGATCCATATACAGTTTGGGTCCTCGGGTCTCATTGAGAGATATTTTTAAAGAAATTAATATTTTAACCATAGCATGTCAGTACATATATTTCAACCTTATTTACATATATAAAAATAACTTTAATTATAATAAAAATTCAGATACTCATAATTACAATACCAGACACAGAAACAGGTTGGTCACTGAACGCTTCAGACTGACAAAAGTGAAGTCTTCATTTGTTGGCCACTGTGTTCTTTTTTATAACAAATTACCGCAGGACATCCAGGAATTGCCTCTTCATAAGTACAAATCTTGGCTTAAGAGCAAACTACTTAAGAAATCATACTATAAAATTGCTGACTTCATCGAGGACAAAAATCCCTGGACATTATCCTAGCGTGAGCTGAAATGATAATTAGGAATTTAATAACAGTACATACTTAGGGACTATATTCAATGATATTTACATTATAATATTAATACATGCAGTAGGTATGTTGTTTTAATTAATTTAAATAAACTATTGACTTCATTATACTTACATGACATAATACTTAAATACATGACATATTACATGATACTTACCAGCAGTCATTTCACTTTCACCATAAATGCGTATTTTGAGGGAATTATATGTTCCAGCTTTTTGTATTTCATTGTACTCTGTATTCATTAGTGTTTTCTGCTTGAATTACTGTATTGTCGAGTAATTAATTTTGTATGAAATAACCTATAAAGAGAAAGTTAGGTTACTAAACTGATATTGTGACTGCATTGTATACATTTCTTTGCATTGTACTTATCGTAATGGAGTATGTACTTACCATAGGGTACGTTATTGTTTGTTTTTAACTCACTCAATTCAGTATATATTTGCATATTTAGTAATTAGTGAGATTTGTATTAGTTAATCACAATACAGGCGAGCGGCATCATCAATGCGCTCGGTGGCGGGGTGACATATCAAATGACATTACGTGACTGTCAATGTCACAGTGTCGTGGACAAAGAATGTAATCTTTGGCTGCCTATTTTTTGTTTTTTTTTTATATGGCCCTACATACTATCCAAGTAACCGTTATCCGCTCGATGGTGCTGTGGTGCCTAGTATTCATTTTATATTATAATTGTGACGTTCATAAGTGTTTGTAAAAACCTAAACTGAATAAACGTATTTGAGTTTGAGTTTGAGTTTGAAAAACAACTTGAAACTAACAAAATAAATACATAATAAGGAAGTAGGGTGATGCGTCGTCGGACCAAATTGGACCAGCCTCAGCATAATGCTAGGAATGGCAGCAGCCAATCTAAGTTTTCAGACTGACCCATAATAGAGTTCGATGCGCACACTATGCGAACGACGTGCTAACACATTGACGATATTTATATTATAATAAGACCACGCCAACTCCGTTTTGACTGAACATAGTAAAAATTATAAAGTGTGGATATGGCAATAATCTGTCTTTGTATGTCCTTCTTGTAAACATTCACTTATTTGATCACTATTAGCTTGATTGAACCTTGTACTTTTAGTTTGTCTAAATTATTAATCATGCTGAAAATTATCTCTCGCACTTACTTTTTAAATGTTTCCCCCATTATTTAATAATATTTTTCATAACTCACGAAAATAAACAATCCTACAGAAATCAAATTGTTTGTTATGACTTTTATAAATGACGTTCTATGACGTTTAAAAACTTGCCATACAGAGATTATTTTTAATAAGCGATTCGGACTTAGCGTGGTCTTATTATATTATAATACCTTTATTAATTCTGAATAAAATAAGAAAAAACACATATTTATACATGTATAACCTTTAATATAATATGGGATTAATAATTATATGTACCTTATTCTTTATGTGAACCAATAAATAAAATATGTATATAACTTAAGGTAATATGAATGAAATGAATGAAATATTTTAATTCAAGTATCAGGACTCATATGTGGTTAGTAACATCTTAAAATTAGGTTAGTAACAATTATCTTATAAAATGTCACAATAAAGTTTAAAAATGTCAATAATTTGGTAGGTAATAAAAGGCAAAAATTAAATTGCCTTTTTTTAAAAACGCTGTTTCCAATCGGACATATATGGCAAAGAAAATTATAAGTAAGCGATAAACGGACTCACATCCTAGCTAAATAGGTAATACATGCTCACGTACCAGGTTCTAAACTTTTTGATTGTTTATTAGAAAATGTTTTAGATGATTCAAAAAATAATATCTCGATTTGAAATTGCGAACGGGAGGTGGAATATTGTTCCAGCATAGTTGTGAATACCTAAATCTGCCACCGAATGCCATAGTATGGTGCTGGTATGCAACTAATACGCTGCCCGTAGTGCGTACCGATCGAGAACTACTCACTTTTCTTTTTTAATTTGCTGTACAAGTAATCCGGAACCCCATGCTTCACTATACCAAAGATTAAAGATTGGCAAGATGGAGTTCTCTTCTAAGAGTCATTTTTAATATGTTAGTGCTATTAAGAAACGGGACCACCTGTGTACGAGGAGGAAACAAAATCGTGCACAGGCATTTTCTCAGGCTCTGCACCACACGTTCAGTGCGGGCCAGCAGACACGGACCATAGACAGTGACATAATAGTTTAAATTAGACAGGACTAATGCAACACACAGCCGTACCCAAATCATTATCTTTCGGTCGGTCACGGATACTTTTTGTTTCGAAATGCAAATTTTCATAAAAATTAAGGCCTTAGGTACGTGCTTCAGAGAGGCACTCCATCTGTACTCCATATAACGTCACACAAGGGTTACGACTG
Source organism: Blastobasis lacticolella (assembly GCA_905147135.1). Taxonomy (NCBI): domain Eukaryota; kingdom Metazoa; phylum Arthropoda; class Insecta; order Lepidoptera; family Blastobasidae; genus Blastobasis; species Blastobasis lacticolella. The sequence continues at coordinate 3,356,426 of LR990042.1, read as the reverse complement.
GCTATTTTGCTGATCTGAGACTTGGATCCAAGAATCGTATATTTAGTTTTAGTAGGGTTAAGTATCAAAGCATTAGCCTCAGACCAGACAGCAATTCGTTCTAGATCCTCCTCAATTAAGGCGACTGCATTTTGTGTGTCATGATATCTACAGTTCAAAATTTCGACCAAAAAGTTAACAAAACAGGGTCCAAAATTGGGCCCAAATTTGGTATTTCAAGTTTTTAATAAAAACTATTATATGGTATTTTATAAAAACGATAAAATCGCGCCAGTGTCTTTCAAGTTGATTTTTAGGATCGCGCAGACGTTTTTGGACTCGATTTTTTATTTTATTTATTTATTTAGGTTATAGACGAGCAGCATTGTTGCTGATGTGTCTATATCACACAGTGTTGAATAAATATTTATATACATACATACATACATACTTTAACCTAATTATTATTGACACAATAAGAAGAAGTGTTGAAAGTTTATATGGACGATTGCGATTACATATTCGCGTGATAAGCGCTTTCTATCAGGAAATTAATTGGCATTACACAACTTTTTCATTCGCTAACTAACACCAGCGGATCTCCAGTCGTCCCGGTCTGTGACAAATGATACGCGCAATCTGCGTCCAAATATCAGGATAATCGTGAACCAAGCTAAATAAAACCAGCAAATTACATCGTAAATTTAAAGGAGTGAACGAACTAGCATTGCGGTCGTTGCTGGTGCTATAGTTATTGAAAGTTGAACTGTGGGTAGTTCAACTTTCAATGACTATAGCACCAGCAACCAAAGTCCTATCGGGTCATACGAAACGCATCAGACCTAATCACGGGTGATGCGCACACTTACTTGCCGGTGGCTCTATGGGCGTGCGCACTTGTAAGTTGACCTATTGATTTGCTTGTTCCCACCCAGGCGAGGGCAACGTGTGCGGCGTATCCGCGGTCACGGTGGAATGGACCCGCGGCGCGGGCGGCCGCTGGGAGATGGCGGAGGTGGCGGGCTCGCAGCGGGTCTACCGCGCGGAGCTCGTGCTGCTCGCCATGGGCTTCCTGGGGCCCGAGCGCTACGTCGCCAACCAGCTGGGTGAGACACACACACACCATACACACACACCGCTGGGAGATGGCGGAGGTGGCGGGCTCGCAGCGGGTCTACCGCGCGGAGCTCGTGCTGCTCGCCATGGGCTTCCTGGGGCCCGAGCGCTACGTCGCCAACCAGCTGGGTGAGACACACACACACCATACACACACACCGCTGGGAGATGGCGGAGGTGGCGGGCTCGCAGCGGGTCTACCGCGCGGAGCTCGTGCTGCTCGCCATGGGCTTCCTGGGGCCCGAGCGCTACGTCGCCAACCAGCTGGGTGAGACACACACACACCATACACACACACCGCTGGGAGATGGCGGAGGTGGCGGGCTCGCAGCGGGTCTACCGCGCGGAGCTCGTGCTGCTCGCCATGGGCTTCCTGGGGCCCGAGCGCTACGTCGCCAACCAGCTGGGTGAGACACACACACACCATACACACACACCGCTGGGAGATGGCGGAGGTGGCGGGCTCGCAGCGGGTCTACCGCGCGGAGCTCGTGCTGCTCGCCATGGGCTTCCTGGGGCCCGAGCGCTACGTCGCCAACCAGCTGGGTGAGACACACACACCATACACACACACCGCTGGGAGATGGCGGAGGTGGCGGGCTCGCAGCGGGTCTACCGCGCGGAGCTCGTGCTGCTCGCCATGGGCTTCCTGGGGCCCGAGCGCTACGTCGCCAACCAGCTGGGTGAGACACACACACCATACACACACACCGCTGGGAGATGGCGGAGGTGGCGGGCTCGCAGCGGGTCTACCGCGCGGAGCTCGTGCTGCTCGCCATGGGCTTCCTGGGGCCCGAGCGCTACGTCGCCAACCAGCTGGGTGAGACACACACACCATACACACACACCGCTGGGAGATGGCGGAGGTGGCGGGCTCGCAGCGGGTCTACCGCGCGGAGCTCGTGCTGCTCGCCATGGGCTTCCTGGGGCCCGAGCGCTACGTCGCCAACCAGCTGGGTGAGACACACACACACCATACACACACACCGCTGGGAGATGGCGGAGGTGGCGGGCTCGCAGCGGGTCTACCGCGCGGAGCTCGTGCTGCTCGCCATGGGCTTCCTGGGGCCCGAGCGCTACGTCGCCAACCAGCTGGGTGAGACACACACACACCATACACACACACCGCTGGGAGATGGCGGAGGTGGCGGGCTCGCAGCGGGTCTACCGCGCGGAGCTCGTGCTGCTCGCCATGGGCTTCCTGGGGCCCGAGCGCTACGTCGCCAACCAGCTGGGTGAGACACACACACACCATACACACACACCGCTGGGAGATGGCGGAGGTGGCGGGCTCGCAGCGGGTCTACCGCGCGGAGCTCGTGCTGCTCGCCATGGGCTTCCTGGGGCCCGAGCGCTACGTCGCCAACCAGCTGGGTGAGACACACACACACCATACACACACACCGCTGGGAGATGGCGGAGGTGGCGGGCTCGCAGCGGGTCTACCGCGCGGAGCTCGTGCTGCTCGCCATGGGCTTCCTGGGGCCCGAGCGCTACGTCGCCAACCAGCTGGGTGAGACACACACACACCATACACACACACCGCTGGGAGATGGCGGAGGTGGCGGGCTCGCAGCGGGTCTACCGCGCGGAGCTCGTGCTGCTCGCCATGGGCTTCCTGGGGCCCGAGCGCTACGTCGCCAACCAGCTGGGTGAGACACACACACACCATACACACACACCGCTGGGAGATGGCGGAGGTGGCGGGCTCGCAGCGGGTCTACCGCGCGGAGCTCGTGCTGCTCGCCATGGGCTTCCTGGGGCCCGAGCGCTACGTCGCCAACCAGCTGGGTGAGACACACACACACCATACACACACACCGCTGGGAGATGGCGGAGGTGGCGGGCTCGCAGCGGGTCTACCGCGCGGAGCTCGTGCTGCTCGCCATGGGCTTCCTGGGGCCCGAGCGCTACGTCGCCAACCAGCTGGGTGAGACACACACACACACCGCTGGGAGATGGCGGAGGTGGCGGGCTCGCAGCGGGTCTACCGCGCGGAGCTCGTGCTGCTCGCCATGGGCTTCCTGGGGCCCGAGCGCTACGTCGCCAACCAGCTGGGTGAGACACACACACACCATACACACACACCGCTGGGAGATGGCGGAGGTGGCGGGCTCGCAGCGGGTCTACCGCGCGGAGCTCGTGCTGCTCGCCATGGGCTTCCTGGGGCCCGAGCGCTACGTCGCCAACCAGCTGGGTGAGACACACACACACCATACACACACACCGCTGGGAGATGGCGGAGGTGGCGGGCTCGCAGCGGGTCTACCGCGCGGAGCTCGTGCTGCTCGCCATGGGCTTCCTGGGGCCCGAGCGCTACGTCGCCAACCAGCTGGGTGAGACACACACACACCATACACACACACCGCTGGGAGATGGCGGAGGTGGCGGGCTCGCAGCGGGTCTACCGCGCGGAGCTCGTGCTGCTCGCCATGGGCTTCCTGGGGCCCGAGCGCTACGTCGCCAACCAGCTGGGTGAGACACACACACCATACACACACACCGCTGGGAGATGGCGGAGGTGGCGGGCTCGCAGCGGGTCTACCGCGCGGAGCTCGTGCTGCTCGCCATGGGCTTCCTGGGGCCCGAGCGCTACGTCGCCAACCAGCTGGGTGAGACACACACACACCATACACACACACCGCTGGGAGATAACGGAGGTGGCGGGCTCGCAGCGGGTCTACCGCGCGGAGCTCGTGCTGCTCGCCATGGGCTTCCTGGGGCCCGAGCGCTACGTCGCCAACCAGCTGGGTGAGACACACACACACCATACACACACACCGCTGGGAGATGGCGGAGGTGGCGGGCTCGCAGCGGGTCTACCGCGCGGAGCTCGTGCTGCTCGCCATGGGCTTCCTGGGGCCCGAGCGCTACGTCGCCAACCAGCTGGGTGAGACACACACACACCATACACACATACACGCCATTTGGGTGGCTCCATATCGGTCAGCAGCAGGGCTAAGACCCAATGTGGTGGCCTTTTCCATGATCTTCCTTATTGTCTCTTTCATTGAGTGCTCGATCTCTATCTCACATTTTTGTCCGCAGACTTGCCATTGGACGCCCGCAGCAACATCGAAACAGACAAGGAGAACATCTACAAGACGCCCGCTCCCAACGTGTTCGCCGCCGGTGGTAAGTAAAATGCGCCTTATTTCCTACCCTTAACATAACATTATCAAAACTGTAATAGGCAAATTACTCGTAAACATTCATCAAACTCAAGCAAGTGGCGCAATCGCTATCTTGTAAATTAATGCCGACAAATGGGCTTGATTGGGACGAATCTCTTTGAATTTCCTGAACACAGGATATCACATCTGGTTGTCCGATAAAACTTCAGATTTCTCATTGGAGAACTCCCTATATTTATGGAAACTGTGCTTAGCGCTGGTTTGGAGAGGAGATGCCTTGATTGTGGCGTTTTTTGTACGCCGAGGTGCTGAGCTCTGAAATTTACTCGTATTTAGGTCCATCCCGGTGAAAAGATTTGCCAGCTAGACCATGCGTTACCGGATCTAGCTGTTACCAGGGTGCGCTAGAATCACAGGGAAAGATTCGATCACGCCGCTCAGGAAGGCTTCTTTCGTGCACCCCATGAAATTACTAGCAAACATGAAAAAGAAATTAGTTTTTTTAGCCTAGCTATCTCTTTTTCATTTTTAACCCATAATATCATCCAAGAACCTTGATAGTCCAATCCCACCCCTATACCCATGTACCTAAACTCCACTCTCCCCCGCCAGACTGCCGCCGCGGGCAGTCACTAGTGGTGTGGGCGATCTCCGAAGGGCGGCAGGCCGCGCGCGCAGTCGACATGTTCCTGTCGGGCTCCTCCACGCTGCCCGGGCCCGGCGGCGTCGTCTACAGCAACTGAATGCGGTATGGAATGGAAATATAGGCTTAAGACTTTCGTGGTTATTCACTACACTTTACAATACAAAACTCTTTATTGCACACCAGAGAACACAAGTACAGATACAATATGATGGGTAGTACACAGGGCGGTCTTATCACTAATGTGATCTCTTTAGAAAACCTTGGTATGGAGAGAAGCACAGGAGCACTTTCACTACACATATTATCCATCCTGCACCGTGACGCATGCAACTGCGTCGAAATATCGAGGTAAAAGCCTAACCTAAGAACTAACCGTAGTAACAAACCCGATAATATGTGTAGTGAAATGGTTATCTTTATTTGTCTGTAACTTTTAGCGAGGTTGAGGGGAGCCAAGACTGGTTGAACTGTTTCGGGAGCCATGTAGTATTGTGTGACGGTATATTATATTATTAGAATTTACAGATTTTAAATGTGATACCAGCTGGATGCGGAAGGCACAGGACCGGCCTTTATGGAGATCTCTGGGGGAGGCCTATGCCCAGCAGTGGGCGTCTTTCGGCTGATATGCTGATGATGAAATGTTTGTTCACAAAAGTTGCTAAGAACTTAGTGAGATGCACACACACCCGCTTTCACTACATACGAATTAAGCATTACCTAACTAGGAAACTCTTATCTTTAGGCTTTTGTTTTACTAAACCTTTACCTTTAGGCGAGATTATTTATCCATTTATTCGCGTGCGTGATGGCAAACTGTCGATTAAGTTCCCTTTTTTGACAGCTGTAGGAAATGGAACGCAATTGTCATTTTAGGCGATGCCTAAAGACGAAGCACCGCCCAAATCACAATCCACTTCCTAACTTTAAGCGGTTGGTGAAACGTATTTTCGTCTTAAGCAATTCCTAAGTATTTCGGAATTGGATATAGGCGATTTCTGTTTAGTGAAAATGGGCAACATATTAGTATTTCTTTACAATGTAAGTTGCTCCATACATTAACCCCATGCCCCGCGCGCGACACCACGTGACACCTATAAAGGAATAACGGACCTAATGATATCCATTATAGCGTCCGTAGCCTTTTTATGTTGCGTGCGTACGTTTATATGAAAGATACCCTAAGTAACGAGTATATAGAGTTTGTAGTTCCATGAAACACAAGACACGTGCTGGCATAACGACAATATACGAGTTCATAGTTCCACGAGATACAAGACACGTGGAATGGTGTTGTTGTTAATTTGATTTATTAAACAAAGTAACAAAGTCTCATTTTAGTTAGTAAGACTTATACCTATCTTAGTAAATCATTTAAAACAATAGAAAAATAAATAATAAATCGACAATCAGCGCTGCTCGACCCCATGTCAAATCGAGCTGCACCGATTCTATAATGGCAGTCCAGCCGAGCCGCGATCATGGCATGGATCATAGTTTTAGTACCTACGCCTAGCGTGAACAATGTAGGAATGATAATGTTACTAAACTTCTGTTTCTTTACTCCACAGTTAAAAAACAACTCTCCTGCCTCAGCGGTATGAGGGAGTCTGCTGTAATAACCAACGTGTTACATCATTATATTAATAGAGCTGATACATTATTAAGAATTACTGCGAGTTACTAAGAAACTAAAATCAACGAGTTCTATTCCAAACGGCTATAGCGGTAGCGATAGAATGTTATAATGGTGTAAAATAAAATGCCAATGTGGCAATGTTATTGAACTATGTATTTAGAACTCGGGCCAATAGGTCTGAGTTAGAACTCAGGCAGTCACAGTGGCAGGCACAGAACTGTGACTTAAAATTATCCGTAGCGGTCACTCCGCTTGATAAGTAGGAAGATGGTCGCCCTGGCAAAGGACAGTGAAGACGTTTGAGGTGATGTTATTGGCAATTGTTAGGGAGTTTATTAATCAAACATATAGAGCTGAATCGAAGTAATAAAACATAATTTCAATATAACTAATTTATTTTGTGATTAAAATGTACCGATAGTGTTTGGATTGTTTTGTAATTTCGTAATTTTATTTTTCACATTACAGTCAACCAGTTTCAGTTGAATCGAATAAAACAGTGTTTAAGTAATGCCTACATTTTGGCATGTGAAGTTGTGACATGAATATTTTTTAAATATGTGACGTTCGTCGCTCATATAAGTGTAAAGGCAAGACAATAAGATTGGGATCATTGTAGGTGGCACTGTCTAGAGTTCAAGCGCAAACCAACGCGCATTTGGAGAGCATAGAGTTTAGAATATTAAGGCAAGCACTTAGTTTATTGAAATTGTCAGCATAGCTTTCTTAGTTGAAACAATTCGTCTAGAATTGTCGCGGACCCGGGACCTAGAATAGTGGCGGGAGGGCAACCGGGACTTAACGCCAAGATGATGAAGATTGAGGCTAGAAAACCGTTTGTCCTCCATTGAATCGGATTAAATACCTATTTACTATTCTTAATATTAGCTAGTTCACATCCACTAAAACCTTTGCCAGGTATATTTGTAGAAGCAGGGCAGTAGAATGACCTGACTATCATGATTTAGTAATTTCAAGTCTTGAACTATGTTCAAACTATGACATAGTTCATTATTATACTATTTATTGTGAACGTTGAAATGATATATTAAATGTGTCAGTAAAACATAAAAATTCGATATTGAATTACAAGTCAAGAGGCACACATACCAAATCAACACATCGTATGTTATGTTACATACAAAAATAAATGTTATTATTAGCTGTGCTAAGTAAAATATTGTATGAACATTATGTTAATTTTATGTTTTGTATTACTATTTATTTTGTTAGAACCGAAATATTGTCAGTTTTAAAAAGCACATTCCGTGTATAGTCTTGTCAAGTTTGTTCGAGGAAGCAACATATCGTGGGCAATGTATTTGTTTGACCACATCATATTGTGATCTCCACATGTGTCATATTATGAGAATATAAAAGAAATTTAAGTGAATTGTTTATAATTTAAATTGTTTTTAATATTATTGTCGAGTTTATGATTAAAAGTAAAGTTTCTTTAGCCAGTATTCGGTTTATGGATCTTGAGGATTGTTCCACGTTGCATGGCAATTTATAGTGTGCACAGAAAATTATCTTTTTACTTTTAACAACAATAAAGCATGTTTTCCGTGTATACCTTGTCATGAAACGTGGGATTCATTAATTATAAGCTACATTACTTTTGTAAATGATATTCTTTTTGATCTATGTGTTAACTAAATATTCATAAGTTTATTTTAAATTATCTGGTTATTTTGCAAACACATTATTTTAAAAGTAACCTGTGATTTTTAGATGAGATTAATTTTGTATAATATAAAAAAGATTGAAGTATAAAATGTGAGTTCCTATTATGTATGTACTCTTTGCATATTTGATTTGTGGATAACCACGGTTAGAAGTTTAGACAAAAATTATCTTTCCGTTAGGAACTCTTAAATTACATTTTGTCTAAACAATTATCATTGATAATTAAATCCTATTTTTCGGCATAAAGAAGAATATTGTTATTTTTATTATACTGTAGATATAAGTAACTGTTTAATTGTAAGTGTATGTAATTTTTTATTCGAGTTTTTTATGTCTATTTACACATTTTGATCAGAAACATACTACTTTTTATTCAATTCGACGATTGCGTATTAACAACTGACGAACTTATCACGCATTGTGAATCTCTTCTCAAACAATATTCAAGTGTACCTATACTATAGAGGTACTACGGAGTTTTGTTAAATGATATATTTCTGTAGTTATAGTTCTTATGGTATATAAGTTCCTGGTTTATAAACAGTAACTCTATTACAAAACTTATGCTTTGCTTTTTCTTAAATTCGTCTAGCTTTGTTTACTTTGAAACAAAACATTCTTGTTCTTTAAAATATTCAGTTGCTTATAAGAAATTTATTGTTGACGTGACCTCGGCCAAATTAACCAAATTGTATCTTTCATTGTCATCACATATAAGAGAAGCACTCTAAATTCAAATTTTAAAAGAAATAAGCTCTATGTAGTTTTTAAATGGCATTCTAATAAATACTAACACAACTTCGAAGATTATAGTCAATTAATAGATAAAAGTAGTAAATTAAATGATACTGAACCAAAAACATACAGCTCGCTTACTAATCACGTTAAGGTGTTAAAATATCAAAATTATGTTAGATGTTAATGTTGAAATTGTAGATGTTAGTAACTTAATCCACTGTTGAATGAAAATTATGAAAGTTTCGATAATTATATCATTGACAATAATTATGTGTCTATTCTATTCATAGCTAAACCGTATCGAATATTATGGTATTGGAGAAATAAATATTTCAGCACACTTTCTTGTTTTTATTTTGTATCGCCCTTGCATTATTATGTGTGTGTGTGTTCGCTGGCTCAGCGACCCGAAGTGGATCTTGGGGTCCGAAACAAGAATTCGCCATGGGTCCCTATCCTGCGCCATTTGTTCCCTTTACATCCCATCCTTGTATACTATTTATTTATGAGAGGTACAGTAAGCTGTAGAGAGAAGTAACCGCCCTACCGTACATTTAATGTATGCTTAGGCTTGCTACCAGAGCGCAACGTTGAAGCGCTTCGAAGTGAATTATCTAAAAAATTTAGCAAATTCTTTTTTTTATGCTACTCAATGACAAGCGAGTAGACAGCCCACCTGATGGCAAGTGGTAACTGCCGCCCATAACATCTACGATTCTTACGTATAGGTTGTAGGTAACAAAAATGCAGCGCGCAGATGCGTTGACCCTGTGAGGACTAAGATGAAATGTCTCATGCCTGTAATTTCGCTGGCTACCTTATCCTTCAAACCGGAACACAATGCAAGCATTGTTGCTTGGCGGCAGAAATAGATAAGGCGGTGGTACTCACCTAGGCGGACTCCTCAGGCTTGACAGAGTCCTACCACCTGATAAATTCACGCTTATCTCAACAATGTAGTGTTCATTACTGTTCGATTATAAAAAGATTGCCAGCCCGTGACTATATTATCTTTTTCTATACATAGTATAAAACAAAGTCGCTTCATGTCGTCTGTTCCTATGTATTTATGTAAGCTTAGATCTTTTAAACCGCGCAACGGATTTCAATGTGATTTTCAACAATAGATAGTGATTCAAGAGAAAGGTGACACGCAAGACAAAAGGGTAGGTATCGATAATGTAGGTGTAGATCGGGTTGGGGTAGGTCACCACGCGAACGAAGTCGTGCCGGGCCCACTAGTTATTACTATAAAACGACACGCGAATAAAGTTCGAAAAACAATATAACAAATCATTACTCAACAACGTAATAAGGGTAAGGGTGAATTCCGACTGCTTACGTAGCAGGCTCGGCTAGACAAATGGTCTACCTAGGTCTAGTACTAACTTTTAGTATCAACATATTGAATGCGCACTCATTTGAATGATAAGGTCTGAAAGAGGTTATATGCTGATAACACTGCTTCAACCCAACAAGATTGCAAAAACTAGACCGAGTTCAAGAGTGCAGTTTGAGGGGTTCATGGTTGTATTAAAGAACCAGCTAGCCCCTAGAACCACAGTGGCTTGATCAAATATCGTGCGAGTGCAATTGTATAAATATCTTGGCGCTTGGGTGAACGAAGAATGGGACAATAGGAAATGCGGATTGAAATAGCCCAAGCAACCTTTCCTTGTCCTACTGCTACGGGTATATGGGACCATCCGGGCTTACGAGGGAGGGAGGCAGATAACACTCATGTGTACCAGCGCGGCTGGCCACGCTGATGATACTGAACTCGCAAAGAGACTTAGGCGCCTACCAGCTAAATTCTGCCTTTGGGAGTACCTATAGCCGGGAAGGCTTCCTAGATTTCATCGAATGCGACACCCCATAGCGACAGGGGTTGCAAATTATCGGTTAGCTACTTAAATTATAAAAACACATATTCAATCATAGATATCGAATGTTTTTCGTCGCAAATGAGTTGAAAAACGTATGATAGTGCATCGTGTCAACTTGTATTATAAAGTCAGTTCTGTATTTATATTATAGAGTCAGTTGTTGGCGTGTGTGTTTCAATTTTATGTAACTGTCTTCATACCTACACGAAACGACAGTATCCAATGCTGTATGTAACGTCTTAAGCGCAAACATGTCATTTAACGCCATAATCAGTGAACTGTGTGCGCGCAGTCTTCCACTTGTTGAATATTGTATAACGTTATGAATAATATACATAAATATGTTGGAACGTTCGTCCTGCATAATTAAAAAGACACATGGTTTTCCATGTTTTACATTTGGATGGGGGCGAATTTTACCTATTAGGATGGGGATGCTACCGTGCAGTCGTGTGTGGGATCTGGAGACGGTGAGCGGTTAAGTCGGGAACGGTTCTCCTGGTTTAAAGGTAGGAGGAACTTTTTACCTTGAATTATTTTTGTTTTGCTTTAAGTTATACTAACTTACTACTAGCTATAACCTTATAGGATAGTGTGACAGATCAATTTAACCACCATCAAAAACAAGGGCTGATTTAGGTTCCGTAAATTCCGTGAACATAGATTCCGAACGGAGATGCCGATTTCGTACCTACATTATCCGCAGAGTAGGCGTCCTCACTAATCACTACGGCTTCCTTTTTGGATGGCCTACACTCTAACTAACCCCGATTCCTAAGCACCAAATTTGATACATCAATAGACCTCCTTCACATTAGTGGAGGATTTTGCCAAAATCTCTACGATTGGCAGTGTTCAAAACAACGCTGCTGCCAATTTTTCTGATCTACGGAGGCCTTATACCTACCGTGAATGCAAGGGGTTGGTGCTTATAACCTGTTTCAACATTTAGTAGGTACTGATGAAGAGTGGCGTTGTTGTTTCTAGCTCAGATATATCTATACTTAGCAATTTTTTTGTAATTCCGTTGATAACCACTGGACTTTAAAGTTGAAACGTTTCATAAGGTATTCTACTCTGTCAGACTCATAACGGTGAGTAGAATTACAAATTAGAAAAGTGGCAAATATATTAAGTAAGTAGATATAGGTCCCTACTTACTACCTATTCTAGTACCCGTAGTTACGACTACAGACTTAGATAGTAGATAGTAGGTGTTTACTTAGACCACCGCAAACAGTAGAAAATATGTCCTTCATCCACAGGATGGAGATTGTAAAAGAGAAATGCACCAAAATGTACAGGAAACTAGATGAAAAGTTTCAAGAACAATTCGGTTTCGCTATTGAAGACGTGACTTTTGCCAGAGTTGTGAACTATTTGCATGCACCGAAGGACTCTTCAAGTTTGGCCGTAACGAGAATATTGTTTGGTGAGTAGTTTTATTTACTGTATGATAAATTATTATACTTGCGTTTGCTAAATATATGTACGTGCTGACGTGATGGCCATATCATGACGCTGCGCCCCTGAAGTGCCTAGTTTTACTTCCCATTAGATAGGTACCTACTTATACCTGCCAATTATTGTAAGTATAAAAATAAATTAATCAGTAATAAATAAACAAATAATATCAATATAATAATCATGGCATTATAAACCAGCTTCCATGATAAAACCGTTAACGAAGTGGTGAGGTCTCCGTCCTAGGTATCTGAAGAACGGGAGAACTATTGCTCATAACGGAATATGAATTTTCAAACAGTGTTGCCAACTAGGCTAATACGAAATATGAGCGCTGTTAAAAAAATGCCAGAAATATGTTTTTTTTTAAAGTGCTAAAGTTAAATGCCAAATTAATGGAAATTTAATATAAAAATATACGGACGAGTTGTACTTATTATTTATTCCAAGTTTTGAAATAAACAGTCGATATCATGATATTCATCAATTATTAGTTGTAGATGTGGAAGGCTGAGAGTCATAGTCCCTTTTGTACCGATACCACTAGATAAGACTAAAAGTCACCACCGACACTGTATAAGAATAAAAGCCCTACACCTACTCTACACCTACCCTACCCGTTTTTCTATACATAGAAACCTGGTACTGACAATTAATTACAAATCCACCAAATAAAATATTTAAGAAGGTGCAGCCGTGCTGAAAGTATACGCGAGCATGCTACATTTTGATACCTTGGGTTATCGTCATCATCTTGGCGTCAAATCCCGGTTGCACTCCCGCGCAACACGCGGGGGCCCGGGGTTGCCTATATTATTGCATTTTCCTACGATATTTAATTATTTTGAATATAAAATATAGCCTAGTTACTCGCTGATAATGTAGTTTTGTATAGGTGAAAGAATTATCAAATTTGGTTCAGTAACCGAATCGGGTAATCTAGACGCCTTCAAGGCTATAGTGAATAGGCTGTTCCTAGACAAGCATGCTCCATCATCGGCCGCATCATCACTTAACAATAGGTGAAGTGACGGTGAAATGCCTGGCTAGTCCAATTATAAAAAAAAAATTTTTTTGAGTTTAAACATTAACAAAAATACAACTATTTTCTCTATAGGTATAGGTAGACATGCTAAAAATATATGCAAAATAATATGCTAGGCAGAAAGAAAAACAAAAAATATGCTAAATTGGCAACGCTGTTTTGAAATCTGAAAAACGGTAAGTTCACACGCTGACCTATCCGCTACAGGCGAAGAGCTGCCCCTTGACTGTTTGTATTAAGAGTAGGTACCTACTTATAATAAACTAGCGGCTTAGCACGGGTTTCTCGTATTTCCGGAAAAAAATATTATAAAAATCTTCCGGAAAAAATTTCTAAATAGTAATGATAACCGAATCAAAATCCATTGCGTGGCTTAGGAGCTACCGGAAACACGGACAGACAGATATACAGACGCGGCAAGGGACTTTATTGTAATCTATGTTATCTACTATTACTATGTATTATAGGGATGTATCACTCCCAGGCGTGGCGATGCTGTGCGACGTGCCCGCGGAGCGCGGCGGGGCGTCCCTGCACCGGCGCTGGGACCCTCAGAAGTGTCACTTCCCGCTGTTCCCATTCATCACCGCCCTGCCGGTGCCCTACATGGCCTTGGTGTACGCGACGCTCTGGTTTGGTAACTATTCTAGTTGCATTATAGTGTGGAGGTCAGAAATACCTCCGTTTATGGGCAGGGGGAATTGTAGAACTCGAATCTGGCGCTGACGTCACGTCGTAACGTCGACGTCATCACCATTTGGGTTGTCCTCATTTGACAGTAGCCATTATCCATAATGGGCCTATGATGATAATGACGACTAAGCACCCATTGGGTTTTAAACTCCATCACTATAAAATTTTAACCACAAGAAAGGAAATACTATGATTGTCATAGCATTTTAGATAACGTAGACAGGTACCTACAGTAGTAGGTATTTATAAATCGTCGTTAAGAACCTTAAGAGTACTCACGACTTAAATATCTGGAAATCTTAGATGCCTACGACGATACCTGGATTAACTTTTAAGAAAATACAAAATGGATGGTTCTGGGCAATAAGATAAGAACTAGAAATGATTAATTTAAAACAATAAAAGGAAACTTAACGGCTTATACCTATATAATTATGATATTGTATCATCGTACAACCATTGTGGTTGATCATTTTGACCCGGTTTCATATTCATTTGAACTAATGACGATCTCGAATCTCTAACGTACCTATTTCAATTTCAATTTAATTTCAATTTCAATTTATTTTACGCCATTCGGCGTACAAATTAATGGTTATGTAATTATGATTTTATAAATAATGTCAAACTGTAATTTATTAGGTAAACAATAAATTGAAAACAAGATAAACACAATGTCAAATATACAATAATAATGTCAAATGCCTAATACAGTTAAAAATATACCTATCACCCTCATGTCGTACACTTAATATTATTGTAAATAAAATAAATCATTTTTAAAAAAATCGATAAAAATACCAATACTAAACGTATACCGTATACCTAACGATGTCAACGTAAATCCCCAGGTGCCCTCGGCGTTGCGCTAGGTTACAAGTACCGTATCAGCGCACCAGCTTTCACCATCTGCCACTGGTATCTCCTCATAATAGACAAGAGTTTCTGGAACAACCACAGCTACTTGTTCGGCCTGGTGGGCCTCCTTCTCACGTTCACGCGAGCGAATTGCTATTGGTAAGTTGAAGAAGTAAGTACTTAGACGACACTTGAAATTATAAAGATGGCGGGTTTTTCTGTGTAGCCTTGCGTAGTTTTCTGTTATTGTTAAACTTAAACACAGTCATAATCAAATCTTTAATACCCGCCAACGCCGTGAACGGATCCACAACAAGCGCCAGCATGCATTAAATAATTCATGCTGGCGTTATGACCATTATCTTCACCAAGCTCAAAATGGTTTAAAAGGATAGGTGGATGTCTCACGGGACGGGCGCTTCAAACAAAGTAAAATTTTATGTAGGTAAGGGACTAACAAACAATATCACCTGCGCGATGTGTGGAAGAATAGGGGTGAGGTCTTTGCCCAGCAGTGAGATGATGTGCGATGTGCTATAATTACCCGCGACTAGTGAAGGTAGGATACATTGCAAGCGGGCGTCGAGTCCGCTAATTTACTGTCTGGATCGAAATGTAATTGGATCGCAATTTACCTCAATGTTTACACGTTCACTAATTTGACACATTTTTAGTATTTGCTATTGTTATTAATACTGCTCGATTGAATTGGAATCGGATCGCAATCGCAGTTCAATGGCAGTTTTACGCGTCTTTTGTATTCTGCTACAATTAAAATACGATTCGATCAAGCCATTAATAAATTTGCGGACTCGAGGTCCAGGTTCAAACTATTATCACGTTCACAGGTCCCTGGACGTCTACCTAAAACCGTCTCTGAAGCGAGACACGGTCCCCTACTGGAACTACTTCTTGCTGAAGTATCAGTTCTTCATCCTGTACTTCATGGCGGGAATGAAGAAGAGTGGCGCAGAATGGCTGACAGGTTATTCTGTGCAAGGTCTCAGCCAGCACTGGGTTTTCATGCCCTTCAAGTAAGACTGCGCCTTAATAAGCATTGTTTTGAACTTTCTCTAATTTTAACGCCAAAATTCGCAATTTTTTGCTGGTAGATACCTACAGCCAGATACGTACATGGCGGCACGATGCCAGAGATGGTTGATGCACACAGAAGCTTAGGTACCTACCTACATGCCTTAACATGCGCGGTGAGGTTTTCACCGTCTCCATATTATACCTATAAAAACTATTTATGTATTTTGTAACTTTTTGACCTGAAAAAAAACCCAAGCATTGTTCACAATTAACAATGCAACAATGATTTGTTATGACTTACACAAATATACTTATGTATGTTGAGAATGGTTTGAACTAGGGATGTTACGGAGGTGGTTTTATCGGAACCGAAGTCGGAATCGGAGTTTCTAAATTTGGTTTTTCGGAGTCGGAACCGGAGTCGGAACCGGAATCGGAAACGGAATCGGCGTCGGAGGCGGAGTTGGAGATAGTACGGTGAAGAAAGATGTGTTAAGGGCAGGCAATAAAATAAAATAGTAAAAACATTAATCAATCAGCCTCTTTAATTTCAATTAAAAAGTAATAAACCTATATCATATAGGTGTCACAAATAAAAATAAAACAAATTAATTGACTCCAGAAGTAGCAAATTATTTTTAATAAACAACAGCTTTGCAGCTTTGTCTCCGTCCAATCTATTTCTTAATTGATCATAGATTAGGCGAGTACCGCTAAAAAGTTGTTCGCTTGCTACTGAACCTGGTGGACACGATAAATATTGGAGGACAATCGGTTTAAGGGATTGGAATTTTGTATTTCCATTCACTTTCCATTAGATCCAAATAAAAAACAGATAACTTTAATTGACACACCGCACAAAACAAAACAAACCATCCGTATTGCGTAACAATAAGTGAAATATTAATCGATGACAGAACGCGTGCTTTTCCAACGACATGCATTAACGTGTTCGTACAGTTCGTACAGACCGCAGCCGCCGCGCGTCGCCGCCACCGCTATCTGCTATGGTTAGACCTCCGATTAAAACCTTTAAAAGTATCGGAACCGAAGTCGGAACCGGAGGTGTAAGATCAATCGGAAGCTCCGACTTATCGGAGTCGGAGTCGAAGCTCCGTAACATCCCTAGTTTGAACGTAGGACATAAACAGTTTTTTTAATGTTATACGGCAGACAAACAGGCAAACGGGCCACCTGATGGAAAGTGGTCACCGCCGCCAGACATAACATAGCCGCAGCGGGATTCCTACCCGGTACCTCTTGCTTACGAGTCGGATACCCTAACCGCAAATATTAATTAAGCGGTGGAGTTCCAAGAAATTGATTACAATTAAAAGTCTATGTAATACCATAGTCACTGGGACCTGACAGGTTAATGAAAATATAATTAAGAACCACTTCCGTGCAGCTCTGACGTGGTCTACGCGCGTATAGCTACGTCAATAAACAAAGATTGACATAGCGCCCCGCGACCGACTTCTGACATCCTGTCTGCGTATATGCCACAGACAGACACAGAAATATACAGATACGATACAGGTCGGTGGCCTAATGGCTAACGGGTACGACTAGTAAGCGAGAGGTATCGAGTTCGATTCCCAGTGCCCCCATGTGCTAATGAATTTTTCTAAGTTTCTAAGTTGAATTAAGCACTAACCGACTGCTTTTGCTGTGAGGGAAATCATCGCGCGGAAACCTGCACATTCAGTGACTGAATGTATGTATAACCATGACCCAATGTGGTTAGGATGGGTATGAGATAGTCAGGGGCCCTCACGCGTGATCACA
This sequence comes from Blastobasis lacticolella, assembly GCA_905147135.1. NCBI lineage: Eukaryota > Metazoa > Arthropoda > Insecta > Lepidoptera > Blastobasidae > Blastobasis > Blastobasis lacticolella. The sequence goes on along the minus strand of LR990042.1, from coordinate 3,338,716 downwards.
ACTATGACACTTGACACTTGATGACACTTGAGATGATTACCTACTTGCAGACCGTTCTTGTCGGAGTCTGCGATCGACTACCTGGTGGTGCATTGGTTTATCTTCGCCTTCGACCTCACAGTGGCCGTCTGGATGATGTGGTCTCCGACCAGGAACGTCGCCATGTTTTTCTGTGCCCTGTTCCACCTTATGAACAGCAGGCTTTTTGCTATCGGTAAGTGTTCGTCAGTTAACATAACCGACGGAAAATTGCCGAATAAGTCTACTTACTTAACATAATTTTTTTCCCAAACAACTGTTTTAAAGAAACAAAGCTAAAAATTCGAATAAATTTTTTTTACAAAAAAGAAAAACGCATCGAAATCGATCTATTTGATACGAACGGACGGACCCTTCCTTTAATTAGGTGTAAAAGCCCTCTTTTCAGGTTATTCCCCCCATACGCCGTTGTTGTGTTCAATTGGTTTATTACCTACTGTTAAAACACTACTGATGGACATCTAAAGTAAAGACACCTTACTTTCAGGAATGTTTCCGTGGGTATGCTTAGCGACAATGCCGCTGTTTTACCCGTTTGATTGGCCAAAAACAGTTATCAATGCAGTGAAAAACTACTGTTCTAAGTTATGTTCTATAGTAAGATTTCACATCTGTCAAGACCAAAGCAGAAACGCTGCAGAGAGTGAAAATAATGATTGTAACAAACTAAATCCAAATATCGATGATGAAGACACAGGCGATGACAATGTCTTTAAGGATAATGATGATGATGATATTATAGATGAAACTGAAAGTGATAAAAAATCGCATAGTGATGTTGCAATCGATAGTAAGAGAAATGGATCGATACATAACATTGAAGAATCACAAAACCATTGTTGTGCAATAACTTTGAAACAAGACACATATTTGTCAAATAAATTAATGGGAGACGAAACTGTAAAAAACGCGAATTCCTTAGATACAACGAAGAGTAAAGATCCCGAAAGTATTGGTATGAAGAAAAGAGTTACGACGTACTTAATATTCTTTCATATATTTATGCAACTCTTCTTGCCATATTCTCATTTTATTACGAAGGTAAGCTTTATCAAACAAAATGTCGAAGATTACGTAGGTCCATATTGTAATCAGCTTGGCGTGATTTCGCGCACGAGAGCCCGGGATCCGCCTTGGCCATGACCCAGGGTTTGGCAGATAAGGTAATTACAGTGGAACGACTGCCATTTGAGCTACGTAACCTGATTAGATCATGGTTACACATTCAGCCGCCTGAATACACACGTTTTATCACCCTTACCGTAAGAGTTCGGTTTGTGTTGAACCATTGCTACATGGTGACACTGGGGTTCGAACGGTTCTTACGAGTCGGACCACTCAACGACTTGGCCACTGTCGCTCTACTTGGGTACAAAATAGTATACCTATTATGTTAGGCTATTGTGGAGCACCATCTTATGGACGTGGGTCCATAGATGTATTGATCTCCTTTTATTTTTGCCACTTCTGACCCCAAATTTTCAATGTTTTTAAAATAATCACCATAATGTACAATTAACTCAGGGACATAGTTCATTCTTGCAGATACCGTAAGTGTCCTACATTAATAACAGTAAGTAACATTAAACATTTTCCAGGGCTATAACAACTGGACCAACGGCTTATATGGATATTCATGGGATATGATGGTGCATAGTTGGCACACCAACTTTATAGTCGTCAAAATGGTCGACAACAATTTGGGCAAGGACTTTTATGTCGACCCTGCTACTTTCACGTTTTCTGACAGGTGGGCGCGGCACGGAGACATGTTGTACCAGTACGCACATTGCATAAAGGACAAGTACATAGATCGCCACTATGGAAGGGCTGATGCAGCAATCTTGCCCAATATTTCGATGTATATTGACGTTTGGGTGTCCATGAATGGGAGATTCACGCAGCGACTCTTCGATCCTAAGGTGGACCTGTTGAAGGTGTCATGGTCGCCTTTTAGGGAAGTTTCTTATCTGATGCCCTTGCTGGACGAAGCGTTGGATTGGAGAGAAGATTTGGCGAAAATCGCAGATGACGTCATGTCGTGGAGCGAAAATAGTGACGTTATTTTTTTAGCCGATTTCCCAGGTAATCTTTGACTATGTTTAAGTTCGCAGACGTTAGTATAGGTAATATACCTTCTAAGTATAATGATTTTTGACGTTTTCAGGCTACGACATCGAGAAATTCACTCCGCTCGAATTGAAGAATGTCACCTTGACAGTGCTTCGAGGCCCGGTGGCTGTAGAACATGAGGCTCCGAAACATCATCTTGGACATTCTCACTACTTATCTACTGGAGACCGTATCCAAATAAACTCAGGCCTCTACCACAAAGTCATAAACATCGGCACTGCACCAGCATATTATATGTACACATTTGTGAACACTACTGAAATTAGAACATCTGATAACAAAAATAATAAAGTTTCGTTGCCAATCTTTCAGGAGCTTCAACAATTATTTAAACAAATGATAGTGTTTGCTAAATTGGTTGTAAAGAATACATTAACACCATGTCTCTGGAAGTCGCGTTGTGAGTAGGCAATTAATATGATTTTATATGATAATAATAAAATAATGAACAAAATGAACCTTACCCACATAATATTGTATTCCTTCTGTTTATGTCAACACTATAGCGTCCACAGCTGGACTTGTGCGTCCTCCATGTCAGTGGAGCGCGCGGATGGCTGTTTGCAATACCTACGGACGTACCACTTGCTAAAGTATGCAAGTGATACGTCCATAGGTATTGCAAATATTTTTCTAGTACGTACCTACTATCCGCTGTGTATAGCCGTATTCACAATGATTCGAAACCGTTTCCGAACGATTCGACACGAAATTCCTTGGTGGCGAATCCGTGTCGATCGATTCGAAAACTGTTATTCAGAATCCCGATAGATTCCACAACTCTACTCTCTATAACATATGAAAATTCAATCAAAATTAACTGAAGCACATTTTCCTAAGAACTTTTGCGGGGTTCTTTGTCGATTCCGTATCCGAATCCGATTTCCGAGCCATTGTGAACACGGCTACTGGTATCCTAGGTACCAGGCAAGGCACAGGGCCGGGCTTTGTTGAGATCTCTAAGCGAGGCCTATGCCCAGCAGTGTGTCTTTTGGCTGATATGATGATGGCCTACTATCCAAGTGTAGGTACTTATCGCACGCGCATCATTCATTTATCCTACATTATAGGACAAAAGAGTTTCAATTATGGCCACTTTACAAAATTCTTGAGTGCCCCAAGCTTCTTTGAACCGGTGACAGCGTCGCTGTTATTGACATAAAAGTGAAATTTCAAAACGGCAACACTTAGTTCCAGTTTTAGTCACCGGGTCAGATATGTTTGTGGCACTACCTACAGTACTACATGCGTCATATTTAAATAGAAGACATGATGCCACAAACAATTTGGAATGACGCTACGGCTTAACCACGACCACGAAAACACCTGTTTGTGTTAGGTAGAGCCTCACCGCAGACCATGGCACATTTGCTTATCAGTCCAGACAGTAAAGTAGGACTTGTATTGTAATGTAGCTAGATGACGTCAGCGTCTCTCACTCACAATACCTAAAGAAAAGAGAAGACATTATTACAATACTTCATAGACTGAATATAGAGCTAATGGGGAATTTTCAGATAATTACTTTATAAAGTAAAAAGTGTAATTCGGCTGTGCCTCACTAGATGGCGCTGTTTTGGTACTTGAACTGAACTTGGTAACCGAAGTTTGGCTGAACGTGATAACCGAAGTAACTCGCAAAGGTGTTTCGTGAAGCGATGCTTAGTTGTAGTGCCTCTTCATTTCAATTCAATTTTCACTTCAATTTTGAGTATCGTGTCTAATTAAAGCCATTTATTACAATTATGAGAATTATTTTTTCTTTTTAATCGGCTCTTGGAAAGTTTCCCTAACTCCCACTACCTACCCTCTTCCTTTCTACATAAAAAATAAATGCGCCCCCACACCGGTGTTTGCACCTGACAGTTTCCTTTTGTTTTGATTGATTGCAAGTGAACTGTTTTAAATGTTTTGTCCGAAGTCTAAAACCTTTATAAATACTTTTTTCAAGTGCATGGCCACTTTCATATTTCGTATAATGTTTACAAGTATTGAAAAAGGTTTCCTTGTCTTTATAAAACTTTATAAAATTTAATGTATCTAAACACTGGCGTAGGAGCACGTTTAGCAAAACACGATTATAATATCGATGTTTTAAATTAAAATATCGATACGAACCTTTCAATCTTTCTTTCAAATACAACCTGTGGGTAGAAACCACTTTCAATATCGCAAATCGCAAGACCGCAGCACTACTAAGGTGACCAGCATTTAAAAAATAATTCTCAATTTACCAAAAATGTACCTGCTACGTCCACTGAAAATTAATTGAGTAAGTATAGATGTATTGATTATGTACAAGTAAGAATTTTCAGGGAGAATATTTTTTAAGTTTTATAGCAATCAAAATATCGGATAACATTAATAATAGTAGGAAATCTTTTAGCGATATTTTGTGTAGAATTTTTTGTAATAATATACTAAAACATCTAGCAACACCGGCGGCTAGATCGAACAAAATGAGAGGCTGAGGTGCTGCACGGCGTGGCGTCAATTTAATTTTTCCTCTGTTTTCCTCCAGCCCAGCCGCTGTGACGGACGAGCTAAAGTCGGACTCGGCCGACGACGCCTCGTCGATAAATAAATAGTCAATGTGATCAGTATCAGTAGTCATTCTTAAAGCCCGTCGCTCGTAGGTGATACGCCTTGCTTGCCGCGCCTCCGGACTATTGACATTTTCATCTGTGATATAACGACAGCGAGCGAGCTATCTCGGACAGTTTTAGGTTAATTCCTGTACCGGTACATAGTCAATTCAATTCAGTGTTAATTCGCGGCAGCGTGGCGGTGAATCATTGAGCATTTACAGCCGTAACCATGGAGGCGCCGTCCACGAGTTATAACCTGGACATTACCCCAAATTACTCTTACATTTTTGAGTTCGAAAACGAATTTATACATTATAACTACAGAAAGTGGATGACGGAAAATTGGACTGTGGCGTTCTACTATGTGGGAGTGTACATGGCGTTCATATTTGGGGGTCAATACTACATGCAGAACAGACCCAGGTAAGGCCTTGTGCATTTCACTTTAACTTAGCCCCTGGTGACTACACATTACAAAATTAGAAAGTGTGCCAAATTCACTACCAAGAGACCTGAGCTCGGTCATTGTTTATTTTTTCATTATACCACTTTCAAATTCATGAACATTCATGAGACTTCTTATACCCATTTGAGATAATTATGTGTGTTTCAGAGAATTTTATATTGTAGCTATTGAAAAAATTAACACTACCTGCCCCATTTTATATTAAATAAATAAGTACATATTCTAGTGATGAAGTTCTACATAATATCAGCTTGTAATCATTATCTAGCTGTGTTCAAAAATAGTGCATATGCTTATATATTTAAATTTAATTCTTCCTTCCTATAAAACTGTAACTAAAATTGCCATAATCAAAATTAATTTCTTAAATAACATCTAAGAGTATCAGTTTTTTAAGCGAGTAATCCTCTAAAAACTTGTGTGCAATTAAAAATGATCGCATGACAAACCGTTAAAATGTCTTGGAATCCTTCATGAGGAAGGAAAATTAAAATAGGTAATATATATATATAGTATAATATTTGTAAACGGTCAACTATCCTGCTAGATTGTATAATTTTTCGGGGACTAATGTAAAATCAGAGGAATAGGAATAGTGGAAGAATTTTCAAAGTTCAATAGTAGTTTCGTTTCCCCCTACATTCAAACTTAAATACAAACTTTTCTTTCTTATTATTCTTATATTATTATTAAGTAACCTCTTTCGGTTTATTGCTCATTGGAAAATAATTGTTATGTAATATTAATAGATACGGGATCATTTTATATCTCAATTTTTTTATTTACAAAACAAAAATTTGCCATATTGTTTATTGTGCAATTAATTAATATGTAACACATAAGTGTAAACATTCTGTCACACCATTATCAGGGTTATCACAAGTTCGAGTGAATGATTAATAAAGGTATGACATGTATATTTCAGTGAATCATAATGTTTCTTGCTATATGTTAGCTTCCTGTTATTTTTGAAATTAATAGTAAAGATTATTCTAGAAAAGGTACTTTTGATAATGAAAATACACATTATACATGTGACAATATTTATTAAAAATAAATGTGGAAATAGTATACTTGTCCAATCTATAGAAATCATCTTATCTTGGCTTCAATATCCCGGTAGTGCTCTCGAGCATGAGGGCCTGCGGTTCGCCTTGACCATAGTTCAGGATTTGGCAGATCAGGCAGTTGCAGTGGAGGCAGTTGACTTCCATAACCCTGTTAGCAGGAGACCCTGACCAAGCTATATAAATACTCGATAATTTTACTTGTTTACTGACAAGTTGTATGAATTTGATTTTCAAAATATGGTTAAAAACTGTAATAAATGTGAACTGTAAAACATTGTGTTAATTGAATTTAGCAACATAATGAATTTGGATTTAGGTGCGTTAAAAAGAGGTTTCTAATAAAATAATAGTTTAAAAATAAAAAAAAAGAGGTTTATAATTTAGAAATGGTATCCAATCTCATCATCATTATGATCTTGGCGTTATGTCCCGGTTGCGTCCCCGCGCAGCACGCGAGGGCCCAGGATCCGCCTTCCTGCTATTCTTGGCCCACTTCGCTCGGTCTTCGGCAACTCTACTGGTGAGGTTATTGGCACGCATATTGTAAATACCAGAAATGGTTTCCAATCTAATACATACAATTTGAAAGGACCAACATGAACAGGTATATTAAAAAAACATAAAATACTTAATTCTAATTAATAAACAATCCCAACTAATATAACTAATGTAAAAGTCAGTTCATTTGTCCTGTAGAAACCGTAACAAAATAATGTTATCATTATTTCTATTGCTATTAAAATCAAATTAGTTTGTCACTGAGTATCATAAAAAGAAATCAAGTGGTGGCATTTATCCAGAATGACTTCTTAGACTCAGTAACATAATATCTTAATCAAAGCCAGTTAACTAGTTGGTACATTTTACATTCCTTCCATTTAACACAGATAAGATAGTATGTTATCATTCAATTCACAAGCCTTAGAAGCATTGCATAGCAACATTGCAAATTTATTAAGACAGTACCTTAACATAAAATAAAAGTTTTTTTTTTATGTCATACAGTAGGCAAACAGGCAAGCGGGCCACCTGCTGGAAAGTGGTCACCACTGCCTATAGACATTAGCAACGCCAAGAGTACCGCCAATGCGTTGCCCACCTCTATAACACCGTGCTCTGGCAGCAAAAAGACAAATGCCCTTCCACTGCCAAAGCCACGGTTCCCCAAATCCCCACCCCATGGAGCACTGGAAACGTTACTCACCGGTAGAAACACAACACTATTTAAAAGAGTATTGTTTAGCTGCGGTACTCTGTAAGACTTCCCCAGTCGGGCGGCTCCAATTCGAACGGGATACCCCGCTATGATTTTTCCGATTCTTAGCTTTATTTACCTATCCAGTGGAAACTGCTTTGTAGCTCAGGATATACAAATGCAATGTTTTTCTAATCTAGAATACCAGCTAATTATACTATAATATTTTATCAATATCCGTTCAGTAGTTTCAGCTTGAAGTGGTACCCAAGGAACATCCATCTGACAAAACTTTTTATCGGTCAGGTAGATTACGAAAAAGTACCCATTGAGTACGGGTTTTTTTTGTTACGTAAACAAAAAATGACGACAGTGCAGCAGTGCGTTGAAATTTTGCGTGATGTTCCGCCTAGGGTCACTTTTTACCTGCGAAGTGACTTCACGAGCCCCCACTTCTGTTCGTCGATGCGTTTTATCTTTGTCAATTTTTATTGGTTTATTATAAGTGTCTAATTTACATCATCACAACTCATAACAGTCCACTGCAGGACTTATATCCTCTCCCATGAAAGGAGAGGTTATTGCCATAATCTCCATGCTTGGCGAGCGAAATGGCAATGTTATAAAATAACAATGGAAAACGCTTTTTCCCATTTTCGAAACTCGATGTTTTGCCTCGAAAACATTAGTCGCCTTGTACGACACCCGCGAGTGTAAGGGGTTGGTGTTATTCTGCTCTGCCGGACACCACACACGTGTCTAATATGTTTTCATAATCTAACTGACGACGAACGATACAGAACTACAAATTTTTCACCACGTCATCCCTAGTACACATCTCTATTCTCACAAACTTTAATTATTGTTGTAATACTCTACTCTACAATTTACCAGTAGCTAAACATAAATAAATAAATATGCTTGGACAATTCAAACAGCGCTATCTAGCCCCAAAGCAAGCAAAGCTGGTGTTATGGTAGCCAAAAAACTGATGAACTACTTAATATTTTTTTAATAATGCATACTTATTAAACATACAACACCTAGACCCGTAACAGAAATCAAAATTCTACATTTCAATTTCTGCTCGGCCAGCAGTCGAACCCGGGACCTCTGCGTGGCAGACCCGGCATGTTAACTAACTAAGAGAGGTAGGGCATAGCGGGGTATCCCGTTCGATTTGGAGCCGCCCGACTGTGGAAGTACCTTACAGAATACCGCAGCTAAACAATACTCTTTTAAATAGTATTGCGTTTCTGCCGGTAAGTAAGGTTTCCAGTGCTCCATGGGGTGGGAATTTGGGGAACCGTGGCTTTGACAGTGGAGGGACATTTGCCTTTTTGCTGCCAGAGTAACGTGTTATAGAGGTGTGCAACGCATTGGCGATTGCCTGTTTGCCTACCGTATGACATAAAAAAAAACTGAACCACTCAGGTTGTAAACTTAACACACCATGTCTCTCAAAATCGTGACGTCCCGCTAAGAGTCTATATGGGTCTATACCCACCTATAGGTGGGTACCTATAGTGTAGTGAGTCAGCGGGGGCGGCGGAGTGGGCCCTCATCTCATGAATGGGCAACCGCATCTGACCTGCAGCGTTATGTAACCGCACCGACCGGCTTTCATTTCGTATTCCGCACGTGACGCGGCCTCGTTAACGCCGGACGTTATCTCGGGATCGCTCGGAATATTCATATTCACTTTACAGCGGTGGAGTGACGTAACTTGGTCGGGGATACGTGAAAGTCAAAGTCAAAGCCATATGGGAGGTAGAACACCTGGAGGGATTGTTTAGGATCTCGGCCCTATTAAAATTAAATTCATCAATTAATACTGCTAATAAAGTACCCCCTAAGCTTTGATTTTGTGGGCATTGAATAAAATAGTAGTAATGATGATATAATATAAGAGATGCAGAAATTGTGGTGTGTGGTGCCGCCACCTCAAAGAATAGCACCACCCCATCGCTTCCCGTGGGTGTCGTAAGAGGCGACTAAGGGACAAATCCGAAAGATGGGCAGCAGCATCTTTCTGAGTAGATTTACATCAATTGCACTGCGATCTCCAACCCGCCTGCCAAGCGTGGAGATTATGGCAATGACCTCCCCTTTCGTGGGAGAGGCCCGAAGTCCTGCAGTGGACTGTTATGGGCTGTGATGATGATGCAGAAATAGGTGTATGTGTGTACGGTGGGAGGATCTTGGACAAGGATAGAAAAGTCCGGTAGGACACGGCCATATCGCTTGTTTGGAAGCATATCCGCCGCACGCGTCTTTGCTACATCCGTAAATGATGAATTTTAATTTCAGTTACGGGTCTGGGTGTTACATTATGTATAATAAGTATGTATTTAAAACAGTACATAAGTAGTTTGGGGCTAGATTGCGCTGTGCGAATTGTCCAAGCGTATTTATATTTATTTATTGTTGGACCTGCCTAGCCCACCTGTCCGTTGCTCCTACACCAATAACCTTCAATACCTACTTCCTCATAAATTGCTCGTATGCCTGGCAGTCCGACTCAGGCTACAGGCTTAGTAAAGTTTGGTTGGGATGTGTTCTAAACCAGACTTTACTAGTCACAGTCCGATCGAACTGGCTACCACAAAACGGACGCGAATTACGAACTGACCGACATGCGTTCCATGCAGGCCAATTATTTTTATAGATGCAACAGAATGACATACGTGTCTCCGACAGTCTCCGTACCTTTCGCGTCTACTATAAACACCTACGGAAAAGTACGGATTTATTTCTTGCGTCATGCTCGCTACTCGCAATATGTAATATAATGTACAAAGATTACACAGTCGTTGGTTCCAAAAGAAACACGTGACATCGCATGATGCACAAGTTATCTTCGTCTATGTATGTTATCATATATGAGAATATAAATAATTTCCAGTAGGTACGGATGGCGAATTAATGGATTATAGTTATACGGGCAGAAAGTGTTATGTCGTTGATAAAATCTAAGTAATGTCGTATTTTTTACGGAACAGCGACAGGCAGTAGACGTTTATCTACTTAACACACACAGCAACACAGCTATATCATACTCGTACACACCATACAACTTGCAATGTTATGTAATTCGATCGTTACGTTTTTATTTTACCTTTTAATTTTTGTTTTGTACAAGAATTTACTTTTACTTTTTGGCCAAAATTCAGTAAGCTAATTAGGGGTGGGCGTAAACAACTGCGACACAGTTTTTAACTAGTGTAGTTGTTTTCGATTAAGACTGTTATCTATATACCTATGTAAAACCTGTTTTTTTTTTCAGAACAAAATATTTTAAATCCGGAAGCGTGTAAGCATTTTGATGCATTATTTACCCCGGTAGAGCTCTGAGGAGTTCGCCTGGGCAAGTACCACGAGGGTTGTCAAATTTACTATGTAATAAGTGTCGTACTATATTTTGGGCCCAAATACCATATACCTTTGGAAAAAATAGGAGCCAATTGCTATATTTTAGCAATAGAGTGACAACGCATTCGTTAGGTATAATAAGAGCCATTTGGTCAAAAATACACTTTTGCTTTAAAAAATTACCTACAGGTAATTAAAAAAATTCAGCTGTTTTGTCATGAAAACTTATAATTAAATCATATACTTAAAATACAGAGGATACTGCATTATTTATTAACATACTATTTTAGTTGACAACCTAAGTGGAAATCTCTTAAATTTTTCTTAAAATTTTTTGTCTTTTTTAGGTACCATCACCTTATCTATTCCTCTCGCCAATAGTTGCATTGTTAGTTCCGGTTTGAACGATATGGTGGTCAGCACCATAACAGGCATGAGGGCGCGGCACATCATCTTAGTCCTTACAGTAACTACGCATCCTGCGGTTCTGCATTTTTGTTACATGTAACCTAAGTTTGTTTTTATTCTACGCAGTGACATGCGAGCAGACAGCCCACCTGATGGTAAGCTGTAACTCCCGTAACATCTACAATTCATGCATTTAGGTTGCAGTTGCAAGCAACAACAATGCAGAACCGCAGGTGCGTTGTCACTGCGAGGACTGAAATGAAATACCTCTTTATTGAGACGGTATTTCATCTGAGATGAAAGGCGCTGGCTACCTTATCCTTCAAACCTGAACACAACAATGCTTGCACAATGCTTGGCGGCAGTAATAGATGAGGCTGTTTCACCCAGGCGGACTTCCCAGGCTTGACAGATTCCTACCACCTGATAAAAACATACATGTACATAGGTATACATAGTACATAAACACATTACCCGCCTTTGCGTTACAGTCAGATACAAATACTTTATTAGTAACAGAGTTACACGTCAAAGTGGCAAGTTGGTACCTAGGAAATATCTTTATAAGAAACACATTACAATTTATTGTAATTTACAATGTCGACGCCGTAGACTAAACTAAATTATTCATAACAAAATATAAAAATGTCATAATTACAAATTATTAAAAATCATTCACAATATTTAAATCATACGCAATACAATAATAAAATGTCATAGTTTCAGTTATTAATGTCATAATCAGGTAAAATTGTCATTTCAATTCATTTTACACTATGTGGAGGCAATTTACATATGAATAGATAAAAAGTGCATGAACCGTAGATATTATTCCCGACAGTTACGGCTTTCCATCAGGCGGTATATCTTTCCGTTTGTCACTTAGCATAAAGAAAAATATATGAAGACGCATTCTACCAGCGGGCCCGGCGCGATTTCGTTCGCGGGGCGTCCTACCCCTACCCTATCTTACAAATACCCTACATCTACTTTACCCCTACCTACCCTTTTTTTCTTCCTCCTTCCTCTTGAATCACTCTATCTATTGATGAAGACCGCATTAAAATCTGTTGCGTAGTTTCTAAGCGTACATAGATACACATAGGGACTGACGGCGAGAAGCGATTTTATTTATTTATTTATTAGTTTAAAAGCAGTTAATTACATTTAAAATATAAGTACATATAGGTTGAAATGCCAATGACAAAACTGCATTTTAAAATTTTATATTAAATATATAGCCCGTAAGGAGCTTAGCATATAGATACCCTATTGACAAACAAAAAATCAATTAAAATAAGAATAAAACAAGGTAATGTGTGTGTGTGTGCGTGTTATCCTAAATAAAATAAAAATAAAAACCCATCACTGCGATCGGAGATATCTCAGAACGTGATTTTGTTTAATACTAATAGATACGCGACCGAAGTCGCGGTCAAAAGTTAGTTTTCATCACCTCGCTAACCTTTCAACTGTTCGTAAGCAACAACTAATGGAAATACACACCAGTTTGTCTGCATGTAATCTAATCTACATTTTATGTAATTTGCTTGACGTTGACACTGACCCCAGGGTTTACAATCGGCTTATCGCACGCGGTTGACTTTGCTGTAGTATTGTTGCCATACTATTTCTATTCTCTATTGAAATAAGATCTATATGGAAAACTAGTTGTTTCGATAAGGCGTTACATAGGGTCGGTATTGACTTGTATCTGAAAACTTATGGGAGCCAAATTTAATATTGTGATATTGTGGTGTGGTTATCGACTTTTCTTCTCTGTTAAAATATGGTCTAGCCAGAAATCTAGTTTCCTTTATAATCTATCTTAGTGTAAAAACTCTCGAATAATTGTGAACTGTTATGTTACTTACATTCTAAGCATAAGAAAATCGTTACTAGGCCGAGTTGACTGATCGACGATTTGTCACGACGCTTCCTAACAGATTTAAAGCTTAATATTTTAGTTTCTTCGAACAATTGTGGTTTTGGGAGCAGTTCACAATTATTCGATAGTAAATTAATAAAACCGTTTATACCTTATCTACGATAACCTTACGGTGTCATATTAATACTCTTTTCTGAATTATGTACATAAGTGGAACATTAAAGATGCTCTTAGGGGAACACACTGTGGGCGACTATATGTGTAACCATAATCCAAACTCGTCAGGTTCCCCTGTTAACAGAGTGAAGGGAATCAGATGGCAGTTGCTCCACTGTCATTATCCTTAATCCTGGATCATGGTTAAGGCAGCCCCGGGCCCTCGTGCGCGAGAGCACATCTGGGACATTAACGCCAAAATGATTATTATTACGAAACTACTTAATATGTGGTTTATGTAATCATTATACTTGTACGTAATTTTGTAGGTATGAGCAAAACTGTAGTAAAATGAAAGTACTTACCTCGCAGTGTGCGAAGTTACGCCTCGTATCTCCATAGGTAGAGATAGCCATATCTAGTTCAAGAGATATTTCATATCGATAACATGTTAGTAATACATTTTATCTACGGGCATGTCGTCACTATACTTTCCATCCAATTGCCCAATAAATGGATTGTATGTTATGGCAGAATGCTATGGCACAGTGGTCTAAGCTCTATCTATAGTTTCGGCGGTAAATAAATATCAATAAATAGCTGAATAAATATGCTTGGACAATTCACACAGTAAGCAAAGCTTGTGTTATGGGTGCCAGAAAACTGACAATCTAATTATATATATTTTTAAATACATACGTTTATTATACATATAACACCCAGACCCGTAACAGAAATTAAAATTCATCATTTCAATTTCACCCGGCCGAGAATCCTGCGTGAAGAACCTCTGCGTGGCAGACCAAATGAACCACTCAGGTCGTCTTGCTTATTTTATTTATTTAACAAGTTATTGTACACAATAAAATTAAAGAGATAGTACAAATTAGATATTAGACAACAGGCCCTACTTATCTCTAAAAAGAAATATCTTCCAGCAGGCCAACAAAAAGAGAGATATGATAAATATACGCAGATACGACGTACACAATAATTATATGCTATAAATAAATACATACATAATATTCTATACATACTAATAGGTATATATGAATTATATTATATTATAAGTTCCCGGTAAAACAGTAGCAAGTAAAGTAAAGCAGTAATAAGTAAGCGACAACTAGGTAATACATATCGGCTATAGTTTGTGCCAAATGGTTTGGCGATAGCGGACATTAATCTCTTGCTCAGAATTAATTTGTAAGCGGTCAAAGTGGCTCTAACGCTTTAAATAGTCGTATATACTGGGCGAATGAAGTATAAGTCAGATTTTAGTCCATCGACTCGATAAGAAGAATAAGAATAGTCGTATTCGTTACAATGCATGCGACGCAGCGTGGATAGTCCTCCCACAAGGTGGACCGACGACCTGGTAAAGATCGCAGGTACCATCTAGACGTGGAAGGGACAAGGTCGGCCGTTGTGGAGATCTCTGGGGAGGCATATGCCCAGCAGTGGGCGTCTTTCGGCTAATTTGATGATAATAAATAAATAAATAAATATTCGTGGACAAATTCACACAGCGCCATCTAGCCCCAAACTAAGCAAAGCTTGTACTATGGGTGCTAGATAACTGATATTCTTGTTAGATACTTTTAAATACATACTTATTATACATAGAACGGGTCTGGGACGTAACAGGAATTATAATTCATCATTCCAATTTCTGCCCGGCCGGGAATCGAACCCGGGACCTCTTGCGTGGCAGACCGGCATGTTGACCATTGAACCACTCAGGTCGTCAAGATGATGATGATTCGTTACAATTTAATTTACGAAATAGTAAAGTTAATAACAGTTTTCATGTATTTTTCATGAAATAATACCTATAGTTGACCGAGAGATCGAGGCACGCTATAGAAAATCTATTTGACACGAGCTATAGTTCGACATCGAAGACCGTGGTCTGTCTTGCGTGTGCTTTATTTACCGGCTTTTACTGTAAGTACTTAGTACTTACAGTAAAATCTGCCGTGGGCTTGGTACTCATCCTCACTACGTAGACCCTCCGTTGGTCACGACACGAAGGTTCGAAAGAACGTTTCTCGCTCGTACGATTCGGATGTGGAATGAGCTCCCAGCCACAGTGTTTCCTTTGGACTATGACATGGGATCGTTCAAGAGGTATATTAGAGGTCTCTTCAGAGGCGGGCAACGCATTGGTGACTCCCCTGGTGTTGCTGATGTCCATAGGCGGCGGTGACCACTTTCCATCAGGTGGCCCGCTTGCCTGATTGTCTGCCTTATAAAAAAAAAACCTAAAATAAAGTACTATTAATGCATTACTTTCTTACTGTTCTATAGGGCACTGATAATAAGCATTGTCATAGTGACAATTATAATGTAGGTAACATTGTACTAATAATCTTTTTACACAAGCGATAAAGAAACGTCGAAGAGCTTTTATTAACTCCATTAGACAAAGTGCAATGTAATGTTTTCATTCGTCGCCATTGATTACACATACCTTTAATATCTGGGTCATCGCGGCTGGTGCATTGGCTATCACGTTGATCGTATTCCTCAATTAATTATTAAAAGATAATTATTTTTACGAGATATCCTCGTTCCGATAAGAGTTGTCAATTTTGAATCGTCTGCATGCAGAAGCGGTGTAAAGAATTGTGACTAGGGATGCAACGATACGGCTATTACGATACCAATACGAATGACGAATACATCGTAATGGCCAAATACGATAACGAATTACGATACGAATGCATTACGATATTTGTTTAATACCTTTTTGATGAATTTATTGGAAGCTTTGTTGTATGTTATTATTGTAAGACTAACACCCGGTTTCTGAAACGCTTGTCAACGCAAAAATTACGTAACAGCTTGTTAAACACTGATTAAATGCAGTTTGGGTTTCTGAAAGGGCCAATTGACGGCTTGTTAACAGCTTGTTGACGGATTGTCAAATCTCCAATTAACGGCTGATTATTGTAATTTTGGGTTTCCGGAAAGCTTTTTCTCATGTTAACTGTATGTTATCGCCGTGTTATTTTAATTGGCGAAAATCGACCAATTAACCGATTGTCAAAAGAAATTATATCCGATTTTCTTGGTCTAGGTCTTAGTCCTGGCCCTGGTCCAGGTCCTAGTTTTGGTCCAAGGCAAAATTCAGGTCTAGGGTCCAGGTTCTGGTCCAGGATAATGACCAAAACTGCAACCTTGATCACAATTTGAGCTTGAACCAGAACCAGGACCTAGACCAGTGCCAGCACGTAGACCATAAACATTAGCTGGACCAGGACCTGGTTCGGGTTCAGGACATGGACCTGAATCAGGACCAGGACCTGAACCATGGACATGTCAGGGTCCAGGACCTGGACCTGAACTAGAAGCTGGTCCGGGGCCAGGGCCTGAACCTGATCCAGGACCTGGTCCGAAGCCAGGACCTGGACCTGAACCAGTACCTGGTTCGGGGCCAGTACCTAGACCTGAACCAGGACCTGGTCCGAAGCCAGGACCTGGACCTGAACCACGAACTGGTCTGGGTCCAGGACCTGGAGCTGAACCAGTACCTGGTCCTGGGCCAGTACCTGGACCTGAACCAGGACCTGGTCTGAAGCCAGGACCTGGACCTGAACCAGGACCTGATCCGGGGCCAGGACCTGGACCTGAACCACGAACCGGCCCGTGTCCAGGACTTGAACCAGGATTTAACTAATGGGATTATTGGGAGAAACTCACAGAATCGATAGCCGATGGGGCGGATGTTGTTGAGTGGCTTTCTCTGGATGGCCTCCCAAGAGATGGACGGACGACCTCTTTAAGGTCCTAGGGAGCCGATGGATGCAATATAACAGAGTCGACCAGAGTGTAAGCCGTGGGAGGCCTGTATTCAACAGTGGACCGGGACCCACCTAACTGCCTAAAGATGATGATGATGGGATTACTGATCCACTGGAACCCGTGACCCTTTAACATAAATATTGTTATATTTTCTCTTTTCTCGCTCTGTATATATATTTTTTTATAATATTCGATTTTATTTACACGAAAACTATACAATCGCTATCAGTTTCATCTAAAAGTTGAATATCCCGCTGCTATCAAAATGCCGCTAGGGACAGAGACAAATTAATGCGTTAGAAAGAAACAAAACATGTATGAGTGAATGAATGTGACTGATTTTAGCAGGGGTAGCCAGACGAAAAAATTGATCTCTTGTTAATGGTCGATTAGCTAACAATAGATTGATTGGCCTTTCAGAAACCCACGGTGATTTAACAGCTTGTTAAATGTGACAGTCTGTTAGCTAATCAGTGATTTGACAAGCGTTTCAGAAACCGGGTGTAATAAGTAAAGTAAAGGTATAAAAAAAGTTATGCATTTTTAATCAATATATTTATTAATTTTATCAATTTTCATCATTAACTTATATTTTAATTTTTTAAATTGTTACTTTTTGTTACATTTACTGACTATTATTTAATTTGCGAAGCGTTCAGAAATTGACGCATTATGCGTTTCGTTTCACCCGAAACAGTAAAAATTTAAAAATTAAAATTTTTGAAATAAATGTATCGTAAAAATAGCGTATCGTAATATTTACGATAACGAATGATCGTAAAGGTTTACGATAATCGCCGATATACGATTATCGTATCGGTATCGTTGCATCCCTAATTGTGACCATAAATAAATAAAATAAATAAATATTCGTGGACAAATTCACACAGCGCCATCTAGCCCCAAACTAAGCAAAGCTTGTACTATGGGTGCTAGATAACTGATATACTACTTAAATGCATATTATTATTATACATAGAACACCCAGATCCGTAACAGAAATTAAAATTCATCATTTCAATTTCTGCCCGGCCGGGAATCGAACCCGGGACCTCTTGCGTGGCAGACCGGCCATGTTGACCATTGAACCACTCATGTCGTCGTCAATTGTGACCATGTTTTAGATATATTTGGTTTTATTTGTTTGTTCCACACAAGACAATACATTGAAATACAGATGTGAATAATTTTTGTGCAAGATATCGTCATACGAAATATAATTAATAATAACAAAAAAAATTTTTTAATACATTTATAACCCGCATCACGAAAGAAGAGACTTGTCAAATGGCAGTGGAGGGGATTTCGCGCAGGAAATCGTATGCAGCGCAAGTCGAACCACGTGACCCGCCAAGTCTCTTGTTATTTGACACTAGCTATACCTGTCTTAGATACCTACTGTAAAACAAAATCGCTACCCGCTGTCTGTCTCTCTGTATGTAAACTTAGTTCTTTTAAACTACGCAATGCATTTTAATGTGTGTCATTTATATAATTTCTTCCGGAAGGTTTGTATGTATATTACATGCATATTATAATAGAGTGATCCCGAGAAAACCGGGGCTGAGAGAAAATCAATGTAAAATTACTTAAGTTTCTGCGATGTCTGGGAATTTTAAGACAAAAATTATAAAAAAAAGTGGCACCAACAGCTACGTATGTCCATACAGGAAGACAGCGTAAAGCCACAGATCAACTGAGCAACAGAGTTAAGAGTCTCTGTCAGCACCGGCGATTTCCCTAAAACATTTCACATTGAATTGTTCGTAATTATTGGTCTGTGCTGTAAACGTCCGCCGGTGGTCTGTTACAGCATATTTACATTCTTGATAGTAATGAAATCTTCTTTTTTATAAAGCACTAAGTGTTGAATTCCGGGCCCGGGCAACGCAGCAAACAACTGAAAACAACTCTATTGTTATGGAATTGGATTATCGCCCCGCAGTTGGTTATTATTGAATGGTTATTAAATGATTTAGCTATTTATAAACCGCCTTGTCAATGTGTAACGACGTTGCTGTAGGTACGTATATCTATTTGCAGACATTGAACCTAGGCGAACGGGAAATTACAAGTTAGGTCAAAGGATAATTGTTTCTCTGTACAAAGTAAATTACTGTTTTTTACTATGAATTTTGATTGATATCATCATCACAGCCCGTTATTGCCATAATCAGGAGGTTATTGCCATAATCTCCACGCTTGGCAGGCGGGTTGGAAATCGCAGTGTATAATTGATTGATATGTCAGTTGTAAAACATGAAGAACACGTGTTTTGTGCGCTGACTCTTCTAAGAGGTCAGGCAGTCCTTTTTTCGATTTGATTTTGAGTTTTAGGTGTAGGTACGAATTAGCTTTTGTCCGCAAGTTCGTGTCCGCAAATTTGCTTAATGCCGTGTTTCTGTGGGAAATTGAATTTGGGGATAAAATATAGCCTAATAATCAGGACAAAACACAGAACTCTTCTTATTTTATTTAGTTTCCTAGGATCACCTGGGTTATCTCGTAAGATATATTCGTCCAATACAATCACCTGGGTGATCCACTCTGGTGATCTTACTGGATGTTTTGCGTTTCCCATTCTCTTTAAAGCCAAATGAAATGCCTACTACTAAACGAGCATTTATTGTAATTTATTTCTTGTAATCTTAGTTTTTTTGGCTCATGAAATCGAGTGAACATAGGAATAGCTGATTTTGACATCGTACGTGATTTTCCCGCCAGGCACTGAGCATTCCACAACATTCGTAAACGTAAATAGGTACTACATGACGTGTTGCAAATTCTCACTCTATTTTAATGCTATTTTTTTTTTTTATGTCATACGGTAGGCAAACAGGCAAGTGGGCCACCTGATGAAAAGTGGTCACCACACTGTCTATAGACATTAGCAACACCAATAGTATCGCCAATGCGTTGCCCACCTCCATAACACGTTGTTTTGGCAGCAAAAAGGCAAATGCCCCACGACTGCCAAAGCAACGGTTCCCCAAATCCCCACCCCATGGAGCACTGAAGACCTTACTCACCAGCAGAAACACAATACTATTTAAAAGAGTAGTGTTGCTATTTTACGCATTCGGGCAATATCCTATTTTCGATTAGTCTCAACCACTTACTTACTCTTGAGGGATATGAACTATGTTTTGTGTAGTGGATTGATAATTTGTAAACTACGCCTACGTATTAAAAATATGTGTGTAGTTATTTAATAATGCAATTACTTCATGGGTTTTCCTTCTAGTAACCAGTTGGATCGCGGAAACCAATATGGATTGTATTTAAAGTAATTTAGTTTATGTCCGCTATTGCATTATTTGGATACCTACATGGCGTAGGCAGTAGATCAGGTTCCACTTGCTACTGTCTTAAAAAGTCTCTTAATAAAAGCTTTTGTCTCCGTTTGGCCTGTTGTGTTTTGCTTATTGCGATCTCAACTGCATTCCCGTTTGGCATATGGTAGGCGGCCTATCATAAAACTTGATATCGAAAGATTTCCACAACATTGCTCTACGACGCGAGTATAATATGGCAGGATGATGTCTAGTGTTATAATAATCAGTGTGCTAGTACGAACGTCTGGTAGCACATGTATCGGTCACATGTTCAGACTTTATCTTGATTCAAATCAATTGAACGATAGAAACCTTTGTAATACAGAATTGCAGACGTTTTTATCGGCTTTTCCAAGACTGTTTACGAGATATTTCGTGTATAATATGACTACTGGATAGAACCGGTGCGACGAAAGCATTATCGACTTGCTAATTGTTGTTATCGGGTATTAATTAATGTTGTACACAAGGCTTGAGCGATAATTCAAGAACGATATATATAATAACCTTCAAATTATTGATTGATTATGCTTGTTAATATTAGCGATTTTAATTTTGCTATCGTAGATTTTGACGATGCAACAGCTGTCAAACTAGAATTATCGGTCGAACTTCATCCGTTTAGAGTAGGGTTTTCGACGCAACAAATGTTAAGGTTCGGTCGGATTAAATGAATGAACGTCCCGATCGACCGAAAAAAGTAGGAAACACCGGAAGATTCTGCCGAATCATCGGTTATTGTCTCGTCGTCGTAGACCCCCTGATGTCGGAGTTTCGAGGAGGGGCCTTCGTCGTGGCTAATGACGAGTGCTACCTATATATATGGGACGTCGGGCCCCCGATGCACGGAAAATCAGCGTCATGCATTAAAATATTGAATTTATTATGCCGAAAATCAAAGTTGAAAACCGGTCGCCTCATGCGAGCGGTTTAAAAATACAATGTATAAGATTTTATAAGATCAAGGTTGTATAAGATTTTAATTGTCGTTGCTACTTTCCCTTTAAAGTCTGTGCTATGTCGAGAATACATTATTAGCTGTTGATTTTGTCTTTTTCTGTAGCCAGACGATCACCATTTTGGGAGTTGTGAGCGCGAAATTTCGGTCAGCGTATCTTCTCTCAATCTTAGTTTAAATTATACAAACATGTATGTCAGTGCACTACGCTTTCTAATTTGCGAATATGGTGTTTTGTAAGTTTTTATTTAAAAGGTAACAAATTATGTGCGAAGGAATCACAAAATTATGCTTAAAATTTGAACTAACGTAAAGAACGTTGATGGTTGTATACCTACTTATTTTTAAAAAGTAAGTAATCGATTTTCTTTAATGATCTCGTCTTTTTTCTTCAGTAAAAACTCTTTATAGACGCTAAGGTTCTGCGATTTCTTGTTTACTACTTATTACTATTACGTAGCTTGTTTCACGAGAAGACTAGAAAAAAAGAAACTTGTTTTTTTAAACTCTTTTGTTTGACAGCTGCAAAAAATTGTTTTAGCAACTTGTAAACATTTGACGAAATGGTTTCAACTTTTTGTGTAGACACCGACAATTCAGTAGACAAAATCGCAACTATTATCATAATGATCATCTTGGCGTAAATGTCCCGGTTGTGATCTCGCGCGTGAGGGCCCGCGGTCCGCCTTGACCATGATCCAGGATCTGACAGGTCAGGTAATTACAGTGGGGCGACTGCCATCTTACCTCTGCAACGTCTGTTAACAAGGGAACCTGACTAGATTGGATCATGGCTCCACATTCAGTCGCCTGATGTGTAGGTTTCATCACGATGTTTTTCCTCACCGTAAGAGCTTCGATTAGTGTTCAACTATAGTACCTATATAACTCAGAAAAGAGTCATTGGTACATGGCGGCAATGGGATTCAAACCCGGTACCTCTCGCTTACGAATCGGACTCCTTAACCATTCAGCTACCGACGATGTACAAAATCGGAATTATTACCATATTCAAATATCATGCCATGTAATTTTTTTGTACAAGTTGCAAGCAAGGTATTTTAATTCCGGAATGTCAATAGGTTATTTCACGTTAACCCCTCAAAGACCTTGTGTAAGCTTTGGAATATGTAAACAAAATATAAATTTTCCTTGACACCACGGGATTGGTCAAAATTGGCTTGTATCTAGGTACCCTTTTCTTAGCATAAAAAAAATGGGCGGCAGGAGTTCTAGAAAAAGATGAATATCTTTTAATAAGTTGTTTCCGTAAGGTCATTCAAGGTTTAAGGTGAACACACACTTATCCGAGCCGAACGCGCCGAACGAATCGAAGTCAACGAGTCCTTGCACTCCTATCTGCACCAAAATAATCGTTCCCATTTCCTTTACACAATCGCACTGTAATGAGCAGTTTTCCAATAGGTATCTAAAGCATTCCTAACCACTCACTAGATGGCGCCCCGACAATTTTGGTAATTGATAATCGCTTGAAATAGGTTCTTAGCAAACAGGATATAAACACTAGGTACGTTGTATTGGATAATATTGTATTTGTCAATAGTTTTCAACCATTTTAGAGGTTGTAATAATAATGGAACATAGTGCCAACTTCTATAAATATTTCTTTTTACATTTCGTTTAACCTTTAACAGTTATGTTTAAGTTGATAAATATTTTATTTTTAAGTTAAGTATTAGTTGGCAGCATGAAATCACTGCCACCATCATACAGATTAAACAAAGATTACCAAAATTGTAGGAGCGCCATCTATTGATGCTTTTTGAAACCAACTGACAATACCTACTGGAAAACTCCTCATTACACTGGCGCGCAACTGTCAGTGTCAAAATGCGAGCGCATCGGTCGATTCGATCGCATCGCCCGCGCCGAATCAGATGACGTCATCCGAACTCATCTAGGATCGCTGGGTTCTTCCAAATTCGGCGCGGACAGGTGTGCTAGGTGTCATGGAATTTCACATAAAGAATTCCAAAATTGGTTTCGTTCGATTCGTTCAGCGCGTTCGGCTCGGATAAATGTTCGTCCACATTTAGAAATAATATTAATCATCATCTTGGCAACAATATTCTGGTTGTGCAATCGCGCGCGAGGGCCCGGGGTCCGCCTTGACCATGACCCAGGCTTTGGTAGATCTGGTAATTACAGTAGACAGTAGAGCGACTGCCATCTGACCTCTGCAGTCCTGTTAATAGGGGAACGTGACCAGATTGAGTCATGGTTAGGTTACACATTCATTTGCCTCACATCTTCACATCATTCCTCACGATATCTTCCCTCACTGTGAGAGCATCTGGATGGCGGCACTGGGGCTTGAATACGGTACCTCTTGCTTACGTATCAAACTCGCTAATCAGTAGGCCACCAACGCTCTACATTGATTAATAATACTATAATTTATCTTCTCGCTTTAAGCCTAGGATCATTATTCTCCCTCTACGCTTTAAGCGCTTCATTTCTCTGTGGCCTCGACACAGATAAACAGTTAGTAACCGATGCAAGTCGACGGACGTCTAAACGCGTGGCCGGCTGAAAATAGCATTCGTGGCATAATCCCGTGATGCCCGAATGTTTCCCGCGAACGGGATGACGCGATTGGTGTAATGAACGCCCGCTCGAGGTCAAGGTGCGCTCATTGAGGAGTTTGCGTAGGCCCTCGGGATGTTTCGGGCATGTTCGGTATGGCTCGGGGAAGACACGAATTGGCGGTAATGACTGATTAGTCCTGTTTATTCCTGACCAGCGAACTGTCCTGCCTTTAGATGCGATTGAAAATTATAGAAGCCGAAACGAAACTTGTTGGAACTGAACACGTTACAGTAATGGTAGGTATATTTGTGTAACTGAATAGAAACGTCGATAAAAACCGAATGTTGATTTCTCACAGAATTATCTTTGATTTGGCTTGCTGTAGAGCCTATACTTTTTGCGATTGCAAGTAATATGTGGCTATTAGTATTCGAATTCGATCTAGCTGACTGTTGGCATAGTCCTTGACATTTCTTATTGATTTAAAGTTGTATTGCAAGTCTTTTATTTAGATTTCTGTTAGTTAGGACAAGAGTATGTCAGTCCAACTCTTCTTGCCTGTCGCATCCTTCCTTGTTAGGGCCTCAACAAGGTCGTTTAGTTTGATACCATTGTTAACTTCATTGGTCAGATAACATTCACCGATTCCGGAATTGCAAATAAATTACGCACAGCACGTCAGATCATTATTTGAATGGTTGAAGTTCGCCTTGTTATTGAAATTGATCTGATGGTGCTTAGCCCTTTCAGTACTACTTATGACAGTTTATGCAATTGCATTGTTCAACGTAATTACAGCCTTTATGGCCAATTTATTCAAAGTATTAAATCATTATTTAAATAATAGCTATTCATTTCTATGCCGGATTGTGGGAAAAATTTAAAAACTAAGCGCGATAACTAATGATATAAAAAGTTATATGTATTGTTTGTGTATCACTCACTTGTATCTACATGACAGGTTAAACTACACTACACTACACGTGACACTACATCCACACGCCAAGTTATCGCATATCCTGGAAAATCTACCCAACACTAGTGTTTTTTCATTTTTCACTCCAACCCGCCTGCCTGCCTGCCAAGCGTGGAGATTATGGCAATAACCACCAATTTCGTAGGAGAGGCCCTCAGTCCTGTAGTGGACTGTTATTGGCTGTAATGATGACTAGTTTTTTTGCCCGTTTCCGTGGGAACCACATTGAATTTCGGGAATAACTAAAGCCCATGTTACACGCTGATAATGTAGCTTACTAAAGGCGAAAGAATTTTAAAAATCGGTTAGTAGTTTTTGAGGTTATTGTTACAAACAAACAATAAAATCATTTATCTTTGTAATATTTGTATAAGAAACCTGATGCATTTGTCTATCACCATCCTAGCGGTCCATCCCGGCCAGGGTCCGCTTTCCTACTCTTGTTCTCTACTTCGCTTGGCCTTCAGTATCCTAGCACCGTCGTAAGCCGTGGGCTCTCGCATCCAATCCAAGTCAACGGTGTTAAACCTTGGGCATCCGTGGGCCTGTGCATGCCCAATAGTCCACAAACGTGGTATCTTGTATCTCTCTAACTTTAAAGCAAACCGAAAACTATAGACTTACAAAGCGCATCGTGCAAACAATCGTCATGCGTTCGTTAGCAACAAAACACCGTTTGCAGCACCTATCACTAAAGAATACAATTATGTTATCAACTTACGTAAGCTATCGAAAACCTTACATACAATACAAACTTTATAAATTACTAGTGGACTATTGATGTGAATCATCAATGTAGTTGAGTTACTAATTTTATCTCTAGTCCTATTTAGCGAAAGTTTATTTCTTTTTCACGCAAAACTTTTTAACAGTTCCTACAAAACCTTGCAGTTTTGTAGGAGGTAGTGTACTCGTATGTAATTTACGACACTGCAAAATAGACTCATGGTCTTCCACTTATTTTCAGGTTATTCAAGGGCATCGATAGAACGGCTGTTATTGTTCTAGCTAGGGTTTACCATTTGAGTTTCAGATGATACTATTAGCGAGACGTTTGTTTTTTAACCGACTGCGTCAGAAGGAGGGTTAGGTTTTTCGAGCGTATGTCAGTATAGCCCTAACAGCTCAATGGATTTAACATGTTATGTTACGCACGAGTGACACTGGGTACATTTCAAAAATTTATGCGACTAGGTACACTTGAAATAATATTTTGCTTCACAAATTAAAAAAAAACTGTATGGCTAATATTGTTGTATTACCCACTTACCTACTACTAATGTACTACCTACTTGTTAATTTATTTTGTGATCATGGGGTGACTTGTTGATGTCTATTAGATCAGTTTGGCACGTTATTTTATTCAATTATGCTGCGATGATGATCCTAGAGTCTTGACTCTAGAGTATCATTATAAAAATCCGATAATTACCGAGGAAATTATCAAAGAAAAAAATTATCTTGATAACACTTGCCACCACTGGACGACTGTACTGAGACAGCATCCGTTCACGAGATAGGCAGTAGCTTCTGTACGACTTTGTTCTTATGGTCCGCCATATTTCATTCATACATATATGTAATTATTACTGATTTATTGTGTATGTATTGACATGGTTAAATTTATGATTTTATGAAATTGTTTGACATTTATATTTTTAGTTAATTGACATAAGTACGGAATTTGACATTGTTATTATTTTTATATTTTTGGTAATTTAAATAGATGATAAATTGTAAGATTGTAAAATCTAAAAAGATATGGAATTGTAAATTCTGAAATAAATGATTATTTATTTATTTATTCTTATATTTTTTCAACACATGCTGATGACTGTTATCGTTCCCGCCAGGTTCGAGCTGCGGCGCACCCTGATAGTGTGGAACAGCGCGCTGGCGCTGTTCAGCATCATGGGCGCCTGCCGCACGCTGCCGGAGTTCCTGCACGTGCTGAAGAACCACGGCCTCTACCACTCCGTCTGCGTGCCGAGGTGAGCAACTGCCTTTTTAACGTCCGACCAAAACTAGGGGTATTACAAGTTTGACGTGTCTGTGGCTTTGCGTATCTGTCTGTGGCGCTCCTCTGTTGGCCCAGTGAAAACCTTTTCACACCTTCTGCTCGATTTGAAATGTCGACGTAAGGAATGGCCTTGTAGCAGGGAAATAGGTAATATTGTATGAAACTCCCAATGGAGCATAGTGATTTGAATTTGGAATGTTAAAATTCCTATAGAAGTACTATAAAAATTGCTGCTTGTGTTAATGAAGATATAATGAATTCGCTAAAGCTAATAAAACGAAACTGATACAGCGATCCGCGTGAAATCAACCATTCATCCGTTGAAAACCCTCTCGCAAACCGCACTCGGTCGCGCAATCGTAGACCTCAAACGGGCTACCACAAAAATGGCAATTTACCTCTCACGACTGCCGAATTTCGCCTTTATTAGTAACCCAACAGGGTTGACTAATACCTGCCTGAAATTGCATGTCATTTCTCTCGGCCACGCCAGATGTCTCGGGCGTCTGTGCTGTCTAATAAGTCTAGATGCTCGCGTCCGCGACCGTTCCACACAACTAGGCCTGAAGCTTGATTCGGTTGCGTCACCACTTCGCACTTTCGCCGTGTCGAAAGTGTATTGTATTGGTTAATTGTTCGTATTATGACGTTGAGCCTGTCACTGCACTCTGCTAAAGGTATGAAGTGTTTCTAGTGTCTATTTTCTGTGACGATGCGACAAACATAGTGAATGCGACCGTGCGGCTGTTAAAATAAATCTTGTGGTCCTCTCGAGAAGACACATTAAATACATTTAGGTGAAGTAAAATGTGAAATTGCTTCGTTTTCTTATAGAGTCGATGGGCTTAATTCTTCTTACACTTTGTTCGCCCAATATTCGGCGCCGCATACAGCATTTGGACTGGCCACGAACAAGTCCTCAATGTGCTCATTAAATGAGTTTTTTTTATAAAAAGAAATCTAATCCGAGTACACACAATAATTACCTATGTAACTTGATTACGAAATCCAAAAAACCGGAACTTGTAGTCTAATTGGCAACGACAGAATGATCCCAAGTTGGTTATCCGCTTTATTTTCGTTTGGAGGTGCACATTATACGTTCTAATCAAGGCAATATTAGCATTACAAATGCAGTTATGTAATGTTCATGCATTACGATACCATTATGTACGGATTAATGTGATTTTCACTGTTGTAATTTAAACACTAGGTTAACGGCTTCTCGGTACGTTCTCACTGTTGCATTGGAGAGTTCCTACTTCTAATCCAATCTGCATATCTTCATCAATATCCCCATGCTCTACTGTGATCTGAAAATGTTAGTATAAGGATCCAGCCCGCAACCTTAACCTACTCCACGTTAGAGCATAAATAAAAATGAAAATGTATTTATTGTACTAGGGTTACTTTAATTTGTATCTTTTTTGAAACGTAAAAATCAAATGGAAAGCGAAGGGAAAGTTAAGCGAGCTCATCCAGGTAAGGGGCGACGCATGCAGACCGATCAGCGCGTGCGGGTGCTTACACGGGCGAAACACCAGGCACCGATATACGCCACGCACATAACTGCCTAGGCGAATCATGCGCACAGCGTGCCCGGTCCCAGCCAGCCTGCCGGCGCGAGCACCCGCACGCCCCAGCGTCGCCCCCTGGGCTCGGAAAATATAAAAAGTATATAGAAAATAGAAAAAGAGCAAATAAGAAAAATAAATAAATGTCTATTACTCATCATTCTCCGTACAGGCGGGTTGGAGATGGTAATGTTTGGATTTATTTTAGTGGAGCCAGATCCCAGGGACCTAGGGAGCTTTCAAATAAAACTCTTAATAGAAGAGAACGATTGAAAGATATATTTGATGTCCTAATCAATAAAGAAATTTTGAATGCGTTCCGTAGTTGCAACTTCCAGCGATTAGCTCCTAAAACATTTCATCAACTAGTTTCGATCAACAAAAACTTAACATTTTCATAATATTGGTACAAACACTATGAACAGATGCGCGTATTCTCACAGCCTATCTATAAACACGGTACACGCGTATCGTGACGTATTGTGACACAGTATCGGTTGTATTCAAGACGCGTCTATGCGTGTGTCTATTGCGGTATTCTTGTGGCGGACGGCGAAAGTTCTCACCTTTGCATACTGTTTGTACCCACCGCGTACGCTCGGAGTATGATGATTGACTATGCAACACTGTACTCATCAAGGACTTGCAACGTTACTCACGTTGACACCTGTTCCGATACGAATTAAGCCTACCAAAATCAATCTACGGCAAAATGGCTGCTTGCCAATTTTTTTGCTTATAGTCAATTTATTTATTTATTTATTTGCATCATCATCATCATCACAGCCCATAACAGTCCACTACAGGACTTTAGGCCTCTCCCGCAAAAGGGGAGGTTATTGCCATAATCTCCACGCTTGGCAGGCGGGTTGGAGATCGCAGTGTTGCAAACATAACAATGAAAAACGCTGCTGCCCATTTTCCAGTTTATGGAGACTAGATATTTTGCCTCTAAACGTTAGTCGCCTTGTACGACACCCACGAGTGTAAGGGGTTGGTGCTATTCTACTCTACCGGTCACCACACGGCTAATTTATTTACATGCTACATGGTAATACAATGATAGTAAAACTTAAGACGAACAAGCATGTAGCACCCCGTAGGGGCACCACAAAATTTTGAGGGCTTACTTATAGATAACAGGTAATGGTGTTAGTTGTTTAGTTTATATTTCTGGAATTACATTTGATTCTAAGTTAGTGGTTAGGTTAGGTTAGTCTCTCAAGTACAATATTCTAATTATTCCATTTCCACAATATTGCAAGCCCAGCATTAGAGTCTATCGAGCAATCTCTCAAGCAATTTGTTTACCTCTTGATTTACTTCACTCGAATGAGTGCTAAACATGGGTGATAAATAACGTCACCAGTATCGGCGACATGTTAGTTACTTTTAACGCCACATTCGTGATTGTCCTAACATGCCGCCGATAAGGAAACTACTGATGAAAAGGCAATGACGTCCCTCACGGTCCTTATTACGACTTGATTTTTTAACAAAGTTCCTCCGTGAAAAGTCACAGTGATACGACCGTGACGTAATGACGTACGTGGTGCGTAATGTAGCACCCGTTTCTAGCAATTATTCTCCGTTCTGTTAGCAAAAAAAATGGCGTGTACAAGTTTAGTTGGTCGGTGGGTACCACCACCGCCGTTATTGTTCTGCTGCCAAGCAACAACACTCGCCACTTGCATTGTTGTGTTCTGGGTTGATAATTGATAGATGAGGCCCATGCAGGTGCCTTGTCATCTTAGTCCTCACAGTCACAACGCACCTGCGGTCTTGCAAACTGTTCTGTTACATCATACATAGAATGTTTAAAACGTAAATTTTATTGGAGACCACAAAAGTTTCCGTTTTCCGCAGTGACAGAATAAAAGACTTTAGTTTCCATTGTGCGTATTTATCGCCATATTTATTGTCGTTTGAACAACAATATTTCAAATTTATAACTTGTGTTTGCATTTTTAGTATGTTCTCTTTTATCACTAGAATTTTATTAAAAAAAACTATCTTTTTACCGATAAATATCTGTGCGCTACCTGTTTTAAGATCGAATGGACCATATCTGATGATAAATAAAAAAAACTCGTATTAAAGCCTGATTTAGCCAATGTGCGTCATGTGAAAAGAAATAGCAGGAACAACGAACGCAGTTTGCGTCATTTAAGTTATATTTAATCCTCGTACAACCTGATTCGAAACCTGCGGAAAACCACATGACGCACTTTAATCGTGTTGTATTTTTTTAAACGCATCGATTAATAAATAATTAAAGAAGATACTTACAAACAGATTATAATATACACACAGAGCATTGATGGCGTTTTTAACTCCCGACGAAAAAAAGAGCATTGTTATTAGTTTGACGAGTGTATCTATCTATGGCTCTGTGTATGTGTCTAGCTGTAAAGGTGTGTATCTGCCTGTGGCATCGTAGCTCATCATCACAGCCCGTAACAGTCCACTGCAGGACTTAGGGCTTCTCCTACGAAAGGGGAGGTTATTGCCATAATCTCCACGCTTGGCAGGCGGGTTGGAGATCGCAGTGTTTAAATATAACAATGGAAAATGCTGCTGCCCATTTTCCAGACTACGGAGACTCTTGATCTTTTGCCTCGAAAACATTAGTCGCCTTGTACGACACCCATGAGCGTAAGGGGTTGGTGCTATTCTACTCTGCCGGACACCACACGGCCAATCGTAGCTCCCGACATATAAATAAATACTTTATCCATAGACTGCGGAGACTGTTTACCATCGGGCAGGCTGTAAGCTTGTTTGCGACCAAGGTACGATTCCGATGCGGTTTCTTTATTCGAAAGCCTGTTTAATCGAGACGGTTCCTAGCCTTGTTTCATTGAAATCTAAAATAAAAATAATATGTCAACTTGGTCGGGGTTTTTTGCTGGGCAGACTCTTTCTGTCGGCTAAGTAATTGACTTTTGTACAGTCATACAATTAATTAGCTGACCACTTACTCTATTTATCTCACTTATCGTAAGGTCGGCCCACTAATTTGTTGAATGACTGTTACATGTAACATAAAAACGTCGTGAATTCTACTAATTGTGGATCTTGGGGATCGTGCTCCTATTTAATCTACTACTTACTTCTACTAATTTTTTTTTGTATGGCTTTACTAGGAAAGTTATAGGATGTACAGTACAGTATATCTTAAATTTTTAATTATTAGTTACGAAATCCTGGCGTTAGTATTAGTGAAATAAATAAACGATCAAATCGATTCTTTTACGTATTTTTTGTAATTAACCAATTAATTCCATAATAAAGTGTTTTGTTCATAAAATAAAAGACAAGAAAATGGGTGGGACAATGAAAGAAAAATAAATAAATGCCATATCCATAGGCTGCGGTGCCTGTTTACCATCAGGCAGGCCGTAAGCTTGTTTGCTACCTCAGTGGTATAAAAAAAGTTGTGCTTAAACTTGGGATTTTCCCAATGTTGTATATTTATGATGTCGTTTCAGTATTACAACTACAATATTAAGTATCCCAAAGCCAACCGAAAGGAGGTTTTATTAAAAGTTACTGAAATAGCGTCAAGGGCAGACGCGCACATTTTTTTATTTTACGTATGGCTTTGAAGTTCCTACTGCTACTTAAATTGTCAATTTACATTTCGTCAATATTAAATTTCGCTGAAACACTTTCCGTGTTTACCTGCCTAAAGGATTTTCTAGGAACGACCCCTTTCCTAGAAAACATTACACATCTCGCTCGTGGGCTTCGTCGCTGTGCCGAATATTTATATGCCGAAAATAAATTAAGGGCCGATTTTTCAATCCTCGAATAAAACATATCAGTCTTATAAGTTATTATGCGACTAAAATAAAATTGTATCATTACTTCATAAAATTACTTCAAAGTGGCCGTGTGGTGTCCGGTGGCCGTGTGGTGTCCGGCAGAGTAGAATAGTACCAACCCCTTACACTCATGGGTGTCGTACAAGGCGACTAATGTTTTCGAGGCAAAAGATCAAGAGTCTCCGTAGTCTGGAAAATGGGCAGCAGCATTTTCCATTGTTATATTTAAACACTGCGATCTCCAACCCGCCTGCCAAGCGTGGAGATTATGGCAATAACCTCCCCTTTCGTAGGAGAGGCCCTAAGTCCTGCAGTGGACTGTTACGGGCTGTGATGATGACTTCATAATTGTAAAGGATTATAGTTTGTTTTAATTTGGCAGTGTATTACTTTATCGGGCAAATAAACTTTATCTGAGGATTGAACAATCGGCCCTAAGTTGGATATTATATTGCCAATTTTGACAAGAATAATACGTTGAAGTTGGTGGGAGTGGTTAAGATATTCAACTCGTAACCGAGAGGTGCGGGGTTCAATTCCCACAGCGGCCATGTACCAATGACTCTTATCTGAGTTATGTACATTAGTTGAATGCTAACCGATGCTCAACGGTTAAGGAAAACTTCGTGATGAAACCTGCACATTCAGGTGACTGAATGTGTAACAATGATCCAATCTGGTCAGGTTCCCCTGGTAGCAGGGTCACGGAGGTCAGATGGCAGTCGCTCCAATGTAATTATCTGACCTACCAAATCCTGGATCATGGTTAAGGCGGACCCCGGGCACTCGTGTGCGAGAGCACAACCGGGACATTGACGCCATGATAATTATTATAATACGTTGAAGGTACAAAAAGTAGCACCTTAATCTACTCTGTGACTGACCCCGTTTTGTAGGCGCGTCCATAGTGATGCCAGCTCATTTTATACTGGAGGCCCTGGAGGTGCGTAAGCTGATGTGCCGCCTTCTATAACATCGGTTCATCGCAACAAGGTTGCATGTAATAGCCCCCACGTGGACTTAGCGCTTATGTCATTAATTAATAATTAACATAACTGGTGATAATAAAATACTGGAGGTATCACAATTAGGTGTTTGTGAACTTTTTGTGTAGTTGTAATGAGTTGTTTAGTGGTGGGAATTAATGAATGAAGCATTGTACTTGAGTAGGGTTGCCACTTACAGGAATATATACTAGACGTTTCAAAGGCTGTAGGTCAAATGTTGTTCGTAGTAGGTAGATTAAAACTCTTTTATTTTTCGCCCATATATTTCTTCAGGTTAATTTACCATTTTGGAATTCATTCCGGGCCACCGGGACGTCCGCGTCATTCAGTTCGAAACTTTGCACCATTACCGCGATTTGTCGAAATTATCATAAACAGAAACGAGATAAATACGGAAGTTTTTTTTTTATGTTATCCGGCTGACAAACAGGCATGCGGGCCACCTGATGGAAAGTGGTCACCGCCGCCTATGGACATCAGCAACACCAGGGGAGTCACCAATGCGTTGCCCGGCTCTGAAGTGATCTCTAATATACCTCTTGAACGATCCCATGTCATAGTCCAAAGGAAACACTGTGGCTGGGAGCTCATTCCACATCAGATGTAGTGATGTAGTCGAAAACGGTGACAGTCCCGTATATTCGGGACGTATAGCAAGACTGCCTATCCATAAAGCCCCAATTGGAAAGTTTGACATGGGGCCGGTCTAGAAGGTTAACTGAATATTTAAGGCTTTGTATCCCCAAAAGTTTCAGGTGAGAGTTACGCTCTGGAGCTGCTTAAATGGAACCAATTAAATTTTATTTTATTCTAGCAGTTATAACTAGTGACAAATAAGAAGAGACTTGGCGGGTCACGTGGTTCGACTTGCGCTGTATACGATTACCTGCGCGAACTCCCCCTCCACTGCCATTTGACAAGTCTCTTCTTTCGTGACGCGGGTTATACTTGCGGTATTCATCCGCGCGCAGTTCTGGTGTCCGTAAACATTTAACTATTCTGCGAGATCCTATTATTTTTCCAGATCTAAAGTAGCCTAGTAGTACTCAGTGATAAGGTAGCTTTCTATAGGTGAAAGTATTTTTTAAATCGGTTTAGTAGTTTTTGAGTTAATCCATTTCAAACAAAAATATCAATATTTTCTCTCTACAAGTTTAGTATAGATATCGGCATAGAAGTTTAGACTGTCTTTCCTTACGTATTTAAAAAAATAGCTTCGAAAAGCGTAGTTTTTCAAAGTCAGTGCATATGGATACACATACACATACAGCGGGGGCTTTTCATGTGTATTTATGTATAGTTTATAGACCTATTCATATTGCCTTGTATTTTATATCTATGCCGCTGCCTTGGGCCTCTTTCGCAATTTTCCAGCGCCTATTACATTGTATGTTGACCAGGATTACTAATTTTAGCTATCTGCATTGCATATGAAACTTGTTAATATCCATGACAGTTGCATTTTCCATTAAACATCAATTAGATGAAAACGCATATCAGGATACGCTGCTGCCTATTTTCTGGTGTACCTACAAAGGTCCTAGTTGCAAGCCAGCGTTATGCACAATTTACATTGGCCATGTGTTTTGGAAAATAGGTAAGTATAGTGGTGTAAACTGATCGGATAGTAGCGAGTCAACTTGGCTTGCAAGCCAGGCCACTTTTGTGGCAAACAGCCAGATTTAGTATAGTGAATTTGTAGCGCAAAATTGCACGTATGTTTTGACGTGGCTCGTCCTTTTCAACAGAGAAATGGCTCTGGACTCGCTGTAGTATAAACAGTCACTGTCTGGGCGCTCACCACTGTACTGTACTCGCCACTCTTCGCTGTCCTTGACCAATGTTAATCTGGCATTAGACGCAGACCAGAAAATGGGCGGCAAAATCATGTAAAATTCAAAATTTATTTATTGATTAGGACATTAAATATCTCTTTCAATCGTCAAAAAGGAGGGGGGTAGGAAAGTAGGAAGGAAACACACAGTGACACGCTGACCGCCCTATGGCCGCAGCAAACCCACCCCACGCCAACCACGACCGGACCGTGCTCGACAATGCCAGGCCGAGCCGGACCGCTGTAGCTGGCCCGCTCCACTCGTTTTCCTCTCTCTACTACAACACCAATATTTCCTGTACTTTATTCACTTCGTGGAGCCGCAAACGTAGAGACTGCGGCAAAATCTTCCACTGATGTAGAGGAGTTTCTTGTTCTCTTTGTTTTGCTACGTGATTGCTACAATTAAAATGTTGATACGATTTGAGTTCCATTGAAGTATGATAATAAAATATTATGGTAAACGAATGCAAATTAACCAGTGTATCGCATTTAAGAGTCATGTGGACTAGCCGTGGCGGTTTGTTTACCGGTCGGACTGGTATCACAATTACACGTAAAACATAATAATTTATTTATCAATGATACTTGTTTTCTGTACGTATATAAGGTCGTAATAATTCACAGCAATACGTGATATGTAAAAAACGTTTTTAGAGTCCAATCGGTAGTTTAGTTTTAAGCCACTTAAAGGAAAGGGCCATGCTGCCTGTGCTGGACATAGGTCTCCTGCAATTGTCGCCATTGCACCCTGTCCTCGGCTTGCCGCATCCAGCATCCACCTGCATCCTTTTGCAAATCGTCTCTCCACCTTGCCAGAGGGTATCCGGCACTCCCCCTTCGCTGCATTCCCTTTTTACCCCATCTTCGGTTGTCGTCGGCATAATATATGGCCAGCCCACTGTTACTTCAGCCTACTGATTCTGAGTGCTGTATCTTAAAAAAAAACTAATCATCTTGGGGATAATGTCCCGGTTTGTTCTCGTGCACGAGGGCCCAGGACTACAATTATATCGTCACGATATAATTGTCATCAATGTCATAATGATACCTACACCAACCGCTTGGATACCACAGTTATATATTGGTGCAATATTGTACAAAAATATCACGATATATCCGCTTCACACAGCTATATCTAATCATAGTAATTGATCATAAATTCGATAACAACTGCGACAACGTAAATCATGTATCGCTTTATGTTAACACGACAAATATGTACCTACATTACGTTACAGGAAATAGCGAAGCGGTGTTAATGGTTAGATTTTAATTCTAAACGTAAATATGTAAAAACCTACGTTCGCTACCAAAATAATTGCTAAAACAAATGTATCTTGACACTACTGGCTGTGTGTACAATACATTAATTTCAACCGAACTTGTATTTTGACCTGAATTTCCGAATCACCAATCGCCAAGCGTGAAGATTAAGGCAAAACCCTCCACTATAAATATTAATAATAATCATCTTGGCGTTAATGTTCCGGTTGTGCTCTCGCGCACGAAGGCCCGAGTCCACCTTGTCCATGATCCAGAATTTGGCAAAACAGATAATTACAGCGGAGCGACTGCCATCTTACCTCCGTGACCCTGCTACCAGGGACCTGATTTGATCATGGTTACACAGACAGTCGCCTAAATGTGCAGGTCTACAAAACTCAGAAAAGAGTCATTGGTACATGGCCGCAGTGGGATTCGAAGCCGGTACCTCTCGCTTACGAGTCGGATACCTTAACCACAAGGCCACCGAGCGACGCTCAGACAGACAATCTGATGCAGAGTGGTAACTATCGCTCATAACACTTAAACAGATTCACTCCAAGGAGATGCGTTGTCATGTCATTGCGCGCGCTAAACTGCTGTGCTTATGGTGCCTGTAATTTTATGGCTTGGCTATTTACTTGTTTTATGACCGGAACATATCAATTTGGATGATTATTATACTTACATTTAACTTTTGATACTTGGCAGTGACAAACAATATCGCGTATTGCTTATCTACTTATGTTGTTTTACCTCAAGTGATGTTATGTGAATTTGTTTGTGAATCCCGCTCCAGCCATGCACCAATGACTGTTTTCTGAGTTATGTAGGTACATTAGTTGAATACTAACCGATGCTCTTACGGTGAGGGAAAACATCGTGATGAAACCTGCACATTCAGGCGACTGGATGTGTAACCATGATCCAATCTGGTCAGTTTCCCTTGGTAGCAGGGTCATGGAGGTCAGACGGCAGTCGCTCCACTGTAATTACCTGACCTGCCAAATCCTGGATCATGGTCAAGTCGGACCCCGGGCCCTCGTGCGCGAGAGCACAACCGGGACATTAACGCCAAGATGATGATGATGATGTTATGTGAATTTGTGTCTGTAATCACATTCGCTTGTTTGCCGGCTTAGTGATATAAAAAAAGGCTCTTTTTGACAAACAACAACTGCTGATTAACGTATAAAGCTATGCTATATATGTAGTATTCGTTTCAACACTAGTCTTTGATGCCAGTAGAAAAGCACCACTTGATAATCTTGGAAGCCGCTAGAAAAGCTCTACTTGACCTTCTGTCGATCTCAGCGCGGACGTCATCTCACGCGAAAGCTGGTTTCCAAAGTTCTCTCGCACATATACTTAAATTACTTTGTTTTGACACCACCGACGTCATTGAACACGGAAAACGGGTTATTGAACTGTTTTCGTGATACGCGTTAGTCGATTACAACTTTTCTCGAAGCCAAGGTTGTGGACGATTCGTGTTCAAAATAGATTTCTATAAATATCGTCTTTTCCATTGCCATATAATATTAATATGTAATTGATTTAGCAAAAATGCAACGTTAGTTTAACCCAATCTGTTCTGGGCGGCAAATACCGCTTTTCATCAGGGCCATTTAATAAGATTGCGTTGTTTGTTTGTCAATAAGATTGCAATAACAAATAACTTCTACCTCTTCATAATTCAATATGCGCTCAGATAACATAATGAAATTCGTCAACCCGAAGACCACAGCCTGGTTACATCTGTGTCATAACAGGGGGAGGCTGGGAGACTG
The DNA here is from genome assembly GCA_905147135.1 of Blastobasis lacticolella. Classification (NCBI taxonomy): domain Eukaryota; kingdom Metazoa; phylum Arthropoda; class Insecta; order Lepidoptera; family Blastobasidae; genus Blastobasis; species Blastobasis lacticolella. Next base: position 3,300,460 of record LR990042.1, on the reverse strand, counting down.
CTTGTTTTGCGGTCTCGCGTCGCTACAAAGGCTGTTGAGGCAGCCGGGGTGCTCTGGCACGGTGCCATGCCCCCCTCCTCCCACCATCGATCGCTCCCATTGAGGAGTTCCATTCATGACCTAGACACAGTTGAGTTTCCCGCGAAATATTTTAAGTTTTTAGTTTTAGGTTCCTGTTTTGGCATTTAGACTCCTAACCGGTTGTATTCAGTCCTCCCAGTCTCACTTAGAGTCCTCACCTACGACCCACCTGCGGCTCCGCATGGTCAACCTAATTTTATTATATTATATAATTAAAGTCGCAAGCCAGCTTACGGCCCGCTTGGTGGTCAGCAGAATCGCCGCAGCCTGTCGACGTTTGCAATACCTGGTGTAACACCCACGCGCAGCGGACCCCGTAAAAACCTTGTACGGGAGATGCTTTCCTTCCACATCATCATCACAGCCCGTAACAGTCCACTACAGGACTAAGGGGCCTCTCCCACGAAAGGGGAGGTTATTGCCATAATCTCCACGCTTGGCAGGCGGGTTGGAGATCGCAGTGTTTAAATAATACAATGGAAAATGCTGCTGCCCATTTTCCAGACTACGGAGACTCTTGATCTTTTGCCTCGAAAACATTAGTCGCCTTATACGACACCCATGAGTGTAAGGGGTTGGTGCTATTCTACTCTGCCGGACACCACACGGCCAACATATCCTTCCACATAGGGCGGTCATTATTTGCATTATAGCTTAAAAATCAATACACCATCAGGTATAGTCCGTAAATGCGACGTTTTCTAACCCACAGCTAGGTCTCTCATGTGACCTGTTTTCCGACCGGCCACCGCTATTATAATGCAGCTCATAGTCGGTCAATCATAATGGGAAATGTTGTTTATAATGCTAGTCTACTTTTATGATCTTCATTTTATCATTTACATAAAGTGGCGAAGTTATTGAATGATAGCGTAAATACTCGTAACTAGGTAATAAATAATAATTGAATAAAGTAATAGTAAGCAGTAAACTCACTTGCAATGGAAGTGATAGTAAGAATAACATAACCTATAACTTACTTCAGTTTAAAGTAAAGTAAAACTACAATATGTTTATTGCACTTACTGCCAAGGCACAAACGTACGAAGACAATAAAACAGGTAAAACAAAAAATATTTACCAGAAAATTCGCCAATTGTCATCCGCCGTGCCACCTTCACCTAAATTAAATATGTTCTTAGATAATAGTAATTCAAGGACAATTAAGTCTGTAATCGTGCATTAACAATTCATTGACCCGACAAAGACACGCTAATCGATAGCAAGGTGGACAAACAATCAATTAGTAGAAAAGTATGATAATGTGAGAGACTCTGACTAATTCAGTCAATGGACAGTTCGATAACACTTGATTATTCAACTGGCTCGGAATTACAAGTGCGCTGTTTATTCCAATAACGCAAATTAGACAAATATTGTAGTGACCGTGAAAATGCGGCGTGGGTACACATCAGTAACGATTGTGGTAAGGATGGGCACCTAAAATCACCTTAGTAAGGCCTGTGGTCAGGATAGGAACCTTAAAATATGTTATAAGGACTAGGACTGTGGTCAGAATGGGAACCTAAAAAGGAGGATCGAACAATTCAGTCTAAAGACGTTAAGAAAACCAACAACCATAATCTAGAGGCCCATAAATGTTTTGCTGTTTCTTTGACAAACCGATAGGTCAGACTACTAAACAGCTAAAGGCCAGGTTAAGTTAGGTTAGGTAGTAGGTAATAATCAAGGCTTCGGCTGCTCTCATGACACCTCCATTCAGACGTCGTAGGAGCGCCGCTGGGTTTAGTGGGTAGACCGGCCAATGCCGGGAGTCCCACACAGGCCCTTCGTCCCCCAACGGAGGGTATCGTGCGTAATGCATTCCCCGCGTTAAATATAAGGTAGTAGGTAATAAGGCAACATTAGCCGTGTGCTGTGAATCCGAGTTCGCCATCGATAATTCAGTGTGCTATCGTAAATCGATAGAGCACGTGTCCGTCGCGCGACCAGATAGCGGCGCTGAATCAGCGGCCTGACGTCACCGGGGACTCATCGCGTGATTCTGACACTCTCTGATATAATAGCGATATTGCGTATTCGGGTACGATGATTGTTCATTAAGCTGGCATTTTAACCACCGACAAAAAAGACGGATGTTATAATTTTGACGTGTGTGTCTGTCTGTGGCATAGTAGCTCCACAACAACCTCCTTAAGGACTAGAAAAAACGTAGAACGGCAACGAGGAGTATGTTGTTTGGTCTCATGCGTATATGGCGTACTCCTTTTGAACCGGGAATCAACACCGAAATCATTGTTGCTTGACGGCAGAAACAGGCAAGGCAGTGATATCCAACCAAAGCAATGTCGATGTAGGCTGTTGCCACCCCATTTAGGTAGTTCCGTGAAGGTATAATTCACTAATATCTAACCAAACAAGGCCAAGGTCACGATTGATATCAAATTTATAAGGAGAATTATTGTACAATAAATAGTTCTCTTCTATCGTCAGACTAAAGCATAAAGCCATGGTATCAAATCGATATAATGCAGGCTTATCTCCGATTAAGAATTACATGGAATTGGGCGCGTGCCATGTAGAGCTATGAAGCGATTTTGCAAGATAATAAAAGTTCGACTTTTGGACTCGCACAAAGAACGCTCCAAGAGAAAATGATTGAAGATGACATTACAGACATCCAACACAATGAATGTGATTGCCGTTTTGTTATTTAAACTAGAGAAGCGAAAGCTGATGACCTTTATTCGTAATCCAATTTTCCCCTCGGTGTCTTTGTGTACTGAAAGGTCGTGTTGTCTCTATGTGTGTGTATATTGCCTTACTTTACACAGAATGTCCCCTTTTATGCCCTTGGTAAGGTCCCAAGGGCATGTTTATAAATGCATATATTCGGGGTGTCACTAACCTTACATTCCCATTATTAGATTCCTGACACTTTGGTGATGTTACGTAACACGTTCAATCAACTTTGACTTTATTCGTGTAGTTCCTGGAAAAAAAATTGTTTTATTTGTACAAAGTTTTGGCCGCGTAAAACTCGGTTTTATTTATTTATTTAGTTATTTATTTTCGGAAGACTTACAGCTATAACATTGCAATTTATATTCTATACAGATAACAGGAAGCCAATTACAATTTTAGAGATACATTGACGACCTGAGTGGTTTAGTTGGTTAAGTTCGTCTGGGTGTAGTATGTATAATAGGTATGTAATTAAAAAAGTATACTTTGGGGCTAGATGGCGCTGTGTGAATTTGTCAAAGTGTGAATATAATACCACAGGTTGCCATCTATTTTTTATTTTATTTATTTAACAGTTTATTGTGCACAGGAAATACATAGTGAATAAAAAGTAATAAATGGCACAACAGGCGCTACTTATTTCTAAAAGAAATCTCTTCCAGCAGGCCTTCGGAAGCGTGATGTAATCTATCTGTTCAACTCTAATTCCGTACATTTTATACCTCCTCACGTACATCATGTAGCTTATATGACGCTGTACGGTATACATAGTCTTCAATTCTAGATCGTAACGTATTGCCAACTCTCATTGTTCCATATTTCTGCTGATTCACGATTTTTCTTATGAGAACGTGGAGTACCATTTTGCCAACCAGGATATTGTACGTGTGGTTGGTGTTGTATGGTTGCTTTAAGTCCGCCATTGTTCTGTAATGTGCATGAAGTTTTAAATAAATAAATATTGTATAGATTTTTGTTCGAGAACAAAAACTCTTAGTAACTGCGGTTGGCAGATAGGTATGTGGTATTCAATTTACCGTGACGTAACTCACATTGTCACGTCTTTTTTACTTGTGTGAAGTTACTCGGCAATGTATTTAACATTCGATGTAACATTGGTAAAAAGTAGGAAAATATTAAAGACAAAAAGTCCGTCTTGAACTTTGTATCGTTAATGACGTACACGATGGTAAAAAACATGAACAGTTCTGTTTCTCGTTAACCAATTTTGAAGTATTAGCATCAGCACAAGAAATGTACCGCAAAAACAAACCAATTTACAACTGCTTTAAAAAATGTAATGTATATCGTTGCCTACATACCTTTACCTTCTACCTTAAATGCGTACTACTCGTTGTTAATATAATATTTATTTAGTTAAAATACATCCTTCGACGTATTTGTAAGAACTTGGAAGTGGCTGTTAACGATTTCGCAAAGAGCACATATTTATAAAGTAATTCAACGTTTGACGCGGCCGTTTGCACGCGTAGTCCTTACTGCTTTGCCATCCTTGTGAGCTATTTACTAGTTTGTATAAATACTCGGGAAATGGCACCTGAGTAGCGATGACGACTTGGTAAAACCTATCTCTAGTATTTATCGTGGCATTTACTATTTCTAGTAAAGCTTGAGGCTATTATTAATCATCATGCACCTTGATATCTTGATTTTAATTGACATTGATGTATGTATATTGACGTAGCATTTTGTATTTAATTTAACACTGTACCTAATTTTGTAAATGAATGCATTAGTAACATGAGTCTGAAATAAATGTTTTTTTTTAATTTAAATTCATTTAGTGATATATATAAATCCAAACTTTTTACGGTGTTATTTCCATCTCTTCAAGCACTGAATTCTGATTTAAATTTAAAATTGATGAACACATAATTTTTCGTCTATGTCGTACGTGATAATTGACTCTTTTGATTCAGTAAGTGCTATTATTAATTATTTATGTTACTGGAATTGATTGCTAAAGTCGTGAACGACTGTTCTAGAGAGTTAGTCGTTGCTATCTTTAGGCTCGCGTTAATTAGCAAATTGTTTAACATGTCAAACGTTAGACGCGGGTCTGACTATACCTTTGAAATTGAATTCGCGGAGAGCCAAGTCCTAAGCCAACATCCTACTTCTGCTACTTTGGCAAGGATGTTTGCGCTGTGTATTTACATTTAAAATTACGTGTAGTTGCTTCTGATTAAATGTAGTGTACAATAAAGGCTGTAGTTGCTTGTAGTTGTAATTTGATCGTCCAGACTTTTTAATAATCAGTATTTTTGTCAAAGGAAAAGGTCCAAGAGAGTTTCTCCAGAAACAGAAATTAGTAAATTAAAACCAGCGCCTTTGTTAACGTGACACGCGAAGGGGAAAAGTTGATTATTATCTCTCCTACTTTTTGTCTGCTAAATGCCTAAATCAAACGTCTTTATAATGAGGATTGTTTAACTTCTTTCGTTTGTTTTTCTCCCTAATATAAGTAAATAATCATCTTGGCGGCAATGTTCGGGTTGTGCTCTCGCGCACGAGGGCCCGGGGTCCGCCATGACCATGATCCAGGATTTGGCAGATCAGATACGAACCCGGCACCTCTCGCTTAAGACTCGCATACCTTAATCACTCGGCCACCGACACTCCCTGTGTGTTACTGCCTACTTATTTTCGCAAAACACCAGCTTTATCTCAAAGTAGCGAACACAGAACAGATTATGTCACGCTACAGTGAGCATCGCTAATTATTCTTCAAATAGTATGTACGAAGTGTATGTGTAGGTCTATTTGTGGGTTAGACTATTCCGAGAGCTTATTCACGAAAAAGATTTAGGTGTAGGTATACCTATATAGGTAATCTTTGCAGTCAACATGGTAGTAAAATGTAATCATACTATTGCTGTTGTTGTACCTATAACAGATCGCTAGTTTGGTTATTGGATGGATGGAACGAAAATTACATCTCAGGAAATTTTGGCACCAGCAAACCTACTTTCGTTTTGTCGAGGAAACTAGACCAAACTTTCGTAACAGATGATTAACGTCCACTACGGTAAATGTACACACTATACACTACCTCTAAATTTACGCGTATTTTTATCGCGGCACGAGAATGGCTTACAGGATACGGAATGACAAACAAGTCCAAAAGTTCACCATCTGTATCTAACCATAGCCAACTAGATAGATGTGTGACACTATTTAAATTAAAATTAAAATTATTGATTTTCCACACACAATAAAAAAAAATACAAAGTGTTCCTTATAAATTACATTCAACATTAAGAAAACTACAAAAACAATTGGCGTGTGGAGGGTACCAATCTCAGTATAAGCTGAGCAGACACTAAGGACTACTCACCACTGATTTTCAGATGGCCCCTGCATTTAGTTTGACCTTTCGCTCTGGCACTAGGCCACAAGTAAACAATAAATAATTAAAAATATACATCACAACCTCTTTATAATAAGTAAGTGGGTTAAACAAATTGCTAGCTAATTTCTTATAATAATTTCTATAACAAAAGTTGCATCTACATTATTATATTATATTTGCCTCTTGTTAATATTTACCTATCGCTCTCCCTCGGGTGTGGTTTCTGCCCATACCACATAAGACTTATACTATTCTACCCCATACGTATAATGTCGGGGATTCGAATGCTTTGGCTTAACCTTTTTATTCGTCATCAACATTTTGACATTAAATACCGGTTGCGCTTCCGACTGCTCTTGGTCCACTTCGCCCGGTCTTCGGCAACCTTGGTAGTGAGTTTGTTGGCATGTCATTCTTAACGACGTCTAGCCATCGCTTCCTTTTATGATACGGCCGGCTTAGGAATTATCTGGACATGTTCAAGTGTTGCATCGTCAGCGCTGTTTGGTGTTCAAATTCCTGCCTACTAAAAACTGCAGGCTTTCTGTTCCTTTTTACCAGAGAGAGTTGTATAAAAAGTAAATAGACCGTAACATCTCGCCTTACATAAGAGTCTCGGCGGGACGTCCCGGGGCGTCCGGCATTGGCCGTGAGAGTCTGTAGTCGTGAAATGTCGCAGACCGAATCGATAGCCGCCGAAAGCGATCGTGTGGACTGGATATTATACGCTAGACACGTAATCTTTCGCCATTTAGAATACCAATTTCGCTTTTTTCTCTCAGTTTCGCTTGCCTCAGCTATTGGGACTTTGATCGAGAAATGACATCGTCATTGTCACATTGACTTGATCTAGAACTTGTTCTTCTGAACTCGTTTTATAACTGAACTGCGAACTCGGGAGTGGAAATGTACGCGTGGCGCTTGTAAATCATTCGCCTTTGTATGGAATATTGTTACTTTATTTAAGTCATATTTCGTCTTTAATTGTTCGTCTTGTGTGTCTAATAGCGATTGTTATTTGTCTCACATCATACCTATTCACGGAATAGCGAATCTATGTCATTGAGCAATTGTTAATTGAAGACTTGACGTTTGGGTTTCTCTGTCTAACGCCTAACGAAATCGATTCTCACAGAATCACATCAATGATGAACTGTTACCTCACTTCGAGCGAATTCGTCTGTCTCTGAATTATTTATACTCTTTCGGCAGTTCCAAAACGCGAAAATCTGATCAACGAAAGTATACTGGCAACCCAGCAGACTAAACATCCGAAAATTGTATTCCAAATTCACATTTCACAGAAAATCTTGGCTCTTGAATCTGAATTTTCAAAAGAATTTTCGAGCAAGAATGTGTTCTTTCATTCTTGTGGAACGAAAATATTCTTTGGCAGGAAATTGTTTAAATACGTGTAGAAAAGGCTCTGTGGTAAAATTTTAAAACCGTTCGGTCTATTTATTATAAAAGAACAAGTTAAATTACACCTTGTTAAGCCAATAGTGACGGGTGGGAGGCCCTTTTCCAGCTGAAGTTAAAAAAAAGGTGTAAATATAGGTCATTCTTTACAGTATGCAAATTTTTGTGTTGATAACGTTTTTAGTGTAAGTGATAAATATGCGTTTGCATACTTATCGCACGCGTACTTAATTTTACGCGAATTTCCGAAACTTGTCAAATTTGCGAGCATGCGAACACGTACACTACAAACGTTATTGATACAAGAATTTACTTACTGTAAATTTTTTTACTCATTTTTCAATTTTTTTTTTAATTACACACAGCATGCATGCAGCAGGATGTAATTCCTAATTTCGTTATAGCTTACAAATCTTCATCTAAGACGTTTTCGCAAATTTTGGACACCTCCAATAGTCGCGGCCGCTCAGTCTAAAACCAGCGTATGAACTTTGCACTACACAGGTCGCAAGTTCCTAAATATATAACTTCCAGAATGGCACAACTGCTACTACTAAACGATTAACGAGCCTCGAAGGCCTAGTGGTTAAGGTGTCCTACTCGTAAGCGAGAGGTATCGGGTTCGAACCAATTGCGGCCATTCTGAGTTATGTAGATACATTAGTTGAACACTAAGCGATATTATTACGGTGAGGGAAAACATCGTGATGACACCTGCACATTCAGGCGACTGAATATGTAACCACGAATACCATTATTCAATCTGGTCAGGTTCCCTTGTTAACAGGGTCACGGAGGTCACATGACAGTTGCTCAACTGTTATTATGTAATTATCTGATCTGCTAAATCTTAGATCATGGTCAAGGTGGACCCCGGGCCCTCGTGTGCGAGACATAAGCATAACCGGACCATTTCGTCAAGAAGATTTTATTTCTGTAACTTTTATTGTTGGTATTTGCCATCATCATCATCACAGCCCGTAACAGTCCACTGCAGGACTTAGGGCCTCTCCCACGAAAGGGGAGGGTATTGCCATAATCTCCGAGAACGTCATTCGTCATAAAATTAAACGCCTTCAACTAGCAAATTTATATTACAAAACGTAGGGGGAATTCCATAATATACATACCGTTTTTGTCTAAATATTGGGTACAAAATCACACATTGAGGCTATGTTTATGACAGATAACTGCTTCGTCTAAAATAGACGAACGGTAAGACCAGTCCATTAATTATCCAAACCTTAAATATCTTGCCCTGTTAATACATTGCCTGATGGAAAAGGGAAACGCTGTGGTCTTGTTGCGGTTGTAAACATATTAACGCGAACGCGTTATTAATGTTGTTTTAATATTGAAAGTAATCAATACACGTAAATATTTTTATGACGAACGCCCGGACCGGACATCCTTTCGTCAAGAATTTTCCAACGTCGGCGATGCCGTCATCACTATGTCGCCTGCTCTATTGGGCTTACAATTTACAAAGCCAATTATGAATCCGATGCTAGTGCGCAGGATAGATCGCTTCTCGAGGTAAGTATTGGCAGTCTTTGAATTTATTTCTGAGGCTATACTTTTTGTTGGTTATTGACTTTATAGTAAAGTAATTTTGCTGATTATTTGCTTATAAACTGTTTCTTGTTAGGTGCCAGTCAAGCCACGCTTCCTTTGGCGAAAGTATTTCTTAAATTGGTCCTTTTTGGAACTTATCTTCTTTGCAAAATACTTTATTTTTGATTATTCTCTTCTGCTCACTACTGATGCTGGTGATGATAACTATATGTAAAGTAATCGAAACGTCGTTATAACATTATAAAACAGCGATTCCATTAAAATATTATTATTTTCGAAATACATTTTTTAAAGATCTTGCCAAGGTATAGGTTGATCGATACACTGATGCCTTGGATTGAGTGATTTAACGTGTAAGTTTTGTATAAGAAACATTTTCTCATGTCAAGAAAACATTTTCTCACAGATGATGTCAATCTCTGACGAAATATGTTTATTAGATCCGATATGGCAATTATAATTTCATACGGCTTCGATTATCAGCGCGTGTATAACGTTTTGCAATCACACGAATTCCCTTTGAAGCCCTTAACCTTAAATGGAAACGAAGTTACATTAACCAATTTAAACGAAGGTTGTGGAGATATTTCGAGACCCTTCCAAATGTTATTCGGAATGTGGTTTTCTCAACAACGGCCGGTTACACAACCGCCGGTGGTATATTGATTGTACCACTCGCATTGTATTTTTGCTGTAGTCTAGACCGAAAGGTTTTTGTAAAGGTCTGCAGTGGATGCGAAAGGTCGAGTTTCAGCCGTCAACCGCTGGTCGAGAGCTTTTCTGGGTCAAGTGTAGGTACCACTCCTACTTCAGATAACAACCAAATTTTCATACATTTCTTTTCTTTTTTCTTTCATACTTCAAGCCGGTGGAGGACAAGTTCTGTTGGGCTTCTTATTTGAAAATGTGGGTTTAACGATAATAATTCCTGCAGTGATCTGTCAACATGAGCTATGCGGGTTGCTTTTTAATTTAAATTTTCGTAAACTATGTTATGTGTACGAGTTTCCTTGTTTTTGACATAACAAAACAAGTTATCAGCATATTTCTATAAAATGTCGTTTGATTTGGAATTGAGTACCTTAGAACAGCGCGGCTTGATTCGCTAACTACGTGTAGACCATTAATAATGAAATATTTATACTATAGTGTATAAACAAATCTAGCTACTTTTCAGCACATTGTCACTTCGCCACCACGATTTTGATTATTTTTACCGCGATATTTCGAAGCGGTTTCACGCTTTATGGTCACGAGTCGACGAAATAATGAAAACCGCGGTGACAAACCCGATTTAAGTGACCATTTATGTGCAGTGAATAACCACGAAAGTCTTGCAACCTTGCTAATTTTCTTAATATTTTTGTTTTATCTCCTCTACGAACTTGCATACGCATCCAAGCACTGCACTCCAACGCCGCCCGCGGCTATGCAACAAGCGTTCACCGGATACGTTGGCAGTCGCCACCGTCGCGACGACATCCATGGCGCAGCCCGTCCCGTGCGCACACGCACGCATGGTCTCGCATTGCGCAACAGACCACTTTCTAACCCGCCGTCGCGTCGGTCACTCGGCCACCAGACCGCGTATGACGCAATTGACGGCAGAGCCTGCAAATGTTTACGTTACGTCGGTCAAAGCGCTTATCCCCAGGTGCTGAGGGGCCCGCCGCCGATGATGTAAGGGTTATATCAGCTTGCACTGGTTTGCGGAATCCGCGTGTTTACTCGCGCATTCGAAATGGCGATGTTGAACTACAGCGGTCAGAGCTTAATTTAATCAGTCTCAATGTTAACCGAATACCTAGCTATGGGTACTATGTTTCTTACGGAAACGGGTAAACAATGAATACACTGTGGGTTAAGTATGCCTAATTGTCCTTCTATTTCGAGCGTGTAAACAGTTGTCATACAAGACGGGGCACCAAATCCTTGACCTAATCGAGTGTTACTCTTTGTTTTATTTCAAAAAGTGGATAGTTCGCGGATGTTGTAAAGTAAAGTAAAGTAAAACACATTTATTACACTCAAACACACAGCACAAAATTCTTAAAATGAAATTAAAAGAATATAATGAAACAGAGACATAAACAAAACAAGAAAAAAAAAAAAAAGATGCTCCAATCTCGTTACTTGTGCCATGTGGAGAGTGCAATGGAGCCACACTCAGCATATGCCACGACAGTTGCCGTGACGCTGGTTTTCAGTGGGCCCCCTAGTGAATGTGGAGTTGTGGATGTGGCCTATTGAGGCCAAGTTCATGAAGTTTTTCATCGTGTCGTCGATACAACAATGCATACGCGTGACGTGCATACGAATGAGCGGCGCAACTGATGTTGATAATGCCGGAAAAAAATTCGCTACGTGTTAAATTGTTGAATGCAAATTACGTTATTCATTACAGAATATCGCAGCTAAATAATACTCTTTTGAACAATTTCTGCCGGTGAGTAAGGTTTCCAGTGCTCCATGGGGTGGGGATTTGGGGAACCGTGGCTTTGGCAGTGGAGTGGCATTTGCCTTTTGCTGCCATAGCAACGTGTTATAGAGGTGGGCAACGCATTAGCGATACTCTTGGTGTTGCTAATGTCTATAGGCAGTGGTGACCACTTTCCATCAGGTGGCCCGCTTGCCTGTTTGCCTACCGTATGACATAAAAAAAAAATCCATCTACGTGAGGCTGAATTTTTTAAGTCCCTTGGTGGTGTTTGTGGGCAGTGGCTTCGAGATCTGGTTGATTTGGTTTCGAGATCTTTGGGGGCAGGAATTGTTGGTATTTTTATCCCTTTATTCAAGAAGTAGTTCAGTTTCCCAATATTGCCATTTTCGCTAAATAATGAGCCGGAAAGCGTACCCTGGAAGAAGCCGGGACTGACCGCTCATTTATGATGATGAATAACTGAGTACCTACACGATGACTGCTTTCTCAATACTATTCTTTTCTAGTACGGTGGTTTTAGTGAAAATACGCTTAGAATGACACATCCAATCATCATTAAATCAATTCCACTAAAAACGGGCAGCCTTTTTTTATTTGATTTTGATTTTGTGTCAAATCTATTAGGGATATGTACTGTATTGAAAATATGTTTCACTAGCAAATAATAAAACCAAGCATACCAAGCAAAGAATAGACAGAAAAAGTGGGGCACGCCGTGAAATATTAAAGCTAAAAAAGCCCTTTTAGTTAGGGCATTGTGTTTAGGTATGACTTATACAATGAAAGCAAAGACACTTAAGCAGTTTCAATAGGTATTATAAAACTCAAGAAACGACTTACTTTATTTTGCTTTACACAAAGGAATATCATTTTAAAAGTGGCCAATAACGGGTATCTTAATTATCCTAGCAACGCATCGTTATGTTAAGATCGTTATATTGTTTTTAACATATGGCTTACCATTTGTGATCATTAAATATAAACAATCATTAAAATTGACAATTCCAATATTGCAACTAAGTATAGAGTTTACCATAAATGCAGAGACACGTGAACTTGTAATGAGTACGTAATTAACATATGCTTATTTAATGATCTTGAAGATGTACCTCGAGTAAATGTTAGCATACCACTGTCACGATGATATAGCAAAGATCATTAGGTGTTAAGTTTTTTAACATGTGTCGACTTATTGACATGAAGCGTTGTTATTATTTTACCCTATTTCCGTGTGGTAGGTATCCCATAGGGTTACATTTAACACCAACCTTAGGAATGCGACAAATGTCTTACAGGCAGACCAGGTACGAACTCCTTGTACCAGAAAATAGGCGGCTGCGTTTTCTGTTAAGGCATCCCACCACTGACGTGGCTGAGGAGATTCAAGTCCAGAGTAGGACTGTCTCACGTAGATGTGATCCAAAAAGCCACAACTATTGCAGTCTGTTAAGAAGGACAAAATTGCCATAATTAACATATTGGATTTCAAATAATGAATATTTAGCTTTGTCCTACCTGCCACTGGCTCTCCACACTACACCACTACCACCACCACTACACTGCCACCGGTGAACCCCCACGTGTTTCGTTCCTCCTCGGAGCATCCTCAGGAAGCCGTTGACAGTGCGGTCACGAATCGTACGTGTCGGAAGTTTACCGGTGATAGCGGAATTGTGCGTGGTTGTGGTGTAGTGTATTGAGCCATTGGCAGATGGAAAAAGCTAAATATTCATTTCTAGCGACCCGCCCTGGCTTTGCATTGGTGCTGTCGAGGTTTCTCTATTGTAATATCCATGTATTTAATGTAATTCTCTACTAAATTAAATTGAAAACCGCGCCAAAATCCGTTGCTGAAATAGATTAGATTAGATTTATTTATTTATCTATGAAAATTACCTTATATTATTATACATTTCATAACATAAGTAACTCACAAGGATATTGTCTTAAATTTGAATATAACAATGTCATGGTAAATATACAAATATTAGTAGCATGTCAAATTATAAATCATTATATAATAAAATGAAAATTCGATACAATATGGTAAGTGATTAGGTATACAAACAATACCTAAGGATTAAATACAGACAGAGAGACACGGAAAGCGACTTTATTTTATAGTATGTAAGGATTTAAGACCCAAAGAACTGTTTAGTCCCGTGAACGTCCCGCCTACGATCGATCAACAACTAACACGCTCCCATCTCTCCCCATTCCAGCTTCATCGAGCAGGACAAAGTGTCCGGTTTCTGGACGTGGATGTTCGTGCTCTCGAAGCTGCCGGAGCTGGGCGACACGGTGTTCATAGTGCTGCGCAAGAAGCCGCTGATCTTCCTCCACTGGTACCACCACATCACGGTGCTGCTGTACACGTGGTACTCGTTCACGGAGTATACGTCGTCGGCGCGCTGGTTCGTCGTCATGAACTACTGTGTGCACAGGTCAGTTGGTCTAAGTATATGACAGTTTGACAGGTGGACTCGGGTCTGGCTGGATTTCTTTTAATGCCACTAAGGTGGCAAACAAGCTTACGGCCTGCCTGATGGGAAGCAGTCACCGCAGCCTGTGGACGATTGCAATAGCAGGGGCATCACCGACGCGTTGTCGACTCCGTAAAAATCTTTTCACCCCTGTCTCCAGGGGAGACCTAGGTTTTCACACAATGTTTTCCTTATCGACACGCGATATAGGTACTCGCACATAAAATCTTTATATTTTTCCATTTGCGACCAGATAAAAAGGTCATACGATGTTTTTCGTCGTTATGTACTTTGTACCCACCTACTGTGTGTGCACAAATCAGATACCGATTCGCCAATAGATAAAAATATCGTAAGATACATTTATTGTAGTTTTCCTTGTACGGGCGTAATTGTATGAGAATATGAACGTGGTAGAGGCAAAAGAGGTGTGTCAGAAAGGTTTTAAGGTCAATCTAAGAGCAGATCACTTGTTTAGGTAGCCTTGGTGTGTTATCCTCGTTTGTGTACTCGAACACACCTCCTTCTGATAAAACCACATTTTGTTGAATATCAACACTCCTCTCAAGCTGCCTTTTATTCGTATCACTATCTGCTATGGGTGGCGACTATAAAACAATACTTCTCTCAATTTTAGCTAATATGAAGATATATTAGACTTACAGATACTTAAAAGCTGTTAACATAAGGGAGGAAGGAGGGTTTTGAGGCAGGAAGGAATGTGACGCGTTACCTGCGAGTGTGTTCCCTGATCATTATAACCTAGACGCCTTCAAGGCTAGAGTGAATAGGCTGTTCCTAGACAGGCTCCACCATTAGCCGCATCGTCACTTACCTCCAGGTGAGATGGCGGTCAAATGCCTCGCTAGTATGTCTAGAAAAAAAGATTAATAGTAAACAGGGTACGATATAGCGAAGCAGAAGTTTAAAAAGTTAATTTTAGGGGTTACTGATCGACTACCAATATTTTATTTATTATTTATTTAATAGTTTATTGTGCACAATAACAAGTATACAATATTAATAATAATTAACGACCTGAGTGGTTCAGTGGTCAACATGCCGGTCTGCCACGCAAGAGGTCCCGGGTTCGATTCCCGGCCGGGCAGAAATTGAAATGATGAATTTTAATTTCTGTTACAGGTCTGAGTGTTCTATGTATAATAAGTATGTATTTAAAATAAGTATGTAAGTAGTTTATCCGTTATCTAGCACCCATAACACAAGCTTTGCTTACTTTGGGGCTAGATGGCGCTGTGTGAATTTGTCCACGATTAGTTAGTTAGTTAATTTGTTTTCCTATTGAGCTGGAGTTGGCTAATTCGACAATGATGATTAGAAATTTATAGGTTTCTTTAGTAGAAACTGTCGATAATTAAAGTAAATAACATAGGTATTAATTTATATTTGCAAACTGTTATTACGTGACGTCGAAAGGTCACATGTAAGGTATACATACGGACTTTGGGCTGGTTTGAATGGCAATAATCTTTGAACTTTGTGACCAAGTAGGAATAATAAAAATATAGGAAAGATTAAGACTTAACTTTCAGATAACGGTTTTGGAATCATGCACAAATACCGTGATAGTTTCACGCTTAAGCGAATGAGGCAATTCCAGAATCATCATCGTCATCTTGGCGTTAATGTCCCAGTTGTGCTCTCGCAGGAAGGCCCGGGGTCCGCCTTGACCATGATCCAGGATTTGGCAGATCATCAAATATTATTAAGGCTTTCAGAAACAGAGTGGTGTGCTTTCTTTACACCATATTGTGTGAACAACTAGTGTCAGAGGCCTACTAAAATTAGAAAAGTTAAAAGTTTGTACAATTGTTTTTTATTTTAGTGACGAACGGTCACATTTTAGTTAGTTCACAGTTTAGACCTAGCATTACCTTTTTTTATAACAAATTTGACTGCCATTTCACCTGGTGGTACGAATGGACGAAGATGAAGCATGGCTGTCTATGAACAGTCTATTCACTCTTGAAGGCGTCCAGATTATAATGATATGCGATATGCCTATGTTTACGCAAACGAAGCCATGGGAAATCGCTTTGCGATGAATTTATAACTAGCCCAAAACCCGTAGCAAGTGTAGCCAGCCATACACTTGTCATAGTGCATTAATTTCCATTTGACCCACTTCAATCATTTTAACCTTCTCAATGTTTGATCGATCACCGTCGGGTGCCATTCGACAAATTAAGTATCGAGTAGGGATTCGGAAGGCTTGTGCCCACAGTGGTTAACATAGCTATAGCGGTAGCTTACCGTACTTTTTGTAGCGATCACACTTACATGTCATCTTATGCGGGTTCTATAATTTAAAATAAAACAGTGATGACTCGCATCCGTGTCTATAATTTGGCTGAAAAGAGAATTCACTTTTCGTGGTCGCGTGGTTGCGCCTAATATAAAGTGAACTTTATGTCGTGGACATAAGGATATGATGACAGATGTCAAATATGATCTACTAAATTGACACTACTTTAAATGTCTCAAAAGGTTAACCAAGTAACCAAACCACCTAGGACGTTCGTCGAGAAAATAGGCGGCAGCTTGTCTCTAGCTTATTTTAAATGTGAGTAGGTCATGTTATTGTATTTTAAAAGTATGTGACGAGTATTTTAAAACAGTAAACAAAAACTATATTCCTACGTTGTAATGGTAATTGTAAGTCAATCTGACTGAATCGTCGTCTTTTTTGCGAATCTTCCTAAATAACCCCTAAACATGTTTTGATTGTAGTTGACTAATGACATATTAAACCTTTTGCTTTTTGTTGGCATTTATTTGTGCTATTGTTTTTTGTCTTTTTTCTGTATGTTTTTGTTTCTGTGTTTTTTAAGAGAGGTAGGGCATAGGGAGTATCTCGTTCGAATAGAAGCCGCCCGACTGGGGAAGTACCTTCACCTTACAGAATACCGCAGCTAAACAATACTCTTTTAAATAGTATTGTGTTTCTGCCGGTGAGTAAGATTTCCAGTGCTCCATGGGGTGGGGATTTAGGGAACCGTGGCTTTGGCAGTGGAGGGGCATTTGCCTCTTTGCTGCCAGAGCAACGTGTTACAGAGGTGGGCAACGCATTAGCGATACTCTTGGTTTTGCTGACGTCTATAGGCAGTGGTGACCACTTTTCATCATGGCCCGCTTGCCTGTTTGCCTACCGTATGACATAAAAAAAAGTTTTTATGTTGTTTCTATTTTACTTGTACTTAATTAGGATATTAATTGTCCAAAAAACGCCCTCGGTTTATACTTTTATAACTTCTACGGTACCGGTTTTGTCAGTTCGTCAGTTGTGGTATTTAGATTATACATATAGCCTTTGCCTGCGTCAATTTCGCCTATTATCTTCCGAACACGTTCTCATGGAAATCACATTGAATTTCGGGATTAATTTATTGCTATTCTTGGCTATGAGTTACAGCTCTCTCTCTCTTCTCCTATCACTCGATGGTACCACGGAATTGTCGAATTTAGCTGTCAGCTGTCAATAAAACAACGGATCACACGGCCTGTATGCGCCGGCGCAGCGACGCGGAACCACGGCCGGCGACCGGTCGAGCCACCGCTCTGGCTACATAACCTTGGCCTCGGCACTGGTTGCTTACAGCGAGGCTGCATCGCCCATAAGTCCTTTAAACTGATGACATTGTCTTGTCTCGCCATAATTTGACAAGGTGGAATGCATCTCGGTAATCGGAAACGGCGTCCTTAAGAGGACGGCCCGAAAATGCGTTCGCTGTTCAGAGCACAAATGTTCTCGAAAAGTCGAAAAGTTGGGTCCGATGTAGCAAGAACTAAAACCTGCAGAGTTGTGTTAAGCTTAGTAGAGCCTTTCCTCTGTAATCCCTTCTCAACCTGACAGCAAGTGGAATAATAACTTCACAAACGTCCAGTTTACGCTATTTGGTGTTCAGATAATAAATCCCCAGCGCAAAAAGTTCATTATGGTCTGTTTTTTGCTAATTGGCAGGAAGCTACATTCTTCCAGAGTCACATAGGATCTTTATATACTTGAAAAGTGACATTATCTCGTGGGATAGTCGAATATTAGCTTCGCACTGAACGCGAGTGAAAACTGCGAGGGACCACAATAAATCTAAAATAAATTTCAAGTTTTCGCGATCCGGTGCTCAATGGAACGCAGGTACATATTATGTGTCGGATCAGATGTAATTTTCTACAGCTCACTAGCCCACGCTGCGTATTAGGTGAACCGTACTTCTAAGATTACATCCTTATTAACTTTGCTAATAATAAAACACTTCTGTCTGAATTTTTGTTGCGTTTCTAAATGGTAGAATGGATGTTTGACTTAATAATATATAAGGATTCTACATCGGCGGCCGCATGGTCACATGGTACTTACCAACAGGTGAGGTGACGCTGCAAAAAGTAAAAACAAGTCGTCAGAATTAAATTACTTTCAACCAGAATCGGACAAGTGCTACGGGAATTTCTATACCTTTTGTAGATTTCTGAGCCAACGAAGGCCACGGTCAAGTTAGTGAAATAATTCGCTTTGAAAAATAAATAACACCACAGCTGAATGGGCTCGTTTGTTTCTCAACGTTAGGTAAATAGTTCTATTCATGGAGCACTTTGCTACTGTTTGCGGTTTGAGGTTGGCGCGATCTTAATAAGCGAGTGAGGATTGCTGGCAATTCATTGACTGTCTACATAAATGCCGACTGAATCATATACAAACAAAGTATTGCTTCATAACTGTATTACACCCAAAGTATTTCAGAGGAACGTAAGTATCTGTCCAGAAACACTTTCATCGGGTTAATTACCACGGTTAGTATTGTTTTTATTGTCGATATTTCGACGCAGTTGCTAGCGCCATGGTTACGAGTAGACTGGTGCCGCTGTGTGAAGTCGCTCCTGAGGACAGACATATCTGTCCACCCTCTTTCGGATTATACGATTATCCTCACTTAGATTCTCGAACCACTACCATTGTTACGCGCTTGATTCTGGCGTCACATGAAACTTACTGACTTTACACGGATCTGAAGTCGGAACTATTTTTGTGATTGTATACGTTTAACACTGGATCCTACTCGTGATCATGAGGCATGCTACAACGTCGACATATCGAGGTAAAAACAATACTAATCATGGTAATAAACTCGATAACATGTGCAGTGAAAGTGTAGCGAATAACCACGAAAGTGTTAAAATCTATATTGTTTAGGTTCCTAAACTGCCAGGCTTCCAGGCTGTTCAGCCTGTTCACTATAGCCTTGAAGACGTCCAGATTATAATGACCAAAGTTGAATAGTTAAACGCCTAGTTTTTATGTCCAACATTTTAAACGCAATGTTTACTGGTTTCTTTTTAAGGAAGTATTGTAATAATTTTTTTAAAAATCGACTTCCTCTTTGTCGAAAATCATGGCTATTAAAATAAATGGCAGTTACGCACGCCTTGAACTTTTCAATTACGGTGGTCGTCGACAGCGATGCTATTTTTCATGTTTAAAAGTTTATGGACAGTCTGGGTGTCCATCGTACGATTATGGTTGCATCCTTGTATACTAACTTAAACGGTTCAATTAAAAATAAATACAATCCAATAAATATTTATCACATGATTACGTAATCGCATGCCTTTATTGGCGAGTCAAGTATTTAATTCGATTACAAAGCGGTTGCCGAAATAAAAGTTGATCAGAGAACAGAAAGTGCGATAGGAATGTAAAACATAGGTAGCGGCTCTTTTAATGGTTCCTCCATGCTTATTGCAAAAGCGATAACAAACCGATTATTACTGTGTTTATGCCGCTTCGCAATCAGTGTGTGGAAAATTGTATAACTTAATACAACAATCACGTTGAAAGCTCCAACTTCATCTGAACACGTAATACGACGCATTCACCTCAACCCAAAGTCCACCAATTTCAAAACCCGTTTCAACCTCAACATTAACGGGAACCCTTTCTTCTGTTCCAGCGTGATGTACTCCTACTACGCGCTGGTGAGCATGGGCAAGTACCCGCCGAAGTTCCTCGCGATGACAATCACGTTCCTTCAGCTCACGCAGATGATCGTCGGCTGCGCGATCAACATATGGGCCCACAACTACATCGCGACCGCCCCGCCCGGCACCTGCGGCATCAGCGACATCAACATCAAACTCTCCATGGCGATGTACTTCTCCTACTTCGTCCTGTTCGCGCAGTTCTTCTACAAGGCGTACCTCGCCCCCAAGGGCATCAAGAAAGCCAAGATGGACCCGATCCCGGACGTGCCGCTCCAAAAGAGTCTGAAGCTCCAGAACGGCTTCCCGAGACAGAGGAACGGTCTCGTCGCCCAGCACTAGTCGGCGGCAGCCTGTGATATGTCCTAGTATAGTGTACAGGTTATGGTTAATGTGCGGCAGCCGGGCCGCCCGCCAACGCAGCGCGACGGTGGCGCGACGACACCGCTCTCGTTTATCTTCTATTATCGCTACCCTCTCATCTTACACCTAGGTACGGCGGCTGCAATGCAATACACTAGGTACAAGTTTACTTTTAATTTAGACCTATCGTTTCAATGCAATTTTTGATGTAATTTCCTTTATTGTCTAGTGCGTTTATTCGGTAACTCGTCCCGCTGCGTTGGCGAGGGCCCGCGGGCCGCGGCGCCGCCGCGTCCTACATTCCACGAAGGCTCGGCCGCGGCTTCGGATCGCTTCGGGCGGCGCCTCGGCGGCTCGCGATACGCTTTTATATGGGTTCGGGGGTGACGTCGTCGTCTCATGACTGTTTAGGAGGGCGACACGACAATGTTGAAGTTGTTTTCTCTATTCCAAGATAAGTTACGTAAGTGATAAGTAGGCTAGGCTAGGGTAGGGGGCGGCGGACGGGGGCCCTGCGTGCGCGCAGGGCTCGCAGCCGCGGCCGTCTCGTAAGCTCGTAAGACACCTCCTAAATTGCTTACAGTCCTGCATATCGACCTATGTAAAAGCAAGTAACAATGTTGTTGTTTAACGTATTTATTATACTTAATGAGAAACGAGTGATTTTTAAATAATTTATTTGTAAAGGGTAGTTGTACCTGTACAGTGGGGCGGGCGGGTCTACTTTGCAATGCTTGTCAAACAAGCGCACAAAGTGTACTACCGTATAATGTCTGTAAGTGGAATAAGCAATGTCGCAGGCTGGGGAAGTCGACGGGAGGGGCGCCCGCGCCGACCTGTAGGCTACTTAATTTAACAAAGAGAACTTCCTTGCGTATAGTTAGGCGTTAGAGAAAGTTGTGTAAGTTAGATAAAATTAACCCCTTATTCTAAGTGTTGGGGTTGCTAAAGTTCAAATTAAAGATAAACGAATACGCGTTGCATGACCACGGGGAAGGCGGCCGGGGACGGAAGCGCCTGCGCTGGGGCCGTCGCCTCTAGGGTGACGGTCACCTCTCGGGTGACGGTCACCTCTCGGACGGTGCGCGAAGCAACCAGAGGTTAGACCGCAGTCGATACCTTCCGATGACAATTTTAGTATTACGGACGCCTGATGCTGCGGCGTCACGCCAAACGGATGTGGTCAACGCATTTACAGCAAATGTGATAATGGTACTCTGACATTGATTTACAGGAATTTATTGGTACCGAGTAATCTAATATAAGTACCTCGAGCGGGATTCTCCACGGTACCCGGAAGTGTGATTGTTTGTGTGGGCGCATTTTGATTTAGGTACATTGCATTTGGCGATGTAGATCGGGATTAACTACTGCGCCGTTCCATAGTGAAACGTAGGGGCTAGATTATCTGAATGGTTTGTTTAGATGTTGGGTCCTGGCGGAGTAATTCGAGATTTCGGTGAGAGACCGCTTAGAGTAGTCGGCGGCCGGTGCGACGGGCCTGTCGTTGCCCCAGGTCAATTTCGTCTAGTACCCTAATAGCGTCACAAATAAGGTAGGTTGTTCAAATATAGGCTGTTATTGTCAAGTCCAATGCTTTACAGTAATTTAAAAGGGTTGGGGTTGCCAGGCGCCGAACGGTGCTCCGGTATTTCGCTTTATATTGTTTTTTGAAATATGATCAATTTTCATAGATGTTCTTTAGTCAATCATGGATGGGGATATCATTGTGACCCGGTGGGTATCAATCACCTAATATATGTAATAAAGTCATTTTTTCTATTGTGTTACGTTTGTAATAAATAGTGGTAATCTTGTTGATTGTTTTTTATATTATTTTATGACCTTAATCTGAAACAAGATCCTGTCAAGAGTGGTTTTTCGCAAATCGTGTAGGTTTTTTATTTGTATTATTTAGCAGTCGTACGAATACCTATTTAGAAAGATTAACGTTTTTTGTACTCTTTGTACCGATGTTTTTTTTTATTATGTTTGTATAAATTATATAAAAAACCATAAACATTATACAATTTGTGTACGTCCCTACCTTACATTTTACTGAGATCCACTTTCGAAAACGGAATCATGTTAATATTGGAATATAATGAAATAATCACCATCAAACACTTGGCTGGCATTTATTTTTTTATCTTTTTATTTTATTCGTGCATTTATAACTGTTGTTGTTCTGCCTAGATCGAATTAGCGGTTACAGTTCCATATTCATAAAGAATATTTTTGAAATATATTTTGTGATCGGAGTTTTGTGGTAACAGTTACTGTTTGGACAGTAACCAAGAAAGAAAAATACCATAATTATATTATTAGAGCATCAGATTCATTGTGAACTACGAGATGAAAAGTGGAATTATTCTTGCAATCATTAATTTGTATTTTCTGGGCAAATAAAGCGATAATGCGTAATTTATGACTTTGTTTTTTATTAACTTTTACTGTGGAGATTACTAAATTCGTTGCTGACTCTGTTACCTACTTCATCAATTTGGCAGCAAAATCCCGGCTGTCTACTTGCGCGTGGGTTCCGCCTCAAGGCGGCGCCTCAATGCGGCGCCTCAATGGTCAACCATTATTCGACACGAAATTCGTGAGCGGTGAATCCGTGTCGATCGATTCGAAAACTGTTATTCAGAATCCCGATAGAATCCAAGGGAACTCTACTCTATATAACATATGAAAATTTCATCAAAATTAACTGAAATCACATTTTCCTAAGAACTTTTGCGGGGTACTTTGTCGATTCCGTATACGAATCAGATTTCCGAGCCATTGTGAATACGGCTACAGGTCAGGTAAATACAGTGGAGCGACTGCCACCTAACCCCCGTAACCCTGTAATTCTAACAGGGGAACCTGACAACATTGTAAAATGATTACACATTCGGTAGCCCGATTGTGTAGTGTAGGTTTCCTCGCCTCGCCCTCGCCGTAAGAGCGTAAATGTTGGGCGTCTAAAATATAATCGTCTTTGGCCATCGACTCGCTGAGAGGAAGATCGTATGAGCATCTGAAAATTAGATAATAATTACCTATATTAAAATCTTCGTAGTGGTCAGCAGTCTCAGCAAGTGGGTCTGAAAATGACCATGGACAGTACGAAAGTTACGAGGGGCATGTTAAGCGGAGGGATGTAGGATGGATGCACCAGTAGGGACAGACAGTTTTTGTTAGTAGACTAATGGGCAAGCGTATCAATGTGTTGCCTGCCACTAAATCTACCGGACATGTTGCTCTGGCAGCTGGGCCTTGGTCCTCCTAGGTTGCTTCGTTTAACGAAATGCTTTTGAAAGGAGTATCTACCGAGATGGCGAGGTAAGTACTTGATTGAAAGAGAAACACATTGAGACGACCCCACCTAGTCATCATCATCATCATCACAGCCCGTAACAGTCCACTGCAGGACTTGGGCCTCTCCCACGAAAAAGGAGGTTATTGCCATAATCTCCACGCTTGGCAGGCGGGTTGGAGATCGCAGTGTTTAAATAATACAATGGAAAATGCTGCTGCCCATTTTCCAGACTACGGAGACTTTTGATCTTTTGCCTCGAAAACATTAGTCGCCTTGTACGACACCCATGAGTGTAAGGGGTTGGTGCTATTCTACTCTGCCGGACACCACATGGCCAAGTATTAAGGCCAAAAAGATGACGGTGAACAAGAAGAAAGTAATGTCGAATGCGCAAATATCACTCGGCCTATGGTTCGGAACTAAGACTAATACTTATTAGGTACGAGATAGAGGTCGATCTAAGAATCCAACCGGCAGCGTTCAGAAAGGTTTGTTTGGGCCCGGCCCCATCGCTGCATCATCTGTTTAGCCAAGATCTACAGCGGCGACCCAAAGAACATGAGGGTTTTGTGATAATGTGCATGCCGATAACTAGCATATTGTGTAACTGAGGCGTTTTATGCTTGTCCCTAGTCCACTGACGCATTCGAATGCGAAACTGCGAAATTGCTGTCTTACTCTATACTGTTTTGTAGTTCGCATGTCTTATGTCGAGCCTTACTAGGTGTTTTCATTTAATGAAATGTACTTTGCCATCGATAAGACGATCAGTCATGCAATCGCCCTGAATATCGATTCCAACCGATATTTTTAATCGTTCTTTCTTTATTGTTTCTTTCATTTTGTCCATCACTACTTGACACTTGTGATTTGACAGCTAAAGTCACTTTGACATTAGCATTGTTTTGATTTCTGATTTTGCACATCCATTGTGTAAAATCTGCACATTTTGTAAATAAAAATATTTAGAATGGACATGATCGACAATGAAATTAGGCCATGGGACGCAAATGATGTGAAGCAACAATTTGGAGACAGCCTGACGCTGTTACCTTCAAACGATAATATAAAAGAACTTCAAACTATTTTGAGAGACAAGTAAGTGAGGTTAAAAGCTTTACCGATAGATAACTCACATTCATGTTTCCTACTATTTATGTAGTCACTGCATCAGGTTTAAATGGCGCAATTTAATTTTGAAAAACTTTGGGGACAACCAAATTTAGTCCAATTTAACCCCACTAAGTATGTGCGTTCACCTCCAAGAAAGCTCCATTCGTTGTAGCTTCTCATTCCAGGATACACCACTTACCATCTCTAAGAGCAGTCATTTGGAAGAAAAGGTCAAGTTCGCATCTAAAAAACGGTGTGCCTAACAGATCAAAGCTATACTTCACGTCGGGGCTACGACTTCTCCTATATAAGGCTCAAGTCAGACCCTATTTGGAGTATTGTTCCTATCTATGACGGAAGTACTATATCTGCTTGGTCCTTGTGACTCGATCCAAAAGCATGCTGTGAGAATTGTCGATGATTCCATGCTCACAAGTGGTATTGAGCTGCTGAGTCAGAGGAGGGATTTCGCCTCCCTTTGTGTGTTCTACCACTTGTACAACGGTGTTTGTTCTCAAGAACTGTTTGAGATGATATAGTAGACTACAGCTACATGCTATCATCACACCGCATGCCACTGACAGAGAGTTCATATTCACACCTTGAGCCAAATTGGTCACAAACTGTGTGGTTCCAGAGGAAGTTTCTCCCACGCACACTAAGGTTGTAGAATGATCTACATGGAGAGATTTCCCTGGAGAGTATAACATGAAGTTCTTCAAGAAAGAGGTGAAAAGGTTTTTACGGGGTCGGCAATGCCCATGCATTCAGACCAGAGCAATCACCCATGTGATGTTAGGGAGGGTGCAGTTGCCTCCTCCCTTAACCTTTCATCCCGACTCTGACTCACAATCGCCTATGGTTTTATGAACCAAAAGGCCAAAAATTCAAAGCTCTATTTTTTTATTGTTTTTATCAATCACTCCAAAATTTTTGAACAGAAATATTAAAAATTTCGAGCTGGCGTTGCTCGCTCATTCATTGCCTACAGTTTTGTCATACTATTCACCATATTATTTCAAAACTAAGATTCTGAGATCACCCAAGCTTTTAAGAATCAAAATGTTAAAAGTGCACGCTCCGATTGCTCATTCAATAATTTTAATATTTTTTATTGTCTTTTATTACAATTAGCTTCACACATCACCACAGCAGCTAAGTTAAAATGTCAAAAATTTGGAACTCGCTACTCTCCGTCATTTATTTACTGCTCACCCCAGCTTTTAAGACCCAAAATATCAACAATTTCGAGCTTGCTCCGCTTGTTCATTCATTTATTGTTCCCCCCACTAAAATGGGTAAATTTTGTTTGAGTAGAGAATACCTATAATTAGAATAATCCTGGATCGGCGCCTGCATAAGCTTGCTGGCCACCATAGTGGTATAAAAAAAATTGCCTTGATGTATGTAACACTAGCAGAGCGAAATACAGCATCAACCACTTCACTTGTACTTATTAAACAGACAGTTTTTAACCAACTGAGTCGTGAATGCCTGGAATAAGTTGCCTGAATCCGTGGTGACCGCGGAAAATACTAACCAATTCAAAAAGAGACTCGACAAATATTTGAATACAGATTGATAGAAGAGCTAGATACAGGCATCTATCAGTTGTTTTGACAACTGCTTGCTTGCTTAATAATAATAATAATAATTTTGGTAATAAATACAAATTACAGGCTGTTTATTTTTACTGGTTCTGTACAAACAAACATAAAAGTCAGTGAAACAAAGTAAAAATAAATCACACACAACACCATCAGTCCCAAACTAAGCAAAGCGTGTTCTTATTAATAACATTATTACTTCTTTGCAATTTTTGTATAATATAATTTTGGCTCTCGACAGAAGCACAACCAGAAGCGACTTTAAGTTCTACGCTGATCGTCTAATCCGATTGGTCATTGAAGAGAGTTTGAACAAGTTGCCGTTCACAGATTGTGAAGTGATTACTCCAACAGGGGCATTGTACAAGGGCCTTAAGTATGGAGCTGGAAACTGTGGTGTGTCTATTGTCAGATCTGGAGAGGCCATGGAGCAGGTTTGTACTACATCGATATCCCAGATGTGACTTCCGTAAAGTCCATAACCCCCAGGGGGGTACCACATTGGATCATGGTTACATGTTTGGTCACCTGAATGTGCAGGTATTCTCACAATGTTTTCTCAATGTAAGAGCATTTTTATTGTTCAAGTAATGTACATAACTCATAAAGTCATTGGTACATGGAGACATGGGGATCGCCCATCAGGAAATACCGTTTCGCTACCCTGAATCTTGGCAAATCTTCAGTGGATGGGTCGCTCGAGAGAGCTGACTGATCTGCTGAACAGTGTCACTTGCACAACTCGACAATTCGAGGGACATCTTACAGTTATACAAGCTGGTGTACGCGGGATCGACAGGAGGTAGGTAAAACGGCTCTGGTTTTGTAGGCAATAGGCTCACACCTCTGTCCCACAGGTGGGGTAGGCAGAGACTATGGATCGCCACTTTGCTCTGTCCTGAACTCACTATCCTCGCACACATCCACAACTTCTTAATTTTCATACGTATTCTTTTATATTTAAGACTTTAAGACTTATACTATTAGTGTTTATAACGAGTATTTATCTCAAATTCACAAGAAAATACATCAAATCCTTCCAGGGCCTCCGCGACTGTTGCCGGTCCATACGCATCGGCAAGATCCTCGTGGAGAGCGACACGGACACCCACGAGGCGCACGTGGTCTACGCGAAGTTCCCCGAAGACATTGCCCGAAGACAGGTGCTCCTCATGTATCCAATCATGTCTACCGGGAATACTGTGAAGCAGGTACGTAGGTTTTTGGTAATAATAATTATGTAAAATCCCGTAACGAGTGCCTATCGTCTCCAGAGACTGTTCAATCAGACGGAAGACCTTGGTCAACCTCGACTCTTCTATTAGGAGGTATTAGGAGACACAAATAACGTGTAGCAAGCTCGTTGCGGTGCTGAAAGTTCGACTTAGTTCAACAGTTCCCAGACTCTGCGAACATTGCTTAACCTTGGTTATTAGCCTCGCAAGCAAGCTGCCACTAGACCAGTACCGCTGGCCATTTTTGGTGTTACACTATTTACCTTACTGTTTTAGTGTTACTTATCTTTTTTATCTTAGTTAGGTACGGATGATGAGTTTCCTTGTCGAAGATTCTTCTATGCGGCTAACGAAATACTTGTTATGGTTTTAAATTAGGATTATAAAAGAAGATGAAGATTGAAATACGTTATTAGTTGGAAGAGCTTGGTATGAGATTCTGTTGTCGTATCATCATCGTAAATAATTATTGATAAAAAGCTGCAAATTCATATAACAATTATTTCTGTTGTAAACGATACTCGTTCGTTGTATAAGATACATACTCGCCACTCATTAGGCGTGCCTCTTTTATTGGCGAAGCGTTATTGACTACAGTCTTCCGCTGGGGACCCTGACAGTGGTGGAACGGTCTCAGATATTTTATTTTATTTATACATTTTAGGAAGACCAACAGCTTTATAGTACAATTTTTATTGATATAAGAAATAGAAGTCCAATTATGGGTCCCACAGATATAATTCATATCAACCGTAAGTATTCATCATCATCATATCAACCGCCGGAGACGCCCACTGCTGAAAATAGGCCTCCCAAATAGATCTCCATAACGGCGGGTCTTGTGACGTTTAAATGAAAAATGTTATTCAGTTCTGTAAACTTTTCCACCTTCAGGCCGTGAACGTTCTAACCCAACATGGCGTGAAAGAAGAATGCATCATCCTGTCCAACCTCTTCTGCACGCCGGCTGCAGTGCAAGCGGTTGTGGACTACGTACCAAAGATGAAGATCCTGACATCCGAACTCCACCCGGTGGCACCTAACCACTTTGGACAAAAGTACTTTGGTACAGACTGATAATTATTATGGCGAAGAGGCTTAAACATAGGTACTTTATTTATTGTTTTCTTTTTAATTACCAAAAAATCTGATTCTATTTTAAGAAATGAATTTTGTATGATATTTTGTTGCTATCTATGACTTGATTAGTTTTTGCATATTGTATATTTACTTTTACAATGTTATCAGTTTACTGGAATTTCAACTCATGAGTTTCAACCACGGGTGCAAGTGGAACTGCGCGTTAGGGGCTATTCATTTATTACGTAAGACGATTTAGGGGGGAGGGCATGGACCATGTCCTATTTTTTCTTACAAGGGGTTAAGATCATACTTGAAAATAGTATAGAAAGAATAAATAATTTCTTTAGTGTGTTCTAAATCCTATGCATCGAAAAAGGCAGCGCACGTTCATAAAAAGCTTTGTGGCTGTATTTCCAATATTGAAAAACAAGAAGCTTTAGCCACATACTCAAGGCGAGGCAAATAAGTTTTGTGCCGCATCGGGGCTGATGTTGAATGGGTTGGGAGGACGTCGCCGACGACGTCACAATCCTGAAGCTAGAAGCGATGTTCCAGTGGCAGATCCACTTTATAAAGCTTATATAAAGATGACTAACAAAGAAAAACTAAAATAAACCAAAGTGATAATTATAACAAAAAATATTATTAGTACCTACTTACAATACAAACGTTCCTAAAAAAGTATTCTTTAAAAACAAATTAAAACAAACCAAACGTGAATTTATTTTTCCCTTTAAAAAATTAAAACAAACAAACGTGAATTTATTTTTCCCTTTAAAAAATTAAAACACACCAAATATGAATTAATTTTTTCCGTAATAAATATTAAACGGGAGGAAGGGGTCGGCCGATTCTTATTCTTTCTTACAACAGAGGAAGTCAAAAACTGTCAAAATCCTTTTACGTAATAAATGAATGGCCCCTTATTGTGTCAAATAAAGATTTGCTACCAATTTTACTATTATCAATATTTTTAAGAATTTATAATGTATTTCTTTATAAGGCTAATGGATGATGAAGATGAACGATAACGAGGTCAACAGAGGAATAAAATTTTCGGTAGGTCACTTGCCGGGAACGGGAAAAGAATCCCGATAGGTAACACTGTTTTGTACTTGCATGTACGACAACATCTCAATACTAAATAATGTGCGGATTTTTAGTGTAGTCGACATGTCCACTAGATGGCTTTGTGAAAAGATGGTTCTCGCATTTGAAATGGATGGCCAAAAGTAACTTGTAAAGATATTTCGTGAACAGGGCTTCGATTCTGGTACGGAAATCGTCTCAGTTGCAATAACATTTCAATTGCATCGCATGTCAAACGTGTGATTGTTATTCAAATGACAGATGTTGAGTTGCAACTTTCTTGAGTTCGAACTTTTCCACAATTCGTTTTCTGTTACTTTACTTGCATTATGGTTTTATATGGCTGTTTGTACTCCAATAAATAAATAAATTACTAAGTTGCATCTTTCTTAGTTGTCAAACTGCCTTCAATTCTGTCAACGAAAACGTGTCAAAGGTCGAACAATGATTTGACTGCAATTAAACTGGGATGATGCTGGGACTGACTCGATACCTCGACGTAGTTATAGTAACATCACAGTTACATTGCAACATAATAACAACTGCATTGCACACCAGAATCGGTACCCAGGGTACTATACTAGGTCGAGGTATCGAGTCAGTCCCAGTTAAATTGCAGTTAAATCATTGTTCGACCTTTGACACGTTTTCGTTGACAGAATTGAAGGCAGTTTGACAACTAAGAAAGATGCAACTTAGTAATTTATTTATTAGAGTACCAACAGCCATATAAAACCATAATGCAACTAAAGTACCAGAAAACGAATTGTGGAAAAGTTTGAACTCATGAAAGTGGCAACTCAACATATGTCATTTGAATAACAATTACATGAAAGTTGCAACTCAACATCTGTCATTTGAATAACAATCACACGTTTGACATGCGATGCAATTGTAATGTTACTGCAACTGAGACGATTTCCGTACCAGAATCGAAGCCCTGGTACGTAAAGTTGTTGTTGACCTTGGTCAACCTCGTGAAGTTTAGTACAGTCACCTGCAAAGAGAACTGTCCGAAAGCCTTCCATTCCTACCATTACCACCACTACCAAGCAAAAACAACAGACCAGTAACGCCATATAGTTTGATTCTAGGCTTCATACAAACCGAAACCCGATATTTATTATTTTTATAAATATGTATTTAAGTATATTGTAAAATGCTGCTAATATTGTACATATTTGTCATCAATCACGTTTGCAAGATGAAATGGCGACTTTTTGTGCTTGTATAGTATTACATAGTGAAATAGTTTTAAACGCCCATGTATTGTGGGTGCTTAGATTTAAGAACAAATAGTTTATTTAGCATTTTATGAAATGTTCAGTAAAATGATTTTACATTAGCTGAAATAAAACGTCAATGTTAATTTGTGTGTTTACTTACGCGCTAGAATTCCTACGTCAGTGTTTAAAGTGAAATGAAATGACTGTGTTAAAAAACATATTGCATAAGTATCAGTGGCCCTAGCACAAGTGTGTCCGCGACAAATTTTCGCCGCGAGAGAGGAGAGCGTTTGTCTCTTTCTCTCAATACTAAGACGAAAGAGATAGCAACACCTATGTCACGCTTTTTCTCGCTTATCGCGCGCGAGAGCAACTTGTGCTAGGGCCACTGGTAGTAGGACTATCAAGCCTGAGGAGTACACCTCGAGTGGACCCGCCAAGCAACAACGTAGCCAGCGCAATTACAGGCATGATGTATTTCAAATTAGTCCTCACAGTGACAACGCATCTGCGGTTCTGCATTGTTGGTAACATGAAATGCAACCTAAGTGCTTTAATTGCAGATTTTGTATGAAATCAAAGTGAATAGAAGTGCTATGCGCGTGACTCTGTCGTCGTGCTGATGTCCCAACAGCCATCGTTTGCCCATAGTATCTGACATATGAGAGTAGGTAATTGCGCAGTAGTAAAATATGCGCAGAAGTGTTTCTAGAGCGTCGGTGGCCGAGCGGTTAGAGTATGCAACTCGTAAGCCAGAGGTCCCGGGTTCGAATCCCGCTCCGGCCATGTACCAATGACTGTTTTCTGAGTTATGTACATTAGTTGAATACTAACCGATGCTCTTACAGTGAGGGAAAACATCGTGATGAAACCTGCACATTCAGGCGATTGGATGAACCATGATCCAATCTGGTCAGGTTCCCTTGTTAGCAGGGTCATGGAGGTCAGATGGCGGTCGCTCCACTGTAATTACCTGACCTGCCAAATCCTGGATCATGGTCAAGGCGGACCCCGGGCCCTGGTGCGCGAGAGCACAACCGGGACATTAACGCCAAGACGATGATGTTGAGTAAAATATGCGCAGAAGTGGCTGAGGTGCACACGCGTTCTCGATAGTTTTGGCCCCTCATTGCATTTCTGGTCACTTATTTTATTTTGATTTCTGTGCTGCTAACTATAAGGTGCTTGCTCGTTTCTTGCAGTAAAAAAAATCGTAACGGTTAATACACGAGCCAGTAAATGCAAATCTTATCTGTTTAATCTTATCCCTGTCAAGGGACACGGAGGTCAGACGGCAGTCTTTCTACTGCAATTACCTGATCTGCCAAGTCCTGGATCATGGTCAAGGGCGGATCCCGGGTCATCACGCACGATTGCACGACCGGGATATTGATGCCAAGATGATTATTTTAATTTACCTGTCTAACTCAACCATTGACACAAGACACCTACTGCACGGATTTTGCGCACAATACACTATGCTCTTGACTATAGACCTAAACCTACTAGGGGAACCTCACCAGATTGGATCATGGTTACACTCAGTCGCCTGTTTCTTCGTTGTCGTCGGTTTCTTCACGATGTTCTCTCATTAACTCAGAAAAGAGTCATTGGTACATGACCGCAGCCGGTACCTCTCGCTTACAAGTCGGCGACCGACGCCTCAGCTTCCGGCAATTGATATACACTCATCATCACA
Organism: Blastobasis lacticolella; assembly: GCA_905147135.1. NCBI lineage: Eukaryota > Metazoa > Arthropoda > Insecta > Lepidoptera > Blastobasidae > Blastobasis > Blastobasis lacticolella. Next base: position 3,267,667 of record LR990042.1, on the reverse strand, counting down.
GCCCATAACAGTCCACTGCAGGACTTGGGGCCTCTCCCACGAAAGGGGAACTTATTGCCGTAATCTCCACGTCTGGCAGGCGGGTTGGAAATCGCAGTGTTACAAATATAACAATGAAAAACGCTGCTGCCCATTTTCCAGACTACGGAGACTCTAGATCTTTTGCCTCGATAACATTAGTCGCCTTGTACGAATGTAAGGGCTAAATACACTGTGGTCAAGTATTTCACGTATTGCTAAGGGGTGCAAAATTGAATAACAACTCCCATATTAGTTTTAACCATTTATTTCAGTTTCATAGTTTTATACAATCTATGGGTAGATAGATACAAATATTTAATTAGATCAGATCACACAGCTAAGCAGTTGTAATTGTGTACACATTATTTATTATTTAATATAAATTAATATATTCAACATTCGAATAATTTAAACCTTAACAAGTAACCATTATACAGTGATCCCCAAACGTTCATGGTCATCTCGCGGGCGGCGAGTTCTAAAACACAGATGTTACTTTCGCGACGCACTGTATAGCAATGCTGTATGGAAACTATAGTACAAAAACGTTATAGCGGGTGGAAAGTAGCATAGCATTATGCACCAAGCATCATACAACACAGATACACAGCGCATTACTTTTAACCTTAAAATATTATATTTATGTAAAAATATCGATATAACATTCAATTATATATTATTGTAACACCATTGATTTCTATTCGAGAACAAAAATATTTTTTTCCATTAATTAATTATTATTTTTTATTAGTAAAAACTAAATGACTTTTGTCACTTAACACTAGGGTGTTAGGAAGCGACCTACCGATGGTGTGTATGGCAACACTATAGCTAGAAAATCTCATTCGTATGTGACATGGTAACACCACCGGACTCCCTCATAATAAGTGCATACTCCCATTAAAAATAAATACTTAACATCTATACATTTATGTCAATAGATCACTTAAAACTATGTTACGATTTTAGACAAGCATTTTTGATACCTACTTCCGCAAGTATCGAGAGTATATTATATCCGGTATGACCCAGATTTTAATGGTAGCAAATAATTATAATAAAAAATACAATTATACAACACAAATTGTTATATTTGACCCTTGAAATTGACTTAGATATGTTACTAAGGCATCGCGTGAATCGCACTAGAAATTGACATCATACATCTACAGGACTAATACAACAGCCAAAGCGATAATATGGCGATTAGCGTTAAATATTATACATAATAGACATACATAAGAAGACAATATCATTTAATAATAAATAACAGGGATACGTCGATGAAATAACTAGCTAAAAACAGTCAAAATATATAAACACCTTAACAAATCAGTAGAAAAAGAAGCGAAATTAAAATACTTTCACGTTTTGTGCATTCACTTGATGTAATTTTTTTCAACATTTTCTGTGCCTTTTTTCTTATAAAATATATCGTCAACAATACGTTGTGAGTTCTGAAGTACATGGCGGACGAGTAACTAGGGTCGGACCTTTCTGAAGTTGATTTGGTCCGTGAGGTCGAAAAGGTCGGCTTTCTGAATGTCCCCGGTTCTGTTAGCGCACCACTCTCGCGCGTTAGCTACTAACGGTAGGACCGTTTTCTCGCTGCACACACCACAAAGCAACATGGTCAGTCATGGATGATCGAGATGACATTATCACACACATTGTACAAATGTGGATAGCTAGGACGCATGCTTCGAGTCGGGTGCATCGGACCAAAAGGCGGTTGGTTCCGTTTTGGAAGGAATCGTCCGCCTGCTCCGATTGGTTAAATTTCGTCGTTACCGGGCTGCTATTGGCGCAGCGAGTCCGACTGTGTGGTTGGTGGATGGTGTTATGCGATGAGTGGAAGCGTTAAATATGTATTTACATGAGTTTTTGTTTGGCGCACTCCGGACAGATGATATCCTGTCCGTCGGTGATGAATCCCTTGCCGACGAGGGAGGTCTTGCATTGCGCGCAGATGAAGCAGTCGTTGTGCCAGTGGCGGTCCTCGAACGAGATGAAGCGGGTGCCGCCGATGCCTGAAGATCAAACGTTTTGTTAAGATAAATATTTGTTACTTAAAAAGGTATTCGCAGTGTTGAATTGTTTTCAAATATGGGAATTGAAAAGGTAGATATAGTGTCTAACACATTTCTATCTGAGTGCGTATTGGTAATTAATGGTAAAACTTGCGTGTAAATGTAAAAAAATATAAGATAATTTTATTAATGACATCAGCTGTCACAGAGACCAACCTATGTTTTACAAACTACTTCAGCGGTAGTAGGACTCAGTAAAGCCTGAGGGGTTCGCCTACCAGTATAACTATACCCTGATAATTCGAAGAACCCAAAACAGTTAAGTTTTATTAAGTTCACGGGTCATATAGGGCGCGAAATCGAATTCCGCCATACATCCTAGCTCACTAGCACACCCCATCCCACTCACCAGTAATAGGCTTGGTGCAGCTCGTGCAGCGCTTCGCGAACAGCTCTCCGAAGCAGTCCGCGCAGTAGGGCTTCTCGTCGCGCGAAGTGAACCGCTGTCCCGCCAGCGAGCTGTTGCAGTGCGTGCAGGTGAAGCACTCGCGGTGCCACGGCTCGTTCTTGTAGGTGACGCCGCCTTGCGTTATGATCTGGAAGTGGATAGGAGACGGGTGAGGTGGATATTTGAGAATTTCGGTGGAAATCGTGGGAGGAAAGATGAGGCCTGATTAGGGTTGCCAGTTTTTAAAGACCAAATATAGTATTTGCGGATTCAGTAGCCATAAAAATATAGTAGATAGGGACTATATTTAGTATAAAATTTGTCTTCAGGAAGTAGTTAGTTAGTCCAGGATTGGGGTTGAATTGAGCTATTTCTGAATTTTTTACATTTAAATTCAGAGCGCATTCCGTTTTACGGTAAGTGATATTGATAAGCGACTTTGCTGATAAAATATAGTAGTTTCGCCTACTGTATTAAATTTTTAAAATAATAGTAGGATATTATATGGTAGGGTTGGCAGCCCTAGACCTGATACGCCATGTATCTCTTAACGCTCAATTTAACATTAACTCAAATAATTTCTAAACTACTAAAACAATTTTAATGAACCATTTCGATTAAACCGACTTTCTATATGAATAGAGAAAACCGCATCCAAATCGGTCCATCCGGTCGGGAGCTAAGAGGCCACAGACAGACACACACCGCCACAGATACACAGAGCCACAGATAGTGACGTCAAACTTATAACACTCCCCTTTTTCGTCGGGGTTCAAACACTACCAGTATAGGTACCAACCTTATTGCACTTGACGCAGCGAGTGGCAAACTTGTCCTCGTAGCAGCCAGCGCAGTAGATCTCCTGCTCGCGCGGGATGAACGACTTGGTGCCAATCGGGTTCTTGCAGACCACGCAACAGAAACACTTCTCGTGCCATTGCCTGGTCTTGTACTCCATCTTCTTGGTGCCTGGCGGAGGGGAAATATGGTTTGGTAAGAAAAAAATCGCGAGTTACAAGTTTTTGGAAGGATATGGTTGAATGGGATGTAAATTGCAAAAAGTGGAGCAGATGACGCTAGTAAGTAGCGCCATTTGTATGGAGTGTATACTGGACCCATAGCATTACATTGCTTCAAGGTCTCCCAAAGAAATGTGTCCAATGAATTTACATAACTAGTACCGTAATAAGTAGTTTCTGTATGTTCTGAGGGTCTGCTGTCTCCCCAACACACTATCTACGTACGGTACAGTGGCAGACATTCCTGTCATAATGATTCATTTTGAATCGTACTAAAGAAGCATTAATGATCTAAGATTTATTGTGCTAAAAGTTGAAGCTAAACACCTTATTCAACATTATTTGCATTTGCACCGGCTTTAAATTCGCAAAAACGTATCTTCCGATTATCAGTTTCATAATTCGCAAAGGAGAAAGTTTACCCCGGAATATGATAGACAGTCTCGCGGCAAGGAGGCGGCATTCGAACAACGAACGAATGGAGATATTTACGAGGTCATAAATTGCATAGCCCGCTGGCGTGCCGTCGCTCTATCAGAATGATATTTTCGCGTCCTTGGACTCATCGCCGTCCATTGCATGTGGCATTGATATTTTGGATATTTGAGTGATGCGAATCAATGCATTGTTTCGTTTAAGACTTTCAAGGTTCTCGGGCTGGCGCGGATCGACTGTGCATTGCAATTCTGTCTGAGAGGCTCCCGATACGAATTGATTTAGTGTTATTGAATCCGAGTGGTTTTCGGCGTGATTTATTATTTATACCAACGAACTAAAAACAGAAGAGATTCAAACTATGAGTAGGTATATGTATGTACCTACTTAGATCAGAGTATTTGCGATTAAACAGGATGCTACCATAAAGTTAAGGCTTTTGTTATGTTAGGTTAATGGCCGTGTGGTGTCCAACGGAGTAGAATAGCACCAACCCTTTACACTCATGGGTGTCGTACAAGGCGACTAATGTTTTCGAGGCAAAAGATCAAGAGTCTCCGTAGTCTGGAAAATGGGCAGCAGCATTTTCCATCGTTATATTTAAACACTGCGATCTCCAACCCGCCTGCCAAGCGTGGAGATTGTGGCAATACCCTCCCCTTTCGTGAGAGAGGCCCTGGGTCCTGCAGTGGACTGTTACGGGCTGTGATGATGAAGGCTTTTGTTAGCGAGGTAGGTAGCGCTTAGGCTTTGTCGTCGATTAATCCCCGTGTCACAGGGGCGTCGAACTTTGATAGCAAAAGTTTGCATTTGCGATCAGATTGCTATACTATACTTGTGTAGCTATTAATTCTAGCGGTCGCGTCGCGTGCGTGACATGAAACCAAACGCGGAATTCACCAGAATACATTTATTTTTCAGAACCTAAACTGTAGTAGACAATAAATTGTAGTAGACAATAAATAAGACCTAAGCAGTTTATAAACGAATATAGGGTTTTAAAGTTAGGCCATAAAAAGTGACACATTTCTTGCGACTTTCATCAGCAACACAAACAGAAATGTTAGCATAGAAGTGACAGTAGATATCACTTCTCTGTATCCATTTCAAAGCCATTGTTTTACAGTTCTCAGAGACTGTCTACAAAGGGCTGGGACGAGAACGAACGACCGCATTGTGATAGTTAAATGACTGTGCCGATAAATGTGTAATTATATTTGCAAATGCGACGGTTATCCGCCGAATTTGGTAGTGCTACACCCACGTGGCAATCTCTTTGGTGATCGGTCTTAATTGTGTATGAATTTGTGTCCATACAGTACAGTTACTTTCGTGAAGAGAACGGTCAATAAAAAATATTTTTTATACCACCTACGTGACATGTTTGCGGCTTGCCTGATGATAAGCAGTTACGGGTTACCGCAGCCGGCAGTCTATAGACGTTTGCAATTCCAGGGTACCTAGATATCACTGCGGTCTTGCCAATATAATTAGCCGATATGAATGAATAAATGAATTATTTATTGCTTCAAAATGTGGTATAAAAAATATATAAAATTTTTTTTGCATATTAAAAGTAAGATAGGTAGCCACGGCACTTTCCCTAAATGAGATGGCCATCCACATTTTACCTTCTTATAGGCACGGACCACGGTACCCGGTGCGGACCACGGTAGGCGGACCTCGGGCCCTCGCGTGTCGCGCGTGTGTGAAACGTCATTTGACGCCAGGATGGTGATAATGAGGTAGGTACGGACCAAGGTAATAATAATAATAATAATAATAATAGTATTTATTTCCGTGAAAACCAGTTACTAATACAGATAGTATACATCAGTATTTTCAAATCTTACAAAGGTTTAACTTAATAGTAAATGCAATCAGAGTGGACCCCTGACCCTGACACTAGGTAACTGTGATATCAAGGTCAGTGATTCCTCATTTATATAAAATAACATTTTAGAGGCAGTGTGCTATAGGTAAGTAAAAAAGAAATAGCAATTACTGGAAGTAGTGAAAGAAAAGTTTTAACTGTAGATGTAGTTACCTGTGAGTACGTGCGTGTTTGTGTGTGTGTGTGTAAGTGTGTGTGTGTGTGTGTGCGTGTGTGTGCGTGCGTGCGTGTGTGTGTGTATAATGAGTAGGTATCAAAGATTTATTAGTGCTTCAGTTTCATCGTAGGTCAGGCTTAAAAGCCAGTTCGTAAGTTTGTTTTTAACTTCAAACGTATTTAGCTCGTAAATTAATATGTGTTTATTTATTTTATTGTATATCTTACAAGATAGAATGGCGTATTGGCGGCTTGCGAAAGTCGTTTTAAATGTTTCAGCTGTACGTAGACGCGCAGCACCAGTTCTTTTGTTTAAATAATTGGGATCTAGTGGAAGAGAAGTGTGTTTTCGTAGAATAGTACGTAATACATACAGCTGACGCACTGTCAACACTTGGCTTTCTTTGTAAAGAGTTGTGGTAGGGTACCGGATTGGTTTGCAGGACATGACCTTTAATATCGCCCTTTGAGCTCTTTCAAGTCCCAGTAGGAGGGTCTTTGAGGCTCCACCCCAGGCCGGAATACAGTACGTGAGTATAGATTGGCACAGTGCGAGATAGATGGTTTTTATGACTTCAGAGTCCGCGGTGTGTCGAATACGCTTAAAAATATAAATAAGACTACGCACTCGTTTTTTTAAAGCGTCAATTTGAGTATGCCAATTTAACCTACGATCTATATGGATACCCAAATATTTAACACTGTGTACAACGGTCAAAGGTTCACACTGGCAGTTTGTAGGGGTTTTGCAACTGGCGTGAGCAAATATTTTTGTATCGTCCATGCTGGGATCTGATTTTGCGGACAATGAAAAGGGAATTATTAGAGTTTTGTTAAGATTTAGTGTTAGAAGATTTGCAGATAACCAAGCCATTACAGACTTAAGGGCAGCCTCGGCGTTGGCTTTAACATGGTCCCAGTCGTCACCAGATATTAGAAGTACCGTATCGTCGGCATACGCAAACATCTCGCAGTTGGGAATAGAGAGCTTGCAGAGGTCGTTTATATACAACAGGAATAAAGTGGGACCCAAAATACTCCCCTGAGGCACACCGCATGATATATTTTCTGCGTCACTAATGAAAGAATCAACTTTAACGCGTTGTTTGCGATTTTCCAAGTAGCTTCTAAATATATTAAGCGTATGGCCTCTTATTCCGTAGGCTTCTAATTTGGATAAGAGATTGGGAATTGATACGGTGTCAAAGGCCCTGGAGAGATCGAGAAATATGCCAATACATTTCTTTTTATTATCCAGATTATGTACGATAGCCTTCGTGAGATCTATCACAGCGTCTTCGGTAGAGACCCCTGCTCTGAACCCATACTGATTATTCGCGAGAATTTTCTTTTTCTTAAGATAATTGAGAAGGACTTCATTTAAACTTTTCTCCAGGATCTTCGATGCCACCGGCAAAACCGACACCGGTCTATAATTTTTTATGTCTTTTCTATCCCCATTCTTATAAATTGGATGTACAACTGCCAGTTTTAGTGAATCGGGGAAGATGCCATGCTCAATTGACAAGTTACACAAATGAGTAATAGAAGGGGTAAGAGCTGTTTTTGAAGCTTTGAGTATTGACGAAGGAATTTTATCCCAGCCAGCAGCACAATTTGTTCGTAAGGAAGTAATATATTGCTCCACGATTCCACAATCCACGTCGAGCAACACAAGGGAGTCTGTCGGAGCATTAATTTTGGGGGGGACATAGTTTGGAGGTTGGATTATTTCGGCTGCAAGATTCTTGCCTACATTGATAAAAAAGTGGTTGGCTAAATTAACAGAGTCTAGGGAATCATTAACTATGTTTAGAAGATCACGAGGGTGCTCAGCCTTCTGTGTCGATTGTGTTACCTCTTTAAGTACATTCCACATAGCCTTTGGATTACCTTTTGCTTTTAAAAATTCAGATTTTTCGTACTCCCGCTTAAGTTTGCGAAGTAGAGTGTTCAAAAAATTACGATATCGCTTGTATGTAATAATTAGAATTGGGTTACTAGAATTGCGTAGTTTCTTGTGCATCTTGTCACGGTTTCTGATACAACGGAGCAATCCTGGGGTGATCCAAGGCTTGATAATCCTTTTTTTACTTGAAATTATTTGTAAAGTTGAGTGTTTGGAAATTACATTTGATATTATATTGATTAGGTTATTTGCTGCTAAGTTTGGATCGGTGGCACATAAAACGGGGCTGAAATCAGCATTACTTAGATCGAACTTTATGCCTTTGTAATCTAATTTGTGATAGGTTCGGGGCGATTTGATTTTATGGGAGCGAGATTTTTTAAGACTTAACATGATAGGAAGGTGATCCGTGATAGGACTATCGATAACAAAAGCTACAGCTGTGTCAGAAACCTTGAGGAGGATATGATCTAGACAATTATTTTGTCTGGTGGGAATCCGATGTGCGGGTAACAGTCCCAAGGAGGAAGCGGTTGTAAGGTAATTATCTGAATGTCGATCCGAATTGTTATTTTCTTTAATATCAATATTTATATCTCCCAGAACTGCCACCTTTACGTAAGAAGATAGACTAGACACCACATCGGTAAGACTATTTAAGAATTTGTCAATATTTGAGTATGAGGGGGATCGATAAATACATATTAAGCCAATGTCTTTTCCCACCGTACAGACCAAACAATTCCCATCTGCGAATGTCGGTTCCCAAACTGTTGTATTAATTACATTATTTTTAATATAGATGACTACACCATCATTTTGCAAAATATTTTTATTACTTGAGAAGGCTCGATAACCGTCTAATTGGGGGATTACATTTGATACTTTTAACCAGCATTCTGTAAGCACCAGAATGTCGCAATTAAGATTGAGTTGTGTTAGCGTGCAGAGAAATAGATCCATGTTCTTGTTTATACTTCTGATGTTAATATGAACAATATTTAGGAAATCACCCCTATTCCCCAATAGGTTACTACACTCATGGGGCAAACACCGATATGACATGGCAACCACAAACCTATCCAAATCGTTCGAGATAGAATTTATATCACACATTTTTATAATTAAAATCTATTATTAAAATACATCTGACATCATGACAGGGAACGAGCAGATTTCGAATCATTTTTGACCTATTTATTACAAATGTAAATGTAAAATATTCTAGTATAAGTAAGAACATACTGTAATTTAGTGTATTGTATAAGTGTGCTAGTAGAAGTGTACCGTGTGTGTTATTTAGATATAAAAATATATTAATGTGAAAAAAGTAACATTGTAAACTATTTTTGTCGCTATACAGGAACAAAAAACATGCCATTAAATCTATGGTATTACATAGTCATGTCTTTTTTAATTGGTTCAAACACTCTTCAGACTTAATAAGGATTTGTTTACTGTCTTTATCCATGCGCAAAAATACGTTACAGTTTGATGTCCAGCAGTATTCGTATGAGTTTTCCTTTGCAAATCCTCTGGCCTGGTAGAAAAGCTTCTTGGTAGAGGGTCGAAGGTTCTCATTCACATAGAATGGCATTTTTTCACCCGGAATTCCTATAAGAGAGGTGTTTAGTTTGTCATCAATTTTCCGCTGTTTGTTGTACTTATGGACGGATGAGAGAAAATCAAATTTAGTTTGGACGTCAGTGAACTCAGCAATGATATTACGAGGCAGGCCAGGTCTAGAAGGCGCTCGATAGACATCCCGAATTTTATCGGCACGAATATCTAATTCGACCAGATTACCAATTTTGGACACTATGTCGATAAGGTCGACCGTTCTCTCTTTTTCCTGCTGAGGCATGTTACTGATCTCGACGTTGGACGAGCGAGAGCTTCGCTGCATCTCGTTAATCTGACTATTTAACTTTTTTACACACTCTCTTAGCTCAGTTTTTTCTTTCTGAAGGTTTGTGATTTGACGGTTTAGGTCCTCGTATTGTGTGTTGATGAACTCCATGGACTTTTCAATTTCCAGGTTACTGGTTTGAATGGAGCTACATTGAGCCTTTACGTCCGATATATCTCTCACAAGCTTAGAAAGTATTACGTCTTGTTCCGATTTCCATTCACGCAGCATGTTTTTGATTTCATTTTTGAATTCTTCTAAATTATCTTTACTTATACCCGATTGAGGACGTTTGTATGTAACAAAAGAGTCGTCCAGTATATCTTTCGAACCCGAAGGGGCGGCGGGTTCGGACTTAGATTGCACTTGTAAAGGCGTTGAAGGCAAACTCTTTGGTGGGGTGCGTTTCAAAGGCATTATTCTTTTCGTATAATACGATTTCTATGCTGATGTGTGGTGGTGTTGTACTCGTGTAGTACAGGCAACTCCAAATGGTAAATCTGCTGCAAAAATCCAAAGGCAAGTAAATGTTCATCAAAGTTGTAAACAATCACATACGCGCTTTGGTACGCGCGAACAGCGACAGCGCGCAGCGCGATTGCGCGTTCAATATCGCGAATGTTTCACGTCACTCACTCCTTGCGACCGTTTTATAGGCCCAATGTGAGGTAGGTCATGGTCCACTTATAACTTTCGATCGCCACGGCACTATTTTTGTTTACATCTTTGAAACCAATTGTTTGATTTGAACACAACTTTCACTGTTTTCAAGGTAAACGATCAGTAATCAGATCAGAAAAGTATGTTATATTTCTGCATTTAGCAATTCATGAATTTCATGACAAAGACATAAAGTACCGTACCTAATATATTATACATTGATTACGATATCAAGGTGCGTTAGTCTAATTTCGGTACCTACAATAAAAATAATAAAGAGGCAACAAGGTTGATTGGTTTGGAGGTAATCATTCACAATTAAAAAGCTACACACACAGATTACATTAGACCTGACTTATTCGATATTTGACTAATTAGACTGATATTTTAAAGAACTCCGCGCAAATGAAAGCGGTCAACGCAAAAGCTAGTCCGTAATTCCATTCCAGCAGCAATCCACAAAACAATTTTGCCATCCAATGGTGTATCAGAGTTGACCTTTAATCGATGCCACGTGACATGTTAACATGCCCAGACAGTTGTCAATAACACGGTCCCCGCAGGATAGTGTAACTAGCACAAGGTATTTGGCTAAAGCCGCGTGGGAGTCGTAACGGACACTACGGGCAATAAGCAAAACATATCGACAGACAACTTGCGTGATTCATAGTTGAATGGAATCGACGCTAAGCGGTCTCGAAAGTCGTAAATAGGGTAGATAAGTGCGATAAACAAAATATAATAGCGGCTTTAAGTTTCGAGTTTTGTTTGCGGAGTTAAGATCTTGAACGATTGGGTGATAGGTAGTCGTTTGTTTTCGTGCTATCTCCCTAACCCATCTTCCGTCTTCGTTTATGGTTTTGTTATTCCCCAACTTTGATTGATACATTAATAACGATCTGCTGGTTCACCAGGGGTGTCGTGTCTTTAATATGCCTTTCAAAGGATCTCTTATCATATTCCACTGAAACACTGCTGGGAGCTCATTCCACATCAACGTTCTTTGAAACTGTCGCGTGGTCACTAACAATGGGTCTTGGATTTTGGATTGGATCTTGCCATCAGGGCCAGTGAAATGAATGACTTTCTAAATAATAATAGTATTAGTCCTAGATAACTCTCCAAGATTATACTCAACTTCGGTTCGTACCTATGGTTTATCTATAGGAAACCTAAATATATCTTTGAACCGTAGATGTTATGGTTGAATCAGCGCTTACCATTACGTTTTACATAACATATTATTTTACGTAAACGCAATGAAAGTTATTGTATTGGCTATTTGCTCGCCTGGGGTGTCTACAACCTCGAAGCAGACAATCGCTGAAGAATAGGCGTAGTAATAAAAATAGTGGCCGTACATTCAAAGCCGAGGTAAATTATCGGCGTTATAATATTTAGCGACCGAAGGCCGACGCAGGCGCAGCGGTGATGTCAGCGCGGGCGGTGTGGGAGCATAGTGAATAAACACTGCTAACTCCACTTAACCGCCTGAGTACTACTGTGTAGGTTAAGTAATAAGCTACAGTACCTGGGTCGTATTGTTGAGGACCCTGGGTGACAGTGGAGGGTACCACCCATATAAACCCTGGCAGTAAGGATGATTGCGTTGTTCCGGTAATCTGAGTATTTACATCACATTTTGGAGTTTGTTTTTGTTTGTTCATCATCATATATTTAAGAGTTTGACTCTTGCCGGTGGAGCAATCGCCAATATTTTAGGTAGGTAGGTACACAAAATGCACAAATCCATGTTTCGAACAGGTGATTTTTACTACAGGTAAAAATAATTTACATTCCCAACTTGTTCGTACAAGGCAACTAAATATCAGTGGTAGATAGCTTGGAGCCTCCGTGAACCAGAAAATGAACTTTAGGTAAGTAGACAATATATCACAGGTATATTGACGGTAATATTATAATGCAAAAATGTCTCGGTCAGTTGTTACAATGTTCCTGTTGACAAGACAGCGATAAAATTCTATGCTCCGATTTTTGACCCGTGTTCCGAACGAGTTCCGAACTTTAAAGTTCGGAACACGGGTCAAAAAGTTGAATGGAATAGAATGAGATAGATTAACTAACAGACATGATGCCCAAAGACACGTACAATCATAGCAACGCTCGCCATCGACAGGGAGTTCATCCTTACTTTGGAACCAAATTGGTCGCGAATTGTGCGGTTCCCAAGGAACTTCCTACACACACTAAGGTTGTGGAAAGACCTCCCTGGAGAATACAACACGAATATTTCCAAAAAGAGGTGATAAGAGTTTTACGGGGTCTAGTATTGCAAACGTCCATAGGCTGCTTACCCGTAAGATTGTCTGCCATCATAGTGGTATAAAAACCTTTCAACATTAGGTACCTATCGACTTTGATAAAATCAGCTATTTCATTTCATTCTTTACACGAAAGCTAAATTAACCAGTTACAAATAGGTAAGTAATAGATCAAAATATACAAGTTTTCAAACTTGATAATCTATTGACTCGTCTCCGTTTTAACAAGACGGCCATTCATCATCCGTAATGGTCGGGATTATGGACAAAAAAGCGTAAATATTTTAAGAAGTGACGTGAGGCAAGGTCAAGAGTCGACCGGTATCGTACCAGAGAGAATAACCAGTGTAGCCGTGATGTACGGATAGACCCTAGGGCTTTGTTTCTGAAATTTTTGCACGGTTGTCTGTTATGGATTACAATCAATAGGGTTGCCTTGTTTTTGTTTCTTATTTTGAGCTAAATTTACATAGAATAGGTAGTAGAGTCTACACTAGACAGCGTAAACTCGCGTAATAGTAACTACAGTATCTCCCTACAGCACTAATAGTTAGATTGTCGCCCGTAGGTACTTATCCCCAGGAGTTCGTGTCTCACTAATTGGGAAACACCACTCTACCATCGGTGTAACTGGAAAATGTTTTAGGTTTGACGTGTTTGTTTAAACTGGCATTGTTATTTCTGGACTGTAACGAACGCATCCTTGGTTTTCGCATTTACCTACCTATGTGCAGTTTTATTGCCACAAGCATTAGAAATAATAAGTAGGTATTGTATTAAACTGTAAATAAAGTATAAATAAACTACCTAAACATTTGTTTTAAAATAAGTCAGTCAGCTTCAGAGTAAACCGACCCCACCTCTATCATACTTTTAATGTATAATAGGGGGTCCATTCACTCTGTAACTGACTCTGCAGCTACAGACAAATAAAATATACAGAACATTAAAGTGACAACCCTAAAATAAAACAATTAATGTAAAAGTCATGCTGACACAGCCTTTGCTACGTGACTAATTTAGTTAAACAATTTGATGTGTACAAAACTATTGCGGATAGGTAAGGTCTAGTTCATTTGTGCTTCATTGACAGAATTAAACTAGTCCTTGAGACATCCGCGCATCTACTTAAAAACAAACAAATGCTTTAGGTGTTTACTATTTTTATAGGCCTCCCGCGATATTTCCATTCCATAAATCATGTTTATGAATCGTCAAGATTCTGCCTTTTATTGGATGCGTCCGAAATAAAACCCTCTCACGCGATGTACCATATTTTCGGTTTATTGTTCCCCGAAGCAGTTATTGCGTCGGCCATCTTGTCCGCTAATTCGTCGTGAAATGGCGCGGAACCGTTATCAGCCGCGTGACTAAGGCACCTGTTGCACACGTGCCCGGGGATTGGATAAGGCGAATTTGTAAAGCATTGTTATTTACTGATAAAACGATTTTATGCATGTCGATTTTAGAACGTAATTTCAGGTAGGTTTCGTAAGGAGCAGTATCGAATGCCGGTGTATTTACGTTATCAGTAGATTCGATTAAGTTTAACGAGCGTGACTGAGCTTGTTAAACGTTTTGATTCATTGGGCAAGCGTAAGAGTTCAAGTTTACTGTTTACCTATACCGGTATTAAATTCTTTATTGTACCTACCTACGCATTAAATTAGATACATCACATGGGCGAAGGGCGCAGTAATGTACCTATATAACAGATTTCTTCTATGGAAACAATAGTGTGAAATAATTGTATGGCGGGAAACAGATAAGCATATACCAGCTAAAACATAACGAAACTAACTACTTTCATTTAAATATTTTTAATATACCTATTATAATTTTTATTCAATAAATTGAACTCGTCAATTATAAATTCCATCTAATAGCTAAAACATTTCAATACCTATCTAGACTTTTACTTATTTGAACTTCATCGTTGTAGAAACTACCTACAATCAAATTGCATTCAAAGCAAAGCTGTAATTAGTGACGAAACAAAACAAAACAAAATCTTCAAAATTACGTCACCGGAATCACTAAGCAGCAAGTCATAGAGTATTTCCTTTTAACCTATCAGACACCATGACTCGCATAAGAGGTCGAGGATCAAACTATTGCAAGATAAGGGTTCTGAAGGCCAAGGCGAACTGGCGGGCAGATGGTTCCTTTGCCCGTATACAGTGGCTGCCATTCAGGATGCCGACACGTGTGATTGACTACCAAAGCTTTTTTATTTATCACTTAATTGGTAGTGTAAAAACGAGAATCATGTTTTAAAATAAGTATCTAGTAGTACCTACTTACTCTACAGTTTTTGTAAGTTAGGTTTTTTAATTATATTAAATCTATTTAAAGGCCTAGAGTAAATATTTAGCGATCTTATGAAATACTAGCCGTTCTCAGCGGGATGGGATTTCTGTAAATATTCAAATTTTCGACGCGACGCTATTATTTTTCCGCGATAAAAAGTAGCCTTTGTCACTCGGGAATAACGTAGCTTTCTATTAGTGAAATTGGTCCATAATTTTTGAGTTTATTCACGACAAACAAACAGAAATACTATTTATGATATTAAAATAGACTGGTCCGTAATTTTTTTTATCTGACATAGGTACTTACTGCACTGACTGACACATTATGTTTGACACACCTAACAAATCTTAAGTTATTGCTTGATTATTAAAAAAAATAGGTAATTATGATAATGAGGATATCGAAAATCCCCGAAACAAAAACTAATAATACTCTGCTATTAACCGCATTTAATTGGTTTGGTATGCTAATTATAGTAGGACATGAACCTATGACTTTTTCATTATATCACAACAAGTTGGAGACAAGTCAAAGGTAACTTGTAAAATAAGAAAACTATTTTTTAAATGACATCATCAAACTTAATTGATCGAGGCAATCTTTTGCCCTCACCTCTGTTTCAAGTTTTTATGAAATTTATTTAAGGTTGCGAAACGAAAGTCGATGTTATGTTAAAGTGAAGGCGAGTTTCATTACTTTTATTCACATTGTGAGCAAATAATTCGCATATTATCTTTATTGTTGTATTTTACGTTCTTGATTCTGGTTAGCCTTCGTTGTATGATCCAATTTGATTGAACTTAACATTTTTACTACTCTCTACTGTGTGATCAATGAACCATGAGTTTCATTGACTAATTATGACAGTTTTTTATGGGACGAAATAAAAGTCTGAAGTGAATATAAGTAGGTAGGTACTTAGCTTACTATGTATTAGCACATGACGGATTATTTATTCATGTGGTATTAGCTACTAGCTATTGATTCTGAATGAATAGCATATTGGATAAGTATGGGTACTGATGCAGATTCATCAATCAAACATATGTACATCTGCTCAGATATATAAGTACCCATCCATGTACATTTATATTTGAAGCTTTGGCAATGCTCACTGTATCAATCTTCTTAGATCTATCTTAGGCCTGATAAAAATATCTACATGGCGCTTTGAGCTTCAAGGCTTTCAGTTTTGCCTTCTTGATAGAGGTGACTTAAGTAGAGATACTTCCTTTAACAAAAAACTTTATAGCAAACTTTGGTGCTGTTGTTTGTGTCAATAAAAAGATTCATCAATCAAACATATGTACATCTGCTCAGATATATAAGTACCCATCCATGTACATTTATATTTGAAGCTTTGGCAATGCTCACTGTATCAATCTTCTTAGATCTATCTTAGGCCTGATAAAAATATCTACATGGCGCTTTGAGCTTCAAGGCTTTCAGTTTTGCCTTCTTGATAGAGGTGACTTAAGTAGAGATACTTCCTTTAACAAAAAACTTTATAGCAAACTTTGGTGCTGTTGTTTGTGTCAATAAAAACGTAGAGGTTCAAAGGTAGGTAACCTTTCTAACTAAACATATCCATTAACTTGAAAGCACAATTAAGGCCCTCCACACGATCCCAAATAAACACATCGCGGTGACGGTTCGTTTGTCCAATATCTATATGTATATCTATACGGCACACCTACCGGGGTAAATGTAACTGGATGACCCCATGGCAACCCCAAATAGATGAATAGTATCGTTTGAATGAATCACTACAAGCTTTTAACTTTATAGTAAAGTAGTGCAAAAACTTAAAACCCTGATTGCTATTAAAAACTGTAAGCAAAAAATTATTTTAAATGTAAGTATAAGTTGTATATATTTTTGGAGACCTTTATTTTGACTTATTTTATTTACCTCACTCGGTTCGTTTTAGAGAAAAAAGATTTTCGAAAGGCATAATGCTTTTTTTATTAGCAAAATTTCTAGACTAGAAATCTACTTAGATTAGAAAGTTTCATAATTTTATTGGTGGTTTTGTATCGGTTTTATGGATTTAGCAGTAAAGGAGAACAAACGTGTACCGTAGTTAATGAGTAGTATGTACCTATTTAATGTGAATTGGGAACTAGGTTGTTAAATACAAGGATTATGAGTTAAAACTTATTAACTACGTCCCTGATCTTGATTGGCTAAAGTGGATTCAAATGACATCCGACAGACTAAATAGTGAAATTGTCTTGCCCTAATTACTCACATGGCACTAGTAGGTTAATGGTAATAAAAATGTGTTGTGTTTGCATGCTTGAGTTATTATCGTGTAGGTAGGGTACATTATAAGCACTTTAATTATATTTGCAAAATGAAGATAGGTCGAATGTAGCCGAAGAGCTACTTTATCTACATTATAACTTGACTATTTTATACAGCATCTCCACACTTAAAGTTTTCACACTACACACGAACTGTTCACTGAAATAAAAAACCCTTTCCTCCTTACATTTGCATCTGGGTTGTAAAAATAAAAAATAATGTTTGCCGCCTCGTCGTTGGCGGGGCTAGACGCCCTGCGAGGGTTAACAGTCCGGAAACGCTGACATTTTGCGTAAAATACCATAATTTCCGCTTTGTGGAAATGACGCGAACGGAAAACCTTTGCTCGCTGGGCTGTAAGGTTGTGTCGCCTTAGCCTGCACTTGAGTTTTTATTTAACCAACTTGTGTCTCGCCTAGAAGATTCTCGGAAACCTCTTCCTCGCATGAAAAATATAAAACCTAACTCTAATAAAACTATTGCAAGGATTTGGTTCTGTAATTCGGTTCCGTCGGTGCTCCTATATGTGCACTCACTACATAACTCGGAAAAAGTCATAGGTACACGGCGGCACTGGGCATTGAACTCGGTTACGTGTCGGACCCTCTAGCTATTAGGCCACCGACGCTCTTACAGTAAACTCAATACATGGCCAAATAGACAATGAAACAATCAAGAAGATCTAAAAACAAACTGTGGTACAGATAAGTGTTAAACCAATTAAAATAACATAAAAGTAGCGTAACTGTCTGCACATCTGTCTAAACCATCATGTGTCTGCGTAAGCGACTGACAATATAAAGACACCGAAACAACTGAACAACTATTTGTTTCTCATATAATCATTACATTGTCATAGTTGTGTATGAGTAATTAATTAATTATTTTTAATATTTGAGCTTATACCTGCGAGGCATAAGTACCTATGCGAAAATGCAGCTCATATCAAGATATCTGAGATTCTGTTGTGAACTGGTGACATGGGGTTGTAAGTCTGACTGAGGGGATGAAATATGTTAGGTTATGATGCTACAATCAATAAAGTTTTGCAAAACAATGCCTAAATGCTTAAAACAAATTTGAAACAAACCTTTATAAATGTGAAAGTGGAGAAGGAAGAGCTGAGTAGGAAAGCGGACCCTGGCAGAAGCCGGGATTGAACGCTAGGACGATAACGATGATGACAGTTATAATGATTTGAAAGTTTGTACGTTCTTTTGGATATTTGTTACTCAATTAAACATAAACGGGCGAATGGATTAGAAGAAATTTGGCACACAGATGGCTCCTGGATTAAGATATACGCAAAAATGGAAAGCAAAAGCTAGTGTATTTCAAGAATGTGATTCCCGTCAAAATCAAGGCTTGCGACTATCTCCATCAATGTTACGATCAATAATTTCATTGACAGAATCAATGACAGATTCCATACAAGTCGCTTGCTGGTTTGTGTAGGCGGTGTGATCGGATCATGTCGTGAGCAAATGAATTTTTAACGGTGATTTATTTGAAGTGAAAGTTGTGACTGCAATTCGATTTAAAAATTATATCGTCGAAATTAATTTATCAAGCGAATGGTGGGCGAGAAACTTTCTAGTCTCATAATAATAATTGAAAACAAAGAGATCTTCTTATTAAATGTTGCTCATTCTTGGTTATCAAATATAATTAAATTCTTGGTAATCAAATATAATTGAATCAAATCATATCAAATCGTCTTTTTTTCGGAAAATAGGTAACGGGATCCCGATAGAATAGGCCATATACATTACATTAGGTATCAATCATTCAGAATATAACCCTCTGACAAAAATTTAAAAATTCTTGGTTGGAGACAACTAGCCAATAAATCAAACACTTTTTATTCTGGCAACAAAATTACAAGTGAACAAATTCATTTGTAAATTGAATGATTTTTACGTCCCCATAAAATCTAATCTTGAAGCGGGGCATGGTCGACTTATAATAGAATCTTCAGATGTACAAGCCCACCTCTCTTACATAATGGCTTAATTTTATTACTACACATATTAGGTAATGTCTGGTTCAGTAGACGAGTTTGCAGGGTATTTATAGCTGTCCATAAAACTTAATCGATGGCTGTAATATGCTCAGTGGTGGGCATAGGTCATCTATGAGGGCATACGCGACATAAAATGTTGATGACAACTTTAGATGTAAATTTTATGCTTCTGTCTGCGTAGGGCAAGTGCAATCGTAATTACCTACGTTCGCGTGAATGTGGCAAATGTTTTTATAATGGCTAAAATGTATTCCTATGGTTGTATATGTCTAACAATAGATCGATAGGTTGAACCTTGTACTGGCTCTGAAGCAAAACAGAACACTAAGAAAGTGTGCAGCCACCACACAGCCACCAGCTTTGAAAACTTGGTAAGCAAGCTATGCATAGGTAGACGTAGAAACTAGAAACTTTTAATTTAAAAAGTCATATGCCTTTTCTATAGAAAAAAGTGCAAATAAGGTGAAGCGACAAAAATGAAAAGTGAGCTTGAGGTCGAATTACAATGTGTGGCGTTCGCACTTGTGAGAGATTCAAATTATCTTAAATGATAAAACTCTAAATCTCCTCAGTCCTTGCTTTAAGGTCGATTTTCGCGTGATCTTGCAGCAAAGTCGCCAAAATGTAATCTTTGCAGTTACGTAAAGTTCACACCTCTTTTGAAAATATTTGACTTTGCCATTATCGCCCAATATCAAGTTTGGGCGCGCGATGATTCTGGGGAAATATTTATTTTCTCATATATGGAGCTGGAACATTAACACTTCGAGTTAAACTTCATACATATTGCCCCTGAGCCATTGTGTTCAGAAACTTTACGTGGTAGTATATTAAACTGATTTTAAATATCAATACCTACGAGGTTGACCGGGGTCTTCCGCTGCGGACCCTGAGGTTGGGTAAACAGTCTCATTAAATTGATTATAAATACTTACCTACCCAATCTTAAAATAGCGTAGAGCAATTTCGCTATCCTGTTCTAACAAATACCTAGATTTTATGCGCCTAGTTTTTTTTAACTACGTTGCTAGATAGGTACCTCTACGCATAAAATAGTGAGTGATTCACAATCAGTTTTCTTATAGGTAAGTATATAATATGTATTTGTACATGTGGTACAGGCGGGTGGCTTGTAGGTAAGCAAAATTCATTTTATTTTTCTAAAAATGCAGACAGCCATGAATAAAAAATTTAAATTTCATCACAACACAACGCGTCCTAACTTCGTTTAAAATGATCAAAGGGAGAGTTCATACGCAATTATGTCAGGGGTGGCCTTCACGGCTTTACAGGTTGATGAACATACCTACATACCTACTTATTTTGTAATTTAATAACATATAAAATAAAAATATATTATGTTACTTAACAACTTTTAATTAGGAAACTGAGTCCGCTAATATATTGAATCATTTCAGTTGTAGTTGTATCCTACCCTTAAGGGAAAAATGCGTGACATTATGTATGTATGTATGTAATATTGTAAATTTCGCCTAATAATTAAATATAACAAAATTCTAATACAATTCACCGTTCATCGTGTGGTGGCCAGCAGAGCAGAATGTAGCACCCCCGACCATTGGCGAGTATCGTGGACGGCAGCTAATAGGGTTGCCCAAAATTGTTAAGAAGAATAATGGAGATTTAGAGTGTAAAAAAAACAGTATCTATATACAAAATATAGAAACATCTATTTATTATTTCAAAGCCCTTTTTTTACAATGTGTAATGACACCCGTCGAAGATTCATTCGCTATTCTACCGGACACACATAATACAGTTTGTTTTAATTACGTAGGTAGGTACATTTTATTTGAGGTAAAAGTGTATTTTTTGCTCCAAATTTGGTCAAATTGCATTTATTGCCCGAAGAAAGTGTTACCGATATATTGCTAAAATATAGTAGATTTAACTAATATATATTTTTCCAACAGTATACATTATCTTGACCCAATATAGTAGAATACTAGGGATATTATATAGTATTTTTATATTTGTATCTGGAAATTTAGTTATTTGACATTGCAGTAATAATATTTTTTAGACTGACATCTTAAATCTGTCTTTCATGTAAGATATGGACTAATATGTCTGAAATACATGAATTTTATTTTATTTATTTTATAGTAGATTTGGCAACTCTAGCGCCAAATGTCATAGAGGCAGACCATAAACTATACGAAACTATAATAGATACTTTCAAGCATTGATTGAATTAATTAACACAAGTACATTATACGAAAGCCCCTCTCTTGAGTGAGTGACGTATTCGGATAGACCGCTGTCTACGGGATAGACATTCCAATGTGCATTTGAAACTTTTGAATATAAGGAATGACACTTCACTCACACACGCGAGCTTTACATTCCTACCTTTAGTTACATTTATCTTCCTACCTTACCTATACAGCTTTTTGCCGTCAGTATTGTCCGAATCCATTAATTCACATTAGCAAGAAGCTTTTAATTCGCTGACGCCATTATTTCGGCTGGAAGGTAATTGTACCAGAACACATTCGAATGGTTACATTTATTCAATTATGTGCACGGCACTTCCGTCAGCTACTCGTCGCTTTTTTTTTAATTTAGCCGCCATGCTAATCCAAACATGGCAGAATCGTGTGAAATCAATCTCGCGAGTGAGGTCATGATTGTTGAGTCTACTCCTATTTCAATTATCTTTTTGTAATATTCAGGATTGGTGGAACCTAGTAATAATCAATGCGCAATAATTTGCTTACAATCAATCTCAAAAACCTGTCAAACTATTTCAATAATCCTAGTCCTTTTTTAATGCGTGCGAATGTTTGAAAGTATGGGTATGTGCAGTATCAGTACCATATGTGGCTAATTCAGGAAGTTGAAAACCTACATAATGTTTGTATACAGCAGCCAAACAACCAGTATCATTGCACCAAAAGTAGCCAATCGAAATAACAATCCAGATTGAACTGAACAACTGGGATAATTCAAACCTTATCTCGATGTACATAAGTCTGTTTCGGTAACACAGTTCACGGTAAATCTTATTCTAAATAGAACTGTAGGTATGCTATGTAGATGCTTAATTTCCTCGTCCGGATCATTCTGTCTGGAGCTACTTCTGATGCTTACTGTACCTAACACCATGAATTATATCAAGTGTCAACTCAAAACAAAAGAAAAGCACCTGCAGCGGTTTTCCTCGGGTCTCCTAAAAGGCAGTCGTCCCTCAGCGCGCAACAAAACTTCTTGTTCTCCCGATCAGCTGTGGCGTTCGGGAGGAACATTGACAATATAGCGACGTCCTCATTGTTCTCGCGAGCGCGCCGGATCCGGTCCTGGCCCACCGTCTTTGTAGTCAAGTGCAGCCGGGACTTCAGGTCGTCACTCAACACGTCCGCGGACATAGCGCCGGCAAAACTTCTTTTAGCGCGAACGAAGATGAACAAAAAAAAATCGCGCGGGATTTTCCTTATAATTTTGTATGTAGAGTCCCCTTTACAACAAAAGGATTTGAAAAATACAAAAACTTTGCTAAACAATCTATTTGAAACGGCAAACACTGGCCGTTAAAATAGCAAACCAAAAAAAAGAAAAACAAGCCGCGAAAATGACAACTGAAAACCCGCGCCAATTTTTGACGTTTATTTTTTTTCGAGCAACACGCAGGCGGTGCAGGCTTCTCGGCTTGCCGTGCCGTACTGAGGCGGCTCGGCGACGGGGCCGACCCGCGTAGGCTGCTGATTGACATAATTGATTGGATAAGAAGAAACGAATCCCCCCAGGCAGCGTCCCGTTTGTTGGAAAAGTGATTATTAATCAGCGGGAATAAATGAGTCGGTCGTGGGTTCGGTCTATTCAAAAGCGATAGGTACCTATAAGAAATTGAGAGGTTTTCCTTCATTGAACAGAACTGCTTTTATCTATGATTGAACTGTAACAATGGATCTATTTTGATAAGTCATGGCTTAATACCTTCCGGGCATGACCTCACTCGGCGTTGGAGTTTGATCCGGTAGGCTCGCAAAATAAACATCAGACAGGAATCGCATTTACAATAGCCTACCTACTCCTATTGTGATTTCACATAACTACGTCTCAGAAGTATCACAATCCGTATCATTCATCAGAACACACCATTCATCAGGTATCATTTCTCACTGAAAGACAAGTTCGACTACTTTTTCCATGATCCAATCGAGACGGTACCCAAACAACGCTTTCCTGTTACCTAGCAAGTGGTCACGACGAACAAAGGTGCCCACAAGCACGTATGAATGGCACTGTTGATAAACCGATGCCTCACGTGGAGGTGTCAACATCACGTTTTCCAGCTGCGTTTTTCACTGGCGAAGTCATTCGCGCCAGACCTTAGTAATAGCAAATCTTTAGATCCAATATGGACAAGAGATATAGGAGGATACATTCGAATGCTGAAGAGAGAAAAGCGAACTTAGAAAAGACCGGGATGTACCGCTAGGATCACGACGAGGAAGACATAAATTACCAGAAAACAATTGCCATGATGCGCTTATTATTGTTTTGCGCATAATCCGTAATCCTAACTTATTTTTATCATTGTATGGGTAAAAGTTAATATATACAGACTGGAAACGACCGTACATAGGTACTCATGTTGATTTCTAACTAAAACTAATCGTGATTCGTTGCAGTCTCTAATCTCTACGGTCGTAAACTGGCATACTTAAGTAATAGTTAGACAAATGAATAAACATATCGGTTTTATTTATGCAAACGCTAAGCATTCACATTTATTTTTATATTTTTTTTTATTTATTAATCCTTACAATATTTCGTACATTCTGTCTTACTTATATTTACCCTGCCAAACTGCATAACAGTTTGTTGGCAATGGTGTTTCTCTCGTAATACAATCCGGATAACGCTTACAACTGGTTAACAAATTCATCACTTAGTTTTACTTACACAACCAACTTGTAATCCTGTGCATACACAATAAGTGGAGCCATACAGATAGTTCATTACATACTCATATACTACACCACTATACACCCCGGGACGGGTCCCAAGGTATACAACGGTAACCTTCTCTTCAACTTTTGCACTCATTCGAAACAGAAGTCTAGATAAATAATATTAATTTTTAGTCGTTTATCTTGCATGTATTTCTTTTTCGAGGTATAGTTAAATGGATTAATGTTTTCTAAGAAGTACATTTGAATCGACGCATATGCTAGTAATTAGCAAATACTCAGTAAGTGCTACTTATCTAAAATCTTTAAGGTTAAAATCATGGCTCAGATAGTTTTGAGATGTCTTGCGATAAGTACACGGAATGAAGTCAGCATTGTTATTAAGGTAAGGACCCAGTAAGCACCATAGTTATTCTGTAGTGTAAGTTTAAAGAAGTTGATTTTCTGTGTAGATAATATATGTAGATGGTAAACCTATGTATAGACGTAACTTGGTGTTAATATAGAAAACCAATGCTAGCCTCGCTCAAAGTTGTTTACGTTCGCACCCTTACGTAACAATAAGAAATTCGAAGCCAGTTTCTTCAATTTGAAAGTAAAATGAATGGAGATTATACAAAATGTTACTTTTATGCTAATATTTAGGGTGTCGCCCTGGATTCGGAGATGACTGACCGGCGGTGCTTTATCGTCGGAAATAGATGTTGCGGTTATCTGTCACATCAAACACAGAACATGGAAACTATTTTCAATGACTTATAATTTTCTTTGTCGTGACCGCAAGCTTGTTTGCCACCACCTTAGTGGTATAAAAAAAAGAAAAAAAAAGATACACTGTGTGTCTGTGTGGGTTTCATTTATATGTCTACGAAATAAATACTACTGCATGCGTGCTGCCATTAGGCCACTGTATTACTCATCACTACATAGTATAAAACAAAGTCGCTTTCTCTGTCCCTATGTCCCTTTGTATGCTTAAATCTTTGAAACTACGCAACGGATTTTGATGCGGTTTTTTTTAATAGATAGAGTGTTTCAAGAGGAAGGTTTTTAAGTAAGAAAAAAAGGGTAGGTAAGGGTAAAATAGGTGTACGCGTACGAAGTCGCGCCGGGTCCACTAGTTTACTCATATAACCTAGGTATGTGCTTGCTTGCAATCGGTTCTGTTTACAAATTGGCACATGTAAAGATAATTACATTTACATACGAAGTTTATCCGTCACAGCCAAAAACAAAGAGCCCCATAAACGTAACAGACAGATAATAAAAGATTATAATAATGAAACAGAGAGATATTGTGTATGTATGAGGTGCAAACCATCATCATATTAAAACAATATGTATGAGACGAACGTACGAAGTATTACCATACAAAAAGTCCGGCCGTGGTGGGTGGTGGGGATAACCATAAATTATTTTTTTATTTGAATACGCTATAGGATTTAGGAAATCTGTATGAAAACTTAACTTTTCAAAACTAACACATTACGTTCAAAAACAATCCTACTAAGTAATATTATAAAGTTAGTATGTTTTGATGCTTATTCGTTACAATTGTTACTCAACAAAACGATAGATTGACCTAAATTAACTGACACTTTTACTGACTGGCACTGACTCATTTGACATTTACCGATACGATAATCCTGGTGTAAAAATCGTATAGTACGCATAGCTAAAAATATGACAGACTCCAGAGCTTTTCCGAAAATTGGGGCATCTATCTGTCTTACCCTATGTAACGAGATGTAGCACTAGGTACATAGAATGGAAGTACTGGGAATAAAAGCCATTAACATCGTACGCATTGTCGAATGCCTTTTTCAATTAAGTACTCTTATCTCATCAGCGAGCATTAAATTAAGATTCGTACAGTGTCTCGACTGTAGTTTGTGTGTGTGAGGTCGACGGGTGGTTTTAAATTGAATATTATCATCGGAGTCAATCTGCCCATTAAAATGATGTATTGTGTCACATTAATATTCATGAAGGAGACGATTTGACTGTTGATTTGGTTACGGTAGGTTCGTTTACTATGGTATGATGTTTGGTAGGTGGTCATCATTCTGCCGCAGGATATCAACAAAGGTATGTAACTCTTTATTGCATACATTCTATAAATGTTTACAGGACTAAAGTTGGTCTTCCCTCTAGTTTGGTACTATTCGTATTACAGAAAATATACTTAGTACTATGTTGTAGGTATTGTTTTTCTCTGTGCGACAACAACGTTTAACAACAACAACAACAACTTTAGTTAGACTTGTCAACTATAATATTAGATGTCTTATGTAGATATATCATCTTTACGGGGTGCGTGATTGAAGTTGTGCATAATTGACAATCATTACTAATTTTATTAAGCGGTAAAGGCCCTAGAACTGATGAAGGCTAACCCAACCTCATCCACAGTTTTAATTTAGAACCGGGACACGACAGGTGTCCGTCTGTCCATCCATTACCGCATTTAGACTGTGAGTCACGTATTATGACATTAACACAAAAATCGGGCGGGTTCCCTCGCCGATATGGGCATATGGCCGCGGCAAGGCCGTTCGGAATATCCGGCAAGGTATCGATGGATGGGATTTACGACTTGGCTTGATTATACTACTTACTGGAAAGATAAACGACTATAAAATTCACAACGAGGTAATCCGACAGAGTCAAAGTTACCGACATAGCGCACAAAATTAGCAAGTTGAAGTGTCTGAGCTGACCACATCTGACGAAGAATCGACAACCGCTGTGGTAAACGAGTTCTTGAGTGGAGACCGCGACTTGGTAGTGACACCAGGTGGAAAGGGCTGCAATTGGAGGCTGGACGCGCCAAGTCGAGGCTTTTCGGCTTGCCGTTCCACAGCGGCTTTTCCCTAAGGTTGTGCGTATCAAATGCAGGTAGGTAGTCGCCGCACGTAGAAAGCCAAAACACCACAATATAAGAATGAAAACGTCAGGTGGAAATGCATTCAGCCAGACCCAGAGATAGGGCGTAAGATCAGGGAAGTAGAGGACTCGAGGAGGAAGAGTAGGCAAGCGGATCCTGGCAGAAGCCGGAATTTACCGCGATCGCTAGAATGTTAGCGATTCTATAATTATAGGTTATTAGGTTCCTTTTTCTGCACTTGCACTTGGTACGCACTTTGTATGTAAGACCCCTAGTATATAAAACAAATCTAAAAAATAAAAACTGTAAACCATATGGTGTCTAAGTAGTGCCACAATAATTTTGCCGTAAACACATTTAATTTCAAACACATATATTGTATCTATGACAACTAACTGATGGTCCCGCCCACACGCGGTGAGTCAATTTGCGGTAGTGAATTTATTTAGTGTCATCTCAACAAATAATAATGTTATTTATACGCAAATATTGTTTGTCACGTGTCTTATACGTTGGACCTCATAGTAATGTCTTATTGATTCAACTAAGTGCTAATTGAGGCAGACAAATGAAGTTATTAAAGTCGAAGGAAAATTCTGATGCCTAATTAACATAGTGTTTGTAGTTTTTTACCATGGGTTGCAGTAACCACACAGGATAATTTTCGGAATATATATATTCACGATAGGGTAAAAGAAAAAAAAAGATAGGTATATGTACCTATTGTATGCTATTGTTTGTAAATATTAAGTCTAGTAATGTGGTCTTAACTCGAAAGTTTCGAAACTACACGAACACAAAAGCACTTATACCGCATTTATCTGTGAACAGTTACAAGTTATTTCCAGTTCATCACTATTATTATCAACAGTTATACCCACTTTCACGACAACAGCCGTCACCTACGCATAATTGCGGAGGTATCCCGATTCGGCGTAAAAATTACAGCAATCAGTCGTCTTAATTTCGTCAATGACGATATTTTCGGTACATCCGCCGTTCGAGCGTGTCATCCACGCTTTTAGACGCGAGTGGGTGTCATTGAATCGTCTGCGGGACTAGCACTAGCACCTGTTGGTAACGGATTATCTAGGTAGCTCTATTTTGAGACTGTTTTTGTACTTAATTCCCATTATATTGGTCGTAGTCATTGAGGTCCGCAGAGACTGATATTAAAGGTGCTACGCTTTTTAGTTCGCTGATTTCCTAACTAGCGCATTCATATTTGGAGACTTTATATATCTACAAGAAACGTGTAGGTTCCTGTTTCACAAGTTGCAGAGATTATCTCCTAATATAAACAAACAATACATTTCGGTCCCTGCTTACCTAAATTACAATACTTATTAGAGATGTAGTTAAAATAACTAAAACTCCACGAATCCTCAAGATAGATAATTGCAAAATCAGCCGTGGAAATGGGAACAAGAACTCCGGGAACTTGATAAATATTACATTTCCGAGTTCACCCCCGTTGCATGTTGTATCAGCTGCTGGAATTGGCTCCGCGGCGAAGTTTTATTGGATTATCAAATCTACAGAGCTGCTTTGAAAAGATTGCTTCCTCATTTATTTAATTTTCCTTCTTTCCTTATAGCTCTATTGTATTTTCAATGTTTTAAGCATTTGTTGTTTCTGTTGCTATATGGGAGGTATGAAGCGTAATTTTTTTTTTATTGTTTTTATTTTACTTAGCAGACAAACAGGCAAGCGGGCCACCTGATGGAAAGTGGTCACCGCCGCCTATGGACATCAGCAACACCAGGGGAGTCACAAATGCGTTGCCCGCCTCTAAAGAGACCTCTAATATACCTCTTGAACGATCCCATGTCATAGTCCAAAGGAAACACTGTAGCTGGGAGCTCATTCCACATCCGAATCGTACGTCGTCGTAAAATGTCAACAAAACGGAAATGTCTCGGTATCAAACAAAAAAGACAGACAAGATGACGATGATGACGTTGTGGGATAAGCTCGCCTTTGCTTTGTAAGTGTTTTCTTTTGCAATCTACTATGGTGTTGCTATAAGGAGACACACGATGTGAATCAGGAGTTTTTCCTTGCGACAAAATTGGACTAGTATTTACGTAAGTACAAATATTCTGAGCTAGTATGACGAATCACTGTAGGTAACACTATTATGCACCGACAATCAATCATGACATTATTTAACACAGTTTTTTTGTATGAATTCGCTACAAAAACATCTGATGTCATTGTGGTTTTATAGCAAATCATATAATAGTAGGTTAGCGGTAGAGGCCGTCTACGTGCTGTCGCATTATTATTAAACAAACTGTGATGATAACATATATTTTTTGCGGAACGCCACCTACCAATTCATGTAGGATCCTACGTTTCAAGTATATGAGATAAAAATCTTAAGTACACTAGGTTTTCCTGTATAAATAAATGGTATCTGTACTAGAAACAACCATGGCAGATGGCACCTAGACCTAAACCCTAAATCAAAACACATACAACAAGTTCTCACTTGCTGTAAATAACTTACATTACAGTTATGGGATGGCAATCCAAAACACGTAAATTACCACAAGCTTCTTTGTTTCCAATTAAAATGTTAGGTACCCCCAGACAGAACGCAACCCCCTGCATTGCAATCGATCATGTAATGAGGGTAGTCCGAGATTGGATGTCGGGTAGACACTACCCCAGTACGATGACGTAAGCAGTACAAGCAATTAGAACCGTCCATGCTATTGAAACCATGTAAGAACTGATTACACTACGGATAAGGCGTTAGGACTCGTTTGCTTTCAAATGGCTGTTCTATTGCGCGGTATTTTCCACTCGATTTGTTCTAGAGGTCTACCTGATTGTTTTGGACGCGGCGTGGGCGTGTGAAACATGTATATTTACTCGGAACATCGTAAGTTGGAGCTATAAAACGTTACATAATGTGACATAGTCGCGGACTGATCGCGGTACATGTTTGTTTCGATGTGCTAAGCTCGGGAAAAGATTGCGCTATATTGGAGACTTGACTTCGAACATGTATAATAAGTAACTTGTAAAATCTATGGTCGTTTGTGGGCTTTAGAGTAAATTGTCTGATCTGCATCTGACTATTTTGAATGCTTTATTTGACCAGAATATGGTACAATATTCATTATTTGTATTTATTTATGATATCTATCTAGGTCCGATTTAGCTAATAGGTAAACTAAATACATCCTAAACACACGACAATTTAATTATCGTGAAAAATAAAAAATTATAGGTATCTACCTATTTATTTTTTAAGCTGTGGAAACTGTAGTATTGGTCCATTCGATGCATTATAGCCACCTAGTAGACAATCTTCTCTACTTTACTACTACTGTACTAATTGTAACTCAATGTTTACAACTAGCATAATCACCCGACGCTGCCATTCTTTGTGAAAATATATTTCACACACCATATGGCGTACGTCCGGTGCAGTTTTCATTTTATGTTACGGCGTCTGGCTCGCTTCACTCACATTGTCTGGTTCAATTCTCTTATTTTCTATTTCGCACATGAATACCGTGAAATTATTTTAGGTATGCCATAAGGTTACACTGAGACGGTCTTAAACGTAATATGAGATGTAGGATTTATGAAAACAGAGCCTTTAGTAGTTTTATGTACGAACAAAATGTACTAAATTTATTGATCACTTAGAGCTTCATCATCACAGCCCGTAACAATCCACTGCAGGACTTAGGGCCTCTCCCACGAAAGGGGAGGTTATTGCCATAATCTCCACGCTTGGCAGGCGAGTTGGAGACCGCAGTGTTTAAATATAACAATGGAAAATGCTGCTTCCCATTTTCAAGATTACGGAGACTCTTGATCTTTTGCCTCGACAACATTAGTCGCCTTGTACGACACCCATGAGTGTAAGGGGTTGGTGCTATTCTACTCTGCCGGACACCACACGGCCCTTAGAGCTTATTATTGTTATTTTATAAATTACCGTGGCGGGGATGTACTAAATAAATGGACTAAAACCAATTTTCGTTCGACCGACTTTTTTGCAGACTGGTCACTGGATGCAGCAGTCCACCTCGAGACTATTCAGATCAGTCGCAAACGACCCATATCGTATTACCGAAGAAGTAATTGCAATGCCCATATGCAGCCAGCATTCCACCACGCTTGGCGGCATCTTACAAAAGTTCACCCAGACAGGCGAGGTCGCGACACTGACATTGGTAGTCTTTGCTCGAGGAGTCGACCTCACGCCTTATGAGGCGAGGGTAAAGCTACCGCCAAATAAGGTGCGTATTGAGTTACTTCGGAGAAATAAGGAGTTGAGAAAAAGTGCGATTTCCGTCTACCACACTATTAGGTAGCTTCTGCGCCAGTACCTAAAGTGTCAGGCTTAATTTTGGAATTCAGTGACTGAATTTCAGTCGTAATTTTCGGCAATATCATGTTCATAATGTCAGAAACGTAAAATAGCCGATTTACAAAATATGAGATTCTTATATTAAACCTTCTCAAAATAGTCAAAGCACAGTCGCGTAAGAAAATAAAATATTATTAGAGAATCTATCGTAGCAAAGAGGCAATAGATCTCTACGGGTAACTTGTTTCGTTTATGTGGGCCGATCCCGGCGGCACTGCAATGCCGGGCCGACCCGTGCCGGGAGTGGAGCGAGCCCCTAACATCCCAGCTGGTTACAAAAATCAGTTTAATATACTGGTCCCTCAGTGAGGGAACTTTCAGATATTAAGCTGAAAAGAACAGATACTACACTTTGATCTTAGCCAAAAGGCCGAGAAGCGATACCGGTGAGTAAGCAGCCGGGAGAGGTCATTTATCACCGCGCGAAAAAGATACCGCGATGTAGAAATGTAACATAAACTACGACAGCGCCATCTGTTGGTGCGCTAAGGAACTTGACTTTGCGTACAAAGTGCTTTGGAATTTGATAGTTTATTTGCATTCAAGTTCAAACCATATATATAAATAAACGAAATGCTTTAAATTTACGATTTCGCAGTCGCAACAGAATTTGTATATGCTCAAATTTACGAGTTCGCAGTTAACAATAACGAGCTGCCAATGTTATTAAATTATTTACTTGCAAACATTAAGAGCAATATGCAAATAATTTGAGAATAATGTTGATTAGGTTGCCTGATAATTGACTAATAAAACTGATAATTATCGATAAACCCTTAAATAGCAGGTGCCAATAAAGCGCAAGTCCGCGGGAATTACGAAAAGGAGAATAAAAACCCGACCTTAAGCTTAAGGCATACGATCTAGCCAAATATAAATTTATAGATCCACTTACCAGCACGGAACACCTCGCCGCATCCGTCGCAACGGCTAGCGAACTGCGCATCATAGCAGTTGCCGCAGTAGATCTTGTCGAGTTTCGAGCCGAACTGCTTGTCAACCAGCGAGACGTGGCACTTGGCGCAGAGGAAACAGGCCTCGTGCCAGTGCTTGTCCTTGTAGGACAGATCCTGGGAATGGAAGAAAGGGTTGGTGAAGTAATTGCCAGATTTAACCAAGAATTCGTCATCATCATCTTATCAGACGAAAGATGCCCATTGCTGGGCATAGGTCTCACCCTGAGATCTTCACAAAGGTCCTAAGCCTTCCGCTCTCTCTGCCAGGTCGTCGGTCCATCTTGTGAGAGGCCTACTTACGTAGGGGTTTTACGTTACGTGGTCCCCACTAAAGTACTTTACTCTCCCTAGCCTTTGCCCAGAAAGAGACTGACATGCATTGGCAACAACAAAGATAGCTTAGAAGAAGAAAATTGTAGACGTCGACGGATTGTAGTATATATTTTATGGGTTTCTACGTAATGGATTTGCAATCGGCCCGCGCAAAGTAAACAAACCAAGTCTAACTAAAAATATACTTTGCTAAAAAGTCCTGTGTGGGTGCTAATTATAATCTTCCATCTTGATTGGATGATGCTAAAATTTCAATAGACGATCGTCCTTTTTCATATTAGGAACAGCAGATTCATTACTAGCTTTTGTTATTTATTGCTCCGTGTTCATATGGAGATCACGTGACTCATCCAGTAGTCCTACAAACATTTAGGATTATGATTGCGTCATATCCATATCGTATCTCAAATCGATTTAAACTCTGATTCATCCGGATTGCTCTTTCATATAAACACTTGTCTGGACTCGTAACGCTTTTATTGCAAACATGTGAGAAATAGCAAGTTCACTGACCAAGAATTGGTTATGAAATACGCGTGTTATAAGAAAGCTCATTTCTTTCAGTAGAGAAAAATTACGTTCAATGTAAAATTTAACATAAATCTCATGTCGTTGACAAATGAGCCTTAAAATAAAGCTCCCCTCCCACAAGGCTATTCCTGTCGGCGATGTAGTGTAGGGCCGACAGAGCGCGCGCTAAACGTTCCATACCAATAAAATATGTATGTTTATTTTCGCCGATTACGAAACACTTAGTCTTGAATCACACAAAACTATAAATCTCAAAAGAATCGTCTGACGGATCCACAGTGGCTTCTCAAGGTTGCCAAGCGAAAACATTAAAATAATACTGTAACCGTCCCAAAAATAGTTCTGCTTGTAGCAACAGCCGTTTTGTTTTCCAAAGCCCGCCAATTTGTTCGAGTCGCGTCCAGAAAGTAAACATTTTCAAAATAGCGTTAACAGAAAATGTAAGCTATTTGCGCTCTAACAAACATTAGTTTATTACACCAAAGAGTAATGCTGAGCTTGGCTAGATTGTGTTCTTTGAGATTCACCTATTTACCCGACATTGAAGTAATTTCTGTTATTCCTGAAAGGTACGAACGAAGGGATTCGCTCAGTATCATTCGCACAGTAAGTTAGCATATTTTGGTGTCGGAGGACAATGATTCTCCCCGAAATAAAGATCAGCAGAAGAGCAGAAAGTAAGTCAGTGTTCTCGAGAAAATCTCGTATCATGTAGTCCGGTAAACAAATTGGCGACGGTAATACTGTTGTCGCTTGGTGCAATATTTGTCGATTTAAAGACGGGAGGAGGAGGAAAGCAAGTCATTCGTGGGTTAGAGATACATGTAGTTATAGCACGGTTTGGCGTAGCCGCGTGTGTCTTGGCACGATGGAGCGAGGGCCGTGTGCAGAGGTACGACTGAAGAATCTGGGCCGCCTGGAGTGACATAACTAAATTTGATCGCAACAAAACGAATGCTTCGAGCTTCGGATTCTGAAGCTAGAATAGATGACACTAATACTCTTTTGGGTTAACGATGCGTTTAAAGCGCGTTCCGAAGATGTTTGACTCACTGAAATTAATACTTTAATTTTTTTATCGTATGAAAATTTATAACCTTTATTGCTTCTTTCAGTGTTATTGATACTTATGCCAAAGTCGCTGTAACAAAGACAAAAGCGAACTATTAATAAGTTCATGAGACTTTGCGACGTCGCAACATACTCGTAGCGTAGTATTGTATCACAATAGCCTCTAAACTCGCGTCTCTTCATTTCGAAACTGTTTACTTAATTTCATACTGAATTACAGTATTTTGTGGAGCAATGGGCTTTATAAAATTACAAGTTAGTGTCGTTTGCTTTTGAATGTGATGTTCTCAACCAGGATGAACTTGATAAATGGTGTAATGTATTCATATGGACTACCTAGAGTTTGTAATTAGAGGTGCAACAATTTACCCTACAAATGTATATCAAGTCAAGGAGGGACATTGACTCAATGTAGAATGCTCTCCGAACTGGTGCTTTTTACCGCTATTTGAGAACTTGAATATGTTTTCCTACTATTTTTACTTCCCAACGAAATTAGTTGTGGCATCACAGACAGTATTCGCTTCTCCTTGGGCTTTGGGTCGAAAATCAGCCTCTGCTAGTTAAATAAGAACAGGAACGATTATCCTTGACCCATTATCTCTTCCACATAGCAGGCAGAACCGTTGGCCATTGGGACAGAAACGTCCTGGATGCAAAAGCCAAGAGGCACAAATCGAAGTCGAAGGTTTGGGGGGTGGCCTATGCGCAGACCTGCGGGTGAGATCATGATTATCACTTCTATCCTACCTTGGAATCAATCCCGATGATCTTGCTGCACTCCTCGCAGCCGTTGGCGAAGACGCTCTCGTAGCACTTGATGCAGTAAGGGTGTTCTTCGCGCAGCACATACCGCTGGCCGGTGAGCGACTCGTCGCACTGCCAGCAGCAGAAGTGGCCGCTGTGCCAGTCCTTGTTCATCGCCTTGGTGTATTCGCCGCTGAAAATTAGCTGGGGACAAAAGATGGTGGTTATTGGAGGGTCGGTGCGGATGACTGGGGAATGGTGGTTTTATGGTGGTATGTCATTGTGTTGAATTTGTGTTGTGTAACTTTATGGCATTGGTCGAAATGTGCGTAAATTGTTCTTTAGAGTCTAAAAGTTTACTCTTTGCGTTTACTTGTATTAGTTTCGATGTTTCGATTAATCCTGTTCATGGTAGGTGAGCTAGTATTTTGGTATGTCATTCAATTTAAAGCTTCATTTAGTTGAGACGCACAGAATATACTGTTTAAAAAGCATGCATCAAATTATTTGTTCATGGTTGTCAGAAATCATAATTGTTTGCCTAAAGATTTATTCTCAGAAACTATAAATGCAAAAACTTGCTTTTGCTCAAAAATATGCAATCAAAACATAGTGTTGTTCATAACATTAGTCCCTATAGATAAATACCTTAAATTAGGTCGGGTATGTGAGGGTGGCCAACTGATCCCTATCGTAGCTATCTAGCGAGCGGCTCGCCGAATACGTCATCATGTCACTAAAGAGGTCGAACGCGATCGGAAATCGGAACTTGGCTGACACAGACACACTGGCGTCACATGGCACTGCACGAGGGTCAAGGGGGTTTGGCCACCGCTGCACATACCCATCGTCGTTGGCGGTGCTGGTGTTGGTCTGCTCGATCTCGGTGACGGTGACCTCGCCGTCCTTCGACTCCCTACGCTTCGAGGTCTTCTTGACCTTCCTGGTCTTCCTTTCCGTGGTGGTGTACTGGACCTGAACGTCTACGTCGGCCATGGCTGCGGCTTCGACCGATCTGTGCTTGGATATCTCGATATCACCGGACGCGGTCGCGACCCGAATCCGAATGCGAGCAACGGTGCCCGAATCGCAGGAATTATTCCAGAATGTTTAGCGACGCGACCGGAGGGGGGAGTTTGGGATTTAAATTTGGAAGAGTGACGGAGAGGGCAGGTGCGCGGGCGGCGTTTCCGAGCGAAGCGACCCGAACCGCGCGTTTCCTCGCGAGTCGCGGCTATCCGGGAATCGCCTTCGCCGCCGCCGGGGCGCCCGCGCAACCCGCGCCACCCGCGCCACGCCATAGCAGCCCGACCCATTTATTCCAACACGATACCAGTATTGCAAGAGTTAAGCGCTGCCTTATCGGTTGGCCGAGATTCAACTAACACTCGCGTTATTATTGGCGAACAATGATTTACGCGCCGCTTGGCGTTTGACCCAGTATATGCACAATTAAATTTTTGCATGTTATTTGTAGCTGAGCCAAACACCGTGTCGAGTCTCGAGCGCTGCACTCAGCACGGACTCGCGAGTGGGTAATTACAACCGTCACGGATTTGCTCGAGACGTTTACAGTGATTATGTTCTCAAACATTACGTCAAGGATCATCGTGCAATAACACATTATAATCCGGCTATATGAACACCTGTCCCTTCCTACGCTACACGCAAAAAGGTTGAATGAAGAATCTTAAACGTACCGGCCACATTCAAAATACATCAAAGAGTATTTGTTTAGAAATTCTTTGAACCGTTACAGTCCGGGAAGAATGAATGGACTGATTGATTGTCTTCTGAAAGCTTCCGTTGGTCCGTTCGTAATTAATCGACGTACCTTGCAAACGTATGGGTTCCGTTAAGCTTTAAAGCTTTGTTATCTTGTCAGATGATTAATTTTGATCCTTTGTTAAGTTTTAAATACAATAAACAAGATCGACCAAACACAACTAAAATATGCATAGGTACGCATATTTAATCTAGGCAATGTATAATGTATTAGGTGTAACATTTATTAATAACATACTTACCATAATATCAACTATGGTGCCTGATATGATAAATTAATAAACTGCGCTTTAAATGTTAGCTCAAGGACCTTCTAAAATGTCAATGTCTCAAGACAAAACATATTCAAGAAAATTTTCAGAGGGCTTTCCCATATCGTCTTCTCCGTCTTGTCGATCGGCCAACGTCTTGGACCTTGTGAGTATTACAACCAAGGTCTCGGTCACTCCATTCATCGATTTATTTTTACAATACTTTGCTTACTTTGGTCCCGTGGAGCACCTGTGCGTAGGCGCTTCCCTTCGCCCCCTATCGACAGCTTTATACCTTGTTTATGTTGCGGGTTTACGCCCGTGCTTCCTTCCAAGTTCAATGGATCCACGTGGACTTCCTACGTCACCATCGAAACATTTATCGTCGAAAAGATCGACGGTATTTACATAA
This sequence comes from Blastobasis lacticolella, assembly GCA_905147135.1. NCBI lineage: Eukaryota > Metazoa > Arthropoda > Insecta > Lepidoptera > Blastobasidae > Blastobasis > Blastobasis lacticolella. Next base: position 3,229,955 of record LR990042.1, on the reverse strand, counting down.
TCCGTGCCTACTACACGCCATTGAGCATCCTATGACATACCCACAACCCACATAGAGTTGTTAGAACACTATAGTTTATTAGTACGTGGATATGTTAATGAGTGTATCTACAAGCCTTAAAATCTACCATATATGTTGTCCAGACTGCCTATCGACTTTGTGAAATCTAGTATCATGGAGACTACTAGAATTTACTGACTGAAGTGGGCTATTAAGAGCTGTGTGATGTGAAAGGTAGTACAGGTACTTAGACATCACTAGAATAATTAATTCAGTCAAGTGCGATCCTTTACAAATTGTGATCACGAGTAAAGAAAATGACACTGGTTTATCGAAACGGTGGAACCACGAGTCCGAAGGGAATCATAAGACTCTCTTCATGACAATCAGTCAACGTAGTCGACTTATCTATTGTTGCATTACCAAAGTTACCCTATCACTCGCTTGATGCCGACCACAAAAAATCATTTCACACCCCTTTTGGAGAATACATTTTTCTCTGTGAAAAACCTCTCCTGGGAGTTCATTCGGCTCAAGTGTACATAGAAGAAACTTACTGAAAACCGCACAATAGGCAAAACCAAAAATATCCGCTCCCGTTGCAGTTGATAAACAACATAGAGCGAATAATATGATCATGACTAAGCCGAAGACTATCTAGCTGTCTCCATGCAGTTATTCGTGACAATCCACTCATTTCGGTGACCAGTCTGTTCATTTTCGCCTTACTCCGCCTGGTTCCCGGAATATGGAGATTAAATGGGGGTTTTGTGTACGTTTTGACTATTGACTTTGGCGCAGTCCGATTTCAGTTACCTCTAATTATAGACGTATGACGAACGGTACACCCGGCTGAGAGAAAATAGAATGGAAAGGGGGCGGTTTATACATTTTAGTGTCTATCTTTTGCGCGAGTGATATAATCGATATTAGCATGTTTTCGTTTCTTCTACACACATATTCTTGTCTACACATGTCTAGCTCTACTATATTGATGTTCGGAAATTTTCAGATTCTATTTCTACTTGTCAGAAAACAGCGAAGAGATTATTTTGTTCAACTGCTTTATGCATGTGCATGTATGAGCAAGACGTTATTCTTCGCTCTTTGACTCTTATTAGACACATCACACCTAGTCATTGCCATATAAACTTATTCGGTGATAAAACGTACTTTATGGTGGTTAACAACAACAAGTACAAGTTAACAGTGAGCTTGATGGTAAGCACACAATATTCCCTTCTGATTGTAAAGCCATTCAAGCAACATCCCCCAACACACGTACTAAATATACCTAAATAACCAGGCTGCCTTTATATTTATATGTGAATAGGACGTTGATGCACCCTGTGATAGGCTCTGATAATTTAATTTCACAACCTATTAATTAATAAAGCGACTAATGGAGCGACTGCCATCTGACTTCCGCGACCCTGCTACCAGGGGAACCTGACAAGATTGGATCATATATTATTCAGTCGCCTGAATGTGCAGGTTTTATCACGATGTTTTCCCTTATCGAAAGATCATCTGTTAGCATTTAACTAATGTACATAACTCAGAAAAGAGTCATTGGTATATTTATTTCATATTTCAAATGATCCTATTGGCAGTTACGCTATAAACTGGTAGTTTTGTAGATACGGGACCCAGAAAAACATTTTCTCCGTGACAAATATTACAGACTCTCCAGTGAAACGTCTACTCTAGCTACCGCATGTCCGTTCGGTGACAGTCGGTCTGGCATTTCTTTTAAGATAGTAAATTAAATATAGATCTGCGAATCGGGGTAACCTGAATAACTCGAGTGTTTTGAAAATTAATTTTATACTTGAATTAATAAGATTGGTATCTCGTTGAAAAAGCTATATTTTTTTATATAAAACTAGCTGACCCGGCGCGACTTTGTTCGCGTTCAAGTCCCAATCCTACCTACCCCAACCATGCCCCTACCGACCCAGTTTTTTATATAAACCTTGGTCTGGCAATTACAAACCTACCAAAAAAGAATTAGCCAAACATGTGCAGCCGATCTGAAGATTCTTTTTATATAGAAGATCATACGGACAGACCGAGATTGGAGTAAATAAATAAATGCCACCTTAAAAAGCGAAATACCAAACACACAGATTGACCAATTGCAAAAAGCTCATTCTTTTGTTATCCAAGTGGACTATCGCAGCTTCGCCCAGTCTTCGGCATCCTCAAGTCGATTCGGCGATGGCAATCCAGTCGTCTTATGTTCAATATTACTCTATATCATTCATAACGTAATAATCTTAACACATTTCAGGTCAAGTGTATATACAGAGCAATTCGTATTGAATCATGTTTCATGAGCTTTGCAACCTCAATTTCTGACACTCGAACATGGCATGCTGATCTATCTCCATTTGAAGTTTTAATGCACTGTGATACCTAACTAAAGTCTGAACGTGGTTCCAGATATTGTACTTGAAGCCTTTACAGTGGATATTCATTTTAAAATGCATGCTACGAGGCATATACAGAAAGTAAGACTAATGCTCGATTGAACTAAACTTGAAAAATTCCTAACACCAACCTTTGTTGAACCTAAATTCGCTAAGCACCGCATGTGACTAAGTGTGTGTGTTAAGAGTCGCTTAAGTTTAGTGCAATCGTACATTAGTGTACTGTGGCAATAAGGGCCAGCACATGTTTGTTTCTTGAGCCGCCAACGCTCAAGGTTTATATACACTAAATGGTACACCGCCTATAGGCGCATCTCCTCCAAAATGTCACTGTGTGTTTCTATACTACTTTCCTTCCCCCTCCTTTTTGACGATTGAAAGAGACATTCAACTACTTACTCAATATATAAATGTTGAGTTTGAGTTAAGTTTGCTGACCAAACAAACATAACGGCATGGCAGACGAAAGAAGTGTAGCTTTCTCCTAGCGACTTGCGATTCATTTGGTTGGAAATCGGATTCTTCAGAACGACTAATAATACGATTAACTTAACTTAACAGTTATCAGATTATCCTTGTTTCACCTACTTCCTTGAAGACTGTGAAGGGTTAGGTTTCCAAATGGGGCTTTTCATCAATAATGGTCCAATTAATGTATTTTCTTTTTTAAATACGCTTTTTCTAAAAAATACTATAACAGCCTAATACAGAAGACAGCATATTTACCTATCCACCATAAGTATAAAATTTGCTAGGGTTACTACGGATGCGTCTCTAAATCGGAGCCTTTCTAAGTCTAAACAGGATAGGTTGAGGTGCTTCCTTCTGTACCTTCACTTACTTTCTGGACACACCTAGCGTTTTCATGGAACCTTATTAATTTTAAACTCATCGATAATAGTCGATCTCTTAATAATAAGTATCCACTAGGTACCTAATAAATCTCTTCTATGGGTTTGTTTGGATTTCCATGTTCATAAAAATTGTGAACAGATTTTGATACGGATTTATTTAATAGATAAGGGTCATTCACGTAGGACCACAAGGTGGACCGACAACCTGGTAAAGATCGCAGGTACCAGCTGGATGCGGAAGGCACAGGTCTCTGGGGGAGGCATATGCCTAGCAGTGGTCGGCTGATATGATGATAATTATGATGATTCACGTAGAGGATTCCATGTGCCAATATTATTTATTTTGCGATACGGTTACGGTTAAACCTACTTCCTATTTTGTTTGCCAGGGCAGTGTCGTGTTGTAAGCGTTCCATGTCAGCGTGTGTGGAAAGTAACACTATTTGTGGTCGTAAATGGGAACCGACGTATTCGGTTACCGTAGCAACCGCAAACTGCATGCAGTCGCTCGATGTTTGGCTACGAAAGTTTAGCATTATAGCCTTATTCATAGAATACATGCTTTTTTTCTTTTTTATAACAAGTATTTAAAAGAGCGTTCTTTGTTAAAAAAATAGAAAATGGTGGTATTAACTACCTGTCTAAAATCAGTAGGTACGGATATTATAAAGAGAAAATATTTCATACTTTGTTTCTTTGTCTAATGAATTAACTCAAATCCTACTTTACTGATTTTAAAAATTCTGTCACCAATAGAAATCTACATTGGGATACAGCATTCTGCAAATTTTATTTTTAGCAAATTCAACATTTTGAGAATTCAGCTTTCTGGTTACCAAAAAGAAAAGTTACTATTGTCCCGAAATTTAATGTGGTACCCGCGGATGCGGATCCGGAACGCAGTAATCGAATTTTACGCGAACGAAGTCGCGGGAAAAAAAGCTAGTTTATTGTACAAAATTATTTAAGGATAAATTGAGTGAGATCTATCACCAACGTTTAACCAATTTTGTCGGTTTTGTGCCTACATTTAACAACGAATGCAAATTAAATTCATTAGTATTTTTTACGTTTGCTCGCAAATTATAAGTGGTTAAGAGGAACTGAAAGTGGACTAAAAACGTCGACTTACATTGAAGTGGTGAAAGCTCTTTCGAAGTTCAAATATTTGTAAGGGAAATCTTACTGACCGGTCCCTCCCTGGACCTCTCTTTGTCAACGCTATCCCGTATTACTATGAAAAAGCCAGAGCAAACAGCGCCCCCACCCTGTCATTACTACGTGAACGGGGCACTTTTTTCTTTCAAATGTCTTCATTAGGGTTATTCAGTATGAATGTAGACACTTTTCAAAGCCTCTCTTTGAATCATACAAGTCGAAATTACAGGGAAGTTTTGATATGACGCTGAATCTTGGCACTGATGAACTATTGTACGAGATCAAACAGTGACGACTTGAGCACTAATTGATGTGTTATATCATTTTTTGACGTTTACGTTTTTGTTTTGATCGGAGTTTTTATGACTGTCTATACTTAAAAATCTCATCACTATATTTTAGTTCTAGAGAGAGTTATGCGTTGTTCTAGGTATTGGCGATGTAGGAACATAGCCATATGGCTTATAGCCATTATTATCTACTAATTAAACGAATAACAAACTAATTAATGCCATTGCTACTTCTTTATTATTTAATTTTCTCGGTTTGCGGTTGACCTGAAATTTTGGCATACTTATGTAAGTTCGGTGAACTCCGGTGACAATGCAATGTCACGATATCATGGAGCTGGTCTGAAAATCGAGACAGAAGGTAAGTAGGTAGAACTCCAAAACTATGCATGATAAACTCATCGAGTTTGGGCTCGTTTGTACTACTACAAATATGCTGGCTGATCATAAAAGTTTGATATGAAAAAATATTTTTGATTAAAGAACTAGTTTTGGAATACTATATTAAAAGTTCGTTGTAAGCTGAAGGATAAGGTGGTGGCTAAGATTGAAAGAGGTATGCTGAGATGGTTTGGAAACGTGGAGAGGATGGATGAAAAAAGGTTTATGAAATGTATCAAATGTGAATGGGAGGGTCGGCAGAGGGCGCCCGTGAAGGACATATACTGATCAGATAAATGATCTGCTCCAAAAAGGGAAAGTAACCGGCGTAAATGTATGAATGTGGAAGAGGCGAAAGAGGTGTGTCAGGATCGTAGCCTGTGGCACTCGATAGTATCTGCCTACCCCTATGGGGCGTGAGTGTGTATGTGTTGTTTAATCCCTACAAACTGAGGTTGCACTCGCCTGCCACCACGACTCCATTAGGTAGGTACAGATATAACTTTGTAATAGCTCCCAGCGGTTCATTGTACTATGTGCCTAAAGCCAAAGAAGGGACAAATTAACTCTATCGCTACAAATTTTAACCTTACAAAGTCATGTTGCTCTAGCCCGCCACGACGCTACCAGCTGCCAATTTTCGGACAAATGTGTTATTTTTAGTCGCCGGTAGGTAGGTACATGTCACCAAAGGTCGCCTTATACGAGCTCGTCATCTTTATTCGGACGCAAGTGGGTCGAGGCCCCGCGCACCATCGCCAGTGTATTTCGGTGAGCATTGTGCAACTGTTTTGATTCCAAGACAGACGCCGCCCATGGAAACTGGTCGCGGCTGAAACTCAGATGACGATGGGTTTTGTAAGAGCACAGTCTTTGTCCAAACATTTTCTATTCAAGCCAAACAAATTAGAGCCTAACATCAGGCACGTTCCTGCTTAGAAGGAAGGTATCAAGGTCCATCTAAATGTTATAAAGAAAACAAACGCAAAAGGGGAATAGTATCAGTTTAATTCTCAGTCCAGTCATGCGCACATCGAAGCACTCATTAAACAGTGCACTCGCTCTAAAAAGCTACTCCCCGGAGTTACCCCAGAAGTCTTCCACCTCCTCTTCTTCGTCATTTACCTCTATTTCTTTCGCGTCTTCTTTTTCCTCCTCGAAAGAGCCCAGTTTGGACACGTCCGACATCCGCGGCCTCAAGTCTGGGCTGCTCTCGGCAGGAGCGCTGTCTACTGACGCTTCCATGCTCCACGACTCATTCCTCCGCTCCTTAGAGTTCTCCCTCGACCGACTTCTGGAATAAGAACGCGCCGCTAGATTAGGAGCACTCCCCGCGACCTCGTCACTATTCATGCGGCCGAACTCAGCTTCCTCGAGTGACGTGAACAGCTTGAGCTCCTCTTCGCGCGACGCCCGCGAATCTCGCGACGAGGTCGACGACGAAGAGTGGCGCTTTTTGAAACTCCTGCGCCTGCCACTCGGGTCGCTTCGTTGCAACGGTCGGAACTTTATTCCGTCAAGTGATCTACAAATTTACAATATATGAGTAGATTTATTGTACAGGTGAAGCAATGGTAGCGGAAGTAGCTTTCTATTCGTGCAGGTGATCATGGTTCCACTTACTCGGTATGCGATGTCTAGGTCACTACAGAGCGGAGTGCGAGTGAATCTACACATGAGGCGTGCCGATCGAAATCAATGAATAGTAACCTTAGGTAATCGTCGCTGTAAATCTGAACTCCTGTCTTCTCGTCGTCGTATGATTGGAATTGTATTTCTGGCAGTGTTGGTTGGATGGGGCTCTTAGGTCGATAATGCCACGTGAGTTTCTCAGAGGCATCGCTTTTCTCGTCATCGTGGCTATTTCCGAAAGAACTTTCCGAAAAAGGAGGAGGATCTGAAATTCCAGAAGGCGTAGGTGATCGGTTTCTATTTCCGACACTGAAGGAATCTGATGTGTTCGTTATGATAGTTTTCGTTCTCGTTGGCGTGTACCTGTCGGTTCTGTAGTCGCCGTTCGCATGTGCATCGACTGAGTCCTGGCCGAAGCTTGAGATTTTCGTCGAGAATAAGATAGCTGTGGAGTCTGACCCGTAGTACTTCACGGCTGCTGATTTTAGGTTTCCTTCGTCGTCTTCGTTGAGGCAGAGATATCCCTGACCGTGTTCTGTAGTCCAGTCACCTGGGTTGGCGGGGTTAGCCGATTTTTGAAGCATTCTCGAATAGTACTCGACGTAGTCTCGGAAATCCGGGTCGGTGTCGGGCAGTATGCCGCTTATGATATGCTGCAGGGTCGCTATGCCGTCATTCACACCCGCATAGGCGATTATTAGGGAAAGCATCAGTCCCATTTTCACTCACAGTTACACCACTACCACTTTAAGGAAAGGGCTACTACCAGTTAACCGGGTTTAGGTTAGGTTAGCAGGGATGCATACGCTGGGACAAGATTTGAACAACTGAAATTAAATAGTATTAGTTGCCAAAGATTTGTGTCCAATTTAGAATTGAACTTGGCGGTACACCAGGCATCATTGCTCGATTTACATTGAATATTGTTAGACAAGGTCGCGGGTTACATCGCAGACAAAAGATCATAGACAGATGTATACATTTGTCATCTCTGCCAGTGTTTAACCGAAGCGCCACTAGCTTCATTCATGTTTTAATGTTGATGCCAGCACCCACAAGTAATTTAGTTCTTTTTATTTCCACGCAGTGCGTTCTTGAACCTAAGTATAAATCTGTCAACACTATATCAGTCAAGTCGGGACAGTGAAGAACACCCTAGGGCGATGTCGTCTCTTCATAAATGGAGTCATCAAGTGTTGATTGATTCGATTTTCGAGGTAACGTAAATGATTAAGATCATAATGCTGACGGAGTAATAAACCTTGTACGATTAAGCTACCAAAGCTTTTATTATTTTCTTGTAATTTATTGTTAAGGAAAGTTGCTATTGCTAATAGCCTTCTCAGGGCTACAGTACCGTTTAAATTATACAAATAATTGATCAGCTAAATCATAAAAAAGACGTTAACGCTACGATTCAAGTTATTTATGCGACAATTTGCTATACGTAGGTATATGAGTCGTGCTAAGTACAACACTGATAGTTTAATGTCTTGTGGATATGTATTGTGTTATGTATTGGGACAGACAAACTACGTATTAGTGTGACTCGATGATCTTATCACATAAACATATTTAATCATACAGGACTCTGTACGTACTACAAAAACTAGTAGACAGAAACTAACAGCATTATTAATAGCTAACAAAACGCCTATAAAGTCCAGCATAGCTCCACAATCCGCGATCCCGCTAACCGCTCCCCGAATAGTCCAACGAGTCTAACCAACTGGCGTCCGACATTAATTGCTCGTATGACTTATGTCTGACAAACTGTACACGGAACGGCCGAGTTTGACATTGAAAATCTGGGAATAGTGGATTAACGACATTCCCCGGCATTGTGTGAGTCATCGACCCTTCGGGAGCTGTCATTGCACACGGGTTCACGAAATCACCGGTCTCTGCAATCTTTCCGATCGCAGCTCTTGACAGTGTGCCAAAAACAAATTTCGCTCCGATCTGTGTGCAAAAAGCGAGCGGTACCGTCACGGTATTCTTTGATAACATAATTGTTGGCCGTCTCTTGGTAATACGGCGGGGTTTGGAAGATTTTTTGGGTATTTGTTGTGCAATAGATGGAGAAAAATGTCGTACTTTAGGTAGTACGAAGTAAGCATTCCGAGTGACCGCGACTTCTACCTGAAGTCGCGGTCGCTCATTATTACGGAAACACATTCTTCACTAGTTTTGTTTTATCGCTTCCATATCATGATCATCATCCGAGCGGTCAATCCCATCTTCTTTGGCTTGGAAATTTGGAAATATATTCCGAATTTCTCAAATGTTCTTTTCATACAATTGTACCTATCACTTTGGCGAATAATAAATTGAGAGCTGGGGAAATTTGGTGAGGTAGGCGGCGGTGACTACGCCCTACTAGGTCGCCGATTTGCCTGTTTGTGTACCGTATAAAAGAAAAATGATACGGATGTTTGAACATTTCGTACACGCTAAACATTACATAGCCATAAGACCCACACTACACGTAAAACATAACAATGCACACGGCCAAATCACAGATTCACAACTGTGCCCTGAGAATTCTGCTTCTATTCTATAGATACCTATTGTTTATGCCACAAGAAGCTTATACTCTTAGCATTGAGGGAAGAAACTGCCTTAATTATCTAATAATGTCCAGTCCAGTTCATGAAAAAATCCCAAAAAACGCATTTGGCTTTCCCGAATTAGAAATATATAACTTTATCAATTTTAGAACCCTGTTAACAGGTGGACCTGACCTGATTGGATCTTGGTTGTCTATTGTTATAAGTACATTCAGTCGCCTGAATTATCGTGTAGGTTTCATCGTGATGTTCACCGTAAGTTTGTCGGTAAGTAGTGCTCAACAAATATATGGAACTTTAAAAAGGTCATTAATAGGTACCTACATGGCGGTACTGAGGATCGAACTTGGTAGCTACCGAATCGTCATTTGGCCATCGATGTTATTGATAATTTAAGTAAAATTGCCTTTTTTTCCGCCGAGCTAAATTTACCCTAAAAGCATCAAAGGAAAACATGTTTCACTTGCGTACGCTTTCCACTGACAATAACAACTCCATGCCCCATCGGCGCACGCGACGGTTCTAATTGCGGAGTAGTGACGTATGCGCGTGTGACGTCACGTCGGCCCGTGTGAACTGCCGGCACCGACGCGCGGGGATGTGTACAGGATATCGTGATTCGGTAATAGCATGTTAGGTGCCTCTGTCTGTGATTGCAACAGAGACCACTAATACCAAACCAATACTGGGCAAACCAAGTGTAAGGGGGAGTTAAGTCCATCGACTCGATAAGAAGAAGACCAGACTTTGCTTCCTTACATAGTATAAAATAATGTCGCTTTCCTCATCTGTGTGCTGCCACGTAAATAACGTAACGGATTTTAATCCGGTTTTGACTATCATTAAGAAATTTAGCGGAAGGTTTGTATGTAAAATACAAAAATATTATATTAAAAAAAGCCGGGGAGGGTCTCTAGTGATAGATATTTTTATCGACTCTACATATCCATTAAGTGATACGCTCTGACACTATTTGGATTTATTAATATTTAGTGTATTATTTAATCTTTTTTTTTACTCCACGTAGTGATAACCGGGCAAACAGCCGGTAAGCAGTAACTGTCGCCCATAACATCTGCGATTCATGCATTTAGGTTGAGAGCAACAAAAACGCAGAACCGCAGGTGCGTTGTCCCTGTGAGGGCTAAGATGAAATGCTTTTTGCCTGTCATTGCCTATATTTATAGTAAGATTTATTGATTCTCTTTTACTTAATAATTATTACAAATATATACACATTACGCAATTTTTTGTCCAACTCAACTCAGCCTTTTTTTCCAGTGATGTCTTTATATGATTATTAAATATTGTAAAACATTGAGCTTCATTCATGGACGGTATGTGTTATAAAAGCAATAATCATCATCATATCAGCCAGAAGACGCCCACTGCTGGGCATAGGCCTCCCCCAGAGATCTCCACAAAGGCCGGTCCTGTGCTTTAATTAAGGAAAAAGCTACTATAATAATTAAGATAAGGCACACTATCCTTTGGACGGAAACATGTAGTACATACCTACTACAAGCTTTAACGAAAAAGGAGCTTAAACAAAAAAAACCATTTCATAGATATTGATACATCTGCTGAAGATAGAGCGAATTGGAGGAGAAAAAGTAGGAAAGTCGACCCACGCATAAGCCGGGATAATAGATTACAGACCTCATTACGACGATACTACTCAACATTTAATAAACGTAAAATAAAAACCCCAGTTTCGGGCGTTTCCCTTTCGCACTTAACTTTTTAGTACAAAAAAACTCAATAAATTATTCGGCAACTAATCACAGTGCCTATAAATAAATTGTTGCTCCGACCGAGAGTATTTTCGTGAGGGCAGATTTATTAGGAGATTCCCGAGATTTTCAGCATACCTTTGTTCCCGTGGCAAATAAAAAAGTTTAATAAAATGATGTTTTTTCTTTCAGCACGGAAATAAAGTCGCAATTTAGCCGTGCCCTCCGTTGACCCTAAGAAACTTTTCTAAAATATCAGTGTATTATTACTTACTTTAAAATGTCGACAAAAACGATATTATTGTCCAGAATTGAAAGTATTTTACTGTCCAGCCACTTTTTTTACATTGCTACATTGGCAGCCCGTACTCTCATAGTAGTGATCTCATCTCGAACGTCGAACACCAAAGCATACAACTTCATACAAGTATAATAGGCACCTACTACAATAACGTAGAGGAAACGTCAAACTAACTAGCCAAGGTAGGTACTAAGAAGAGCGCCTTGAAAAATAATATAATCGCTTACAGCTCGGCCAAAATGATTAGAAATGGAAGAAAGAAAAGCATTTGTTCAATTTCTTGTTCAGTTTCATTCAGTTGTTGCCTGTACATTCGTGAAAGGAAAATTGAAATTTAGAATTCTTGTGTTTCTTTGAGCATTGTCCGCTAGTACGGTATGAAAGTAGGTTACTCATCCCCGATTACACAAACACAAATCTATCAAATTTATATAGAAACATACTACAGGTTCTCGATTCCGCCTACCAGCAGCCTACTATACTGCGTAGCCCACTTGACGACCTTTCCCCAACCTCCTGACCCATCCCCGAATAGTCCGAATACGGCACTTGCCTCACATCACACCGTATGTAGTTCAAAGGCAAGGTCGCCCCGCGCGGGTGAAAGTGGGTGCGTGCGCGCCGGCCGGTAACCCGACACTGCGTGACGTCACTCGCGGGCCGTGCGCACTGGCTGGCCAGAGCTCAGAGCGAGCCAGGCAGCCGGGAGCGGGAGTGGGAACGGGTATTGTAATATGCGAGCAAAGGTACACTGCAACTCCTGTTTAGCCAGGGTCTACAGCGGCGAGCCAAAAGAGCTTCTGGGTTGTGACACTCAGGCTGTGACGCCCGAGGACAAGCTAATACTGCGGCGGAAAGATGTAATTTTGTAGATCGATGTGTAGATTGTATGTAACAGACTAGATAGAATAGATAAGTTTATAACTGGATAGTATATTAGTTTATATCGTTTTTTACAGATTTTTGACAATGTCTACAAAAGTTAAGACGCGGGAAAGACCAGTTAAATAAATGCTGTACGTGAAGACTGTCAATATACGTGCACAATAAAGATGGATTATAAAATCTTAATGGAAATTGTGTAAGATTACGTTGATAAGTTAAATTCACTCGCATCTCAACAGAAGGCATCGAACTTTCGGCACAACCTCACGCTAACTATAAAGCTATTCCATTGACTAGCTCTACCACGCGACTACGCCTACAACTGTTCTACTACAGACGACAATTTACATCGTAAACGTTTCAAACCTTCAGTTGCGTCTCCATTGAATTTATATAATAATATACGTTGCGGACGGACAGACAGTCTGGTACCCAGTGGCGCTTGGCACGGTGCCGGCTGCAGCGCGCTCGTTCCTGGTTCGATACCCGGTAAAGTGTGCCCCATTCCTAAGCTATCGGCCATGAGATATTTGAAGCATCATTTTCCTTGACAGATATCGTAAAGAACCTGAGTATTTTTTCGCGGAAGCATAGTTTTCTATAAACCTTACAATCTTTATTTTTTTCAAAAAATACTGGTGAATATTCAAGAAATCTTTTGCAAGAAGCAGTTAAAAGATTTACTGGATGTGGATGCCTACCCATTGGAACTAAATTCATTTGTATTGTAGGCAGCTTAGAGGATGAAGCGTCCCCTGGTAACAAGTCGTAACCTCAGAAACGGAGTACAACAACAATGTTTCTTAGATAAAATTTCGCTTTTTGTTTTGTTGATAGTTCTTTATTGCATGAACGCGTTCCGTTTTTTCCCGCCACCGCACGGTTGGCGCGCTTCACGTCGGGTTATTAGCTATATCTCCCGTTAATTCTAACGTCGGCCATATATTATCCCAATTCACTACACGCAGTAACACATCGGTACTGACTGAGAGATGGTGGAGTTCTCATTTAAATTACAACAAGATTAGTAGGTAATGAGTGTCATGAAACGACATAGACATAGATATTGCGTGGTTAAGAAAGAGTTAGCGGATACAGACAGATAGTCACGGATACCGACGTAACTAACTCCACGTCGACTTCCTAGTCTGGGTGTTAGTTGGCAGAATTCGTAGTTTTGTCTGAATACGAAATACTATATATAGGCTGTTTTCTTGACACTTACAGATTATAGCAAACTTGGACGTCTACTGCATAATACGAGTATTACAACTAATCAGCTGACCACTTACACGATCTTGTCATATGGCTTATCATAGGGTCGAGTGGTCGACTAATATGTTGAATGTACTGTTGTTACCTCGGACAGCCTATTCTCGGGCTCGGATCAGATGCAGTGCGTAACCGCCCTAATGAATTTTCAAATATAATGGCCATTTGTTTGTACTAACACTACTAATACTAAACTAATTTGAGATTAACTCGTGACTTGTGTTGATTTGAGAATGACGTATGTATATTGTTTTTGTTAAAATGCCAACTTTTTACGAGTTTTTACATTCTCACCTAACGAAGCGTTAATTGCAATGAGTTTACACGTCTTCAATCTTATATTTAATTAATTTAACTTTGATCTTAGGTTTGTCGGATTCGAGTCTTGAGGTACGAAACCCTGTGTGCGACCACTTTGTGTAGCAGACTAAATGGTCGCACGAATGCTGCCAATTAGGACAGCGCCTATAAGTAGTATAGAGTCCTAATAAGTAGAAAAGATGCTATTATTTCTGTCGTTGGCTGCAGGCCGTTTTGGATCTCTTCAGACTACCTGTACAAATTTGATTTATTACGATTATGCCATACAAAAATTAACAAAGAATAATGTGGCAGAATGTGACTGAGGTAATTAATATCATACATAATTAAAAGGATATCGCTATCGACGTAGCTTGAATCACAAGTATGTCCTATTTATTTAAATAATAATAATATTATATTATATTTATTTTTGAAAATTAAATTCCATAGTATGTCTGTCCAATTAATTAAAAATATCAACCCCATATGTAATATGGGATATAAATATACCCCATTTTTTTATGACATACGATTGGCAAACAGGCAAGCGAGCCACCTGATTGGAAGTAGTCACCATTGCCGCCATATCCATCAGTGGGTAGCAACAGCCCAGATCTTCGCTCTGTGGTAGCAACTCGCCGCCTATTTCTCTAACTCATGGTCATGAGCTAACAACCGCAACAACGTACCGCCTACATCTGACGTCATTACAAGTTCAGTCGAAGTCGTTCCAAGATGTTTCTATTGAAATAGCCACAAATGTTACAAGCTGGTGTTGTCAAAACAATCAATTGGAAATTTAGGACAGCACCTAAACTACATAATCTTTTGGTTGAAGGGAACCGCGTTTCCGGCCCTGGATCTGGTTTGAGCCAGAGAAGATAAAAGAGATGTCGGTTTTTAAGAGGGACGCGGTTGTGGGAGTTGAAGTGATGATGTTTTGTTAGGGCTACGTATTGACAGCCGCTTTGACCACAGGAAAGACGAGGCGTCGGCGGTTTCCCTGGGTAGGTAATAAAATGTTAATTATGGTGGAGATAAAATTTACTTTATTTTTGTTATACGGTGGGTCGTCCCAGGAACACCGAGATACGTGGACGAACCGGTGTTAAGGATATAGGGAATAGGGTTGCCAGATTGAGCAGCAGTGGGCTGGTCATCTCATGAGGTGCTCGGATGGACGCTGGAGGCAAAAATTAACTTTATGGCGGCCAAGAACGACTACAAGAAACCCTGGCAGACCAAAGGCAAGATGGTCCGACGACATCACCAAGGTGGCCGGGAAGATCAGGATGAGGAAGACTTCCTGTAGATCAGGATGGAAGAAGCTGGAGGAGGCATATGTCCAATTTTGGACGGAGAAATGCTGACGAAGAAGAAAAGAGAAGATACGGTAGGCAAAGAGGCAAGCGGATCACTTGATGGAAAGAGATCACCGCCGCCTGGGGACGTCAGCCAGCAACATGAGGCAAAAAATTCGACATTTCATATTAAGTAGTAAGTACGTTTTAAGGGCATAGCATAAAAGTAGAGCACGACAATGGTAAGTATTATCCACAGAAATCTAAATAAATTGACTGATTTAAATAAATGTATGTAGATTCTTCTTTGATGAGGAGCGTCGGTGGTATCCGACGCGAAAGGTACCGGGTTCAAATCGCACTGCGGCCATGTAATAATGACTCTTTTCTGAGTTATGTCTATTAGTAAATATGTATATAAGCATTCAGCTTACCGATGCTCTTACGGTGAGAGAAAACATCGTGATGAAACCTGCTCATTGAGTCGACTGAATGTGTAACCATGATAAAATCTGGTCAGGTTCCCCGGTCCACTGTAATTATCTGATCTGCCAAATCTTGGATCATGGTCAAGACGTACCTCGGGCCCTAGCCCAAAACTAGTAATAGTTGATAAATTTAAAACTAGAATTTCATTTCAATTGACTCTTAGCAAAATGGTGTCAACAAAACTGCAATTTAAGTTTAGACTTGCAATAGCTTACACCCAAAAGAAAGTCGCGTCGTCTGTCTGTCGCACAAATTCCTTTCAAACCATTCTTAACAAATTTCGAACTGCTAAGTAGGTAGGTATAATTAGATACTTAAATGTGGTACAGAGGTAACTGTACAATACACAAGGACGTTTTGCGTGAAGCTGATGTAAGTTGGTATTGGCAACATTAAACTGATACTGATTATTCTACTAATATAATCTATGTGGTTGTCTGTTTGTTCACAGACAGTTTGTCTGATAAACAAAAAGAATAGACAAAGTCTCAAGCAGTGTTACAAGGAGAAACCGATCTGAATGACAGCAAAAATAGCTGACAGGAACTAACCTAAGAGGTTTAATCTTTAGTGAAACTTATTTACTACTTTAGAAAATTGAAAGGGTTATAAACGTCTTTTTAAACGATTACGATAATGGAGTCGCAAGAAATTGCTAATAAGGCTCAGATAGATTTTTTGTATTTTCATACTAGCACCTTTATGGATACCTAAGAATTTCGTGTGCAAATGGAAGATTCATTCAATCATACAATTATTTTAGTATTGTAATGTATGTGGAGTACACACTGAAAGTTTTGCGTAACTCATTAATAAAATAATTTACATGTAAAGTAGTATATTTACTGATTTTCGAAATATGCTGCTGGAATATGTGTGGGATGGGTAGCTCTACCTATTCAGAAGCTAAAATACAAAAGGCTTTCTTTCCGGCATGAAACACTATATCCATCATACATGTCATACACAGCATTTGAACTTCCATTAACATACCTTTTTTACACCTATCAACTCGAGTCAGTTTTTGTTCTGGATGCTCATGCGGATCTGAGTTCATCTGATTCATCAGCGCAGGGTGAGTTCAAGAGGAATCCAGCGGCAAGTGGAAACTTGGTAATTTTCTAATTAAAAAAAATACTTTTCAAATATTTTTTTTAACCATTTATGTTGATGTTAGATTTTTGAATTTGCTTATATCCAAATGTTCTTGAATCTTGTAATAAGTGACACGCCAGTTTTTTTCAATTAGTTGCTTGACAGTAGCCACATTTTCCTCAGTGATCGCAGTTGAGGGCCGATCTTCACGAATTTCTCTAATGGAGAAAAACACGGCCAATATAAAATTCTGCGTACCGACACCTTATTGTACCCAACTGAGGTGCTTCCCTTCCAAAAGCATTTTGAAACCGTGCAGTATAGTCTTGCGGATACAGTGAACTTTTAAATTTATAAAAAAAATCATCGCCCTTAAATCTTTTCGCGTTAATTTCGTTTTTGCTACGGACAAATTTCAACTTGTAGTAAAAAACAATTGACACGCAATTTACCGCAATTTTTTATTAAATTAATGTATAATTTCCTTTTAACAAAAAATTACATTCGAATATCAAACATTTATGAGGAGCGCAATGGGAGCGCAGAACTTTCAGTGTGCATATATTCCCGTTGATGCTTTTCACAATACTTAGAGATGTGATGCCCTCTGTCGTTGAGTAGCCTAACTAAATACAATTAGACAAGATACCGTTGTTTGCAATCGACGATACAGGAGAGTCGTTTTCTTTTGCCTTACGAATTAAAACTTTAGAAAGAATTTAGATTTGTTTTGCCAGGTTTAGGAAAGCACACCGTTAGACGGTCAGTCAATCTGATGAAAAGCGGTCACTGTTGGCCGTGACATCTTGTTAACGGAAACGGATGCCGGTCGGTATCGGCCTTTGAGGTTTTAAATAAGGAATTAAAATAAATTCACTATATTTTATTCTTGGTATAAAAGAAAACACGAAGGAAATTAAGTAATAATGCATAATAGTCTTGGCGTTAATGTTCCGGTTGTATTCTCGTATACGAGGGCCCGCGGTCCGCCTAGACCATGATCCAGGATTTGGCAGATCAGATAATTACAGTGGAGTGACTGAGCTCCGTGACGCTGTTAACAGGGGAACCAGACCAGATTGGATCATGGTTACACATTCAGTCACCTGAATGTGCAGGTTTCATCACGATGTTTTCCCTCATCGTAACAGCATCGGTTAGTATTCAACTAATGTACATAACTCAGTAAAGTACATAGCCGCACTAGGGTTCGAACCCGGTAGCTTTTCCTTACGTGTAGGATACCTTAACCACGAGGCCACCGATGTTCCTATGCTTGTCTATAGATAATTCAACTTAATAAATAAAACTCCACCAATTGATTTCTGAGTCTCAGGAGCCGATTGGCAGCCCGTAACGGTTGATGATACATATGTTTTACGTAAAACTATGTACGTTTAAATAGAAAATATGATAATATCCTGTGTTGGAGGAGCGAACTCTCCTAATACAGACAAAAATCGTTGTCTAATGGGTTAAATAAAAAAATAATTTAATTTTCTTATTTAACTTATTTACATATCCATGGCGAAGATGAAACGGAATTCTCCTAAATAAAACAGGTGTAAAGTATAATTTTTTGTAACAATTATTTATGCTAACTTCACTCACAAAATCTTCTTAGCCGCAACTTCAAATTCCGAACCAGCACAAATCACAAGCGAGCGATCCGAGGGCGCGAATTTTGAAAATGGAAAAATTGAACGCGGCTGAACTGAACGCACCACGTCGCGGCACAACTTTTTAATTTTATACTTTTAAATTTCCTGGAGGCAAAGGGCTGGAGGCGACGCGTCCTCGGTAGCTGTCGAAAGAGTATTGAGTTCGCTATTCCCACTCCGGTAAGAAGTGCTCCTGTCCGTGTGTGCGTCAATTATATTTATTACATCGAAGAAGCGACTATAAACAAGCTACAGCGACAGAGACTTCAAAGCGATCGATCGCTATTCGGAAGATCGATGGCGCATTCCTAGCCGTGGCCACCCGCTCGGCTGCTATGCCGGGAATGTGATTCGCAAACATAAAAATATTACCCAAAAATCCAGTCAAATCTTGTAAAATTTTGTAAAATATATCGTGTTTAAAACAAGAGAAATGTGAAGTAAAACAATGTGGAGAAGTGTAATTTATAAATATGACTGCAATAATCTCTTTATTAAAACTCCAAAATAATGACTAAAACTGGAGTGGTATACTCAACAAGTCTTCTATATCTTAAGGAATATATATTAAAAAGAATGAACGTCACCTCAACAGCCACCGCCCCTTCCAAAGAAACACTTTTCGAACGGTAAAAAATACCCAATCTAATCGATTTCACGGTAAAATCGATCGATTTTCACTTGAAAAAAGACGGGCGTGTATCCCGATGTGCCTACTATTACTGCTGGGAATACTGGAGGAGCTTAGGTGTGAACAAACCTGCAACAGTGTCGGCTAAACAGTTTATTTTCACACTCAAATAATCGCGTGCCTAACGCGTTTCCAATGCGCTGGTATGTGGATAAGGTTATGTTTACACATAACTCCATGTGGGTGTTTGTTGTATTGTAATTAATATCAGGTTGGGTATTGTATAGATTTTAAACATTTAAACATGTCGATGTTGCTTGCACTAGACTTCAGTTAGGCGTTTCATGAGTACTGAAATAGTGGAATAACCTTATCTGAAACTTATTTTTAAGATATATAATTATTAGACCGGTAAGGTGGCAAACAAGCTTACGACCTGCGTGATGGTAAGCAGTCACCGCAGCCTATGCACGTTTGCAATTCCAGTAACATCACCCACGCGTTAGCCGACCCCGTAAAAATCTTTTCACCCCTATCTTGAAGAACTCCATGTTGTACTCTCCAGGGAAAACCACTCACACAGGGAAAACAAAACACACCATTGATGCATACACCACAACTACAACTTCTCATATATATAACCAACACCTTTCTCGTAATGTGCCTCTGATCCTATACACAGATAAGTAGCTACCATAAAGTATCTCTGACTCTACCATTCATTCTAATCATCATAATATTTTACTGCTGTTATTAATCTTCCAGGTATATTTTTAATTCAATGATTCAACCGCTTCGCTGTAATGATGACGCGTTGTTGTAATGCATTTAGATTAATCTACACTTTAATATTTCATGTGGTAAAGTACACGAAGAGTTTGTTTAGTAGGTACATGTGGATTCCTGGACGGCGAGATAGGAAAATGTTAAGTACAGTGTTTTCTTTGGACTATGACATTTGGGATCGTTCAAGAGGTATATTAGAGGTCGCCTCAGAGGCGGGCAACGCATTGGTAGCGCCCCTGGTGTTGCTAATGTCCATAGGCGGCGGTGACTACTTTCCGTCAGGTGGCCCGCTTGCCTGTTTGTCTGCCGTATTATATTTTAAAAAATTCTTCACTGCTACTTATTAGTGTTTTTTTTAAAGAAAATTTGTCTCTATTTACTTTTCACATCCCCACCTAATCTTTCTGCTTCCTTCCTACCTACTTGTACCTAGATAATTACATTTACAAGACAACCTATCGTGTGCCAAACTTTCGCATCGGACGAGTGCTCCCGATTGCGAAACCGCCGAACAAAGTTGCAATTGCAACCCACCCACGATCATAACTCGTAATTAATGATTAGCAACTGGGCGCATCTGAGTGCGCGCGCGCATACAGCGTCCGCGCTCACCGCTAAACCTTGCGGCACAGTTTGAAATTACACCGCCCGTGTGACAGACAGACTAGCGACAGTATACCAATAGGTACCCTACTAATATCTATACATAGTATGGAACAAAGTCCCTACCCGCCGTCTGTCACTTAAATCTTTTAAACTACGCAACGGATTCTAATACGGTTTTCATCAATAGATAGAGTGATTCAAGAGGAAGGTTTATAAGCAAGAAAAAAAGAGTAGGTTGGAGTAAAGTAGGTGAACGCGAACGAAGTTGCGCCGGTTCCAATAGTAATATTATACATGCGTAATTTTGTAAGGATGTTTGTTATTTCTTCACGTAAAAACTACTGAACGGATTTTGATGAAATATGGCAGAAATGTAGCTTATAGCCTTGATTAAAACATAGGCTATAACTTACCCCGAAATTCAATGTGGTTTCTGCGGGAAAAGGTCTAGAACGATATAACCGAATGTTACGCGGACGAAGTCGCGGGCGAAAATTTTTACTAATATAACTAATGATGTCGTCTTGTCATCTTTTACGTGGCCTCTGCATGCGTCCTGTGGCAAGTTGTCACTCTTGTAGCCCATTTTAACCCCCGACAAAAGAGCGGTATTATAAGTTTAACTGTGTGTATCTGTGGATTATTTGGCTCACAATGTGTGCCTGTGGAATCGTAGTTCCGAACGGTAGGGCCAATTTCAATGAGGTTTTAAAGCCAACCTGGCTTTAAAACCTCATTATTTGAAACCCCTTTATTTGAAAGCCGGTTTAATCAAGATGGTTCTTAGTTTTGTTTCACTAACATCAGTTCAGTAGTTTAGAAAATATTTGATTTTATGTTAACTTGGTCGGGGGTTGTCCGACTTTTCGTGTCGGTTACGTTAGTCCGGGGTGCATCCGGCTAATCTGACCATCCCAACCCCAATCCCACTTCAGTCTTGTTCTCCTCACACCGACATCGTAATCTGACCATAACTGAATTATATTTCCGTCCAGCTATTAGTTTATTGGAGCGTGCGAACACAACAACCGGGCCCAAATGTCAAACATGAGATGGCAAGCCGAGCACGCTAATTTAAGTCGCGATCTCATAACTTTATGCCAGCTTTAGACGTTGGTCAATATCTTCGCCATTATATTGGCCAATATTATGGTCAAGCTACTGGCTATCAACTAGAGTAGCATAATATAGAAAACGGCCCTCGTAGGGATGTGTGGCGTGGTCTTCGCAGTAGGTATTGTAAGTATTATAATGTGCGAACATTGGCTGGACGAGCCGAGCGAGATATTTTATTGTCCATATTATTGGCGAAAGTATCGATATTGGCCAAAAGTGTAGAGTCGGCACCTTGACTGTGCATGAAAACTGATTTACTGGGGCGTGTACCTTCTTCTAATAGAATTTCTATTATTGTACCGCAGCTAACTGAAACTTGTCCAATATGTCGAAACCCCAAAAACGGTAAGATTTTTACAAGTTCATGCGCCGACACAACTTAAAAATAGCAACCTTAGTTGTTCTGTTAGTTATTTTTGAGTTAGTTTTCAATGTAATTTCATTTGTTTATCATGTTTTGTATGGATGCGTTAATCTTTGTGATGACTATACCGATGTGCCTTCATATCTGTAACTTCCCTGGCTCCTTGACAGAGTCCTAAAACTGAACACTGAGAAAGATACTGCCAGAAGTAGATAATCGTTACCCTAACGGCCAATCCCGGCCACTTCCAAAGTCTACTACAGAAGTCGATAACTTACAAATTTAATAACCCCTGTTACAAAATCAATAACCTTCTACCTCGCGCTAAAGTGTCGCTGTTGAACACTCGAGTGTCCACTGTCCAGTGTCCAGTATGTACAGAATGGGGCCCAATCAGATGTTTGCGCTGGCAAATGTCAAGCTGTCAGATCGACGCTCCCGCGCTACCAGAATAAACTGCGCGGCTGCGGACGGTACGCAAAATAACTGCGTGTGGAACAAGACATGAAGTCGACGCATACTGCATGTTTCATAAGGAAATTAACGTGTCATGTTTATGAAAATTCCCAAATAATAATCTTGGTGTCAATACTCCGGTTGTGCTCTCGCGTAAGAGGGCCCGGGGTCCGTCATAACTATGTGTCCAGGATTTGGCAGATCAGTTATTACAGTAGAGCAACTACCATCTCGCCTCCGTAACCTTGTTAATATTGAAGCCTGATCAGATTGGATCATGGTTTAAATACATCCAGTCATCTGAATGTGAGTATCGGTTAGTGTTCATAACCCAGAAAAAGTCATTCGTACATGGCGGCTAAACTTGCGCATGCTGCGGACATCCGGCAAAAAACTATTGTCCGAAACTTGCAAATACGCACACAAGGTATGGCATGCCGCATACCTCCACCATTTTTTTTGTTTGAACATGACAAAATCAAGCGCTTACTAATTTAAAATTGGACGTCGACTCTTACGCTGCCTGTACCGACATAGTCATCGTGTAGTTCTGTTTGGGATGCCGGTGGCGATTTAATGCTAAATCGAGCGGCGCGGGAAATATTTCATGCCCGTGTGAAAGTTAACACCTTATTTCTGGATTAGAATATTCTTCCATTGGGAGCCAAGGCCGGTGCCAGGGCCCAAACGGCAAAGATCCTAATAAATTCGACGTTACACACCATAAAACAATAAGGTTGTTTCCCCTTGCAATTATATTCTGAAAGGTAACAGTCTCAACATTAGCGATATTTGAGTTACACGGCAAAGATTTTTCAAGACTGATGTTTTAATTAAACTATCGCGGTCATTATGACACATTTTAAAAGTATTCACTGGGTTTCTTACCGCGTAAATTTTTTTTTTTTTATGTCATACGGTAGGCAAACAGGCAAGCGGGCCACCTGATGGAAAGTGGTCACCACTGCCTATAGACATTAGCAACACCAAGAGTATCGCTAATGCGTTGCCCACCTCTATAACACGTTGCTCTGGCAGCAAAAAGCAAATGCCACTCCACTGCCAAAGCCACGGTTCCCCAAATCCCCACCCCATGGAGCACTGGAAACCTTACTCACCGGCAGAAACACAATACTATTTAAAAGAGTATTATTTAGCTGCGATATTCTGTAAGGTGGAGGTACTTCCCCAGTCGGGCGGCTCCAATTCGAACGAGATACCCCGCTATGCCCTACCTCTCTTAAACCCTACTTGGGGTCACGGGTAGCCCGTCGCGGGACGATTGTCAGTCAGTTAAAACTTTGAATAAACCAGTCTTTGCCTGACTTTACATCGAGCGCCAATATAAGAATTTGCTTTGGCGGAATATTGGGGGTTTATCGAGGTTGAGTTAGACTGTGTCACAACACTAAAATGAGTTATCTCATAAATGCAAGGTAATAAGTGTATTAACAGCAAGTAGATGGTGTCAATCAAGTTCAATGGTTACGAGGATTACGCTTTTGCGTATCTGTCTATGGCACAGGGAATAGGTGTCCTGCAGGCATAGTAATAGAGCTATGGCTCGCGCAATAGGCCGCTCGGAGTCAAGCAGGTAGAGTAATAGAGCGCCACCGCATTCCTTATAGCATTGAATGTTTTTAAAAAAAGAGTAAAAGAGCATTATCTCTCCCTTTAGTTTTCCATAGTAGGTATATATATGTATGTATGTATATATATAAATATATATAATGTATAGGTATATATAGTAATGTGTATGTATTTTTATAGTACATGTTTATGTAAGCAACTGTGTTTATCATATCCACCGTACTAAGTTTAAGTGTACACTTTTGGTACCTGCATTTAAGTTAAACCTGTTCCTATGACTCCAAGGTTTGCTGGTAGAAAACTCAATTAATGAGTTAAGCTCGCCTTTGTACATCTCTGTTACTGTACTGTATCATTATGTCATGTTTGTGTACAATAAAGAATAAAGAAATAAAGAAATCCATGCATCGGGTGTCGTAGATGATCACTAATACATCAAGAGACAAAATCGGGCCCTTTTAGCACCTTCCATTGAAAAACCTTCAATGGAAGGTTGTGGAATGAACTACCTGGCGAGCGTTTCCCTGGAGAGTACAACATGGAGTTCTTCAAGAAAGGGGTGAAAAGGTTCTTACGGGGTCCGCAACGCGTTGGTGATGCCGTATTACAAACGTCCATAGGCTGCGGTGACTGCTTACCATCAGGCAAGCCCTAAGCTTGTTTGCCACCTCAGTGGTATAAAAAAATCATTCATAAGCAACTAACAGTAGATAACTGTAGTAGCTACAGTTAAGTACCTAAAAAGTCGAATATATAAATACTACTCTTTAAAAAGATGAAAATAGATGGTCCTAGAAAGACAACACAGGCTAGACAAACAGTAGTAACAAGAATAGTTACTCCCATAAGTACGTATAAAAAATTATATATGACCCTGGACCATCAGCCATGTGCCTGCATGGCCTTTCAGCGCCTCGTAAGCAACCCGTAACGTCAATTTTTTTGCCAAAAAATATGTGGAATCCTGGCGTGTTGCATATCGTCTGCGGTGTATGGAGTCCTTTGTCCAGTGATTATAATGCGTGCGACGAAACAATATCCTTTCTCCGTCAGGACAGACACCAAAGGTCCAATTCTTATGCTAGTTCTCTCGTGGGCGAGTGGGTTTGTGAGTGGCTCTGTGATACGGCTTGTAGCACAAGGTGTGTGGAGTGTGGCACTTACCTCGTCGCAGCAGTGACAGCGCGGCTTAAGCCGCTGCTCATAGTGGCGGGCGCCGTAGGCGCGGTCGTCGAAGAGTCTGTAGTTTTGTATACAGCTTGGGGCGTGTGGTGTCCTTTTCCGAGTGTGATGCTTGATGATGTGTGAATTGTGGCAACTGTAGCCGTATTCACAATGGCTCGGAAATCGGATTCGGATACGGAATCGACAAAGGACCCCGCAAAAGTTCTTAGGAAAATTTGGTTTTAGTGAATTTTGATGAAATTTTCATATGTTATAGAGAGTAGAGTTTCCGTGGAATCTATCGGGATTCTGAATAACAGTTCTCGAAACAATCGACACGGATTCGCAGCTCACGAATTTCGTGTCGAATCGTTCGGAAACGGTTTCGATTCATTGTGAATACGGCTACTGATTTTCGTAACCGGTTTCGATAACACAATTTTTGATATTGTTTCTTAACTATGTGTGGTTTAGGTTTCGTGGATGTGTGTAGTGAGTGGGTGTGTCAGTGCGTGGAATACACGTATATGGGTTGTATCGTGTGGCACTCACCTCATCGCATGAATGGCAGCGCGGCTTAAGCCGCTGGGCGTAGTGTCGCGCGCAGTAGGCGCGGCCGTCTAACGCGCAGTGCGCCAGCTCTACAAGCACTTCGCCGCATTCCGCGCATGTGAAGCACGCTGGGTGGAAGTATGCCTAGAAACCATTTTATGATGAGCTAGCGTTTCTATGGACGCGCATAGCAATGTTCTTTTATGCTGGTTTTTGGTACTCGGTGTGTTGATAGTTCAAGTGTGACACTTCGCCGCATTCCGCGCACGTGAAGTACGCTGTAGTTCATGTGGCCAGGTAGTTCCCACCTTTGCCAGGTGGTAGGACTCTGTCAAGCCTGAAGAGTCCGAATGGGTGAGTACAACTGCCTTATCTATTTCTGCCGCCAAGCAACAATCAAGCATTGTTGTGTTCTGGTTTGCAGGATAAGGTAGCCAGCAAAATTACAGGTAAGAGACATTTTATCTTAGTCCTCACAGTGACAATGCACGTGTTGCATAAAATCCTGACATGAGGCAAATGGTAACTTTTTTACGATTAGATGTGACCTACATCTACAACTAGGAATTGTCATCATCATCATAAAGAGCCAGTGACTGTTGTTTGTAGGGTAGGATAGAGCATTCAAGAATCGAATCCTTGATTACACTCGATAACATTTTGTCAAAACAAACAAAGGTATGGGAATTTCTGTTGTTCCAAGAGTCTTGAGTAGTACCAAACACAGATCACACTGTGTGATATAGCTTTTAAAGTTCGAATGAGCTACATACTTCAGCGCGCCACCTATCGTCTGGTAGCTGAACTACGTGAAGCATTACTCCTTATGAAGCTCTACTATTTCTGAAGTACCACGTTCAAAACATAGATGGCGTTGTTATACAGTACGCTTTGTGTAAAGACTGATAGAGATAGAGCAAGGTAAAATAATACAATTGCGTATAAAATAATTAAATTAAAATCACGTAGGTTATCAAAATACTATATAGCAAACAAACTGACAAATATTTGTAAGTATAAAATTACCTCGTCACCAATTCGCGGCGCCTGAACCATGATACTTCCAGTCTTGATAGATTTGTTGCAGCCCATGCATTCGATTGCTTCATCGTTGTTTTGGCTAGCGACACCTGAAATTATGACATAGTGTCAATAGAAACCACAAAACAAGAACAAAAAGGAAAAGCTATAAGTAAATATTTAGTCCATCTATTCAACGGCAGATGGCACTATATCTCACTTTGTAGCAGCCTGTGTGGTATCGTACTCATTGTTGGTAATTATTTAGGTAGGCACTGTAATAGTCTGTAATGTATTCTGCCGTACAAAATTAAAATGCAGTGCGTGCATTTATCTTGTTTTGAGAAAAACGTGTTTGCAGTACAGGTTTTTATTTATTTGCAACATATTTTGTTTTGACAAAAATAACAGAGTAGGTATCAAAAAACGGGTCTCTGATTCGAGTACCTTTCGTTTCCTGGATTCCGAAAATAGAATAAACCCAAAAGTGAAAAAATGCACTCACTGCATTTTAAAATTGTGCGGCAGTATTGGCACGGTAATAAAATTGACACCTTTCAAATGGCTAAACTTAATTTTTGCAACGAGTTACTATGCGGTTCCTCTGAACTTGTTTCTTAAAATTTTACCGCCTTCATAAAGAAAGTTAGAAAGAAAACTTCTCTCAAACTTTTCTAATGACAAATTATGGTGGTTGTTTCACAGGTTGAACTTGAATTCTGCCTATTCATAGGCTGGGCATATCGGGCTAGGCCGTTATTAGCCACACAGAGATGCGGACGCAGTGGTGACATTAGTGTATTTTTGTAACATGTGATGATAACCAACATGGAGTATATAAACATCCGGAGCGGGGTTTGTATTGACCTATCACAATGTGAAACGAAACCAAGAGTAACTTTGTTCTTTACATACCTACAATCCAATTAAATCGTAATGTAAACTATCATCCATCACAAACCTATCTGTATCTTGTCATACTTATGATTTCTAAGAATTGGCTGATTAGACTATGTAAATATTTCTGCAGTGGCAAGCAGTGCTATCTACCTATTGCCAAGCCAGTACGTACGACATTGGGGCTTAAGAGACCGTACCTATACTACGTGACCCATATTTTACAAAGAATGCTTCAATACCTAGAATTATAAGCAAACAAATTTTAATATACGAGAAGCTCGCAAAACCGCGAGATTGTCGTAGAGAATATTAAGTACGTGACGACCTAAGCCCTTAGCCCCTGTGACCAAGCATGTTTGGAAACCCCCCTCTCCCCTGGACGGGTCACATAGCAGATACGGGTGCGTTCCCTTACAAGAAACGACCCCACCACCTTTCTCAAGGGCCGGCACCGCATTCGCCACCGTCCTGATGTTGCGGATGACCATGGACACGGTGACCACTAACCATCAGGCGACCTACTGGCTCATTCGCCCGCCTCTATTAAAAAACAGTTGTTAAAGATACGAACCAATATCAAGCGCGATCTCGTTCATAGCGGCCACGAAGTCCTCGAACTGCTTCCGGTGCTCGCCCTCTATATGCTTCGTGTGGGCGAGCGAGAGGTCCTGCTTCGGCAGCTGTCTCGCCAAAGCCTTCGCCCGCCAGTCGCGCCAGGCCGCCGCGCCGCCCCCACCGGTGGGCGAGCGCTCGGATAGCGCTTGCCAATATAGCTCCGTCTGGAAAGGTGGAGAGCGGAGATTAGGACTGTTGCTATGTGTAACCTTGGGCTTGCCAGGTTTAGGAGTGGAGGAAGCATCAGTGGCTCAGCTCGAACACAGAAGGAACTCATGACAGACGCCATCGGATAGCGCTTGCCAGTATAGCTCCGTCTGGAAAGGTGGAGAGCGGAGATTAGGACTGTTGCTATGTGTGACTTTGGGCTTGCCAGGTTTAGGAATGGAGGAAGCATCAGTGGCTCAGTTCGAACACAGAAGGAACTCATGACAGACGCCATCGGATAGCGCTTGCCAGTATAGCTCCGTCTGGAAAGGTGGAGAGCGGAGATTAGGAGTGTTGCTATGTGTAACCTTGGGCTTGCCAGGTTTAGGAGTGGAGGAAGCATCAGTGGCTCAGCTCGAACACATAAGGAACTCATGACAGACGCCATCGGATAGCGCTTGCCAGTATAGCTCTGTCTGGAAAGGTGGAGAGCGGAGATTAGGACTGTTGTTACGTGTAACCTTGGGCTTGCCAGGTTTAGGAGTGGAGGAAGGATCAGTGGCTCAGTTCGAACACATAAGGAACTCATGACAGACGCCATCGGATAGCGCTTGCCAGTATAGCTCCGTCTGGAAGGTGGAGAGCGGAGATTGGAACTGTTGCTATGTGTGACCTTGGGCTTGCCAGGTTTAGGAGTGGAGGAAGCATCAGTGGCTACTTAGAAGGAACTCATGACGTGGAGAACGGAGTCCAGAATTTATTTCACTATTCAAATTTCAGAGATTGAAGCAATTTAATTTCTGCCGTCAAGCAACAATGTTTGCATTGTTGTGTTCCGGTTTGAGGGTTAAGGTATCCTACGCAATTACCCGCGTAACTCAGCGATTGTGTGCTGCTATAAGAACCGGATGGAGCTCTCTGCCTGCGTTAGGCATGCCTGTCCCCCCAAAAATAACATCGTAAGGTCTTAATTTCATTTTTCAAGAGTGAATAAGTATCTTCTAGGCAAGGTTCTTCGACCTCATCGTGGCTTGAGATGTTGAGCTCATCAAGTAAAAACATAAAAACACGGAAGAGACATACCTGCTTGTCGGTGAGTCCCGGCGGGCTGTCATACCCGTGGGGGTTATACCGCTCGCGAAGCCCCAGCCGCTCGCGCACCGAGCCCAGCTCCTCATGGTACACCGCGTGCGAGAGACGATCGCAACCGCAGGACTTGCAGGTCTTCCTGTGGATCAAAGAAAGAATTATTGAGTTATTTTTCTTCTTCTTAGAGTGTCAATGACAAACACTATAATGTAGTGGTCCAAAACTTAGCCACATTGACAGCACTGTCGGTGGCTGTCACCAGATCATGCAGGACACGATAAGAGGAGTCATATAGTTTGGACATCACCGCAGGAATAGTTGGCGTCGGAGTCACCCGAAAGTCCCCACCTGTTGTCCTTACTCCGGCCAGTCTGAGTCCGAAGCCTATTTAAAGATTTCCAGACCGGCCATGGTAATTCATATCCATTAGAGGGAAGGTGAAACAAAGGGACTCGGTAAGGATACACTCTCGCGCCAAATGTTGAGTTATTGTCTCGGGGTGAAAGAGCTTTTCCTAACGCACTTCCTGGTAACTTTTTATACTGCTGCGTGATAAAATGTATACATATGTTATTATCGACTCGCCCCTTCGCACGGGTGTTCCCGGGTTTCCCTGTCATATTTTATGATATAAAATAAACCTTCCGGAAGAAATTCACTAAATGATCGTGAAAACCGCATCAAACTTCACTGTCTGATTTAGGAAGTGGCATTAACGCTGACTGTGAGTTACGTTTCCACGCCTAACCGATTTCATGGGATAGGTTTTGAACTAACCGAATTTTACACGGACATTCTAGTCACAGAAAAGCATTAATGTAAAGTTTGGACTAAAATAAATTCCGAGAACATAATCTATTACCTCTACGGTATGCAGTCGCCTATTCTATGGTGCAGGTGTTGCAATTGCAAAATATTCACGCGACCGTACATTATTATGGAATCTGCAGGTGGTCAAGAGGCCGATAAGGTTAAAATAGTACTAAATATAACAAATGGTACCTTACTATTAACTATGAGTTAGGCTAGTTAGGCTGAATATGAATCAAGAATAGGAATGTTCATTACATACGTGGATTATTTTTCTGAGAATAAATTTTAATATTATTTGTAAGCTGATTTAGGTACGTAATAAAGTTTGCCAAATTAAGAAATGAAATATAATACTAACCTACTCATATTTGTTATTTAATCATGAATTTTCGATTTTATCTTTATTTGGTAAAAAAAGGTAAAGTAGAGATAGACTAGATTTAGATAATTTTTGTACATAAGTAGTCACAGAATAATAATACTATACAGTGTATACTTAGCTACATAGTTGTAAAATATTCTTGAGAAACCGATGCTACCATTATCAATATAAGTGCTTCAAAATTTGGTACGCCAGCAGATGTAGTGCTTAAACTTCCTCAACTAAAGATGCAAAGCACAATGTACAACACAGAAATGTGATGGTTATGATTCATCAGAGCTAGAAAATAGGACAGATCAAAAAGAGAATTTCGCAATAAAATTGGAGATTCCAACCATTCTACGGATTCATTACGCAAATGCGGCTATGCTGTGACGCTGTGTATCTTGTTTGGTTTGCAGAATAAAGAGATTTTATTGTTTCCTCTGCTCTATTTTCTCCATTTCACGAACGAGTGAAACAGTCATAGCATTCATTTAGGTTTGCACGCGGTATCTTCAATTGCTGATCGTTGAATGTTCGGATCCGTGACACGTTCATTGCGCAGTACATAGACATGGGTTTACGAGTAGATTTAGCTACAAGCTTAAAGTTAAAATGCCGTGAAATCATAAAATCCCATACCTTAGTAACAAATTATGCTCTAAACTAAGAGAGCTTGTATTTATGAAAGGATGTGATCTAATATGAGATACCGTTGTGGATTTTACTCTATATTTATTACAAGTTTTCCTTGCCGGAGTTATTGCAGCGTCGCTTATGTAAATCCTGGATATGTATTAGTTACGTGCACAGAATTAACCGGATGCTGAACATACATTACAAATGGAAGATACGACGCCATAGATTTTCTACGAACCTGTTCAGACCTCAGCGTCTCCCGATAAACAAAATCTGCGACAACCAACTCTTCTATAACTCGTCATTCATCACCGTGGCGTTAATGTCCCGGTTGTGCTCTCGCGCACAAGGGCCCGGAGTCCGCCTTGACAATGATCCAGGATTAGGCAGATCAGGTAATTACAGTGGAGCGACTGCCACCACCCTGCTACCAGGGGATCCTGAGCAGATTGGATCATGATTACACATTTAGCCGCCTGAATGTGCAGGTGTCATCACGATGTTATCCCTCATCGTAAGAGCATCAGTTAGTATTCAACTAATATACATATCGCAGAAGAGTCCTTGAAACATGGCAGCAGCAGGATTCGAACCCAGTACCTCTCGCTTACGAGTGGGATACCCCAACCACTCAACCACAGACGCTCCCACAACTCATAAACGCTTTCAAACGCAGAACAACAATAACGAACAAGGGCAAAGTGGAGACAAAACGATTGTTTGCTGTCACCGCTAAAATAACCTCGCTTAGGAGTCATGCGAACATTTACATACGGAATGCACGAGCCTCTAAAAATACATGAGCATAAGCTGCTCCGTGACACTCGCGAAACTGTTATCCCTAATAAGACCCATATTGTATGGTCGTTAGTCGTGACTGCAAGCCTTATTATGTATAATACTTATGAGTTAGGATCGACATTAATGTAATTGCGAATGGGTTTAAGTTTGTTTGTTTCTGTTTTACTTCGTCTTCGCTAGCTTGTATTATATAAGGCACAGAATGCGAAACATAGTCGAATCATTTGCTAATTTGATTGTGTGTAGTGTGCCGCTTAAGACCGTTGGCGAAGCGATTTGGCCAAGGGCTTGCTGAGGACCCTGAGTGAGGCTATTTGGACAGTCTGGGGAGCAGATTGGCACCCCGTGACGTATTATATTGGTAATAAATATAGAGGTATAATAACCGACGGTTAAAGGGTTAAAGGCCGTAAAGGCGTAGGTAAAAGCCATTCTCGAGTTCTAGGAGTTACGATATGGACGGAAGATGACGAAGACGAATATCGAAAGCGCCAAACCAACAGATGCAAGCGGTACAGTCCGAACGGAGTGGAAGACTCGAAAACCTATGTCCAGCAATGAAGATCATGCGGCTGAATACTTCCAGGATTTGGACTCGTGCTGCACACCTAAACCCCAAGATACCAAGCTGGGAAGATAGCCCCGGCAGAAGTCGGATTGACCGCTATAGTATTAGAAGATGATCATAATACTTCCAAGATTCTCGATTTCCTTTCAGAGAACACAAACACATACAATGTAACGAAAACAGCATCTACCTACGATAGTACATTTATTGACTGAAATGTTTTGTCTAGCCATAATGGATTACCTAAAGATAGAAATAGAGACAAGCCAATTTGCAGGTTATTCGGCTTCTATTAGGAAAAGTGATATCTTGAGCAAGATTATCAGGCTATATCTCGAGATTCCCGAGTGGATTGGCTCGTACGGAATGCGTATTTGCCTCGCGCAAATCTCGATCTGTCCCAGCTAGTGTTATGGTTCAGAAATAACCCCCAGTTTACAAATAGGTTCAAAGACTTTGCTCGCTATGAATCCTATTGGAAAGTAAATGGGATATTGCCCCGTTTCTTAGTACTATGTATTGGTGTTCCAATATATGTGGTTATTCTATAAGGTTTACGACTGTAATAGTCATTTTGACGTGGAAATATTGTCCATAGGATCGTAGAAGCGCGTCTTTGGCTCTAGAGAGTTGCTTCAGGACAAAATAGAAAACGATTTCAATTTCACCCTGTGTCTATGTAACGCATATCAGCGTCATAATTTGCAATTATTCTTTAGAAGAGGTAGGGCATAAGCATGGACAAGAAACAATTATATTAGAAGCCGTATTCTTACAATAATATTCGGGCACAACTTACGAAAAGAAACATAGGTAAGTACTAAAGTACTGAATACACCTATCCAGCTCAACAATACGTCGAAAGGAAACAGGGAGTTAAGCTGGCAAGTGATCCGAAACTGAGGACGTCTCGGAGGCCGCTTGGTATGCCCCGCGAGTAACAGACGGACGGACTGAGCGATTGATTGTTATTGTTTTAATATGACGTATGTGTTCGCAGAACTGCATTGTGCGTGCAATTGTTTGAGCTAGAGATGAGTGTAACACAAAGGAAATTGGTTGGCACGGATTCTTAAACGAGTAAGCGCTTAGGTAATTAGAAATCCTAAATCTAATCAAAATAGTAAACATTCGCGAAAACCTTTTGATAATTTTTCGTGCTGAATCTAAGCAAATTCTATTTGCGGCATCAATCCTATGGAAACGAAAGCAAGACCTAGCAGACATGACTGCAACAACCAATTCTCCATAGCCTTTGACCCTTTTAGTTCATTCCTAATAAAATGGGTATCATGCTTGCTGCATCGGTCTATGAATAACTTCGTGCCGTGTCGGTCGGTAGCCTGCTACCTACTATCTTTCGGCCTGTGATTCATACGATCATTTATGACGAGCTATGTTTATACGAACTGGCCAATTTTTCTCTATGTTTATCATTTCCTTTCGATGAATATGTTTCATTCAATAATCGGAGTCTGAACCTTGGTATGAATGGGTGTGGGCGATTCGCTTCTCTCGAATTTAAAAGTTTGTAGCGTTAATTGCTAGCATAGCGACCAATGGGTTCTCACTGTAATTAGTATTTATTGTACAGAATTAAAAATAACGTTATCAAACTCGTTTGACACTTAACATACATAGGTACATACACTCTCACCCCTGGATCCCTTAAGAGTAGGCAGAGGAATAGTACTTTCCTGACACATCTCTTTTGCCTCTTCCACATTCGTACATTATCATCTCTTCTCGTCACGAGGGTACTCGCTTGAGACTTTAAACTCGTTTGAGCCCTATAATTGGGTGAAGAAAATAAATACTTCATTAAAGGAATTGTCACTGTTATCAGCAGTAGTGTTGGTTTTGCAACAGACTGATAATTATTTAATTACGTAACCTACAGATGTGGGAAATTCCTCATCTACTAAACCAATTTTAATAAAAGAAAGCTAAGAACCGTCTCGATTAAACACGTCAAAATAACACATCCCTTTTTTGCGTCGTTGGTTAAAAAGTACACCAACCCCACCCTTTTAAAGTCTGAAGACGTATCGCATGCGGTGCCTAAGGATCATATATCAGGTGCCCTTTACTCCACTAGTGATATCATCCAATAAGTGAAAGCGAGCCGGCACTCCTTATCGCCGACCTTCACCGTGGCAAAGAGCGAGAAAGCTATATTTAGAATTGATTTAGACGTTTACGTCGCACTGATTGAATTGTTCGCGTTCTCAAAGGAGTGTGGAAGGAGGGTTACGTTTTTAACATTGGCTGTGACCTATGATATGGATCAGAAACAGAATATATCTTAGACAATTGAGAGTTACAAGGGTTTAAAATAAATGTTGGACAAGGAATGCGGGATGTTCTGCCATCATCACATAGGCCAAAACTAACCTTTCTGTTGACTGATGGACGAGACTGGCGAATCGACTTTTCCTAAACATGTCGTATGGGTCAGATGGTAGAGCCGCACGTAAAAAGTCAAAACAGCAATAAAATGAAAAAAGCAGACCCTGCTATAAGCCGGGTTTGACGGCTAATATGATGATATTGGAAAGCAATGGCAGAAGGAAGACTGTACATTACGTACACATTGTTATCTAGTAAATTGAAACTGAAGCTACTAAAGTAATATGTCGACGTTATCTGTAATGTGTTGTAGCGGAAATCGATAGTGAACTGATAACCGCGCCAAAATTATTTTTATATCGGATATTAGAATGTGTTACGCATATCGTGGTATGTCATCCTTAGATAAGGATGTGAAAAATCAGATGGAGTATCGCGTTTTTTCCCATGTGAGTTAACGAAGACAAATGGCTACATGGCATCTCGTAGCTCCTTTTTTAGCTCCCCAAATGATGTAACAGGGACATCAATTAGAGACTAACAACAAGGCATCAAGGAGATCTAACGCAGATTGGCTCGTCCGTTCTCAGGGCCAAGGGGTTCGCGGCTAATTGGTATGCGCGATGCCAAGTTGCGCTCGCGCAGAGTTCAATGACACAATACTTTGTTTACTTACGTATGACTGTTCTTTTAATCCTTGCGAGCACTTTGGAAAGTCACGTTCTAATCTAGGAACCAATTGTGAGTGTCGCAGGTTACTTTGGCATGACGTCATCCTGTCGGAAGTAGCCGTATGGCTCACGTACTTAACAGTTTGTTTTGTTATGGTTATGTCTAGCTAGTAGATACTGGGGTTTAATGGTTTTGTTCGTAAGTGCACGTTCATCTTACGCACATACAGTTCAAGAGCTTAAGTGTATTTCCACCATAATATTCACATTCCTGTCCCGCTGTTAAAAGCTTCAATAGCATGTGAAAGGAATGAAGAAGAGAATTTTTTTAAAATAAAAAGAATGGCACAATCGCTTTCACGGTAAAAATAAGTTAATGCTCAGATTGTATGTGTTTTATACTTCATGGCACGGTAAACGTGTTGAAGAAGTACTTGAAAATGCTATCACAATGTAAAAAGATGACTAAACCAGAAAATGACGTCCCTCGAAATTGACCTGTTAAGAAAATTATTTAGAACGAACATGACGTCCCTCTTTGACGTTTCAAGAAAATTACCGGCTTAGCCAAAATGGTGATTGGTTTATTAACAATTTTAACGAAGACAATAAATACTTGGAAGAAAAACAATTTATTGCAGACAATAAAGAAATACAGAGAGATAACATCGATATAACTGACACAACAGGCACTACTGATGCCGGTGCCAGTGATGGTTGGCTACTCTTCAACAAAGGTACGCGGTAGGAAACCCGGAACATACCCTTAAAATGGTTGGTACCGTCTGATTTTCATCAAATTGATCATCATTTTGATCAGTAAATCCGATTAGAGACCCTGCCCAATTGAATTACACTAACGCTGTTGCGCTGACCCGCTCCCATGAAGTTGTGCGCTATTGTCATAAAACATATTTTCGGATGATTTATTACTGGTAATAAGGTCACGGGTATATTATATCAAGCACAAGTCCGATCTTGCATGGAGTACTGCTGCCACCTCTGGGATGGATCAGCCAAATACCAACTGGCTGCTTTGGATTCGGTGGAAAAACGGGCAAAGAGACTAATTTGTGATCCGCAGTTAATTGAGGCTAAGCTGCAGAGCCTCGAGCATCGGCGTAGGGTTGCGCGTTTGTCGGTTTTCTACAGGTTGCACTTCGGAGAGTGTGCGAAGCAGTTGCACGACCTCATTCCGCCGGCCCCTTTCCGCCATCGGGAGACGCGATCCGGGCGAGCGCTTCATCCTTATGTCGTGGATCTTCCAACTATCCGCACGAGCCGCTTTGGCTCGACTTTTATAATGCGTACGGCTAAGGAGTGGAATGCGTTGCCTGCGAGTGTGTTCCCTGATCAATATAATCTGGATACCTTCAAGGCTAGAGTGAATAGGCTGTTCCTAGACAGGCATGCTCCATCATAGACCGCATCGTCACTTACCACCAGGTGAGGTGGCGGTCAAATGCCTGGCTAGTAGAGTAATAAAAAATAAAAAAAAAAAAATTACACACTACCATTACCAGTCTCTGTTTGTTTATACAATGCATCCAAGATGTGACTGAATATTCGAGTCAAGGTGAAGTGAATAGTTTATTAGGTGCCACGTTCTCTACGGTTTCATTCATTCCGGAATGTTTGAGTGTTGAGTGAATGATTTGTAGACTTGACAGGGTTCAATCAAAGGGAAGCATTTGAGTCTACGATTTGAGTAGGTACCTACAATAAATAAAGGATTGATTGTTTTCATTTTTAGGGTCATGCCGACAAAAATATAGTGTCATGTCATAAAGAGACATGCCTTATGTCTGGGGATACAAGAAACATATACTGTTTTCGAAGATTTTTTTTATTTCTCTATCGTAACAACGGCAATACATACAAGCACAAAACGTTGTACCATTATAGTGCTAATATTAAAGTATAACAACAAATATTATACTAAAGACCCGTCAAGCGTGAATCGGATGCGCTACAAGGTTTCAAATTTAATAAAGTTTGACGAATTATATCTCTCTCACCGGGGTCTGGTATAAAAATCTTGTTGTTGGAAATGGTATAGAAGAATATCTAACAGTTGTTGTTTTTATTTCCGTTTTCTCTGCTGAAATACACACAACATGTTCTAACGAGTAACCATGATTCAATCAGTGCCGGTTCCTTTTTAACAGGGCCGATCTACTGTAATTACCTGATCTGCCAAATTTTGGTTCATGGTCAATGCGGATCCTGGGCCCCGCGCGCAGCACGATGCCAAGATGAACTTCTTACGAGTATTAAAATGTTGTCCGACAATTTGTAACATAATCTAGCGACAGTTGGCTTTTCGGTATTTTCGTTTGATTGGTGGGACTTTAACGACTGTAGGTAGCCTTCCGACGATTTTATTACTCGTAACATTTATTTTACTGTGAGATTTAATGAGTCCTGTTAATGGGAGGCGCGGATTCGATTCCCGCGCTGCGAGCTTGAGGCCGATTATTCTGGACTAGGGATGTTGCCGAAGCGGTTTTACTGGAGCCGGAACCAGATTCGGAAAAATTAATAGTGGTGGTGGTATACAATTCATACCGTCGTACCGTCACGGAGTATCGGAATAGTCGGGTAATCGGTTTGCGAGAATGTTCAACCAGCCACAGGCTTACGATTCATATTTTAGAAAAATAACTGTCAATCATATTAACGGCCAATAATAATCCACCGCGGAGCGCAAAAAAGAGCGTCGGTGGCCGAGCGTAGAGTATACGACTCGTAAGCAAGAGGTCCCGGGTTCGAGTCCCGCTCCGGCCATGTGTGTCATGGCCAATGACTGTTTTCTGAGTTATGTACATTAGTTGAACACTAACCGATGCTCTTACGGTGAGGGAAAACATCGTGATGAAACCTGCACATTCAGGCGACTGGATGTGTAACCATGATCCAATCTGGTCAGGTTCCCCTGGTAGCAGGGTCATGGAGGTCAGATGGCAGTAGCTCCACTGTAATTATCTGACCTGCCAAATCCTGGATCATGGTCAAGGCAGACCCCGGACCTCGTGCGCGAGAGCACAACCGGGACATTAACGCCAAGATAATGATGGAATAGTCCACCGCGGGACTTGAGCGTCCTCCACGTTAGTGGAGGGCGTTACCATAATCTCCACATTTGGCAGGCGGGTTGGAGATCGCGGTATACTTAAAAGGAAGCGCATTTTATGATTTATCGAGGTATAAATAAAAATAATAAACCCTATCTAGTATAAATTAAAGTCGCTTTCCGCGTCTGTCTGTCTATCTGTATGTATTTCCGTACTCCTACACCACGCAACGGAACGTTTTCATGTTTGAAAGCCTGTGCGAAGTAATTTCTAAAATATAACCTAAAAATCTCCCGTAAGTATAATTATACATTTTTTATCACTGGACTAGGCATTTGACCGCCATCTCACCTGGTGGTAAGTGACGATGCGGCCGAAGACGCCACTCTAGCTTTCAATCAATTGCGGGTCACAAATGATCCACTTTGCACGTTTTTCCACCAAATCCAAAGCGGCCAGTTGGTAAATATCTAAGAGGTGGCAGCAGTATACTTGTAAGTATATTCTCGTCCCGGAGGTTATCCTCTGCCTCATAACTGAAGACCTAGCGAGTGGAGGAGGAAAAGTAGGAAAGCGGACCCTGGTTATAGATTGACGATGATGGATGATCCTCCGGCTAATTAAGTCTCGGAGTTGAAGCTCGTAACATCCCTATTTTGGACCATATCCAAATGGCATACGGTGCTAATTAATCTGTCATGGTCGTGGCGATTCTAAGCTAAATACTGTAAATACACATAAAGTGATTTATTTTCACTGCGAGATGCTTTTATTATGTCCATATCTGCTAGTTGACTACTGCGTCTGTTGAATTGTTGGTGTAAAATCCTAGATAGTATGATGTGTACCTATGTCGTGTATAGTATAATAAATGACGTATACGTATGTATACGTAATTCTACATTCGTATTTTGATGACATGTAGGGTTTATAGAGTTAGTTTCGGCTTACAAAATGCTGCAAACCACATCATTCATTTTGGACCAAAACGAGGTGTCGGTCAGAAAAAAATAAGTATTGTAATTTTCAGATAGACTATAATTTCAAATTTTATGTGACTATGTCATCAACATCTGCTACCATTGTGCACCACTGGGCGCACAGTAATAAAAATATTTATTCTAACTATCTACATAACAACAGAAACAATGGGCCCTACTAGGAATTGTAAGTCACATATGGTGGTGGTGTAGTGTCGTGAACCAATAACAGATGAGACTAAGCCAAATACACATTTAATAACAAGCTAATTAATCTGAATATTGTAACACTACGGAAGCCTCGACTAGCTACCTGCAGTCTCACTAACTGATGACTTCCAACGGCTGCAATGTCAGTGGCGATAAATGACTTTTCTAGATTAAGAATAGATTTACGAGTTCCCCTCTGGTCATGTTACGACTGTATGGATCGTAAGCGGCCCCTGCGCAGCGGAGACGCCGACACGCGGGACTACGGC
The DNA here is from genome assembly GCA_905147135.1 of Blastobasis lacticolella. Taxonomy (NCBI): domain Eukaryota; kingdom Metazoa; phylum Arthropoda; class Insecta; order Lepidoptera; family Blastobasidae; genus Blastobasis; species Blastobasis lacticolella. The sequence goes on along the minus strand of LR990042.1, from coordinate 3,189,824 downwards.
GAAAACTGCCACTTACAGCCACTTATGACGAAAACTGCCACTTAATGAGCCACATTCCATGATTGGAATGAGAGGCGATTTGTTGGCGCACGTTTCTCTATTCTTCGCCTTATGGTCCATTCACTGACGATAACACCAAGTGCGGTTTGAGGATCCACCTGGTCTATTGTGGTCAGGACAGGAAGCGTTTTCTACCAAAATAAGAACATTTTGAGAACTAACACTTGAAAGTTTTTCGGGATTGTATCAAAGCAGTTGGGTACCATAAGCCCTAACACTGCAAATACTTTTCATTACTTTTTGCATGAAAGAGAACTTACATTTTACAGCTTTACCACGAATGATGTCATACGTGGCGGCTATGGCCCTCTCTGTCTTCTTCTTTAAGGAATCATCATAAGCAGAGCATCATCAGAACACTTTGAAGCCTGAGTAAGAAATGATAACATAACAAAGTTTCCATACGTGCCTACCATTTTCAAGTGTTGCCCTCGATTTTTCCAGAATCTCATCATCAGATCCTGACCTGATGACTATGGGACCACCTGGGAAGTCTGGAAGGCCCTGGTAGGCACCTAGGAAGACCACCCTTTCAAACAAAAAAGTATTTACCAAAGGCCCAGGCGTCTTCGAGTAATCAGGGAAACATACATAAAAAAAGCTCCCACGAATTGAGAACCTCTTCCTTTTTTAAAATCGAATAAAAATTGAAATCCAATCCCCTAACGAAAACAATTACAAAATTATGCGTTGAAAGAGACTATAAATACTGTCAGCAGTTATGCTCGATTGTCATTCAACACAACTAATTTAAAATTCCTCAGTGTTGTATCTCTGACGTACCTAGGTGTGATATATTTGTCAACAACATTTTCAGCCTACACGAGATATAAAACGCTGTCAAATATTTTTATTTCATTTCTATCTGATTCTTAACCATTACAGTTACGAAAGACAAGACATAAAGAAGCGAAATACGCGAAAATAAATAATAACATTCTGAACGTGTTCCAAAATACACCGGGCAGGGGCTCTATTTTGGAACCGCTCGTTTCGCGACGAACGGTTTTCAATTTTGATTTTCGGGATGAAAAGCTCGACATTTTTAAATTACATTGGACAACCGACAGCGAACGGTTTGACAATAGGAAAAATCAGCGTCATGAATCTAAATATTTAATTTTTCATGCCGGAAATAAGAATTGACAACCGTTCGACTGGACGCGAGCGATTCAAAAATAGGTTACATTTATTGTATGTTTGTTCATTTATTATATATGTACCCCTAAGGTGGCAATCAAGCTTACGGCCTGCCTGATGGAAAGCAGTTACCGCAGCCTATAGACTCTCGCGCGGAGTTACGATATCTGTAAAAATTCAACTATTCGGGATCCTATTATTTTTCTGGGATCAAAGAACCTATGTCACTCGGGAATGATGTAGCTTCCTATTAGCGAAAGAATTTCCAAAATCGTTACAGTAGTTTCAAAGATTACCCCCAAGGCCAACATACAAGTATACTTAACATAGATTATTTCGCTACTTTCCGAGATCTCTCAAGTACACCTTGATCTGGAAGCCTCATTAGATTATAGTAAGTAAAACATAGCACCATGAAAAAAGAGAACACAAGATACTAGATTAGATAACTGCTTTAGGATGTGGTCACGGTCACGAAGCGTAGCTCTAACCTTATGAAATTGAGCAGATTTTTTCGGTGAATTTAATAGTGAGTACCTGCTTGTGACGCAACCGGTAGTGTAAAACAGGATACCACCAATCTCATCTAAGCCGAAGTATTAGGTCAATATTTTGACAAGAAATCTACTTTACAAGAGATGAATGACTAGAAGCCAGAGCCCATCTAGTAAGAGAAAATAAACTGTAGCTTCCATCGATCTTTGCTCGGCACTAAATGAATTTCATTTTACACAGGTAAGCTTGTGTTTTACAACTTTGTTGGAGAAGAAAATGTAATATTTTTAGAGATAGGTAATATTGTGCACGTCCTATCGGCGTCTCATGATCACATCACGCTTCAGAAGGCCTGCTGGAAGAGATTTCTTTTAGAAATAAGTAGCGCCTGTTGTGCCATTTATTACTTTGCCTTCTATTCACTATGTATTTCCTGTGCACAATAAACTGTTAAATAAAAAAAATCGAGTTCTGAGTTCGACTGAAAACAAGCGCTCTTCGTAGCAATGTGCTGAGACGACATACATTCGTCGATGTCAGCTCTTTTTCTTTTTTCCCCTTTTGGGTGTGTCGTTGGACCAAATAGTACATTTTCAGGTTTATGTGCTGACTCACCCTATAAAAAACTGGTCTGAAGTAACCTTTCAAATGCTAATCGTCAACCGACCCTAAACACTTTTGAGCCGACAAACTCTTGGTAATAATTTAGGTCTGCTTGGTTAGGAAGTAATTGGTTATTCGTAGTCCTCGTATTTTTTTTCAATATTGGATACCAAATTATATGGCAGTTGGCGAGCATCCAGACGTATAACCAATCCATCCATATTGAAGAGCAATAGGTATCCTATCCATACCACTGTGTGTTATTGAGTAAAATCTAACTCAATAAACGTTGATAGAAAACGTCGAATAACAAGATAAGCTGATTGTAGAACATATGTATTCTTTATAATAATAGTTGTTAGATAATAATCCTTCAACCTACAAAACGGTAAACATTTTAAATACATTTATGTAGTGTAAAATTAACATTAACCAACTTATTTAGAAGTGTTTCCTGCAGAATTTAAAACTTATTTGCAGTTTGCCATTTTCCTTGACATAATACCTAAATGTAAACACAATACCTATCATCATCATAATCAAAGGCACATTCCACTGTTAGACTTGCGCCTTGTTTTATTTAAATCTTTATTTAGGGAATTTCAAGTGCAATTGACAATGTCACTCCGTAATTTCTCCAATAGTAACACTTTAAGTTATATTTATTAAACCCAAATTAACAAGTATTAAATAAATAAATAATCGTGGACAAATTCACAAGTAAGCAAAGCTTGAGTTATGGGTGCTAGATAACTGATAAACTATATACTATAATTATATACTTTTAAATATATACTTATTATACATAGAACACCCAGACCCGTAACTGAAATTAAAATTCATCATTTAATTTTCTGCCTGGCCGGGAATCGGGACCTCTTGCGTGGCAGACCAGCATGTTGACCACTGAACCATTCAGGTCGTCAATATTATATGTAGGTACAGAGCTCTGGCAAAAACCGACGAAGGTAATGCACGGGCACTGTTATACCTAAAAATATCCTACATATTTAAGTTTACGGTTACACCACCCAATAACATATTTAATTAGAAACTTGAGATAAGTTGGCTCCTTAAATAATGATTCCGGACCCATTCCATTAAGACATCTCCACATCAGCGGAGGCTACTGCCCAAACTCCAAGCTCGGCAGGCGGAGGAGATCGCAATGTTAAAAATAATCTACAGAAAACACTGCTGCCCATATTCTGATTTACAGAGGTACTGAGCGCGCGAGTTCATGTCCATCCGAATCGACCGTCTAACTTGAGCGGATTATACAACGCCATCTTACTCGGTTGCTTTTTGAGCCTTCAATAATTGCTACTCGATTTATTTAAGCAGTCGTGCCCGGTGGACATGAACTCTCGCGCGCACAGTACCTACTAGTCTACCGATACGACGAAATGGAACGCGCCTGCCTGCGAGTGTGTTCTCTGATCATTATAATCTGGACGCCTTCGAGACTAGAATGAATACGCTGTACCTATAATTGGCAAGCTCCATCTTTTGCCGCATTGTCACTTACCAGGTGAGAAAAGCCTAGGTATATCTACAGCTGCAATCCAAAGATATAAGAAATATGTGTAATTTCATAATTACTCATTAGAAGGCCAGTTGCACATGTATTTAATCTGTAAATCCAGTGACAATGCTTTCAAATAACAATGGCAGGCCGAGCGCAAACACAGTGGATGTTTACAAAACCCCGCTCTGAAACACCGATGCTGAATCACCAATTACACCTATCAATCGTGATTGACTGTTTGTTTTGATAGGTCGATCTTTTTAAAGCAAAACGTTCGTTAGATATTTCGTTTATTGGAAGATTATGGTGAATTGGAGTTACGAAGACTGTTTTAGTATATTTTTGTGGCGCTATGGTGACAAACTAGTCTGAGTCTAGTCTGTAGTGAGGAGTTAGGGACCATTTAGGGGACGTTTTGCGAAAGGGACATTTTGAGAAAGGCACATTATGCGACGAAAGGCTTTTTAGTAACAAAATTTAACGACGATACTTACTGTCGGAACCTTTTGAATTTTGCAAAACCAGTATTATTCGTTATCGATCTTGAGAAAACTCTTGTAAAATTGCTGCTTGTAACTTACAAATGCTTACTTCCAATACAGGAGATACCTATCTCTCGATCTCGTAGAAAGCTTTTCGAACTCTTATCCGAACCTAGAATACGGAATATTGTGGTCCCCCAGACACCCATGATGTAGCTACGTATATTTAGAACGTAGACGTCCAAGTCCAAGGAACCGATTCCAATTTCAATATCACCGGACACGGAGTGTTGCCAATACCTACTGGCCCTTTGATCTCAGCCGCAACTGGTAGTTCATTAAAACAACGTCAAATTGTCAGCTTCGCGCCGAATTAGTCCACTATTGAAGTCTGACCTTGGCTTGTCAATATCAATGTCCCTTGCCAAGAATTTAACTCCATCGCTTATTATTCTGATGCGTATTTTGATTGGCTTTGCTTCATTGGGATTACCTAGGCTTGGCTTTGCGACCAATAAAGCTGGCGTAATAAACGCAATTAGATTCTGTGAGAGACCTAAAAATATGGCCAATCTCGTTGTGAATTTATGGTAAATGGCTCCCGTTTCTCTCATGGCTCAATATTTTATCATCATCTGCATTTTAGCGTTAATGTCCCGGTTGTGCTCTCGCGCAAGAGGGTCCGCCGCAACCATGAACCAGAATTTTGGCAAATAAGGTAGTTACAATGGAGCGACGGCCATCTGATATCCGTTACCCTACCACCAGGGAAACCTGACTAGATTGGATCAGGGTTACACAACCAGTCGTCTGAATGTGCAGGTTTCGCTCACCGTAAGAGCATCGGTTAGTATTAAACTAATGTACATAACTTAGAAAAGACATGTACATGGCCGCAATGGGATTCGAACGCGGTACTTCAATATATTGTATACGTGCTAATCAATCGACTTGCGCACGTTATGCTCCCTAATGAAATAAATAAACGTAACAACGACATTTAACTAGCAAATAAATCGGTACAAAATTGTCTCGCTGTAGTCACACAGACCTACTTCCTTAAAGCCAAAAATAGGTAGTTTAGTGCCTGCAAGGACACGCCCACGACTGCAGAAAGTAGCAGGTATACGTAACCGTTCTAGGCTGGTTGTTTAAGTAGTTAGGCATGACTGTAGGTAGAGTTAGCTGTTAATATTTGGGAAAATATCCAACATTACCAGTTTTAAATAATGTGTAACGGTTTTCCTTCGTAACATATCTTCAAACAGGATTATCCGTATGAACTCGATAGCTCTGATTTTTGACACAGGCTTTGAAGAAAGACATACGCTTATTATCCCAAAAAGTCAACAAGCACTGTCATGCCTGTCTTGTCTAATAAGCATAACTCAACAAATTGTAATGTCATGAAGCGAAACTGGAATAGAATCCCCAGCACTCTGACAGCAGATGGCTGCAAATGCTCCCAGTATCACGTTTCACAACACCCTGACCTTTAGCGGTCGGGTAATGGAGCCAAGCCCAGCCATTACTGCGCATCACCTGCAAACAGTATCTGTAAAGCTGCTTTTATTTCGTGCAAAATGTTAATGTCTTGGCAATGGAATGGTTTATCGTGTTTGAAGAAGCGTGGCGCACGGGAAGTAATAATTATTGATACTGGAATTGTATAAAGTGAAACGTCTCTTGCGTTGTGATCGTCTAGTTCTTCTAAGATATGGAACGAACTACCGATAGGCATTACGATTTTCAGCAGATGACAATAAAATAAAGTCGCTTCCCGCCGTCTGTCTTTTAAACTACGCAACGGATTTTAATGCGGTTTTCAACAATACATTAGAGTGATTTCAGAATCAAGTCGGGCGAACATGTCCCGGTTCTGCTCTCGCGCACGAAGGCCCGGGGTTTGTCTATCTATAATCCAGGATTAAGCAGATTAGATAATTACAGTGGAGCGACTGCCATCTCACGACCCTGCTACCAGGGGAACCTGACCAGATTGGATCATGGTTACACATTCAGTCGCCGTAATAGGCAGATTTTATCACGATGTTGTATATAACCGTAACACACCCCTACCCGTATATTGGATTTACATTATAATTTAGTGTCTCTGTCTAACTTTTTAACACTGGCGCCTGTGTCGCGACCCCAGTCCCCAAGGCGTTTCCTTACCCCATTCACGGAATCGGCGCTATAAAACAACCAGCAGTTCGATTCGAACATCAAGCCGAAATCAGCTGTTGGCTCATTAGCAAAGCCATTTAACGTCGGTAACGATCGCCCGATGGCCACAATCCGCCGTTCCGTCGGCCACAAAACGTTTTAGTGACGCTATCATCGCGTCCATTCCGCGCAAAGTTGAGGAAAACCTGCCGCGATAAAACTATTATTACTTTACTTACCGGCATGCGCATAGGCACGTGGGCTTGCTCTGACAATGCTTTGCTTTTCTCAAGAGACAAGATTTTCCACTAGTGGGAGGATTTTTTTAAAATTTCTGTAGTAGGCTACACATCGCATCTTTATTTGTTGTGCTTGGACAAATTCACACAGCGCCACCTAGCCCCGAAGTAAGCAAAGCTTGTGTTATGGGTGTTAGAGAACTGATAAACTACTTATGTACTTTTTAAAATATGTACTTATTATACATACTTACCACACCCAGACCCGTAACAGAAATGAAAAGTAATCATTTCAATTTCTGCTCGGCCGGGAATCGAACCCGGTACCCCTGTGTGGCAGTCCGACATGTTAACCAACTGAACCACTCAGGTCGTCGAAAACTTACTACGATACCTTATAAATGTTGCCTTAAAAGGTCTAGATTATATTGAAGAGAAACGTTTGGTGCGAATAGGTCGGATATCGATCCCATTATATGACCAATTGACCACTAAGTTAATAAATGTTATTTGGGGAGTCACAATCCCGGTTTAATCATGAAGTCAATATGTAAGTACGCCACAAGGTGTGTAAATTGCTCTCAATTCACACACCTTGAAACGTAATTCCAAATTAATTTATGGATTCATCATCACAGCTCGTAACAGTCCACTGCAGGGACTCTCCCACGAAAGGGGAGGTTATTGCCATAATCTCCATGCGTGGCAGGCCGGTTGGAGATCGCAGTGTTTAAATATAATAATGGAAAATGCTGCTGCCCATTTTCCAGACTACGGAGACTCTTGATATTTTGCCTCGAAAACATTAGTCGCCTTGTACGACACCCACGAGTGTAAGGGGTTGGTGCTATTCTACTCTGCCGGACACCACACGGCCAATTTATGGATTATGGGTTATATAATCGTGGAAAACATGAATGACGTAAAGTTTTACTGACAACATCACAGAATATCTTGACGCTATCATGCGTATCTACGTACGTCTAGTCCGTTACACGGGTGATTGCATTAGAGAGAATGCAGCAATTTATACTTTGCCATTGTTCAAAACCGAAAAAGTTTGTGATGACAGATGTAATGGTATTCACTGTGCTCCGTGTGTATTAATACAGCATCCAGCATCGTTTAATCTCGTCTCGTGTCTGGCGCGTGTACGTTAAATCATGCGAACGAATGTCTTCAAATAGTGGAGGCTAGATGGTTATCATCATCGGCCTATCCATTTGTATATCAATCTAGTTTTGGCACTAGATACTATTGCAAGCAGTCCTCGATACACCGTAGCCAACTCTTGCCTGCATCATTACGCAATTCATCACACCACCTGCCCTACTACTTACGCGATTTCGGCGCGTAATATCACAATCTTGACGCAAAATTATATATATTCGCAAAATCTTTTAATAAATATTTTTTCGGTTTGTCAAGACCATAGCTATCATCATATTAGCATTCTGACACGGTTGCGCTCCTGTGTGGCACGCGAGGGCCCGTGGTCCGCCTTGACGGGATCAAGTGGGAGGCGCAGTCCTAATTGGCAACGGTCGTACCACCTTAGTCGTGCGACGGGCGGTTTTGAGGTCTCCTATTGGTCGGGCGGTGTCCGTCGTACGACCATCTAGCACGACCACTGCTAATTAGGACAGCGCCGAACACTATGGAAAAAAGCGACGATATTTATACGAAAGACATTTTTTTTAAATGCTTGTAGAATCGCAGTCTCATCCCATCATAAACTCTTTACCTCAGTTTCACTCAATCCATCCTTAAATACAAAACAAACTTACCTAATAACCATTTCGATGACATCCTCCCTCTCGAAGACCTTGCAATACAGGTGCAAGATCTTTAGGCAGGTGTACTGGAGGCCTGCCCAGGTGACCCCAGTCTCCTTCAGGGCTTCATCCCAGGGACAGTTCTCGTGACGCGAGAGGCACAGCATGCCGTCCCGCTGAGCCTCCGTTGGTGGCATTTAATGTATTTTACACTTGGCTGGTTTTGCACTTTCCCGCGGGATCCCTCTTTGGTGCGAGTTCATTTATGACTGGTGGGTTTCTGGTGGTTTTTGGTGGTAAGTCTTTGTGGTGTCCAATATGATGGTATTATTTAGGCGTTAAAAATAGAAAATCGTCCAGGAGCTTTGGTAAAGCGAGTTTATTGACGGCTTTAAAACTACAAGTTAACTAATGTCAAATTAATCTTCTTACTTAGTACATGATAGAGTTTGCTGCCAACGCGATAGTTACAACTGCAAGTCATCATCATCATCTTGGTGTTAATGTCCCGGTTGTGCCGTCGCGCGCGAGGGCCCGACATCCGCCTTGACCATGATCCAGGATTTAGCAAATTAAATAACTACAGCAGACCGACTGCCATCTGACCGCCGTGACCCTATTAATAGAGGTACCTGACCAATTACAAGTTCGGATTATTAATTCAGTTATTCCTAGAATAGAACGGGACCCTAATCTTTTTCTTCAGCCCCAGCTGACAAAGTCACGCGCCCTTCCGTGTGACATGTTGACAAATCACTACGGGCTGCTTACCCTAATCTAGGGTAAATATATACCAAACTAACAGCCATCGCATACCAGATAGACTAATAGGATATTTGGGAAAGTAAATGTGTAAGAGACAGTGAATAGGGATGCTATTGGTTCAGGGCTGGTACAGTTCTATCAACAGATCAATAATGTAAGATGACAGACACATAAATAAACAAGCAGGGCTGCGATGATAATAAAGTCATTTGCACTTAAGATAAGTTGGCTGGAAAAGACCTATTTTAGGGATGAGCTCGCCTTTGTACAGTTTATTGTGACTATATTTCTTTAGGTGTTTTTGTGCTGCAAGTCTCGCAAAGTACATATTAAATATTGACCTTGTATCGACCTAGGCATTTACCTACCGAATACCTAAGAAGTGTTTTTATGTTGTTGTTACTGAGCGCTACATTATAAATTATTATGAAAGCACCCATTATTTAAATTAATTACAATACACTCAATAGACTCAAGTTCAATTTGCTATAAGAGTTATACGTACATTACCGTAATATAACGCAGTAAAGTATAGGTAATAATAATGCATCCTAATGACATAACATTTTGATAAACATGAACGTTCGTAGACTGCTGCGTCTGAAATAGTCTGTAGGCCTAGCACAAGTTGCTCTCGCGCGCGATGAGCGAGAAAAAGCGCGACATAGGTATTGCTATCTCTTTCGTCTTAGTATTGAGAGAAAGCGACAAACGCTCTCTCGCGGCGCGAGCTTTGTCGCGGACACACTTGTGCTAGGGCCACTGAATACATTACGTAAGTTTATTACGTAAAGTATGAAATTTTTTGGATAAAAATTTCTAATCATCGTTTGCCTGCCCTTATCCCATTCATTTTTTTTCTCCATCATCATCATATTGGCGTTATGTCCCGGTTGCGCCCCCGCGCAGCAAGCGAGGGCCCAGGGTCCGCCTTCCTGCTATTCTTGGCCCGCCTCGCTCGGTCTTCGGCATCCCTAGTGGTGAGCTTATTGGCACGCATATCGGACTACGTCAAGCCATCGCTTCTTGGGCCGGTCTCTCCTTCCCGGGCCAAATTAATTTTCTTTCCCCATTCATCCCTATCCGCTGTCATATCCACGCTCACCTCTCACTCACTGGTATCCCTCATCACACAATGTTTTCTAATATAACCCCTTCATATTTATTTTTGGTCCTGCTTCACGCGCGTTACGAAACTGACCGACCTCGCCATAGGAAGTACCAATTTAAACAATTCAGTGATGTCCATTGTCTCTCGCCTTGTTGCGATGGCCGAATCGGAATAGTCGTCACAGCATTCAAGTTCGGACTAGGTACGAATTCTCACCGATTTTTCATTGTCATGTAATACTCGCATCATACTTTTAGGCCACGCTGAGGCCGCATTGTCAAGGCGACGTGACCGCGATTTTGTGAAAATTAACTTATAGACCGTTCAAAAATAAATAATCGTAGCGCTAACTAGCCCTAAACTAACCAATCTTGTATTATGGGTGCTAGATTACTGATATACCTACTACTTATTTACTTTTTTAAATACACACTTACACATAGAATATTCAGACACGTAACAGAAATTAAAATTAATCATTTCAATTTCTGCCAATCGAACCCTGCCTCTTGCGTGGCAGACAGCATGTGAACACTAAACCACTCAGGTCGTCTAAAATAAAAGGCTTCAGTTATGAGTTTAGAAGCAAATCATACTAATGTTTGGTAACCTGTGTTTTCTTAGTAATGAAGCCCCGCTGAATCCAAAAATGCCGGTTGCCTACTGCCTACCGGTTGCCTACAATCGTCCCACTTCTATAGATAGGTCACTTTAACATTACAGCTCACGTGGAGCACGTGAACGTAACTTGAAACAACGCCGGCCGTAATTATTTACAGTCCATTCATTTTACAATACATATTCTGTAATGGCCTCTGTACCACCGTTTCCGGTTGGTAGGAATTATAGCACCGAACTAATAAAACCGCTAGTAAAATCACACAAGAGCAACTGCAAGACGCCATTAACATTTTGTCCGTATAATATGGGAGTTTTAGTGGTTTTAAAGAGCCGGTAAAGATATTCGCAGCGCAGATAAGATTTCTATCTTCTCTGTTGTTGTGGTGGGCATGTTTCATTTTAATTGTATTGTAGTGACAAGTTAATACAGTTTAGTAGTAATAAAACGATATTGTGTGTTAATTGTGCTGCGCAACGAAGGAGTTGGGAGACCGGCGCCGGCGCAATTATTGCTAACGGTACACTCCGAAATTCAGTAAAAATATACAAAATTGTGTTTGAAGTATTAAAATTTGTACAATTGATGATGATTATAATTACAGTATATGTATAAACTTGACCAGTAGCGTGTGAGAAAAAAATATTTAAGTATGGATTAATATTTTTTGTCGTAAAGGAGAAGACTTTTATAATTTTTTGTTGACAATGAGTAGATCTAAGAACAGTCGATCTTGTCCTTAAAGTATATTTTTACATAGTATATAACAAAGTCGTTTCCCGCCGTCTGTCCCTATGTATCACGCAACGGATTTTAATGGGGTTTTCAACAATAGATAGTGATTCAAGAGAAAGGTTTATAAGCAAGAAAAGAAGGGTAAGGGCAGAGTAGAGGTACGCGAACGAAGTCGGTCCACTAGAGTAGAAACAAAGACTAAAAATAACCTTTTTATCGTGTTCAGTTTCTAAACCTACCTAGTGCAATTTAGCGCGTAAAAGATACTGTGAAATCGGTCAAATAGCATCAGCAAGACCGATAAAAATAAATGGCCACCATAAACGACGCTACACAGCTACATAGCCAGTTTTAGGTAAATCAACTGGTAGGTTACTTCTCTTGATTTTACTATATTTGGTGATTCGACCTTTGTGTACATATTTATCTACAGGACTGTTAGTTAGTAGTAATAGCTACTTTAAATGACATAATGTAAAGGTTTATCTGATTACTGGTTAATGGTTCTAGACGGCTTGCTTCTAAGACATTAGTTCACAGAACAGTGTTACTCCATTAGTGGCCTTGTTCTACGTACGACATGGACACGACATTGCAAGCAACGTTAACTTATGTTAACTTTTAACTTGTGTATTTATTTTTCACTGTTTTTTTTTGGGTTTCTGGGTTTGGAATTGGGTGTCCAAACTGTAACGGTTTTAGCCCATAACACCTCCGACAGGTGAACAGATGAGCTGCGGGCCTTGGAAAGTGACTGGCAGACATTGGCACTTGGTCGTGAAGAGTGGAAGAATCAGGGGGAGGTTTTTGCCCAGCAGTGGGATAATTCAGGCTAATATAATAGTAGAATTATATTTTCAAGTTGCATCGCAATGCTGCGTACTCAACTAGACTTTCAAGATTACGGTTCCAACGTTCAACCCTCCAGTAATTTCGAGCATGATTTTCATGAAATTTGACCAAGACTAATATAACCCAGATCAGCGTAAGGCTATAAATTATCCTAATGTGGTTCCCGCGGGAACGGGCCCTATCGCGCGCGGGTAAAACCCAGTACCTACTTTATATTATGCACATCACTTATCGTTGTGGGTTTTTTGAACATAAATTATTTTACAGTTACAATAAACAATAACTATGAGGTCCCGATAATTAGCAGAACATTGAACTTTCTTATCAGTAAACGTAGTAGGTACATGATGGTACCTAATGTAATGTATGTTACTCATGGAGCATGCAGTTTTCTCGCTTGGATATAAATATATGCACTCTCAAGCAAATTGTGGAATAATTTTTGAAACTGGGATACCTTAAAATTCAGTAAAAAATTGTATGCTTATAAATGAGCCCGCAATAGCAATGAAAACTTCCGGACAAGGCTGAGTGTAAGTTTTGCTTCGATTTTACTTTATTATCGCGTTAGAGTTTCGTGGAAATTTGTATGAAAAAATGTATAGCGATATCTAGTAGAGATGAAACGGATAGTTGTTTGGCCGGATACCGGATATCCGGCCAGCCTCCTGGCCGGATAGCCGGATATCCGGCGGCCGGATATTTGGCAGGACATAGTCTCTGAACAAGTTTGTGCAAGCTGTGATCGCGGCGTGGGACTTTATACGACTGCATGTGTTTATGTAATGTGAATAAAAAAAATAGTGGATAAATTCACACAGCGCCATCTAGCCCCAAAGTAAGCAAAGCTTGTATTATGGGTGCTAGATAACTGATTAACTACCTATATACTTTTAAATACATACTTATTATACATAGAACACCCAGACCCATAACAGAAATTAAACATCATCATTTCAATTTCTGCCCCGCCAGAAATCGAACCCGGGACCTGTTGCGTGGCCACTGTTGCCACATGTTGACCACTGAACCACTCAGTTCGTCAATAATTTGAACGTTGAACTGAACAGTTCTTCCGCCCTCATACGGATTGATAGTTTTAAAATACGGGCTTACACATTAGCCCACAGCATCGTAGAGGATAAACGACATCGTATACTACCTCTAAATATAAAGAAATTCATATTTTTATTCCAGGATAATATTTATTAAATATCTTTATTATCAATATACAGGGTGTTACATAATATATGTATGAAGTCGTGAACTGGATGGAGTGCTAAACGTATTAAAACGATAGGTACAATTATAACACAAGCTTTGCTTACTTTGGGGCTAGATGGCGCTGTGTGAATTTGTCCACGATTATTTATTTTTATTATTTCTGTCGTACGTGAAATAGTTGTACCTATCGTTTTAATACGTTTAGCAATCCATCCAGTTCACGGCTTCATACATATATTATGTAACAGCCTGTATATCTTGATTGACTTTGGAAAAAATATTACACTAAATACATTATTATACTAAACAGCAGTTGTCAAAACTACACACGACAAAAATGCGCATTTATGCTAATCAGCGGGTGTCACCCTGTTGGGCAAAGTACGCAATGTCCACACTCGTGGAAGTTACAAAGTCACACCTATGCCCGAGAAAATTTGAGAACGCTCAATGCGATGGTGTGGGCATGTGCTCCGCCGCCCCAAAGATCACCATAGTGCAAGTAGCCCTAAATTTTGCGAGGACGACTAGCTGACGCGGAAGACACCCACACGCCACCTGGCTGACGGCGGACCAACGGGACCCGAAGGACAATATTGTTGACGCTCCTACTGCTCAGAATAGAGAGAAATGGAGGTAGCAGACAAGGAGAGCTGACTCCAGCTAATGGAAAAGGCATAGTGCATAAAGAAGAGACCAGAAAACTATTAAAATTATTTGCTAACCTACCAAATTAACGATACGAGTAGAATTGGCGCCGATGCCGACATAATCAATAGTGTTTTGATTAATATTTATAGTTTTTGAACGTTTTGAGACGACTTTTTACTCGACTGCTACAAAAGGGCATATATTTCCGATGAGCAAAATCACTTTTATGGACTTTTCATACATTTTTTACTATCCCGTATCCGGCCGGATATTAACGCATTATCCGGTATCCGGCCGGATAGTAAATTATGGCCGTGTATCGACATCTATCGCTCCACTAGGGAAACTCAACGATACTCACATTACGAGTACACGAACACAAGGTTGGCAAGCATCCGCACATAGATGGCGCTAACCGTCCTGCATCGCGCTAGAGAAATGTGCCAACTTCCACGGCATATATACAACTTCCGACGATCAACTGTGGGGCCCTTGGTTGCAAGGCTGCAAGACCCGGCCAGGTGGGTAGGAAAGGGTAATTCCTACCTTCACCATCTTCGCTTGCCAACATGGGCGGCTATCTTATCCTTCACCGCCAAAGTGGTGACCCCGACGTGATCCTTACGTCTTCCCTACCTGACTTCCGCACACAGCAGTCACAGCCTTGACCATAGTCGGCACAACGCGTGCTTCCTGGTCGTTCACCTGCGGCATCTCACTGTCCCCACCCAGTCTCGACTCACTGCAGACTTGGGAACAGCATCGCTTCGGCACAGCTCACAGCGCAACCTCACGCCAGAGCTACGCCATTGCTCACCGCATCGCCAGACTGACTACGCTTCATACGTCAGCTTCAGCGTTTCTCGCTTCGGTATCGACCTCCAGTCTCCGGGGGGAGTACTGTAGCGACATCTATCGCTCCACTAGGGAAACTCAACGATACTCACATTACGAGTACACGAACACAAGGTTGGCAAGCATCCGCACATAGATGGCGCTTACCGTCCTGCATCGCGCTAGAGAAATGTGCCAACTTCCACGGCATATATACAACTTCCGACGATCAACTGTGGGGCCCTTGGTCCCCTGGTCACAACACCCGGCCAGGTGGGTAATTACCCTTTTCTCCCTTCTCACCATCTTCGCTTGCCAACATTGGCGGCTATCTTATCCCGCACCGCCAAAGCCGGATAGGCCGGATACCGGATAGTGGCCGGATATCCGTTTCATCTCTAATATCTAGTGATACCTAAATGAAGTTAGCAAAACTTACACTCAGCCCTCTGGAGTCGAGTTAGTTTCGTTCACTATTCACTGTCACGGAAAACAGTCCATTAAATTTTTCTTCATTTTAACAAAGTACCGAAATCAATGTTGTTCAGACAAACAGTCGTATATAGCATCAAAAGTAAATTACCAACGGGATTGTACCTCTACCGTAGTAGCACAGAATAAAAAAAATCTTACGTATTCTTGTGTTGTGACATCAAATTAGCGCTTCATGATGGCAAATGGACGATTATACTTTGTCTAAATAATGTAGACAAAAAATAGATGCGTGACGTCACGCCTATTTCCTTTTTGTAGACAAAATATGATGGTGCTATTATTTATTATCATATTCTATCGTATTTTTTATTTATTTATAATTATTTGCTTCCACAAAGTTATTACGATAATTATGTAAGTACAATATGGACCCGGTAGGGCGCAGCAATTTGGGAAGGAGGAGGTAGTATCCTTGATAGTAGCGCCCATGATCGACCTCGTCTATCCTAGATCTAAAATATATACTAGATATCGTTTTGGCTATGTCTCCGCCTACAAACCGCGCACCTACTGGTAGCAACCGCCGGCGTACGCTTAGCGTTGAAACAGTGTTTTACTATTTAATTATAATAAATTAAGCTTTCTGTCATTAGTATCTACTGAACCTATAGTAATTGGAGAAGCATTTAGGAGAACACTCCGTCCGTAAGCGGAAAAAGCCGTCTCTGCGCCTGTACGAGAAACTGAGTCATATTCCATATAAATGATAAAATAATTAACCTAGTCTGGCTCTGTTTAACAAACAAGGAAAATAGGTTTAACTATACGAATCTGTAATACTATGTTAAGAGACCGATCTCTAAATAACCAGTCAACATGGCAAAACATCACAAATGGGCCCCTGGCGTGCGCTACCAATCTTTTTCACACTTGTGGTAAGTTGCTAGCGATAGAAAAGACTCAAAGTTTCAAAAAGAAAGAACAGAAAAAGCGAAGCGTAGTTCGCGAAGTCGCGAAGGTTCGAAAGAACGTTTCTCGCTCGTACGATTCGGATGTGGAATGAGCTCCCAGCCACAGTGTTTCCTTTGGACTATGACATGGGATCGTTCAAGAGGTATATTAGAGGTCTCTTCAGAGGCGGGCAACGCATTGGTGACTCCCGTGGTGTTGCTGATGTCCATAGGCGACGGTGACCACTTTCCATCAGGTGGCCCGCTTGCCTGTTTGTCTGCCGCATACCATTAAAAAAAAATGCGTTAAATAACACGCATTAAAAAAAAGCAAGAGACGTAAATGTGGTCAGTAAAAAAAATCGTACAGAACCTTGAAATGAGACGTAAGAAAAACGGCTCGTACCATTTCCCAAAAAAAATACGCGGTGTTTTAACTGTTTAATGGCTTGTTTTATTGCTTAATCCAGTAGTTTTATAATAATTCCAATGCCGCAGTTTATGTCACCGACGGCGCGGCATTTAGCACGCGTCAAACCCCGCCATGTTAGTCAGCACGTGTGTAACTGCCAAATTAGCACTCACTGTGCGTAATTTATTTAACACAACCATGTGCGTACGCTGTGTAAAATGTTATATTTATGTTTCTTCGCAGACAACGTCAGAGGTAATTTGGAACTGAATGAATTCGCCTTCCTTTTAGTAAGGGAGAAATAGCTCGCAAGTTTATTTCCGTATAGGATTTTGCAATGACGTTCAATGGCCCTGTTGTCTTGTACCGGTAGAGAGCATGGCACCAACATATGTCTACTGACAGGTGTCGTACAAACACCATGATCCAATTTGAGGTTCCCCTGTCGAAAGGGTCACGACTCACGGAGGTCAGATGGCAGTCGCTCCACTGTAATTACCTGATCAGCGAAATCCAGGAACTCCATAGAGGCATAAATTAAAAAAAATAATTATTGTTGGTGTGAAAAATTGAACCCAAAAACGTTACCGTTTTAAAAAAACAAAATAATTTATTCCACAAACCAAACGGTGTACATAAAAAACGAACAGCTAAGTTAAGAAATTACAGAATACTTACTACGGGTTTTAACCTTTTAGTCGCCAAATTCTATGTCCTATGATGACGAAATATCTAATGTAGAAATCTGTAATTGACTGAGTATAATAGTCGATGCTGATTCTAATGCTTTTATGCTTTTTTACCTGCAAGTATTCCCAACGACTACTAAAATTAGAAGGATGTTATATGAAATATTGACTCTACACTTGTCTAACATTTTTCGTAAGCTTCATATCGATAGGCATCAGTCGTCAGTTTTGCTCCTTAGCAGCTAGGAAGACTATATATCACACATAAAAATAAATTATGACAAGCTTACACAACATTCACATGACGGTTGAATAGATGCGATAATTTATTATGTCACACTTTATTTTAGGTGACGTGCAAACATTATCACTCGGGCTTGGTAGCCGCTGGTTTTATAGCAAAGATTAATAGGCTCTTAAAATATTTTTGGACGAGTTTCGTTGAGATTTATTGTCTTTCAAACCGCTAGGCTGCTTGTGGTGGATGGGGGTGTCATTGGGATGATGATGTGTCATTGAAGGCGTCTCGAAGAAGGTTTATGATTGGGAAAATAGTATAAAAAGGCACCACAAACGAGGGGCCACAAACGAAGAACAACCACAGTGTTGTTAGACACTATATTATTTTTAAAACAAAAGTTTTAACGTAAAAACGGTCAGTCATAAAGTGTGCTACACACAAGGTGCGCTACGGAAATCAGTGAGCATTCTGAAATACATATAATGAATGTTGAATCGTTTGAATGAATACTTTTGTACTAAGTAGGAAACATCTGGTTCAACACCTGGAATCTATGGTTTTCTAACAGAAGGTTTAATTCTGAATATGTACACACATTTACTAAACTTACGTACTAATTTAGAAAATATGTCCTGAAGGCAGGTTCCAAGCCAGAAAATTTGTATATAGTGGATACTTAGTCCCATATTTAGAGAGATTGAAATTGATAGATACAATTATATGATACAAAAGATACAGCGGCGACCCACAAGAGCTACTGAGTTTTGAAGCTTTCCAAAAAATAATAGGCACATGGGCAATTTTTATACAATCGGGACAATTTGGAGACCTTGCATCGCCCCCTGGGAACTTTCTGGGTGCAATCTGATTATGTACATCTAGAGCATGGATGGAGGAAGTCTAGAGTGCCTAGATTCCTAACTGATCCAAAGGGCCGTTAACATCACATCGGTTAAAGTTTTCGTCGGAACTTCGATTTCATATACCGGTTGTATGGAATCGAAATTCCGACTCAAACTTTCCGGTCTTAATGGCGTTTTCATACGGTTAGGTACCTACCCGAACTCCATCCTCCATCTATACTCTAGATTAGCATAATCAGATTGCACCCACAAAGTTCCCACCCAGGGGGAAATTGAAGGTCTCCAAATTGTCACGATTGTATGAGAATTGCCTATTTGCCCGTTTTTTTGCAGCAGGTTTTATCCCGCAATACATTAAATAGAGAAATAGGGAAGTAGGTTCAAAAGACTTTCCTCAAAAAACAGCGAAGACAGTGCAAAAAATTGAATTGTCAGACTAAACCAACAATATTAATAGGTTAATAAAAACTCCATTTGGGGCTTCCGATATCTCCGCCGAGACTGACTTTCATAGCGTCGAGCAACAGCGATGACGTGCATGGCGCCTAATCTCAAAACAAGGAAGTTTTAAAATTATATATCCACCTTGTCCCCTTTGATGTTCCATTCCACTCGATACAGCAGGATGAAGATGTTATCCATTGACGCAGAGCAGTAAACTTGTCAATAGTGACACTTTAAAAACATCGTCACCTGAAAATAACTAACGTCAGTTCATTGTACTACGTTATCTGTTGTTCCAATGCAGCTCAATGGAAATGTGACAATGAAGAACAATGTTTGTCGTATATTTTGACGAATGTGTCGGGCTCTTGCTCTTTCGTCGTTGATGATTAAGTAATTTGTTGGTTGGTTTGTTATTAATTATTCAAAGTTTGATAATAAGTTTTTGAATTCTTCAGCTGGCAGAAGTTAAACATTAATGTGACACGTGTACAGTAAATAAACCCCAGTGTTCGTCTTTAAACGGTGAGGGAAAACATCGTGATTAAACGTGCACATTTTTCAAATCCTGGGATCATCGTCAAGTCGGACCCCGGGCTCTCGTGCGTGAGACCACAACCGGGACATTAACGCCAAGACGATTAGTATTCTTCTTAAAGGCGTTCTCCGGGCCCTCGCGTGCCTCACAGAAGCGCAACTAGAATTCCAGAACCGAATGTAAACTGATATTCTCAATTCGCAATGCTCAGCCCTGATTTCCCGATATCGTGATTGACATTTCCATTATGATGTAAATCTGAAAGGGTATCTTCCATCTTAATACTATGCTAGTAAGGTAAGAATCAGTGTCACTTCAGCGCGCTACTTAGCGCTGAGAGTTAGAAGCCTTACGCTTGTGACATAACCTCTATTCACCTCATGACCTACTCTAGTTGTTCACGTTGTTATGGTAAATAGGTTGTAACACTGGTCCAGTGAGATAATAATTCTAGACACGTTCAAGTTATGCTATACCTAGTTCTCTCGTCTTGCGGTGAACTAGGTAGAACTAGGTTGACGGTGAAGAGACACCATCATTCCGTCAAGTGTCTTTAAGTTGACGTTCTAATGGTGGCGCCGTCTACGCGTTTGTGTCGAGGTTTGTGTTCTCAAATCTACCGTGGCCAGCCGTGTCAAAACTAGTTCCCTTTCTTGCCACTATTCTTGACGTGATGCAGAATACAGAGGATGTGCGTGATATCCGCTAACCCGAACTAGGCCAGGTGGATTAAGGTAAGAACTGCTATATATTTTCCTTTCGATATGAGGAGACTTGTGGCATCATTGTGGATTGAGAAGTGTCGTTGATTGATAAAGAATTATGACTAACCTAGTTTTTACTTAAGTTAAAGACTTTGTGGCTCAACGTGCAATGGAAAAGGCTATGCTCAGAATTTCGTACATCATCCGACATAGAGATCAAAGTCACAAAACTGTGGCAATGGAGAGGTCACATGCTCGCAGAACCGATGGCCGATGGGGCGGAAAGGTTCTAAAGTGGTGACCGCGTACCGGCAATCGTAGCGTAGGTCTGTAACTGCAAGGTGGGTGTAAGTTGGGCTTTCCTCATCATGGTTACCTCAAACATATCTACTTAAGAAGAATGTGCACATTTTCGATGACCATATTTTCGAAAGAATGCCTTGTCATCGTAAGCGTATTTTATTCATTTTCGTTTCTAAGATGTTTGTGTAAGTATACCTAAAGTCTAAAGTTCGACCCGAAACGACCTCAGCACGGCGGCCGATTGTTTGGCGACCCGCCGTTACAAGGTTGAGCTACCGGTGAACGGATCCAGCCAAGTGTTACACCCGTCTAACAATAAGTAAGGCCTTTACGAAGCCGAAGACTTGTCAAAGCAGTGTTAAATTGCCGGTGTGTTTTTAGGTATTTCTGGGGTGCGAGCTACGACCGCTGAACTCAAATTGAACGACGCCATTTTTAAGAAATAGGATGGCTATGATGTCACATATGTAAATCATAACGTGTGACGTGAGTTAGGCTGTCGCACCCCTGGAAAATCTACCATGCAACAATTTAAATAAATTGAAATAGATATATAAGAAATATATACCTATTTCAGATACAGCCGTGTGGTGTCCGGTAGAGTAGAATAGCACCAACCCATTACACTCGTGGGTGTCGTACAAGGCGACTAATGTTTAGAGACAAAATATCTAGAGTCTCCGTAAACTGGAAAATGGGCAGCAGCGCTTTCCATTGGTATGTTTGCAACACCGCGATTTCCAACCCGCCTGCCAAGCGTGGAGGTTATGGCAATAATCTCCCCTTTTGTGGGAGAGGCCCGAAGTCCTACAGTGGACTGTTATGGGCTGTGATGATGAAATAAGAAATATATTTGTAAATATAGATTATACCATGAATGAAGTCCGGAAAACGGCACCGCGGGGTGCCGCTGGAGGCCCAAGAATAGATGCATTGACATCGTGAGCATGCTGACCAGGACAGGTCCTCAACTCGAAACTTACGGATTGGCCTAAAAACTAGTCCTGCTTGGTAGAATCAATAGTCCCGAATATCCCTTGGTTTTTGTCAAGAGAAGTCGGAAGTAAACGTCAGTAGCGTGTAATGTACGTTGCGGTTTAATTTTACTCAACGACGATATAAATAAAGCATAAAATATATGTAAAATTCAAGTTTTATAGCTTTTTTGGATATGAATTTTAATCATGAATAAATAATTCCAATATGCTATATAAATAAGTTCAACTGTATCTAAATACTCTTTATTTAATTTTAATTAATGATGTTATACATAAGAATCTCTTTCCACTATTGTAAAAATATTTTTAATCGGTACTTATAAGATTAGAGGCTAGACATGTCTTAATTTTAATTATGTTTCAATGAAAATGTATTTATATTGCAGCTAATTTATTGACTATATGACCTAATTCGTATCTCTATAAAAATATCCTCAACATTTACCAATAAAGTGAATTAAACATTTTGTTTGATATCGCAATAACTAGCTCCAGGAAAAAATTCAAGGGTTTTATGTGGTTTCTCTCACGCCATTATCGATTCTATTTTCATTTAAATATGAATTGTAAACTTTTGCAATAGCGTTCATTTTTCGATGTAAGCTCGGTCATTATTAACATTTAAATTGATTGTGATATCCCTGTATGACCCAATATTTACGTCTTTTCCTGCTAAATTATTTATTTTTTATTCATGACAAACCATTTGCTGAATTACAATAAAAAATATCCGGAGAAAAACTAAGTTTCGACTTGAAGAGCTCTCCTGGTGAAGACTTAGCGAAGTGGAGGAGGAAAAGGTCTTAGGGAAGTGCCATAAGCCGGGATGGACCGCTAGAAAGATGAACATAAGTGATGTATGGATTACTTCTTTGCTTGTATAGTGTAACAAGCTTATCTGACCCGGTGATAGCGTCGCTGTTGTTGCAATGGACACGACATTTCAAAATAGCGACACTTTGTTCCAGCTTTGGCCACCGAATCAGATTAGTTTGTGGCACTCTAATTATTTTCACTGTGCGGGGTCATGAAGGGTCCTATCTATCTGCATACAATAACGTCAACACCTTTTACAAAGTGAAAATAGAAAAATATTAACCAAGATAATAAAAAGCATTACAGAGCCATTAAAATGGATACTTTACGATCCATATATCAATCGAACGTGGACGAAAAAGAAAACTATAAATAGATTCTGAGCAATATAAGATTTGATATAATAATCTTCCGGGTTGCTACTGAGCCTACGTTCGAGTATGAACCATTTAGTTAGATTCCTATACATTTATTACCTAAGCACCTGTTTCAAATAAAGTTGTTTATTAACATTGTGTTAAAGTCCTAACGGACAGTAGAACGGCGCAATGAAATAAAATATGACGAATGCGTAGGAGTTAGTCTGGGACGAAAATATTTAGGGCGGCTATAGATAATATTCGTCTTGGCGTGTCGATAGAAACCGCAGACTAAGCTGCACGCGGATTTCAAAGAAAGTTATGTAGTAGGTAAAGCGATTGTTTTATCATTTGCAAGAGACAATACTATTAAAGCAATTCTGAACTGCAGCCCCATGGAGTACATTAACAACACATTACAGAGATATAACTTTTTATGACATTAAGGTGGCAGACAATCTTCGGCCTGCCTGATGATAAGCAGTTACGGCAGCTTATGGACGTTTGCAATACCTGGGCATCACTTACGCGTTACCGACCCTGTAATAACCTTTTTGCCTCTTTATTGAAGAACTCAATGTTGTACTCTCCAGGGAGCTCATTCTACATCCTCAATATGCGCGGGAGAAAGTTCCTTTGGAACCGCACAGTTTGCGACCAAATTCAATGTTATTCTGGTCGCAGAGTAGAATTTCAATCCCCTCATCATTGTTTAGAGTTAAGGAGGTTTAAGTCTCAACTCAACAGTTGCTTACGGGTACGATAATACGGGCTACGGACTATAGCTGTACTGAGTTTGAAGCAGATATCAGTAATGGGTAGTGCGATTCACAACAGGTATTACAGATTGAAACTGTGCGTTCCAGGGCAGGCCCGTAGTCTGGTACAAAAATAGCCATAAAGGCGCAGTCACACGCGTGATTGTGACGTCATAAACGGACGTGTGTGCTAAAATTATAATGTTTTATATTTAATATCATAAGAGGTGTGGCGCAGGGCCTTGGTCGTAGTAAATCTGACAGCAGAATGGCCCCAGTATTATTTCATTAGTACTAATGTGGGGTAAGCTTTTAACCTTTTACCCGTGTCACTCAAACTGTGTCCAAATTTCATTTGGAGGACGTTTACAAATTTTTCGCTAGATATTTAAAATAAACGAGTTTTTGTAATCTCTCTGTTTTTTTGAACAACTATGAGGTCGCTAGCTAACAATCATACGGTCCGCCCGTAATCATTATTTAGTGACAATAAAGTATTACGTGTTCTTCAACTAGTTGCCTTTGAAATTTCCTACTTACTACATTTGTAATTTACAATACGAGTACTTTTATACATAGTATAAAACAAAATCACTCCCCGCCGTCTTTCCCTATTATCTATGTACACTTAGATCATTTAAACTACGCAACGGATTTTAATACGGTTTTCAACAAAAGATAGAGTGATTCAAGAGGAAGGTTTATAAGCAATAAAAAAGGGTAGATAGGGGTAAAGTAGGTGTACGCGAACCAAGTCGCGCCGGGCCCGCTTGTATTTAAATATATCTAACGTGTCGAGCTCATCTCTATCTATCCAACGTTGTCATAAAAACGCTAAAAAGCTATACATATACACAGAGGAATGCCTTTATACAGTGTTGTTAATATTTTGGAAGGGTAAATATTTTTCGTTGCGAGCCGGTCAGTTTGTAAACAGCTCCATCACAGCCCGAGCGATGTATCTCATGCTACAAGTATACAGTGGACGTTAATCAATGCCTGTTTATTAACTTCGCGAAAGATGTATAGTAGAGAGGTAATATTAGAGTTAGTATTATGAGTTCCGAGAAAGTTATCTCTGTTCCGTGGCGCCTTGACCAAGGTTGCGTCTGTCGAGCCCTTCAACTATTTATTGGTGTTGTCTGACTATTGGATCTTAGAAGAAAATCATGTTATCCGCAACGAAAAAGGGCGAGCGATTTTCGTTTGTGTTTTCAATACCAGTTGTTGGATGCTACTTTATTTCGTCTCGTCAGGTCAGATCTATCCATTTCTGGACATGAGCCTCTACAAAAGCTTAGGGATTGTGTTGAGAGATCACTGTGTCGGAAATAGGCCACCCCAGTTCAACGAAGGTCCTCGATAGTCCTCCTCAATTTATCCAGCTTGGAGGTGAGACAGTCCACCTGATGATAAGTGGTCACTGTCTTCCAGCCTGCAACACTTGTTGCCGAAAGAACATTGCATCAATAATTAAAAAATATAGGTAGGCATGTGAGTGCGGAGGGAAGCTAAAGCGGTTCCAGCCTTTAGAAGTACCTATACATGCCTTTCGAAAGAACCTAACTTGCAATCCAAAGAATACAGACTTCGGGAGGAAGATAATTCCATATCTTGCACGTGCTCGGTAAAAACCGTTCCTTAGATACCAGGCAACAATTAGGTACTAAGAATGAAAACTCACTTGTAAAATCCGGTGCGAATTCGTTCGCGTGACGTCCTACACCTACATTACCCCTACCTCCCCTTTTTTTCTCGCATATAAACCTTCCTCTTTAATTACACTATCTATTTATTGAAAACCGCATTAAAATTCGTAGTTTAAAAGATCTAAACGTACATAGATATAGAGACGGAAGGCAGGAAGCGACCTTGTTTTATACTATGGACTATAGAAAGGTCGCTCGCATGGAATTCTAGCAACGACTGCGAGAGTACCCTATTTTTCCTGTGGAATTAGGACTTTCAATTTTCCTGCGGGATCCTTATTATTTTCCTGGACATAATCTACTTATCTACTTAGGGAGGGCGTCGAGACGACCTACGGACCGTTGGGAAGAAGTACCTTATAGCGTCCCTCCTTGCCTAGTTTTGTCGGGACTGAAAGTAACTTTTATTCAAAAGGTTTAAAATAGAAGTTTACCTCTGTAATGTATGACAAACGTAACATTTTTAAGCACATAAGTACGTCATATTTATTTAGTTAACTTTTTGTCACATTATGGTAATCACTTACGTAAGTACATACGTAATGGTAATGAGAACGATTACAACTATGTACCTATTACGCCGTGTGTAATGATGTAGATGATTCAATCAGCATGTCGTTTTTCGAACAAAGCTAATAGCCATGGCCAATTACCGCAACATTAACAGTTCCTAACAGCGCTCCGGTGGATGCTAGTCTAGTATTTGTTCTACAAATGAATTGGCTCTCAGAATGGTGCGCCAATTACGCCGAGTGGGGAAACGACAGTGTATACGCAGCCTTATATTAATTTGTCTTTAAAATTAAATTACTAATTTAAACTTGGTGTTCTTTTTTCGTTCGATCGCGTATGGGCTTAACCTCTCTACAGTATCTACGTGGCTAGGTTTATTTACATAGCGAAGTCGCCGACAAGTTTTGTCATCATGTCAATACGAATTGAGTTGTGTCGGCGGCTTTGGTAGAGGAAGCATTTAACGTGGAACTTCTGATTAAAACTAAGTACCTACTTACATATTTAGCTCCCTAAGCAGTCGTATTATGTACGAATAAATAATGTAAGTATAGGTAGATGTGGACAAAGAGAAAAATGCCGGCCTTGCCACAAACAGTCTGTTTCCATTTCTAGGAAAAATATTAAACATGCATTACTGGGACCTGCACCTACTACCTATAAATAAGAATAAAATGTGTATAATAAGTCTACATTTACAATTCCTAATTTCACTAGGTTCAAGAGTTCAGATAACATACTTTGTTTAATTAGGTATACAAATCATAATGAATGAGTAGATAACTTACTATAGTCATGTACCTTCAAAAAAATTATTTTGAATAAAATAACTTTCATGTTAATAGTTTTGCTTAGGAAGGAAAGGGTTTGTGGTCAATGCAAGGGACCATAAGGGTCTATAATACCAAAAAACTTTACTTTCAACTTATCATCAACAGAGTAAAATTTTATAGTTCACCGGCAATAATATTATTATAATACACAAAAGTTTGTAAATGAACACTGTACAACATGCTCTTGAGTCACTGACTCAAACCATGAGTCAGGGTGTAGTTTGAACACTAGTGATTTATAGTGAATTGTGTTGGGGAACATAATATTTCTTTGAATAAAACCCTGTTTTAATCAAAATACCATTGTGGGCTCTTTTAGTTTGATTTTGCACTAAATATAGAAATGGTTTACTAGAATTTCGTTCACTCACTGCCTCTTGCCTACATGGCATAATAAAATAAATCAAATATTTGCAATGTAAACAATTTTTAGCAACATGTTGAATAATAAGGTTTGTGAGGAAATATTTGAGTAGGTCATTCATCCCAACATTATCATTGAGATGTGGGTCGTAGAACTAGACATTTATTATTTATTTTTAATGAAGTATATCCTTGTTAATGTAAACTAACCATATTATATGTATATGAATTATCCTTCTCAATACTAATAATAGGAAAAATATTATATTTGTTTTGGCAATAATATACTTGCATAATAATGTCATAATTCCAGTGAAAAAGTATAAACCCTTAGAAGATAGTAGGTACCTACATATTATCTAGTTAGGTATTATAATAATATGTAGGTACCTACTACTACTGCTGCATTTAACTAAGAGGTAAAAGTAGAAGAAAATGAGAGACGTAGGTACCTATTTTTACCTACGATTGTAATAGGTATATTTAAATTCCCATCCTACTGTTTCATTAGCAATAGCTAATACAAAATACCTACTACTTGAAATTTGTGTAGGTACCTATAGTTTGTTTATGAACTACCTAACAATAATTGTTGATAATTTTGTGCATATTTTGCGTAAGTTAAAATACTTCCAAAAGTTGCGATATTTTGCATTTAGAAGTATCTGACAGCATAGTAGGTATAGGTTTAATTTCAAGTTTCCGCCAGCATCAAAAATAAACTCCTGATTGTGTTTGTAAATATACAAAACTAGCTCTATCACCGCTCCGCTTATCGCTCAGCCGGGCGGGCCGGGCCGCAATAATTTCCTTCATTGACACCACAAAAACTTACGCTGAATTCACAAACTTGATCCTTACACGAACAAAAACACAATTTATTTTGTTGCACTCAAACCACAACTCATAAAACAAACAACAGGCCGAAAAACAAAACACAACTTTACACTCGCGAAAATTTGAAAAACGCACCGATTTTTTTCTTAATTCTTTTGACAGTTCCGAGCGCGTTCGAAAATTTGGCGGAGCGCGCGGCTGGCGTTCCAGCGGCGACGTTGCGTTCCGAATGACAAATGCGCTGTGCTTGTGCGCGTCAAACGTTGCCTGCCGGCGACTGTTTTGTTTACCTCTCGAGGTTTCGCGCCTTCAAGTTCAAGGGATTAGTCGGAAAGATAACAGAATTTGCAGTACTACGCTAGATGTGTCATTCGATTATTCGAAGTTGTAATCGTGGAAATTATTTGTAAGAGATAGACTGATGTGATTGTGACTATTTATTATTCAATACTCTTAAGGTATTTTTGCTAGGTCGTTGTCTTTTATCAACTCAAAGTCGAACGAAGTAGGTATGTTCTAACTGGTCAGTCACTCAGCGCACAATGGAAGGACTTCGGAATTTCACTACCTTCTTGATCAGGAATCAAGATATAAATATGAAAAATGATGAATTAAAGTAACCGACATAGGTTTCAGAGTCAAAAACCTACAGTGGCCGCATAGCTCGCAGAACCGATGAACGTGAAAGGGCGGAACGGAAAATCCTCGAGTGGCTGGCGACCACATACGGACCTACCTACAGGAAATCGAAACGTAAGACCATAGGTAGGTCGGCCCCCACGAGATGGCCGGACGAGGCGCCTATCATTGCCAATCCTTTATTGTCTAAGGTCGTTTTCAATGACGTTTTTAATACGAAATACGTTTTTAATAAATAAACAGCTAGACAAAATGTTGGTTTCGATACGCAGCACGAGAATAGAAAAAAAGTTGAAAAAGGTTTTGGATGCTAAGAGGCACAAAATCGGCTAGGGAAAAGATAATCTAATACGGTTGGGAGTAGCCTTATGTCCAGCAGTGGACGTCCTACGGCTGAAATGGTGATGAAGGCGACGGAAAAAAATAAAAAGTAGTTACCACTGATGGTTTTTTTTTTACTTACTGGTTTTTTATTTACGAATGATAGGACAAAGTAGGTACCACTATTTTCATTCTCAGTATGTTATTAGTTAATACTTTTATCGCTATAGGACCTACATAGTCTAGAATCATTAAATGCATTGCACACGAGTTTAATATTGTTGGTTACTTCATCTTTTCCACCTATTCCCCGTACAAAGCAGATACCTACTCGTAATCTAATGGGTGGATGATGTCATGCTACTTACTTTACCTTTGCAAGGTGATTATTTAAGTGAGGGTGATAACCGAGACAGGCAAACGTCTACCGGACGGTTCTACATTCTCAGTATTTCCTGTCACTCGCCTAATCTAACATTACCTACCTACCTACTGTATTTGTATCTAGCTTTTGCTTTATGCAGTTTAGCTTTTGCATGTGATGCCATTTTAAATGACCTCTGTACTAATGTATTAATGCTAGTAGAGCTCGTCTAGTCTAAGATGACGCGCCCCACTACTTAGTTAGTTGATTTCGATGCCAATGAACGACGCGTGTTCCTACGTTTGAATCTCACCGGCAACTGAATGACCAATTACAACGGCATTTGTATATGTATTGCGTCCATAGTTTAAACTTGCTTGTGTGCGTTAATGCGATAATGGGGCGCGTCATTTTAAATTAGACGAGCTCTACAAGGTTTTTTTTATCGTCAATAGGCTTGCATTTGACCACAACACACCTGATGGAAAGCGACAATGAGGTCGAAGGTCAAGCTGTATCTTCGGTGCTACTTATCCGAATTAGATGAAGCATGGCTTAGATTATACCCTGGACTTTAAGCTAGCAAACTATCAAAACAGAATAATAATCCGTTCAGTAGTTTTTGCGTGACGCTCGAACAGACAAACTAAATAGACAGATGGACGGACAAAAATTCCAAAATAGTTTATATGTATATAGGTACCTACTCAAATATTAGTAAACTATAGAACTGATTTTAATGAAACAAAGCTAAAAACCATAAAATGACTAGTATGAAACTAGCCAAGTCAAATATTGCGGTTCAATTTATCATTAGTTATTTGCTTTGTGTAAATAAGTTATACGTTCTTATAAATTAATCTCAGGATTGTCTTCAGATCTCGGTACCCATTTAGTTTTCTTTTGTCCAAGTCTTTTGTCGGTGAAGTCACAAAATAAAAGACGACCCTTCTATTTTCCGGCGAAGTTAGAGAACTTCGCCGGAAAATAAGTGTGGTAGAGACCACACCACAATAATTATCATAATATTGAACTTGGCTCCCCTTTTCACATGTATGTTTCTGGTCGGATAGGTGCAATTACACTTACAATATTTTTACAACAAAGTCCCTTCCCGCCTTCTGTCCCTATGTATCCTTAGATAAAATGCGTTTTTTTCTGCGAGTTTTCCCTAACGCAGCAAACGCGTGCCGGAGAGAAGAAAATAAAATTAAAAGCGAAAAATAAATAAGTACATCAGTTATTTGACCTACGTGCGCCTACTGGGTGTATGCACATTATAAGTAAGTAGTTAGCGAAATTAGGGCGCTAACACTGCAATCTTATCGCAACTTTATCACTACATTACTGTTATAGGAAAGTAAATAGTTCGCTATCAGACATGTACAGACATGTATACCTAGGTACTGCGTTTTACCATTAGTCAGATATTGCTACGTAGAGACTCCAGTTTGTTTATATATTGCAATATGATCATAATCGGAGCGTCGGTGGCCTATCTGTCAATGTGTCCGGCTCGTAAGCGAGAGGTATAGGTACGAGTTCAATCCCCAGTACAGCCATGTAGATACCAATAACCTATTCTTAGTTATGCACATTAGTTGTACATCATGATGAAACATCAAACAAAGTAAGGGTGAAACGTGCACATTCAGGCGACTGAAAATGTAACCATGAACATGACCCATTCTTCAGGATTGGCGTATGCAGCCGGCGCAACCAAATTCCATTTCAGGAGAAGAAAGAGCAAGAAACCTAAACCTGATAAAGCTCTGATGATGTTAAAAACAATTTGTATAATCTTGGTAAAAGTTGTGCTTGTTGGTATAATATTGCAGTTATACGACAGAATATTAATAAAAAAACCTCTTAATATTGGCAAAAAGGCATGTTTCTTGTGGGCTACCACTTAATTTTTAACATATAATTGTTTTTTATTATTTGTTCGTAATACGTCGCGGTCGTCGTTGTAAGTCATAGAAACTGTAAAATTCATATTCTGTGAAAATTTAAAGTACCTACGAGTAAGACCTTTCACGGTTCAAAAGATTCAGGCCTATCTGTAACACACAGATGGACGGACGCACAAACAGCGGAGGCTAAAATAGAGTTCCTTTTTTACCGTTTGGGTACGGACCCTAGTAACAAAATATGGAATACTAAAATATCAAATAACTACTGCCACCTATCCACACCTAAGAGAAACAATGAAATTGTCAATTCAATAGCTACCAGCTGTGTATATTATGTACAGAAGAAATTCTATAAGTTCCGCTATTGCACAAGAGATGGCAGCACTGCACCAATGATTATTCAATCCATCGAACGCCGAGTGCCTTTTTTCATTCTTCATAACAGGAATTTATTAACGTAGTTACAAGAATATTTGAGCTGGCTCGGGCAGAAGCATTGCTTTGCAATGTAGCCAGCTTTTGGGCACGATCCCGGAAGTGACGTCTTTTTATATTTGATTAGTTATTACAAGTGATCAATCTAAATGGGTCAGTGATGAGATATCTACAAAGAGCTTATTTTATTCTTAGGTACCTACCGATTTTAGAATATAGAACAAACATTTTTTGAATAATTGTCTCTCATACACTGGGCTCTATTTTTGAACCAATCGACTCGAGACGAACGGTTTTTTATTCTGAATGTTGGCATGAAAAATTCGATATTATTTAAATTAAATCGGCAAGCGGCAACACCGAAAGCCGACGGTTCAAAATTAGGGAACATCGGCATCTTCTTTCAAAATATTGATTGTTTTGTACCATTCATGCTTGACTGTGGGCAATTTCCCATGCCATGAGCAATTTTAGGACTTTTTTGGAAAAAGGGCAAATAGGGCGGAAAGGTCTTGGAACCGGTAAAATATGGGCAATTTTGGAAAAATGGCTATTTTAAGCGAAAATTTTGTTGTGTACTCATTGGTAATCATGTTGGAATTGTCGAGGATGCTTCAAAAGACGAAGTTTCTTTAAAAGTTGGGAAATTTCGAAAAATTTAGATATGTTCTCGGTACAAAGGGTGTCAAGGTACAACAAATTCCCTTTACGTTAATCAACGGCCATATCGGCGATCTATCTATCTCGTAAACAGTTTAAACCACTTGCCATTTTCAAGAAAGGATGAATAAATCGTTATTGTTTTAACGTGTTTTGAGTAAATCAGTGAGTTTCTTTGAAAAACATGAATATGGGCGATTTTGTGTCGGAAAGGGCAATTTTAACAATCTTGTGTGGGCAAATGTTATGATCGGGTCTGGCAACACTGTTTTGTACCTTAAATCAAAATTGGAATGCGTTCGTCTTGAGGCGAGTTGTAAGTCAAAAGTTATTAGTAATAAAAGTATAATAAAATTCATTAATGCTCATATTCTTTATTCGAAATTCTAAGAATTTATCCCATTTAGATGATTACCTGTATAACTAAAATACATTAAAAACGTCTTCACTGCTGCCCCACGGGATTGCGCCCAGAAACCTGGCTACGTTACCTCGGTAGATAACAATGCTTATCATGAATTTATCACTATATTATAAAGTGGAACTCGTGTACAAAAACTGCTTTAATTCATAACAATGGAGTTCCATCAGGAAGTGACAACACAAAGCGTTAAATACAATGCTTATCCTTTGTTCGAGGAACGAGCCAGCTCTTCGGTCTACTACGTTTTTACTGATTCCTTTAAAAACTTAAGAGCGCTAGGCCTCCCCACTGCCATAAAGTGTCGGCCCCAAACGGCTGAAAAAGAAGGCCTGGGCTGGGCTGTCATATTTTCTTCATTTAAGGTCCTCAGCAGCTGTGGCCGCAGCTCCAGCGTTGCGGGCAGTAGAGGCTGTGGAGTCCGAGTATCCACGCAGGTAGCGTCGAACACCATCGCCTTCACACGTTGCCAAGCAATAATCGTCACACCGTCAGGCCTGTTGCCATCGTCACGTTCGATTCGGCTTGTAATTTTTTGCATTGGATGCAGTCATTTATTGCCTATAAAAAGTAAGTCACCTTGATAACGTTAACATTCATTGATATTAAGTTTGTTCTCAATCCTTATCGTGTTTACTTTGCCTTTATAAGTGTACTCTTGACTCAATTGATAAAGATTCGCAACGTCCGGGAGTGAATTATCTCCACTTTTATTTATCCATAGCTTTGAATGGCCTATCTAGCTTAGTTAGCTTCTTATCTGTGTAAAATTGTAAATTTTTAGGATTCCATAATCAAAGAGCTGACGAATTTTAAGCAGTATCTGCCTGTCTGCGTGTGTCACATGGCTGTATCTTTCGAGTAGGTAGAATACTTATCTATAATACTTGAACTTTTACAGAATACGGGACAATGAAGTCATGGGCGTTTCGAACTGTGTGAGTCTAAATTATGTGGTTTCTGGGGTACTTAAAATATTGCTACCGTGGTTATTCAAAAAAATGTGGATGATAAAATGTACTTACTTATCTTGATACATTTTCTATCATACGAGTTACTCTAGATATAGGTACTTTATTTCTCCCAAGAACCCTTTTCACGGGTATGAGGAACCGTTATAGCCCCTATGCGACCTTATTAGACCGGGGAGACCCAAAGTGTTGAAGCAGTAAGCCCACAAGACTGTCCCCAGGGACTGTCCTGTCGCCCAATTATAGTAATTGGCCGATAAATCAAAGCGTAAAGTGTTGTTTCATAGTTATATGAAGCCGTTTGTTCAGAAAAAGGCAGTGCTCTATGTGATTAGGAAATTAAATACATCAATCTCAAACGACACAATAGATCGAACCGTAAAACTCCAACTGAATTCTTTCCACTTCTCAATAGTTATTTAAGAAGTCAACCGTAGTTCTACTTGAGCAAACCATTCTAAAGCTAAAAATACGATGCCACAAACAAATACAAACAAACTGTTAACAATGGTCGTACGCTGTTTTGGCAGAGAGCGAACAATTAGCTTTGTTCCGGCCATTGGGAATTATCCAATTTTCAACCGTCCAACGGACGTCCCGCCAAAACCGAGTCATAAGAATCTTCACAAAAAAAAATATAGTACGTCAGAAATGAGCATGCAGTCCCTGAGCCCACAATGACATATAACGTAATGGAAGGTGGAAGGTGGAGGTGGAATGGAATGTAAGGAATGGAATGCAAGGAATGAAATGCAAGGAATGGAAAGCAAAACAGTAAGTTTAAAAAATAGTTAGGTACCTATGTATTGTGTAGAGCAAATACATGTTTTATGGGGCGTAGTGTAAGAATTTTATTATAAAAGATTACGATGCCGGTTAATCTATATTTTTTATTACCTACACAGTGACCAACGAGCAGACATCCTACCTGATTATAAGCGGTCACTGTCGCCCATAACTGATTCATGCATTTAGGTTGCAGGCAACAAAAATGCAGAACCGTAGATTCGTTGGCACTCTGAGGACCAAGATGTAATGCTTTATGCCTGTAATTGCGCTGGCTACCTTATCCTTCAAATCAGAACACAATAATGCAAAATCAAGCGTTGTTGCTTAGCGTCAGAAATAGATAAGGCGGTGGTACTCACCCAGGCGGACACCTCAGGCTTGACAGAGTCCTACAGACAGACAGATGCGTCTGTACTTTTAAATAAAGGGTAGTAGATGTAGGTACTAGTAAACAACCTCTGTCTGTACTGATTCTTACGACACATAAGTGGAAGGATACAGACGTAAACTGTAACCTACTGTAACGTTTAATTAGGCAAAGTCCTATTTAACGCAGAAAACAGCTGCAGGCTATTTATGCTAAAATATTTTTTTCTTGATTTTATGAAATACACGTCAGTCAACACAGTTTTTGCTGTACTTATCTATTATATTTAAAACTAACCTTTGAAACACAAATTAGATCATGTTTGATAAGAAAATTTACAATCAAAAGTGGCACGATGTCACTGAAAATTGATAAGTATCGAATTCGTGTGCGTGAAATAAAATGGCATAAGTTCGTATTATTATCATTTTATTGGTTCGAATTGGAACATCACGATAAGCGTTGATGGATTCGACACACATGTTGTAGGTACGTATGGCGTAGGCTTAACGTGAAATGTTACAGGCATCCAGATGTTGAGCGAAATGACATCATGACAGACAGTACGGCCACACCAACCAGTCGCATCATACTTTGACACTCTCATACACGCAACACATATATCGAGTGTATATGTGTGCATATAAACTTAAGAATAATTTTCAGCACAAGCTAGAACAAGTATTTAACTTTTTTACTTCTTACAAGGTCTATCTATAATTACAAACTTTACAATAGTTAGTTATTATATAACAATCTCCCAAACATGTATTTCGAGTACGTTTATATTTTCCTCATTTACCTACACATTTTCATTGTAACTGACTAGCTTATGCTTGCGACTTCGCGTAAAACTCAGTTACAACGTCCCAGACCCGTTCCCGCGGGAACCACATTGGAATTTTTGATAAATTAACGCATATTATGTGCTATTCTGGGCTTTTAGTAGTGCGTGAAGGAATAACAAACATCCAAACATAATTAAAAGCTTTCACCCTTATGAAAGTATTATGTCCCGAACTTCTGTAAAATAACATAGTACCTAATCAACAAACATCACGATACACAATCGATATCTGTGGAATGGTAAGCCTTGGTTCAGGGTTCGATATTAATAATTGGAGAGTTACTTTTGATTCCGGGAAAACAACAGAAAACAAGCGTCTTGATCCAGCGGAATCACTGAAATTGTTTACTATTTGAAGCTTAAGTATCTACCTAGATACTTAATGTTTTAAAGTTGGATTGTTCCGTGATGGCCCTTATCTCTGAAACTAGTATGAAGATACTAAATTTACAATTTCATGGCGAAAAGCTACACTATACAAATTAAAGTTCGTTGAGGTGTTTCCATATGGGTAGGCTAAAATATAGCACTAGCAGATATTCTGCGGTGAATCAACTTATAAATGTCGCACTCTGGTAGGTACCTACATACCTACGTAGATATTTAAACTTATTGTGTATTCTATATAAACTGGTTACATCATGGAAACAAAATAAACACTTAAAATATACCTAACCTAATTTTATAGATGATCTAACATATTCCGACGTCAACAATATTCATAACAAATTAATAAGCCATGTGGCTTTTATGATTACCATTTACCAACTATAGGTACTTAATCATAGTAAATAAGAATGTCTTTTAGGAAACGAGTCAGTCAAAATACAAGCCTGGCAAGCCAACAAAACAGGTCGTCATTTAAAATATTACAAGTTATTGCGAACCTTATTGTAAACATGATAACGTGCAATATGCCTTTAACCTGTAATAATATGATACCTTTGTTTATATTGTGTTTGATATTATAGACTCACAGTTTATCAAATACATCCGGGATCTACGTCATATAAACATTATAGGGAGGTGTTCGAATGATAACATCGTGTTTATCCTCCATTTTAACTTTAGTTATCTGAATTTACTCTAAATTATCTCTCAATAGTGTTTGATTTTTATGTAACTTATTTGTTTTACGAGTTATTGTAACATTTCATGTTCAGAGACAGCATAAAATAACATACAAGTATTTGAATAGGTAATGTAACACGATAATAACTTGAACGATTACGCTCATAATGTGTGAAATGTTATGTAAATATTTCGTAGCAGAAATTCGTTTCGGTCATGTTTTTTTACATACGTAGAGAATACGTTAGCTACAAGAAATATATATCGAAACATTGTTTTAAAATTATTACATTTATCAGTCACACATTTATCCTTAAGAAACTAATATATATCATCTCGTCAGCAATGACACAAATTTTTCCTTCCACGTATAATCTCCTCCAAAACACTTCACACAACACTGCAATATCATCCAGAAGCGCCGCATAATTTCATCTGCTTTCTGCCTGAGCGCGAGCACAGCTGGCGCAATTGGCATGAGCCCTCACGTTGTTGTTATTATTCTTTTTCCTTCTCACCGCATAGTTCCTCTCCCTTGATGGAAACTTTTGGAACTTCTTCTCGGTGACTACGGGCACTTTTTCCCCGGCTATCCGACGGTACACTTCCGTCCATTCCAATTGCTTCAATGACAGGCACATATCGACGGGTCAACGGGCGGTACGCGCGCGCGCAGCCGATCACTCGTACAGCTCGATTGACAACGGCACAATGTTTTTACTTTATGTCACGGTCGGCAAAGTTAGGTTTGCGCTTGGAGCGACGACGATCCAGTTCAAAATTGAAGTCACTAGGGTTAAATCAACGGCAAGCGTAAGTTGTGTCCGTGTGCGCCTGCGACGGAGTCCTCACGCCTCGCAACAAGGCCTTTCAACTCGGTCCGCTGAATTTAAAACGCGTTTGTTTTGAACAAAGCTCCGGGCCCGAATGGAGCGGTCGAGGGCCATTTTTATCTTTGACCCGGCGTACTGCAGATAACAAATGGGTCCACTTAATAACAATAACTTTTAAACATTGTTGAGTAATATTATTTAATGGGATCAATTAATAGTTGTTTGTTCAGTACGGAGCTAATAACAGCTGATAAGGATGACGACTTAATATTAGAATTAGTCAAGTTGCCGTTTTATTTGCAAATACAGTTGCAGTAAAAAATGTTATTTTATGTATCACTTGGTCAAAGTCACAATGTGTCACTTATTATTAAGCATGAAGAGTTTTTCTGATCAAACGTTCATGACAAGCCCAATTTGGGTGGTGAGTACCAGGAACTCTGAGAATTTATGAGACAGAGTAGACAAAGAAGGAAAGCTCAAGGATATACAGTGACCCATAATATAGTTTCCTACGCGAATCTAAATGGTCTCTACATTTAAAAAATAGTCAGATGGAAATAATATTTTAAAGAATGGTGAGCTTTATACCTTAACAAATAATTTCGATATCTAACAGGAAACTGTAATAACAAACATACGCTAAAATACTTTATTGAGCGGCAAAGTCGCAAATTTCACTAAGATTTTTATATAAGGAGTTTAAAATAGCAATTGATTTATTACGTACGATTGTTAATAAACTTTGTACCTACTTACACGAATCATTAAATGTAGATAAGATTAGATGTATTCGGGATTTTCCGTAATCCGAAGTCTAGCGTCTCTTGTACGTACCTCTGGGTAGAGAGAGATAATTGTTTTCAATTATCTAGTAAACAAGATAACATGAAGCCTACATTTTAATTTTATTTATAACATGTTGAAAATTAACATTTGGTGACCACGACTAATGCAGGCACTTTACAATTTGGTGCCGCATTTCATTATCATTATTGTAAGTTCTAAGCTTAAGTTATTGTTCGCACCGTAGAGGAACAAGGCCATTGATCAATACAATGCATGTAAATCTATTAGTATGCTTCTGAGCTCAGTACTTAGCATAATAGTTCCACTAGGTCTAGGACACGAGCGTTAAGGCTAGACTTTACCGTTTAATCTACTTCCTATTTCACTGATAGGTGCTTATTATACTCGTAAAGACCATGAAAGAAATATCGTACAATCTAATGTAGAATTTATCTATATCGATAAAATGTACCTTTTAAAATAGATAATATGAATGTTGTTCGGTTACTGATTCATCCGTAAATGCATTTGGCTAATTACTGACGCAGTTCCGATTAAAGCAGAATCTAATATACCTACTTAGAGGCCTGACAACAATTTTCCACAAAAAAAATTGTCTAAGCATTTTGTTGAAAACTTGAATGTTTTCTGTATGTCTGTTGAATGTAGTTATTTGACGGAACTCTTTATAATATATATTTCATTTTAGAAATTAGTAGTACCTTTTGTGTTTTGTATATATTTGCCATGTCTTTGTTACCATTTTCGTGTGCAATAATTATTTATATAAATAAATAAACACATTCAAAATCTAAATTAACGAATTAACTATTTTCAGCAAAGATTTCCACATATATATTATATTATAAAAAAAACTGAGAAGATTCTCACAGTTCGCTAAAATTATATGCGACTTTCATTAATAGGTAGTAGCTACCTAAGTTACAATAAAACACACAACCATTCTCATTTCTATAGATTTTCACCCAAAAGTTTTGCCGTAGTTGTAGCGACAATTTGAGGTCCTGAAGTTCGCAGGTCGAAGAAGTTCCGAGAAAAGGGCCGTTCCAGTTAATGCGGGTTTTTGATACCACTAAGGTGGCAAACAAGCTTGCGGCCTGATGGTAAGCAATCAGGGTGAATATAATTGAAGCCTGAGGACTCCGCTTGGGTATTTACCATCCTCTTATCTTTTCCTTTTAATGAACAATGTTCGAATTGTTTTGTTGCGGTTTAAAGGATAAGCATGTGACCGCATGTCACAGCGACAACGCACTGCGGTTGAATTCATTTATTTATTTTTATTTATTTATTAGTTTATTTCACAGTTTAACAGCAAGTTCATGTTAGATACTTGAAACGTAAGTGCATGAATCTATACATAGTATTAAACAAAGTCGCTTCCCGCCGTCTGTCCCTATGTACGCTTAGATCTTTTAAAATACGCAGCGGATTTTAATGCAATTTTCAACAATACATAGAGTGATTCATGAGCAACGTTTATTAAGCAAGAATAGGGTTGGTAGGAGTAAATTAGGTGAATGTGAACGAAGTCGTGCCGGGTCCACTAGATATAGATAATCATCATCACAGCCTATAACAGTCCACTGCAGAACTTTGGGCCTCTCTCACAAATGGGGAGGTTATTGCCATAATCTCCACGCTTGGCAGGCGGGTTGGGGATTGCAGTGTTGCAAACATAACAATGGATAACGCGGCTGCCCATTTTCCAGTTTACGGAGACTCTAGATCTTTTGCTTCTAAACGTTAGTCGCCTTGTACGACACCCACGAGTATAAGGGGTTGGTGCTATTCTACTCTACTGGACACCACACGGCTTCGTCGTCGGACTTTTGCTATAGATAATAGTATGAGGCTATTGTTGGGTACCGCTTTCCTTCTGCCTGCTCGCTGTTGCATAGAAAAACAATTTGGATCCTCTAGCTAGTTAAAAAAAACAAAAAATGCCCACTGGCGTGACAGACAGTCTGGTGTGACCACGAGTCTACAGTACGGAAAAGTCTAATTCTAGTGTAGTCTAAGTCTCAGTCAAATTTTTAGAAACTCATTGGTAAACCATAGTTAATCTCAAACAACGTACCTCCAAGCATGAGGCACGAAGCCGGGACACAGTTCGGTGCAGTTGTCACATGGTCTGCCCTCAGAGACCTCCTTTATCCGGATACCCTGTGAAGAAAGAGAAGGGACATAAATATCGCAATAGATGTAGATAGAAGAACTTCCTCACATGGCTCTGAAGTTACTAGTTACAGTATGTATCCACATAAGAATGTAGATAGGCATAAACAAGGGGACAGAAATAT
Organism: Blastobasis lacticolella; assembly: GCA_905147135.1. Lineage (NCBI taxonomy): Eukaryota > Metazoa > Arthropoda > Insecta > Lepidoptera > Blastobasidae > Blastobasis > Blastobasis lacticolella. The sequence continues at coordinate 3,149,036 of LR990042.1, read as the reverse complement.
AAATGATCTCCAAGACTCTCCAAGACTCCAATCAATAGCCTATTTATGCAGATTGTTTTATTGACAGACCTCAATAGACAACATATCATTGAACCGCACGGTGACATTCTCAATATTATCGTGTCCATTATCGTTTGTGCCAATATCAGCTCTGACGTCCTCGCTGGAGTCGCATTCGCTGTAACTGTCTGAAGTCGAATATTCGCTGTCTCTTTTGCCCGCGAACAATTTGAATATTGCCGTCTTCTCGCACCAAGACTCGTCTCTGTTCACTCTTTTCGATCTCTTCTTGTGGATTTTGAACGGCATTTGTTTCAGTTTCGGCTGGCTCGTGTGCGATTTCGACTTCGATTTTGGACTGTTCTTCTTGAAGTTCTTCAAATAATCCTCTTCCGATACACCGCAGTGGTAAAGAAGAAAGTCTTTTGTTATCTGCTCCTTCGCTTCAGGGTCTCTCCAATAGACCTCCTTCTTTTTTATTCCAAGATAGTAGTCCAAATCTCTTTCGCCAAAATTGCAGTCATCATCCTCTTCGTCGTCAGACTCTTGTTTGCTGTTGTCACCTTCATAGTCCTCGCATTCTTCAAACACTTTCATAAGTAGACGGTATTTTCTTTGATTTGGCATTTTCTTGAGTAAATTTGCAGTGTTCGAAGTTAAGAACTTCGAGGTTTTCCGGTAAACTGATGCAACGGAATCACGTCTCTTTCTTAGATTGTTCATCTTCTTGCCTTTCTTGAAAAATCTTTTCAAACAACACCTTACGAATCCCTTTACAATTTGACGCGGGTTCATTTTAAACTGGCTGACATTTTTGTTATATTCTTGTTGCTTGTCGCATGTCAACTTTGTAACTGTTTTAGTTAGGGCGATGTGAACGAAGGAGGGTAGTTCCCTGTTGTGGTGATCGCGGGACACTAGTGTTGTAAAGGTTACTATTGTGTCTGGTGATGTCATGATGGCCGAGGTTTACCATCGCCAGCATATAAGGCCCTTCTTTGCTTCAAAGTGGTATTGCCATAGAGTCCTCTTACAGTGGTGATGGTAGTGGGTTATAGCCAGGGTGTGGCTTTACTGCCATGCAAACAGAGCTAAATGCGTCCCTTACAACTGGACCGACAAATCACAGCACCCTGAATCGCCAGTTAAACAACCCTCGTTTGTTCTTATGGCGAGGTCAATAGCCTCGTTGGTGATAAAAATAGACACGTAATAACCAGAGTTTAGTTTACCAATAAATTAAAAAATAACGTTGGATCGACGTATGAGAAGCTCGACTTTATTTATTGTGACCGCAGTAAAATTACAGATACTTTCCATTGCAAGTAATTTGTGTAATAATGTAATTTGTATAAACCTACCTATTGAAGAATAAAATATCGGCTGCAAGCTGCAAGGGCAATATTTAGATTGAAAGCGCCATCTTATATCTACTATCAGAACTATAATCTTGTAAATGAGGCCATCTATCAGCGAGTAGCAGAACTAGTGCCACTTACATTTTCTGTTAGTTCAATTCATGTCCGTTGTTGCTTAGATGGCGTTTGAGGAAAACTTCCCAAAATCTTCGAAATATTGTACGTACGAGCGGGTTACTTTGGCCTGGGACGGTTACTTTAGCTCAAAATTGAAAACGGTTTAGTTTGCTAGCTTTACTAGTGTGCTTGCGAATCATGTCGCTAACATGGGTTTTTGGGCTTAACTTAGAAAATAATATACCGTTTTGAATTTTGGGTTAAATTGACCCTTTTCAGTCCTCAGGTTCAGTTTTTATTTGTACTCAGTTACTTATGTTAGGGACTTATGTCATAGTACACATAGTACTGTAGTAGAAAACCTGTCTCGTCCCAGAAATAAATTCGTACATTGATCTGTTGCCCCTGCGTAAATACATATAATTGCATCACGCTCGCACATAGTCGCGTCCTTGAATTGCTCATATTATAACATATTTCTAATTTATTATACATAGGTACAACAACACAAACAAACAATAACAAAACAAAACTTAAACCTGAATAAACATAATACCCTCATCTAAAAATTATTACCATTAAGTAAATAAATACTTACTTACGTACTAGGTACCTAATACATATATAAACAAAAAAAATATTGTGAGACACAAACCTTAGTTTAGTCTTACTTAGGTACTTAAAGGCTTACCTACATAAGTGACAGATGGCCTAAAATACCTACCTACTTAATCATTCTTACTATTTTGGGTTTTGATAAATGGATGAAGCCTTCTCTTTAGACGTGTTGTAAAGCACGATTTATTGCCTAAATATATTTAAACACCTTTTTATAATGACGAGGCATGTTCACAATACTGACAAAAGATTCAAATAAGTGGTAGGTAACTCATCTGAGTAACGACGTTTTTTATTGTTATTTTATGTGTTTGAATGATTGATTCTATGCATAATATTTTCGGGATAACATGGTACAGCAGAGTAGGTCAACATTATAAAATTTACTTATGTAAATAGGTGGGTACCTACAATTGGATAGAAAATCGAGGACAGATTTAGATTCATTGGACACGATTAAAATGGGACACGTCTTTCTCCATCAACACTCTATACCTAATATATGTGATAACTTTCGGGGGACCCCAAGCCCTCGCGAAATCAGGTGATAACACCAGGATGATGCTGATGATGAGATGTAACAATCACAACCTTAGATGTGATCAGAATTTTGTGATGGCACATTTTCTGTGTAGGTAGTCGGAACGTGCAGTTGTATGCATTGATTTACGCTAGTATAAAGAAGTCTTTGAGTTGAATCACTATATTCTTCCACTCACTCTTAAGCTCACTCTATAACTATCTACCTATTTGACCTGGATCTAAATAGGTACCAACCCCACTTAGTGGAATAAGGGCAGGGAGATGATGATAATGACCTGGATCAGTCAACACTGATCAAGTTCATCGAAAGCGAAGTATCAATCGAAGCTAATAATAATAATAAAATTTATTTATGCAAATAAAAATTAAACAAAAACTTATAAGTTAATTCAAAATTACAACATACCTGCTTATAGTAAATGGGTACAATTAAAATAAAGGCTACTTATTTACAACTTGGTACTTAATTCTAGTTATTGATAGTTTGGACACCTAAACTAAGTAAATGATTTACTTGTATCTTAGGAATCTAGGTTAGGAGGCCTAAATATATAGGTTTATTCTTACATGTATTTTGTGAAACAATAAAGTGTTTAAATTTTTAATTAAAGCTTATCAGAGGTTCTTTTTTTAACCGCTTGTCTCGAGTCGAACGGTTTTCAAATTAGATTTTCGATATGAAAAGTTCAATATTATTTAAATTACCTCCGGTACCTCTATTGTCAACACCGAAAATTTGAATGATTGGTTGTTGTCATGTAACTACCAAACACGATCTGATTTAGATGATTTTGATGTTGTGAGAACTGAAGGATCAAACTGCCCTAGAGTAGACTGTAACTCGGCTTTATTTCAAATGAAAGTAAAGTACAACATAACGGTGACAAATTTTCTCTATATCTATTGGAAAATTCCGAGTGCGTTTGCTAAAATTGATAGGTGTGACACAAATAATTATAGCAGGATGTCGTAAAGTTACGGATTATTGTTATTATCACTTTCAGATAACAGTTTTTTAAAATACCTAGAAAACATTCAATAAGTAAAAGATGATATTTCAAAATATTTATTTAGATCAATTCTAGCTTTCGCCCGCAACTTCGTCCGCGTGGACTTCGTATGTAGCCTATTTGTAAATTTAGGTTATAATTTACCAGTGTGACTAATTTCATCCAAAGCCATTAAACCGTTTTTGCGTGATTGACAAACAAACAAACATACTAATTTTCACATTTATAATACAAGTGGTTTTTTAAAAGAATAGTTATTTTGTTTACGTTCAGTAGCCCACGCGGATGAAGTCGCGGGCAGCAGCTAGTTTGTAATATTAAATAAAATAAATAAATAAATATTCGTGGACAAATTCACATAGCGCCATCTAGCCCCAAACTAAGCATAGCTTGTGCTATGGGTGCTAGATAACTGATATACTACTTAAATACATACTTATTATACATAGAACACCCAGACCCGTAACGGAAATTAAAATTTATCATTTCAATTTCCGCCCGGCCGGGAATCGAACCCGGGACCTCTTGCGTTGCAGACCGGTGACCGATGTTGACCATTGAACCACCCAGGTCGTCAATATTAGTAGCACGATATGTAGATGCTCAGGTAATAAACTATCTGCCAAATTTCATCCAAATCCATTGAGCCGTTTTTCCGTAACAAATAAACAAATACAAAAACTTTCTTCGCGTCGGTCTTACATCTGTCTTACGTCGGTCTTACGTCTTACATCAACCACCAATACTTAGGCACCAATCTAATTAGCATCCTTTCAGCCATATAAAGTGGACGAGCAATTCGCGTACCCCCATTAAGGCGAGGTCGTAAGTTCGATTCCCAGCCGAGTCATTGCCACGGCCATTGGGGCGGTATTGCTCAGCCGTGATTGCCCACTTATGTTAATGTAATTGGTATGCTATCTCGCTCTTTTGTTTGTGATTGGTATGTACCTGGGTATTTTTTGTGGTGGGACAAGCTTTTTGGATAGCACAGACTAGATCGTAGTTAGTAAAAGTGTGAAATTTAACTTAATTTTATTTAAATAATTGACATATTTTCATTTAGACGTATCGCTAATTGATTAATTAATTAATTTAATATTAATGAACATGTAATAATTTATGCAATATGGAATCTAGATTTAATTGTTAAGATAATTTTGTTTTCTGTATTTCTTATTATTTTTGCAGTGCCCTCACAGGGTCACATGAGATACTTACCTATTTTTAAGATCTAATGTTATTATATTACCATGTGAAGCAATAAATAAATGACAAATAACAAATAAAGTTTTTAAACCCCAACGAATATTTAGGACTTCAATAATTTGAGGTCTCTGTCAAGCCTGAGGAGTCCACCTGGGTGAGTACCTTAGCCTTATCTATTTTTGCCGCCAAACAGCAATGTTTGCATTGTTGTGTACCGGTTTGAAGGATACGGTAGTCGGTGAAATAACTGGCATGAGAAAAGAATAAAGAGGTGTTGTAAATTTCACGTGTAGGTTACATCTGTGTGTCTATGGCATCGTAACTCCGGAGTAGATGGACCGAATTTGGTGCGGTTTCTTTCTCGCTACTTGTTAGGTGTGCCTCTTAATGAGGAATTTTCCAGTAGGTATTGATAGTTGGTTTCAAAAAGCATCAATAGATCCTACAATTTTGGTAATCTTTTTATAATCTGTATGATGCTGGCAGTGATTTCATGCAGCCAACTAATACTAAACATAAAAATAAAATGTTTATTAATATAAACATAACCGTTAAAGGTTGAACGAAGTGTAAAAAGAAATATTTATGGAAGTTGGCACTATTTTCCATTATTATTACAACCTCTAAAATGGTTGAAAACTATTGACAAATACAATATTATCCAACACAACGTACCCAGTGTTTATATCCTGTTTGCTAAGAACCTATTCCAAGCGATTATCAATTACCAAAATTATCGGGGCGCCATCTAGTGAGTGGTTAGGAATGCTTTAGATACCTATTGGAAAACTGCTCATACCTTCTTCCGCTGGTTATCCTGATACTGGTTGAACAGTCAGAGGAGTCGATTGGCTCCCCGTAATGTTATGTTATGTTTGTATGTATGCGTAGTTTTTGAGTACTTGCTGGCTTTGTTGTTGGTGTCCGACATCTGTCGGTTAGCTTAGTGTCTATTTAATAAGTCGCGAAACAGTGTCGCTCGACACGTGTGGCGCAACAATCGTTTCCTACTAAAGCGAGAGTTTGAAACATTAACTAGCTCTGTAATGGCTCCACTTTAGTTAGCTATCAACATTCTCAACTTAACCGTCATCCGTCATCCGTCACACAGACCCGTGACAGAATTTTAAATTTATCATTTCAATTTAGGCTTCGGGAATCGAACCTGGGACCCCTTCGTGGCAGACCGGCCATGTTGATCAACTGGTCCAATCAGGAGGCCTCTTTTGGCGCTCTGACATTTCGAATTCGACTTTTTTTCTAGACACAAATTTCCTTTAATAATTACACTGAAATATCCAACCCAGTTAAAAAACATTATCTCAATTATCTTTGAGAATCCTATAATGCCGAAGATAATGAATGTCAGTGATGTTTGATACAGATTTGTGGCTAAAGAAGATGTCGAATTTGAGATGTTGACGCGGGAATAGACCAACAGGACATTAATGCCAACATGTATCCCAACTGAACCGTAGACATGAAACCGCGAGCAAACCCGGAGGCGCTCCGCTATCGCATCGCACGCCCGAGCGCTCGTGATCGCCAATAAACATCAGATCACTACTCGAAATACGCATTACGCAACGCGACCCTGAATACCAAATATGGGGCATAGGCATAAGGAGGCGGTGCGAGTCATGGGCGAGCGACTTAGCGTTGTATCTAGAATTTTAGATTCATTCGTTCTAGGTCCATTTTTTTAAACAGAGGGAGGCTTACGAGTGAGCGGGTCACCTGATGGTGCGTGATTACCGCCGCCCATGAACACCCGCAACACTTGGGAAGTCGCGAATGAGTTGCCATTCGGCGGGAAGAGACTTTGTTTTATACTATGTAAAGATAAAGAAAAATACAAATCTTTTCTCTATAATATTAAAGTAGATTTCTACTAGAATGTCTGGTTTGTAGAGTTAGTCCTGGCAGTTAGGCATTGTTGGGTTAGGCTCTACATGAGATTTGGGGCCCTATTTCCGAATCGCTCGCAACCACACGAGCGCTCGCCTTGTCATGCCTGTCTTCTATCTCTAGCCACTTACGACGAGTGTGAAAGAGATAGGTAGCGCGAAAGAGCGCTGGATTCGTAAAAAGGGCCCCTGGGGATTTATTTTTGAACCGCTGGCATTCACGCGAGCGCTTTATACTCGTGGTCGGTCGCTTAAGGCAGGAGAGTCAGGCATCACAAGACGAGCGCTCCCGTGGCTGCGAGCAGTTTAAAAATACACCCCGCCTAATAATGTGTGGTTGCAAGCTAATCAAATCAATTTTACATGTGATTGTATTTTATGGAATTTCATCATCTACGATGAAGACAAACTAGAATGATAGTGCACTCAAAATTTCTAATTTCGTAAATCCCCACCAGTCAGCTCTTCTGAATTAGACCACACTTGGCCACTTAAGCGGCCATAATAAAGATACACACGATTTGATGTAATTCGTCTATTTGCACGCACAACGGGGGCATACGGCTGGACATATGAAATGCATATTTGCAATACGTATGACTCAAACTGGAACTATTCCGTGACGTGATCTCCTACAACACTTTGAGTAGCACAGTAACTAACACGGTATAAAACGAAGTCGCTTCCCGCCGTTGGACCCTATGTATCTATGTACGCTTAGATATTTTAATGCGTTTTTCAACAATAGAACAATAGATTAGAGTGATTCAAGAGGAAGGTTTATATGCAAGAAATATGTAGGTAGGGGTAAAGTAGATGTATGGTAGCCTAGGGTTGCCACCCGTACTATAATATATAGTATCGTACTATATTTTAGACAGTTGTACTATTAATAATAGAAAAATAATATAGTACGAAAAATACTCTATTTAAACTGTCGAACTTTTTTGAGAGTTTCAGAAGGAAACATTAATCGTTACACCTCGTTCCTGTAGGGGTAGGAAGAAACCACATTGTTCCATTTTTTGGCCGAAGTCAAAAGCTACCAAAAATATATATGGAAAAATTAATAAGTACCTAATAATATAAATAAAAATGTGTACTATATTTTTACCTAAATTTCCCAAAAGTACTATATATTTTGGCTATTAAAAAAGAAAAATACTATTTTTCAGAGGTGGACCATCGTGGAGTTTTTAGTGGGTAGAAGTCCCACATAACCCAGCTTTTCTCCCGAAGGGCTGGGTACCTGAATCTCTGGTTTTCTCAACGTTAACAAAAAAAAGGGTAGGTGTAGGGTAGGATTAGGACGCCACGCGAACTAAGTCGCGCCGGGTTCACTAGTTATTAATATATAGGCCGATTTGCTAGCTAATACATACAACATACACGTATGAACGAAATTCGGTCGTTCATTTGTCGTTCGTTCAGCTTCAGCCCGCTTCGGTATAAGTAGCATATTTTGTGGGAAAACAGGCCCGGTAGTGTAGCGATCACCACGCCGCCGGTCTCCCGTGCAAAATGCTCAGAAATTGAAGTAATTAATTGTAACTTTTGTTCTGGGTAGGGTTTATCAGCTTATCTTTGTACAGTACAGTAGTAAATTAACAAAAGTAGAGCACATTATCGATAAGTACTATCCACAGAAGTGTAAATAAATTGACTTCTATATACATATAATAAAACAGCAAAAAAGTGTGTCTGAGCATTGAATTTATTTACAAAAAATTAAATTTTTACAAAATAATATACAATAAATTAAATTTTTACAAAATAATATACAAAAAATTATAATTTTTGTCTGTTTACACACGCTAATCTTCCGGAACTACTGCACGGATTTAAATTAATGGCCTTTCATACATGAGGGAGGTAATTTAAAATGGTCGCTCGTGGAAAAATAAATTGCCCTAAAAACTAAAAACTATTTTCATGCGGACGTAGTCGTGGACAAAAGATCCTTCTTCTAATTTGTGTGGTTAATAAATTATAATTAATAATAAATTCAGTGGTTAATAAGTCCATTTATTAAGATTTCTTTGGATATTACTTATCGATAACATGTACGAATTTTGTTTGTATTATATATTTCTTAAAACTTACATCCATATCATCCATGATGCAAGGAATCCTACCGTATATATTACCTATAGCGTTTCTGTTGCAGATTCGGACAGTCACATATATCTACTTTTAAGTCGAAATCTACGTCGAGTCAAGCTGCGGCCTTCATACAAGTGTTTCTGAAATCCATTCGCAAATACCAGGCCCCCAAACCGTAGGCGTGGCTCGGAGCATTATAGCCAGCTCAGCCCCAGTTTAATATTCAGCGGAGCGTCCATCCCCTCAGGACAGTTTTCTAGCGCTTTATGTCCACCCATATTGAATATCAAGCGGCTAAAGGTATTTTAGTATTTTCACCGGTATTGGGGTCAGGGGTAGGTGTTGGCGGTGGATTTTTTAAAATGAAATTGAATTTATTGTGTCGTTAGCGACATTGTGTCGTAGACACGACAGTTTCTTTTGGACTATGTAACATGGGATCTTTCAAGAGGCACGTTATAGATAATGGTGACTTCATTGGCGCTTGCTGATGACCACCCACTATCTCTATAGAGTAAACTGTGCTTTATGCTTTGCTTAATCTTTGACATACTCATTATTAGAGATGTGTAGACGTCGAAATCAATCTGAAAATCGGTAACCATTCACGGATTTAGAATTAAAATCTGTGACAGCAGTAAATTTTGGTTTCAATAAAATTCAGATGAAATCATCATCACAGCCCATAACAATCCACTGCAGGACTCCGGGCCTCTCCCACGAAAGGGGAGGTCATTGCCATAATCTCCACGCTTGGCAGGCGGGTTGGAGATCGCAGTGCAGTTGATGTAAATCTACCCAGAAAGATGCTGCTGCCCATCTTTCGGATTTGTCCCTTAGTCGCCTCTTACGACACCCACGGGATGAAATGGGGTGGTGCTATTCTTTGAGGTGGCGGCACCAACACCACAATGAAATCAGATGAAATGTTGTTTGTTATCTACACGTTTTTTAAAACATAGTAGTAGTTTACTACACAACGGATTTTATTGCGGTATTCAACAATAACACAGTCGCGGGGGGCCAGCTAGTCTTTGATAAAATGGCAAATCAACAATAAAAATTGTTGTTATTTATGATGTTCCTGCAATGAGTAGGAGAGCAGGAACGATGGGTCAATTCAAATAAATGGGACCTACGTATGGTCATGTAATACACAAGATACGGTCAAAATGATAGCTGAAATACGGGACGTCCTGTAAAATACAGGACAGTTAGCCAGCCTATGCTTCATCCTACTCTGTCATACACCAAACAGCTTGCTGCCGGTGAGGTTTCGTTGGCGATGTCAATCCATCGCTTCTTAGATCTCCTGCGGGATCTCGTTTCTGACACCGGTAGGGTTTGGCTTGTATCTGCCACGTATCCCTGGAGCTTACGCAACATGTGACCGAACCACGTTGTTCGGCGGCCCGTTCATGTTGATAGTCTGTATGGTAGCAAATTAGAATATTCATGTCATTCAATTGTAATAGTTTCATTGACTAGATAATAATAAAGTATACTGTACGCTATGGTAGGTAATTGCCTAACTTAGTCGTATGGTGGTCGTATGGTATTTTAAAATTGACGACGATAGAAAATAACGTAATGATGTATTGTATTTGTATTTATTTATTTAATACGTTTTAAGTACTTTTTTTTCTTAAAACTAATTGACACAAAACCATAGTGTGTCCTGGATATTTAAAGAAGGTACAAAACATACAAGTAATACAAACCTACAATATTACAAAGCACACTCATTCACTACTAAGATCGCAATTACTAAGTTCAACGGTTACACACCTACATCATCAATACCTATTTTCATTCCAACAACATATTATTTTATACGCCATTATTTAGTTTGCACGATACAACTCGGGGGTAACTAAGTGCACTGACCTGTGCGGAGTGCCTAACAATCCAGTCTACCCTCAAAAATGTAACGCATATAGCACAACAATAATGACGGTATGTGGCGCCCAGGCGAAAGAGTACGACGATATTATTCAGCACATTACATTCATAATATCAGCCGAAACACGCCCACTACTGGGCATAGGCCTACCCCAGAGATCGCCATAAAGGCTGGTCCTGTGCCCTCTGCATCCAGCTGTAATTACATTACATAATAGATAAAGTTGTCGCAAGCAGTTAATTAAGTCGACCCACTGAAAATTTTGCAGCTCTAGGAAATGCAATTTAAAAGTAAAGTAACATTCAACTCGAAAAGCGTCAGTTACAAGTACTTAGTCCATTGAATACAAGTTTTAATGAACTCCCCTTTGAGTTCAATTTTCAATAAACGAGACGATAAAAATTAGGTTTGAAAAAACTTGATTTGCACTGCCTCGGGGGAGATTGCATCGGGGCGTGATATAGTAATTAATTTACAGAGTTTTCATATTTTTGCAAAGGAAAATATTTATATAGAAAACGTGCACTGAAAAGAACACCCAATTTTTTCATTTTTCGCTGGGCGCTGTTGTACTTTGAAACCTGACGATATTATCGTGGACGTCCACGATATAGGGGAGAGCTGGAAAGGGACACGTAAGTAAGTGACCCCTTTCAATTCAAATCCCTTTCATGCCAGCTCTCCCTTATATAGTATACGTTCACAATAATATCGTAACGTTATTAAAGCGCCCATTACTGGAAAATTTTTAACTTGTTTCTTTCGTGTCATCAAGGCTCAACAAAACGATTATACGAGCACATCATGCAATATTTGTTCCTTGCCAGGGGTCAATATTAATTTCCTTTCGGAACAAATGTTTCGATCGAGAGTTCAGAAAAAGGATCAGAGTTAATCGAAAAAGGAAAATCAAAGGAATGGGGTATAAAATGAACGGGCGACGGATAACCAATGACTGCGCAGCTTTGTCAAACTGACCAGGAACTTGTTAACAAGTTCATAAAATAAGTAAAATAAATCAATAAAATAAAATAAAAATCATTTATTTCATGCCGATTGGCCCATAATTGCATTACATGGGTAATATGTAAAAAAATACAATATAATTAATTACAAGCGAGACAGCAGCATAGGTACTATAACAGATACAGATATATAAGTACAGACTATAGTTACTCAAAGACCTAAATCACCACGTTCGTACAAATGCTGAGATGTAGACTGGTCCAGTGCTTATTGAAGCGACTCTCCAGCCGGTCCGCTATCACAGCCAGGATGGTGCTGAAAACCTGTCATGTCGACGTCTGTCATGACTTATGACAGATTTTTTGTAAACTGACATTGGCCGTACTTTCAAGTGTAATCTACCTTTTATATGTATGTATTTAGTAAATACTCGATTATAATAAGGTGAGACATAGTTGCTGACTGCGTTTGGTATGACAAGCTTTCAGCCACACATGCTCCTCTCATGAACCTAAAGCTAATGTGTTATTTCTAAACCAATACAAATTATCGGAAAAAGCAGTGTAAAATCTATACATAACATAAAACAAAGTCGCTTCCGGCTTAGGTCTTTTAAACTACGCAACGGGTTTTAATGCGGTTTTCATCAATATATAGAGTGATTCAAGAGGAAGGTTTATAAGCAAGAAAAAAAGAGTAGGTAGGGGTAAAGTAGGTGTACGCGAACGAAGTCGCGCCGGCTCCACTGATATTTTAATAAAACGTAATATGAGCAATTGAAATTTTGCTAGCCGATTGGCGCCCTGTGACGATATTTTTTCTAATTTGCATGTATGTATGTAATCTCTTTATTGCATCAATTTATAACATTACAGGAAATAAAAATACAGTTTATAATGCAAAGGCGAGCTTATCCCATAACGGGATTTCTTCCAGCTAACCTTTGATAAGCCGAGAAGACCTTTGATGAGCGGTGAAGGCAATCTTGCATCTGATATATATTTTTTTTTAAATGTGGGCACAAGTTTCCACAGATTGAGAACCGGAATGTCTGAACGGATCCCTGATTCCGTGTCGTTTGAAATTAGCCGCACCCGGGTGACCCGGTCGTGGTAATTAAATAAGCCGGATAAGTCACGCCATCCGGCCAGTGTCTGTGCATGCTATTTGATGATAAGTGAAACAGGGTAAAATATAGTGGCAAAACTGCGCAGTGCTCTTTCAATTAATAATCAATCGTAAATAGAAAAAGGCCAGTCCAACATTATAAACGACCTGAGTGGTTTAATGGTCAACATGCCGGTCTGCCACGCAAGAGGTCCCGGGTTCGATTCCCGGCCGGGCAGAAATTGAAATGATGAATTTTATTTTCTGTTACGGGTCTGGGTGTTCTATGTATAATAAGTATATATTTAAAAAAGTATTTAAGTAGTATATCAGTTATCTAGCACCCATAGTACAAGCTTTGCTTAGTTTGGGGCTAGATGGCGCTGTGTGAATTTGTCCACGAATATTTATTTATTTATTTATATTTATAAAGAGAAAACGTTTGTATGTTTGCAAGATTGTGTGTTGGGGGTGTAAACTCCGAAACCAATAAACCGACTTTGACAATCCTTTCGATAACAGGAAGCTAAATTATCGAAGTGTCTTAAGGTACTATTAAAATCGGGAAAACAATAGGGATCCTATTGCACGAGATGTTTACAGAGATTCGAACTGTACGACAGTGAAAACCGCGAGGGAAGTGTAGTAATAAATAATATCTCATCGTCTTATCACCTAATAGATATGTTATGTCAACAGTCAAATGCAATTATTGAGTGCTGCAGTGTGTAGGTACTTCGGTTACAAAGTTGGTAGTTGCTACTAGCTATACTTAGCACATGAGGATGACTATAATAATATTCATTAAGTTATAAAAAAATACTTAGGTCATGCAGTAGTAGTTAACATTCGTATTTTTCAATTTATTTTTATATTTGGGTTGATGCAACGGAATTACTATAAAATGTAATTATGTAATAAATACACAAATATACATTGTTGTGGTTTTAATATTTGACTGTTTGGCAGTTTAGCTAGTGTCTTGGTTTGTGCGCCCGCAAAAAAAGAATTCCCGCATCTGCGCAAAAAAAATATGGGGTAGGTAGAAGTCAGGCTATACGACCGCTACTTTTTGACGTGAATTCGATTACGAAAAGAAACTTCAATATTAATCTCGGAAAACCGATTCAGTTTCATTTCACACAGGGTCTTTCATGGTCATAGTGCATGGTGCACTGCAATGGCGGAATGTACGACAAGTTACAGCTTAAACAGTTACAAGTTTACAACTCTATGTGTACCGTCATAAACAGCAGTGTCTGAGCCAAATTAAGTAGCCACTTCATCACACTCCTGCGCACATGACCACTGATGTAGTCATTTTTTTGGAGATGGCAAATCAGATCGAATGTTTTCGAAAATTTACTCGACGACGAAAATAGGTATTGTCATAAACCCTTTATGTTAACATTTGTAGTGTTTACTCACACAGACCTGGAAGTGATCTAGATTATTCTAGATAGATCCACTGGCTCTCCCAACTCGGCAAGTGCCAATAGAATGCAAAGTGCTCTTCAAAGTGTAACTGCTTCAAGTTATTTAAGGATTTAATGGCGCAAGTCCAATATTAGTTTAAGTGCGTGTGTTTCTCACACGGACATGGTTATGACAAGAAATGTTTTATGTTCTTACCTTTTAACAGACCACTGGTTTTGTCTAAAAATAAGAACAGTGGGGGCTAAGTAACATAAAGGAATGTGCCCATACTAAATAACCCGTGGGGGGACGGGGGGGTCTCCAAAATTTCCATTTATTTCTCTAGGAAATAAAGAACAATAAAAAAGCCATGCTTGGTCTTACGTCTTCGTCACATAGTCAACATTGTCTAGAAAAATCTCGCGCTTTTTCGAGCTATAATTAAATTTTTTTACTTGTAACTGCGTCACACGGCATGCGCCGTTTAATAAAGACGAATATGAGACTAATATATATTTTAAAGTTTCATAAAAAAATATTTAAAACCATATTTATGGATTACTAATAAGTTAAACTAGAGAGGGGGTTCTTGGCATTTACAAGGGTGGTAGCGGTGGGGGAGAGGGGGGTAGAAATCGGTCACGTAGTTAGGTACGTTCCCTAACATGATTGTCGACTACGTATGATTCACTTCCGTGGTTTCTCGTGCTGTCACCCACCAGCCAGTCTGTCTCCTCCACTTCGCCCGACCCTCAAGAACCCTCGCTTCGTAAGCCATTGGCTATACCTACCTAGCTATACCTGACACAGCGATGTCAGTCCACCACCATCGTGTGCCCTCATTTTTATTACCTAGAGAGGAAAGCTGATGAAATATCATAGCTACCTATGGGCCATCTACAATCTAAGGAAAGCGGACGCGGAACTGGGCACCTATTTCCTACGTATCCTTAGAGCTTACGCAGCACGAGACCGTTATTTACAAGAAAATCACAATATATTAACAAAAGAAACTTCGAATGATTCCGAAGCTGATCATTAAAAGTTACTGAAAAGATAACTTTCAACATCATTAACGTTTAAAAGCCGATAGCTAACTTATCGTAAAGGGTCTTGTTGCTTATTAAAAACTTCTTAAAGTCAGACTCCGTAACTTCGTAACTGCGTTAAACGACCGTAAAGGGCTGTCAATGGACTGGATAAACAAAGTTTTTTCTTTATGGTAAAAGGAATTAAACTCGTTTAATTCTGTTTTCAATATTTTATTTTTACCGTTGACATTGCGAGGTTGACAAATGTGTTCTGCTTTGGATCCGGAGAATGGTTAAACAGTTGACGGTACTTTTAAAATATATTTTAAAATTATATTTTGTTTGTTTTCATCGATAAAGTAAACGCCTAAACGCTAATTGACTTGGACGCAAAATGACCTAATTACGTAAAAAACGTGTAAAAAGATTGTTTAAAATATTTAAAGTAAGCGATCTCCATTTGTTGTGGCTCCACGATTTGTGGACATACCAGTTAACATATTGAGGACCATTGGCGTCCTTCCAGATATAAGTATTTAGAAGATAAGATCAAGCTGGTATCTAAAAGAAATACCTTACATCAGCCTTCTGAACCAGCCATCAGCCAGAACTCTTACGCTATATAACGCACAGGTTCGGCTCCATTTGGTGTATTGCGGATTCCAGCTAGTGGAGAGAATTTGCCTCCCTATCGTTGCGTGTTCTACCGCTTACGGTCATTATTCCGGGGAATTGTTTGACATTATGCCCACGGCCACCACGGCTGGCACAACTGTGCTCTCGCGCGCGACCAGCGAGAAATATCGAGATAGATTCTGCTATTTCTACATTGAGAGAAGGATAAAAGCCTCTCTCACGGCGCGAGCTCTATCGCGGGCACACTTATGCTTTTTTTTGGAATATCTTCACTGTATAGACACGGCTATTTTGTAGTTTTATTAATAGTACCTATATAGAATAGATTAAGATGTAGGGTAATAAATACAGCCCAGCATCACGCCTGTATCCAGAATGGAACCTTGAATATTGCTCAATATATTACAGGCTGATCCAAAGTTCAAGGACGCGCAGAATGAGCGCATTACTCACTGTGTTACTAAAATAAGGTTTGCTTATATCCTGCTAGGTGCCTACGTGACTACATTATGTAGAACTAAGTGGTACCTATGTCACCTATGTGTGAGAAGCTGAAAATTTGTTGACTACAAAATAAAATAATATTTCGAACTGTATATTCTTTCCTCT
The DNA here is from genome assembly GCA_905147135.1 of Blastobasis lacticolella. Taxonomy (NCBI): domain Eukaryota; kingdom Metazoa; phylum Arthropoda; class Insecta; order Lepidoptera; family Blastobasidae; genus Blastobasis; species Blastobasis lacticolella. The sequence goes on along the minus strand of LR990042.1, from coordinate 3,132,503 downwards.
CATTTGTTTGTTGACACTGTATAGGTACTGGATACAGATATTATGAATTATGTGTTAATGAACAAGACCGACCGAAATAATCAAGAGGTGTAAACAGTAGGTAAGTATAGGGTAACATGATGAATTCTGAGATTATCTAAGTACAAATAATAAAATAAATAAATAAATTGTAATAATTTTATCTTTTTTTTAACAACCTATAATATATATAACCTCTGGACTTGAGATTCCTCCACATTCTTTTTCGGCACTCATCCCTGTAATATAATATAATTTTAGTTATTTCTATATTATTCTTCAGTGTTTCTGTTTAAAGCGTACATCGCTGTACTCGGCTGCACTCGAGTCCGGTATACGCAACGCGCCTATAATGTTCTGCAGTATAACAACGCATCCAGAGCGCTGTTGCGGCTGCCGTGTTACTGCAGTGCGTCTGCTATGAGGCGCGCACAGACGGCTTCGATACCACCTGGCGCTAGAAAACTACGTCGCTAGTGACCAGAGTACGTGCAAGCAGTAACAGCCTCATGAAATGCGTAGCTGACAAAATTGAGAGCTCTGTTCACGTAGCCGATATCTATGCCTAAAATACGATGTTAGAAAATTACAATAAGTAACACTAAATAATCAAATTAATAATGTAATGTTGTATTATAAATTTTACTAACATATATTAAGATTTACCAACAACAAATATACCACTGTTGTCTCTTTAATAAATACATTTTAATTTAATTAGTGGTGGGCACTGATATAATCTCCACTCTTGGCAGACGGGTTCGAGATCTCACTTTCAAGAGGAAAGAGCATTTTCTGACACCTTGATCGGCTCAGTTCGGCATAGTAGATCATGAGCGTAGCTACTTTAGCGTAGTACCGCTACGTTCGGGATTTTAAAACATAGCCGAATCATTTTTTATTTGCGAAACGAGGGAGTTATGTGGAATCCTGAGTAAAGGGCCAGCTGATTAGTTCAAGGACAGCTTTATCCCAGCTTTATCAATATTCTGCTTTTCACACCATCTATGAGACAATCAACTTTATAACTTTCGTGACAACGTAATAATAAAATTGTTTACTGTTATAATAATACGAAACACTTTTCTTGTCCTTATTTCGATTATTTTGCTATTTCCTTTTGTTCAATTTGAGCGTTCTGCAACTGTACCCAAAGAATAAACTCTCTTTACAAGGCCCTTATGTTTTGCATACGAATTTTAACATTCGAAATCCAAATCACTGAACACCATTGGGGGTTTCATACAACATCACCTCCCTGCGGGTAATAACGCAGAGGTTTTTTATACTGTGATAATGCCATGCTTTACGTTGACATTTCTTTACTTGAAATTGGACATTGATCAGCAGCAGGTGTTCAAAGGAACATACTGCTGCCCATTTTCTCGGAAAAGTCGAAGGTCCAGCAGTGGTTTGTTACGTACTGTCATCATTAACATTACTTTGATATGGACCTAACTAAACCCTTCATCCTTTATAGCTTCAAGAAGGGGGTACGCGGAAGCAGGGCGGGCAGCTCTTGCCCTTCAAGGATGTGTAAAAGAGGGATATTAATGTAGCATTGATCCCAGTACATGGGAATCGCTGACTACAAACCGTCCAGATTGGAGACGTCGCGTGACACAGAACATTTCCGAACTTAAAGATCGACGCACAATGGAGCTCGATCAAAGACGCGACGATTTGAAAGCCCGACTACCTGCGGCTATATGCTATAACTTTCAAGTCCTGTCCTGACCTGCCCAACTTGTTCCCGCACATTTAATCAAAAATTGGCTACGCTAGTCACATGCGGGCACACGACAGAGAGGAACAGCAGGAATATTGTAAGTAATGTCGCTCTGCAGTCGTTGTAGCCAAAAACGGCTAGGAAGGCTTTTATTATTATTATTAAACCCTTCAAAAAGACGACAAAGCCAAGTGGCTCAAGTCTTGTAAAATAGATCTGTAGACTTAATTGTGAATAATATAGATCTTTCTTTTTATATTAATATGCCATACGAATAAATAAATGAAATAAATATGACAACTGATAGATGGATGAAGCACCCAGCTAAACTTGGCTTCAGCACGTAGGCTGCGGTTTGCACTAATACAGGGTGTCCAGTAGCCGACCGCATCCCGTCATCAACAGGGTGCGATTTGAAGTGTATCTCTAACGACTGTGGTTTCGCATAGCTGCATATAAATATCAAGCATACATGACGTATGATATATAGTAAGATTTGTGGTTTCCGGCAAATTCGAAGCACTGTAGTGACCTCTATCGCTCCACTAGGGAAACTCAACGATACTTACATTACGAGTACACGAACACAAGGATGGCAAGCATCCGCACATAGATGGCGCTAACCGTCCTGCATCGCGCTAGAGAAATGTGCTAACTTCCACGGCATATATACAACTTCCGACGAACAACTGTCGGGCCCTTGGTCCCCTGGTCACAACACCCGGCCAGGTGGGTAATTACCCTTTTTCTACCTTCTCACCATCTTCGCTTGCCAACATTGGCGGCTATTTTATCCTGCACCGCCAAAGCACCACTGCTTTATACGGCTTTACGGGTGTCGACTAAAGTGTACCTATGAACCGTAGATGATATTGGCGACAGTTACCCCTTTCAGATTAAGGACTGACTGATTAAAACAATAATTATCTCTTTTGTGCTCTCGCGCTTGAGGGTCCGAGGTCCGCCTTGACCATGATCCAAGATTTGGCAGATCAGATAATTTGACTTCCGTGACCCTGCTACCAGGGGAACCAGACCAGATAGGATCATGGTTACACATTTACAGTCGCCTGTTTCGCCAATTTTGTCCCTCACCGTAATAGCATCGGCTAGTATTCAACTAATGTACATAATTCAGAAAAGAGTCATTGACTCCGAACCCCGTACCTCTTGCTAACGAGTCGGATACCTTTACCACTCGGCCACCGACGCTCCTCGCTTGTCACTCATTCACTGACATACAAAGCAGTTATGGATAAGGGAGGGACAAAGCTGATATTTTGATTAAAACCATCAATTCTACCGCCATTGCATAAAGTAACAAATATTTTCCTTTACCTTGGAAATATATCATGTTTCCACATCTCATAAACAATATTTATTATAATTTATTTCAAGTCCGCTAAGGCAGCCGGGAAACCGTAGTTAGTACAAGAATATAACTTGGAAACTTCCAGCTAGAGTCGAGTTTCAGAATTCAGGGCAGCTGCAACAATACACCTGTTCTGTGGTTAGTTTTTCTTTGAACAAAACTCACTTTCAAGAATATCGACTTTCAAATGATATTTATTTTCGTCTCTATTTCTCTTTGTCCGTTACTTCCTTCGCGCAGGCTTCAAAAGTATCACATCCAAGGTCGTTAAATGTGGGCCACCTACCGATCTATAAAATAATAAATTGTATAATACAAAGTCGCTTCCCGCCGTTTGTTGCTACGTATCTATGTACGCTTAGATCGTTTGTTGCTACGTATCTATGTACGCTTAGATCTTTTTAACTACGTAACTGATTATAATGCGCTTTTCAACAAGCTTTTCGCAGCCGGATGGTTAAATTAGCCGGTTAACTAAACGGCTAGCTTTTTGAGCAATTATTTAGTTGAAAATTTGCCAGTTTCATTAGATTTTAAAGTGATGTTGAAAGAACGATATTGCCTCAAGTTTACGCAGTTCTTTCACACATTGTTCCAATGCTAACCTACCCACAATAACTTCAAAGTATAATAATAGTTTGCATTAGGTTTATATTCGGTTAGTTTAGGTTAGCATTATGACAATGAATGGAAGAGCTCCATAAACTCGAGGCAATATCGTTCATTTGACTTTACTTTCAAAGTTCATGAATTTGGCCAATTTTCAATTAAATAACTGCTTAAATAGCTAGCCGTTTAATTAACCGGCTAATTTAACCATTTAGCTGCGACAGATAGACTGATTCAAAATTAAGGTTTATAAGCTAGAAAAAAAAGGCTAGGAAGGGGTAAAGTAGGTATTGCGCACGATGTCGCGCCGGATCCATTGCTATAGTATAATTATATGTGAGTACGTAACTGGAAAATCATTGTTGCGTTTACATAATTATAAAGGTTATCCTGAAGGAAAATTATTCCACCCAGATAGATACCTAGTTCTATAATATGGGGAATCATGGTTCCTTTTCTACATAACTGTTATCAAAATGTAGTCAAACTGGAACAAATAGTAATTTGGTGGTATTATAGGTACACGAGCCGTGTGGTGTCCGGCAGAGTAGAATAGCACCAACCCTTTCCACTCGTGGGTGTCGGACAAGGCGACTAAGTTATCGAGACAAAAGATCTAGAGTCTCCGTAGGCTGGAAAATGGGCAGCAGCGTTTTCCATTGTTATACTTATAACACTGCGATCTCCAACCCGCCTACCGAGCGTGAAGATTATGGCAATAACCTCCCTTTTCGTGGGAGAGGCCCTAAGTCCTGCAGTGGACTGTTATGGGCTGTGATGATGTGCTAGATACACGAAAGGAACTGTTTCACCCATAGATTATTTCCTGCATAAAACACTGCCAATTTCCGATTTAGCAAACAGCTATGAAATCTCGAAAAAAAAAAGTAAAAATAACATACTAAATTGAAAATAAATACAGCCAAATTGTATGAAACAGCTGATATTTTTTAGATTTTAGATATTCTAAAAAATTAGCACGTTAGCTCCCTGGTGTTGCTGAATTCTATGGGCGGCGGTGACCACTTTCCACCAGGTGGCCCGCTTAACATAATAAAACGTAAAGACACATATACCTACTCGAATAAAACTCGTAATTTATATATTTTAAAAATAAGACTTACACCGACCAGACCTTATCTACCTATTGAATACATAATAGTCAATAAAAGAAGGAAATAAGGAATAATGTTCTAATTATTGTGGCTCGAAGTAGCTAGTGTAACTACAGGCATTAAGATTAATAATTCAGTCCTCACGGTTGTAAGCACCTTCGGTTCTAATTAACTTAATGTAGGTTTTATGGGTAAGATACTATTTTGTGCCAGGAAATTGTTCAATTATGTAGTAATTCAATACATTTATTGTTTCACCATGGAATAACAGGCAAAATTATCTATCGCATTGGCCATTTTTCCGTTTGTTTTAAGCCGTTTTTAGTTTTTTGGGTATAGAAGCGTAGACATCATAAATTGCCATAAAAATTATTAATAGTAGAGCACATTATCGATAAGTATTATCCACAGAAATCTAAGTAAAATATCTTATTTAAACAAATATAGATTCCTTAGATTTCTTGTGATAAAATGTAAATTGATGAAATTTGTCAATTGTTTAGGTTTCTGCGGATGGTACTCTATCATTGACGTGCTCTACTTTTGTTAATTACTATTGAAACATACTATAGATACTGTATTTATGCAATATCACTTGATATACATTTATATGACCCGCAATAGCGTTGTAGATATTCGTAGTATCGAGGCTGCAGCTATACAAACATACCTACATATCAATACAAAATAGCCAATTACCAAAGAGGTGTTCGACCTACATCGATAACATATCAATATTTTATAATAACACTCATTGAGTTTGCATTCGCTTGTAGCATTTATGAATTTAATGAGCAAATTTATTTGCACACCGGTTTTAAATTTGTTGTTAAAAATAATCTGTAATAACAATAAAACATACGACAAAGGCAAAGGACAAAGGTAAATAAATTATTTTAATTATTTGCGCTAACCATGATAAGCAGTAACATAACATATACGATTCATCTGGGAAACGGCGAAATTAGGAACTATGACCGCCATGTTGATATGTCATTCGGTTGTCAGTGTCTATGGTGTCTTTTGACGTGCGAATGCGACGGTGAGGACAAAAGTAACGTTGCAAATAAGCTGGTAGATCTGTAACAAAAGTGTATAGCCGCAGGGGCGTTGTCTCATGCCTCACACATTATGCTGGCTACCTTATATTTCATACCGGAACACAACAATGCAAGCATTGTTGTTGACAGCAAAAATAGATAAGGCGGTGGTACTAACCCAGGAGCACTCCTCAGACTTGACAGAGTCCTACCACCTGAACACATACCTCCGCGGTTTTAGCGTCTGTGGTTTTAGAAGCCCAAATCACGAATCGAGAGTCTCTCTAACGAATTTTTCCAGAATAATAGGAGCTAGACTAACAAGAGCTACCATGAACTAATAGCTTCAAATATTCAAACACTATTCAAGTCCTAATACTTGCACCCGAGTTTCCGACAGTGCCAACACCATTTCTGTCGAGACAAAGGCTGATTTGCAAACAAGTTGTAATAATAAAAGGGTGTTCAGATTTGGATTCGATCGTCGCTTTCGGTAGGCTACGAGTTAATGTATGTCGCAGGCATGATGGATAATTGGGCCGTTTGTAAAAATGCCACATAAGTAAAATTTTTTTTTAAATATATAATATTAATATTCGTGGACGAATTCACACAGCGCCATCTAGCCTCAAACTAAGTAAAGCGTGTACTATGAGTGCTAGATAACTGATATACTACTTAAATACTTATTATAAATAGAACACCCAGACCCGTAACAGAAATTAAAATTCATCATTTTAATTTCTGCCCGGCCGGGAATCGAACTGGTGCGTTCCAGTCCCCGCTAGGAGTATTTTTTTTTTTTGCCGCATGGTACCAGTCAAATGACTAGCTCGAGTCGACGATGCCATTGTATAATACTATTTATATTGATTGTATATTGACATTCATAAGTGTTGTAAGACCTAAACTGAATAAAAATGATTTGATTTGATTGATTTGATTTGATTGAACCCGGGACCTCTTGCGTGGCAGACCAGCATGTTGACCATTGAACCACTCAATTAATGTAAGACTTAGATTAGGTAATTTGCATTCATTTCACAGATTTCTTCCTTGTCATATACGGCAAGCAAACAGGCAAGCTGGTTACGTTTTTTAACCCTGCCGAAAAAAGAGGGGTGTTTAAGTTTGACCTGTGTATCTGTGGCTTTGATTATCTGTCTCTGGCATCGTATCTCCCGAACGGATGGACCGATTTGGATGAGGTTCTCTCTAATTGAAAGCCGGTTTAATCGAGATGGTTCTTAGCTTTGTTTGATTGAAATCGATTTCGTAGTTTAGTAAATATTTGAGTTTAAGTAAACTTGTGGCCCTAGCACAAGTGTGTCCGCGACAAAGCTCGCGCCGCGAGAGAGCATTCGTCTCTTTCTCTCAATACTAAGACGAAAGAGATAGCAATACCTATGTCGCGCTTTTTTCGCTTATCGCGCGCGAGAGCAGGCCTATTGGTCGGGGGTTATCTCACTTTTTTGTAGGTTAGGTAATTTTTTTCAAACGACTCAAACCGGTCAAATGTCTGGCTAGTCCAATTTATAAAAAACAAATAAGAAAGAGGGTCACCTGACGGTAAGTGACCACCGTCGCCCAGACACCAGCAACATTCGGGGAATCGCGAATAATAGTTGTACCAATGTAAGAAAATTCAAAATGTTGATTTTTAGAAGGCATTTAGCAAGCACTCGTAAATAGTAAAATTCTACTATTAAACTGCCACATAATTTACGTGACGTCATCAATTAATTAAAGTTGGCTAGACAAAACTTCGCGGACAAATGTATTTAATCATCATCATTATTTAGTTAGACAATGATTAAAGACTTTATAAATTGATAGGATCCTGTTTTTGATTTTTTATTTCATCGTAATCTACCTAACCCAGTAATAGGTATTGCGGATTGGTTCGAGATGATTATCTCACACTCAAATTTCATGCAATTTAATCTATTTTTATTTGCGCAGGCGCAGGCTTTCTGACGATGTTTTCCGTAACAAATAACTTCTTTCTACTACTTTTGCCGATCACGTTCAGGGTATGCTTGACATGATCCCGGATTTTGGCAGTCACACACAACAATAGGTACCATAGAGCGACTGCCATCTGATACGTACGTGGCCCTGCTAACAGGGGAACCTGCGTTAATCACAGAGCTTTCCGTGAACCGTGCCATGACCCCTAACATGTAACTACAATGGTTTCATGTTGATGATTTAATCTCGCTTACGAATTAAGAATTAAGTTGCACACATTCAGTAGCCTGAAAGTGCAGGTTTCCTTACGATGTATTGCTTCCCTGACCGTAACATCATCAGTTGGTATAAAAATCATAAAACTCATTGCTACATGGCGGCACTGAGGATCGAACTCGGTGTCAACTACGTCTCAGTTACGAGGCCGACACGCTAGCCAAACGCTACAAAAGACAAAATTTAAAATATGAAAACTGTTAAGAAAAAAAAATTATACGTAATATTTTGTGCACGCGCGTGTCACAATACTGCATTGTTGATGCACTGATCACCTCATAAGGCCAGTCATACATAATGAAGAACCGGAGTTATGATTTCCGAAGTGTGAATTAAGCTCATTAGAACTTGTTCGAAAGAGGCCCGACTACGGACGCTGCGGTACAAGTGTGGGCGTTACCCAGTCTTTATCTTCTTTAAACCACAAAAAATAGTGTGGGTGTACAGAGTTTATTTGGTGACAGTGTAGTTATGTGACACGGTGGAGGAACTGTGGTATTTTTTTGCGCTGTTTGACAAATTTGTTACATACGATGTTCAAAATAATTCTCTATAAACGGTCACGTTTATTGAACAAATTTAAAAAAATACAACCTACAGTTAAAAAAAATTACCCAGGCTCCGAATTTTGAAAGGTACCTACAAGTCTGACGCGTGGTCCCGTTGATTAGCGAGACTTATACGCTAACCCAAGAAGACGACAGCTTTCTGGTCATTCGTAATTACGACCAGGCGCTTGGATAATTCCTTATGTAAGGAATGTGCGTCTTGTCCTCACGGCCCAAGGGTTTCTACGACAATTCCCTTTAAATCTATACAATTTGTGTAATTTTTTTGTCTCTACCGACCTAGGTTTTCGAATCGCAAACTGCAATGGTTATGCGAGATACGTAGCCTTCCTACACAGGTAGGCAACGTATTTCGCATAACCAATGGCTGATGGGGTGGAAAGGTCGACGAGTGGAGACTACGTACAATCAATCGCAGATACCCCAACGAAGGACGAGATAGAAGGAAGCTGATGGATTGAAAAAATATGGAACTAGAAGGCCAGGGACTGTCTGAAAATATATGCTACAGGGTACCAGCGCTCAGCATAAACTCAAGACTGTTCCAGATTATGACAAAGATGATGCTGCAATACATCAGTGGCCTATAGGTATCCCAATAATGCACTGCTGAACTTGAACCTCCTCCACATGATTACATTTTTTTATGGCAAACAGGCAAGTGGGCCACCTGATGCGAAGTGGTCACCGCTGCATATAGACATTAGCAACACCAAGAGTATCGTCAATGCGTTGCCCTTCTCTATAACACGGCTTTGCTTACTTTGGGGCTAGATGGCGCTGTGTGAATTTGTCCAAGCATATTTATATATTTATTTATCTGTAACATGTATGACACATACATTACTCGTTTTATTGTATGAGGGAGCGTCGGTCCGTGGCCTAATTGTTAAGGGGTCCGACTCGTATCCCGAGCTAGCGCGTTCGACCCCCAGTGCCTTCATGTACCAATGAGTCTTTTCTGAGTTATGTACATTAGTCGAACACTAACCGATGCTCTTACGGTGAGGGAAAACATTGTGATGAGACCTGCACTTTCAGGCATTTGAATGTGTAACCATGATCCAATATGGTCAGGTTCCCCTGTTAACAGGTGCAGTACTGTTCTGTGACATATACTGTGAACGCTATGAAGGCCAATGATGTGATGAGCCAATATTGATTCATCGGACCTTATTTGTTTATTTTTATTACCACCATATGTAAGTCAGTGAAGCGAAGGTCGTTTATTGTTAAACTTTCTTCTATGTCGCTATATTCATACATTATAATGTTTTCATTCGTATACCGAAATTATGTAATAAAACAAAAAAAAATGCTTGGACAAATTCACACACTGCCTTAAGCAAAGATTGTGTTATGGTAACTGATAAACTACTTTTTTTTTTTAAAACATACATTTTATGTATTCACACATACACCCAGACCAGTAACAGAAATTAAAATTTACCATTTCAATTTCTGCTTGGCCGGGAATCGAACCCGAGACCTAGGCGTGGCGACCGGCATCTTAACCAACTGAACCACTCAGGTCGTCATATGATTAGAACGTTTAATCTACTAATTATTTTCGTTTTTTAATTAGTTTTAAAAATTTTCACCTTGACTTGACAAAGATGACTGATATGTGAAAAAGCAAAACTGATATAGGAAAAAAGGAAGATGGAGTGGAAAAGTACTGAAAAGCGTTGTCTGGAAGAGATCGCTTAAAGCGATAAGGCCGCCTTTGCGCGTATATAAATTTTTTATTTTTATTTCTTGTTATGTATAATTATTTGTGTGTGCAATAAAGAGTTTTTACTTACTTTTACTTACTTACGTTCTAGGGCAAGAAGGAAGGCGAATAGTTGTAAGATTACTATTGAGAATAATTTGTAGGCTCACTACTACTGTTAGATGGTCTTTACAGCTACTAACCGGATTTTAATGCGGTTTTCATCAATAGATAGTGTGCTTCAAGAGGAAACTTTATTTACATATAGTTTAATATTGTTTTATGTAGGACAGCAAGCAAACGAAGTTGCGACCGGCCTTAAAAATTCGAAAGTACCCCGCTGTTTGTCTATCTGGTTGACTGTTCACGGCTGAAACGCTGTACTTAGTAAAGCAAGTGGCCACGCATAAATAACTTTATCAACACTCATAGCGTAATGTTCCAATTACATATTCGAAAACAGTCGTTTAAGGGTACACTTTTTTCACGCCAGTCTATAAAATTATAAAAAAATACTTTATGATACAGCATTTCCCATACTATTTTTATGACAGCTGTAACGTAAAATAACTGTCATCGTAAATAATCATTATGCAACACTTATATTTTTTAAATTCTTGTCGGGCGCCGAGACACGGCCAAATGTAGGCTAAATACCTAGATGCCTTTAACAAATTCAAAATTCAATATCAAAATTTAAATTTTCCTGTTTATATTTCTGTGTAATTATTTTCCCGCTAAACAGAATATTTTATATAATTGTTATAATTTGTGTTTGTGAATGTTTTTTCTTGTTTGATGCAAATAAATAGATAAATGTGAAAGTAGTGAAGTGAATTTCCCGCCGCTTTATATCCTCGGTGCGTAGATACAACAAATATGACTCGCAGCTTACTTCCAGCAAAGTTGAAAACATTATAGGTACGAAATTTTAACATGAAAATATGAGTGTAGATAAAGTAGTGTATGCAACTGCATATAATTAGGTATTAAAATACTCGTGTCAAATTATTATCATACTCGGCTACGCCTCGTATGATAAACAGACACTCATGTTTTAATACCCCCTTTTATATGACAGTTGCATAAACTACTATTACCTACACTCATAATGTAATGTTCTAATTACATATTCGAAAACAGTTGTTTAAGGATACACTTTTTTCACGCCAGTCTATAAAATTTAAAAAAAATACTTTATGATACAGCATTTTCCATACTATTTTCATGACAGCTGTAACGTAAAATAACTTTTTAATCATTATGCAACACCTATATTTTTTAAATTATTGTCGGGCACGCGAACGCGGCCAAATGTAGGCTGAATACCTAAATGTCTTTAACAAATTCAAAATTTAAATTTTCCTGTTTATATTTGTGTGTAATTATTTTCACGCTAAAAAGAATATTCTTTTCTAATTGTTGTAACTTGTGTTTGTGAATATTTTTTCTTGTTTGAAGCAAATAAATAGATAAATGTGAAAGTAGTGAAGTGAATTGCTGCTTGATATCCTTGAAGCGTAGATACAACAGAACTGACTCGCAGGTTACTTCTAGCAAAGTTGAGAAAATTATAGGTACGAAATTTTAACATGAAAAGATGAGTGTAGATAAAGTAGTGTATGCAACTGCATATAATTAGGTATTGAAACAATCGTGTCAAACTATTATCATACTCGGCTACGCTTCGTATGATGAACAGACCCTCATATTTTAATACCCCCTTTTATATGACAGTTGTATAAACTACTATTACAAATGACGTAAGCAGACCCAGTGGGTTCCACTGAAGCAAATTGGTCGGGATTAGGCACGCATTATGACCCCTAAGCAAACGTGATACACTTGATACATTCTTTATTGAAGCAGAGAAATGCTGAGCTCGGATCGGTCAATAGAGTTGAGGAAAAATATCGGAATGTAATACATTTACACGCATTTACACTTAATACGGGGTCACACAGAGTTGGCAAAGATTAGCGAATGCCACAAGATACGTAACTCTACCTTCAGCGTGATAGTGGTATTAGTGGTGCATATTCTCATAAGTTTACGGCGGGTAACCTGGTAAACGTAGGCCTGGGCTTCGATTCTGGTACGGAAATCGTCTCAGTTGCAGTAACATTACAATTGCATTGCATGTCAAACGTGTGATTGTTATTCAAATGACAGATGTTGAGTTGCAACTTTCATGAATTTGAACTTTTTCACAAATCTTTTTCTGGTACTTAAGTTGCATTATGGTTTTATATGGCTGTTGGTACTCCAAAAAATAATTAAACAAATTACTAAGTTGCATCTTTCTTAGTTGTCAAACTGCCTTCAATTCTGTCAACGAAAACGTGTCAAAGGTCGAACAATGATTTAACTGCAATTTAATTGGGATGATGCTGGGACTGACTCGATACCTCGACGTAGTTATAGTAACATCACAGTTACATTGCAACATAATAACAACTGCATTGCACACCAGAATCGGTACCCTGGTAAGACTCGGTATATAAGTATATCAGAACATATCAGTAGCCGTATTCACAATGATTCGAAACCGTTTCCGAACGATTCGATACGAAATTCGTGAGTGGCGAATCCGTGTCGATCGATACCAAAACTGTTATTCAGAATCCCGATAGATTCCACGGAAACTCTACTCTCTACAACATATGAAAATTTTATCAAAATAAACTGAAACTACATTTTCCTGAAAACTTTTGCAGGGTCCTTTGTCGATTCCGTATCCGAATCCGATTTCCGAGCCATTGTGAATACGGCTACAGAAGAAGTAGATAAACAAGTTCAAATGAAAAATATTTTAAGCTTTTATCGCGCGTTCTCTAAGATCAGTCAGACTATTTGTCAGGACTAATCAAACGAGCCCAAACCGTATCCGGATAGTTGAGGAGTTCCTATGGCATGTTCATATTAATGCATTGTCATCCAAGTTACATCAGTCCAAGTTATGGTCAGTAAGAGTATTTAAATAAATAAATAAATAATCGTGGACAAATTCACACAACGCCATCTAGCCCCAAAGTAAGCAAAGCTTGTGTTATGGGTGTTAGATAACTGATAAACTACTTATATACTTTTAAATACATACTTATTATACATAGAACACCCAGACCCGTAACAGAAATTAAAATCATTTCAATTTCTGCCCGACCGGGAATCGAACCCGACTAATTAGATTTGTCAAGACTAATCAAATGAGCCCAATCATGACATTTCCATGCGTGGTGTAGGAGTTCCTATTGCTATCTCTTTCGTCTTAGTGTTGAGAGAAAGAGACAAACGCTTTCTTTCGGCGCGAGCTTTGTCGCGGACACACTTGCGCTTGTGCTTGTGCACTTGTGCCACTGATCAGCTCGATTGTATCATAACATTGCATTGTCACTAAACTTAGAAAATGCAAAATTTCAGCTCAATCGGATACCAACAAATGGCAAAAATGGTTTTTAAATTTTGGCGGACAACTTGCATACGAAAAGTGTAAGTTTAATGCAAGCTTGTTATAAAAATCACGAGAAAAAGGGGGTTTCGTAGACTACCTATCGACAAATTGCGAAAGAATTTATTCACGATTTCGCAATTGCTATATTATGTTAATTATTTTGTATAAGTATTAAGTAAGTAATTTGTAGCTGTAATTTATAACCTAATTTGTGCAACGCATTTGGTTTTTATCTGTAATGTTGTACAAAGAATGAATGAAAAAATTTTCGCTCTTTTCGTATAGAGCTGTATTACCCGAGGGATTGAGATTGACTCGTGTTCCGACACTATACAAATTTTTTGTACAAAGAATGAATTAATAAATAAATAAATAAGTAGGTCATAGCTCTTATCGTATAGAGCTGTATAGGTACCCGAGGGATTGTGATTGAGTCGTGTTCCGACACTACACCCGATTTGTAGTTTGATGATGCGATCACTCAAAGATATTGGACCGCCTTATCCCGATCGATCACTACTGCGGGCAGTGTATGTGTTGGCATACATTTCAGTGTTGGTGCCTTTCCAGGGTAAGTAAGTAGTCTCATAGAGTTGTTTTTGTTTAAATAAGAATTTAATACTTCATAAATGGGGGGTATGGGGTGAATTGGTTTTTGCAAAGTGTTTCCTTATGGAATAGGTATTTTTATGCTATGCAGTGACAAACGTAAGGACAGCTTACTAAAGCGGCAACTGTCGCCCATAACATCTAACATTCATTCATTTAGGTTGCAGGGAACAAAAATGCAGAACCGCAGGTGCGTTGTCACTTTGACATGAAATGCATTATGATTGTAACTGCGCTGGCCATATCCTTCAAACCGAAATACACTAAAGCTATCATTATTACTTGGCAACAGAAATTATCCGCGCGCGATTAGAATTGTACGGAACAGTGTCGTAGTACAATAAATCCATAGTACAAGCTTTGCTTACTTTGGGGCTAGATGGCACTGTGTGAATTTGTCCACGAATATTTATTATTTATTTATTGTTATTTATTAATCGAAATAAGTGTTCGTTTACTTCGACGAGGTTCCATCCCATTCATCTGTCATCTAATTTCGATTACAGTGCCACAAACTTATTTAACTCGGTGGCCAAATCCGAAACTGTCGCCATTTTGAAATGTCATGTCAATTGTAACAACAGGGACGCTGTCACCGGGTCAGTTAAAGTTCGTTGCTACTTCGACAAGGTTCCTTCATCCTTTCCTTTGTGATTAAACGTGGATTATTAGGCCTTTCCTTGTCTGCCCTCAGAGAGCCTTCCCCTAGACAAAAGTTATCATGATGGTTTGTTTGGTAACTTCGGACGGATTGTACAGTAAACTATAGCGCTTATCTACCCTAGTACTCACTTACGGCGCTGGCTCAGCGACCAAAAGAGGATCTTGGCCTCTAACACCATAGATCGCCACCTCTTCCTATCCTGCGCCATCTTCTGGAAATCGAGAATTCTCAGTGCGTGCAGGTCTCAGAACTTCATCTATCCAGCGATATATTGGTCGCCCGACCGTTAGCTCGAATTCCATAACTCCCCTCATCATCATCTTGGCGTTATATCCTGCGCCATCTTCTGCCAATCGAGGATCCTCAGTGCGTGCAGGTCTCAGAACTTCATCCATCCAGCGATGTCTTGGTCGCCCGACCGTTAGTTCGAATTCCATAACTCCCCTCATCATCATCTTGGCGTTATATCCTGCGCCATCTTCTGCCAATCGAGGATTCTCAGTGCGTGCAGGTCTCAGAACTTCATCTATCCAGCGATATATTGGTCGCCCGACCGTTAGCTCGAATTCCATAACTCCCCTCATCATCATCTTGGCGTTATGTCCCGGCGCAGCACGCGAGGGCCCAGGGTCCGCCGAATTCAATAACTCCCCTAATTAGGGGCATTCAGACAAAACAACCGAATGTACGTAATAACGCCATTAAGGTGTGCCAACTCTCATTCTCCTTATGTAGCAGGAAAATCATGAAACTATTTGATAAACACAAAGGTCACACCATGATTCAGTCTTCATAAGAAATGATAAACAGCGTCCATAGTTTATATTAGCATCGAGGAAAATTAAAACAAATCAAGCACAATAGGCTGACGTAATTTTATTAGTTTGACACCTTATAAATTGGGTACAACTATTTGTATTTTTAGAGCCTTAATTGTGACGAACAACCTCAGGTTAGCTAAACTTTCCCGAAAGCTGTAATTCAATTTACTTTGACAAGGTTTTGTCCTATTCTGATAAAAAAATATGATAGAATTAATTTTCATTCTATTAAAATGAATCATCGGTATCGAACTATCACATTCATTCCTTTACTTAATTAGAGCAAAATAATTGAATCGGAATACATTCCGGATCGGAATTTCCATCCCGTTCGTTGTTGCTTTTTAATTAAAGAATTGATGCGTATATTAATTAAAGCTTTATTACGCTTTGTGGTGGCTCACTTGTACGATTATTTCAAATTACTATCTCGCAGTTCTTTCAACAATATGCTAAAATATGAATCTAACCTGATATTAATTACCTGTGCTACTTTAATATATTTAAATACATACAATTTATATTATTTATTGAATATATTTTACAGTTTATAATACGCGTGTGTCTGACAAGACACACAAAATCAAAAAATCAAAATCAAAATTTCTTTATTGATTAGGACAATAAATATCTCTTTCAATCGTCAAAACTTTCACACGCAAGGTTACTCTGCTACTACGCTCCCTACGGTAAACGTTTCCATTGTCGAGTGAATGCACACACGTGGCGCTATATGACGTTCAATGTCGACTGAACAGCGATCGTGGAACATATCATCCGTGTAGCCACCGTGTGGAGTCCACGCCCCAGCAGCTTGTATCCTTATTAACCCCAACGAATAACAACAGTAACAGTCGGATAGATTTAGATTTATTTATTTCATAAATTAAAAATTTACATGTCAGCATTCAAAATACAGTACCGAATATAAACTAAATGCAAGCTCGTACAGATTCACGAGTGTCATACCATCTAACTAACCCCCGATCAAGAATGAATGATTGAATGAGTGAACACCTTATTGTATAAATACAGGATACAGTCGGTTCATATCGGTAGCAATTTAGAAAACAACAGGCGGCCTTATCGCCAAGTTTATGTATACTAAAATATTTTGTAAACTACTAAACCGATTCCAACGAAACAAAGCTAAAAACCATCTAGATTAAACTGGCTTTGAAATAGAGAAAACCTCATCCAAATCGGTCCATCTGTGAGGGAGCTACGTTGCCACAGAGAGACACACTTCCACAGATACAGAGAGCCACATATACACACGTCAAACTTGAACCACCTTCTTTTTTCGTCGAGGATTAACACAGACTAACGTGATTCTAACGTGTTTATCTGCGGATCTGGCACTCTGGCTGGTATGGCAGTGACACGTGTGTTAGATGAATGTTAATGAAATGAAAACAAACCAATATTACAACGAATACTCTATTGCACACTTATAAATACAATCAGTTTTATATCTGACCTCCATGTGAAAAACCTGCACTCATCCCTGTGCCAACCACAGACTAACTCTCTACTCCTGTCATTCTGACAGCGGCTGTCGCTACACAATCTCTTGGACCAATAATCTTACTATGCGCTGCTAACCCGTGTCATGACTGTCATCAGAGTCAGAAATAGTTTATTTGCCTAATTGAATTTTACATTTATATCCTCGTAGCCTGAGCTGTGCTAGGGTGAGTCAGCTAACTTATGTCCTATAAATGGATCTGTGTCAGCTGTGTTCTGCTTATTAATAATTAGTTTATACAATAAAAATATTAAGTGTTTCATTTGTGTACTTATAACTAGCCTAAACTATCTAATAAGATAGTTAGAATACTAAGTGGGCGCGGAACCCTCGTATCGCCGGTGGGCCACCGTTTGTATTAATTTTTGTTGGGATTCAAAATTCAAAATTTATTTATTGATTAGGACATTAAATATCTCTTTCAATCGTCAAACAGGAGGGGGGTAGGAAAGTAGGAAGGAAACACACAGTGACACGCTGGCCGCCCCATGGTCACAGCAAACCCACCCCACGCCACTCACGACCGGACCGTGCCCGGCAATGCCAATCATACACTATTTCATCTAATTATGGTTAGTCCATACCCTTCAAAGGGCTTGGCTAAAAATTCATAGATTAAAAACCCAGAATCGCCAGCAACGAAATGAATAGAAATAAGTTCACTATAGTTAACTCATTATGTTTTAAAAACAACAGTTTCTTAAACCATGTAATATAGAAGTTATTATACTGTATGAGAATCGTACCTACCAAACTAAATGTAAAAAAGGGTATGTACGGGCATTTTTTTTTCGTACTAACCACCCCTGCATTATAAGCAACAAAATAAAAGAAGAATTATTCAAATCGGTTCAGCCGTTTTCAACGAAGAGCAATTGATTTATTTGTATGGAGATCATTTATAAACAAAATATCTGTAACCACATCGATTTTGCATTAAATAATTATATATGTTTGACGTACATATTATGAATATAATAACGGCATATATAAAATTTCTGGCGACTCTGGTTTTTTTTAGCCAAGACCTTTGGTCATTACAACTGAAACTCTCTGCCTGAGTCATTGTTCCCCGATAATTATAATCTTGAGGTCTTCAAATCAAGACTGAATAGGTATCTTCTAGGCACGCATGCTACATCTTCGACCTCATCGTCGCTTTCCATCAGGTGAATTGAGGTCAAATGCAAGCCTATTGTAACAAAAAAAAACTAGGTATTTAACGTTCGAAATTGATGGTGGCGGTAACCATCCAGACAATCGGACCAGCTCTGAATACACTCAACCAAACGCGTGTAACGACCTTTAGTATTTAGCGAAAGCCAATACTTAGGCATAAAGACTGATATTGTCATTACAATGTTGCAGCATCGTGCACAGAGCGAAATCGAAACGTCCAATCGATAATATCTCGATTCATGCCGCACAGCAATCTTGTCGTGAGCTATTAGTTAGCTTTGAAAGGCGTACAACATTTGAACTGACACTTTGACGCCTAGTAATACTAGTAACAGACGCTCCGATGTAGCTGGAGCCGACCAACCATCAGTTGCAGTCAATACTAATCACTAATAACGAATACGTATCAAGCTTTCATGAGAAGCTCAAATGGCTGCCTATACGACATCGTCGCAACCACAGAATCCTTACCTCCTTTTACTCCATACTTCACGATCCAGCCGTCCCTGAATATTTGAAATGCAAGTTCCAATATCCTCCGTTCATTAGCGTATCTAGGGCTATTTTCCAGAGGGGGGGGCTGGCCCCTGACGTGGCCGAAGAAGCCGAGTCAATCGCCAATGTAAAGTCAGTGAGCACCCGATTCTGTGGTGGGCACCAGACTATTCTGGAGTGGGCACGGCCCACCCGGCCCCCCTCTTCCTATGCCTATGCTTCCGTTCTTCAAACACTCTGTCCTTAAACCTTTCCCTTCACCGGACTGGATTTCTGTCCAATTCTTTTTCCTTAATCGCTGCTAGACTTTGGTATGATCTACCTTTGGAGATCAGACGAAGCTTCAGTAAATTTACTTTCAAAAAAGCAGTTCACAGTCAATTCCTTAAGTCTCGGTAACACCTTATATATTTTCCTATTTAGTCTTTATTTTTTAAGTGTTTAGGCAGTAGTGTTGTTGAGTGTGCCAGTAGCTTGTTATGTTCAGTTCCTTGTTTACTCTCTCTATCTCTCTCTCCTATTATACTATCTATAAATTTCGGTCTGTGAATGTTTGATATACTAATTTAATTAATGTTACTTTGAGTCTGTTTTATGTTCTTTTATCTTCTTCTTTTGTAGCAGCGCCTTGTAATTTTTGATAATTGTTCTCTGGTTGACTGGTAGAAAAAGCTATGTAGCTTTAAGTCCGCCATTGTACATTGTATGTGCATGAAGTTTTAAATAAATAAATATATAAATACTAATCCTTGCAATGTACAAAATAAAGTCGCTTTTGGATTAATTCGGATGCACGGGCTAGTCGACCATGGTCGGACGTCCGACCGTCCCCCGCACCAAAAAGTGACTTTATTTTATACTGCGTAAGGTTAACTATCAACTGCAACTGACGGTTGGTTGGATTCAGCCAAAACGGAACGTCTGTTACAAGTTTAACTGTGCATGAGTAACAATAACTAAACTTGAGCGGGTATTGAAGTGGATCGTAACTCATTCCCCCCGGTGAAGACGCAGCGATGGTCTTTGGGGTGGCATAAATGAAATTCATAGTACTACTAGTACTAGCGCTTACGAGCGATTTCCTACGGGGAAAATTCCGTGAGGCTGCGTTATTCAGCGGAAACCACACTGAATTTCGAGTATTATAGTATTTTTTTATTTTTTATTTATTTCATACGGTAGGCAAACAGGCAAGCGGGCCACCTGATGGAAAGTGGTCACCACTGCCTATAGACATTAGCAACACCAAGAGTATCGCTAATGCGTTGCCCACCTCTATAACACGTTGCTCTGGCAGCAAAAAGCAAATGCCACTCCACTGCCAAAGCCACGGTTCCCCAAATCCCCACCCCATGGAGCACTGGAAACCTTACTCACCGGCAGAAACACAAAACAGTATTATTTAGCTGCGATATTCTGTAAGGTGGAGGTACTTCCCCAGTCGGGCGGCTCCAACTCGAACGAGATACCCTGCTATGCCCTACCTCTCTTAAAATATAGTATATAGTATACCTACCTAGCCTATGTTCTAAAGGCCTATTTGGTACAACACTACACAATTTCGTAAAAATCCATTCAGTATTTGCGTGTAATATATACAAATATTACACGCAAATATAATCGTCGTATAATCTTAATTAACTTATAACTTAAGGGGACAGCTCGTAATCGCCCACTATTGGGCATAACAAGACCCTCATCCATGTCTAATCAAGTAAGATTATACGTTAGCAGAATAATGAAATCGCTCTGTCGTTGGCCCCATGGTGCCCTCGAGCTATGGTCTTTTTTTTTTTTTTTTTTTATACGGCAGACAAACAGGCAAGCGGGCCACCTGATGGAAAGTAGTCACCGCCGCCTATGGACATCAGCAACACCAGGGGAGTCACTGATGCGTTGCCCGCCTCTGAAGAGACCTCTAATATACCTCTTGAACGATCCCATGTCATAGTCCAAAGGAAACACTGTGGCTGGGAGCTCATTCCACATCCGAATCGTACGAGCGAGAAACGTCAAAGGCGAAATCATAAACAATAAAAAGAAATCAAACATGAAAGGGGATAGAGTAGTAAACTGTAGAGTACACTCCACTCAGAGTGCCAGAAACCTTAACATTCCCGCCTAACGCTAACGAAGGGCACGACAACTCCAGAACAGTAATAGAGTGTCACAAACTCATATAATCCGGTGGTCAAAACTGGAACTAAGTGTCGCCATTTTGAAATGTCAGCAACAGGGACGCTGTCACCGGTTCAATTGAGTTTGTGGCACTCTAGATACAGCGGCCTTAGCCAAGAGGTATCGTTAATCTACAATCGTTTGTTGTAGAAAAAATGTATGGGATTTGACATAAGCTTACGTTATCTGACATAAGCTAACGTTTGTGGTAGAAATTCTTGGTCCATAGACAATTCACGTACTTTCGGTGTACAAAGGTGGCGGATTGGCGGATGATCCTTCACAATCAGAGTCAATGTAGATGTTGGTAGAAATAGTCAATATCAATTTTCTACCATACAAGCATCACGTAAGCGGAGCTGTCAAAGATGGCTAGCCCGGAAGTAGTGTCTCTACCGGTAAGACCAAGACTAAAAGATCGATCAAGGTAAAGGCTACTTTTATAGGAACCGAGTTGGAGTTCGCAGTAATTGAATCAAGAGAATCAAGCATTTCTTACTTATTAACAGCCAGACATTAGACCGTCATTGCACCTGGTGGTAAATGGTGAATAGGTGGTGGGTATCTGCTAACTAATATACACTATTTGCCACAGATGAAAAATGTGGTTATTTAAATTATATTGATGATCCAATACGGTCAGGTTCCCCTGTGAACAGGGTCACGGAGGTCACATGTGGGATCAACGAGGAATGGGAGTCGCTCAATTGTAATTACCTGATCTGCCAAATTCTGGATCATGGTCAAGCCGGACCCCGGGACGCCGTTTGTGAGAACACAACCGGGACATTAACGCCGAGGTGGTGATGATTCCCATTACTACTATTGCTAGTTTCGTACCTAAAAGCCCCTTTAAACCCTTCACACGACGGCGTAATCCAGCCAACAGAGTCAAAGGCTGCGTTAGTTCGTCATACATTAATGCTTAATACCTCAAAGTGAATCTGCACTCTCTCAAAGGCGAGGCAATGGAACGCGAGCTTTGCCATATATTGTGCACGCTCTGTGCACAGTGCAGTACTGAAATCGAATACTGTATGATACGTAAAACTTGTCCAGGAGACTGCACAACGTGTAAATGGGAAAATTCCACAAATTTATGTAATGGACCTCCATGTCAAAGATTTGTTAAATTAAAAAAAGTAATGATAATAATGCTTACTAGGGTGAAAGATTCCGAAAAACCCCTACAAGGCTAACATATAACGTAATTAAATATTTTCTAAACTGCTGAACCGATTTTAATGAAACAAAGCTATTAACTATCTCGATTAAACTTGTTTTCCAGAAAAAAGATTCCGCATCGAAATCCCTACCATCGATACCTACATACGCAAAACTATTATAATAACATCCGTCTTTAAAAATTCATAAAACTCCTGATAGAGAAAACATTATACAAGCATGTCAACACAAGCGTGCCCGTGACATAGCTCGCGTCTTGAGAGAGCCTTTAGCTCCTTCTGTAATACCTCAGAGTTAATACTAAGATGAAAGACGTGCGCACAATTGTGCAAGCCATGCAGGAGTTCACGTTCGGATGCTCTTTGGGCGGCTTGAAACTCCCACTGACATCTGAGCCCGCTCTATATAGAGAGCAGAGATGCTATGATGACATAGTAGGTATCAATCAATCTTGGGTAGGAAATCCTAAAATCCCACTATATAAGGTTACTGTGCGAAGTGATGATTGATGTAGTCGCTCGCCTCGATTTGAACGGTTTTCAATTTTGATACCGGTATGAGAAGTTCTACCAAAAGAGTATGGTTCAAAAACAAAGAAAATCTGCATCGAGCATCAAAGTATCAAATTTTACATGCCGAAAATCAAAATGAAAACCGTTCGAAACCGGCGATTCGACTAATACGCGGAAAAGGCTTTCTCCAGTTGCGTAAACAGAACGCATCCTCACAAAATCACTGCTATTTCTGCTGTTATTTCCTCCAACGAGATACAATACCGCCGGCATCTGTGCAAGGCCAATTTGCGGTACTCCACGGCCATTACGAACGCAATCTCTTATGGAATTTACTGCTCATAAGGCGACCTGTTAAATCTAGCTTAGAAACTAGCCTTTTTCCAATTAAAACTGGAAATTGCGGACTCGGAAAGAAAATGAGGGCTTCAATCTTTGAGTCCTAATTAGAGAAGTAGTGTCGTTGATTGGATACTTATCGTTTAAGTGAATAAGTAGTCATACATCGTGTGCCACGTTCGTCATTTTCGCACTTATTTAGGTAAGCACCTGTTAATGCAGTAAAAACGAGCGGCCAATCCTAGCTTCCGCCAGGGTCCGCTATCCTGCTCTTTCTTCTCTACTATGTTCATCTTCGGCATTCTGACGTTCGTAAGCCGTTAGATCTAGCAACCGACTCGGCAACGATCTCAATCCATTGCTTCTTCGGTCTCCCGCGGGACCTCTTTTTCGAATTCAGCATATTAGTTTGGTCTTGCTAAAGTCAATTTTGCTCGCCACCTTGCCGCTTTGGTGCCGATCGCCACTCAAGTGGCGTATTGTCTTCTGGAACCCTGTGCGTTCGCACGCACTGTGGGACTCAAGTGAGACCTCATAGTAATGTTTCCAAATAGGTACTGTGCGTAAATAAATTACGTGGTACATAATTAATATATAATATGGTTCATATATAACACGTCTATCACAAAATCTAATGAAACATTTCAAAGGGGGCTCAAAAGGCTGTATTTTTTAAGGGAACGAGGAAAGCAAATTACAGGGAACGTAGATAAGAGTTAACAACTGTACCTTTGAAATGAGAAACAGTGAGCAAAGTATTTTTATTAAGATTACTCTTTAACATTTTTATCGCGTTGTCGAGAAATTCGTGTGAATTAAAAGACCAAACGGCAAAATAGTGAACTTTTAAGCAGAGTCTTTAATTGTATTTGTATTACAGCCATCTCTCGCTTTTTATTTTTAGGTGGTTTGTTGAATAACAAGGTGGTGGTTTGTAGTAAATATTTATTTATTTAATAGTTTATTGCACACAAAAATGGTAACAAAGATATGGCAAATATATACATGACACAAAAGGCACTACTTATTTCTAAAAAGAAATTTCTTCCAGCAGGCCTACAGCAAAGAGAACGTGATGACTGGAAGTAGTTTACGTGCACAATACATAAATATTTAATTAATAAAAATAGACTACACTATCGATAAATTTCTACATATATACCATATACCTAAAAATATATATATACATATATAGATACATATATACAATACATACATATATACACAATATTAGACAGATAGAGAGAGATAATGCTCCTTAACGTTGACCCCCTGAACCCTTACCTTAATGTCATCTGAATATGCCTATAAGTTTCAATGTGATCGGATTTGTGATTTAAAAGAAATTTTAAATTTCAGTGGTTATTTACGTTTGAAAGTTTGATTGGGGGTAATTTTTACTACTAAACCGATTACATCCGAACCGAGTTACATTATTCCCGAATGAAATAGGCTTTTCATCCCGGAACAAATAATAGGGTCTCAAATTCTCAATCTTTAATGTCTACAGAGATCCAACTGCGTGCGAGTGAAAACTGCTGGGTACTGGAAAAGATTTCATTAAAAGATACTTACTAGACTCACGAATTACACGCATCCTTCATTCTATTGCACGCACAGGCTTTCATTTGCCTTTGGCTTTGACGCAAAGGCCTCTTTACCGGAATTAATAACTTACATACATGCATACATAAAGCTCACGCCTGTGTCCCACAGGTGGGGTAGGCAGAGACTACGGCCCGCCACTTAGCTCTGTCCTGACACAACTCCCTAGCCTGGCATATATCCACAACTCTTTTATTCTTACCACTTCCGACCTCAGCTTAATAACTTATTTAACGCCAGATCGACTTAGAATAAACCAAGAGTTGAAATCGGTCAGCTGATAAATTATTCCATCGGCCGACAGCTTTGACGAACTCTTGGATTATAACTTGGGGACATTTAAATCGGTTTTGAATAGATAAGTAAGTAGGACGTTCATTAATTCATCAAGTCATATTCAGCTGGTGTTGCTTGTTTGGTAACCCTTGGGGTTTCCTGTCTGTTCCGAAGTTTATTTGAAGGAATTGCTCGTTGAAATTTTGTATTTCCTTTTTTAACTTCCGACGAAAGGGGGAGTATATGTTTGAGGTGTGGATCTGTGTATCTGTCTGTCGCATCGTAGCTCTCAACGTAAGGACTGATTTCAATGAGATTTTCATACGTCGTGGTCGAAAAGTATGGTATAGACGTAATTTCTTACCATAAGTGCGAGGAAGATTGTGTGACTGTCGCAAAAATTTATGTGATCTGTATTCAAATCTTTGCCTGCATACCAATATAGGACTTCGGAAAGTGTCCTTGCTAGAGGTTATAATGTGTCAGTCAGTATCGAAATAGACGTATTTTAGCTTAGCTCTGATCAAAGCAACACGTTCAGCCTTTCGGTCGTTTGGTCTTCTTCCTCCAGGTAGGTGACTGTAGGTAGAGGGAGGTATGCGGGTCTATGAGGTAGGTACAGCCAGCTGTACAGTGACATCACCCCCTTGCAAACATTTAATGTATGAGAGAGGGATCTAATTACTCTGCAGCGGACTATATCTGTCCCTCGTCGTAGACATTCTTATAAAGAACCTTAGCATGTGTGGCCGACTGATGTTTTTACTCGCGTTATCCATCTAAACTCCAAAACCGTTTATGTAGAAATGCACATTTGTAACAAGGAATACTTTTTTAAATAGTATTGTGTTTCTGCCGGTGAGTAAGGTTTCCAGTGCTCCATGGGGTGGGGATTTGGGGAACCGTGGCTTTGGCAGTGGAGTGGCATTTGCTTTTTGCTGCCAGAGCAACGTGTTATAGAGGTGGGCAACGCATTAGCGATACTCCTGGTGTTGCTAATGTCTATAGGCAGTGGTGACCACTTTCCATCAGGTGGCCCGCTTGCCTGTTTGCCTACCGTATGACATAAAAAAAAAAAAAAAAAAGGAACTGTGTACGTGACAGCTGCTATTGCATCACAGTTGCCCTTATGACGTCACGCCATATCGCTGAATGGATGCGCGTGAGTTGCTACCAGCACATCGGTCACACGCATCATACATAATCAGCAATGAATGGTGCGCACAGACTTACATGAAACATGACTTGGTATTTGCAACTCAGCGCGATGTAATATGTCGTCTCATATTAAAATTAATGCTTGCAAAATTTCTTTCATGTTCTGTAATTTTACCCAACTGTGTGGTGCATATTTTTATGAAGCAGGTACCGGTTTATTCGTTCATTAATCTTTATTGTATAAAACAAAGTCGCTTCCCGCCATCAGTAGGCCTAGCACAAGCTGCTCTCGCGCGCGATAAGCGCGAAAAAGCGCGACATAGGTACTGCTATCTCTTTTGTCTTAGTATTGAGTGAAAGAGACAAACGCTCTCTCGCGGCGCGAGCTTTGTCGCGGAAACACTTGTGCTAGGGCGACTGTCCCTATGTATCTTTGTACGCTTAGATCTTTTAAACTACGGAACGGATTTTAATGCGGTTTTCAAAAATATATATAGTGATTCAAGAGAAAGATTTATAAGCAAGAAAAAAAGGGTAGGTAGGGGTATTGTAGGTGTACGAGAACGATATCGCGCCGGGTCCACTAGTAATGTTATAAAAAGTGAATTAATTGTAACCAAAATTTAAGTAATAGATATGCTAACTTACAAACCTCGACAACCCAATTTTTGGTAAGACTTAATTCACCTAGATACGTTTACGTTTTAACCGATGATGGAAAAAAAGTAAACAGAAAACACTTTGTAAATCGTGTTAAAGCGACTGTGATGAATGAAAGTGTGACAGAAAACAAACAGACTTGATTGATGAGTGAAGTTAACTGTTAAGACGTTAAGGGACTCCAGTGTAAACAAACAGTCGAGCAGGACCTTTCGTTAGACATCGCCGCCGTAAGTATCTACTGTTTTTTCTTTCATATAAATATCTCGTAATTGAAAAAGGCAAAGGCAAGGCAAAGAAAATAATAATTTATTTCCCAAAATTATAACATTACAGAGTATAATGGTACAATTATAACAGTCTTTAAGTTCAGACAGATCTCATGTTACATATGAGTTATGTTTTACATTTATGTTCATATTAGGGCGGATTTCCTACACTAAAGACAGTAAGTAATTCCTCAATTTGGAATTTGGTTTTTGTTTCCAGCCATGAGCGGATATCCACGGAAACTTATTACTTATTAGGTTACGTCTATTGTAACTAGGAATATGGAAATGGAGAAAAGAAACATGTTAATAGATTCGAAGAACAATATACACCTTATTCAAACCCCAAAAATAAAACAGGAAACTATTATAAAGAGCTAATTAACTTAAGTCGTACTCATATTCCATGGTAAGCAATTTAAATAAATTTCTACCCTACCTACTGACCCTATTTGCTGGCTGCGGGACAGGCTCCTTTATTGAGCGTTCCCATGCGTGACCCCTTTAAGGTCAAGGTCACCCGTCAGCAGGCCGAGGGGTTAGTAAATACTCGCTTTGGAAGTGGACTACTTTGGCAGGTGAGAGGTTAGACTTGGACTGCAAATGAATTTCCTGGTCAGTTTCATCGTCAAGATTAAAGGCTGACAACAAAATTGATTGATTCATGTTGTGTTCAGATTGGAGAACATTATTTTCTTATAAGAAAAAAAATATTTGAGAACACATTTTGATTTATTTATTTATTTATTCGTATGGCACCAATAGCCGAGTCATTTTAAAAAAATATTAGAAAAAAATATTTTGTTTGATTTATTTAGATTTGACTGATTCCATCAATAATATTGGATTAGAGAATCAGACCCTGATTGAACTATTTTCGATTTGGCATAAAGAAAAACTTACGTCTCAAAGTTAGACTTTGAACAATTACAATATATGACGACCTCCGGTATGAGATAGCAAGTCTCTAATAGAATAAAAAGAAAAAGGAAATTAATTTATATTGGAACTGTTGCTTTTTCAGGAGTTAAACTTTAAGATAGTGCTTATCCCTAAAATCCCTAAAATCTCTTCCAGCCAACCTCACATTCAATATATGAAATGTATTTATGAAATGTATGCTAGAGGACGTCCGCTCACTCTGAAGCTTGCTACGTGCCTTTCAGGTTATTGTCAAATGTGGTGTTCTCTTCTGTATTAACTGAAAAAAAATGGTTAGCTACAGCGACCTTTAAAGCAATCTGACCAACAGCCAGGCGAACGACCAGCGTGATGATTCACAGTGCTAAAGCTTGCTGTACTATACGTATCTTTCAGGTTATTGTCAAATGTGGAGTTCTCTTCTGTATTAACCAAAAATTTTGATTAGCTACAGTCACTTTTAAAGCAATCTGACCAACGGCCAGGCGACTGGACGGATATAAGGAAATCAAATCTCTTAAGGAAACTCAACAGCTTATTGCGAATTATGTTCTAAATTGAGATATTGTGGTCACTGTATGCGATTCGCGACAATTGAAATTTATTGCCGGCCATTTGTTAAATGTCGACCTGTAAATAAAATAATAGTTACGGATACTGGTGGATAAATGGATGTATGGAACATACGTTCTTATCGAACGCCACTTGAATGTCCATCCAGGTGTAGATAACATAGATCCTTGTTCAAGTAAGTATATGAGTTTATGACACGAACAATTGATAGCGTGCTTTATTGTTTGATGCGATTCCAATAATAACGAGTTCGTGGAATCTAGTGAAATGCGGTAACCACTTTCCATCAGGTGACCCGCTTGCCTGTTTGCCTAACGTATGACATACAAAAAGATAAACTAAATAAATAAAGTATTATTCTATTAACGTCCAACAACAGTTATATAAAGATGTAAGTAATAACTGTTATATAGATTTGCTGATGAAAATTAATAAGGTACAAATATGATCTGATTAACAGCACCTCGATCGTGGTGGGAGTTGCGCTGTGGAATACATAGGTCATATTGATAACATTAATAGTAATTAGATCAACAAAACATGCATCAGCAATTTCCAGGAAGAAAAATATGTTACCGATTGGACTCTAATACATATTGAACGCAGACTATAAATCCGATAACCTTAATAAAGACGAGTATCTACTAGGGAATTCTGATAAACTGCACGAAGACTATCCGGATAAGAAAACAGTTTCAAAGTCCTTAGCGGAAGATCTCGATGAACTTGCTTCGCGAACGGTATTAGAAGTTACCTACAGAGAAATCTAAATAATAAGCCATAACCTTTTTAGACTTTTGTGCCCAAATAAAAAAAAGAGTTATTCGTGAAAATAAACATGATTGCTATTTTCACAAAATTTAACAAATCAAGACTGTAAGGGTGGATGACAAGCGAACGACCAGCGTGATGACAAGCAAAAGCTGTATCCTATGAAATTTTACAGTTCTTGAAGACAATCGTTCTGTACTGCTTTTAGCTGAACTAACGCAGGTGTAGATGTAGAATTAATGAAGATATCTGTCACTTTCTTACACATAAATAACACGAATGCGAAAGCAAAATAATAGCTCTTGCTCTTAAATTTTACGGTCGAGCTGCAAAGTTACCTTTTCTTTAAGCGGTTTCTTCAAGGCAACCTTTGCTGTAACTACAGCAGTGGCCTGATCATAGATTGGACATCGCCTTGATTGATACGATCCAAGTCCTGACAACGCAAGTTAGTCTGTGATATTTTTGTCATTCGTGTAGATGCATCTCTTTCGGTTTATTATCTCTTTGTCTCTCTGAAGAGTTCTCGCCACTGACTTACTTTTCTTCCCTTTTGCTGGCTTGTTAGTTCCTTTTTACGCGACATTTAGTATTCTGGTTGTAACGCTCGACTGTTTTGTCTTATCGTAATATGATTCTTGTCAAATGTGTAAACACTTTCCGTAATAGACGTTGGCGCCAAAGTTCGACAGTTTAAAGTAATTTTAGATGGTGTACAAAACCGAATACGGCTTGTTAAGGATATAGATATACTTCTCAATAGCGTCGAGTTATATTTTCTCTATATAGTTTATTATTACCAGTAAAATAAGTTTAGTAAACTCATTTTTCCTCAAAGTACCCGAAGTCTTGGTACGTAACGTTACTATATGATGTACATTAGTTGCCTTATACGATATTCGTAAATGACTATGTAGGTACTACTCGACTAGAAATTACACAATTTCAACTGAGCAATATGAGAATGCATTGAGCGTGACTGTATAGAGGTGCACCAGACATCGCAACTATTATCATTGTAAATATCATCGTCTTTGTGAACCCTGGATTGACAAGGCCTTTAAGTAACGTATATCTGTTTCAACACGTGCAGAGAAGTGCTGTTGTCTCTAGCCTAGCCGAGATCCTAGCTATAGAGTTAGCTAATGTTTGTAGTTCCCCTTATAACAACGGTACTTTAAAGATGAAACTGTCTGTATACCTTATTATCGTTCACCACAAGTTGTCTTCTGCCACAAAGTATTTTACATACCAAGTCACAGGAATTGGCAAGGGGCAACATACGATGAACGATTTACAGACAGTTCTATAGATATGTATACAGTGAGAAAGAAAAAGTGAGACTCTATAGTGGAACATTTGTAGGGCGCGGAGTGGTTGTAGTAGTACAGTAGAGTTGCAGCGGAGAGAGTTAATCTTTTACTAAAGAAAATGATAAGCTCTATTTTAGGAATTCTTTCAGAACTAGAAAGTAAGAAACTAAATATCTAACACTTAAAAACAAAACAATTCAATTAACAACGCATAATATATGCAAAATAATGTTAGAGTGGAAAAAGCAATGTAAGTTAGGTTTTCATTTTAATTTCATAGTAACATAATAATTTTAACTTAAGGCAATCAATTTGGAATGCGAAAGGTCGATTTGATATTCAAATGAAGTGAGGAATTATTCAAACAACATAATAAATAATGTGAATAATATACAAAACTATAAAACACGATTTAGCCGTCAGATATGATAATAGAATTTGGTAAGCTTTATTTTTGACCTAAGTACCTAATTTTGTTGTTTAGCCGTTATTTTGAATGCAGATACATGATTAGTTTTTCGCGAAGAACAAATTAGGTGATATCAAGATACAGGCTGATCAGGTAAGTAATAAATAATCAAAATATGATAATAAAAAATAACAACAACAGTGACATATTAAAAAACACGTAATAACTATAAAAAGACACAGCATATGTCATCAAAAACAACGATACATAAGGTACAGAAATACTGATGCATCAGTCTGTCTTAGTAATATAGTGTAAACACATGAACTCTAGAATATTCTCAAAAAGGGAACTTAATGAAATTTTGCAAGAATCTCTACCCTTTGGCGTATTGAAATTCGCAACTCTATGAATACCAAAGCTGTCTGGTGTCTAAAAATAGAAGTCAAGATCAAGATACCTGATATTATTAACGAGAGATAGGCGACTAACTATATTTTGATTGCCGGCGAAGTGGATTGTAAACTGGATCAACCGTTATTAATCTTAACAGAGCGTGCCACGGATCGGTTCGGAATTGAAAGCGAATGCCATACATCGTGTACTGGAACGGAATGTATCTAAGCGGTGGAAGAACAGAGCGCGTAATGTACTTGGAATGACAATGGCACCCCTACAATGCAATCTCCTGTCAATCAACGGTGTCGATGTAAAAGAGTCCCGAAATAGACGCAATCCTGATAGATACGACCTTAAATGTTGCTCCTATCTTGTTTACACGCGTTTGTTTAGCCGGCTGGCCATCTCCCGTCTCCCTCTTCGCGGCGGCCACGGTCATTACCGAAATATTTCTCCCATAGATGGAAAGCAAAACACTCACCGCCTCCGAAAACGCACTCTTGGGCCTCCTAGTCGGCGTTCCATTCATTTTCACACTCGTTTGCACCAAACAAAACAAAAACAGGACCGACCAATCGGGTCGCACCAAACTTTTTCACGGACACTTGTGGAGTTAACTGTCAAAGTTGGAACTTTGCGAGTGGGGTCAATCCATTCGGGTGTGTTTGGCGAAGTATCCCTAGTTTAATAGACGCGGTCGAGGTACGTGGCTTGGGAGAGTCAGTGCAATTATTTTGTTGATAAGTGAGTGGTGGTGTGAGCGCGCGTGGAGAGGCGCGTGGTCCGCCGCGCGGCAGGCTGGTGACTGGCCGTGGCCGTCGCGCGGCCGCCGGCGCGCGCCTGCATTTTTTACACCGGCACACAATAGGTTAACATTTCGGAGGTTATGTTTTGAATGCACGAGTTTGTCTACCCAAAGGAACAGGCGATCATCGAGTTCGTTACGCACTTTTTTGGGGGACGAAAAAAATCTTTTCAACACCGTCCGTTGCCACTGAGTTGAGTTGAGGTGCCCTGTTTGTTACGAAGTTCGGTGGTAGTAATCATAAATTTTGTAAAGGAAAATAAAGTTTTCAATCGAGCGGCCTTCGCTGCAATAGTAATGGTCTGGTGCGAAACGTTTACTTAATACAGCTGAGGAGCATATGATTCAGTTAAGATGTTTACGTTCTATATTTAGCGGGTCGCTGGTTAATCTTTCGCTGCGCCTGCGTCAGTGACGTCATCGGGTGGACATTTTTTATCTGTCGGGTGGGGATCGCAATTATCGACACTGCAGTGTGTGGTCTGAACACAAGCATATACAACTATGTAAACAGCTACCATCTGCGAGTTGCGGCCTCCGCAGCGTGCACTATGACATCATTGTGATTGGGAAAATGCAGACAGATTTCGCAATTCACGTTACTAGAGATGTGTATTTGCGTATTGGGTTCGCTTTAGTTGAGATCGTATGTAGTGTGTATATAGTACCTAAGTTATACGGGTGTCAACAAAGCTTTATTTATTTATTTTTGTTTTTTGACCATTTTTAAATTGGGTACATATACTTTCAGCTTTGGTTCATTGCTTTCTACTGATTTTGTAATTATGGCACATAAAGTTTTTAGATTTTGGGTAAAAACAGTCACTGATGAATTCTACTAAAAGTCACAAAATCATTGTCGTTAACCTAACCGAAACCAAAAACTAATACTTATTTTTCTTCCAAAATCTTCTTGGACAAAATTACAGAATTGGTTACTGAGAGAATCTTTGAATGTAACCTACAATATTGCATAACATTTTCAAAGGTAACTAGATGGAAACCTGATATAAAGTGGTGTTTCGCTTCAACAAAAGATCCTCCACAGCAATGGCAGACAAAGGCCGAATCAGTACGATTTTAATTAACAATTGTCACCGAACGAATTCTTATCTGAAGACTTGATTTGAAATTTCATTCCTTGTTGAATTAACTTTGTTCACTTTGTGCTATGCATTTTGATTGTTAACATCGTTGGTAGTTATATTTTATTTCTTTTCTTATTATACGTACCTAATATGCTTAACCTAATGAATTAAACATAATAGATATATGTATTTCATAGAAGGAATTAAAAAAGTCGCCCATACGGTTGCCCCCAGGACTGTACCCAAAAAGCTGGCTGCGTTGCATCATGGTTATCCTTTGCCCGAAGAACAAGCCAGTTCTCCGGTCACCTGTAGCTGTTGTGTTCAATCAATGTATTTCGAGCACCAGGGCCCTAAGGTCCCAAAGTTTGAAGTCCGAACGGCTGAAATAGGAAGTCTTGCTGTACACTTTCGTATTGTCTTTGCTTGAG
Source organism: Blastobasis lacticolella (assembly GCA_905147135.1). Classification (NCBI taxonomy): domain Eukaryota; kingdom Metazoa; phylum Arthropoda; class Insecta; order Lepidoptera; family Blastobasidae; genus Blastobasis; species Blastobasis lacticolella. The sequence continues at coordinate 3,098,451 of LR990042.1, read as the reverse complement.
GTCTTCAACAGCAGAGGTTGTAGCCCCAGCGCCGCTGGCGGTAGAGACCACATGTGATGTGTCCACACATCCCATACCGACGCTCTCCTACGGTGCCGAAGCAATCAATCAATCAAATGTTTAATTGTAAAAAAAGTTGGGTTACATGATTAAGGTCTTTTTAAGTAGGTACAATTTTTGTCCATGCCAATAACCGTCATGCCTCTTGCCATCCTCACAGGCGGCATGTTGGCGGTGACAACTGCTCTTCGTACTTCTGACGTCATTATTTGCCTTGACCCTGCGGAGATACGGCCTGCGTGGCATACTAGGCGGTGGTGTCAACGCATGCACATAGGCAGCAATGGGATAAACTAGATGAACCCCCAACCCCAATCTCAAACATATAGACGGATATCGATATTTGTCTAAAATTGTGTCGATATTTGAGGACGGAACTGCTTGCAGCCAGAATCCTTACTCTCAACTGCCTGTCCCGAAATATTTATTTGATAATTAAAACTGTATGCACAATATGGTACAATGGCAGACTTAAAGATAAAATTGCTAATAATAAATCGGAGACTTTGGGAGCCTCACTATGTTTATTGGCATCAAAGGCAGTCGATGAAGTTTTGATGTTTTTTTTCACTTGACTGGGAATTATATGTCCGCCATCTCACCTGATGGTAAGTGACAATGTGGCAGATTAAATGTAGCGTGACAGATGATAAAAAGCCGTGAGAGAAACACAGGAAATATTAGATACCTACTCTCATTCCGCTAAGACAAACTGATTGTGAAGCTTGTGACCAACAACGTCAATTTAGGTCAAAATTTAGAGTTTTGCAGGTTATTGTCCGAATATCGTAATTAGGTATCTTGTTTTCAAGAGCGTCTATTGGTATAAATGTAAAATACATATTACCTAAGTCATCATCATCATCAATATCAATTCAGCCGCTAGACGTCCACCGTTGAACATAATAGGCATTATCTACTTAGGTAACTAATCAATTCTCCAAACGCGTTCCCGAACACCACTAATTTAAAGTTCCAAATTAAATATCTGCAGCCTCTCACGCCACTTAAATACCTTACTTCTCAGAAATGGCGTAACAAGAAACATATTCTTTCCGAGAGAAGGCGAAATAACTCTTGGAAAGAAACTGTGACAGCAGAATTGCATCAAAATGATTGGACTTGAAAGGAATAGGAGGCTGAAATCACTGGAATGAAAGCCTGGCACTGGTATAATAGCAACAAGTCCACGCGGTACAAGGAACTACCGGCTACATACAAGTTGGGTACCGCTACATGCCTCGCCTTGGCCTTGCTTATTAGAATCGCAAACGGGTTTGCGGCGGCGGTCGTGGCGCGGACACATTGCGTTAGGAATTAGATTTGCCTTGCCAAACTATGTAAAGCCAAGGGATATCCTTATTTTTCCCAAAATTGGAATATGAAAGTGTTAAATCTATAGCTATGAAGATGCATAAAACTGAGAGAAGTTTGCTAGAGCGAGGAATTACGGTTGTCACGAACACATCCATGTTTTCCCGATGTTCTCCTAAACTCTACACACTACATCTAGCACACCTGACCGCCTTCTTCTTTCCTGACCTATAAGGTCTTAAGTGCCAAGTTCTCCAACAACTTGTCACTTTCCAACAGTTTCAATGTGAAATTTAAAGCCCAGAGTTCAGTTTTGTAACAGGCTTCAGAAACCAACCTCGAAAATTATCTTAAACATCTGCGTGCATTACATCTTAGTAGGAATATAATCCTTTGATGCACTTCGTTTAATAAATTTCATCGACTTGAAGTGCAGTTTCGAGTGTGCTTCACACGTTACTTGGCTTGGGTTCAAATCTTGTGCTTGAGATACGCACTTAGGCACTTATTCACAAAGAAATAACCTCGTCATATTATGGACAAAGGTGCAAGCTCCCGGCAAACAATCAGAATGCAGTCTGTGTATCGACACAGCGGTAAGAGGCGGTTTGAAAGCTATGCTGACTTTCTACAGCTAAACGGGCGAAACTTGTTTCAATCCGCCACTGTGTCGCGAATACTATTATACTATGCCAATATTGCTTATTGCAAACGTGAAGGGTTACTAAGTTAGTAGTATGAGCCTCGCAGTTACGACTTATGTCGTGGAGACTCGAGTAGAACTTGTAGGTAGTCATGGAGTGCGCGTGTAGAAAGAGCCACTGGCCTGGTAATATGTCATGACCTTTAACAATTTCTGTAAAGATTGCCTCGATGCCTAGTGCTAGGTGTCCTATCCTTACGATTGTAAGTGGATGTTTTTTTTATTATACTAACCAGATAATTGATCGCCATCTCACCGGGTGGTAAGTTATGATACGGGCAATGATGGAGCATACCTGTCTAGCAAGAATATATTCACTATAGCCTTGAAGGCGTTTAGATTATAATGATCAGGGAACACACTCGCAGACAATGTGTTCCATCCCTTAACAGTACTCATTAAAACCTGACCTAACATTGGTAATGCCTAAACATGTCACAGGCTTCTACGACAAGTCGTTCACTGTTCAGTCAGTGCGCTTGTGGAATGCTCTGCCCCGCGATGTGAGATGCTCAGAGTCACCACTCACATTTAAAAGGAAACTGAAAGTACATCTCCTAACAACGAATAACTAAAGTCCATCGCCTGTGTTCATGATATATGGAGTGGCAATATTTGTGTTTTTTTTTTCTTATCTTTTCATAATTTGTAGTAGAAACCTTTGTTCGTCATTTAGTGTAAATAGTGTTTAAGTTTACTCTCTGTACATGCCTGCTTTATCTAGGAACCTTCTACGATGTCCGTAAAATGGTTGTCTGGAAGAGATCGCTTGAAGCGATAAGACCGCCTTTGTACTATATGGTCTTACTGTTACTATGTTTTACTGTCTTTGTATGTACAATAAAGAGTTATAAATAAATAAATAAAACCAAAGCGGCTCGTGCGGATAGCTGGAAGATCTACGACATAAGGATGAAGCGTTCGCCCGTGCTGGACAGAATAATAACCAAAGAAACAGTCAAATAAAACACAAAACTAGAATTTCATAGTTATAATAAAATAAATTCCGTCACGCGGCACTGAACTGTGCAACCAGTCTCCGGGTCGCCAGCGGAAGACCTTGATCAACCTCCTGCCTATTAGTTGAACACTAATTGATGCTCTTAGGGTGCGTCCAAATCCAAATGCACCGTTGCTGCAACGGCTGCGACGCGTGCGCACGTCTTCAATTATTCGCGTGATTTGGACGCACCCTAACGGTGAAACCTGCTCATTCAGGCGACTGAATGTGTAACCATGATCCAAACTGGTCGGGATCCTCTGTAAACAGGCTCACGGAGGTCAAAATGGCATTCGCTCTACGTAATAATTACCTGATCATGGTTAGAGCAGACCCCGGGCCCTTGCGTGGCGACAGCAAAACCGGAAAATTGCGACAAGGATGATTATATTTTTATTTTTAAACTAAGTACTTACCTACTACCACCTACTACCTAAATCTTTGTATGTCTCAATAACAAAATCAACTATGGAAATTGCCCCAAGATCCAAAACTACGTATCTTTTCCTCATCAATTTATCACATCCAATGAATGGTTAGACACTGAACAATTAACCACGATGACTCGTATAGCGTGGGTTCCGTTGACGGCACTCTAAAAAACCAGACAAGTGATTGCCAGACCAGTATACGAAGAGTTCCGTATAAACAATACAATAATTAATTCTTTGTTAAGAACAAGATTTTGACGCAGCAACGTGTGATTCGTAAAATTGTATTTCGGAAACTTGGTGCATGAGTTTTTATTTGTTTTAGTACGGCTTGTACCAAATTCTTAAGCTGATAGTTAAACAAAAACTTCATACACAAAAAACGTTAATCGTAATACATAAATGTGTTTATGAATTTGGCGCAAGCCTTAAAGCAAAGCAAAGCTTAAACTAAACTCGCCTTCTTGACGCATACTTATTATTTATTTATAGGATTGCCTATCGAGTTTTCAATAGACTTAGCTGATTAGTACAGCTTCATACATTATTAGGTGATTGTATCCTCGAAAGACAGGCAATCACAATATGTACAAATAGAATAAACATTTTAGATGTATAAATTTTAAAATTTATAGTTACTGCTATCAAATGTTTTGAGATTTTTATTTGTCATCGGGAATAACACGCGACGTACCTTTGTGGCTTGTTCGACTCGACTAATGTACAGTTATGTACATAACTCAGAAAAGAATCATTGGTACATGGCCGCAGTGAGATTCGTATCCGGTACCTCTCGCTTACAAGTCGGATACTACCACTCGGCCACCGACGCTCCTTTTTCTTTTTAAGGTCGCCCGAAGTTTAGCGCAATAGGGCTTAAGTGGGACTAAAAGACAGTTCCAACCACTAATCAGATTCCGTTTTTACCTTTCGGATACGGAACCCTAGAAACCGCGAAAAACCAATTTGTGATTCGATGACGGAATTCCGTTTATTGAGAACATTGTATAAGTCGTAATAGCTACCTATGAGCTCATCTCACACATGTTCATTTTTTCAGGTAGAGACGTAGGTTGCATTTTATTGAATGAGCGTGTCTATGTTATATTATATGTCTATGTCATGCTCTATGTTATATTAATTATCTTCTTGGTTATGTTAAAATGAATTCTACGGGAGTATATGTATGGTGTAAAATATGATACCACGTGTGAATAATATGTTTCAATTGCGTTTTACTACGATAGTTACTGCAGACAAAATAAATCTTTAGTATAATGACGATGACTTCACGCCGATTTCCAGATAAAAGATATAACCTCTAACTATTGGACTAGGTGAATTCGGTCTATTAAACGTGTGGGAGGCTACTTTGTTTCAATTTTCGCATACCTTGTTTTGGAGGAAGTTGGACTATACTTAAGTACAAAGCTAGTTTATTTGCTTTTTTATTGGCGGAAGTGCTAAGGATTGCCAGGCTGAAGTGGCAGTGGGCAGGGCACATAGCTCAAAGAACAGATGTCCGATGGAGCAGTAAAGTTCTTGACTGGCGACCACGTACCGGAAGATGTAGCGTGGGTAAGCTCCTCATAAGGAGTACCGACGACCGGGTAAAGATCGCAGGTACAGTCGAGTTCATTAATATGTGAGCATTACCAAGGCTTCAAATATAAATGTTCATGGAAGGGTACTTATATATCTGAGCAGATGTACATAAGTTTAATTAGTTTAATTGATGAATCTGCTCAGATATATAAGTACCCTTCCATGAACATTTATATTTGAAGCCTTGGTAATGCTCACATATTAATGAACTCGACTGTACCAGCTGGATGCGGAAGGCACAGGACCGGCCTTTGTGGAGATCTCTAGGGGAGGCCTATGCCCAGCAGTGGGCGTCTTTCGGCTGATATGATGATGATGATGAAGATAATGATGATGGCAGAAGTGCCTGAGATATTATAGATGATGTAATAGTGTAATACATGAATCGTAGATATTATGGGCGACAGTTACCGCTAACCATTAGGTGGGGATTCTGTTCGTTTGACTGTGCGTAGATTATTAAAAAAGGGCATTAATACAAATGTCGTAGGTTTATGATGAAATCGGAGTTTTGTTAATAAACCTAGGCTTATAATACATAACCGGATGAATTTTAACATAAACCTGAGAAAAGCCAGTTTTATTTTTCAAAAATCTGAATTTGTTTATATTTTTGATTAAACTTAAGCTCGCACGTGTTATATTACATGGTACTTTAGTCTATTTTAAATTGTTATTTAAAATTAAATAATTCTACAACTATCGTAATCGATACATACTTATAAAAAAACAGTAAAAAGGTGGGTCTATACATTGAACATATAAACAAAAAAAAATTACTTAGGGCGATGATGAAATAGTATAAGAATTAAAAAAAAAATTATCTGTCTGTTTGTACACGCTAATCTATCGAAGTAGCAATTAAGCCTGGGCAATATAATATAATTGATTTTTGAAATTAAAACACCTGATATAAAATGGCTGCGACATATACAACATCGTTATAATTGGAGCGTCTCTACATCCGTACACAACCTAATAAGTTGAGCTTGGTATAAAAACGTTAAAGGACTATCATTACCTATTTTTGTATATATATATATATTGTATTTGTCCAGACACCTTGGGACACAATGAAAAGGAACTTTTGAATCGAAACGCTATTCTGTATTTTTCTATAGAACTTCTGCTATTTCAGCCATTGAATAAATGCAGATATCACGTTGTATGAAGCTTTCTTCCACGTGATGACTTATTCACACGAACGGCAGCTTAAGTATGAAGTTGCATATATTAACGATGTTTCTTTTAGTGCTTAAATATAACGATGAGACCTATATCCGACAGAGTGGACGTCCTGGGGTCCTATTTTAAAACCGCGCGCATTCATGCGAGCGCTGCGTCTGATGCCTGTCTTTTTTAGCTCTAGAAACTTACCACGAGTGTGAAAGAGATAGGTAGCGCACGCGAGCGCTCGATTAAACAATAAAGAACCTGGCTTGGATGCGACCGATTAAACAATAAAGAACCTGGTGGTAATGACGATTCAAATGCAAATTAATTTTGATTTTCGGCATGAAAAAACAATATTTTCAAAATCATATTAGTAAAACCGAAAGAGGGCGGTTCAAAAATAAGGAAATTCAGCACCGTGCAGCATGCAAAATAGCAATGAAGGTAACGTGACGCAAAAGTTTACCTAAGCATATGACTTCGCTACCAAACAGGCCTGATCTCGGGCTAAAGTCGATTGAACCTCGGTTATCTTCACACTAATCATTAAGTACTCAGTCACCAGGATTTCAGCACTTGGCCACCGCTACATTAGCATTTTAGTTGCACAAAATCGCCCGTGTACTTGAGTGTTGAGCTCTAATATAAAAACCGGTATCGTCCTCTACAAATAGACTACCCTCTTCAACAGAACGTAATATTTCGGACACAACCTTTAAATAACCTTGTTAACAGTTAAGTGGCTTTATTGTTGGATAGCAACCTTTAATATTAACTTTTATTGGGCTCTGTAAAGGTGTTTCAAAGGACAACGATTATCCGAATAAAAATGGAATGAAATCTCAATTGCGTAACAGTAAAACATCGGCAGGGAGGCACGGCTGCGCTGGTTTGGTCACGTATTGCATAAGCCCCAGGGATACGAGGGATATAGGTGCCTAAACCAGCCTGTACCAGGAAAGAGGTCCTACGGGAGACCCAAGGAATGATGGACTGACATCGCTGAGACGGAGACGAGAGTCAATGGCTTACGACGTGAGGATGACGAAGATCGGGCCAAGTTGAGAAAACAAAGTAGGAATGCGGCTCCAGACAGATGCGGATTGACTGCTTGGATGACTTTATGATTATTTGAAATGTTTACTAACACGCCCAGCGAAAAGATATACTTACTACGTTTTACACACCTTGGGATAAGACTCACATAATATAATTAGCTCTGTGCTTCCAGTATTATTTTATATTGTAATAATTGCTGTTGCTTTTCCTAGAGTAAATAAAATAAATAACTTAATAAACGTAAGTACGTAAAAAACGTGTCATCTCCTTTCTACCCTGAATACATGATTTTGTCGTCTTTGTCTTGTATAGCAGTTTTGGATTTTAATTAGTATTGTTTTTGTTTAGTTTAATATATTTGTATTTTTTTTTGTTTTTTGTATGGTATATTTATTGCATTTCTTCACTGTATGGTGATTGTAACTTCTATATCGAATCTCAAATGTACATTGCCTACTAGTTTTTTGCTTTTTGACCTCCACTATATCCATGTAAATGGTTGTCTGGAAGAGATCGCTATTGGCGATAAGACCGCCTTTGTACTTGTCATAATCTTACAGAACCTGTGATAATTATACTGTTGATGTACAATAAAGTGCTAAATAAATAAATTAATAAAACGGCTATACGCCCGTGACACACACCCTCTCCAACGAGTTTTGTGTGCGTAGGTAGTGCAATGATCATTGTAAGGTATTTGGTGTCTGGCAAAATGGGTATAGTTATAAGTTCAATAGACACCTGTCCTCAACGCCTTCTTCGTCACGGATGACGTCAGTTAATGACGGCTTTAAATAGATCAATAAAATGTGGGTAATTTTATGTTTTGAACACACAATACCTCAGGGGCCTATTTATGAATCGCTCGTCTCGATTCGAACGGTTTTCAATTTTTATTTTCGGCATGTAAAATTCGATAATTATTTTTTAAGAGTCATCATCGTATTAGCGCTTATCCCGGCCTCTGCCAGGGTCCGCTTTCCTACAAGTTATTCTCCACTTCGCCCGGTCTTCGGCATCCTCGCGTCGTAAGCCGTTGGCTCTCGCATCCGACTCAGCGATGTCAAACCATCGCTTCTTGGGTCGCCCACGGGGCCTCTTTCCTGATATCTGATTTAAAAATAGTGTCCCAGTACATAATTCTACCTACTTAACAAGCCCACCAGTATGTTAAGGTTAAATCATCATCATCATCATCACAGCCCGTCACAGTCCACTGCAGGACTTAAGGCCTCTCCCACGAAAAGGGAGGTTATTGCCATAATCTCCACGCTTGGCAGGTGGGTTGGAGATCGCAGTGTTTAAATATAACAATGGAAAATGCTGCTGCCCATTTTCCAGAGTACGAAGACTCTTGATCTTTTGCCTCGAAAACATTAGTCGCCTTGTACGACACCCATGAGTGTAAGGGGTTGGTGCTGTTCTACTCTGCCGGACACCACACGGCCACGGTTTTTTAAGGTTAAATACCTGCTATCAAGTTTGTTCATTTATTTATTTTACGAAATCTTTATACGAAAATCCGTACGTTCATTGACTTTTCGTAAACAACGTCCGCAAAAAGCAGCGCGTTTCCGCTCGGATGGCCGCGGTAACGGTATCCGAAATGGAGGTGTTCGGCGAAATCTGACAAAGAGAGCAAATTTCCGTAACAAAACTATAGCTGAAATATAGCCCCCGCAGTAAAACAGATATGTTTTCACAATACAAATGATCGTGTTGCCATTGTACGATAGGGTGGCGACCATCATATTTTTTGTTAAGAGGTACTGTCTTCCAGCCGGTGAGTAATAGACTGTAAGGGCGCCGTAGGTTATCCTACTTCGTAGCGATAGTAGAGGTTAAGGAAACCCACAAAAGTTGGTCTGACTGTGCTGAAACTGGCACAAAAAATATTGTTATTGGTGACCTAATATTGACTTTTCTTAGCATCATCTTGTGAGTCTAGAAGTAAAAAAGACCGGCCTGCCTCACGTCCAGCCAGCTTCGCTTTCCGGCCATATTAAAGTCACTTTTATTTTTGGTGTGGGGTCTTCTTCTTCGTCGAGTCAACTTTTCGAAAACCCTAGATCTGGCATGCCCAGTAGTTGGCCACGGCAACAGCATAATCAGTCGCCATAACAGTTCCTCTCTAGTGCAGGTAGCAGGACAAAGAGGACAAGAAAGCAGATGCTCCATGGTTTGGGATGGAGCTCCACAATCACATCGCTGCTGTGTCTGGTCAATGAAGCCCCACTTAGCCAGAGAGTCTTTGCAGCGGCCAACCTGCGTCCGTAAACGGTTAAGTGACTTCCAAGTTGGCCACTGCAGCTCGTGTCCTGGTGGCAGGGATTCAATGGGTGCGATGGATCCAGAAGGCACTGGGTATTGGGCACGCCACAGCTGCTCCCTTGCCTCCCTAGAAGGTTCGTTAGCGGAGATGGTAGACCTCAGAAAACTGTTCCGACTTTTGAGGCGTGCGGGGCATTATATGACCATTCAGTGGTGTGGGGTGAAAGTGAAATTTTTGTGAATTGAAGTGGATTTTTTCTTGTACGAAATGACGTAGGATAACTATTACTAATCCTATCATACTATTTTTTTTTTTTTTTTTTTTATGTCATACGGTAGGCAAACAGGCAAGCGGGCCACCTGATGGAAAGTGGTCACCACTGCCTATAGACATTAGCAACACCTCTATAACACGTTGCTCTGGCAGCAAAAAGCAAATGCCACTCCACTGCCAAAGCCACGGTTCCCCAAATCCCCACCCCATGGAGCACTGGAAACCTTACTCACCGGCAGAAACACAATACTATTTAAAAGAGTATTATTTAGCTGCGATATTCTGTAAGGTGGAGGTACTTCCCCAGTCGGGCGGCTCCAATTCGAACGAGATACCCCGCTATGCCCTACCTCTCTTAAAATCTCTTAAATTTTATAAATGCGAAAGTTAGTAATTATGGATGAATGTTTTGATTTTTGTTTTGCCTTCGCGAAGAAACTACTGTAAGGATATTGATGAAACTGTTGTCAGTAATAATAGCTAATGGCCCAGAATAGCACAGCTGTAATCTATTCTGAAATTTAAAAGTTCTAGCTGTATTTTACGCGGACGGAGTCGCTGGCAAAAGTTCGTAGTGAAGTGACCACTTTCTTTTAGACGCCCTTTACATGTTTTCTTGTCTACCAACATTGGCGTATTTAGGGGTATTTTCCAGGGGGGGCTTGGCCCCTGAGGTGGCCGGTAAAGCCAAGTCGATCGATAATGTACAGCCAGTGAACACGATCAGCCTGATTAAATCGGTACATCCTAGGGTGGGCACCAGACCATTCTGGGGTGGGCACGGCCCACCCGGCTCCCCCTCTTCCTACTCCTATGTCTACCAATAACTTAAATAAATTATATTACAGATACCCAACAATTCACGAAACTGGTGGGTGTTTGTTGCACATTATACCTACTGTAACTTAATTCTATGTATGGAGTATTTGGGGTGGGGTAAATGTAATATGCAAATTACTACAGGGTCGCCGGGGTTGTCGACTTCTATATTACTGCGTGTAAGGCCGTTGGTCGACACGCTGTACAATAATGCCGTAGAACTTTTAGTGAATGAACTTTAGCAAATTTAGAGTCTAGCTTCCGCGGTAGCTCTATTACCCTAATCAATAATATTAGGCCTGAATTGTCTGCTGGAAGAGATTAGAAATTCCTATATAGTGCTTGTTGTGTGGCTAGTTTCTTTCGGCTTCGTATGTTTACCTACTTGTAGAATCTCTAAATAAATTAAGATACAACTAAGGGAAAGAGCGAGCCACCCGAACACAAGTATATTTATTACTTACTGGTGGGGGATGACTCACCTCATACATTGTAAAGATTTGAGAAATAAAGTTTTTTATATATATTTATTTATTATTATTATTGTTATTTCGACAGAAATGAGGCTCTACGAAGCCGAACTAGCCGATTAGGACATTAAATATCGCTTTCAATCGTCAAAAAGGAGGGGGATAGGAAAGTAGGAAGGAAACACACAGTGACACGCTGACCGCCCTACGGCCGTAGATAAACGTATCCCTCGCCAACCACGATCGAACCGTGCTCAACAATGCCAGGCAGAGCCGGAACGCTATATTATATTATATAGGTAGGTCTAGTATAATTAAGAAAAACCACCTAGATGATTAACAAGCACCTACCTATTCTACATAAATTAGAGATGGTGTACTTCTACAACTTAGGCACATTTTAAGACACCCAATGAGGGAAGAGGTTGTTAGCATTCTACTCTGTTTGTCACGGCATGGCAGTCGAAGTATGCGTACAACAGTTTGGAAAACTATTCCTATTTCGTTAAAAGTGTCGCCGAAGCTCAAGTGCGATTGGACTTCGGGACACTCCATATAGAAAAAAAAAATTTGAGCTTTCCACCTCAGTTTAGTAAAGCAATCTACTTACGACACTGCGGCAGGGCTAATCGAGGTGGTAGCTAGACAGTTGATACTGATCCTTATCTAGTATAAAATATAGTCACTACTGGGGAAAGCCAACCGTAGACGACCGCAGCCGTGGTCGGGGACGGCCGACCACGTCCTCTGCATCCGAAAGCGGCTTTAATTTATACTGTATATTTTTTTTTTATAAAGTGTCTAGCTGCCATCTAGATCGGCCCTGCAGTTGTATCGTATGTAGCACTACTTTACGACAAGTATTGTTTGTGAATACAGCACGGCTAGCACACGTGTAGAGCACACGCGCGCGATGGCGTGACATAGATACTGCTGTCTCATTCAACTTAGTATTGAGAGAAGGAAACAAAGGCTTTCTCGCGGCGCGATCTATTTCGCGGGCATACTTATGCTAGCCAGGCTGGTGAAAGGGTGCGTCTCACAATGCGCCGTTGCAGTGTACGTGGGATTCATGAGCGGCTACGTTTTCTATGGTAGGTATATTTTCAAACCCGCCTGCCAAGTGTGGAGATTGTGAAACCCACGACTGATGTGGGGATGCTCAAGTCTAGCAGCGATACGTTATTGTTTTTTTATTCCACTAGTTAGCAAATGAGCTTACGGCCTGCATGATGGTAACTTGTAACTGCTGACCTCGTAAAATCATGCCGGGTTTCACCCTTATGACGTGGATCTTCCAGCTATCCGCACGAGACGCTTTAGTTCAACCTTTATAATGCGTGAGAAATGAACGCGTTGCCTGCGAGTGTTTTCTCTGATCATTATAATCTAGACGCCTTTAAGGATAGAGTGAATAGGCTATTCCTAGACAGGCATGCTCCATCAACGGCCGCGTCGTCACTTATCACCAGGTGAGATGGCGTTCACATGCCTGGCTAGTCTGACTTAAAATACTTTTTTACCCCTTTCTTGATGCTCTATTATTGGCTGTTGATGATGTTGAAGGTCCTTAAACACTCTCTTCTCTTATGCGCTTATTACATTTGGCTACATTCAGTCCTATAATTTAAAAAACAAAAAGCCATTTTTGTATTACTTTTATCATGGTACGCGTCGTCCGTTTGCCTTATTTTACATTCCACTTTCATTTGTACTCACACTTTTTTGCTTCTAAATTTATAGGAGTGAATTTAGCCTATTTTAGTTTAGTTTATATAGTAATTTAGTTTATTTAGAAAAATATAAACAATAGGCACAATCGTCGCGATTCGATGACGCAATCATCGCGAATATCGCTGAACGATCGCAGGCGCAAGCGCACATCATGTTCACCGGTCAAAGCGATTTCTTTGAAATTCCCCAGAACGGGAATCTTGGCCGCGAATGCGTCACCGCGTCGCGTCGCCTACGCAGGTCGCTGGCCGGCCTTCACCCCCCTCCCCTCTTCCCCTCTCAACCCTCTAGCTTTAACACGTGTTGAGGCAATTTTCTGACTGGTATGGTTATACTTCACTTCAAATCAAATTAAATCAAAATATAATAGGACCACGATAAGTCCGTATTGAATAATAGTAGTAAAAATTATAAAGTGTGGATATGGCAATAATCTGGACATAGTCAGTCCTTGTCAGTAAACATCTTCCTTCTTGTAAACATTCAGTTAGTTGGTCACTATTAGTTTAAACCTGTACTTTTAGTTTGTCTAAATTTTAAATCATGCTGAAAATTAGTTCCCGCACTTCCTTTTTAATTGTTTTGACCATTATTAATTAATAATATTTAATAATACTTTTCATAACTCACCAAAATAAACAATCCTACAGAAACCAAATTGTTTGTTATGACTTTTATAAATGACGTTTAAAAACTTGCCATACAGAGATTTCTTTTTTAATAAGCGATTCAGACTTAGTGTGGTCTTATTATACGTTTATTCATTTTAGGTTTTTTACAAACGCTCATGAATGTCAGAAAGTGTCATTAAAACATTAAAATCATTTTACAACATTAAAAAATAACTTGTTAAGTACTTGCAGTATTGACATAGGTAGGATATGCCTACAACAGGTATTTGCCTTAATTACAAGGGCGACAGGTAAACTCTATCAACACGTCTTAGAGCTTAAATTCTTACAAATATTTGACTTTGCTTGCGTCCACTCGGCTTGTTTTAAGAGTTTCCAGCGCGCGTGATGGTAAACTCTTTGTAACTTTGTATTTTAGTATTTTGTTTCATTCATAAAAACGGACCAGAATTAATATTTAAGTGGGTTTGATTATAAAGTAGGTATCCCCTAATTCAATGTAAGTACTTATGTAAGTTGTGTAGGTGTATGCAGCATGGACAAATTTTGTCAAGTCGCAGGCCTGTGACTACCTACCTACTTAACGAGTAGGTACAGTCGCGTTTGTAAGTGCATGACCAAGTTTAGAAAAAATCTTTTGTAGCTACTGCCACATACACGATATTAGGTGCATTGTTAAACAAAAGGAATTGGCTAAAAGAAGGGCCTCTTAGCTGCCCCTTATATTAAACATATTAAAAAATATTTGTCAAAATGTTAACTTTTTTAAGTCATAATACCATTGCGCCTTTTAAAAGGAAAACTAGCAAAGTGATAATGAATTATAATAAAAAATAACTACAAGCGCTTTAGTAATTATCTTAAATTTAAAATGTTTTCAACTCTGTTCCCTTTCGTACAGTATGCTATAAAACCTTGTAACAGCTGCATAGGAATATAAATTTATAATAACCTTATTATAAATTCATATTCCTACCACCTGGTCATGCACTTACGGACGCGACCGCACCTACATCCGTCAACCTCGGCGGACATCGCGGATAAGATTGACGAGGCTCTCCGTGCTGGATTTGATCATGTGTTGCATAATACCAGGGATATGCGGGAAATAAAGGCATAAACCTGCCGGTATCAAAGAACCAGAGTACGCCCTGAGGAGATGAATTAGTATCGCTGAGACGGATGTAAGAGCCAACGGCTAACGACACGAGGATACCGAACACTGGTGAAGTGAAGAAGAAAGAGTAGGAAAGCGGACACTGACAGAAGCCAGGATTGATCGCCAGGATGATGATGATGTTGAATCAGAGAATTATAATATAATATAATTAAATTAATGAGAATCAACTCATCTTGGCGCGCGCAATGCCCAGGGTCCGCCTTCACCGTGATCCAGGATTTGCTAATTACAGTAGACTAACTGCCTCCGTGACTATATTAATAGGGGAATTTGATCAGTTCCACATTCAGTACGCGCAGCAGACGCGCTCATGAATCTGGAGTTAATGATTTCGTAATTACTTAGGTATGTTTAAAAAAATAAACAATTTTAAGTTTTAGCGTATGTTAGAAAACGGCCAATTGTCCACCTATTAACGAAAAGTAGAACTATCTTGATTACGAGTGAGACTACAAACTCAACACAGCGTGATTCGTTTTAGTTGCACTATTCGTCGAAAGATGGCGTTAATAGTAGAAACATTTGTATTTATCTACACCTACTACTAATATTTGTACGTAGTATTTGTTCTCCGTGCTAATATCTATTGAATAAACGACGTTTTATTCCTCAATACCTCAAACAAAACTTATTTGTTTTTTTGTTTTGTATTTTCTTTTTGTTTAAGTATATTTAATAAACTCAAAAACGAATGGTCTGATTTTAAAAATTACTAATTCACTATTTCACTAATAGGAAGCTATATTAATCCCGAGTGACATAAGCTATTTTTAACCCGGGAAAGTAATAGATTCCCGCGGGAAAGTTGATTGTCTACAGAAATCCGAAATGCACGCGGGTGAAAGCCGCTGAGAACGGCTAGTATTATAATATTTATAATGTAATTATTTTGTTCTCTAACTGACCGAAATAAAACACACTCACAAACACAATAAAAATATAATCATATACTCCGAACACTAAATACTTACGTAGTACATAGCTATTTCTACTCGATAATAGATGTCGCTAGCTTCTTCACCTTTGTAATAACCTGCAGAACCAGGGTCAGGGGATTAAGAATGAGTTGCCATATGGATCAACGCCACCGCCGAGGGCCTAATTTAGTAACTTTATAGCATTAGCCTAGCGTCATCAATGATTAAGATAGAGAAATTTAAATGTTATCAAAAGACGCGTCATTTACCTGTGAGACGAATACTATGTAATGGTTAAGAGCATTAACACTTTTCGGATGACAGCTGTCAAACTGACAACCTCATGTTTCTCATCATAACATCGAAAATTTTGACTGGTACCCCAGAGTATTTTTTATATAATAATTAAAAGGTTAATTTAATACTATAAAAACTGTTTAACAACTGCACTGTAGTGCAAAGGAATATGACTCTTAAGATGGTCATGTACTGCTCTTGCACTGTACATAGCATAAAAATAGTTCCTTTCTGCGTCTGTGTGTCTGTATATCGGCTAACTCCTCCTAAACTTACATTTTCCCATTTTTCTCTTATTATTTAGATACATTTTTCACGAAATACATGCGTAGTATAGTAAATCCGAGAATAGAGAAAATCCGAGAATGCCCGTGCGTAGCGTAAGGCGGATCGCTAGATTCATATAAAAGAGTTCAACGCGAGCGACATCCCCGTTTATGTCTTTTATACGAATGTAGATAATTAAAATTTATTTATATACCTACAAGATACCATTTTCTCAAATTTTGAGTGCGGTTAACCCTGTAGTATCGGTAAAAATTTGCTACAAAGCTACGGTAATATTACTATTGGCTCTTCCGTCTAGTTTTTTACCCGGTTGTTTGTTTCATCATCACATCATCATCACAGCTCATAACAGTCCACTGCAGGACTTCGGGCCTCTCCCACGAAAGGGGAGGTCATTGCCATAATCTCCACGCTTGGCAGGCGGGTTGGAGATCGCAGTGCAGTTGATGTAAATCTACCCAGAAAGATGCTGCTGCCCACCTTTCGGATTTGTCCCTTAGTCGCCTCTTACGACACCCACGGGAAGAGATGGGGTAGAACTATTCTTTGAGGTGGCGGCACCACACACCATGTGTGTTTGTTTACGTTGTTCGTTTACAACCTTAATGTTTTGCGTTGCTGTTGGAGGAGTTTGTGTATTGTGACAGTGTCTTTTGTTGTTGATTAGATTCTTATTTTAGGATTAGGATTTTAGCAAATCCTTTGTTAAAATTAGTGACAAAGAAAATGAATGGAAAAGTAATGTGCATGCTCATTGACCGCTATAAATATTGTTAAATACCGTAAATAAAAACGTGACATAAGATCTTCAAGGTTGTTTTCTGTTGTCATCAAACTTTTATCATGACGCCAAGACTTTCCAGTAATAAAATAATATTTATGTAAGATATACTGCCATACATAGGTTATCTAGATATAAATATCATTTTAATGATCCTCAGGACTTGGTTGCTCGAAATACAAGTGCCTACAGACGACGAAACCTACGATGATGGCGACGCCATACCTGGATCTTAGTCATATGACCTGCACACATTTGCAGCAGCATTTCAAGCTAAGGGGGAAGAATTGATTTCGGTTGGTTTACCTGCAACCTAAATGCATGAATTGTAGATGTCAAGAGCGACAGTTGCCGCTTACCATCACGGGGTCTGTCTGCTCGCTGGTCACTAAGTAGCATAAAAAGCTTCGGATTTTGGATGCAATGCGAGTGCGCTTTTCACTAGACAGTTATAAATATGAACCATCTAAAGTCCACTGCTGGACAGTAAGGGAGGCCCCTTGCCGCATTCACACAGGTCACATAGTTTTTTTTTACGTCATACTATAGGCAAACAGGCAAGCGGGCCACCAGATGGAAAGTGGTCACCACTGCCTATAGACATTAGCAACACCGAGACTATCGCCAATGCGTTGCCCACATTTTTAACACGTTACTCTGGCAGCAAAAAGGAAAATATCCCGGTTCCCCAAATTCCCACCCCATGGAGCTCTGGAAACCTTACTCACCTGCAGAAACACAATACTATTTAAAAGAGTATTGTGTAGCTGCGGTATTCTGTAAGGTGGAGGTACTTCCCCAGTCGGGCGGCTCCAATTCGAACGGGATACCCCGCTATGCCCTACCTCTCTTATCTCTCATAGTGCGTGCGAACGGACTAGGTTACAACTGACAATGCTTCAGTGGAAAGCGGAAAGCGGCACTATGCGTCTGTGGTAATGCTAAATGTAGCTGGATAAGTATTGTTTGTAAATATGATATCAGTCCGTCTTTAGCAAGTAGTCACGTGGGTGAATTTAGAAATTAGGAAGATGTAATAATATGTCTTAGTAAAGTGGGTTGCTAATAAAATTAAACATCGACTCGGCTAGTCGGCAAAACGAGATTTGGGACATGAAGCTGCAGCACTCGTAAACAAAAGTTATGGCCCATGTGAATGGGTGTAAAATTTCATTCATGTTTATGTCGCATAGCGTCGAAATACATATTTGATATGGCGAGATTTATCGTCATTGTTATAGTGCAACTCAATATCTGATGTTTGGGTGTGGGCGGGAGTGTAAGGTTCCATTGTTAGCGGAAATAATCTAACTGACAGATGTCGGAAAACCTCCGACAACGTCTACATATAAGTAGAGCTCGTCTAATCTAAAATGACGCGCCCCACTATCGCATTAACGCACACAAGCAAGTTTAAAATATGGACGCAATACATATACAAATGCCGTTGTAATTGGTCATTCAGTTGCCGGTGAGACACCAACGTAGGAGCTCGCGTCGTTCGATTGGAGCAGTCGACGCTCCCATACAGATGAGTGTCGTTAGTGGTGGGGCGCGTCATTTTAGACTAGACGAGCTCTACCATGCTTTAAATTCAATTTACATTCAATAAATAAATAAATATAAACATAAAATTTAAATTTAAATATAAACATGCTTAGATAATTCACACAGCGCCATCTAGCCCCAAAGTAAGCAAAGCCAGACAACTGATAAGATACTTATATATTTTTAAATGCTTACTTACATTTGTTTGTTTTAGGGCCGATTTTTCAATCCTCTAATAAAACATATCAGTCTGATAAGTTATATAGTTAAAATAAAATTTTATCATTACTTCATAATTGTAAAGATTATAGTTTGTTTTAATTTGGCAGTGTATTACTTTATCGGGCAAATAAACTTTATCTGAGGATTGACTGAGAACTTTATTGAGGACAATCGGCACTTAACCAGCTAATCCGCTACCCGCTCTCCTCCCCGCTACCAGTAGCACCACACCCCGCCTCAATCACGCGCCGGCAGCTTCAAAGGGATCTTGAAAGACATTCCACTATTAATAAAAGTGTAACACTTCTGCTTCCTCGTACAGCTTTGGCTTTTTACAGCACTGCGACTGAATACTTGTTGGTCGAAGTTCTTAGAAAAGTCTAGACTTTGGGAGACTTTAAATGTTATTGCGGACCTAGTTACGCATTTTTATTCAAGGAACTTCTGAGGGATTATAGTTCTATAAATCATAATATTTGTATTGCTATTAATATCTAAATTTGAAAGGAATTTTGTGACTAAATACTTAAATCTCGTATTACCCGCGCGCAATGAGTATGGTATGGAAGTTTAGGTGGCTGCAGGTAGAACTTTGTCGAAGTAAATGGAAATGACAGTTCATTTACTTTCCATTATTATGACGAAAGGATTTTTTGTAAAGCAAGTAATTAATACCTAAGGATTATGAAATTTTTAGAGCAATAATTTTGAACAATAAAAACCCAACGAAAAACCTAATCTGAGAAGGCTTACGTATTAGTTATGTAAAGTCTTTGTTCTCATTAATATTATAATTAAAATTTGTTATTTTGTTATTTTCAGCAAAATGTTTAAGTCACGAAGGAATGACTTTTATTATAATGATCGTAAGCTTTTAATTTATAGTTTTTTTAATAAGCCTTAGCATTTTACGACTGTATACAGTTTATAGTTAATGGCTTTGTCGTAGGCAGGTAGATATTTAATATTTAAAGTAATCTAATATTAAACGTTACCTAAGGTGTAGGTGTTACCGTGTAGAGCTCTGCCCATCATCTAGCGTTAACGCCCCGGTTGTGCTCTCGTGCACGAGGGCCCAGGGTCCGGTTTGACCATGATCCAGGATTTGTCAGGAACCGTTCGCTTCGTTTCGAACGGAGGCTATTGCCATAATCTCCACGCTTGACAGGCGGGTTGGAAATCGCAGTGTTGTAACTATAACAATGGAAAACGCTGCTGCCTACGGAGACTTTAGATTTTATGCTTCAAAACGTTAGTCGCCTCGTACGACACCCACGAATGTAAGGGGTTGGTGCTATTCTACTCTGCCGGACACCACCCGGCCAATCGGAGCATCGGTTGTTCTACTCAAATTTTCACAGAAGTAACTAATGTACATAACTCAGAAAAGAGTCCTTGCTACATAGCGGGGATGGGATTCGAACCCGGTACCTCTCGCTTGCAAGTCGGATACTGTACTCGGCCACCAACGTTCCTATAGAGGTCTATTGTAGTTGTTAAAACAAGGAAATATAAGCACAGAAGAAAAAACAAACAACTGAAATCTCATAAGCGGGTACGTTTATAAAAGCATTGGAACATAATTATTTTTTCTATTCTTAACCCCTTACGTAACAAATGTTTAATAAAAGTTACTCGTTACTTAGGAACACAATTTTTTTTCTCTCGGGTAATAAAAATGCAAATTTATAAAATTCAAGACCAAACAAACTAGGTATAACTAATACGCTTTCCTGTAAAAGTTTTCCGAAAATAAAGTAAGTTTCAACGACTACAAGGAGTATGTGACTATCAAAAATCAGTCCGAAACACAAACCAGTACGAAGACAGTCATTCTTAAATTTTCCATATTAACGCACTCACTATCACACACCACCGCACACATTCCGAACATAAAACTCCCACTCAGCCGACCTAAAGGAAAATCGAACTTACTTCCTCGTCACCGCTCCTAATAGCCTGAATTTTCACACCTCCAGAGAAAAACATCTGACACCGCATGGAAAGGCATATTGGCATTACTAGTGCCGGAGCGTACTATCAGATTCTCTACCTCGGCAGTCGACTCGGCAAACGCGACGCGCACGCACGCGTTACACTTCCCACCTACACGGTTATACCTAGCCCGATTTATAACAAAAAAAAAAGAAAATAAAGACACAACTTTGGAAAAAGATTGGTCTGTAATTAAAACCCTAGTGACAAAGTGAGTGAGTGTTTGGTGGAAAGAAGAATTAGCGGTCTGTACACACGTGCCGCTGAAAGGTAAATATGCCGGCTGATATTTCAGGTGTCAAATGTATTGAAGGTCGTTGCTTTGTCATATGACTGTGTGGATATGTTATAAATGTAAAATTTTAAGTTTATGTAATTTTAATTAGGGTAAGATTGGTGTTTTTAACCCATCTCTGACGGAGTTTGGTACGGTTAAGGTAACCTACCAATGTGTTAGATTAAAGAGGTAGCGTATTTTATCATGGATAATTCGCATACCAGTATAGTTTTGCTCCAGTTTGTATAAAAAATAAAAAAATAAAAATAGTAAAATCGATGTCAAAAGAAAAAGAAAAATTTTCCTTTTTTTATTTAACGAAAATTCTTCATACATTTTTGAACCATGGAATTGCACAAACAATATTTTATGTTTCACTTCATTACGTTATTTAGGTTAAGTATGACTCTAGTTTATCGTTCTACAATATGAATACATATTGTAACTTTATAGTCAATGTTTTTAAATTAATTTTACCTTTTTACAATTTAAACATCGCTTATCAGTTCCTTAGTCCTGCTACTCCGAGGTTAGCAAGAAGAGTTCTGTTAACTTCACGATTTAAGTTCAATAGCCCATAACAATTCATTGTTGGACTTTAACTTTTATACTATTATCTATTCTGAGTTTGAACACCTCCACACTTGTGGAGGGCATTGCCATAATCTTCAGACGCGTTGGAGATCTTGGTGTTGAAAATTCTCAATAGAAATTTTTATAGATCATGGTGGTAATTTTTTATTTACCACCCCTGTAAATGGGTAAATTCTGTCCGACGATCACCACACGCCCCATTTCAATGTTTAGATACTGAAGGCAGCACCTCAAGCTACACTACCTTTTCAAAGTCGTTAACGCATACGCCGCACAAATCGGAAACTGTCTAAAGTTTATGGTAGGTTGAGATGCTGCATTCGGTATAATCTATATATTTCTATACCAATAATAATCTGAATTAACTCGTATTGCCGAAAAGGTGTATTAGCCATACAAGCTAACAGCTATCGGAAATAAACGCTATCATTTCCAGTCCCACCTACCGTACTACCGAAATGTTAATTCCTTATTATTTTCTGTGTTATCTGTCTAAATATTTTATCAGATTATTAACATAATTGTTTCACTTTATCTGTATTATAGTAGTAACCTAGGCATATGCTTAGCAAATTTTAATATATAGGTATATAAAAATCATAATATAAGTACCTTCACGGGTTGCCAATCGGGACTTTTTACAGGGTCGGCAACGCGTGGGTGATGCCCCTGGTATTGCTCCTTGGTGGTATAAAAAAAAAACTTGTAACTAATTCAGTCAGTTCAGTACCCATATTTATATCTATACATAGGATACCACAAAGTGCTTCCCGCCGTCTGTCCCTATATGTCTACATATGTATGTATCGAAGTACGCTTAGATCTTTAAACTACGCAACGGCTACGCAATTTTAATGCGGTTTTCAACAATAGATAGAGTAATTCAAGAGGACGGTTTATAAGCAAGAAAAAAGGGTGGATAAGTGTAAACTAGATCCTGTAGCAGAAAATATAGATATAGAAATAAAGGTTCTGGGTACATTTTTGCCTTCAAGTCCGTGTCCAAGTCCATGCTAACTCAAGTAACGCTGTATCGAACTTTCATTGTAATATAATATGTATTATTTTTATTAATAAAAATAATAATAAAGCTTAAACGGGGTTTCCTAGCTTTCCTTCAATATAATCTGCATGTAGTATACAAACTCTCAAAATGATAGACAAAACCGTATTAAAATCCGCGGTTTAGGAGGAGTTAGCACATATAAGACAAAAACCGACTTTATTTTATACTAATTCACTCAGCCCGCTGCGTACGCGTGGCGTCCTACCCCTATACATCCTACTCCTACCTCTACCTCTACATTACCCTACCCTACAACTACCGACCCTACACCTACTCCACACCTACCGTACGCCTACCTTACACCTACCCTACGCCTACCCTACACCTACGTTACGTTACCTACCCTTCTTTTTCTAGTTTATAAACCTTCCTCTTGAATCACTCTATCGATTGCTGAAAACCAAATTAAAATCCATTTCGTAGTTTCAAAGATTTAAGCATACAAAGGGACATAGGGACAGAGAAAGCGACTTTGTTTTATACTATGTAGTGATGATAGTGATATGAGTATCATCACTACATAGTATAAAACAAAGTCGCTTTCTCTGTCCCTATGTCCCTTTGTATGCTTAAATCTTTGAAACTACGCAACGGATTTTGATGCGGTTATTTTTAATAGATAGAGTGATTCAAGAGGAAGGTTTATAAGCAAGAAAAATGGGTAGAGGGTGGGTAGGTGTACGTGAACGAAGTCGCGCCGGGTCCACTAGTATAGTATAAAACAAAGTCGCTTCCCGCCATCACATCGACACTATATAAAGATAAGAATATAAAAATTGTTTTTCAATTAGATCACGCATGCAAAGACTATATTACATCGAGTGCTAAAAGCTGCGTCCTTGAGCACTCAGGCACACCCACCTTTCTTGTCTCATTCATAAAAACCTATTCATCTTCCGTACATTTACGGCGGTTGAATAAAAATACTTCCAATTAACGTTTCCAAAGCTAAAATAACGTTTGCATAATAATATCTTGATTCCCTTTATACCCATGCATAATAAGTTATTCTATTTATACGGCATAGTTCATGGAAATCGAAAACCGTTGTTCATTTATTATTTCGCTAAAATTCTAATCTTGAATTCGTGGTATTGGACCCGAATGCTTACTACGAACTTTGTCGTATCGGATTTTATTATCGGTTTCGGTTATAACTATTGTATTAATGATTATTTCTCTTTTTATTAATGCTTATAGTTTGTACGTACTGCAACTTAATCCGACACCCGTGTTTAGAAATGTTAGATCTCACAGTGGGCGCGAACGCATAGGGTTCCAACCAAAAAGATTGGAAAGTTAGTTACCTTCACGCTGGCAACTTTTTTTCTGCTCTGTGATTCCAACTTGTGAGACAGTACTTGAGTGGCGATCGGCCCTATGCGTTGGTCATAATAAACACAGTAGTTTCATATTTTTTCTGTGGTGTATAAAACCACGGAATTACGAATATATTTTACTGTGTGCAATAAAATGTTAAATAAATAAATTAAGTATATGGCTAACCATATATTATTTCATCATCACAGCCCGTAACAGTCCACTGCAGGACTTAGGGCCTCTGCCACGAAAGGGGAGGTTATTTCCATAATCTCCACGCTCGGCAGGCGGGTTGGAGATCGCAGTGTTTAAATATAATAATGGAAAATGCTGCTGCCCATTTTCCAGACTACGGAGACTCTTGATATTTTGCCTCGAAAACATTAGTCGCCTTGTACGACACCCACGAGTTTAAGGGGTTGGTGCTATTCTACTCTGCCGGACACCACACGGCCAAACAATATATTACTTAAGTAGAGACAATAGCGCCATTCTTCAAAGGTGTGTTGAAGCATTTTATAGTACAGTCCAACCAACTTATCTGACCCGATGACGGCGTCTCTGTATTTAGCATTGACGTATATTTTTATATTTCTTATCTAACCTATGTTAGATAAGAAATATAATTAAAACTTAATTAAATATTTGCGATTCCAGGAAAGCGGTAAGTTAAAGAAATATTGGAATATTTCGACGACCTGAGTGGTTCAATGGTCAACATCTGGCCGGTCTGCCACGCAAGAGGTCCCGGGTTCGATTCCCGGCCGGACAGAAATTGAAATGATGAATTTTAATTTCTGTTACGGGTTTGGGTGTTCTATGTATAATAAGTATGTATTTAGAAAAAAAAGTATTTAATTAGTATATCAGTTATCTAGCACCCATAGTACAAGCTTTGCTTAGTTTGGGGCTAGATGGCGCTGTGTGAATTTGTCCTTCATCTTAATGGCTAGAGTTCACCATCCCTGCCCAAAATCATGTTCACCGATAAATCATAATTCCAACAGGCCACGGCTCCACCAATCTGGTCAAACCCCCCAACAATGGACAATATAACAACTCGAGGGTGTGAAATTGATTTATTTGACGTCTATCATTGTGGGAGACGGCTGTGAAATTGTGTTAGCCATGGCATTTACAGTGCGTGGAGATGTTAGACTGTTGTAAACAGTTTTCGAACTACAGTAAAATGAAAGTGATACCTACTACTCATCGTCATAATTACATCAGCCGCAAGACGCCCACTGATGGGCATAGGCCTCTCCAAGAGATCTCCACAACCGATCTTGTGCCTTCCGCATCCAGGTGGTGCCTGCGATCTTTACAAGGACTTTCCTACAACTACTCCTAAAAAGAAATTGCTTTTTGAGGGCGTAACAATCATTTATTTCCTGCTGGAAACAAGAATGAGAATATAAAAGCTAGAAATTTATTGGTAACTATCCGGTAACATATAAAACAAAAAAATACAACCGCAATATACCTAGGGTCAGACAGATAGCAGCGCTCTACTATAATCTTATCTGCCAAATCCTGGATCATGGTCGTGGCGGACACCGCGAGAGCACAACACCGGTTGATTATTGACGCCCAGAATACATTGAAGTAAACAAAGTTGTAGTCTGCCTGAAATATTATGCAAAAGCCTATGACGCTGAATGTACGTCGCACAATCTGTACCTCAACTTTATCCTTATCTTTATCAAGTGCCCTAGTAACACATATCTATAACGATAGCACGGTTTATCGTCTAGTGAACTAAACTGCCTTATATTGTACTGGCTTCGCTCGCGACTTTAGTCATGCAGATTTAATTTGTCATTATATAGATTTCATCATGGTGACTCTATCCTTAATACGAGTAGTATGATCCTTTAAACCTTATGCAGGCCATCCTCTATTCCTTAAACTAGTAATAGAAGTTCCGTTTAGGCTGGAACCTAGCGTCAGTTGCAGGTGATACTAATCCTTACGCAGTATAAAATAAAGTCGTTTTTGGGTTCGGGGGACGGGGTCGGACGTCCGACAAAGGTCGGTGCGCCCGCGCATCAGCGTTAATCTAAAAGCGACTTTATTTTGTACATCGGAAGGATTAGTATCGACTGCCAGTGATGGTTGGTCGGCTCCAGCCAAATCGGAGCATATGTTACTAGTTTTACAATTTTCAAAAACTCGTGTAGAGACAGAAGAGCATCGATCGCAATCTGCGGTGCATACGGCAGCTATGACATATATTTATAATTTATATTATTTATTGGGTAACATATATATATATAGGCAACACTTTACTTTTCCTTTGAAAACATTGTCACTGGCTACTTCAGTTATAGACTTAAGGATGCGGTTGTACGTACACCGACGGGCCCATCACATGTCCAGTCTACATAAAACTGACGTGATTTAACTATTTTGCTAGCTAAAGTTGATTGGACGGACGCATAATGCCGATCGCCACTCATACATGTTAGCACGCACTATGAGACTTCAAAGTAACGTTTCTGTTTACAGTTTGTATGTCTATGTATTTAAAAGCTGTTTTTAGAGGCGGAGAACTTTAAATGAAATAAAACAAAGAAAAAGTATTTAGTGTCAGTGGAAATAGCTTTATAGGAAATATAAATTTATGGCAGTTATATTTTAATATAATTTCGGCAATGTGGCTGCCGTGACTGACGCGTAGATGGCTAATCTGGATATCCTATTTTCATACATTTTTCGCTACAATGCGGCCGTATTTCGCTAATAACTCACCGAATGTTGTGTTCGATCGTCTCTGGTTGAATAAATGTGACTTGAGTTATATCCAAAGAAAATAATGTATTGGAGTTAGATCACACAATCTCGGTAGCCAACGTTAAAATATTCGTTGATGTTCATTTCTTTTCACACAAAAATTTGTTCGGCGATGAAGCTTACTTTTGGTCGAATGATAAAGTTAATGACGGAAATCATATTCAAACATAAATTCCATAAAATTATATTTCCAATAAAGCTAATTTCACTGATATTCAATACTTTTTCTTTATTTTATTTCAATTTAAAGTTCTCCGCCTCTAAAAAACATTCTTTATTTACAGCACCTATAACTAGAAATCCTAGTGTAGGCATTAAGCGGTCAGCTTTAAGGAGAGCAGGCTAACACGTTGATGACAAATCAGAGCAAAACCACCGCTGAATAGAATATCCCAGACTCGGTTCAACGGACGATATTAAATATGGTTGCGATTATATATTTCTTTAGTCTTAATATTAATGTTACGTACGTTAATAATGATAAATGCGAAGGAAGTGACAATGCAAGCTCTATGGCATGAGAACGATTGGGTACAATTTGTCGCATTGATAAGTGACTGTTTGATGTACGGATCGGTACCTACTGGTACTTAATGTTGAGTTTCGTGTTCTGATAGCAATCGTACGTAAAATAAAAGTACGTTGTCATAAAAATATAAAGAAGAAAGAGTAAGGCGCTGTACTAATTGGTAACGGTCGTGCGACCATGGTCGGACGATCTGAAAGCCGCCCGTTGCACGAGTATGGTCGTACGACCGTTCCAAATTAGGATAGCGCTATCCTCTGCTAAGTCTGCTATGATATCACACCTAAAAAAGGTAAAGTTTACATAGTAAATGGTGAAGGACACATTAATTCGCAATTTTTCTATTAAGTATGTTTTATAGGTTT
Organism: Blastobasis lacticolella; assembly: GCA_905147135.1. Classification (NCBI taxonomy): domain Eukaryota; kingdom Metazoa; phylum Arthropoda; class Insecta; order Lepidoptera; family Blastobasidae; genus Blastobasis; species Blastobasis lacticolella. The sequence goes on along the minus strand of LR990042.1, from coordinate 3,070,737 downwards.
TAAGACTTTCGTGGTTATTCACTACACTTTCACTACACATATTATCGGGTTTGTTACCACGGTTAGTATTGTTTTTACCTCGATATTTCGACGCAGTTGCATGCGTCATGGTCACGAGTTGACTAACCGTGGTAACAAACCCGATAATATGTGTAGTGAAAGTGAAGTATGTTTTAGTTAAAAGGCATCTGTTTAAAATATGTCTTTCACTACCGTAGGCTCCTGTAACTTCGCCTAATTTTCGCATGAGCGTTTGTTCTCAATTACACTTTTGCTCAAATATTTTTATTGTAAATAACATATTAAAATTAATACTTGATTACGGAAATAAAGTATGTTTAGATGAAAGTAAAATCTCTAAAAAATAAAAAATATTTTCTTACGTTTTTACATAAAAGTAAGGGTTTGAAAATACTCATTTCCATTTGTCGTCAGTTTTGGTTTAAATGTGTGATGAAATGTTTAATGAAATGGTAGCTATGCATCAGTTATTTTAATGTTGTCTGATTATACCTACAAAGTTTAATCGTAATCGGCTTGGCCATTTCCAAGAAATTGATAAATTGCTTGAGTGAAAATTCCAGAACGTAAATTTCATAGGTTAGGACCTAATATATTTGTGTTCTAATCTAACCAATACTCGTAAAGTAGCATTGCTATTAAAATATAAACCTAATAGCCATTTAAAAATTTTAGGAGAATTTACCTGAGACTACGGTATCTCTCGGGGCCCACTGAAAACCAGCGTTGTAGTTCGCGGCAAGCGGCCATAACATTATGCTGAGGAGGGTCCATTTACGCTGGATGCCCACGCAAAATGCCACTGGGAACCCTATAATTGTCTCCGTGTTTTATGCACTTTCTTTTTGTGTTAAATGTAAATTATCATGTCGTGGCGTCCTTTGTAATAAATATTTTCTTTCTTTTTTTCTTATTTGTTACCTATCTAATTTCACAGCCTTCGATAATATGATTCCCCCTTAAACACCAACTTCGTTATAATTACTCCAAAATACTTATTACGACTCTAGTTCCCCGCATGAAGTAAACAAGCTACGGCAAACAAGGGGTCTACAAAGGGGTACCAAGTGATTTACGTCCAACACGCGACCTCTGACTAAAGACGCATCTGTCACTGCACCATTGTAAGCGTCGCAGGGTGTCGATATTAGCGTGTTGGCGGACAGACAGACAAATGGGTTTATTGTTGCCATAAACGACACGCTAGCACCGATTATTCAGCGCATAGTCGCAAATGCAGTGTTATTATGTTACATCGATCCCTAGTGACGTGGCCAGTGATCAAGTTACGTTCGATTAGACGAGCAAAAAGTGACAACAGCTGCTATTTGGTAATGGTGTTATTGGTACAGTTTTTTCACCAATTTTCGCTAGATACATATATTGTAATATATGAGAGCGAATAGTAGAGAGCAACGGTGGCCGAGCGGTTAGAGTATGCAACTCGTAAGCCAGAGGTCCCGGGTTCGAATCCCGCTCCGGCCATGTACCAATGACTGTTTTCTGAGTTATGTACATTAGTTGAATACTAACCGATGCTCTTACGGTGAGGGAAAACATCGTGATGAAACCTGCACATTCAGGCGACTGGATGTGTAACCATGATCCAATCTGGTCAGGTTCCCCTGGTAGCAGGGTTATGGAGGTCAGATGGCAGTCGCTCCACTATAATTATCTGACCTGCCGAATCCTGGATCATGGCCAAGGCGGACCCTGGACCCTCCAGCGCGAGAGCACTACTGGGACATTAACGCCAAGATGATTTACACCCGAGTTAACGTTTTCATGAGGTCTCACTGTGCGCGCGAATGCACAGTGTTCCAATTTAACTGAGTATGCTCGAGTGGCGATTGGCACTATGTTTCGTCACAATGAACGAAATCGACCAATCATAGACCCGTATTGAACGCAGTGCGTGGACTTTTAGAACGCATTGTCAAGCTTAGACAATTCTTCGTGAATACAAGTGTTACGTCCAGTTTCTGAAACGTTTGTCAATATTAATCAACGATCTAAACTCTTTCCGTCTCTGTCTACAACTCACTGTAGGTAAAGATGGCTAATTTAAATTGATGATTAACAATATATTTACGTACGAGATACTGGCCGTTAGAGTATTTGAGCCACACTATGAATATGTTCGTGTTTCCAAAACTATATTCCAGTACCTACTCGTAAATCGTATGTGGTATAAAACAGTTATTAAACATTCCTGCGTGTACGGTTTACGATAATACAAGTTAAGCACAATCATCAATTCATCTACTGTCCGCCTAACGTTCGACTTGGACCTCCCTTTTGGAGTTAGCAATATGAATAAACATACATGTGCTCTCTTGCGAGGTTGATTCCCAAGTACCATATAAAAAGTACGTGCATTCTACTTTACACACAAAAAAAGAACACCCGAATCAACCCATGCATTATCGCATTTCGTTCAAAAAGCATTCCCGTCAAGTCCGCCGGGGCTGGAGGCCTGTCAGCCGACAAGCGCCCGGCTCTGGTCCTTCCAGTTAATTGAAAAGCAATTTAAAACCTGCTCACACCACCTCAAATCTTGATTAATCAAGTCTTAAGGCTTGCCCAACGTGTCCGAGAATTTCACATGTATGCAAATTGGCAAAGTGGGTCATACAAGCCATACAATCACACAGCCCTTCGGAGACCATACCGATAAATCAATTTAGCGCGTCAAAGCAATTGGCCTTTCTTACATTCACTTGGACAGGGCTGGATTCCAGTTGTTTTCGAATATTTCGGCCGAGGTTTTGGGTCCTTGAAATATTTGATCGTGCGGTTTATGTCCATTTATTTCAGGCAACACAGACATAGTTATAAAAACAAAACAGTAAACGTACACAATATAAACGATAATAAAACCTATGCAAAACATAAAAACAACAATAAACTGATATATAAAACTATTCTAGTCTTAATTCCTGTGGTGGCCGGCAGAGTATAACATCATTAGCACCTTTGACTTGCGGATGTCGAACAAGGCAACTACGATCATTCTTACTAGTTTTAGTCAGGTTTGTCCCAGCGGGACTACTCTTATACCAGATTTACATTGGTCAAGGACAGTTGCGAGTGCAAGTACAGTGGCTTGTGGCGAGCGCCCCGATAGTGACTGTTACAGCGAGTCCAGTATCGCTTCTCTGACGATATGGATGAGAAACAAATACCTGCAATTATGCGCAAAATTCTTTTTATTCTACTGGCCATGCCGACCACTATACAATGTATACTAAATTTGACTTTAGGTGCACTTGCCAATAGAATATATTTGGATCTAGTTACAAGGCAGTTGACTAACTACTGTCCGAACGGTTTCGAACTTTCGACTACTGTACGTACATATAAGTTTGCTACACACTTGATGTTAATCGGCTATTATACGTAGAGGCAATCAGCCTGGATATCTGTAAACTAGAAAATAGAAAGCGGAGGAGAAATGGTTTCTGTAGTCTATTATCCAACGGCCGTATGGTGTCTGAAAGAGTAGAACACCACCAACCCCTTACACTCGTGAATGTCGTATAAGGCAACTAATGTTTTCGAGTTCTGGAGTCTCCGTAGGTTGGAAAATAGGCGGCAGCACTTTTCATTCTTATTTTTACAGCACTGCGATCTCTAAAGATCTGCAAAGCTTGGAGATTATGGCAATAACCTCCCCTTTGATGGAAAAACATTAAGTCCTACAGTGGACAGTTCTGGGCTGTAATGATGATCTGCAATGCGTGGCGAGGGTATGGCAAAATCCTCCACTAACGTGGCAGAGGCTCAAATCCTAATAGTGGATTGACGTTGTATAACGATCCGAAATATTAGCAGCGGTCGTCTGAGATATCAGTTGAGGTTAGACCTAATAAAAACACATGGGTAGAATAATACGTTAGACGTATCAACGTCACTTGAAAAGAGATTGGCCGCTACATACAATGTTGACTTAACAATGGAGGGATTTTGCCGTCCCAAACGTGTTCTAGCGCTTGTCTAACGGTGTTTGTGCTGAGGAATTACTTGACATTATCATTTGGCCGCAGGCATGGACCACGTTCTATCCTGATACGAGTAAGTGCCTCTAGTGCGAAATTCAAGTAAACTGACATCGGCACGGACGAACAAATGTATGGCTACACATGGCTTGAATGCAAAACGACCTGCTATCCAGTGCACGAAGTGTGAGCTTTATTCAGTAAGTAACTACGTACAGGCGAACATACGTGAGACTAGAGAGAGGTACTAAGGGCGTCCGATGCGTTGAGCGTGATCCGCATGAGTAGGCTGTGTAGCCTTATGTTTGTTCAACTGTACATAGGTACTGATTAAGCCCAAGCCTAGGCTCACACTTGGCACACTGGAAAAGTACGTCACTGTACAACATGCCGCTAGTAATTCACAACAATATAAATTAGCTACGGATTTGGTTGTAATATTGCATAGTTTAGGAGAAGAAAAATATTTGAACAATAATATTCTTGAAATTAGTGAAAAGTTTTATATTTTGTCGTTCCATATCGCTATGCTATTCACTGAACTCTTGAAATTCAAACTTTTAATGGGTCAGTCAGTCATAAAAGTCATCCTGCAATCAGCAGTCTTCCTCATTGACCAATAACGTCAATTTTATTTGATACCCATACCAGTTGACTTATGCACTGTAAACAGTAAAACACTTAGATAACTGTAAACAATTAAGGTTTGTGCACTGTTAACTGTAACTGATAAATGTCAATTGTAGCTTTGATTTATACGGTGTCGGTTTGGTAAATTGGGAAAGACGGAAGCACGATTCTACCACGCCTACGTGTATAGGCATATACGCAATTTAATTTATTACGCGATATTTTATCTTAGTATAAAATATTATCGCGGATTTCTAATCGCATAGCTTGATTTGGTAGTTGTCATGATCACTAGTTTACAAACCTTAGGCCTAATGTAGATTTGTTTGTGGCGTCTCAGAAAATTGGTTGCATTATAAAAAAGAATAATTTAATTATTATATAAACTAAAAATTAGGGCCTCTCCCACAAAAGGGGAGGTTATTGCCATAATCTCCACGCCTGGCAGGCGGGTTGGAGATCGCAGTGTTGCAAACATAACAATGGAAACGCTGCTGCCCATTTCCCAGCCAACGGAGACTCTAGATCTTTTGTCTCGAAAACATCAGTCGCCTTTTACAACACCCGCGAGTGTAAGGGGTAGGTGTTATTTAGTTGTTAGTTAGTGCTACTCTGCCGGACACTACACGTCCAACTGGACAAGCCAATTAGAGGTATACACAACATTTGCCAATAATGCCACGCAACAATATAAATACAAACTAGTATACCCTGTTCCCAAACCAAATCACTGGAATTACTGCTACCTGTATATATAACCTGATAACTCGGAAGACTCATTACGGAACTCGATCGACACCCTAAGCATATCAAAAAATATCTAACAAGTATGGTTAAAGATAAGTAATTTCACTTTCCATCAGGTGGCCCGCTTGCCTGTTTGTCTGCTGTGTAATATAAAAAAAAATTAAATGTTTCTTACAACAAGTATTTTTAAACCTAAGTAATTAAATTTTTCCTGATATCTATTGAGGAAGGATTCAGATTTAATCAGTTGGATTTATGTAGTACAGGAGGAGTTTTGTATGCATTGTCTGCATGCACAAAAAATTCTCATTGTCTTCCCAGAATAAGACTCAAACTGTAGTTTGAATTTAAGCATAAAGAGTTAGTTACCTAAGGCTATTTTTAACATCCATTAAACCCCACACCTTTCCGCTATCACGACCAAACCCCATAACCTCAAATGGCATGATAGCGAACTCCCGCGCAGCCGCACGACCGCCATTGTCTCCCAGCCTATAAAGATCAAAGGAATATGGGCTTACGGTATACACTCCGCTTAGGACCGCAACAATGAATTTTAAACGAAACTGCGATGTAAAGTCTGTGAAACTGTGTCTGTTTGCTTTGTCTGGTGGACATTAGTAGACTTTGTTGCTGGTAACGAAAGTTGGTAAAATAACGAAAGAAGGGTCTTACGGTATTAGAAATCTCTTTCAAGCAGTTGAATATAAAATCACTCTCGTGAAAAAGTATATCAATGCCTTCAGTACTGTTTTCCCGCAAGTTAAATATTATCTATATTAAAGCAGCAGGAAGGTACGGGAGTTACGATGCCACACACAGAGAGTCAGAGCCACAGATATGCAGATACCCAAGTCAAACTTATAACAGCCCTTTTTTTTCGGTACGGTTTAAAAATAAAGTCTATCTAGCTGCCTCCTAGATCGGCCCTGCCGCAGTGTCGTATGTAGCCTTATGACGATGATGATGATTAAAATTACTTTTATGTTTAGGGAATTTCCCTTCAAGTGATGACAGAAAATGTATCTAGGTACAAATAAAATATTTACAGAACGATAACAAATACACTAATACTAAAACTAAATCTAAAACATAAAAAATGATAAAGTTGTCCACGTCGTTCACATCGCTGCCCTCCGGAATGGTGCCCAGAAGCTGGATTCGTTGCCTCGTTTGATAGCATATTAAATCAAACTGAAAAGGGATAGAAGCCAATGGAAGGCGATGAAGCGGCCGAAAATGACAAGCCCCATATTCCTGTATAGAAACATACTAATCACTCGAGCCTTGAACTGCCTTGAGCATTGTACTGGGGAACACATTAGCTTAGCAGACAATCCCTTCAGTCCATAGCCAAACGCCTTGGATGCATGTTTAGTTTTTTTTGTGGTAACACCTTCTTTAAGTATGTGTGGTGACTATGTTTCCTTTACTGGGAGACTTCCAAATCGATTTCTTAACAGGTTTTCAAAGTAACACCTCAGAAACAAAGTGTCATAAATTATCACCTCATTTCAGTGTTTATTACACGGAAGACCCATTGTGTTCTTGTGGTAATAAACTTCAAAGGAATATAAGCAAGGGAGTTGCCCCCTTGAGTATCCGAGATTGCTTCCTTACAACTAGAATATAGTGGTTCATTGTTATGATAGATCATCTACTTATGACTTGGGGCATGTGATTGTGTCTCTTTGGACCAGTTGAGATGGTGATTGTAGAATCCATGTCCAAGGGCCCTATTTTTCTGTGTCATGTTTTGTCTAGTTCATGTCCATGGGGCACAATCGTTTAACATGAATGGATTATAGCTAGTTTCGTAATTTCTTTCAGGGATTTGCTAATTTTTAAACAGTAATTTTAGTCTGAATATTATGGGCATTTAGTAATTAGAGCGTAGGCTGCGTCCTACGAGTGTGTTTGTGTGTACTTTGTTCAATAGTTTTACAACTGTAGGTACTCTATTTCTAACACGGACAAGGCACACAAACCAACTTTAATATTTACAAATAGCAACTCGCAGGGGACTGGGGACACGGTCCCCAGAAAATTGTATTTTATGTCATAATAAGTCAGACCCAACATGCACCCGGTGGAAGCAAACTAACATAACGGTCCCACTGCAGTCGGCAAGTTCACTCAGGAGATAGCGACGCGGAGCTTTTACTGGCATTGGACGGTGCACTACAAATTCTTCTTTAAAGGTATACTATATTTCCTCTTGGGAAATTTTTTATGTAATTGATCAGGTACAATTTAGAAGAATGTGTGTCTGTTTGACTTTTCACACCAAAAAAATTCGAACTATTTCGAAAGATGCTGGAGCTAAAACTAGAATTTTAGATAGACAGTTATAAATTCGAATACTAATGAACTTGAGATAAATAAAGAATTGAAGGACGTTCTTCCTTCTTGAATATTGTTTGTTATAGCAATAAGACGAAGTGGTAGTCTTGAAGTGCAATGTATTTAGAATTTTAGTGAAATGTTTGCACCAGTAGATTTACATAATTTCGTATAGTAGATATTCCTACCCCCATAAAAACAAACCCCAAACGCCATCGGAACGTTGAAATATGTATGTCATTAAACATTCTTAGGGCAGCTAACACCAAATTCTTAAACGCATTAGAACAAAAAACTTCATACAAAAAAAGTTAGACATCATTCTTAAAAGTGTTTAAGAATTTGGTGCAAGCGGGCTTAGTGTAGCGTTTTCCTCTAGGAAGGCAGTTTTTTAGTTTTCCTGTTTTGTTTTAACCAATTATCCAACTCACATTATCAGTGGCGATACACGAGGCACCGCCACTCTACACTGCCTCCATTCTTGCAATCAAAATGAATTTCCTCCATTACTGACTACAGTTCTACGTCTCCCGCTATCTCGAGTCCGCATCTCTTCCGTAAGGGTGCACACAGCCACACACACAAACAGCGCGACTCGGCAACCAGAGACATAAACAATAATAACGTTTCTACAATGGCGGAATAAACATGTAAATGGAAATGAAATAGGGCGAAAGCTATTTGTGGGTGAATATCGAAGAAGTTGTGTTCTTGAACGTTATTCAGGTTTTGGTTTTGGCGGCTTAGGGCGGCTTTAACCAAATGCTTAAACGCATTTAAGCTGATACCTGAACAAAAAGCTTCATATAAAAAAAAACGTTAAACGTTATTTATAGAATTTGGCGCCAAATTCTTAAATCATCGTATCGGTATCTGAAAATAAAATGTTAATTTAAATGATAATTACCTACACTGTTTATTGCTCAGAAAGCAAATTAGTAAACGATGTATAAAGGAGAGCTTCATAATAAGGTATCTTCCTTCGTCCAGCCAACCTCAAATTATGTGGTAAAACAACCATAATTTTATTTATTTATTTAACACATTAACTGTATAACAATTACAGATTCTGTAAGATTATAACCAGTAGAAGGTCAGTTTTATCGCCATTTGCGATATCTTCCAGACAACCGTTATCATCCTTATTTTAAAGTGGTACGACTCTGTCAAGCCTGAGGAGCCCGCCTGGGTGAGTCACAACTCTGCAAATCTTGCCACCAAGCAACAATGCCTGCTGTATAGGTTTTAAGACTCGTGGTTATTCATTGCACTTTCAATACACAAAATATCTAGGTAAAAACAATACTAACCGTGGTAACAAACCCGATAATATGAAAGTAGTGAAAATGCTTGCTGTTTTGTGTTGTGTCCCTCACCTTCTCATCTCAGGCTTGAGACACCTCATGTGACAATTTATTGCGGTTCTGAATTTTTATCAAATAATTTGCCTTAAGCTTTGAAGCACGGTTGATTAAACGCCCTTTATCTTGACTGACCACTGCACACGTGAATCTTAGCCCGAGAGAAGCAAGTATTAGCTCAGTGTCAAATTAAACAAGATTATCACTGAGCAGCGTTTCCGTTTCCGCTGACACTGTCAAGTTCTATGGCGAGCTTGCTCAACATTATGAGATAAAGAACATTGAGAACACGTTGTACAACGGAAAATGCTGGCTAGTAAAGCCTTTGGAATCTTCTTAATATTGCGGTGGAGTTGGAGGATTTCGTTTAAAAATTAGCACATCTGATATATATTATATATTATATTCATATTTCTTTATTAGTATTGTTCATACATTGTCCAATATTCAGTATCTAGGTATACATTATGTCCTAACTAACAATGCATATATATTGAGTATTTACATCAATAATTAAATAGTATCACAGTCAATAGAATTAATAATAGAATTGAAATTGTCACCTTTAGATATTAATTGAGTATCAATAGTCATCTTAACATGTCACATTACAAAATTAATGAAATGTCAAATTAAAAATTATATTATTATAACATTAAAATAAATCGATATATTTTAGTTCACTCGTCAAGGAACTCACTAATAGAATAATATGCTTTTTGAATAAGCATCGCTTTTAATTGTTTTATAAAACAGTACTCCGTCTTTGCTAGGTGTATATCCTTAGGCAATATATATTCTTTTTATTTAAAAAATCATCGTAGCGTTAATATCCCGGCTGTTGCTCTCGCGCACGTGGGCCCGGGGTCCGCCTTGACCATGATCCAGGATTTGGCAGATCAGATAATTACAGTGGAGCGACTGCTAGATACGATTTTGTTTACGTTATAGTTATACTGTGCGCTAGTCAATGACCCCTCAAACTTGAGCGACAGAGATGCTATTAGACGGCATAAGTGATCGTTTTCAGGCCATTTATCGTACATTTTGAAAAGATTGTCAATAAGTGTTTTTAGTAATAAAATATCTTCATTATGCCACGGGCACATCATGGTTACATACTTATTTAGTCGCCGGAATGTGAAGGTTTTATCACGATGTTTTCTCTCTCTGTAAATATAATATTATTTTTATATTAACCTAATACCTGCTCGACAGGATCCTACATACAACATAGTGCTAAGGCCTAAAGATATACGTAGGCATATGTCGGCCCGTGACCGGTCTACATGCAAATGCTTTACGAATTTGTTGTCTGTTTCCTTTGATATAAGGTTAAACAATCTATCCCACTGTCCCAGATATGTTTAATCTTATTCCAGTAAATAGTTTTTGTGTATGAGTTTAAATGAGGTAACCGGGTATTTCAATATGGTCAAAGGTTTTTTGAGTTATCTCTTACTCCAAAAGCCTTCTTTGCTCCAATAACGATTAATGATATACGATGATAGTATTGAAAATTTAAAGATCTACCGTCAGTACATAAACCAATTTCGCATCAAACATTAATTGTAGACACACGAAAGATGAACACAAAATCCGGTGAAATTTTATTACCAGCCTAAATAAGTCCAAAATTGTGTATGAACCCGAAAACTATAAATATTGGATTCCGTAAAGAGGCCGCGCTGACCGTAATGTGTCGACTCCATTCATGCGCGCTATAACAGGACAGTAGGGTAACCATGTTAATACAGGAAAAATGAACAGCGAAAAAAATTAACAGGCATCGTCATTTTGGCTACTGCTGGTGTCCCACCGAGCCTTCCACACTTTATCTCAACTGCATTTCTTTATTAATATTTAATCGTTTCATGGCTAAAGATGCCGACTGGCAAGAGCTGGCAACGCATTCGCGACGCTCCTGTTGTTGTGGATGATCATTTATTTATTTATTTATTAAATCTTCATGCACAAAATAGTACAAAGGCGGACTTAAAGCTAAAATAGCCTTATCTACCAGTCAACCAGGAGATAAAGGGTAAAGAAAAAGTAAGGCGGTGCAAGAGAAGCTACTAAACAAGATGGAGGAAGGGAACCGTTAATGCAATTATAGCCGAACCAGAGATAACAGTACAGATAAATATCATGTGTGGTGGTGATCACCATCGTGATCTGCTACTTGTTTGCCTCTTATCTATTGTTTCCTGTGGTTATAATTATTTCGCAGGATAGGTACCATATTGTGACACTTGGGAATTTTCAAAACAGTTTCGGAGATTACCCCCAACATACACACAAGCTCACAAACATACAAAATTTTTTCTCTTTATAATATTAGTATAGAAAAAAGGTAGTCCTCGTCATTTCAGACGTTTGGTTACCCATTAGCACCGAAGTTTCCAATCCTACTTTGATCTATAATACAAGGAGCTATATTTAAAAATACCCAGCAATTTCGCATTGATGGATGTTATTTTAAATTTTCAGTCTACCCTCTTTTTGCTATTCGGGATAGAGACGCGCCGAAGAAATCCTATTGAGCGTGCGTAAAAGAAAAATAAACGAAGGAACGTAAATATGGGTTACGAGAGATGATACGATGTGAGAGCTTTTATTAATTCTGGGCGTACCTAATGATGGATTGGCTTGACCACCCTAAGCGCCATTGTAGGTAAGGATGATGAATTTGAAGATAACGAGTGTGATATACTTACTCAAAACTATTAAATTGATGAACAAGTTTTCGTTTCTAATACAGGTATAGTAAATTAATAAAATTAAAAAAGTCACTCTGTTAAATTTTCTGGAATGCAATATAAATTCTAGAAGAAATAAAATCATTTAAAAATAAAAAATGTACTATTCACGGAAACAAAATGCCGTTCACCAAGCATTTCGGTGTGAAATAACCGCACAAGTGGTACTTTTTTAATTTACACCAATCTTAACACAATTCTCCATTAAACGGTTAAATCTTGGCGTTATTGTTTCGATTGTGCTCTCGCATCCGAGGGCCCAGGGTCCGCCTTGGCCAGATCAGTGGAGGGACTGTCATCTGACCTCCGTGACCCTGCTACCAGGGGAACCTGACCAGATTGGATCATGGTTACATATTCAGTCGCCTGAATGTGCAGGTTCCATCACGATGTTTTCCCTCACCGCAAGATCATTGATCATCGGTTAGCATTCAAGGAAAAGACTCATTGGTACATGGCCGAAGTGGCAATCCAACCTGGTACCTCTCGCTTACGAGTCCGATACCTTAACCACTCGGCCATCGACGCTTCTTCATTGGCAGATGGAACAATAAAGGAACCATGAGAAATACGCCCGAAAAGGCGGTAGCAATGTCACAGGTGGCCGTTGCAAAATCGGTATTGTGCGCATACGCCGTGCAAGGATGCCTCACAAGGTTGGTGATATGGTGAGATCATACTCGAAAGCTGCGTGTGTGAAAGTACGGTTAAGTTATGAGCGGAAGCGGGTATTCAATTTCATTAGGACTATGTCAAGCCTAAGGAGTTCGGCTGGGTAAATACCACCGCCTTAACTATTACTGTGTTCTGGTTTGAAGCGAGCGCAATTATAGGCATGAGGCATTTCAGCTTAGTCCTCACAGTGACAACCCTGCGGTTCTGCACTTAGTTGCCTGCGAGTCCTGCAACCTAAATACATGAATGATAGATGTTATTGGCAACAGTTAAGGCTCACCATCAGGTAGACTGTCTGCTCGTTGGCACTGCATAAACCAAAAAGAAACATTTTCACTCGCCATGGGTTTATTGTATAGATAATAGACGGAGGCAAACGTACAAGCGAATGACATGATGAAAAGAGAATACCGCTGGCGTTGGACATCCGCAACTCCCGGTTATTCGCTGATTTTTCGGCCGTTTCTGGGTCGGTTACTGACGGTGCGTTCAGACGCACGTCGTGCAGCCTGGCAAGCAGCCGATATGCAGCCCGGCACGCAGCCCGTTCACTACGCGGGCTAATCCGATTAGCAGAAAGCGAGAGCAGGTGCACGAGCGATCGATTTCATGGGTCCATTTGTTAACAAAATTGCATAGCAACAAACTAAAACTATTAAATCGATCATAAGTAATTGGAAAAGTAACAGTTTCAATCATTTAAATCAGAGAGTTGTTATCAACAGAGTTACGAGCCCACTGAACGCACCATCAAGGTTTCATCGCAGTAACGTTGCGTTTAGGAATGTTTCATTTACCTCATTCTATTTTGATAGCTTCTTACTATTACATCAATGACATATCGTATCCGTATTATTTCGACACTAATACTTTGTAGAGTTACTAACTATTTGTCAACTTTTCAACACAGTAGTAACTTTTTGGCAAAAGCTCCTACCTTGCGCCACGGGCTAATGTGTCACGTAGACGATGTTCCGAATCGTGTCACTCAGTAGGATCTGATTTACGGTGGACCGCACATGATCCGGTCAGTTTTATAGTTGCCACCAATAATTCGCTTGACACTAGTGAACTCCCGGTTTCTCTCTCTTGGTTTGTTTAATTAAATATTATATCTTATTATATAAAAGAGAAGTTTTGTTTTTAATGACCATGATGAAAAGTATACGCCGCTGCGATTGTAGTATATGGTCACTACTCTTTCAAAACACACACATAACCGTTCCGCCATATCGGCCATAGGTTCTGCGAGTTATGTGGCCTACAGATTGCCACTTCAGTTACACGATCTGTATCGGTGACTTAAAGGCTTCATTTATGATCCATAGATCGCTGACTGATTTGAGCTTTCCAATGAGGCCTATAGTCCGCACTGGCACCGCAAAGACTTTAGACTTGCATAAGACACTGAGGCGTTTTGTATGAAAAGATCTTCCGCAATCCCTTGAAAGCTACATGCAACGATTGTCCTCCTTGAAGTTAGACCTACCCAACTTAACAGGTAAACATAGCACCCAGGTTTTGTTAATATTTGTCAATAACTTCGAGAATTGAGCTCGCAATCGTAACTGGAGTAAGTGATATATATGTACTTAATGACATAAGTAAATTAAGTCCCGATAATATATACGAAACCGAAATACGCACATTCAGGATCACGAACGCTCATAATATTAAGTAGGTATGTGGGTTTACGCGACATTTATTATCGTCAACTCACTAGAGCATTCCCGTGTCATTTCATTTTAGGGGCACCCCTCTCCCCCTTTCCCCCTCTGTTAAATCATGTCATGATTTACGATTATCACCGGTTGAGTTGACTTGCTTCTCTAATAGCATTATGTTCGCTTTACGAGTCTCTATTTCAAATATTTGATTGGAAGCCAACAGCGATGTCAAGAGTGAATTCATTCGTGACGTCTAGTCAGTTAATGTAGCTATAGATGGGATGGCATAGATCTTTATAGAAACTACGTAATGGGAGCAGTAAACTTCGTTCATTTTTAGATTTAATTACGTGTATTTTTTTCGTAGTTGTTTGTTTGTTTGTAATCTCTCTATTGCATAAAATATTACACTGAAAACACACAAAAAAAAATTTATAAAGCAAAGGCGAGCTTATCCCACAAGGGGATTTCTTCCAGCTAACGTTTGATATGCCGACAGGACCATTCTAATTCGTGTATAGCCTACCCTATACGGGGCACGTCAAGTGACAACGCACCTGCGGTTCCGCATTTTTATTGAATGCAAGTCGTGCAACATCTTATAGGTGATAGTTACCGCTTACCATCAGGGATGAATGCTCGTTTGTCACTGCGTGATTAAAAAAAAGTTTTTACTCTTCATGCGTCGAACCTGTCGTGTGAGTCGAAGAGAGTAGGAACATTGTCAGCTACAATCGACCAATGCGGTGTGCTCCGCCTAACTCTGTCAGTTATTCCGACCATAAAAATCTTTAGTTACCCTAGAAAAAAGAGATAGACCCCGATATCATAGACGATCATCATCAGTCCAAGTTGCCAACGACCAGGTCACCAAACCCTCCAACATTCTCACAAGATCACTAGCGTCGAATTCCGAATTCTGAACGCTCCATACAAATCCATACGAACCCTAATGAATATTGAAACATTTCTTTGTATCTGGCAACTAAGCGCGTAACATTTTTATTTAACTTTCCGTTTGAAGTTACAAAAGCTGTGCATCACATCTGTGTCAACATAATCCTGTATGCATACTGCTCTCCAGGTTCAGACAATGACCATACTTACAAGTCAACAAGGGAAGCTACAAATTATGTGTGAAATTTTACTGTTACTTCTTCTTTAGCAGTAAATGAATGTAATGTGGCCAGTCTGTCAGTGAAGTGTTTTATGTTCTTAAACTTTGAACTTGTCACTTAAACCGCTGTTATCTAACTAATGGTCGATCCAGTTTTCATTATAATTTTAAATTACTTTTTAGAAGATGAATTGCGATTTTATTGGTTAGTGTAGTGTTAAAGATACCAACCTATGCCATGTTGTAGTTTAAAGTGACAAATATCCTTCGACACTGTTCTAATTGGCAACGGTCGTACGTATATGGTCGTACGATGGACGTCGCCCGTCCAACAGGAGACTTCAAAATCGCCCGTTGCACGGCCATGGTCGCACGACCGTTGTCAATTACGACAGCGCCTTAATTTAACTGCCTCGTTTTGGCAACGATTTTGGCTTTAGTTTCCTCTGGAGCCCTTCATTTGTGAGCGCTTGCCTTGTAATGCTTGTCTCTCCTGCCTGGAGCAAGTTACCATAAGTGTGAAAGAATACAATAGCGCCGATGTGAGCGATTCAAAATGAGAGCCCCTAATGCCCAATAAGTCGGTCGATTGGTATCTGATAGCATTTCTCATAAGCAACATCGGAGGCCCCTTGCTCAACAAAGAAGAGGAACTGTTGTTTATCCTTACGATAATTGGTTGTTATTAACCACTGTCTGAGGATCCCACGATACACCAAGTAAGGGCAAACAATGCGCCCACGCACGCCTCACGCTGTAAAACGATACGCGCCGAATAAACCTTTTTACACCTCCCAAGGAGATATTGACAGTTTACAAGGCTGTCTACGACAGACGTGAATAGGATTCCGTACTCTCTTTCTTGAATGAATGCGAAGATATTGGATGTAGAACATGGATGGGGCCTCGACCCATAGAGAATGTGTCATACAAAAAGCTAGTATATTAAGATTGTAGATTTTTAGAAATCGGTCTAGATGCGTGCTCGTAGGCCTTCAAAAATTTAAAGAATTACGATGTTGAGTAAAAAGCTATTTTTATGTTACTCAGTGACAAAGGAGCAGACAGTCCGCCTGATGCAAAGTAGTAACTATCGCCCATAACGTTTACGATTCATGCAAGTTGTCCATATAGATTGTAAAAAGCACCACAATCTATTTATATAAAAATCAATTGTGCGTTAGTCTCGCTAAAATTCGAAAACGGCTTGGCCCATTTGAATAATTGTTTTTGTTTTTCGATATAATACAGGGCAGGTATAAAGGCAACGAAAAAAGGGTAGGTAGCGGTAGAGTAGGTGTAGGGTTGGAGAAGGGTAGGAGTAGGGTAGGGTAGAGTCCCTACTCTACAGCACCAGAAGTCGCGCCAGGCCATCTAGTATAATAATGAAAAGGTTACCTGGAAATTCACAAAAACACATTTGTCTCAATAACTCTATTTGTATCGCTCAATAAGAAGTTATTAATACTATGTTTAATTCATAAGCAAAGTATTTTTGCCAAGACATTGGCATTATCTTCGTGGGCCTCCAACTTTATAAGTCAACTTCGCAAATACAAACATTTGCCTAATTTGAATATTAATATTACAGCCATTTAACGGTTATTCGCTACTTTATCGTAGTTTAATGTCAAATCAATGAGTCACGCTTTATTTTAGCTCAATGGATGGCTAAGGATGCGCTCACAATGGGATGCGTGGGGCTAAGAAATGTAGCTTTTATGGACGATTGTTCAAAATGTATCTACCCGGTAAAGTAATATGCTGCTAATATAAAACAAGATATAATCCTCCACTTATATATGAAGTAATGATACAATTTTATTTTAGCGAACAATACCTTATCAGACTGATATGTTCTATCTGAGGATTGAAGAATCGGCCCTTATTCAACTATAGGCTTGTACCTATATGTACCTATAGGCTTGTTTCCCAGATTTGCCGTAGAAACGTTACTTAACCGTTAAGTACATAAAATATTATTTTTATTTACATTACATTATCTATATAATTTGATCTTTAAACGGATTGGCGTATGGCGTTTAAGTCTTTACTTCAATGTGCAAAAATATTTTTATAAGTATGATAACATCAGCACCTACACTCGCACCAAAAAATTACGTTGTCGACATCATAAACAACGCTTTCATATTGTACAGATGCTTTAATTATCACTTCATCTATTAAAAGCTTAAAATAAAAATAAAGTTATTGAGCTGGCCTATGCATACGGCCTTAGCGATGACAGCACAGGTGACAGTTTGTTTCTGACACACTGTCATGTCATTTGCCTTGGAGTCGCGTCATCCGATATGTGTTTATTTATTACGAACGAGTAGTAGGAGGTTATAGATACGACGTTTACGGATTATTAACATTATTATGGCTTTTTGATATGTGTTTATTTACGACACACTATTATTTTAATTGGGGTTGGGCAGGAGCAGCTGCCTGTTCCTGGTGTAAATTATTAATGTTATTTTTATTGGTTGGTCCTTCAAGGCCAGAGTGTATACATACATAACTTTGCGCGTTTTTCACTTAGGGTAGTTAGAGACCATATTGAGCAGAGTGTATAAATGAGTGAATAGGATAATGATTGAAACTATCGCGGTTATTGTCACACATTTTTGAGGTATGTTCCAGGTTTCCTACCGCGTACCTTTGTTTAGGAGGAGTTGTTCGACGCAGTAGCATTGTTCCGTGACCATGATGATCTTCTCTCGATCTTCTCGGAAGACGATGGAGACCCTAATGGCCCTTGCTTATTTATTAAAGATACTACGCACTATGGTCCTCTATCGCAGTCGTTTTGCCTCGGATATTACGGATTATGATTAGTACATATTCATGATTCATTCATTAACACGCTGGGTCCGATTCCATGCAGTGTTTAGAAACACCGCCTTTTGTAATGGGTCAGTATTACAGTCTGTCGTATGAAGTATTATATTGTCACAATGGTAATCAATGGGCATAAGCTTTATAACAATTATCCGTCGCAGGTCGTAAAAATCCTTTTGTAGTTCTCGCCTTGACATCGCTATAAACATTCGTTATTGTGAGATTTCGACATATGTGGGTAGTATTGTTGTTGGCTAATTAAAAATGTGTTTGAATATGATTTATTGCATTTCGCGCCGGTGAGTTTATGAAGTAGGTAAGGAAACTCGTGCGTTTAAGTAATTAGCTGTTTTATGGGTTTTTATTCCGGTAAACAATCTTTTTTTTTATTACTTTACTAGCCAGGCATTTGACCGCCACCTCACCTGGTGGTAAGTGACGATGCGGTCTATGATGGAGCATGCCTGTCTAGGAACAGCCTATTCACTCTAGCCTTAAACGCATCCAGATTACATTGATCAAGGAACACACTCGCAGGCAACGCATTCCACTCCTTAGCCGTACGCATTATAAAAGTCGAGCCAAAGCGGCTCGTGCGGATAGTTGGAAGATCCACGACATAAGGATGAAGCGCTCGCCCGGATCGCGTCTCCCGATGGCGGAAAGGGGCCGGCGGAATGAGGTCGTGCAACTGCTTCGCACACTCCTTCCTTCCTTCCATAATCCTTCCTTAATATAAACTTCAATACACATATTATATAAAGTTTAAAGAATAATCATTGTTGTAAGATGGTTGTAAGTCAACCAGTAAGTAGGCAGTTATGTTTTGACACCTTGTTTTTTTATTATTACCTAGGAGTCACACGGACGGACGGTCCACTCGATGGAAAGCGGCTACCGTCGTCCAGGACATCTGCAATCTATGGGGAGCAGCTGCGGTGGCGGCCTTTGACCTTGTGTATATACACAATATTATAGGTTTTTGTAAGACAAAGCATACACCGTGCTCTTAAAATTACAAAGAAATACGACAATATCGCCATAGAGACAGTCTGTAACCTTCAGGCGACCTAAAAAGCATTGCCAATTGGTCAAACAAAGTCTGTAGATTGCAGACTGTATGACGGCTTTACTCGGCTGACTGTAAAAGTTTTTGAAATATGTAGAAGTGTTTAAAATTAGGATCTTAAATAATGATGGATATTGATGAAACTATGGATATGGAAAGCGGTTCATCCCAGCTTTCCTTCTCTATCTCTACAACCGGCTTTTCATGAATTCTCCCTAATTGGCTTATGTATCAGAACATCTGTTATTGTATATGTTACTTAAGTATATAGTCATACCTTCTAAAATAAATTGAAATAAAATAAGTCAGTGTAGTAATAAGTAGCGTAAAATTGTGTACCTACTTTTCAATTTAACATGGTTTCGACTTCGAATTTTAATCGAATTACTGAACTACAAGTTTAATTTGTCACGCAGAAAACTGCAATGGCAATGTCATAGACACACGACACCGTCAGAGGGAAAATGGCGATTAGCATATTTTAAAAATAAACATGCAAATGTTACGATGGTCGATTATGGTAAACAACGTGATGAATGAGGTATGCGACTTCGTTTTAATCATGTTGCATAAAGTTCAATGATTATCAGGTTACACATTAAGAATAATGTTAAAAGCGTAAGGCTACAAGTCATAATTATTATTTTAAACAGGGGTCCGTAGAATTTACATCAGGGGTAACAAGTTGCTCAGTTTACACTTAACTGTTAAGGGTTGACATAATCTACGAAAGGGGTCCGTGGAATTTTTGAAATTCTGAAAGTGGTCCGTGACTACAAAAAGTTTAAGATACACTGTTTTAAAGTGTGTTGTATCTTTAGCAAAATACCAACCTATTTTATTCTCCAAAATTCTTTAGTACCTGGGGCGGCTTGCACCAAATGCTTAAGCTGTTAAAAAGTTAAACATAATTCTCAAACGTGCTTAAGAATTTCGTGCAAGCGGGGCTTAGATACTTACGTCAAATTATATTAGATTGTTTGTCTTGTCGAATTAAGTAAACAAGCAACAATTAAATAACCCGACATGTCAGACACCTGTTTGATTCGACAGATATACGTACATATTTGGCTCGTAAACTTTATTACATTCAAGTTTGTCTTGTTTATTTTACATGTTAAGATAATGCGAATTTTATCAAGCATATTGACGCTCTATCAAGCAACTAGCCAGAGAATGCGAAGACCTAAATTGACTAGATTGAATTCCTAACCGAGAGAAAATATACGGAATACGTAGGTATATGAAATCTCAGTCAGAAACAGTTAGATTGACATCCGAAATATCAATGAAGTTCAATGTCAATTTACGGAACTGAATTTACCAGTATATGTTATTTCTAAAATAATCAACAGATAACTCTCCCCTAAGGGACTAGCTAGTCTACCAACTGCCTCGAAAACATTAGTCGCGTACAACAACCGCTTATGGAAGGGTCTCACACATATCAAGTGGTAGGACTCTAGTGTGAAGTCTGAGGAGTCCGCCTGAGTGAGTACCTTTACGATTTCTGCAACAATGTTCACATTATTGTGTTCCTGTTTGAAGGATAAGGTACCCAGCGCAAGTACAGGCCATAGGTATTCGATATAAGTCCACTGGATAACAAGGCACCTGCGGTTCTGAATTTCTGTTACATGAAACTGCTTGAATCGTTGGTGTTATGGGCAACAATTTCCATTATGCTTTGTGTAATATTGAATATAATTTTAACATCTTACTATTTCTTGGCCCTTGGCGCACGCCTATGAAGTGTCGTGTTTTTTACGGTGAAATGTACTATGGATAATGTCGTACTTCATAGACAGGTAGCTCCTCTTTAGTCAAGTGCCACGAATAACGAATAACAACAGGCAATCGAAAATCGGTATTAAAATAAAATAATCGACCATTTAAAATTAACATTTAGGTAATAATATTATTTTTTGTAACTAAATTCTTATTCCTTGTTTGGATTTCACCCGAGACCTCACCACAACGATTTCGGCTAGCGCGTATTTTACGGAACAAGCTGACTGCCCGAATGAAAATTCGCACGTGTTGAAATCGTCGTTGTCGTATTAATTAATTATTAATTCAAAACGAAAAATAACTTGTTTTGTATAATAAATACAGCATAACCATGCAACTATCGGGCCCTAGTGCTCGAGAGCATAACCAGGACATTAACGCCAAGATGATGAACCATGCAACTATCGATTCCAAGTTCTTTGAGAATGATAATCGAATAGATTCATTAACGATTTTACACTACCAACCCTACTGTGAGCTGTCGAAGTTATCATCCTAAATTTGACAAAGACTGTCTGTTCGTCTGTCACTGAGCATCATAAAAACATGTGTTATGCTGAGCCATTTATATCAGGTATGTAAGGCAGGTACCAGGAGCGCCTAGCACGGGGGCAGGTTTACGACGATCAATTAAACCGTCACAGTGAGACGTGGTTAGCCTGCGCATGCGCAGCCTACGGGCAGCCGTGACCCACAAAGCGTGACGTCAGCGCTGGACCAGCCTCACCTGTGGACTTGTATTTGTATTGACCGTGTATAGCTTTTGGCGCTGTATTAAGTTTAGGTAATTGTATTGAAGAAGATAGTTGTTAATCCTGATTGGACGAAACTTGAATGACGCTTAACTTGATTAATAGAGTGGTCAGAGTGCCACAAACTATCTTGGCACCCCTTATTTCCTTATTTCAGTGTACTTACACGTCTTCTAATACATTTTAGCACTTAGTTAAAATCGCCTTTATTACCTCTTTACGTAATTTTAAAAGCTGTGCTTACACTATAATTGCATTAGAGCGCGATATCGATCGCACCTGGCTGCGCGTGCGCCGAATAGCCTCGAGGGCGCGTTTCACACCGTAGGTACACTTCAGATACTTTTATTTATTTATTGGTTAATGGATTATATTAAATTAGTGTTCAAGAAATAATAAGTTAGTAATAGATAACTCGCGTACCGTTTTCATGAGGTGACGCCTGACTTAACTTTTAAGAGAGATCTTTCAAATCCTGCATGTTAGTTTCATAAAGTTACTTATTGTAAAAAATATTAAAAAACTAGAATAATAACATAATTGTACATACGTAAAACACTATTCCACAAAAAGTCATCCTACCCAATTGTATATCAAAATATTATGACAGTTTGGCGGTGCAGGATAATATAGCCGCCAATGTTGGCAAGCGAAGATGGGGAGAAGGTAGAAAAGGGTAATTACCCACCTGGCCGGGTGTTGTGACCAGGGGACCAAGGGTCCAACAGTTGATCGTCGGAATTTGTATATATGCCGTGGAAGTTGGCACATTTCTCTAGCGCGATGTAGGATTGTTAGCGCCATCTATATGCGGATGCTTGCCAACCTTGTGTTCGTGTACTCGTAATGTGAGTATCGTTGAGTTTCCCTAGTGGAGCGATAGATGTCGCTACAGTACTCCCCCCGGAGACTGGAGGTCGATACCGAAGCGAGAAACGCTGAAGCTGACGTATGAAGCGTAATCAGTCTGGCGATGCGGTGAGCAATGGCGTAGCTCTGGCGTGAGGTTGCGCTGTGAGCTGTGCCGAAGCGATGCTGTTCCCAAGTCTGCAGTGAGTCGAGACTGGGTGGGGACAGTGAGATGCCGCAGATGAACGACCAGGAAGCACGCGTTGTGCCGACTATGGTCAAGGCTGTGACTGCTGTGTGCGGGAGTCAGGTAGGGAAGACGTAAGGATCACGTCGGGGTCACCACTTTGGCGATGCAGGGATAAGATAGCCGCCAATGTTGGCAAGCGAAGATGGGGAGAAGGTAGAAAAGGGTAATTACCCACCTGGCCGGGTGTTGTGACCAGGGGACCAAGGGTCCAACAGTTGATCGTCGGAATTTGTATATATGCCGTGGAAGTTGGCACATTTCTCTAGCGCGATGTAGGATTGTTAGCGCCATCTATATGCGGATGCTTGCCAACCTTGTGTTCGTGTACTCGTAATGTGAGTATCGTTGAGTTTCCCTAGTGGAGCGATAGATGTCGCTACAACAGCGTATTGTAAACATTACAACTGAATGGATATCATAGTATTCTGCATTACGTTATTACCAATAGCGACTGTTTCCATGTACCGTATCATATTTACATTTAATTTAACGGCAGTTGAACCCTGTGATTGATAGGCGGCTTATACAAGATTGCATACATTAAATAACAATTTTAACTTGGGGTTAACCTCTACATGTAGATTTCTTAAATTATTGGTTATTGGCAATTATTGGTTTCATTACACAATTACCAGATCTATTATTAAACTGTAATTCACGTGTATATCTTAAGCTACTACTTATTATGGACGACCTGAGTGGATTAGCGGTCCGCCACGCAAGAGGTCCCGATGAGGGTTTGATTCCCGACCGAGGTTTACGGGTTTCTGTTACCCGTGCTCGAGTTTGCGAGTGTTTACGAGTAACTTATTATGTTCCCTTACTCCTAATTAACATTATTTATTAATAAAACTGTTCGTCTCTGTCGCACGTGCAAATACGAAGTTGAAACTAGCCGATGTCAATTATTTACCACCGACGTAGATATCATCGTAAATTCGTTGTCATAGGTTACGGTGTAAGCGGCGTCCAAAAAATTCATAGTATGCCGCACGTGCACGCTTCGTTCGACAAAAACTGCACTTTTTGCACAATATTGTGTCAAATATCTATTCTTTTGAATTCAACGCGCGTACAGACAACTGATAAATTTCAAAAGATTTTTTCTATCCCTTTAGCTACGTGTCACCATAACTCCATTTAGATGGGATTAGAAAAAAATCTATTAAAGCACACAGTTTTTGTAAGGTTCAAAGTCTTTGAACAATGCGATGGTATTTCTATTTTCGATAAATAAAACGTTTAATGTGGGTTCGTCATCTCTTGAATCATGAGCTACTATGGATATTGTCACATCATCGTAATCATCAACGTGAATCAGGAAATTTCGTCACCCCATAGGTATTTTAGAGTATTTTTCTTCAATATTTGTAGATTTAGTAAGATGTCGTTAACTTCGTCGTATTTATGGTGGCTATACGATGGCCGATGGCACAAGATCGGTCTTTGTGGAGATATCTCGAGAAGACCCAGCAGTCGGGCGTCTACCGGCTGATATGATGATGATAATGACGGATCACGAGGATCCCGAAGGCCCTAACAGAATCCGGGACAGACGCTGTTGATTAGAATTACGAATCTCAAAGACGCCATCCAAAACCCCTTGCTGCATCCACATATTCCTATTACCTACGCTTCATTATTTCGACCTAAGTGGTTCAAGGTCCCAGGTTTGATTCACGGCCGGGCAGAAACTGAAAAGATAAACTGTAATTTCGGTTACCGGTCTGGGTGTAGTATGTATTTAAAAAAGTAGATAATATAGTTGATCAGTTTTCTGGCACCCATAACACAAGCTTTGCTTACTTTGGGGCTAGATGGCGCTGTGTGAATTGTCTAAGCATTTATTTATTATTATTTAAATTACGTACTTAACTTAGATCATCGGATGACTTCATTACCAGTACCAGGAGTTGCCTAGCTAGCAATAAAATCATTATTCACCACAAAGGGATTTTACAACGCTCATCCGTGTGATTGTAAAACTTTATTGTCGTATTTGCAAGTCTTAATTTAGAGATGAAATATGTATACTGTTTCGAAAGATAAATTGTGATAGAAGTTTAGAATTCCGATGAGTTTGTCTGACTGGTTGTTGATTTATTGTGGTCAATCAGAATATTTTGTCAGGTATCTATTTGTCTATGGTAGAAAGAAATATTGGACGGATTTGACAGACAATTGGACGAATCGACATAGATATTTTGTGATTATGTTTATGTCGTAGTTGAGTCGTTTACCCGATGGTGTTAGTCAACTATAACTAATTAATCACTTCAATTAACAGTATCGTATACTAAGTTAACGATAATAAATAATAATATAAATCCTATAAATTTTATTATGTATGTGTATATGTATGTGTATTTATATATGTCGTCGCATGAAGGAAAGGGGTGTATCAGGATCATTGTCATCAGGATGGTGATATCAGTATTAGATCGTATTCGTCCAGATAAATTAAAGAAAAGGTTCACATTTACTCCACTGTATTTATTCCATTTCATTTTTGCACATCACTTATAATTTCACTAGAATTCAGAGCGGTATTACAAATGTAGGCAGTTGAGGTAATTTACTTTCTTATTTCAAAGGTGATTTTAAAATTACTTTATTTTAAATCGTAAATAACACTTTCTATAAACGAACTTCAAACGTAAACAAACGAAATGTGGAGACAGTTTCAAGACGCGTCACTCCTCGGCGGCGGTCGCGCCAAGAATGGGTGCCACTCGGCCCGAGTCGTGCCGTCGAGACTCTGTCAGCACGCCCCACCAGAGGGCGCACTCCCACTTCCGTTTTCATCGTCATGAGTCCGTAATATTGACCATATGATTCCATACTATTGACCGCGATCCGTCATATATATACTATTGTGTGTATTTAGTATCTCATTTATAATTATTTATGTAGTTTATTAAATATATATTTTTTAAACTATTGCGCACGTCTTGTCCCCTATAATCTATAATGTCTCTCTTCTATAGGCCTGCTGGAAGAGATTTTCTTAGAAATAAGTAGTGCCTGTTGTTTCGTCTTTAATTTTGTAATTTCTGTATACATTATATTGTGTGCAGTAAATGGTTAAATAAATAAATAAATAATAGGCCCAAGAAGCGATGGCTTGACGTCGTCAAGAATGATAGGCGTGCTAATAAGCTTACCGCCAAGGATGCCGAAGACCAAGCGAGGTGGGCCAGGAGTAGAAAGGCTAACCCTGGAACTTTGCGTATCGCGTGGGGGCGCAACCGGGACACAACGCCAAGATGATGATTATGATGATCATAGATTATAAATGACCATCTAGGGGTCAATATCCCGGTTGTGCTCACGGTTGTCAACTATGACAGTTATCATCGTTGATCTACCAAATCCTGGATCATTGATAGATCCAGGATTTTGTGTTAATTCGATAAATTTGCCTTCTTTATCTTCCTACCAAATAACTAATTTGATTTTCATTCATTTCAGGTAACGTATCTTGCGGTTAGAAACTACCTAACTCAAAGACGTAAGTGTATAAATAAAAGATGAACAAGTTAAGACCCACTTTTGATCTCACCAGGTAAGTGCTATAAAATTCTCAAATGCTGCGTAAGCGCATCGAAATTCAGCTCAGGTGCCGACTAACAGGCCTGAGTATGTGACTTGGTTTCAGAAACATTTGGGAAGACCTAATAAAACTTCATATACAGCTAGATGAGTCAGGCATTGACAAATGCCTAGCTAGATGATAAGAAAGATAGCAGTGGTTTCCTAGAAAGAGACTTATTCTCATAAGATCATCATTAGACAAATGTTTGGTTTGTGAATAGGTATCTGTGTTTGCTATAGGCAGGTATCTACATTGTCAGCTTGTGTAAGATTGTTATATTCAGTCGTAATATATCAGTTCGAGTCTACAAAAATATATATTAGGCACTAAAAATGACTCCCTTTTTATATGGAAATTGATAAAGCTACAAGCTTCATTTTGTTTATTATTTATTTTATTTTATTTGGATGTTTCACAGCGTGCAACAAAGAGAATATACAATAGCATAACATTGATTAGCCAATTGAGAGACACAACAATTAAATTTCGAAAGTAGCATAGGAAAAATTCTATAAAAGTTTACAACTAAGCGCAAGTTGGTGAGAGAGTCTAACAATACAATGTATAACAAAGTATATAATAAAACAAATGACAACAAAACAATACAATGCAAAAAATAATTAACATCATATTTGGAGAAAAAGCTCCTGGCCATGATACCTCTCTAACTAGTTATTTTATTAATGCTTTCGTCATATTGCGCAACAGAAATGCAGATGAGGTTGCGTTGTCATCACCTGCGCTGAATTATCTGAAAGCTATTCATGCGGATTAGTAAGACACAGTAGATTCATAAACAAAGAAACTAGGTACAAGTTTGAAAAACATATATAAGTATAAACACTCATGCCTACATCGATGCAAAACACTTAGAAATCCCTGAACTTAGCACAATAGAATGATAGAACCTTATACGAGAAAATTACCCACATAAATCATTACTTATCCACATGTTTCACTAATGTAGGTAACTTACATTGCACAATATTGCATTTAAATTAATACAGACATCCATACAAAGCGGCATTGGTCATTCATCTCCTGTCATTTACATCCATCATTAGCGAAATCATTGAGCATTCAAGATGAATGAACGGGCGAAACGAACCGTTCACTCATCAGGCGCCATTGAGTGAATGAGTCACTGACGCGACAACCGAGTGACATCATCGATCTCAGATTAGGATGATTGATTGGCTCCTACGATCATATTTACCCAGGTTTACAGCTTCATTGTAAAGTTTTAGTAGTACACGCTACGCCATAAAGTTAGTGTAGTGTACTAAGTCATTGATCTCGTAAAATATCTGACGCAATTTCCAGATAGCATTTCTCTTTAGACGCAACTCGCACGCGACGCAATGCGAGCATTGACGCCTACCTATTACGCTTTTTACCACCTCGTATATCAAAAGTAAGATTGGCCCCGTATTAATTACCTTTACAGCTGGGATTTGCCATAGAATTAATCTTCTGGTTAATCCTGGTTTATTAATAATTAGTGGACCCGGCGCGACTTCGTTCGCGTACACCCACTTTACCACTATCTATTCTTCTTTTCTTGCTTATATACCTTCTTCTTGAATCAGTCTATCTATTGTTAAGAACCACATTAAAATCCGAGCGTAGTTTAAAAGATCTCAGCGTATAGATACAGTCGGCGGGAAGCGAGTTTGTTTTATACTATCTATAGGCAACCTTAGACTAGGCAATGCAATTGTATAATTCAGTAACAGTTAACAGTAGTTTTCGTATTTCCTATGGGCATTATTAGAGAGGATGACTGGTGTTGCGTGGCCGTTGGCAAAGTGAGGTTGACCAAGGTCTTCCGCCGGGTTGAAGAGTCTCGAGAGCCGATTGGCACCCAGTGATGGTATATTAATATCTGATGTTAACAATGTTAGTGCTATTCTAGGGAAAACAAATTTATATAGGAATTTTAGGACTTACAATACGTTTTTGGAATTACTCTGCCTTCCTCTGTAAGATGCAGACAGCAGACGTGAACGTATGTGTGGTATTATCTCATTCCTTTCCTCGCAACGGTGACTTGGAAAATACGCGGAGGCGTGGCCCTAATTCTAACTCAATATATCTATCAATCAATGAGCACAACTAGTTGCATTGCGAGATGCAGAGGCGTGTTGGCTTATACTTAATGAAATAAAAAACTAATTAGATACTTAATTTGAAAGACCAATGCAGGGGAAAGCGCTGGACTTTCAACGTTTTCTTCGTAGTTATTTCAAGCCCATAGCTTCCCTAGATCCCATAACGTGGACCCTCTATTGGTGTCCACGCGAAGATTCGAGAGAACGTTTCTCGCTCGTACGATTCGGATGTGGAATAAGCTCCCAGCCACAGTATTTCCTTTGTACTATGACATGGGATCCTTCAAGAGGTATATTAGAGGTTTCCTTAGAGGCGTGAAATGCATTGGTAGCTGTGTAGCTGGGTAGTTGGTGTTGCTGATGTCCATAGGCGGCGGTGACCACTTTCCATCAGGTGGCCCGCATGTCTTATTGTCTGTTGCCTTTTATAAAAAAAATTGTAGATCAAGTCGCAGGCAAAAGCTAGGCCACTGTAAAATTGAAACACCAGTAGACTGATACTCCATCGGCTGTGCTTCCGGCGGTCTGTGTGTGATATAGCTGAGTGCTGAGTGCTGACCCAATTGCTGGCAGATGTGAGGGGCATATTCCCGCTGCACGCAACTGTGCATTCCGCATTGGGATAGAAATGAACTTGGACATCGTTAGAGGTATCTACGAAGAATGTAGGAAGAATGTACGATATGGATTGTGTTGTTGAATATTGTTTAACAAAGTCGCTTCCCGCCGTCTGTCCCTATGTATCTTTTAAACTTCGCAACGGATTTTAATTCGGTTTTCAAGAATAGAGTGACTCAAGAGGAAGGTTTACAAGCAAGAAAAGGGTATGTAGGGGGAAAAGTAGGTGTAGGGTAGGGGTAGGACGCCACGCGAAGGAAGTCGTGCCGGGTCCACTAGTTTAGTTATAATTGGTTCGTAGGATATTAAAAATTGTTGTTACGTTGGAGTTGGTCGGTTTAGTTGGTCACAATGGAATGACAATAACCATCATCGTCAGCAATACCTAATATTCAATGTAATCTTACCGTTAGGGGCCCGCTTGCTAACTTTATCGTTCTTTAGATAAAAACTATGTACTGCTCCTTAAGATCATAGTTTTGGCCATAATCTCCTTGTTGGGCAAGCGGGTTGAAGGTCATAATTTAGCTCTCTTCTTACCTGACTACAGCAAAGCAAAAAGGAGAATTATTTAATTCCCTGCGCAAAAAGTGGGGTGTTTTAAGTTTGAAGTGTGTGTGTATCTGTTGCATCGCAGCTCCCAAACATGCTAGTCCCCTCCACCACAATACAATAATACCACTGTCAAAACCACAGTTCCCCATGGACCATTCTATCTATTACAACGTTTCTAGGACAATTCCGTTTCCATTACGCACCGTACGTTGTTCTTTGTGTTTATCGTCGTTTAATGCTAGTGTAAACTGCGATAGGTAGCCGTGACTCACGACACCAGATAAGGAGTCTCGAATAACGCACTTTCATTTTCACCTTTAAGAGGTGAAAGTGGGTATTATAATTAAACCAGATTTAATTTAAATTGTGCGCTTAATCCTTCACACGATCATAATTAAGGGTAAACGGGCTTGACGTGACGTGACGGTATTATGGTCTAAAGAATCGTTTCTCCTTATATATTTGCACGCGAAAGTAGGTAGGTAAGTACCTACCTACTGAAAATAAATTATGAATACAAAATACAAATTTTCGGTCCCCTTAGGTTCCAGATGTCCTGGATAACGGTTGCCGCTTTCCATCAGATAGACCATCGGTGCGTGTGCCTTCCTAGGCCATAAATAAAAAAAAAAAGGTTTCTGGGTCTGGGTCTTATGAAATAAATCTGAAATGCTGCCATTCTTTTACAACCGCGCTTTATGTCTGCGTCCACGTAAAGAAGCTTCAACAATAGGTACCGAAAGCTTTCGATTTGTAGTAGTTTGTGGCAACTTTACGATGATTGGCAAGTAGCTCTCCTCGTTCCGGTGGGAATAGGCAAAGTCGTAAACTGACACATTGTCAACTATCATTATCTGCATGTGAAAATAAACTTTAGAGGTGTGAAACTGCTAACAAAGCTGGGGCCGCTTGTTTGAACCGTACGAATTCGATTCGCATGCGAATTAGCTACCTCTTTTTCACACTCGTCGCGACTTACCACGTGTGTGAAAAAATTGGTAGCTAATTCGCATACTAATCCAATGGGACATTTTCCGATAGCCGATTAAAAAGAAAATAAAAAACAATAAAAAAAATTGTAATATATGTCGTTGATTAAACACGATGCTCAAAACTAAATCAAAACGAAACCGTCAGATGTATAAAAAAGTAGATATATTGCGCTTCCTTCTCAGAAAAGGTACTAAAACTAAGTATCTTTTCACGAAACACCTTTCCGAGTAACTTCGGTTACCTAATTCATTACTTGAGAATTCTCTAGTGAGGCAGAATTCTCTAGAAATCTAGTGGGGCACGGCGAATTACACTTTTTACTTTTTAAAGTAGCTGTCTGAAAATACCCCATTCCACCCCCAACCACCCCATGGTTAAAAAAGATGGCGCCTAATGAAAACAATGCCAGTTCCGATGCTGACCCTTAAGCCAAGGTTTATTGGGTTAGTTTACAATCGGGGCAAGATTTCTATGCATGAGTGTTTAATGTTTGTGGTCTCCACAGTAGCAATAAAGAAGTGAGGAATTCAGGTTTATTGTAGGATTTGTTAAGACTGTTTATTGTGTGTCTGGTTGTAAGAGGATTTATATGAAATCTGAATAACAATGTTGTTCACAGCCTGCATGATTTCTTCTTATTCTTTGTACAAGCTTTTATTTAGTTTCACATGACCACATGTCTGGTCGTAATAATATTTTGCAAGTTAAATTTGACCCGTTTCCCGGTTTCCGATTGAGCTGAAATTTTGCCCACTCGTGTTTATTCGGTCATGCAATGTTATGATAGCATCGAGCGAAATCGACGAAAGGTGGCCACACAAACTCCTAAACTACACATGGTAAACCCATCGAGTTTGGACACATTTGATTAGTCTTGACGGATTGATCGATGTACAACACAAACGCGGTTGTTTTGTAACCTAAGCATAGAACTAGACCAGGGCCTAAGTTTGGTGGACCTGGTAAAGGTTGACCAAGGTCAACTCTGGTCAACCAACCTGTTCAACGCTGGGCACCCTGAGGCTGGTTGTATTGTAAACCAAGCTTAGAACTAGACCTGGATCTAAGTTTAGTGGACCTAGTAAAGGTTGACCAATATCAAGCCCAGTCAACCAACAAAGCATTGGACCAGGTTTGTTAAATAGGGTTGACCTTGGTCAACCTTGACTGGTTCCACTAAACTTAGGCCAGGTCTAAGTCAGCCAGTCCCAGGTCCCCAGCGTTGACGAATATGTGGAATAGCGAATCTGTTGAATGGCAGCAGTTGTGTGGAATTAATATTGTGTAGAATCGCGAACAGGAAGAAACGCGTTTGTGTATAATTAAAGACTGTGTGGAATAAAAAATGTGTTAAATGTCAGTTGTGAGGAATCCATATTGTGTAGAATCGCGAATAAGTAGAATTGCGTTTGTGTTGTACATCGATCAATCCGTCTTGACAAATACTCTGACTAATCATAGAGAACGCGCGATAAAAGCTTGAGAACTTGTTCTTTTTCGAACTTCTTCATTTGAGAACTTGCTCATTTTTATTTTGTACTCATGATAATATGTTATCTATCCACGAGTAACTAAAACGGTGTTACATAGAGAGGCGAACATATATTACCAGCACCATACATTATACACAACATTATTATATACCAGCGTCTGAGCTACCCGCCAGGATAGTTACCTTTATAGCATCGGGAGAAAGATACGGGTCAATAATTGTCCTCTATGTATCTTACTATCGGAATGATGTCGGAAATCAACAATTTCTTCTCAAATATTTCCCAAAAATCTGAATCGACTGGCTGACTGTATAGTTTAGATTTTTGCCGGTGGTAATATACTGTGGCGCGGTCAACCTTATCCATTTCTGCTACTAAACTATTGTGCTATGAGATTGCCATATATTTTTAATCGTACGGCCGGTACTTAATTATTTATAAATCCCTACTTCCCAATCTACTATCCAACTAATATCTATTATGTCTGCTATATTATGTTTTTACCTCTTCACTCCTAAACAGCTGAACGATAACACTTATTCTACCTTATCCCTCTTCTCTCCATCCCGATTATCGCAATATAACGTGTAGTTTAAACGTACGGAATGATAGTTATTGTAAATGCGATAGTAACTGTCTGTCTGTTACGCTTTTACGGCTGAACCACGGCACTGATTTTGATGACATTCGGTATGGAGATAGTTTAGCACCTGAGTATGGACATAGGCTACTTTTTATTCCCCTCCACTCACAATCTCGCAAGATATAGATACAATTGGGCGGAGCCGCGGGCGCAAAGCTAGTGGTATGCATGTGGAGCTTACAACGTTATGCCTTGAGGAAGGTCCATGTGTATCTTAACTACAGATATAAATACCTAAGTATTACGAGTAGCAACAAATATCACATGATACCTACAAGAAAGCCTAATCGTCGCGTGACTCAGCAAGCAGACTGTTGTTTTGATATGTACCTCAATATGTAACAATGTTATCGTTGGAGATAAAGAAAAGGCCTAGAATTAACATACAAACGTTATCTGGGATTAATCAATCATTTTGCATCATAATTTGTACATTGTACTCAGTTACATCGTGTTTAATCGAAATGAATAATAGTAAATATTGAAATTTGATAAGGCAAGGCTACGGTGGGTTCTTTATCAACCCAGGCCCTTGGTTGGAATTTGAGAAGAATCGAAGTGGGTAGTATTTACCATCGTCATACCGATTTCATCCATATCATCTAGACTAAACATCTGGCATCCAACTAAAGTATAGACACCACCACTAGCCTTTTCACGGCGCACATGCACGTGCACCGAAGTCTTTGCTTTGAAATATTCCTTGAAAATCCACACCACTGAAGTGTATGTAGTTTCGTAAGGCTTGTTTGATACTTAAATATAAGCATTGTTTTATTGAGTGCAGTAATAAATACAATGCTTATATTTAAGTATCAAACAAGCCTTACGAAACTACATACACTTCATGGCGATCTCCTTTCAGGGTCGCCATGAAGAGATACTTTCGTAATCAAACAACCATCTCGATTGAAGTCGTGTTTATTACTGCACTAAATAATACAATGCTTATATTTAAGTATCATACAAGCCTTACGAAACTACATACACTCCACTACACTCTCATAATTAGGATTCCCTGTGTTGCGTGGGTATTTTTATTTATTTATTTATTTATTTATTTAAAACTTCATGCACATTACTGTACAATGGCGGACTTAAAGCTACGTTATTATACGTTATTTTTGTATAGGATCCAGGACTCAATCCCAAGCTCTCGCCAACTTGTAAAGACATTTTAAATTAAAAGTTCGGCTAAGATGCGAGTCAAACTCGCGTTCAAAGGATTCCGCATATATTTATACTTTTTTAAATTACTCGACCGTAGGATAGCGCCGCGTATGCACTATTTTGCATACAGCCATTGCGAGATTCGCGAGATTTGAACACCTCATTACAGCTATCGTGTCATGAAAATTATACGTCGTCGTGACCGTATAAACATACAACAACCCAGTACAATATGGCATAACTACACCTACTTTCGTTTCATTATTAAGGCGATCAGATAAAGCGCGGGTATTTAGATTAAGTACGCGTAACTCGTAAGCGGCTGTTGTGCCAGAAATAAAACTTAATCAACTTGTTCTGTCGTTTCTCACTACTTGGAATTAATACTTAAGTATCTGAGGACAATCTGAGTGGTTCAGTGGTCAACCACGGTCGGTCTACCTCGCAAGAAGAGAAGTCCGAGTTCGATTCGCAGTCGGACAGAAATGAGATTGTTAATTTTAAATTCTGTTACGGGTCTGGGTGTTACTATTTGCTAAGTATGCATTAGTATATCAATTTTCTACCACTTCAAGGGTTGCGTCAATCCTGCAGCGTGTCCGGGGCATAACAGCCTCCTAAATATGTGGGCAAACAGACTGGACTGTTCCATGATGCAACACTAGCTTAAACACCATGTTGCATCTGGGACTTAATTTTTATTAATAATATATTTGCCTACTTAAGAATTTGACATTTATTTGAATTTAGAATTTATTTTGATTATGATATTGTGATGATTTTAGGAATTGTATGTTTAATTATGTAATGATTTTAACAATATATTATAAGAAATATAACTCACACAATATAATATGGACTGTTAAAAATCGTATTTATATGGTCTGAAATAAATTATTATTAATAATAATATACACAAGCTTTGCTCTATTCGGGGCTAGAAGGGTGTGTGTGATGATGATGATGATGAACATTATGTGCTTGACGACCTGAGTGCTTCAGTTGGTTAACATGCCAAGTAGAGATCCCGAGTTCGATTCCCGGCCAAACATTGAAATGATGAATTTTAATTTCTGTTACGCGCTGGGTTATTATAAGAATGTATTTAAAAATATACAAGTAATTTATCAGTTTTCTGCCACCCATAACACAAGCTTTGCTTACTTTGGGGCTAGATGGCACTGTGTGAATTGTCCAAGAATATTTATTTGTCCAAGCAAGCGTATTTTATTATTATTAAGTCGAAACTCCACAAAAAATTCTTATTGGTAATTGTAGCTGCTACAAATTACGAGTGAACACTATCGAATACATCGATTATGCAGATTTTTAAAGGTCAATCGATACTGTTATTCGATGGCTTAAAATATCACCTTAATGGCTCCAGCGATAAATACTACACGTAACTTACGGTCCAGTTGCCATTTATAAGCTTCGTCATACTTAAAACATGACAGAGGATTTGCTCTTGCTAGCTTACGTGTTTACGTGAAAGTGAGGGGAGGATATTACAGAGCCAATTTAAATAAAATATCAGTTTTAAGTATCCTTTGTGGCAAACCAATTTTCCAACGATGAAAACAAACCACTAATGCCCTTCGCATATACGTACGCACTGGTATCTCGGGTTGGAGGTAGCGCAAATCAGTGGAGGACGAGGTCTAGTGCCGCCTAAAATCAACAACGCCCACGTCTGATGCTAATGCCACAGAAAAATGTACTCCTCAATCAGAACAAAAAGCAGATGTGGATTCCCTCCATGGAAAACTACATAATACGATGAAAATCACCAATATTTTTATAAGAAATAAATCATAAGCTCTCCACCAAGGATGCTCAAAACCGGGCGAGATGGACCAGGAGTAGCAGGAAAGCGGACCCCGGGCCAGAGTAGAGAATATACATTACGTACCCTGTGAAGTTGTTTTTCGGTTTAATTTCATACATACATAATAACGATACGTCTTTTTCCCGTGACCACATCTTTCGGATTGTTTGATCACATTAATAACCTAACCGACAGAAAATGTCGGAAAACCCCCAACCACGTTTACTTAAACTCAAATATTTTTTGAGCTACAGAACCGATTTTAATTAAACAAAGCAAAAACCATTTCGATTAAACTGGCTTTCAAATAGAGAAAACCGCATCGAAATCGATCCATCCGTTCGGGGGCTACGATGCTACAGATAAACACACAAATCCACAGATACACGCGTCAAACTTCAAACACCCCTAGTTTTCGTCAAGAGTTAAAAAACATACCAGTTTTTTTAATTTTGTCCTGCTTTTGGTGTAAACAAGGCTTTCTTTTATCGCTTCTGCATATCCGAATGCAATGCGGGCCCGTGGTCGACGCTGTCCTTTCCACGTACATAATTCATTGCCTCGTGTCATATTATTCAGATCTGATAACAGGAGCGAATGCAAAATACTTTCTCCTCTTTTTGGATACAGTTGAGTTTTTTTTTTTTTATGTCATACGGTAGGCAAACAGGCAAGCGGGCCACCTGATGGAAAGTGGTCACCACTGCCTATAGACATTAGCAAAACCAAGAGTATCGCTAATGCGTTGCTCACCTCTATAACACGTTGCTCTGGCAGCAAAAAGGCAAATGCCCCTCCACTGCCAAAGCCACGGTTCCCTAAATCCCCACCCCATGGAGCACTGGAAACCTTACTCACCGGCAGAAACACAATACTATTTAAAAGCGTATTGTTTAGCTGCGGTATTCTGTAGGGTGGAGGTACTTCCCCAGTCGGGCGGCTCCTATTCGAACGGGATACCCCGCTATGCCCTACCTCTCTTAAAGTTGACAAAGAATTCTGCAGTTTTTCGTTTATCTCAAACAAAGTCGCTTCGCGCCGTCTGCCCTATGTATCTATGTACGCTTAGATCTTTTAAACTAAGCAACGGATTTTAATGCGGTTTTCAACAATGGATAGAGTTATTCAAGAGGTTGATTATGAAGCGTATGTAGGGGTAAAGTAGGTGTACGCGAACGAAGTCGCGCGGGATCCACTATGGTACTTTATATAACAACGCAAAACAATAGATAAATAACCTTAGTGGTATAAGAAATCTTTTTTTTTTTGCCACCGGGCCACCTGCTGGAAAGTGGTCACCACTGCCTATAGACATTAGCAACACCAAGAGTGTCGCCAATGCGTTGCCCACCTCTATAACACGTTGCTCTGGCAGCAAAAAGACAAATGCCCCTCCACTGCCAAAGCCACGGTTCCCCAAATCTCCACCTAAGGGATTTTTTTGTATACTACTTAGTTACAAACAAGCGTGTGTATGACCGTCGGTGGGCGAGTGGTTAAGGTATCCGACTCGTAAAACTAAATACGCACAAATTTTTTTTGTGAATGTGAAGGTGTAAGTAGAGTTTACTAGTTCTGTCGACACTTAGTTCCAATTTTGGCCAGCGGGTCAGATAACTTTGTGGTTCTATAATTAGCATACGCCATTGACAGCGTCGCACGCGCTGTCATCGGCTGGCAGCGTAATTAATGATAACGAAAGCCACTCGTTAAAGTACCAAGTGTCGGTTGTACATGCGCTTTAACGATGGAAACGTGTCACTTGACTCTGCCACGGGGCGTTCTCAAACTTATGCTGTGGGGCGATTGAGTTTCAATATCGTTTTTATTATGAGTTCGTTTCGATTTCGTTAAAATAAATGAATGTCGTTTACATTTTGTTTCCGAAATCCATTTGCCATCGAGTTTCTGTGGTCAGCTACTGTGCTGTAATGTGCGTGGGGTATTAAAATAAATAAATAATGTTTCTATGGTTCCCGTTTACTGTCGAAAACGCCAATATATTGGCTAAAATACAACTGTCTATCTGAATATCGTACAATAACAGTATTCATGAAGCTTGAGGAGCCCGCTTGGGTTAATACCACCGCCTTATCTATATCTATCACCAAGCAACGATATTTGCATTGTTCTGTTCCGAATTTAAAGACTACCTTATCCAGCGCAATTACAGACATGAAGCATTTTGAGTTAATCTCTCAGTTTGTACCTGAGCAGCATAAAGACAGACCTCACGCGCAGTGACACCTAGTGGACACATCGAAGTGCAACGGAAACGTACAAAACTCCGACGACAACGACACAAAAATCTGTCATTTTCATGTAGTTACGTAATAGCACCACAGAGCGCATTATCCGGAGCTTATGCAGTCTTGTGATAATGAAGCCTTGAGCGCTCGTCTGCCCTGTCATTAAGGCGCCGCCGGCAACGTGGGTGTTAAGGCGATGTTGCATTGCGTAATTGTTTTTTTTTTTTTTTTTTAATTATAGTGCAGTGCTGGTGATAATTGAGTTATTTTGACGTTCGGAAGGCGAGGCTTAATTTTCAGTTGCTGCCGTGGTATGGAGATAGTTGCGTTAATCTGGCGTCAATATCTTACGCTATAATTAAATTAAAACTTCAATAAATGATTGAGCACATTGTGTGCCTGTACCAATGACGAAATAAACTCCTTTAAAGAGGACAGGGCATAGGTACGTACTTTCAAATAATACATGTATAACTAAATATGCCTGAAAATGGCCCACGGATGTGCCCAAAAAGAACTAGAATAAGATCTAGAATTTTCTAGCATTATAGCATACAAAGGTAACGCAAATCGGTACGCGAAATTAAATAGGGATTGTCCCCCTTACGGAGGAAGAAGTTTTTTCATCATTGGCTTGTATTTACTGCAAGTAAAGTGCCACACACAACCGTACCTGACCCGGTGGCCAAAACTGGAACTGGAAAGTGTCGCCGTCTCCAGTTCAGATAAAATTGAGTCACTCTAAGATTACTCACACTTCTTGCTAAATTTATGTTTCTAGCACTATGGGAAACGCTGGGACAGTTTTTATGAATGGTATCAAGCTGTGTTAACCCTTTAACCGTCACAGGTGCAATTACATTCATTTGATTGATAATTATGCTCTCGGCTCGCAGCGATAGGTACCTCCGGCGCCGGCGCACCTCCGGAATAGAGCTGTCAATGTCAATGTCAAAGCCGCATCTTATTGGTAT
This sequence comes from Blastobasis lacticolella, assembly GCA_905147135.1. Taxonomy (NCBI): domain Eukaryota; kingdom Metazoa; phylum Arthropoda; class Insecta; order Lepidoptera; family Blastobasidae; genus Blastobasis; species Blastobasis lacticolella. Next base: position 3,031,635 of record LR990042.1, on the reverse strand, counting down.
GTCTTGGCTTCTTATTGCCAACTACAGAAGGCATATTATGGATGAGTTATTCGCACAGTTTGTTCAGATTGTTCCACATATGCTTGATTGATTTATTTAATTAGATTGTACAAAATATTGTACAAAGAAGATTTGAATGTTTTAATCGGTAGCAACATCTGTCGCTCTATCGTTCCAATAGGGAATACTCAACGATACTCACACGAGTACACGAACACATGGTTGGCTAGTACCGCACACGGGTCGGAGTTGGCACATTTCGGTGCGCGATGTAGGACGGGTCAGCGTAGATGGCGCGGCATATATACAACTTCCGACGATCGACTGTCGGACCCGTGGTCCCCTGGTCACAACACCCGGCCAGGTGGGTTACCCTTTTCCACCTTCTCCACCTTCGCTTGCCAACATTGGCGGCTACCATATAACCTTCACCGCCAAAAATCCATTAAATCTGAGTTATGTATAAGTTGCGTAGATTCACGATCACGACCACGACAAACTATAACAATAAATCAGTTCAATCTAAAGGGTCATACGATTCAGAAATACTTAATACATTTATTTTTAGTTTGTTTTATTATTATACCGTAACAGAGTCCGGCCGGTTTAACGCACACAATTTCGAGAATCCGCACCGCAAACCTGCGCAAACCAATCAAAGTCAACAGATTAAACAGGGAGCGGGTTAGGCCGGGGACACATTGCAGTGGTGTGGTGTTTCGTGAGGTCGATCGGTGTCATATATTTTGTACGATAACAGTGTGTGAGAGAGGGAGAAATTAGTAGTGAACTTTTTATGACTAATTAGATTAAGCTTGCCACTCGTTCCCATAAATTTGTAATTTATTTAATAACAAAATAGAGGTAAAAACGAATAAAACGGTCATCTTGAAAGTTTGGAAACTAAGCTTCTAAGATCTACAGCGGTGACCCAAACAGACACTGAGTTTTGACACTCAGACACCTGTCATTTTAAAACTGCTCGCCTCTTTTGCCTTTTCGCGAATTTCGATTTTCGGCATGAAAAATTCCATTTTGAAGAAAAAATTGGCAACACTGAACGCAAATGCTAGTAAAATAGGGAAAATTGGCGTCATGCATCAAACTATCTAATTTATCATGCCGAAAAACAAAATTGAAAACCATACGACTCGAGGCGAGCTGTCAAAAATAGAGACTGATAAAAAAAAATTATAAGCATTGTCTTGCAACCCGCAAGAAGTTTATTTAAAGAGACCCGCTTGCTCGTTTGCATTCCACTAGAATTCGTAAAATAATTCAGTTCATTTCGTTTATTGCCTTCATTCCACTAGATTTTATGACACATCATAATACTCCATCCATAGAATAGTGCATTTGTGTGCATACCTAGTGCAAATGTATGAAACAATCCGCTACTGACGCACCACACGACTTCTATCGCCGCTTTGCGCTTACAGTATCTATAATAGAGCGTTCTAGTGAGGTCCTTTTGTTGGCAGGGAGTGCCAGAGCACTGCAATTCCGAATCGATATATACGTACCTAGCTATGTTTATATTGTTATTTTTTTATTTCTTTGATTAATATGTATTTGACGTATGATTGTGGTGGTCTTTGTTACGCAATAAATGTCATGTCAATTCAGTCATTGGAATATAGACAAATTCCTCTACAAAAACCAATCTCCTAATGGCAACACTCACACAACCTTCTCTCTCTAATCTGTGGTCTAGGATCCGAACTTACTTCCGTGTCCTTCGATAAAAAGTAAAGCGCTGTAAAACTAAGTACTTTACACTGTGTTATTTGTCTGCCCCGTAATCCTTTACTCAACACATTTCATTTCATTTCTACGCGCCACGCCACGCCGCGTCACGCCGCGTCACGCCACACGCTACACAATACAAATTACCACTTACCACCTTCGCCGTAACCGAGCGATTGCGGTTGCCGAGTTATTTTAACGCTTGTCCGGTTAATGAGATTTCGAGCCAGTCGGGAGGTTAGTTCGCGGAATTGTTTAACTCCTTGCCGTTGGTCAGTAAGACCCATTTTGCCCCCAATGGTCGTTAACACCATTCCAGTTTATTGTTGAAACAGAAACACCTATTAACTCCATAGCGTACCTATTAAACACTATTCCCGCTTGTTGAGATACCTATAAAGTGGGTAATAATAAAAATGGGAAAGTGGATTTTCTCCGCGAGGTTGTTTGGTTGTGGGCAGAACGGTAAAAGCTTGTGGATTTTCTCGTACGGACGCGGTTTGGTAGTTTCACTGTGAGCAGTGCGTGCTCTTAATCGCTATTCGAGTTTATTGTTTGTTTTTAGTACCATGATACTACTACGCTTTCAACAGTTGGTGGAGTACAGTCAATATCGACATACCCAAAGCCAGTGTAAGATGAACTGGCGTCTCTATAGACGTGCATAGCAATGTTAGCTACTTTTATACCTCCTGATTTTGCATATGTTGATATGCAGTCTTCTGTACTATGCGGCCAACTCTGTTTAGCTGGCGACGCAGCCAGTGGTGCAGAAGTGGGCGTTTCACTGTCTTTTAGCACATTAATACCTTAGTTCCGATTTTGTCTGCTGAACAGATAGATTGGTGGCACTGTATGCAACTCTGTTTACATCAAGCAAAATCATATTCACAGAGCATTCGCTCGTTAGATGTAAGGGCAGGCACCGATAGAATTAAAATCTTAAACATGATTTAAAAACAAATATCCCTCAATAAAGGGGGCAATCGGGAGCCAAAATTTCACTAAATAGCACCCCTGGCGAATAAGGATTCGAGGAAGGTCGTAGACTGCATCTGCACTTAACATCAGGTGAGATGGCAATCAAATACCTGCTTATTTTCAATAAAAAAAATAAGGTTCTTTGTCAAAATAAGTAGCGCTATTGGTCAGAAGCAAACGACAGTTGGATTTATTTGGCGTTATTTTGACAACCGATATTTCTCTCCACTGGCGCCATCTAGTGGAATTTTGATCGCACGATTGAATAAACAAAAACCAGCATATTCCAATTGGCAAACAGATATACTAGGAGGCTATGTAGGCTGATTAATGTTCACAGGCTGCGCAGGCGCAGCTCCGACTGCGCTGCGGGCGGCGCGCCTCTTCCGCGTTAGCAGATACCGTTCGACTGATTACCGGCTATCCTGGCTGTGGGGCGAATCTAACTATGTGCATACATATTTATGTTGTATGTATGTACATTTACGCCTTCCACAGGTGGGGTGAGCAGAGACTATAGATTGTCACATTGCTCGTTCAACTCCCTCTAGCCTCGCATTATCGACAAACTAGGATACGAAGTAGCAAGAATTACAAAAATGCTTACACCGCGCCATTTTTTTTAATAATTAGACTAACGAATCAAAGTAAGCAAAGCTTGTGTTATGGGCGCTAAATAACTGATAAACAGCTTATAAATACAGACTTATTATACTAAAACTACTATTATATTAAAAGGAAATGTATGATAAAAATTATGGATCTAACTTTGTGATTCTCGAAAAGGTTATCGTGAGCACCGTCGTTTAGTCTATTTACATGGCAGTAACACATACAATATTTTCACGCCTGTATGCCGCAGGTTACTTTAATTTCTTTTCTCGTATTCGGTATATTGTGGATCTTCCAGCTATCCGCCCAAACCGCTTTGGTTCAACCTTTACAATGCGTACAGTTGCTTTATAACTCGTTGCCTGCGAGTGTGTTCTCTGATCATTATAATCTGGACGCCTTCAAAGCTAGAGAGAATAGGCTGTTTCTAGACATTGTTTCTTACTAAGTGAGATGTCGGTCAAATATCTTTGGGCCTGTTCTCGCGCTGTCACATCTCGAAATCCTCATTTTTTCTAGCCTATCTCCATTATTAATGACACTGAAATATCTATTGCAGCCAAAAAAAATTATTTCAACTATTTTCGACAATAATTATAATGTCGAAATTCGATTTCAGTGATGTTTTAATACAGATTCTTGATTATAGAAAATGTCGAATTTGAGATGGTCCCAAGGACAGTGGTAGGAATATTTGCTCTGTCTGATGTCATATATAGAGCTTATACGTATAACAAAACACAAGTAGGTGCACAGGTACACAGGTATGTATTTGTCGTTTGTTGTTGTAGACAGTGAATGCGTCGATTTATTCTTGCTGTCTGGTGTCTTATGTTTAAAACATCGGACAGCATACTTGATTCATATCTACTTATAACATTATTACTGAATAATATAAAAATATGTGGAGAAGGCTTAAGTCCAGTAGTGAACGGGCTGTTGATAATAGTAAATCATTAAATTCTACGAGTAGGTATATTGCTACTGAAGGTTGTAATTCTTTTATTAAAATTAGTGCTCCTTATTAGATCCAGGTAAATGAGTTCGTGTAAACATGGGCTATCTTATCTATGTGAGCTATGTTACAATATGAGGAGGAAGATTCGGACATGCGGTAAAAGAAATATCGACGTCGATTAGGCACTGGTAGATGCAGCACTAAGCGAGGCGTCACTTCTTCCGCGCGTACCTCGTACCGCGATTGCCACGTCGACTTGTCGTCAACAGAATGTCGTGTTAATTGAATATAAAATGACTACACAATTTGCGGCCGCGATGTCTCCTACAGTAGCTCTACATGATGATCCTTGATCTTCGCCGCGATTCCGCCGATTCGCCTCGCGACCGTGACCACGCGTGGGAATCTCGCGTTTCGTTTTATGAGGCCTCTAGAACGATCTAGTCCAGTATTCTGATAAAAAGTACTCTGTGACACTCGGGAAGAACGTAGCTTTCTATTAGTGAAAGAATTTTAGAATATTTGTCTTTACTGTGTGTATAAAATTTTGATAATTTCCCGATTGTCCGTTTAAAAAGCCGAATCGTTTCACATCATGCTCTCGTGCGCAGTCTAGCAAAACACGACGTCTAGGCGGGCGCGACACGGTGGCTGTGCGGGCGCGACACGGTGGCTGTGCGGGCGCGACACGGTGGCTGTGCGGGCGCGACACGGTGGCTGTGCGGGCGCAACACGGTGGCTGTGCGGGCGCTGCGCGTTTGCTGACACATTACAACTTTCTGTAATTAGTACCAATAGAAACCAGAAATGCATAAACATTTGGGACAATTCGTACCGACGTCTGTATGTGCTCTAGCAATTCTAACTACCATCAACACTAATGTTGTAATAAGTGTACTAGTCCAGTTTAATCGAATTCACGACAATCTATCCACATTAGTCCAGGCTTCCCTGACAAATTGTTGATGTCACAAAATTGCAACCTTCGCAATTTATGTAACTCGTCCAATATTAGGCAAAAAAATTAGGCCAACCCAACCGCGTATTACCTACCTAATTTAACGTGCGAACTTATTTGCATGGTGATATCACACGCTCTAATTTGCATGCTTATTATTAACGCAGAGGCGAGGTAATTTATAGCCAAGTGCAACAGATGACATCATTTTGTACGATGTTAAGGATACTTTGTATTGTGGTTTGTCACGCGGAATTTTAGTAACAGTTGCAACATGGGTTGTGATTTTATGTGTATGGTATAGGTTATTGGCAAATGGTCTCCAAGGCCAAGGAGGACCATACCTACATATGTATTTACCAACAGCTAAATTGAAAGAAATTAGGTTGGTCACCTAGATCATGTGACTTACATCTACTTAATTTCTTTCTGAGGGTTTAATTGAAGATAAAGGCGTATGCAAACAAGTCCGCAGCCACCTGCACCATTGAGGAAGGAAATTCAACAAGGAATCACCGAATTTGAGCCACAAAAACTGCGTGTGAGCCAGAAAAGCCGTGGAGTCCATTTATCCGATGTGCTATAATATAACCGGAATATTTGCATTCCGAATTTAAATACCCGTGTTTTCGAATTTGGCCGTGTGGTGTCCGGCAGAGTAGAATAGCACCAAACCCCTACACTCATGGGTGTCGTACAAGGCGACTAATGTTTTCAAGACAAAAGGTCAAGTGTCTCCGTAGTCTGGAAAATGGGCAGCAGCATTTTCCATTGTTATATTTAAACACTGCGATCTCCAACCCGCCTGCCAAGCGTGGAGATTATGGCAATAACCTCCCCTTTCGTGGGAGAGGTCCTAAGTCCTGCAGTGGACTGTTACGGGCTGTGATGATGAATTTAAATACGTCGTTGTAAGAGCCCACTTTTTTCTTTTTTCTCATTTCTCTAGATTGGTACACATGTTTTTAAGTAATATGTAAATTTCCCGCCCTTTTTAAAAGCGTAGTTAATTTTTGATTGACAAACTAGTAAGAACGCTATATTGTGATCGGTGATTATTCCTATTTTTCAACGAGTCTTCCATTTGGACGATTTGGTTCGTCATATCCATACACTTTATGATTCAAGGATAAAATAACAACGTAGAAAAAAGTATGTTTCCAATTCAAATCATGCGTATATTTTGGAACATTCTGTACCTAACAACATGTACTGATGTTGATGACGACTGAACCAAAATAGTTTGGACGACTTTTTAAATTTTTTGTACATATGTTTTTTTTGTTTTTATATATATTAGTGTACATTTTTACTACAACTGTAAATATTTTATTTGTACCTTAGTAAACAATATTTGGGGCTACACTCAAAAAATAGCTCAAAACACACAAAACACGGAACCGCAACTTAAAAACCCTGACCATCTTACAACAAGTATCTCGGGACATCGCTCAAAACCCCTCAATTAACCCTCAGACCACTTAGATAAACATGGCCGGGATTAAACTAATTATCTAATTTGAGCGTACATATTTCACCCGGCGTCTCGCGTGACGGTTCCAATGAAGACGTACGAGCAGAGCTATGGGGATCGGCAATTATCCCTACGTCGCTCTTCCCCATTCTTTATAGGAATAGTAGAGCCACGAGCACACTGACTGTTTACACTTTTTGATAGGTACTAATATTTTTTTTTATTTTGAAAAATTATTACTTATGTAAGAAAGGAAGTACGAGTATTGAGTAGGTGTCGTCATTTTAAAAGATTTAAGTTTCAAGAAACGAAAGTAACTCCTTACCCTCTTCCCGCTCCTAAACTTTTTGTCATCCTTATGTTCTGGATCATCCAGCTATCCGCACGTGTCGCTTAGTCTAACCTTTATAATGAAACGCGCCTGCGAGTGTGTTCTCTGATCGATATAATCTAGACGCCTTCAATGCTAGAGTGAATAGCCTGTTCCAAGACAGGCATGCTCCATCGTCGGCCGCATCGCTTACCACCAGGTGAGATGGCGGTCACTTGCGCGTTTGTTTGCAAACAAAAAAATAAGTTCCTATAGAAACAAAATTGCGTAATCATTTGGGACAAATTGTGCAGAAATCGCGTACGTCTGTATGGGCTCTTGTTCGTTAATTTATAGTCCGGCTGAAACACAGTCCACATAACATCTACGATGATTTAGGTTGCAGGCAACAAAAATGCAGAACCGCAGGTACCATTTCTGTACTAGGTACCTACATGGTTGTTCTCTGGTGCGACACTATCGCCTTATCCCGTTCTTATTTTGAACTATAAACGGATTTAACGCTGTGCGCTAAGAGATTTGAGGAGCAACTAACAGACCTACAATTTTTACTATTTCGAATAGGGTCCAGGAGGGAGCAGGTTCCACCATCACCCTGAACCAGGCTTTACTCCAAGATTGGCTGCGATTAAATGCCCCCACACTAATTGACGCGGTGTAAACACCTGTAGGCTAGTTAGCGTGGCGATGCTAACGTCCGTTTGTATCTGGACCAGTTTGTGGGGGACTTAATTTAGTGGAGAGCTATTTTACTGTAGAAAGTCGGTGAAGACTGACTAATGAGATGGTTAGTGTTTGTTATCGAGGCTTTAAAGACTGGTGGTAAATAAGGAACCGAAATTGTGGGTTAATACTTTGATCGTTCGTTACCACAACTTTTAACCGAACCGTGGTTAAACTTTTTCGGGGGAATTTTTTGTTTCAATTTCTAGTGTTGTGTTAGTTATGCGTCAAGCTATAATTTTTTACTTATAACATGAACAGTTTTGTAATTTCATTTCACTAATAAATATGTTTACCTTTGTTTCAGGTAAATTCTTCATGTAAAGATAAACGTGCAACTGCTAGTTAAAGTAGAAGTGAGTATTATTGCGTTAAACGCAAAGCTATTCGTCAATCACTGCCACTATGAGAACTTACTTTCAAATTCGGATGTGTTCCAATTAATATGAATTCGGGTATCTCCACTTCCTTAGATATTTGATAGTGGAACCCTGTGGAATATTGGTGAGTGAATATATCTAATGCAATGTTTTCTATTAATATTACCGGTAATTAGACCCAATTACACAATCCAAGTTTTACGGGTCAGTTTTTTTTGGGCATTATCCTCAAAAGACCAATACAGATGTACTGTCATCTATTAGAATTCCAGCCTTGAACTTCTAACCACATCAGTGCTCTCGATCAGTTCTAAATTGCGCTACATAACAACATTTACCGTAAAGAATACGTGTTACAGCTCTATGTAAATGAAGGCGTCAGTGCAGTATCTCATTAGAATAGCTTAGTCAAGACAAAGCGGCAGCAGTGTCCTGTTTGCCGTCCCAGAAAAAGGGCCAACTTTATCTTGCGTTCACTCGCAGATACTAGCTGGAATATGAAACGTAGAGTCGTCTCATTATCTTTAGATGATTCATCATCATCATCATCATCACAGCCCATAACAGTCCACTGCAGGACTTCGGGCCTCTCCCACGAAAGGGGAGGTCATTGCCATAATCTCCACGCTTGGCAGGCGGGTTGGAGAGCGCAGTGCAGTTGATGTAAATCTACCCAGAAAATGCTGCTGCCCACCTTTCGGATTTGTCCCTTAGTCGCCTCTTACGACACCCACGGGAAGAGATGGGGTGGTGCTATTTGTTTGAGGTGGCGGCACCACACACCACACATATTAGATGTTAGATGATTGTGTGCTGAATATTCATGGGAGTTCGTGTTCGTGATTATTAGGTAATGTGGAGATAACTTTTCCTAAGTGATTGAGGAATTGATGATGGGCTATATATTATCCTGGGGCATACCACAATATTTTACAAGACCATGATGTTTTATTGCAAGCTTGTTGTAAGTAATATGGCTCTAAGGGCGTGTAGTTCTATTTATTTCCAGTGCTGTAAGTTTTCTTTGATTAACGCTACTGGGTACCGATTCTGGTGTGTAATGCAGTTGTTATTATGTTGCAATGTAACTGTGATGTTACTATAACTATGTCGAGGTATCGAGTCAGTCCCAGCATCATCCCAGTTAATATGCAGTTAAATCATTGTTCGACCTTTGACACGTTTTCGTTGACAGAATTGAAGGCAGTTTGACAACTAAGAACGATGAAACTTAGTAATTTATTTATTTATTGGAGTACCAACAGCCATATAAAACCATAATGCAACTAAAGTACCAGAAAACGAATTGTGGAAAAGTTCGAACTCATGAAAGTTGCAACTCAACATCTGTCATTTGAATAACAATAACACGTTTGACATGCGATGCAATTGTAATGTTACTGCAACTAAGACGATATCCGTACCAGAATCGAAGCCCTGATGCTTCTTTTTGACGGATTTAAAGTGTCAACATGCAATATGTGCTGTGATTTGAAACTTAGACAGTTGAAGAACAAACTAGACATAATATCCACTATCCAAAATTTGGCGCGGGCAATTATCTGTCATTAACGTTACTGATGCTTCTTTTTCAAGGATTTTCAGTGCAGACGAAAATATAAGTGCTGTGATTTGATACTCAGCCAAGCTTGGTATAATATGCACTGTCTTAATTTGGCGCGGGTACTGAGAGTCTTGATGCCAGCACTAGACGATACTAGAAGTTTTCTGAATATCTTAGGCCGTATTAATGTATTAAAGCTTCAAGTAAACGAGATACTAAAGTTTCATATTCGCTTTTTCAAGCAGTTTCAATTTAGCTGATGGAGATGCAACCTTACCTTCATTTACTTCGCTTCGTGGCAAACAAAGTGGGTCGGTCGACCTGTGGCTAACCGGTCACGACGACAACTATTCAGACGTGCTTCTGACCTGCAATTAACTACTTTATCAACTATGCTTGGCTATGTGTTTGGGTGTATGAGGTGACACGAATTGATAGACTGAGAAGTGAGCAAGCGGCAAACTGGAGTTGAATATAGTGCCTAAGAGTAATACGGTCTAATTCCAGAATGTTTTCCATACCAGTAAAGGTGACAAACAAGGTTACGACCTGCCTCATGGTAAGCAGTCACCTCGATGTTTGCAATACCAGAGGCATCACCCACGCGCTGTGGACCCCCGACCGATTTAAATGAATTTGGTAGATTTGGCCCATTTACCTGGCTAACTCTTAATTTATATACGAATTCTAGCTTCAGTTTACGGTATATTATGAGAGAAGTAAAGCTGCTTTGTAGGGTTGCTGGGTTGTTCCTGGCCAAAGGTGGTATGACCAGAGGTTAGACATCGATGGATGTTGATTGCCTTAAAACTTAGCCTTAAAGTTATAGGAATACAGACGTTAACATGGTTGGATATAATTTATTATAATTACTCAAGAGTATAGTGTATTACATTTATCGGTAACAATCAATTCGCGATAAGGATAATATACTTACATTACTTATAGACATTCGTTTTCAGAATAGGTATGTTTTTCCTTTTTATCATTTGATTACATTAGGATAAAACACTGTAACAACATGTCAAGACACGCTATCTGTAGTAAATTTATCTAGCTAGATAAATGAAAATTCTATCTACCCAAGTAGTAAAGTGGTCAGATACAAGTCGAGACAACGCTTATTCCATAATTGTCGTATAATTGTTACAATATCTTTAAATGTTCTAACCATCAGGCTCTTGTTCAGAAAGAACACAGACAACAAAAAACCTGAATAACAGTCAGCTGTTCACAAAAGTCCACTGTTCAAGAAAATAACGTAATATAGCTTATCTAACCTACTATGAAGTTATCAGATAAAAATGTTTATAGTGCAACGGTGTGCATGCAAATATGTTACTTAATTTCAGCATTTTTGAGATAAGCCAAGGTAAATAAACGTACGCGGTCTGCATTCGCCTATTTCACTTTCCTTGTATTGTCGCCAACAATTGCTTAGAGAATACGCCATAGAATATTCTTTCAAGCATACTAAGGATATGTATTGCGGAGGGTAATGAAAGATAGTGGTGAATATGTGAATATGGTCGTGGTTTAGTACTGACATGAAGAATTATGCGGAAAAATAGAAAAGGTCTCTTGCACAAAGGTGGCATGGGCCATCTGACGATTGTTAGAAAGCAATGATGATGAGTCATGCACAGCTTAATAAATTCCCGAAATTACTCTTTCATCTTACCTATAGATTTGTTTTATGTCTCTCTAGTAACGTCAGTGCTTTGTACTCCATACAAGTCTCCAATGTAGGTGTTATTACAGTCATCCGCGCACATTCTCCCAGTGGGTCGCCTTTCATCACAGAGATTATATTTATTGTCATCAGTTATGCCTTATTCACCTTAATGTGCGGTTTGCATATCAATATGCTTGAAGACATTACGTCCCACACGAAACCCACTTTCGAGAGTAACTTTATTGTCAGAGACACGATTCTTGCTTTCTGTTGATGGTTGGCTGTTTAATAAACTAATTGGTATTTAGCCAAGTCAGTGATGTCTACATTTGCAGTCCAGTTAGTTTTACTAGCCTCTAAAAAGCTATATGCTAGAAACAAGCTTTATGAATGGTGTCTTTTCTAAGAAATTGTTTCTGAGAAGGTTGAGTTGTCTATGAAACTAAGTATTGTTTCTCGATATGGTCAAGTCGTGACCTCTTATCTTTTTCCGTGAATTAATTAATAAAAACTAGAATGTGGTATCAAAAGGTTAGCTACCGAATGGTCACCTATTATTATGCAAAATTATACAGCTAATAATGATAAAACCAGTTGTAAAATGTCTATTTTAAACGCTTATGTATTTTGAATTTCACTGGAGACGTTTACTTGAGTCATGAGAACACGTACCTATTTAATTCAATGGTATAAGGTTTGTTATAGCTCTATAACACGACTTCCATAGCAATTTTGTAAAAACAAATCTCAAGTACCTAAAGCTAATAATAAGCTCCTTGAACTTGTTTAACGAACCTCCACATAATATTAAGTGATGGAATTCATATTACAATGGAATTTCTTGCAATAATATTTACGTGGCGTTGTACGATATGTTGACTTTGGTGATAGTTCTATGAAAGATTCGTTGATTGTTGGGTGCGTTGACCTTTATATTTGTTTGTTCTATGTCGTAACTATTCGCTGAAGCTAAATGCGTATTTCTGTTTAGCTCAAGTATAGATCATATGTTTAGATTCTGTGTTGCCAGCTTTTCAACAAGTTGTTGCAAATATGAAACAATGCAGTTACGTTCAGATTTCATAGTTACCCGATTCTTTTTAAAAGTAGTTTTCTTTTTTGTAGGAAAAATTAGGTAATCGGTTTAGTAATTTTGCGTTCAAATAAACAAACAAAAATCTCAGTTTTATATATTAGAAAGTATGTATAACTACCATCATTTATTTATTATTAAAGTATACACCAAACTACAAAGACTAGAACCTTCAGTTTCTATCTTTTCCCTTGCATTTTGGTTCGCATTTTTCCCCTTATATTTTAATTCTGGATTTCTTAACCTTATAGCAGTGTTGTACCAAGAATAAATGAGCACATTTCTTATTCCACTGAAAGGTAATATCGTAAACAAAAATAAAGAAGAAATTTTAACGAAGGAAGCGAACAAGACAATGTGAAAGGAAGCAAGCTGCCTGACATTATCTCAGCTTGTCCCGTTTTGTCGCTTGTATTTAATTAAGACAGTCTGGAAAACAAGCCGTTAATGAATGATGTATTTCGTTTCGTTCTACATTTTGCCGTGATTTAATATCTTTGAAAGACAATGTTGAAAGGGGAACAGATGACTTTGTTGTGTTGTCGTTGTACTCGTCTTTTTAGACTCAGCTCCAGCCGACTTAAATTTTATATTAAATTTAAACATATAACTACTTGTTGTCTGACTAATTATTGTATTTTTTATTTATTTAACGTAAACAAAACACAACCAGCGGTCATTGAGCCAAATAAGTTACACACTCCGTGTAACTAACGGCTGTGTAACGTTCAACGCTTGTTGATCAGTACTTTTTTTTAGTAATACATTACTATACTTCACTATACATTTCCACAACTGGAAGTATTGGTAAGCTAAATTAATCTCGCTTCCACAAACATCTACTTCCGTAGCTGCGCGTGACCTTAGCGCGCACTGCAATCATGAATGGGCATGCGTCGGTTAAGTAATACCTACGTATTAATAACATAACGTTGAATGAATGTTGGTCATAATGGGCATGAATGAATGTTTCTCGTATTGCCGATGCGGGGGAGAGATTATGCAAACACCGTGGGTGTCGATGGGTCAATCCGAACTAGTCAATATCAACTATTTCTGACTAGTTATTAGCTTGTCCTTGGACTGCAATGAGAGGTTTTCAAGATGACATTTGAAAAAAAGAGTATTACTATCGTCAATAGATGGTGCAATTCGGCCGTATAATATGTCAAACAGACACACAAGGGCCAACAATATTGAATGAATGATTGAATTTTTTTAAATCGGATATGTTTTAATGTGGTGATAGACATTTAGCATTATGGGCTAGCTGTACTAAATTTACATCGTGACTCCTGTCTGACTCGAAGGACAAACTTGATCATAGAGTTCAGTACAGTGCCATCTATTTGCAAAGAGATAAAATTTAGCTCGCAGGTAGCAACTGGATGCGGGTGCCACAGGACCGGCCTGCGTAGAGATTTCTGAAGAAGCCTATGCCCTACGCCTTAGGGCGGCTTTCCAATGATATGATGATGATATAATTAAGGCCGTGTGGTGTCCGGCAGAGTAGAATAGCACCAACCCCTTACGCTCGTGTGTGTCGTACAAGGCGACTTATGTTTTCGAGGCAAAAGATCAAGAGTCTCCGTAGTTTGGAAAATGGGCAGCAGCATTTTCCATTGTTATAACACTGCGATCTCCAACCCGCCTGCCAAGCGTGGAGATTATGGCAATTACCTCCCCTTTCGTGGGAGAGGCCCTAAGTCCTGCAGTGGATTGTTACGGGCTGTGATGATGATGATGATAATTAAGTACTGGAGCTAGTCGAGCTCGTAATGCAAAAATATATGAAAATACGAGCAGAGCGTGCCCCGATAGCACGAAATAGAAATTTGTTTACACTCGAGTTTTCCATCTCACGCCGACGGGTCGCGACACATGACGTTTTTCACAAAACGAGCGTATTTTAAAATGTATTTCGCGAATTGCAGCGGGAAACCCGCATTTAGTGCTTGCGATGAAAGCTAGGTATTTATTTCAGGTGGAGCACTTTTGAAATGTTTCGCAATTAAAAGTTGGGTTTAGAATGTAGTTCGTTATATGTTTTAATAGGGGTTTTTGCATGCGGCATCGTCCGTTGAAACGGGTCTTTCTCATAGTCTTAGGCCGTCAAAGCAATCGGGACATACCACAAGAAAGCAATAAAGCTTGTTTGCCACCTTAGTGGTATAAAATAAAATATTTTTTTAAAAATTCGATAGGTGTCCTATTTAGTGGAACTTCTAGCACAGAAACCTAGTCTTTCCTTGCAGTATTATTTACAGATTGTTACAGATTTTTGTACTGTCTCGTTCAGGATTGTCTGTTCAGTCTATAAATTCAAATTGTATTGGTTGTACCTCCTATTCAAACAAGCAAGTGGGCTACCTAATAGAAACTGGTCACCGCCTATGGACGTCAGCTACATCAGGAGCACCACCATACTTTTTTTTTTTAAACTGAATAGGGCCCAAAAATACTACATGTCGTGTTGATTTTTGTAATATAACTCGTGGATCCGGCGCGGCGTCCTTTTTTTCTTGCTTATAAACGTTCCTCACTCTATCTTTTGTTGAAAACCGCACTGAAATTCGTTGCGTAGTTTAAAATATCTGTTTTATACTATGTCTAGACAGCGTTGCAAACCAGCAAGCATGTCATGCTATCTTCCTATAGGGAGTCGCAAATGCGTTGCCGGGCGGCTTTTGAAAAAAATGTCTCCAACATAGTACTCGTACGAGTTTGGGAATACCGCTGTATTGAAATTCTAGTTCTACAGTAAAATCGTAAGCGGCAGGAAGTCTCTTGAAATCTTGCCGGCGGCCTTTGAGGAAAATGTCCTCAACGTCGTGATGAGTTTAGGAATATAAACGTCTATAGTAAAGTCGTATGGCAGAAACTTTCATGAAAACCAAATATATTCACTCTCAGACCAGCTAAATATTCGTTGTGTTTGCTGAAAATATTCAGTGACTGCGGCGAGTCACCTTGAGGGCATTATGCGAAAGTGACGCAAGACTGAAATAAATATGTATGCAGCGTGTGGTGACGTCACTCTCGGCGCCTGAGCACGCTTGGTCGCGCGCGATCGATTCCGAATTGCTATCGTTGATAATTGACTGTCTTTTTTTAAGCAAACGTATGAAAAGCAAACAGCCCATGTGATGGAAAACGTTGACTATCGCCTGCGAAACGCTGGACTTTGTTTGTAACTTCATTATACTGTCTATGAACTGTTATTATGAACTAGCGAACGGGCGCTTGCTTTTAAATTTATGGCAAATTCATTTAGGGGATAGTTGCAATTAAAACTCTGTAAGCTATTAGTGAGATACCAAGGTTTAGACTAGCAACCCGCCCAGGCTTTGCACATTATACAAATTATACACTCTGTCTATTGGTGAAAACAGCATGAAAATCCGTTCAGTAGTTTTTAATTGATGGCGAACTAACAGATAGACAGACAGACGTGGCGTGGGACTTGCGTTATATGATATGTTGTGATATAGTGATTATATCTGGAATCTGTATGAAATACAAAAAAAAATATTTTCCTCGCACATGGCTAGCTAAATTTATACTCGTAATCGAACACCTGAATGAATTCGTGAATTAACCAGTCTGAACTCTCACTAGCCTAGCCCACTAAAGGGGTCTGGGGACGTACCTATGTCTGCACTGAACGCCACCGTCTCTCTAATTCCACTAAGAACAGAGCTATTTCATAAACTTGTAAAAAAACATTACACAAACCGCCGTCCCCAAGTGTAAAATGGTCCGGCCGTGACCAAACACCGGGAATAGAACGCACTAATACCAATCAAACAATCGATAACATTTGCTGTTTGCAATCGATCGATTATTGCAGCGCATCGCGAATTTCCATAACACGAATCGGTGGTCGCACAATTTTAGCAGTTAGCAACAATACGGCCTTAGCCTTGATTACGTACGCCACAGTGTAGCAAAGGCATCAGTAGAACGTCTTTGAGAATGTATATTAAACTTTGTGTTGAACGACCGAAACGTGCCTTATACCTCAGCGTTCGCCTGTAACAGCCCGTGACGGCCCATGTTTGGATTACAGTCACCTTGGAACTAATTAAAGTTCCCTTAACACAAATCTTATATAACTTACGTGACCAGAATGTTAGTGGACAGTTCAGCCGCTGCGCGTGCGGGCGTAGGCACTTAATTTAAGAAATTAACTACTAAACAATCAGAGTGGCCAGCGGATTCTAGAGAGCTTCTCGCTGTATACGAGAGTGTACAACTCTTACGTCTGCATTTCATGGACACTGCCATTTGATACGCTGCTATTCTTTGCACTGTGATTACGCTAAAAGCTAAAAGTATCACACTGAATCATCGCGATTCGTTTTTGCACTTGCAATAAACCAAGTGACTTTCTCGTGGAGGCATGTTGAATTAATTGAATAAGTATCGGAAAAAGGTGTGGTTGTAATTATACTGGTTGTAATGTATAGGCTGTCCAATGCAATGCGATTCGAGATCTCTCCATTCAAACATTCATGTTAAAAGTGTCATGTTAGGCACATGGAGATTCATGCGGAACAACTTTTACTATAGAACCTCCGAAATTGGGAAAAAATTGTACTTACGAACCTGAATTTAGTTTTGTTCATGAAAGTTGGGAATATTGTTGATATTGATAAAGATATAAAGTAGCACTTTCAGGTTTTTTTTTCTTTTACGCCACAAACGATAAACATTTATTATACACACACACTTTCAGGTTGAGGGTACAAAATCCAGGAACTAATGAAAATGGATAACACTGAAAAAACGCTAGCTAGTTTACCTGATCCAAACATCTCTAAACCGATGTTTTCGATTTACTACTGTTTTCTTGAACTAAACACAACGTTAGATGTTAAGACCCGTTGAGATAGGTAGTCCTACTTTGAAAGATTATAACGCATAATTAATTATTTTGACATTTCAGGAAGAATAAAGTGCTAACTCTTACAGACGGTATACAAAATAAATAAATCTATTAAGCTAACAAAAATAAAGCAGGAAGCGAATCCGATACGGCCAAGTAATGCATTTTATTTGGAACCGGTATACAGGAGTGTGGATATCAAAGGTGCCCGTCGGGTGGATAATGTAGACTGGTTTTGTATTACAATACCTTGGCTTTCAACGAAAAGCCTTGGGGAAATACTTTTTTCATCTTTACTTTTCGGATTTCTTGGAAAGAGTTTATGAGAAAATACGTAGGATAAGTACTATTTTAGAACTCATTTATATTAAGAGTATATAGGTGGTAATCTCAGCAACTACTAAACCGATTTTGAAAAATCTTTCACATGACGTACGGCGTGGTTCCGTACAGCACGAAAGAAATGCCCTTTAACATTAAAGTATAGTAGCAAATTTCTAAAACTCTATGGTAGCCGGAAATTTCCTGGCCAAAGAACTGATATATGAGGTGATATATTGCGGAATTTATTAGAACTCATTTCTAAGCCCTTTTAACACTTGATAGTCGTCATTATCAGTCAGGCTTTATTTCTTAACTTAATTCTCAGACTGAACGGTAGGAATTTTAAAAAAGGCTCAATATTAAAATCTGATATTTTTATTTATGACCCACCTGCGCCTGCGCCTGCGCTACCTCCTGCGCGCATCACCCAAATTATAAATCACCTCTCTCAAAACAACAAGCAAATACTTACTTGATTTGATTATACTGCTAAAACCTTTTGTGGAACTAGAAATGAGCCTTAAGATTTACGGGCGAAAATATTTTAGCAATTTAAATCCGTCGAGATTGATCGCCCAATAAACTAACAGCATGTCGTTTAAATCATTCACCTATAACCGTCCAAAGGTAAACAATAATAAACTCCAAATACGCACATTGTACCGTCCTAATAGACGCAAAATACCTACCTTACGATATTTTATTACTTTCCCATAATTCTTTGATAGGTATTATTTATCATCTTTTATTGTTAGGGTATTGTTAGGTCCATGTCTATTTATTTATGGGACTGTAGGTAGATAATCTACCTAATCATGTATCTAAACAAATTAGTGGAAATAGGTAAATAACATTTCAAATAATATTTTAGTAATTTTTTTATATATCAATTGAAATTCGAATAAACCAATTTGCTTGTAATTAATTTTCGAAGCTTATTATGTTGCCGTAACTCGATCAAACAAAACTTGTATCTCCTCGACTTTCTTAAAAAAGCTTTGCCTTTACAATCAGCAAAAAGAAGCCTTTTTACGCATCAAGTGTGCAATCTACATCCTTTATTTGTGTTTTTTTCGGGATCCCTAATTTGGTTAGTATGAGATATATTCATCCTACTACTTTTTTATTTTATCATCTCTAAGTTAATAATGTATGCTGGTCAGTGCAAAAAACCAAGACCACCGTGGTAACAGACAGAGCCGCGTTCTTTATGTAGCGAAGCCAGATAAAAAGCAAATAAAAGAGATTAAGAAAGCATAATGCCAGTATTAAAATTGCCTTAAGATGTTTAGTTATTGAGATTTACATAAACAGTATGATTTATTCTTAATAAGTTAGGCTTATCAAGGTTTTCACTAAATTCTTAAATATGTTTAACGATTTTTGTGTGATGTTTCTTGTTTAAGTATTGTTAAGTTGCCTAATGTTCCTTAATCAATTATTAAGAAAATCAAACCAAAGTAGGGCACGACAACGGTAAGTATCTATTATCCACAGAAATGTAAAGAGGAATATTTATTTATTTAAATAAGTACATTTATTTAGATTTCTGTGTTATGTTGCTCTACTTTAGTCTGTTTTCTATTGAAATCTGCTGTACTAGTATATTACACGAACTATTGAAGGTAGATAGGTACACACATAAACTTTAGTGTTTGTAGCATTACTGATAGACTATAAAACTATTTACACGCCAAAAACATTTAACTTTATGTTATTGACATATTCGCAGCTTTACGTTAAGTAAATAAAGGTATTAGGGAGTTAGCAAGCAGCCTTGACAAACTGGGAGACGACTTTTGTGAACCGAGAAATTATATTGCTTGAATTGGCAGGTGCTATAGAACTATTTTGGACTAGGTTTTGCGTTACTGTAGAAGGTAATTAAGTTTCGAAAATTATGGAAATCTCTACATAGTATAAAACGAAGTCGCTTTCCGCCGTCTTGTCTGTATGTACGTTTAGATCACATCATCATAAGCATTAAAGTTACCTACTGGAACTGGATATGCAGGGTGACTTTAAATTAATTCTTGGTACCAAGGTTGCCGTGTGGTGTCCGGCAGAGTAGAATAGCACCAACCCCTTACACTCATGGGTGTCGTACAAGGCGACTAATGTTTTCGAGGCAAAAGATCAAGAGTCTCCGTAGTCTGGAAAATGGGCAGCAGCATTTAAGAACTGCGATCTCCAACCCGCCTGCCAAGCGTGGAGATTATGGCAATAACCTCCCCTTTCGCGGGAGAGGCCCTAAGTCCTGCAGTGGACTGTTACGGGCTGTGATGATGAAGGGGTATGCATGTGCTCGTGTTAACAAACAACTGTTACTATGGCACCAACTCTGAAATCACGAACAAAAATCAGCTGACTTATGAATTATAATTAATTATGAATTAGCAACGGTTGAAGAGGTCCACTGTCCACCTCTTGACTCCATTATCAGATCCTCATGCATCAAACATTGTACTATCACAGGAATTCAGTATGTATGCATAGTACCATAAGAATCGAAAAAAAAAAAAAATGAAAATAAAATATCTGTCGCAATTTAAAAAGATGACTAAACCAGAAAATGTCGTCCCTCGAAATTGACCAACTGAGAAAAAGACTTGGTACGAACATGACGTCCTTCTAAATTGACTTTTCAAGAAAATTACCTGCCTCGCCATAAGGCTATATGTCGGTGATACCGGCAGGCAGGAAGGAAGGCAGTTTAGAGCAATTTGTTCGATGCGTATTTGCAAAATCAATGCTAATCCGTTGGCACAGTTTCTCTCACGATTTTCACTTAAATTTCACCAAACATTAATTGAATCGACCAACAATGAATTACCGCCGCGCTGAGTACATGGCATGCTTTTAGCCGGGCTAATTAATTTTATTACCTTGATTCTATTCGCGTATTGTCCGCAGTTTTAAGACAGGGACGTACTCTGTCTAAATGTTTATTGACCTTTTTTTGGCAGAAGGTGAAAGTGTATCCGTTGCAGCCCTTCCCCTACCCGAATGGTGTAAACGGAACTTTTTTTCTAAGCCTGTCTGTCTGTATTGACACTTAGCCCGGCTTGCACGAAATTCTTAAACACGTTTCAGAAATGACCTTTAACATTTTTTTGTATGAAGTTTGTTGTTTAGGTATCAAATACATTTAAGAATTTGGTGCAAGAAGCCCTTAAAATTTAAATGATCCTATTTTTTTTAACTTCAGAGTTAGAAAATAAATTAACTGATAATTAAATAATTAAATCTATCGTAAAGTTTCATTTGACGACGCGAAAATGTAACCTACTGATCTGATTAAAAAGCGAAGAAAGTTTTTACTCTGAGTACGTACCTGTGGATACTCAACTTCAAACGCAAATAACTTGTAGACGGCATTGTTTGAAGCTTATTTACGACCACTAGCTACCGACCCGTTCGTTTCATCTGAAATTTTACTTTTTTTTTTTTTCGTACTATAATTTAATGCACCTGGCCCGAGAGATTGGTGTCAATAAAACCTTGCAGCTGTTTTTGTAACCTATTCTACTTTTTTTTAATTCAGTGGAGTGAAACGTTTTCGTGTAGTTATCACTCCAACTTCCCTGGTTAATAAAATTATACAAACCTTATTGCCAAACCTACTACTTAAGTAAACGCCCGCACCACACTGGTTCTTCCCCCCAGTGATTCTGTCAGAGCGACAGAACCTGCGGTTCTGAATTTATGTTGCCTGCAAGTACATACCATGTATCGTAGATATTATGCGACAGTTACCGCTTATCATCAGGTGGGCTGTCTGCTCGTTTGGCACTGCGTTTATTACGCCCAAAAAGAGTATATTTTCCTGAACTGTCGTCTTTTCAACATTCCTGCGTCGCAGGCGTCAATAACGCCCTGGATACGGCCCTGTTACTGCGACTACCACAGCCACCAAACTCAAATGGAGGTAAAAGCAAATTATTGAACACCATAAATCCAGATATCCTCCAATTAGAGACAAGATAAATAAAAACCAACACCTAATGAAGGCGTCGCCTCCATTAACACCGCATCGATCAACCTACCAATTTGTCCTTCCTTTGATCAAATGATCAAAAATACACCGATCGCCAATAAAACATAATTATCAACCTGATCGCCTTAACGAGATTTATAGGCTGTCGTTCACAAAAATTCGCCTTAAACAGGCCGATCGGGCCTTAATTGACCATGACGTCATGATCTAGACACGCTTGACCTTTGCAAAGAATGCAACCGAAATATCGGGCTTAAATGTTTACCTTATTATGCGATGAATGACTTTTTTCGAACATAATTTATGTTAATTTAAGTAAGTCTATTATCAATTGCATAATATGTAACTAAGTAGTATTAGAAATTATACAAGGTCGTGTTTGTCTATATAGGTATTCAATGCTCAAAAATATTTTGATAAGACTAATTTTCTTTATGGCAGCTTGCACCAAATTCTCAAACGTTTAAGTATCAACTTAAAAGTTGATACAACAAGCTACATGACCTAGTACTTACGAAACTAAGAGATTTGTCATCTTACCTAAGTAATTACGTAGATTCTATTCCACTTCTGTCAGAATATATGTCCGTCGTTGGAAGTATTTACTAGCTGTCAGTGGAAAGTATTTACTCGCTGATTTCCCGAAACTGTAGGTGTGATGCAATAAATCTGTTGTGCCCAAGAGAAATATTTAATGTAGGAAATGACAAAATATTACCGCACCGCGTTCATTGCATCGGTTTATCTTGTGCTTTCAAATGGATTTATTGACGATATTAATGTACAATAAATCGTAATAATTATTATGAATTTTCGCAGAAATTAGACGAGTCTATTATTTTGGAAGTTTCTATAATTAAGTGTATAGTTCACTACGTTCACTATTGCACGTGAACCTATCCAAGTCTCTTTACCGTAGTCTGCAATTTGATGCAAGATTTTGTCAAATATTGTTATTCTCGAGCAATGACCCCGCTTAATATTTTTCTCCATTAAACTAGGCTAGCATTTGACCGCTAGCTCACCTGATGATAAGTGACGATGCGGCTGCGAATGCAATATACTTGTGCATGCAGCGCTGACGCAGATGGTTCTTTTCACGGCACATCATCATCATCATCATATCAACCGGAAGAAGCCCACTACTGGGCATATGTCTCCACCAGAGATGGCCACAAAGGCCGGCTTGTGCCTTCCGCATTCAGCTGGTACCTGCGATCTTTACCAGGTCGTCGGTCCACCTTGTGAGAGACCTGCAGACGCTGCGTCGTTTGGTACGTGGTCGCCACTCAAGAACTTTCCTGCCCCATTGGCCATTTATTTATTTAATAGTTCATTGCACACTAAAATGGTAACAAAGATATGGTAAATATATACATGACACAAAAGGCACTACTTATTTCTAAAAAGAAATTTCTTCCAGCAGGCCTAATAGCCGGCCATCTGTTCTGCAAGCTACCTATATTGACAGATGCAGTGTTACAAGCCGCATATTGTCGGATATTGTCTAATCTACCAGGCTTTCGCGGAGAAAGTCTGACTATGCCAAGCGTTCTCTTTGTAATTTATTTTTTTAACCCATAAAGAATTACTCATTCCAATGAGGAGTTTTCCAATAGGTATTTAAGGCATTCCTAACCGCTCACTAGATGGCGCCCCGACAATTTTGGTAATTGATAATCGCTTGAAATAGGTTCTTAGCAAACAGGATATAAACCCTGGGTACGTTGTATTGGATAATATTGTATTTGTCAATAGTTTTCAACCATTTTAGAGGTTGTAATAATAATGAAACATAGTGCCAACTTCTATAAATATTTATTTTTACACTTCGTTATGTTTATATTAATAAACACTTTATTTTCAAGTTTAGTATTACTTGGCTGCATGAAATCACTGCCACCATCATACAGATTTAAAGAAGATTACCAAAATTGTAGGAGCGCCATCTATTGATGCTTTTTGAAACAAACTATCAATACCTACTGGAAAACTCCTCATTCTATTTAGCTGGAATCTACAGCGACGAGCCAAAAAAGGACTGAGTTTTGTCGCTGCC
The DNA here is from genome assembly GCA_905147135.1 of Blastobasis lacticolella. Taxonomy (NCBI): domain Eukaryota; kingdom Metazoa; phylum Arthropoda; class Insecta; order Lepidoptera; family Blastobasidae; genus Blastobasis; species Blastobasis lacticolella. Next base: position 3,007,872 of record LR990042.1, on the reverse strand, counting down.
CGGAAACAAAACAATACTAATGTAGTCTAACTACTTTTGTCTGTAGTCTGACTCTGTCTAATCTTTTCAGAAAATCAATTGGAACAAAGTATTCTGCATGAAGGCCATCTCTAAACGTTTCTATTTGTGCTACCTAATTGAAAGAAATATTTGTACCGGCTGTTTTGGACAGTAGGGTGACGATAAAACTTCAGAAGAATTATCTAGGACATATTTTCAATTGTCGTTATGTACCTAAGTAGGTAGGTGTAACGAATGTTCTTATTTACTGTACAAAAACAAGTTCATTTATTCAACCTTATGCATATTATAATGGCAGATATCAGATTATTTGTCATAATCGGCTTCAGCACTAAATTTTTAATCAAAATATATTCGAAATTATAAAATAAAATAAAATATCAATATTATAATTACATTATTATTATCCATGTTATTTTTTATACCACTAAAGTACAAACAAGCTTTCGGCCTAGCGGCCTGCCTGATGGTAAGCAGTCACCGCCTTTTGCAATACAGTCAGACGTTTGCAATACAAAGTATGGCCATCGTACTGCCACACACGTTGGTAACAGATAAATTTGTAGACGCCGGCGGCGCTCTATCTCAATGAATGTTAAAATTCGACACAAAACAATAGCAAATGGGTATAATAATGTCCAAAGTGCGTTTGAAAAATCTTTATTTTCAAAATTATTTTTGGCAGATTTCAGATACCTACGCATATAACACGTACGTAACGCTAGAGATTTTTATACGAGAGTTTCATATGCAGGGACATTATCACAAAGGTCCACGATTAGATACAATAAAACAAGTTACTGCTACTGTAAATTTTTTATATGTTCATTATTGGTCATTAATTAATGCCATTTAAGTTGTGTGCTACCAATACCCTATGATACTCGTACAACGTAGCTTCCTATAAGCGAAATAACTTTCAAAATCGGTTTTGTGGTTTCGGTAAGGATTACATACCCCAACTTTAAAAACAATTTTGCCTTGATCCCTCAGAAACCTGATATTTCTCCGGGATCAAAAGAACCCCACGAGACTAGGGTATATCTCTATAGAGTGAAAGAATTTAGAAAATAAGTTAAGTAGTTTCGGAGATCACTGCTTAATACAATCTCCTCCTATATTAACTCTTGACCATTTATGGCGTAATAACAGCAATATACCGTAATTCATCTCGTTACAAGACGAAGAAGACCTCACAGAGACCCTGAAGTACCCCGACATGTCAAGTTTTCTGTATTAAGAGAAATCTGTATTCAATAATGACACGAGTCGACAACAAGGTATGCCGTAGATGCCGCAAAAGAAATAATTTTGGGTCTGCACTTGATCATTTTATTTTTTATATTGGAGTAACCAAGCAATTGACCGCCATCCCAACTGGTGGTAAGTGACGAGGCGTCCGATGATGTAGATGCCTGTCTAGGAACAGCCTAGCCTTGAAGGCGTCCAGATTATTATGACATGAGAACACACTCGCAGGCAACATGTTCCATTCCTTAGCCATACTCATTATTAAGGTTAAACCAAAGCGGCTCGTGCGGATAGCGTTCCGATGAAGCATTCGCCCAGACCGCGTCTCCCGATGGCGGAAAGCAATATGCCGATGCTCTGATTTTTTATTAATATTGGATTATTCAACTTAACGACTTTTATACAGGCACTCTCCTGTGTCTATTATTCTTTATAGTATTTATTAATGCAATAAAGTGTCTTTATTTGTGGAATGGAATGCAATACATATATTACAAACCCATTTATTATTTATTCGTTTTATTAATAAGACTTGTTGTACAGTCTCGGAAGCCGATTGCCTCAGTGTATTTTTTTCATTAGATTCACTCATATTGCATCAGCAACCCATTAGATAACAATCCACTGTTGGAATTAAGTCCGCACATTAGCAATTTCCTAATATAAACCAGCTGGTGGTGGCTTCTGGTGGTGGTGGAAGGGAATAAACTTTAGAAGGCCCCGCTACATGTGGCCTCTGAATCCTGTGTATTCCATGGCCCCCAGTAAGTACATGTCGTTACGCGGTGAACAGTTAAATTATGCAAAATGCACTGTCATTTGTCTGCTGATTGGGGAACTTGATTCGAAACGACAGCTCATGAGAGGGGGTCTTTAAATTCAATACTTTGTATGTTAATACTGATGTTGATATTGTTGTAATACGGTACTCAAGGTACTGTAAGGTCAATGCTTTTCTTATTAGTAAGGCATGTGGCCGCAATTTTGTCCTGGTTGTAACGACAAACTCTTAAAAAGTATAGTTGAAACACACACAGAGAGAGAAAGAAAGTGATGGAGAGCCAAACATGCGCGCGCGCACACACACACACCAGTAAATGTATTTTCTTGTTTCATTTCAATCTACACCAGACTACTAATATTTACAGGAGGCACACGTATACACGACAACTGATGGATAGTGGTTGCTGACTGTCGCATAGGCCATTGCAAACTTCATGTTTTTTTATTGACGAAAGAATCGCACTGTCAGACGGCCATTATGATTATATAATCGCTCCGCCAACTTAAACTCTGTGATGATAGTCTCAATCTACTTCTCTACGCCTAAATTGTTGTAGTTATAATAAATATCCATGATAATAATCTTAAGCCTAAACTCTTAATCTTAATCAACTCCTCTAATAAACTCTTGTAGTTATAAGAAGACTCTGGTACAGTACGAGTACGTCAGAATTTAATTAATAATGCCAATAAAATGTTGGCGTCAGCACCCAGCGTTGGTGGAATTACTGGAAACGTCGAATATTTGCTATAAAACGAGTAAAATTAGAAGTAAGACCGTACCGAGCCGGTATAGTGAGGGACGGTGGAGGAAGTTGATTGTTGGCATCTTTTATCCTTACAAAATTCTATATTTGATAGGACTATTTCGGCTGGATGTGTTTGTAGTCGATGTATGAAATAATATAAAGGTTTTTATGTACAACCAATTAAAAATTAATAATGTATCTTATTTTTACCAGCAACAGCAAAGAGTAACTAATTGTAAAGTCCTAATACGTAAACGTTTTATGTTTAATGTTATACGGCAGACACATAGGCAAGCGGGCCACCTGGTGGAAAGTGGTCATCGCTGCCTGTAGACAGCAACACCTGGGGCGCTACCAATGCGTTGCCCGCCTCTAAAGAGACCTCTAATGTACCTCTTGAACGATACCATGTCATAGTCTAAAGGAAACACTGTGGCTGGGAGTTCACTCCACATCCGCATAGTACGCGCAAGAAACATTATTTCGAGCCTTCGCGTGAACACCACTCATCATCACAGCCCATAACAGTCCACTACATGACTTTGGGCCTCTCCCACAAAAGGGGAGGTTATTGCCATAATCTCCACACTTGGCAGGCGGGTTGGAGATCGCAGTGTTGCAAACATAACAATGAAAAACGCTGCTGCCCATTTTCCAGTTTATGGAGACTAGATATTTTGCCTCTAAACGTTAGTCGCCTTGTACGACACCCACGAGTGTAAGGGGTTGGTGCTATTCTACTCTACCGGTCACCACACGGCTAGAACACCACTACTAGAGGGTATACGTAAAATAGTGATTAAATACGAAAAGTTGATGAGCTGTATATCCTCCTAACGTAAGTACAAGTACCGTGTGTACCCACCCCGGAGAGTAAGCCGATACCACCGCCGAAGTCGCCTCGATGACGTAACAAACCTTCGCAGGAAACCAAGCCATTTTACAACTGTCACTAAATATAACCAGAGCGTGACCAGTATTCCTGTACGTGATGTGTACACACCGTGTTTATACTTACACCGTGCAAGCCCTGCGAAGGTCGGATATATCCGGAGTATTCCTGTTCATAAACTGTTTAACGACATTTGCGACAAGAATTTTTGTTTCTCAGTCCCTGATTTGCCGCAAAAATGTTGTTGCTTTAGCCTAAGCAAAATAGCAGCAGCAGTAACTTTCCATCAGGTGGTCTGACTGCTCATACAAGAGTTGTATAAAAGCTTTCTGCCACCATTAATAGTAATTCACAGAGCTTACCCCTACTTTGTGGAAAATGTGAAAACGTAATATGCAGCGTTATAAATTTTCGTTGTTAGAGTCCCTGCCTAGAGAATTCATACTAATTGCACTTTAAAGTTGAGCTCGCTTCGCTGTGAATATGAAATTATTCTCTCCACATCCCCACTGGGAGGTAGTAGTAATGTAGTTAGTTCACGTGCTGAATATTGTAGCTGCTATGGAAATTTGGATACGTTTAGAGCAGCCTCTAAAGTTTAGAGGTGCATCGGTAAGTAGGTAGCACTTAGAACATTTACAGCAGTCCAATCCGATACGATTTTTTATGGTACTCAATGACCAAGTTTAAGTACACAATGATATAATGTCAGGCAGTGTGTCATGTGTCAGTGACTTCCTAATTAAGCTGTGGCAGTGACTGCCTAACTAAGTCCATTAAGAAGACCTATGTAGAAAGTATATACTTTCTTTTGAAGACATTAAATTTTTCCTTTCTTTCTTTAAACTTGTTTCACGTAAACAAAAGAATACTGAAAACAAATCACTATTAATACTATTCAGTTATAACTAAACTAAATTATACCTAAACAACCCTAAAGATAATAAATTTGCCCCAGGTCCAGTCCTAAGCATAGTGCCTATTTATTATTTATAATTAAATAGCAGAATTCCTATTCAGTTCACAAAGTGTACCTATGCGTAAACCACCACCCAATTCAATACCTATCTATCTACTTAGATACCCGATATCCTGTACTTCACGTAGCCAACCGTAACCTATGTCTCTATCAGACAATCGCTTCCCTCCCCGACACTGATACTTCGTCTCACTGGATAGTTTTACAAAACAAAGCTAATGCCATCCTCTGATGCGTTTGAGCCAAAACAAACACTACAGGTGGGGTTATCGACCCAACTCAGAATGCGTTTGCTATAGGTAATGTGAGACTGGAAACCGCACGCGCAGACATCTCCAACCAACCCATCACGGGAGATACAAACCATGTGGTTATACTCTGTAAGACTTGCTGGCTGGTTTAGAAAAGAAAAAGGAAAGTTCTTGAGACGAGGTCGGACGAGGTCTTCTCGATTTGTGGATTAAATTATTGATTCCAAATTTGAATATTGATTCGAACTTGTAAGGTATTAAGTAATCCAGCAATCAATTATACCTACGATATTGCGTATTATTTACATTCACTTTTAAGCTGCAGTGTCTTCTGCTTTCTTAGGACAAAAGCCTTTATTTATTTATAGACAAAAGATGATTTACCTATCTCCAATCAAACTTGATAATTGGCCTTTTTTTCTCTCTGCAGTCCAGCCCAAAACATTCTTTATACAATAAATTCTATCAATCCCAGTTGCAAGAAATAAGGTCAAACTAATCAATACAAGGATTTGTAACTGTAAAGTATAAAAAGATGAATTTTCACCTACCTATATAAAGAAAGCTTAAACATAACTAGATCTCCGCTACAAAATCTTCTAAACTTAGGTGAGAACAGATTTATAAGCCCTCGACATAAAACACACCCCCATCCCTGTATCGAAAAACGATTCTTAATCTTTCTGGATCACCTTCTTAATCTTTCAAAGGCACAATTTATCTCTGGATGGTCTTGCGATGTTTGAAAGGCAGGTAATGCAACCTCTCTAGCAGGGTTGCCAACCCTACTATATAATATTAAATTTCCTACTGTTTTAGGTGTCCGCTTACTATTTTAAAATTTTAATATAGTAGGCTTATCAGTGTTGCTTACTGTAAAACGGAATGCGTCCTGAATTTTAATTGTAACAACTTGAATTCAGAACTAATTCAAACACTATCGTGGACCAGCTAATTACTTACTGAAGATCAATTTAATACTAAATCTTGCAGTTTATAAATGGCAACAATGGCATCTACAGCAATGTCTGCAGTGATTCCGATGGCAACTCGACGGAATCATGTTTTCAAATATTCTTAAAGTTTCTACAAAGGTTAAAGGTATTACAGCTAACCCATAAGAAAAAATACTACATCTTTTTAAATTAAGCCCCTATCTACTATATTTTTATGGCTACTGAATCCGAAAATACTATATTTGATCTTAAAAAAGTTGACAACCCTACTCTCTAGTTGCATTCGAGTGGGTCGAGAGCCCCGATGCAGTTATGAGTGTGTCAGCTTTAATATAAGTCCTACTTATAACTACAGTGTTTTTCATTAGTAAAACCTTTATTTTAGTCATTAGGCTACAGGATAATAACAGAGTGTGAGTATGTATCCAAAATCCCAGTGAAATATATGGACAACGATGATGATGAAGTATCCAAGGCTGATATTTGTGTAGGAGTTTACTAGAAAATATATTATCTAAGATAACGTATGATTCTAGTGGACATCATTGAGTCAAACAAATGTTTTAAAGATATTAGGTATATTGTAATAAGCAATATAATATATTATAAAATGAGGTATTTATTTAAACAACATTAGCTGAATTAAACAAGATTTTATAATACAAACAAAGTACCATAGGCAAACCACATTTATACAAAATTCTCACCAAATGTTAAGACACAATTATCGATCACATAATTCAATATTTATCCTTTAAAATGGGACAGTAGTATTACGTATGATTCAATTAATAAACAATTATATAAATAAATTAACCAATACAAAATATAAAGCAACAATAATACAATGCAAGTTTGTACTTAACTCTGTGCCGGCTCTGGAGCAAAAGTACCACCCAGTCTTTTGACTGGACCTTTATACTACCTTTTAGCCGGAAATGTCATTTTCTATTCTCATTTCCGGTCTCCTAAATTTATTGATAGATTGATTAAATGTTAATTTAATGTATTACAATACTTTGAACATTATTATAAATTTATTACATAATTAATTAAGGAAGTTTCTCATAAACAGTACTTAACTGATCAAAGACAAACAATCGTTCAGAAACACCACACTTCGTTCTAAAGTTGGTGAAATGTTTACAAAAGTATTTTGAAATATTAATTATTATTAATCACGATATGTAATACCAATTAAAACATACTAAAATACCTTATATCTAACACGGCCATACTGACAAGTACTTCGTCCCTGAAGTACCTATTTATATCAAACTTAGGACAAATTTCCATTTGTGAATCTAATAGTAATGTAACATTTTGTGTCATTTACTTATTTAAAACGACTTAAATTATTATACCACAAATAGTTAAGTTAACTACCAAATTCTTTTAGAATTTCAGAATATAATAACTTCTTGCAATGCCACAAATAATTCAATCACAAACCAGCAAAGAATAAAAATCATATCAGTAATCAGCTTTTATAACCATTAAAATATATTGCAGTTATTTTTATTGTGCACATTTGTAAATAACCAAATACTGGTGTACTTTCAAAGTCATTTGTCGCGTCATGCCAATTTCCTCACCAGTGCACCGGCACCACCGGTCTCACCGGAGAACCAGATTAGCATCGTCTATGGGACTAGCAAAACTTTTTTTATCAATGTAACCTTCAATGCTGAATTATTAAATATTATTCTCGAGATTTCAGAATTATAGCCAAGTTCAAATATAGTCATGAAGAATCGCATTACAATATTATTATTTGGTTTGAGTAGTGACCTGTAATGATGGCCCCATCACCGCCGCCCGTGATACAATGGCCAAACATCAGGATTACTACCTAGCACAGCTAAGTTTCGGTAGACGCATAGAGATGTTGGCAGCGTCACTGCTGCCCGGTGAAGGTCGTCTTGCCAACATCAAGCTAACTACCTAGACAGCAAAGTTCAGTATAAGCCTCCAGGTGTTGGCTGCAATCACCGCTGCCCGTGAAGCCAAAGCCACACCAAGCTAAATACCTAGCAGCAATATTCAGTAGTAGCCTTCCAGGTATGGTCCCATCACTGCTGCCCGAGAAATGGACTTAACCAAGCTCACTACCTAGCAGCAACGTTCAGTATAAGCATCCAGGTGCTGGCTGCAATCACCGCTGCCCGTGAAGCCAAAGCCACACCAAGCTTACTACCTAGCAGCCATATTGTAACACGGTTTCCCACAGCTGGATTCAAACAATCTATATAATCATGTCATAATTGGCATTTATCAATTATAGAAAGTTCAAGTTATCATTTCACTTTTAGTTCTATTTATCGAATTATTTACTTAATACATGTGACTGAATAACTGGTGGCATTTCAAAACTTGTACATCATTAGCATTATTTTCTATAAAATATTATACACAAAATTTCTTCGAATAATTACGAATGATGAAATAATTCAAACTAGCATAGCATCTTCAATAGCGTTGTTCTTATAGACCCACATCGCAATTTATACCTATAATATTTATCTATCACCAAAATATCAATTCAAATAATATTGGTTAATGAAATGGAATACATCACAGGTACAGAGACGATTTTTATAGTACCTTATTAGTAATTACTTCAATTTCTACTTGGACGGGAATCGAATCCACTGTGCTACTGAAATAGCATATTATTAACGATACGGTCAGCAGACAAGAAAATAGAAAATGTGAATCATGTTATTGTAGGTACATACGTTTTCAATTTGCTCGGCCAATTCTGACGTTTTATTTCGAGACTACTAGCGGTAGATAATCCGAATATAGTATATGGAAACAAAGGTAGGCAAACATTATTTTTAAATACGAATCGTGTCTATGTAGGTACTTTAATAAATAGCTTGAATTGAATATTTATTGTATGGTAAAAGTTTGTTGAAATAAAAATGAAGTAAACAAAATAAATATTTTGCGTTAAGCCAGGTATCCACCGATCAAAAACTTGTGTTGTCAACACGTGTTGATAACAAAATGTCCTTTAGGCGGAGAAGCGCCTTTATGCAACGTCTAATTTTTCGTCAAGAAATTTAATGGATTATTTATGATTTTTCTCAATTTCCTATCATGAACATTATGATTTAAGTAGCTAGTTGATTTAGGACCAAAAATTGCTAAAACAACACTTTCATTGGAAACTGTGGAGCAGAAGCTTCGAAAAATTGTCTCATAAACATCAACCCAAACATAGTTCAATGTTGGAAGGTGGAATCTACAACATTTCCATCCAGTCAATGATTTTAATATTTTCCGATGTGGGTAACCGGTATGTTACGTTTACATCTTATGTTAAAGGCGGTTAATATCGGTTATTTCTTTTTATACAAGACTAATTTTTGGATTGACTGAGTAGAAATGCGAAGACTACCTACAATAATGGAAAATAAAGATGTGTTTTCATTTTCGATAAACTAGGTCCAATTATTACAAGTAGGTACTAAAGCTGCCTATCATATAAATATACCCATCAAAATTTACGGGAATATAAAGTTTCCGATGTTCTTTAACTTAATATTTTTAAAACTTAGCAAGTTTTCATCGGTCAACCGCACAACATTTTAATTTTTTTTTTGTCTAGCTACCAACAAGAATTTTTTTTGAAACATTTTACTTTCGTTAACGTAGTTTTTGGCATGGAAAAGAAGGTTAAACAATTATGATGTGGTCTTTCTTTGCTAATTGAGGATGCTATTCTCATATAAATGTTTTGCATTTCTAAAAATATTATAATAAAAGCGGCGTTTTATATCTCGATGTAGTGACGCTCGACGTGCAAGAAACAATTCGTGATTCCATAGTGTCCATGATTTGTGCCATAGTAGATGCAGAAGTCACCGAGATAGTTTCCACGAGTTTCAAAACTAAAGTGGCAGTGGGCAGGCCACAAAATTTCATAGGACCGATGGCCGATGAGGCACAAAGGTCTTCGAATGGGGAGCACGTACCGAAAATTATAGTGTAAAACAGCCCCAGGAGATAGACTGAGCTGGTGGATGTAAGGGCACCAAGCCGATCGTTGCGGAAGGCCAGGGGGTGGAGTATGTCCAGCAGTGGATGTCCTGGCGTCCGAAATGTTCAGATACAGAACCGGTCGGGGTGTTACCTGTCATGGCAGCTTTGGTGATGCTGTTCCGGGTGACGATTTCAACCAGGATCTGCGAAGCTCTTGACAGCGATGGTCCGCGAAGACAGCACAGCACATTTCCTTTGGTTTTTCGGTCTCTCGATCCTTCAGACGTCGATTGGTCGTTCCATACACCGTCGTCGTGGATTTGCAAGATGCCTCGTGGAATGGTCTCGTCCATAATGCAGAATCTAAAAAAATAGTGATTTTTATATCGATATCAAGAGTTAACGAATCCCACTTCTGATGTCAGCTTTAATATAAGTCCTACTTATAACTACAGTGTTTTTCATTAGTAAAACCTTTATTTTAGTCATTAGGCTACAGGATAATAACAGAGTGTGAGTATGTATCCAAAATCCCAGTGAAATATATGGACAACGATGATGATGAAGTATCCAAGGCTGATATTTGTGTAGGAGTTTACTAGAAAATATATTATCTAAGATAACGTATGATTCTAGTGGACATCATTGAATCAAACAAATGTTTTAAAGATATTAGGTATATTGTAATAAGCAATATAATATATTATAAAATGAGGTATTTATTTAAACAACATTAGCTGAATTAAACAAGATTTTATAATACAAACAAAGTACCATAGGCAAACCACATTTATACAAAATTCTCACCAAATGTTAAGACACAATTATCGATCACATAATTCAATATTTATCCTTTAAAATGGGACAGTAGTATTACGTATGATTCAATTAATAAACAATTATATAAATAAATTAACCAATACAAAATATAAAGCAACAATAATACAATGCAAGTTTGTACTTAACTCTGTGCCGGCTCTGGAGCAAAAGTACCACCCAGTCTTTTGACTGGACCTTTATACTACCTTTTAGCCGGAAATGTCATTTTCTATTCTCATTTCCGGTCTCCTAAATTTATTGATAGATTGATTAAATGTTAATTTAATGTATTACAATACTTTGAACATTATTATAAATTTATTACATAATTAATTAAGGAAGTTTCTCATAAACAGTACTTAACTGATCAAAGACAAACAATCGTTCAGAAACACCACACTTCGTTCTAAAGTTGGTGAAATGTTTACAAAAGTATTTTGAAATATTAATTATTATTAATCACGATATGTAATACCAATTAAAACATACTAAAATACCTTATATCTAACAAGTGCATCCAGCTTTTTGTACAATGATCTGTAGTGGTGTTACGAAATGTGTTTGGGCTTCACTTCGATTTTGGTACTCGTGTGGGTATCGAACTCTGTCGTTTTCGGCAAATATTTAAATAGCGTGGGTAATGCTGAGACTGGTCCAGCTTTATCCATAATATATTTACTCATTTGTGGTACAAACAGGTGGAATGGATGTTATAGTCGTGTACAGTGAATCTTCTGCGATAGGCCAACGGCATACTACTTAAGTACTAAGCTTGATTATACATAAATAATAATAGGAATTAAATATGTCAGACTAATTATTACAATTTATTGAGATTTTCTCCTTACTGTATGGTTTTCGGGAATTTGGGAGCCATCGCAAAAATACTTTTGGAGGGCGGTCTTGCATAGGTGAATGTAGGGTTGGTCGGTCGTGCACTTTCGACGTGCGAGAAGGTCAGGTCAAGGTCAGGTCAAGTTTAATTAATGTATGATTCAGGATTCGTACTCTGCTAAGTGATTGATTTAAATACAATTTTGTCTATGTCGTAAAGATGAATGTGGAAGAGAGAGATGTGTCAGGACCGTAATAAGTGGAACAATGTAGTATCTGCTACCCTTATAGTACTTTTATCACCAATTCTCTTATATTATAAATATATAATAATTATTTGATGTAGTAGGTATTAAGTACGGATACCAAAGTTACCAAGAACGTTGATAATTCCATATTCACTAGGTACGTAGACCCTCTGTTGGTCACGACGCGAAGGTTCGAAAGAACGTTTCTCGCTCGTACGATTCGGATGTGGAATGAGCTCCCAGCCACAGTGTTTCCTTTGGACTATGACATGGGATCGTTCAAGAGGTATATTAGAGGTCTCTTCTCTTCAGAGGCGGGCAACGCATCAGTGACTCCCCTGGTGTTGCTGATGTCCATAGGCGGCGGTGACTACTTTCCATCAGGTGGCCCGCATGCCTGTTTGTCTGCCGTATAACATAAAATAAAATAAAAAGTATTCTTGTTATAAATAATACAAAATTATCAACGCTCTTAGTCAACCATGGCAGCATTCCACTTCAGTTGATTTACGCATACACTTAATAAGCGAGATATCAAACAATTTGCCGTCTTAAGAAACAATGTAGTGCTATTATTGTATTTAAGGACACTGTTAATTCCTACATACTTTAAGATTAGATAGCGCTATTACAACACGGTGTCGGGAATTAACAATTGACTATTAAATGCTCTTTACATGGTAGGCCTGATAACAGTGTGATACTTACTACAGACTGAATATTCATATTCGTGTAGCCAATTATTATCCGTATTAGGTTGCTGTACTTATTTAGTGTAGAAAGTAAGTTCGCTTTTACCGATCAATGACGTCCAAGGTTAGCTGGAAGAAATCCAGTCGTGAGATAAGCTTGCCTTTGCATTATAAACTGTATTTGTATTTCCTGTAATGTTATAAATTGATGCAATAAAGAGATTACATACATACATAAAAAAATGCTACTAAATCCACTATCTTCTAAACAGATTTTGGTGCGGTTTTCAGTATCACTTAGAAAATATCTTCCAGAATATTTCAATATAAAATGCGTATTAGAATAGAGAAAACCCGAGAACACAGCAGCGAAGCCAGTGCGAGTCACTAGTATTGTAGTAAATGCTAAAGTTTCCAAGGATGCCAGTACTGCAAAGATATGAAATAGTCTCTATTCATGATTTATATGGTACCCAACCATTCATTTGCGGGTTTCACTGTTCTGTTAAACCATTTCGTATCCCTTTCCTTTCCACCGTTGGTGAGGGAGCCAGAAATATCTATTACCCTGAAGTGCCCATGCGCAGGTGTATCGCAAACTGTAATCTCTATAATCGGCGAAAGTTGTTGTTTATTTCTGTCGTTTCAAGAATAAATAATGGGTTGTGTTGTGTTTTCCGAGGGAGGGTCGGTGGTGTAGTGGTAACGGTATCCGGCTCGCAATGCGAGAGGTACCGGGTTCAAATACCACTGCCGCCATGTACCAATGATTCTTTTCTGAGTTATGTACATTAGTTGAATACTAACCGATGCTTTTACGGATCATGGTCAGGGCGAACCCCGGGTCTTCGTGCGCGAGAGCACTACCGGGACAATAACGCCAAGAAGATGATGTTGTGTTCTAGTCTATACAAGAAGGTGTACCGAGAACATTTGCGATTGTTCTAGACCGTAATTTTAGTTCTATAAATTTTATTGTAATATCCAACGATTCCAGCTGTTTGTGGTTCTTTTGAGCTCTATAGTTCTCAGAAATATCATCTCCGTTAACAATTAATCTGTTTATTGGCTCTCATTATTTTGTTTGCACATTATACAGCCTAGAAATTACCTCTGATCGTAGCCGTTGCTCCGGTTCTGTAGATATTTAAACTAATTCTATAGGTACATATCAAAATCTGTTAGGTATAGCTACGCAGGGAAGCTATAGCTTTCAAAATCTACAGTTATGCTAGTCGCAGATTATATCAAGCGTCAGCGGCGAGCGTCGGCGCGCGCATTTGAAGTTCATACAATTTAGAGTTGACAGCATAATGCAACCTGCATCGCCGACGTTTGATATAATATGCGCCTCTTTGGACCCTCGGCGTAAAAAGAGAAGTGTTATAAAGTTGACGTAGATATCTGTGTATCTGTGGCTTTGTGTGTCTGCTGTGGCATGATAGCTAACTAACGGGTGGACCTATTTCGATGCGGTTTTCTCTATATAAAAATAATCTTCTTGGCGTTAATATCCCGGTTGTGCTCTCGCGCACGAGGGCCCGGGGTCCGCCTTGACCATGATCCAGGATTTGGCTGATCAGATATATACTATGGAGCGACTGCCATCTGACCTCCACGACCCTGCTACCAGGGGAACCTGACCAGATTGGATCATGATTACACATTCAGTCGCCTGAATGTGCAGGTTTCATCACGATGTTTTCCCTCACCGTAAAAGCATAGGTTAGTATTCAACTATTGTACATAACTCAGAAAAGAGTAATTGGTACATGGCCGCAGCGGGATTAGTGCCCGGTACCTCGCGGTTACTTGTTGGATATGTCGCAGCCATCTGGTTAAATCAGCCATTTAATTAGAAAGCTAGTCCGTTAATTAAACGCCGGCATTTAATTGAATGACTATAGGTCAACTAGCCAAGTAGTTGAATGTAACGTGCAGCTACTTGGCTGAACGTTATCTAGCCGTTTTGTTAAAGGTAAATATATGTTTGGTTAGAGTGAACATGAGTTCGTCACTTAAATGATAACCTTACTTAGATAAAAAATAGCGAATTAATTAATATCACTATTATTTAATAATGATATTATTTGTGGCAACAATATCAGTAAGTATACAATTAATTGTATTGCGAGTAGGTACCTATAATATTGATAGTATTTAACACAATAATAACTTTAAAGTTATAACTTATTACTTCTTGTCACTATGTAGTATAGGAACAACAGGAACAATGCACTTTTTATTTTATATTAATAAATATAAAAGGGCATGAAACTTTGGCAGACATTTATGTTTCTAATATAAGTATAATAAGAAAAGGAACAAATTAAGTTATCTTAATTTTTACTTTAAAACATGTCAGTACCGCACTTTAAATATAGTTAAAAACGAACAAAATACAAAAACATTGCTTGCTGTGCCTCATAGTTGTTTTGGTGACTACCAGTGCCACAGTAGAAAAAAATTGATCTAAATTGAAATCACCTGCCTGATTTTATGTCAGCCGTCTTCAAAGGGCTGGCTTACTATAAGCCATTTAGTTAAACGTTGAGTGATGCTAGTACAATCAACGATCGGCCTAGGCATTCAATGTATTGCCGGCGTTCAGTTAACAGACTAGCCTTCTCATTAAATGGCTTATTTAACCAGTTGGCTGCGACAGATACACTAACCGCTCGGCTACCGACACTCCAAATATCAAACTACCCACACTACAGCACTAAATCCCCTCGAGACAGTCGTGCAACCTCATTCCACCGTCAGCCCAGCCCCAAACCAGCTAATTTGAAAGCTGATAGACATAACAATAATTCAGTAGACCTATCGAGAGTCTGGACTGTAATTGGGTTTGTAGAAAGTCTGAAAGCGGTGGAAATCTAGATTCTGGCAGTAAAACTGTCGTTAAACGTGCCAACTGGGACGTGATTGTGTTTCAGTTCTGTTCGGGAACAATGGTGGGTAGACTCGACACTTTGAGAGCTGTGCCGTTACGTTACGATCATTATAGTAACCATTAAAGTAGCTTTAATGAATATGTCGCTGGCTACTGGCTACTAACCTGTCGTCACCTACAATTCGTTGTACAGTCGCGCTCATTAGTGCATCTTTTGTAGCTACTGCCACATACAGGATATTAGGTGCAGTGTTAATAGAATTGGCTAAAACAAGGGCCTGTTACCTGTCCCTTAGGCAGAATAACTAATTCTTAAAGTGCAAGTTTATTTTTTGTTCAATTATTGTAAATTGCTAAAATGAAAATTGAAATATTTTTATGATAATCTCATCACATCACAGCCCATAACAGTCCACTGCAGGACTTGGGCCTGTCCCACGAAAGGGGAGGTTATTGATAATCTCCACGCTTGTCAGGCGGATTGGAGATCGCAGTGTTGTATATATAACAACGAAAAATGCCGCTGCCCATTTTCCAGCCTATGGAGACTCTAGATCTTATGCCTCGAAAGCATTTTTTTATAGTACAGCCTTAAAATTTTATTTTTAATTTAGTAAGTATGATTTCAATAAATTAAAAAATTTATAGGTCGTCTCCCAAGACGGTTCAACCAGTCTCAGGGTCCTTAGCTGAAGACCTTGGTTCACCTGGTTGCAATACTATCGGTATTAGAAGGCATACCCCTAACAAGTGGCAAGTTCGTTGCTGTCCTAGATTCTGAAAATAGAAAACTGTGTCCTCAAAGTTACAGCCATTACGCATTGCGTAGCTTAAGTCAGAATAAACCGTGACCAAATTCATAGTGTACGTTCCAATCATGGCTAGAGCTAACTTCGTCTTATGTAGGGTACACAAATAGAAGTACAGTTAGAACTAATTATTGCTTTAGGTATTTGTGGTATTTTTAGGACTTAAGTGTATACCTACTAAAGTCCTAAAAATACCATTACGTTATTTTCGTGAATGAATTTTACAAAACAGTCCTTATCAGGTGTTCTGTTCCTATCTGAACGTATCACATTCCATCAACAGTCCATAACAGCCCACTTGAGCCTTATCCACATTAGTGAAGGGCGTTACCATGATCTCCATATGCTTGTCAGGGACATCCCGATTGAATTCTCGGCTCGGCTGGAGAAGTACCGCCACCTTACAGAATACACCAGCCAAGCATTAATATTGTGTTCCTGTCGGTATTGTCTTCGGAACTGCGGCCTTGGCAGTGGAGGGGCCTAAGATTTGCCTATTTGCTACCAAAGCAACATGTCCCGGGGTTAAGAGTGTGGCATATGTCCATAGGCAGAGGTGACCACGTTCCTCGAGGTGCTTATCCCAGCTGGACACCACACGGCTTCGTAGGATCACACGAATCGTGACGAATAGTGTTAAGCATATGTTAGAATTTAATAACGGTAGTTTTTCTGCTAGCAACAGAATAACGTTTTATTTTAACTATAGCGTTAATTATCACGCATTAATTAAAGTTCTACTTTATCTACAGCTTTTAACCACGTCATATCGTTAATTTGGCACTCGGTAAAACTCCTAGGTACCTAAACTACAATATTTTTAATTCAATTTCTAACAGTATCCTTTACCTAATTAAAAATAACAAACAGTAATAAAGTATTTTTTTCTTTTGTTTCAGATTGCGTCTACCTGTCAACAGTAACAGTTTAAAATAATGTGTTAACCTTTTTTTTTGTAAATTCATTCAAAATGGGCTCCTCAATAAGATAGTGATAGTGCTTTTGTGTTAGTAAAAGTGACTTTTCGATCCGTACTTTAACATTATTTGTGTGATAATATTTAGTGTTCTATAAATTAATTAAAATGGAGGTTTTGGAACGGAAAGGAAAACTGTTGGCCGTCGCTGCCATTGTCTTCATAGTCTTCTGGTCACAATGTAAGTAAATCCAGTTTATTATTTCACACATACATTATAAACCTAACTACTTATTCCGAAGGGGTATGCTGAGGTCACAGGATGATATTCTTCGTCATATTTAACAGTAAACCTACAGAAGGAACAAGGAAGACTGTATCCTATATCTGCACAATTGTAGAAGGAAAGAAACTGCTCAATGAAGTTAATATATTCATATGGGTGCTAAATATAAGCTTGTTATTTATGACATGACATAAGTTTGAAAATGGCTTGTCTAAAGCTTCAAGAACGGCTTATAACAAGCGCAAAGAGAAACGGTTGTAAAACAGCATTTATGGAATCGCAAAGGTAGACTCCGAAACATGCTTAAATAACCGTGAACTTTCTGCTATTTAAATTATGCAACGCTTATATATTATCGAATATTCAGTCCACATGGTTTCTATTTCCTGCGCTGGCCTTGAACCGAACTGGTTTGCAAGTTATTTGCATTCTTCCTACGCTCCGGCCGTCTGGCGGCGCTTCCTTTTTGCTTATGTCATTATTGTGCTTAATCAAATTGGTAAATGAAGATATGTCTTTTTTTGGGCAACACAAATATGTTTGTTCTGTCCACACTGATGAGCAAACACGTGAGGCTCTTTTTTGGGTGAATTTAACTACGTTGTGGCAAGTTTGAAGCGATGAAGTTATTGCAAATATTGAAACTGATGATAGGAAGTTCAGATCACCTCAAATCATCAAGATCTCCGAACGGAATATCACGGACCCGCCCTCCAAAATGTCTAGTTAATAAACCACTAATGTAAATCTCCCAAAAACTTTATCTCCGGTTGACTAACAGATAAAGCTAACTCCACTGCACTTCGTTGGGTATGAAATTAATGATGTAGAGAAGACTCTGGATAGGTATTATATTGCTAGTTCTTAAGAAAAATAATAATAGTTTCGTTCGACGTCGATCTACAAAGCAAGACGCCTCGATCCCGTAGACCCAACAGTCTGCTAAATTCCCCACTACGATTCCAGGCAAAGGCGTCGCAGGACTTACAGGTCACCGGAACGTGACGAGGATGTCGTACGTCTGCCCGCCGCAGTTCATCCGGCTGGGACACAGCTGCTACTTCCTGAGCGACACCAAGACTACTTGGCAGAATGCACTCTTCGCCTGCAAGGTTAGTCCTTAATTGTTTTGCTTTGAACGAGTTATGACTCGTTTCTTTTTATACAACTAATGTGACAAACAAGCTTACGGCCTGCCTGATGGTAAGCCTATCTCGGTTAAGGTTTTTAAGCCTATGTGGTGGCAAGCAAGCATATTACTTACCACCTCTAAATGTGCCCAGAATGTGTTATATGCCTATGCATAGTGTACTATGTACTCCAAGGCAATATAGCCCTCTCACGGTAACCAGTTACCGCAGCCCATGGACGTACGCAACACCAGATGTAGTATGTGTATCATTTGTTATTAAAAGAGCGATAAATCTCAGTTCATTTTAATAATTAGGAATCATTTCATGAGATGGTTAATTGTCAATCACCCCAAACAATAGTTGACAAGTTTGTCGTTACGAAAAAATTCCAAACAATCAGAATACTGATCGCTGTCTATAAGTATATAACCAATAGAATTATTGGCATACCTACGCGCTAGACAATTGGCTACGCCGATGAAGATAGCCATCATAGCAACGCCGGCCAATCAAGAGCGATGGAGCTATTAGACAATACAATGAGACTAATTAATTTAATGCCACGTCCGGTGGCGTCTGCTACGAATTATTGCGAATGGCAGCCTCAAGTGGGACGGCCTTAACACCGGCGATCCCGCCAAATGGACTGTCCCATGACGTATGCGCTGTTATTGAACCTGTACTTGAGCAAGGCGAAGCAATAGATGATATAATGCATGATATAATTGAGCGTAACGCTACGGCCAACAGGGAAATGCGAGACGAGAGAGAAAATTCTCGAGTTCAATATGCTCGGAATGATAGCCGGGTTTTTCATAATTAACGAATGGTTAACATTTTAGACCGACGGAATCGAGTTAGTGATTGTAGGAGTGGAAACAGCGATAGCTGCTGTTTATACGTATACTTAGATATTTATAATGATATGTTGCCACTTTTGAAATTACATCCTTCTTTTTTTGACATCATACTTTTCAAAGTGGCATTTACGATGCGTCTTTTTCATGCATTTATAATATCTGAACGTTAAAGACTAGTATTTTTGTTTAAACTGAACTGAGCTCTAAAGGAAAACTATTCATAGTCGCTTATATTTGCGAATTAGTATGACAAACGAGCCTAAGCCATATCGGCTTGAAAATCCAAGAATCGTATCAGCCTGAACTCATCTCGGGACAGCAGGCCAAGTTAAGCTGGTCGTCAAAGCATGTAATGCGACTCGAATCTGTCTCGTTTCACGCTTCTTAGAACTAGTTCCATCCAATACAACAATGCGGGTTAAATATCAGACGTATGAATTTTAATGAGTTCATTATTGTATGGATTCGGTGCGGAGATGGAATCTTTATGAAATACGGCTTCCGCTAACCCGGTAGCACAATAGCATTATTACCTACTGCAGTGCAAAAAATTGTCTCATCAGTTTTCGCGTAGGTGGTTTCTACTTTAGAGAAGCTTGTAAAAACTTGCTGCAAATTAGATCAGTCTTGTTAGTAATGGTCAATGTATTTGAGTAACATTCTTTGTTTCACTCGGGATATTTAGTAAATGATTCATTTTAGTTCCCTTTTTATACCAAAACACTCCCAATGTAACGTTATTTAATTTTCGAGGAACCAATTTTAGAGACGAGATACCTACTGGATATTTACTTGTGTATTTTATATGATATGAGCAAGTATAGTGTAATGTGCAAGAGTTTCTGTTTTTACTGTAGAAACAAGCATCAATTTGTTCGCACGAAGCAATATGTCATACGGTTACGCTGACGCCAGTCGAACATAATTTTATGATTTATGAGCGGTGTAATTTCGGTCTTTAAGCGTAAGTTCCACCAATGGCTGATTATTGAAATGCTATGGTACTGGAAGTACCATCTCCAAGATTAATGGCCGATTAAAATCAAAATACCATCACCCATCACCTTCTGAAAACTGCAATTACGCAAACACTTCAACTCCCTTCAGAGCATCACGTAAACAGTCTACCAACTGAGCACCTTATCCATAACACCTTACACAACTATCAAAGGGGAACCCGACAGATGAAGACAGCTAGCTTCGAATCCCAAACACATTCCGAACGTTATATCATCTCTTGTTATTTATAAAAAGATACGCGATCATCGGTACGTGTGTGTATATTACATTCTTTTTTTAAACATAGGCCTAAAGACCACCGAAGTCGAGGCGTGGGGTGCAATAGCACTAGAACTGTTTGTATTAGATGTTATTGTTAGGTATGCGGTGGATCAGATGATACGCGTATGTTTCGTTGCTAACGTGAGCATTGTAACCATGTGTGATGGGGAAAATGTAGGGCAGCTCCAGATTATTCTTGTTCTTCGAGTGTTTATGGTTAGATATTGTTATTTCTAAACAACTCAATGTAAGTAAAGAATTTGGATAATATAAATAAATTAAAATATCGCTAAATCATCGCAATGAGATATTTGGTACATTTAATTTCAATAACCTAGCTATCTACACATGTAACATTGGACCAGAGATTTCTGCAACCGTCAAAGTACTTGGTCAAACCGAATTTATGAAGTAATTTGTTTCTTTTTCATTTTCCATTACGACATCTCTTTCAGTGACGTGTCATCACACACAACATGGCCCATAAACGTGTCTACAAATGGCGTCATAAATTTAAAAAGCATTTAAAAGATTACAAGCTTTATTTACGGGCGACTAGGTATTACAAATCCCTTGAGATGATATTTATCTGCCAAGATATTTAAGTCTATTAGCGATTGGTTTTAAAAAATCATTAGTAACAGTAACTCACTATAGACAAAAACTAGTATTGCAATACCCAATCACAATTGTGCTAAAGACAACATTAATACGACAAATATTGACGAAGTCAACGTTACGATGGCAGTGAGGCTGTGTACAATGCACACTTCCCTTTCCATATACTTTCAAAGGCCTGTGAAAGTGTTGAATCAACAGCAACAATGCCAGGCGTGCTACAAGATGTCACATTTGACCTGCATCAGTAGAGGGTTAGCACACAAAGTTTATTTTCGATATTATAATAATATAATAATAATAAAATTAATCAAAAATTACAACATACCTACTTATAGTAAATGGGTACAAATAAAATAAAGGCTACATATTTGCAACTCTTGCACAAATAATAATAGGTACTTAATTCTAGTTATTAATAGTTTGGACACCTAAACTAAGTAAATGATTTACTTGTATCTTAGGCATCCAGGTTAGTAGGTCTTAATATATAGGTTAATTCTTACATGTATTTTGTGTAACAATAAAGTGGTTAAATTGTATGAATAGGGTACAGTAGGATGAGTTTGAAGTACTAAAACTTACGTACTATGCTTATATTTAACCAACAACTTCCAGAATTTTCTCTGTCTCCTCGTAGGACTTACCTTTTAACCAATTTATGATAGTTAATTTGCAATTAAATTTATTCGCTAGTAACTCCAACTAAACAAGCTTTAGGTACTAAAGCTTGCTTAGAGTAGGAGTCACACCGCCTTTTTAAAAAGTCGTGGTCCTTCTATCCATGGGTTATCACTTCCGATACTTATATAGGCAATGATAGTATTCGTTATTAACACTAATCATATATATGGTTAAATCTAAACAAAGTCGCTTTCCGCCGTCTGTCCCGATATATCTATGTACGCTTAGATCTTAAAAACTACGCAACGGATTTCATTGCGGTTTTCAACAATAGATAGAGTGATTCAAAAGAAAGGATTTCAAGGAGGTAGGTGTACGCGAACGAAGTCGCGCCGTGTCAAAAGTATTCAGGATAGGAACGAAGACAATAGTACATATAAGTATAAGGAATGAGGTGAAGGTATTGCTGCAATCAGAAGCGGCACTCAAAGCTGCGTAAAACCATAAAAGGTTAGGGCTGCGGGCGGAGTCACCGCATTGCCAGTACCAAACCGCAAGATTTCTCCTCAAACCGCGTTCTAATTACCCGCACAAACCGCCGTATGATCTGGTTTTACTAAACCACAAACAGGAAGAACGTAAAGTTTTATCGTTGGCCCAACGCGTGGGGATTTGGCAAAAACGCCCGATATTTGTACCTACAACGTGTTCCTACGCAGTCCGACGTTTTATTTAGCTGCCCCGAAAATAGGACAGTCCCATAAACAAACAGCAGGTTTATGATGGATTAATGTTGCTAATTAACAGACAGACCCAGTGACCCTTATTCGACAAGATTGGCGTCGGGCTCAAAAAGGATGAGAAGAATGAAAGTAGGGACAGCGTCAGAGCTGCGGTCAGGTCGATAGTAATTTGTAATTTATGGTTGTGTTTGTATTGTTTAATAAACAAATTACATTTGGCATTTACTTAATTAATCACATTGGATGAGATAGAGGTGACAGTGTGCTTGTTTGTGTGAAAAAAAGCAAAGACTGAAAATTTTTAAGCTTCTCGCACAGAGTGCGTGGCTTTACGATTTTATACGTCAAAACTCAAGGATATTAAAAACAAAACTGAATTTAAGAAAAAAAAATATTTAGGTACATAATTTAGCTAATAAAAGGTATGGGAAGTTCATTTTCACAGCTCTACCCAATGAATCGGACGTTACAGTATGACTCAAATGCAATCGCGCCCATTTCTTTTAATACCCGCGCCAATTTGATACATCTCGCCCCAGTTCCCGTGGCTTCCTACACGGTAATGACATCACTACACTGTTTATTTTCAGTTTCATTTATTTATTCCACGGTCACTCTATTGCTAACTCGACCTTCGCGAATCTAATTGAAATCATAGAACTAAACGTCTGAATTGGATTGTATTCGTTTAAGTGACTCGCTCTTGTCACTGTATGCTGATGACGCTCCATTCACACTTCGTATTTCCTTTGCTGTTATTGCAAAAGAAGTTTTATCTCGTTCGGTTTGGCAATCATAATCCTAGCGATCAATCCCGGCTTCTGCTAGGACCCGGTTTCCTCTCCTCCTTCTCCACTTCTCCCGGTCTCAGCAACCTCCGGTCGTATGCCGTTTGCTTTATTAAAAAAAAACACAATGTTTTGGACAATCACCCCCATATATATTTCACCCGAAAAGCACTAAGACTTTCGTTGTTGTCATCCAGCCAGCACAATTACAGGCAAGAGGCATACCCATCTAAGTCCACACAGTGACAACGCACCTGCGGTTCTGCATTTTTGTTACATGAAAACAAGTGCATGAATCCTAGATGTTACCGGTAACAATCACCGCTTTCCACCAATGGTGGAACCAAAGAGAATAAAAAATCAAACATTCAATTAGCGTAGGAAAATATATCACCATCGTTATTAGTTTCGTCACTCGCGTGTTTGACTGCATCTAGATTGATTGCAATTGGCTCCATGCGAGCGTGATCTAATTAGATCAGCGATTCACCATCAACGCCTCGTCGATACGCTCAGTCGCTCATTCGTCTCCCACTCGAGCACTTTCAAGTTCAATCACTTGCCATAACTCATTACTATTGTCTAAAACGGCCAGTATATCACTTGCGCCTTCGCCTATAAATGTGTCACATTCTTCAACCGATTGAGATCAATTCCGTGTACCGTTGACATCATCGCGCCCTGCTTACACAACACCTATTAGTTCTGGTACTACAATTGCTTTTCCGATGACTTCTCTGATATCATCTCTATTAAGGGAGCCGTTGATTGCTGGGTCTCCACGGGCCAATTTGGTTCCGCCACCCAGCGAGGCGTTAATGAATTTGTATGTCGCGCTTAAGGTTATAGGTTGTTTAATTCGGTTAAGGTTTTGATTTCGTATGGGCTTCGTATGTATGAATTGTGTTCAGGACACGGTTTAAGCGTAAGGAGTAAAAAAGTATCGTAAAACGAGAGTTTATATAAAATTGGCAGAATATTTCATATAACTCATATCCCTTATATCTGGGACATTACCAATTTATCACACACATATATACGTCGATTGGCATTCCCGAATTCCCTGATAGGTATCTAGCAGAAAAAAACTGGTGAATTGTGTGTCAATATGAATACTAAGAAAACATTTACTTTGTTGTATCTGTACTCGTACCAACGAGTATTTATAATAAAATAATGTAGTAGAGGTAATTTAAACATAACAAATAAGACCAAAAGTTTTTTAATGCTAAACACAACAAAAGTCTTAAGTAGTCAGTACCAGAATTCCTTTCAAGTCCTTATAGAATACCATCTTAATACTTGATGTCTCCCATAGCGATAACCGCTATGTCTAACAGCGTCGGGACTCGCTGAAATTTGCATTTTATGTCTCAAACGTTCATTTGGCGAGAATGCAGACTCTAAACAAATTGCGCTGTTGCTTCAAATCAGTCTATGTGTATTCATGGACAGCGCCAAGCGGCGAGCGTTTCCTCGGAATCATTTGCCTAAATACACCAGCCAGACTGTCTTAAGTACATTTGTTATATTGACACGTCTTTTCTGGTGAACAGTGGCTGCTAAAATTTATTTGGCGGCGTAGAGCCGTACCTAGAATCAGGATTAAAGAGGTCATCAGATCGCAATGTTTAAATACTAGTGTTTATGTACTAGTGTTACCATGACATCTGCTTGTATATGTATGTTGCTGTAATATTCTTGAACAAGCATGAGACTGTACAAGTAGCGACTTTATAAAATGTTCTGAGCAAACCTTCCCCTACTCCGTCAAAAATAGTACATATGAATAAATATAGAAAATCCTGTGGCAATAGTATTGACCGGTTCATCCGTTCGGATGGTATGATTCCATAGACAAATAAACATACAATGACGTCAAGACGATTTCACAAATAAATAAGCAACTTTTAGTTACGTAAATAATTTCTTTCAGTGTGGTTGCCCTGGATTAGAAAACTAGATGACTAGACTATCGTTGCCCGTGTGGTGTCCGGCAGAGTAGAGTAGCACCAACCCCTTACACTCGTGGGTGCCGTACAAGGCCACTAATGTTTTCGATGCAAAAGTTCTAGTCTAGCAAAAAGCTAGAGTCTGCGTAGGCTGGAAAATGTGCAGCAGCCTTTTCCATTGTTATATTTATAATACTGCAATCTCCAACCCGCCTGCCAAGCATTGAGATTATGGCAAACCTCCTATTTCGTGAGAGAGGCCTTCAGTCCTGCAGTGGACTGTTATGGGCTGTGATGATGAGACTATGGTAGATGTAATGGGCGACAGTTGCCGCTTACCATCAGGTGGTCTATCTGCTCGTTCGTTATTGAGTAGCATAAAAAAACTACTGACCATATAATTATTCTTAACAGGCGTGAGAATTTCGTTTCTACCTAGTAACCAAATAATTTGCACGCCGCCAATTTTCCACCCACACGCGTAATTGAAGCAGCTACTATAATTGAAGAAGAAAATTTGCAATATTTACCTTCAATTGCTGCATTCCAACAAGAATCCCATTAGATTCAATTATCGATTCATCGACAATGTTGATACAATCGATGATGGTACGCCGAGTAAGGCTGTATTACGCTATCGTTTGCACAGAGGCGTCTCATTCAAACACAAACAACCTACTTCATGGACTATCGACATTGGACTTATCGAATGTGCAGATGCGGCACAACTGTGCAAACCGTAGCATGGAAATTGCCTGATACGGATAAAGATCAGACAGAATACTCTCTTGATTCACATTGGTTCCGTGCCGCATAAGCCGGTGATTAAGACATTTGACATGTTTGAAGCCGTCTAGCGCCGCGAGATTACATGTAGCAGAATCTGGCACGGCCACTGAGAAAATATTTTTTGCTACGCTTTTTTCCACGGCTCTTGACTTTGTAACCGAGCTTGGTATTCTCATTATCATAAACGCCTGTATAATACCTATTGCGCAAAAACTGAATACGGTTATTGCCCTCTAACAAACGAATTTTAATACTTGTTACGCAATATTTATAACCAGTCCTCTGTAAATGCCAAATTGTATCTTCACGAGTCTCGTATTTGTTTGCCTCTTTCTCTCATACTGGGTTTGGAGTATCCATCTCTTTTTCGCTCACGGATATTTTATCTCGTGTCGTTATATCGTCGATAATAAGCGCAGCCAGTGGCCAATAAAATTAATTGGTGATTATTTTCATCTGCTATTATATTCGGGTCAAGTGCCTGCGTGATGCCAGCTTGCCGCTTCTGTTTTGACGCGGCCTTTCCGTGGGGAGCGCCCTGATTGTTTTTATAGACATGTCGGTTGATGTCGAACAATTTATCTTTTTTAGTCACAGAGTTATGACTGTAATTATTAAATTATGGTGATCACCTTAATTGATATCCTGAGGTGGAAGACAAATGGTTGGTAGTTATTCGCGCTCGAGAAATCTATTAGACGTATCGTTAGTGTTTGGTATTATAATGAAGATTAAGAATTAAATGATATTTTAACCGACTCTCCGAATGCAAACATTGGTTGAATTGTCTGTGTAAATAAATTGCCTAAATATACAATTCGCAGAACATTAAGCGTATTGTCGTATTTGTACGTCTCCCAATGGATCTAGTTCAACGTCCACGCCTGCGAATTTAATGTTGTTAACGAATATTGGCCGTTTATTGTCCCTGGCGAGTCCCCAATTTATTCGACCCTGATTATCAGTTGCTTGTCAAATATGATGAATCGTATGTAGCGATTCATCATCCTTAAATTGTACATCCAATATAAAATAAAACTTCTCATCGATGTTCGTAATTTGCTATTTGATGATGCCCAACTCAGTCGATCAAGTACCTACTTGCACTTTTACTGAGTTTTAATGCCACTATTAAATCTTAATGAGGCAATAGATCCGCAGTTAACCTCTTATATCTTCGCGCGAGCAAACACATTTACACAACAACTTGTATTGTAAGGTAATATTAGTACAAAGGTAGACATGTTAGTCGAAAACACATAACATACGAATTTACTAGTGGCTACTACATCTCTGGCCCTGTAACCGACTATCACCTCCATTGTCCTACTCCACTGAAGGTTGGTGACTAACCTGGATAATGGGTTTCATATATTTTACGATCATTATGTGCAATGATTCAGAAGATGAATCGTTAACGCCGCTTAGGTCTATAACTCTAACAGATGTAGGACAAAATACAACCGAGCTTCAAGTTGAGCAAAAACAGGTTCAAATTAAGATATAATTTATCGTTTTCTAATTATCATAAAAAATTTAGGTTCCTGCTACCAGGGTCAGAGGGTAGTTTCTCTACTGTATCCAGGGTTCGAATTTAAACTGACTGTACCGAATTTATCAAAGTCTCTACAGACGAACTCTTATGAGTATAGGTATAAATAATGCCAAAACTAATAATAATAATAAAGTATTTTATTGCGCAGTAATATCATCTTGGCGTTAATGTCCCGGTTATGCTCTCGCGAACGAGGGCCTAGGGTCTGTCTTGACCATGATCCAGGATTTGGCAGGTACAATTACCTGTAATCAGTAGAGCTACTGCCATCTGACCTCCGTTGTCCTGCTATCAGGGTAAACTGACCAGATTATATCATGGTTACACATTCAGTCGCCTGAATTTTTTCAGGTAGGCTTCATCACGATGTTTTCCCCCACCATAAGAACCAAATCATGTCAAAACCAATACCAAGACTATAAAGCAACATGACTCGATCCCCCTAACTAGGCGCTTTAACAATACGTCCTTTATCCCGCCACGTCTCAATCACACGTCGTGTTTGTTTTGCCGCGCCGGCGCCGACAATAGATGTTCTGCGTCTGCGCATACCATTTTCTCTATTGTATCGGTTCCTAAGACGGTCCGAAATAGGCCATGTAGACTTGACACCCACGACGGCTAGTTTCGCTACGAGCTTGAAACCAGTTTTTTTAATCCTGGGTGGTATTTTGGCTAATAAAACTGCGTTAGGTTGTTCTTTTAATTGCCATTTTGGAGTCTTGGAATTTTAGTTTTGATTTGAAAAGGATATGAATGTTGAAGTTTTTCTCTATTCGCCGATTGTGAGAAACTATTTTTAAAATTCTGCGTACATAATTTGTTTTCTAATTTTAAATATTATGAATAGATACTTATAAATATGTGATTGAGTAATTGTTGTAATTATGAATTTCCTAAAGTTGTTATCTTACTGTGAGCCTTCGTAAATAAGTATGATAGGTATTCATATAATACATTGGTAGCACTAACGATGTTACTAAATCCAGAATTACGGACAGATAGACGACCGTTTGCATAACGGGACAAGTAATAGAAAACTAGATACGCGAGTCCTTCCAATACCAGTTTCTAAAAGCGTTATCTGCTCGTTTAAATTTCGAGTAATTATTCGAGAATTTAATAAAATCTTGGAAAAACCTTGAACATTCGTTCAAGTAGACACAATGTTAGAAACAGTATCCAGGCTTTATAATTTTATGTTACGCGCCAACTTGTAACAAAGGGGAAGTCCTGTGAAGAAAGGGGAACTTCAGTGCAATGTCCTGAAAAGAAATAATATTATGTTTAACGAATTCTGCGGAATCAACTAGAATTCCAGCATAATATTGTTGGACAAGTCACACCACACAGTCACATCAACCCCGCAACTGGACCTATTTGCGCCCAGCGCCCCCTTGAAGTATGCAGCATATTAAACAGATTATCAAGGAATCCGCCAACTCCCTTGACTTTTACAGTAGGGCTTTCCTAGAAGCGTAACCGATTGTTGCCAGCGTATCACGAATGAGCAATCGCTTTGGCACGCCTCACCGAATACGTCCCAACCATCAAAAATAAAGTTTTGATCATTACTCCGAAGCTATTTTTAAAGTATCGATAGCCTATGTAATCTTCAATGATGCTGTGCATACCGTCGCTTGAAAGCCCTTTAACTAGGTAACAATTGTTTTGCCGCTCATTTGTTTCTCGGAGATTTCGGTGATAAATATATTCCTCGTCTTCCTTTAACTGTTCTCTAGGCAAACCAATTTCTTTTAAAATTAGTGGGGCATCTTACATGTGATGTTGTAAAAAACGGAATAGACAAAGAGTTACAATAAAATTTTATATCTACTTAACGTAAAATTGAAAAGAAGTTTCTTTTTTTTTTAATTTTCAGCAAATTTGCAACTTTAAAAACGTAAACATTACCCGCCGCATAGCGGTCACGTTTGTATAACCTAACTGCATTTGATGAAGCAATAAATCTCGTGTATGATGGCCGCTACGTGCCCCCATTACTTCCATATTATTATAGCTAATTGTGTCTAAATATATTCCTTTAACGATTGCTTTATTCCCACTCGGCTCGGCTTATAGATCGTTCACCTTTCTGCCTGTATACGGTTTCATTTATTTCAGTGTTATTGCTTTCATATCCACTGTATCTATTTGTGTACGAGGTTTCACCACACCAGTCATGGTAAGTTTGAGTGGACGTTTAGTAAGCTAAAATTGAAATGTAAATATTACCGCCAGAACAGTCAATGCTTATAACGTAATACTGCTACAGCATTTGAATATGGACCTAACTTGACATGGAATACAATAAGCGAGCAATAAATAATATTAGACCCCACGTAGAAAACTGATTAGTTCACGAACACCTCCACCGTTCCATAAAATGTTAAGAATCATGAAAAAAGGCGGAGTGTACAGACTTAGTATGTGAACACGGTATGTGATCCATCTTAATTAATTACACAATAATTTAATGCATGGTGCACTAAATTAATTAAAACTTAATTATTAATGGGCGACTTGTGAGCCGGATCAGTTAATTAACATGTAAAATGTTATCTTCCATCTGTCGTTTCGTCGATCCTGTTACGAAGTTTTACGCTTTGATGATTTTTATAATTGTTATGGTTTTAATTTAATTTTTGATATATATATTTCGTTTAATGTAAATGTTTATTAGAGTTTCTTAAATAAATATATTAGTACCTAACAGAAGTAGTAATTTGGTAAAATGCGCGACCGTCTAGCTCAAATTAATTGAAATTAATTAATTGAAAGTGCAATTTTCAGATATATGAGCTGACTACCAATTTCGATACAATGTAAAGAGGGCAACGCACAGACAAATGGAACTTAAGCAAATAGATGCACTCAGCAATGTAACGCCTACCATAAATACGATTACAAATGAAGCTTTCATGTCAGCGACACCGATGATCATAAAATCAGGCAAACAGGCTATACAGGCATGTCGAGATATCTGTGACATCGGTGACACAAGGGGACACTACGTTCACGGAATCCGCTTACACTTGCATCACATTTGTAATCGGGCGACAAATCACTCGATCGGTGTGACAAATGCGTCGATTTCATAGCAGCAAGATTTAGGTAGCGATTCCAATTGGTTATGGTCCAATATCTAACACGCGTATTCAGAAACGTTATGAGATTTTATAGGGCGCGCGAAAGCACAGGGTTCAAACACTTCCAACTGACAATAATTCCAAAGACAATTCAGACAATTCCAGAGTGGCGATCGGCACTCTAGGTGGCCGTCAAAATGAACGAAATTTACCAATCAAAGTGCCGTATTGGACGCAGTGCGTTCAATTAGCAGACGAGCATTGAGAGAATTCATAGTAAAGCTACTTTACTTAGACAATTAACTTCTTCTTCGAGTCAAGTTTCGAAATAAAGTCAATTCTGACTCGACCAGTAGTGGACCGCGGCAACAGCCGCCAAATACAAGACAAATACAATTATGACTCACAAAGTTACGTAAGTCTTTACAAAAGTAATTTTTATTGTTTGAATAAATATCCATACAATAAAAACTAAGTATATCAAGGTTACAATTTACATTAATTGTATATCTCTGAGTAACAAATGAGCTTGTTACGCTCTTTGATTATGGTGCTGTTAACACACAGGCTTGGAGAGTGCGAAGCCAAACACAGTAATGACTACCTATCACAACATTATACTTCCTGTGTAATTTATCAATTAGCTACATTATCATGGGGTTCGGACACGCCATGTTAAAAATGTATTTTTATGTCATGATACATTGTATTTGATGGTGTTACATGATGTGAGGTTAAATCATGAGGTAATGTTAGTATTAAAAGTGATCAAATATACAATGCACCACTTGAAACCCGGAAATGAGCTGGAAGGGCAACTCTATGTTGAAGAATATGGAATTTATGCTAAGCGCTGTGTTTATATGATAAACCTATTGCGATTCCAAAAGATTTCCAGCTCACATCCTGTAACCTTGCCTGAAAAATGTTTGTTGTTATAAAGTCAAATGTGGACAACATCATTGAATCAAGGTCTCAACATTTATTCAATCAAAACATCGTCCAAATGAATATTAGTTCACTAGAATAATAAAAATTAATAAAAGTAGTCTACAATATTACATAATTTAGAGAAATATGCAGTTCTATAATTTAATTATCTTTTATTACTTGAGTTGTTAATACAAATGTTATAGTCCACCTATTTATTGTTCACATTTATAACATCATCAGGCCATGGTAGCAAAGTCAATTGATTTGTATGGCAAAGTAGCTGTAGCGGCCGTGTCAAATGCCATAATAGCCTGAGCAATAAATGTAAGATTGCATTTCGTCATCTCATAAATATGCTAAATATGCACACATTCAATATTGTGTTCTAAAGTTATTCTACAATCGTTTAGGTGTGGCGCCTATAGGCTTGCCACTGTCAAGCAAGTTACACGAAGCCCCACACACAATGATGCATACGTCATTGAGACAGCAAACTTGTAATCAGAGATTATGAGGATTCCAATACGTTGCGACACACCACACATGAGCCTAGAAGAAATAGTACACACGAAAACAAATCTTATATTCAAGGACAAAAGGATTACGGTGGAGCAAGAAAGGAAATTAAGATGGTAGAAAGCGGATCGACAAATCTTTTGGACGGAAACTGCCAGTAACCGTAACTAAGACATGTCAACATGTAGATCAGTCTAACTAAGCCGTTTAAGACAGAGTCATAATTTTCCTGAATGTAAACCGACATATTTGAACGGTATGTAATATACTCAGAAAGTAGACACGTCACTCTTTGTACAATTGTGTTGAAGATATTATGTCTCACATAATATTGGTTGTTCGCGTGGTAACTTCGGAGCCTTCAAGCGCGTCTGCCATAATTAGTCACACACTAGTAATAATTATTCAGTGTCCTCAGTGCGTTATTGCAAGCGGCCAATTTTCAATTCAATTTCTTGCATCTGTTGGGGACAGTCTGAAACAAAGTTGTTTCCTATTCCTACCTTTTTGCGGATTTCAAGACATTCCTGTGTGTCAAAACTCAGTAGCTCTTTGTCGCCACTGTACCTAGATCCTGGTTGAACAGGAGTAGCAGCTTTAGTACTCTACATGTTTGGCAGAGAGTTTGGAGATTGCGATGAATTGAATAATGTTAGTGAGAAGAGGTGATACAAAACAATTAAAAGTTGTAGCAACAAAATAATGAATACTGATCCAGCAGCACAATATCTATGTGGAAACCTATATAATCAAAGATATACGAATTTAAACAAACATAAATAGTTATGGCCTTTTTCTCTTCTAATTTATGAATGAGGTATTATGGTATCTGACAATACATTTTGACGCATGATAAATAGGTAGAAATCACTTGTCAGACGCTGAATCAATTAACATCAATCCGTCCTGACAGAGGCATTAAAATGTCATTTGTCATTCCGCTAACTCATTACCTACATGAGTATGACCCAATTAAATATTGCAAAGAAACTGGTTCATTCTAGAAATCCTTTGACTAGTCACCGCAACCGAAAGAAGTCCTAATTGGGGCTGCCAATTCTCTAAGCTTTTAATTTGTAACTACGATGTCAATCGTAACTTGAGTTTCAATTACAGGTAAAGAATCTCCCAAGAAAGTACTAGACGCTATTTGTTGTACCATAGAAAGTGTACGATGTACGACGTGCACTTTCACATAATAAGATTACACGGGGTAAATTATAATAAATCTCCTGTAGATAGCAAGTTTCTTGCAGATTTCGCCCCAAGCGAAAGCAGCGTTTGTTCATCACTGTGACGAATCTGTTTCGTAGTGCTGGTGCAACTAAAATACACGTCCTAGAATTAAGTTTGTGTAAAAGCATTCGCTTCTAATCTAAGTGTGTAAAATATAACAATATATAATTATGAAATAAAGAAGAAAGTGTTATTGTATTTGTATTTTCGGGTAGGTACTCAAGATATAATTTAAGTACAAAAGCAAATTGAGTTATTACAGCTACGTTAGATACCTAATATATAGTTAATTATCTTAACTATCTAATATAGTAATCTTGAGTTAAATATCAATGTAATTGTCAATGTCTTTAATGTCTTTAATGAAAGTGTCACCGCAATACGTTATAATGTTCGAGATGAAGCGAGAGAGATTTGTCAGGACCATAGGCCGTGTGGTGTCCGGCAGAGTAGAATAGCACCAACCCCTTACACTAATGGGTGTCGTACAAGGCGACTAATGTTTTCGAGGCAAAAGATCAAGAGTCTCCGTAGTCTGGAAAATGGGCAGCAGCATTTTCCATTGTTATATTTAAACACTGCGATCTCCAACCCGCCTGCCAAGCGTGGAGATTATGGCAGTAACCTCCCTTTTCGTGGGAGAGGCCCGAAGTCCTGCAGTGGACTGTTACGGGCTGTGATGATGATAGCTCTGCCTATCCATACGGGGAAAAGGTGTGACGGTATGTATGTATGTAATAATATTCCACACTGTATCCCCAACGCAGATGCTATTGGGGAAAGAAAATACATGCAGTCGTGAAATAACCTTGCATTTCAATGTGTCACAGTTTTCAATTCTATATACTTAAAAACAACGCATTCCATATTTTCGTGTTCTGCATTAGACAGCCTTGAAAATGGTGACGCCAGTGTCAATTATGCTGACGTAAGAGGCACTCTAGCATAGCAAAGGCTCTCTGTAATCCAAACAATGTAAACAACGGGATTATAGGACTGGTGAAGTCAGCGCACACGTCACTTGTCACATCTCGAAGCTTTGTAGAGACTACTCGAGCATAAACGATCATAGACGTTTTGTATTTGTATGTGCAAAACGGTCGAAAATTAAGTAAAGGTCACGAGCGATCGTCAAAGTATAACATTGCTGCCGAGGACATCATTTCTGGGAATAAAATAATGAAATGTGGATTATAGTATGTTCTTAGTTGTAACTGTTTTTTTTTTGTCATACGGTAGGCAAACAGGCAAGCGTGCCACCTGATGGAAAGTGGTCACCACTGCATATAGACATTAGCAACACCAAGAGTATCGCTAATGCGTTGCCCACCTCTATAACACGTTGGTCTGGCAGCAAAAGGCAAATGCCACTCCACTGCCAAAGCCACGGTTCCCCAAATCCGCACCCCATGGAGCACTGGAAACCTTACTCACCGGCAGAAACACAATACTATTTAAAAAAGTATTATTTAGCTGCGATATTCTGTAAGGTGGAGGTACTTCCCCAGTCGGGCGGCTCCAATTCGAACGAGATACCCGCTATGCCCTACCTCTCTTAAAACTTAGTTAGTCTCTTAATTGTAACTTAGTTGTAATTGTAAAATAATAAAGTATTCAGCGAATTGATAACTATAGATTTCCATTTCAAACACACATCACGGTTGTTACAGTTACGATCATGACATACCTCTTGCTTTTTCCATGTTCTAACATGTCCTGATTTATTTGCCGAGTATAGTATAGTATTTCGCCAGTAGGATTTTCTTTCCCCATGCTTCCAGTCAAGCGACTAGCTCGGGGTGACGATGCCGCCGCGCCGCGCCGCTGTCATTCTTGTATAATTGTATGTATGTATGTAAACTCTTTATTTCAATTAAAAAGAAATACAGTAGGTAGAAAACTATCATTTTACAAAGCAAAGGCGGGCTTATCCCACAATGGGATTTCTTCCAGCCAACCTTAGACCCTCTGAAAGGAGATCTTAAGAGCGGTGGAGGCAATATTGAGCACTTATAACTAAATTACTTTTATTAATCTAGATTGTAAAATTGTAAATTCATAAGTGTTGTAAAACCCAAACTGAATAACATAATATGATTTTATTAGATTTGATTCTTCCTAGGGTGCCCTCTGCCATCTTTGCCAGTTAGATTCGCATGATAAACACCTTAAATGACTATTACAATCTATGTATCTATCTATAGCTATCTTTCATTTGCGTTGCAACCTATATGTAGACAGAGCAATTACAATTTGTATTTTACGTTAGTACGGTTGCGGGTAAAATCATATTAATGGTTCATGAATGATGAGAAATCATCGATAAACTAAGGCAGTTTTGCTTATAACTTTGGCTTATAGAAACTTAATAGGTAAACGAGTACACAACACAACGAACTATTACTACAAAATTTCTAAACTATGACAATGTCAGCTTGTAAAGCGTGGAGATTATGGCAATATTCGTGGAGTAGGCAAAGCTCCTGCAGTGATTATTATTTTATATTTGTGTGATGACCCCACCTTACCGCAATCTCGCATCCTCTCATACAACGCACCACACACCGTAGCCCAGATACTATCGTCTATCGTCACCGAGGCGCCATGGCGGAGTGACGCCATCGCAAACAAAATAATGTATGGTCTCAACTCCAGTGATAACCCTAAATGGGCCACATGAGGTGTTAATTGAGTGAGTTATTATTATTGCTATTAATCTACTGCCGAGCTTGATGCTCCCAGGCTGTCAGGTGCCGGAAATGTAGCCTTGACACGTGACCTCATTACTAAATTAGGACTTAATTTTTTAAGGACGACTGCAAGGACTGTGAGTTCTGAACCGTGGGTTTATGATTTATGTCTGTGGAGACATTTTGTATAGTCACCATCGTCAGTACTAGCGCTAAATAGCTGATGGTTACTAAAGTGACCACAAATATTTAAATAAACAGTTACCATCACGATAATGCTCACTCTTCTCTTGTCATCCAATCAGTTGGCGACGATTGTGACCAGGCGAGTGCTTGTCTATCTAATGAATTAAAAATATGTGGGAGGTCAAATTATACCTAAAACGAACCAAAAATATTATCCAAAAGTTAGCACGTCAAAGAACAATAGCCAAGAGGTATGCGACCCGATTCAAGGACGAGTCTATTTCAAGGCACCCAACATAGTCTCCTCGTGGAATGCCTATGTGTGGATCGGCATACCAGGCATAGCTCGCCGGTCGCCTAGAGAGATTTACTGACTGATCCCTTAACCTCTCCTTTAGCATTCCGGGTTGTAGTCACTTTAATGACAATGTATGTCAAACCGCAAGAATGCCAGTCACAAAAATACAATGAAATGTAATGTTAGTCAAAATTTACTCGATCCATAGTAAACATCAGATCACATCATCACACCTTGTGCTCCATGCAAACAATATTATTTATAGTTTTCTTCGGGAGAATAGATTAACGTCAAATTATTTTTTTAATTCTACTCCTCCCTTATTTGTTTATTAGTTTAAGCAATATAATAGAAGTCTGTAATTGGCCTATGATTAAGTAATGATGTTTCGCTTAACATTTTTGTAACTATTCTGTTGAATTCAGATGTAAGAAATAAAATAAAATAAAACATTATTATAAACACGTCGTCGACTCATCGCACTAACTCTTGAGCGATGCATTGAAAAAAAGTAAGTTCCTGTATCGACCCAAGTCCTCTGCAAATAGTCCTGATATTAAGAACAAACGAATCTATGCATAATACCAAAATTTGCAATAACGGAATATTGACGTTAAAGCAGTTCGATATATCCATAGCAACTCCACTGTCTCTGAAGCTGCTGGAGTCTTAATACGTTGGAACAGTTTTAAACTGTGTAGTCATTTTGAGTAGGATATGTGCCTCTACCTCTCTATTTATAGCTGCCGTCTAACAACAATCTGCCAGGCCGTGTGGTGTCCGGCAGAGTAGAATAGCACCAACCCTTACACTCATAGGTCTCGTACAAGGCGACTAATGTTTTCCAGGCAAAATATTTTAAGTCTCCGTAGGCTGCAGCGTTTTCCATTGTTATATTCACAACACTGCGATCTCCAACTCACCTGCCAAGTGTGGAAATTATGTCTTTAACCTCCCCTTTTGTGGGAGAGTCCTGCAGTGGACTGTTATGGTCTGTGTGGATGGATGTCCTTCTATCTCTCTATTTATTGCTGCCGCCTAACAACAATATGCCTTTCTGATTTGAAAAATAAAGATAGCCAGTGTTTCAAGACGTGAGTCATGTTTCCATATTTACAAAAACATTTTAAGGTACCTACAACAACTTATCTGTTTGCCGCTTATTTGTCTCTAATGGTAAAATATCAACCACATCAAAATAAATAGCTACTTTGTGTACCTACATCGAAGTTAGTCCTTACAAGTCGTCATGGTAAGTAAAGATGGAGACTCAGATACTGGTGCGAGAAATGCCGTGGTTAGCATACAACATGAAACGTGCACTATCAGCATTGGCTACCAGCATAATGTTTGCTCTTTGTAACAAATGAGTAGGTAGTAGGTACATACCAAATGTTATCAGGCACTGAAGTATCAAAGTCAATGAACTTCTTTGTCCAATCCGAGCCGATAAAACGAAAGTGACAGGTCTGTTTTATTTTAATATCGGGGTCAGTATTCAATAATCTTTGATTCATTCGATTGATAAATGCATGTGTTTTGGGAACATTAACATTGGCAATTGCAAACGGAACAACGGAATTATTCTGTTAGCGAAGAATTTTATAATTCTTATCGTTCAACATGTTATTTTCAACTTTCTTATCGTTCTCGATACCTACTATATAATCACATAATAATTTTAGGTATTGTAGAATTATATAATCCTAGTAATCCAGTAGTACATACCTAGTGAAAAACAAAGTCATTTCCCGCCGTCTGTCCCTCGTATGTACGCATAGATATTTTAAACTACGCAACGGATTTTAATGCGGTTTTTAACAATATAGAGTGATTCATGAGGATGATTTTTAGAGTAGGACAACACCTAAAGGAAGACGAGGTGGGCTAGTATTTTATATGTGAAAGTTAGAATGCTGGTCCTGAATAACGTATTAGTTGGGTACTGAAAAATAATTAGTATTAAGAGTTACGTGTAATGGTCATATAGGCATATATTTTAACCACGTTTAGCATCGGAACTAAAAAGTGTATTTATATAGATTTGAATTAAAAAATATAAGGATTTTTTCATACAATATGTATGTCTAATTCTAGCACATAATGTGTCACACTCCTAGCGTTAAATCCGTCTTAAGTACACACTATGGCATTTCTTTGTTTACTTCGCCAACAAAGTTATCAATTTTTAGAAATAAAGATTATCAATGTAATCCAAACAAAATTACAATCGTACAAAATCACACCGGTTTACTCGCTTGTTTACTGTAACCCCATTTAGAATAATACTGTGGTAAATACTCTGTAGTGATAGAGTTGGTGTGCTTCGTTCGGTAATTTACCGGGGCGATATCGTCGTGTTCCGGAATTTCTAAGCTCTTTTCCTGGAGTGCGATTCCCTAAGAACATCCTTGATCGTAACGATGATATGTAGAATATTCTGTCGGAAGATAACAATTTTTCAAAAGAATTTGCACGTTGCTTGGTAACCTGAGGGCTTAGTGTGAGTTTCGCTTGGATTTTACATTACTATCGCGTTTGCGTTTACGTCGAAATTAGTATGAAGAAAAAAACTTCATTTACGTACCACTAGACGGCGCTATACATTTTTCATATTAATTTTCACAAAACGCAAACGCGATAGTAAAGTAAAAACGAAGCGAAACTCACACTAAGCCCTCTGATCACGATCTGTCACATTTCATCGTTGCGCTCACGAACATTGTCTTAGAGTGTAACATAGCTGCTATGCATTAAGTTCGTATTCGTTCGCTTAATCGTTAAGCTCGATATGTTCGAAGTGTGAATAATATTATCGGTTAATTCATGAAACACTAAAATAATTTTCTAAATTATGAAGTGAAGTGGTTATGACAATTTTATATGTCTCGAAACGATTTAAAAAAAATACGAGACAAAGAGTTGTTTACAGAGTATGTATGTAATATCTTTATTGCATCAATTTATAATATTACAGGAAATAAAAATACAGTTGATTTTGTTTGATTTATTTAGAACCAAAAATCTTTGATGTTGTTAGTTTTGTGGTTTATGAGAGTCACTCATGTGCGTTCGTAACGTCAAGGAATAACATGTAAATAAAATTTAAAATGTAAACAATAAAAGTTTAAATAATGTTTTAAAATAATAAATTCATGCTGCCACACTATGTTATTGAACAAGATTTGGTAGTAACTTGTATTAAACGTAAGTACCTATTGCTTTGCACTCGATAAAAACATGAAATTTCGTTTAATACTAACATTCACTTTTTGAAATGCTTGTCAATGTTAATAATCGATTAAAACTCTTTCCGTCTATCTCTGTAACACACCACAGATAAGGATGGCGAATTTGAATTGATGATTAACAATACATTTTGTACGAGAACGTGGATGTAATAATGTTAGAAAAGTGATACTGAATCAGTATTTAGTCATTCTTACGCGATTAGTAGGTACATAGGGAATCATGAAAATGACAACAACGTAACGTATTAGTCAATTAAGTAAGTAATTATCATTAAGTCCCTAAATAATGGCAAGTTTATCTCTTTGTATGTCAGTTGAGATTGTACGTGATACATTGCATATCGAGATAATAAAAAAATTCATTCCACCTAATTGTAGTAGAGCTCGTCTAATTTAAAATGACGCGCCCCACTATCGCATTAACAAACACAAGCAAGTTTAAAATATGGACGCAATACATATACAAATGCCGTTGTAATTGGTCATTCAGTTGCCGGTGAGATTCAAACGTAGGAGCACGCGTCGTTCATTGGCTCCCACACAGATGAAGTGTGGTTATCAATATTTGCACTCACAAGTGTAAGTAGTGGGGTAAAATGCGATCGGTAACTATGTGTGATTCGAATATGCCCGATTCATATTCGAGACATATTCTACAGTCAGTTGCAGCCAATGCAGTTTCTCATGGCGCATCCAAAGCATATCCAGTTTAGAAAGTTATGTGGCTAATTAAAATTTCATGTCGGCATCACACCAATACCCACCCGTCGGATCTATCGATTTTTGGGAAAACAGTTCATGGATCTATCGGTTGTTGATAAACCGTTTCAGATTCAGTAAAGACATCGTTAATACCTAAATTGCAAGAGTCACAGCTGAGTGACACGAAAAAATTTCCAGCAGCGTACCTATTACAAAATCGCGATGTTCAAGGCAAATGCCAAATTCCCGAGAATAATAGATTTAAGTGGCCGTGCGGTGTACGCCCCAGCAATGCGATATAACCCAGTTGGCAAAGAAAATATTCTTCGTGTCAGAACTCACGCGAGCCGGTGATATATGCGCACGCGCAACGTAAACACTGCAACGGATTTGAAATCCTCAATATTTTTAGTTCAGATGAAAAAAATTTGGATGCTTGTGCCGGAATTCCGATAGGAGAGAAAAAATAGTACCTACTAATTATTGCACCGAATTTTATTTTGTTTTGTTTTAAATCAATGTTTGTGTAGATGAATGATGTGTACATCGATAATTGGTTAGCACCACAGAACACGATAGAAGTGGCATCTTCGCCATTAGTACCGAAACCGATGCCGCCGTTCCCGACCCCACTATTTTTACCACTACTCATGCAACTTAATATGCACAGGCTTACGCACGCACAAGCAAAGTCAAACGGAGCGCCGTGATTAGTCAATCGGTCACTACCACATACACACATTGCGTTGCGTGTGTTCTGTAAATCCTCTCTGAATTTACATTTACGCTAGGGATTGACTAAATCGAATTCTTGTCGATATTAATATTTCGATAAAGTTCTAACTATTATTATGGTATTTATTATTTAATAATAATGAATTCTCAACCCTGCGCAGAAATTGATAATATATAGCCCATAATATCTTTCACCATAGTTGCATCTCTATCTCCACCAAATTTAATTTTCTAAAAGCAAATATTATAATAATCCCAACGGCTCTTAATTCCGTTGGCTACGTAGGCGAACATGATTTTCATAAGCGATGGTGACATATTAATCTACTTGCTGACA
This sequence comes from Blastobasis lacticolella, assembly GCA_905147135.1. Taxonomy (NCBI): domain Eukaryota; kingdom Metazoa; phylum Arthropoda; class Insecta; order Lepidoptera; family Blastobasidae; genus Blastobasis; species Blastobasis lacticolella. The sequence continues at coordinate 2,966,184 of LR990042.1, read as the reverse complement.
TAATATGAATATTAACTGCGGTTAATGGTCCTCCAACTATTAACGGCGCATACTTACCTACTCATTGTTGATTGTTTCTCTGTGGTTATATGTCACTTTCAATAAGTGTATCTCGAATGTACCTCAAATAGAAATGAAAATAAACTCAGCAATTTTAGTAGCAACTATGTTTTAGTCTAATTTTACCGAGTAGCAACCCAAATGGCGCATTTCACCAAATGGACGATCCACCTAACAAAAACCAGAGATTGTCCCTTCCACAAGTTCAAGTCCTTAACCGAGTACCAATTGAAGTCGACGCCCGAGTGCATAAATAAGCAAACAAACGATCGAATTAAAGTGAAATTTGCCAGCTCAAGATGAAAGTGGGCTCGCCAGATACTGGAAGAGGGCCAAGCTTCATAGACATTGGCCCTAATGCCACACACGCGGCAATAAAGCATCCGTACTTTACGACTGTCTCCTCATTCCTGATAAATCCGCGCGCTATCAGTTTAATGCATAATGACTATTAATGAGTGGATCCCGATTGGTGTCCAATTTTATATCAGTTCGTTATGTATTTATTTAACAGTTTATTGTACACAATATAACAAATACAGAAAGTACAGATTAGTTATGACACAACAGGCACTACTTATCTCTAAAAGAAATCTCTTCCAGTAGGCCTACAAAAGATATGTGTGTAACTAATGAAACGGTTGAGTATCTTTGTTCTTTCCAATTTGAAATGACTATTTTGATTTATTTTAACTCCAGCCCTAGCTTTAAAACGTATTTGCCCTGCGCTGCGGAATTACATATTATTTCCATCAACCTAGCTCATAGTAAAGCCTTAAGAAATTTATATCAGCATAACATAGAATTAGAACCTTTTTATGCCAAACAATAATTCGGAGTTTAAACTTTATAACAAATGAATATCTATTCAATGATTTCAAGAAGTGTATGCGTCTCGTAATTATCCAAACAAGTTTCTGCCATAAGTAGATTCGGCTAGACGAATGAACGAATAAAGAAATTCGACCAAAACATTTATGCTAAAAGTCGGGAACCATTTTTACCCCCAAACGGTACAAAATACGTTAGGGTGCCTCCAGACCTCGCGGACGCGCTGCAAATGCACCGTTATCTCGAAGCGCGCAACCTTACAAATGTGTTTATGTATTTTTATTATGTAAAATATGAACGCCTATTCAGTAAATTACCTTGGCGACATATTATATCACAACTTTCATCTTAAAGTCTTTTCCAATGAAAACTCACACACAATTTTGTAGGAAAGGAATTTCTCGAAAAAAAATGACAGTTATAAATCGACTTTCTTCGTTGATTCAATATTCTGTTGACTTCTTGTTGACACTAACGACGGACTATCTCGTCTGAAATATTGGACGGAATTCCAAAATTTGTTAATTCTGAATTAGTCAAACACGTACGAGCAAAAAGAGAATGTCACTATTCACTTCTATGTTCTGATTTTCTAAAAATTGAGGAGAAACTCCAATATTATGAATTTTAGAATAATTTATTATAAATAAAAGGTACGATTGGAGATATTTTGTGAAGACAATAAATAATTCAATAAGTCATCAATTTATAACTTTAGTTCTCCAATATCGCTAAATGAAAAGTTTTTTCTGGTGCGGTGGTTTGTCACCACCGGCTAAAGATCGATTTGCGAATTTGGGTTGCGTGCGAGCATTTCAAACTGTCGTTGTGCGAACGTTGCGCGCGCACCCAATATTTTTTAAGGGTACCGTCAAAGATGTTCGTTTCATCGCCCACTCGAAAAATGTTTGTTGCGCGAATATTGTGTTTACGATACGAGCAAAAGTTTGCGTCACAAATGTTTTTTCGTATAACAAAAGTTCGTGGTTGGGACCAACGACTATCCCATCCCATGTTCTGACTTAGATTTGGAGCATGACACACGAGCTATAATTAATAACGTTATAATCGGAAACACTATTTCGGTGTCGAGGCCACTAGGACAACGACCAATTCGTCCGTGTCAAAGACATGCCACATCATTATAAAAATAGTACGAAGATAATCAAGATAAGCATGCGTAATCACCAACAATCAGTTGTTATGATGAGCCTGCAAATTTCTTAGTGGATCTCTTAGTGGACGTAAGGAATTCCAGTAGTAGTAGAGAAATGCTAGAGCCATGAACACAAGGCGCCACATTCACAGACGTCTGAAGTAGGTTTTAATTTTAATAAATAGGACTGTCCCGTGTCTAGGACAGTCGGTCTAACAGCCGGCACTGTACCAATTACCGCCGACGCCAGATGTGACTTTATTGACATGTCTGGCCGGTAATTATTATTGCTCTAGCATTAGCGAATTATTCAACTTGAGTTCGTAAACCTGCTTTTATAGTCATTGCGGAGTGCTTCACAGCGAATTGACCCTTATTTGCGTGTGAAAATCTAAATATATTTAAGAAGAGGCATGCATATGCGTGTGGGAATTTTGATCGCCGACAAAGATGTTGTTAGTATATTTTGTATAGCCAGATAGTCGTATAAAACGATGTAATACGGAATAAACTTATTAGGTCCACAAGTACGCAGGGTGAACAAATGTCCTTGTGTGATAGGACTTGAATAAAGAAAAAAATTGAAATAGGAATAATTAATTTTCAAACGTCATAAAACTATGGGAAAACGAGCTCTAGCGTATGTAGGACTCTGTAAAGCTGCAACAATTCTTTATTTATATTCCGATAAGGTAGAATTACATATCCGTCTTCGTAGTGACAACAGGTGGTCTAGCCTGACGTGCGGGTCTGCATTTTAGCTGCATTTCTGCTGCTGTGACTTGTACATGGGACTATTGCTTTTAAAATTTATTTAACACAGCTTCACAATAAGTCTAGCCTAACTAGTTAGCATAACGGCCATCTTCCTCCGAACAGTGGCACAGTGCAGCGTACAACCGTCTGGCTGGTCCGATCCAGACTGACCCGAATTTGATGTGAAACGTGATTCATGAGAACGGGCGTCAACCTCCCGTAGTTAGGTACGTCATGTGCACAGAAATACGCGATCACACTAACGAAACACATTGCATACTACACCTAATGGTGCATTACACGCGATGAAAGCTTCCGTTCCGTATACATGTTCTCCACATGATTTTGCATTAACCTGTAACTTTCAATCAAAGGGTTCTGGTCAGGTTCTCCTGGCAACAGGATCACTGTGGTCAGATGGCAGTTGCTCCACTGTAATTATTTTATCTGTCAAATCCTGGATAAGTCAATAAATAAGTAAGGTCAAGATGGACCACGGGGTCCGTTGAGAGCGAGAGCACAGTCGGGATATTAACGCCAAGATGATTATTTTTTACTTTGTTTTAATCAAATGGTTAGTGGCTCTGACCGCCTATTATGCTTTGTTGTCAATCAGATGTGCCGCCACTTTTAAATGAGATATTTTGACATCTTGGTGTCAATGTCCCGGTGGCGCTCTCGCGCACGAGAGCCCGGGGTCTGCCTTGACCATGATCTAGGATTTGCAGATCTAATAATTACAGTGGAGCGACTGCCATCTGACCTCCGTGACCCAGTTAACAGGGAAACCTGTCAACATTAGATCATCCTGAATGTGCAGGTTTCATCGGCCCATCTCTAATATTTTCCTTTAAGTACAATAACTGAGTAGGTATTAGCCATATTTTTCCATAGTTAACTATGGTTAAAATAAAAATAAACGATTTTTTTACAAAACAGCTAGAACAACATTAATCATGGAAGTTGTTTATACAGCCTACTTTATTACAGTCACAACTTAACGCGGCTTACACAACTTAAATTTTGCGAATATAACATCATCACAGCCCGTAACAGTCCACTGCAGGACTAAGGGCCTCTCCCACGAAAGGGGAGGTTATTGCCATAATCTCCACGCTTGGCAGGCGGGTTGGAGATCGCAGTGTTTAAATATAACAATAGAAAATGCTGCTGCCCATTTTCCAGACTACGGAGACTCTTGATCTTTTGCCTCGAAAACATTAGTCGCCTTGTACGATACCCATTAGTGTAAGGGGTTGGTGCTATTCTACTCACACGGACACCACACAGCGTAATATAAAGCAGTGTCTTCCGTCATGGACGGCATATTGGATCCTGATCGTAGCGAAGGACTCTAAGGTTAACTCTTTAAAGTTAAATCTGAACTCCTCAGATACAGGTTGATTTGCTGTCACATTTCACGATCGAACAGGAGGTGTAAAAACTATTAGTTTTATTGGATATTGTATAATAAACAGCATACAGAGTACAGATGAATAAATAGATAGACGGCGGAGGCCTGGTAGAGTCCCAAGGCTAAGAGAACAGAACCCTATCGACATCATTCTTCCCACCACGCTTGCCAGGCGTACAATCTTGCATAGTGCGAAAACCAGACTTTCAATATCCTTGCCAAATAACTTTGAACTGAAATAGCCGAACACTACACCAACTTATTCACACTATCCTATTTTAACCCTTACTGCAATCGGCGTAAGGGCCAAGTAATAGTCCTCCTATACGCCGTCATGTGGCCGGAGCAGGTGGTACTAATCACAGACTGACTGTGGAATAACTAACTACGGACGAGTCGGGCACTGAATATGGATAAGGTCTTGTTACCGGGGAATTTTAAATGGTTGAGGCTGAGCTTTATGTCGTTACCCTCTGTGCCTGTACCTGGTTCCTCTCGCCTTTATAAGGGTTACTCGTATTTAATTTCCTTAGTTTTATGAAGTAATATACATCTCTCAAGGTACCTAAGAAGTAGGTGCCTATTTTATAACTTGTAATCTGATGAGATTATCATGGAGGTCCACGATGTTGGAGAGGTGGCATGAAAAGGACACGTAAAATCGGTAAAATAAGAAACGACTTGAGACGACAATATTTTTGTTTTATTTCACCCCCCGAAACACAACCATTCGCACAAAAACGTCACTTTCCTGTAATGTTAAATATATATGGCTCTTCATGTCACCTCTTATTATCGTGGACGTCGCCGATAATATCGTCACGTTACAAATTGTAAAAGCGCCCATTTGAAGTTTTTTTAACAATTAAAATATTAATAACTAAAATAACCCTAGCCGGACGCGTGCAGCCGACCCACTGACCGCGGCCCGTCGTGTGCCATCAAAATGGCGATTGTGACTTATTTCTCGAAGCCAGAGCTTCGAAGTGTTATTTTTTATAGGCAAGTAATAAATCTTTATTCAAATAGCTATTTTTATGTAATAATTTACTGTTTTGTAGATACATAAACCCAAGATGTTGACGGTCACTCAACGGTTATTTCGATTTGTATCGGACGGGTGAGAGAACCGCACGCCAGCGGCTAGTGTGTTTCCATAGAAAATTACACAGTCTATCCGACGGAAAAACGTCGGAGAACCCCCGACCAAGTTTACATATACTCAAACATTTTCTAAACTACAAACCCATTTTAAACAAAGTTAAGATTTATCTCGATTATATTTTTCTAATAAAAAAACCGCATCGAAATCGTTCATTCCACAGACAGACATATACACAGAGCCACAGATACACACGTCAAACTTATAACATACTTCTTTTTTCGTCAGGGATTAAAAACAAACTGAACGCGACAATGTTAAAAATATTAATGATTCACGAAAAATTTAACTAACATGCCGCTACAGGGAAACTAATACCAACTTATACTAGAAGGGAATGTTACAGTGTGTTGACAATTTTAATCAAACAGCTATTTTGACAGTTTGAAGATTGTAACAGTTGAGAAAACGTGAAAAATAATTCTGCCCATGAAAATGGTGTAAATTGAGATGGCTATGCTGTATGTGGAATGTGGAATGATTATGAATAATATTGAAGTAATCGCACACTATTACTGATATTAGAATTCATTACGCACCTACAAACTAGGCCGACAGAAACATCACGTTTACTATAAAACTAAGGGCTTGGTAACTGCTTTGAAATAAATACTTGCCAGCTGGTATCATATTCCGATTGTAATAACAGCTTAAAACTCTAACACTGATGTTATGGCTACAATATCAAAGGTGACGTCAGTTTATGATTCAAAAACAACCTTGGTCCTTCCTTCGTACAATACTATTAATAGTAGCAATTAGTTTTATAATTAAGTACCATAAAATTAATGCATGACCTAGAACAAGAAAGGTCATCATCATCATCGTCCTAGCGCTTATCCCGGCCTGTGCCAGGGTCCGCTTTCCTACCCTCTCCATTTCGCCCGTTCTTCGGCAGCAGTAGCAGATCTTTTCATTTATTTTTGCGGTAATTTGGCTTTTTATGTGCGGCGACTACCATCCGCCCCGCACAACCCGTTAGGGAGAAGATAGATATTAGGTGTTTACATGAAATATTGATTTAGAACGATCTAATAACAAATTGTTTTAAATTCAGAGAGGATTTTCAGACAGCTTCTTTAAAAAGTAAAAAGTTTAGTTCGGCGTGCCTCACTAGATGGCGCTGCTGAGACAGGATTCTCAAGTACTGAATTTGGTAACCGAAGTTACTCGGAAAGGTGTTTCGTAAAAAGATACTTAGTTTTAATACCTTTTCTGAGAATAAAGCGCAAGGTGTCTAAATTTTTGTACATCTAACGGTCTCGTTTCCATTTATTTTTGAGAATCGTGTCTAATCAACGCCATCTATTGCAATTATTTGAGATTTTTACTTTTTAATCGGCTCTCGAAAAATCTCCCATTGCAATAAATAATAATTAATTAAGTTCCTCATTCTGTAAGAAAAACGTCAACTGTTTCCTTTTTACTAGCAGTTTCTTTTTACGCTTTAAAATCAAAGCTTTCAATTTCACCCGCTATTATGGTGGTGATCTTATAGAAACATATAAGATACTATATGGACATTATGATGTGAAGGGACTAGAAACCATCTACAACTTAAATAATAACAAAAACCTTAGAGGCCATACACTGAAATTGTCAAGATCACAGGGAACCAGTAACTCCAGACACAACTTTTTGCCAAATAGGGTTGTCAGTGCATGGAATGAATTGCCGGAATCAGTGATCAGTGAACTGTTTTAAAAATAGACTGGATAGACATTACAAGAACTAAATATTGTGATATACACGCATCAGCTTGCAGCTGCTAGTGTATAATAAATAATAATAATATTAGGTAATAACCGACCTCTCACTATCAAAGTTGTAATTGCGATTGATTACCTATTGTGAAAATTCTAAAAGTCGCAAAGATTGTAGGTATTGTCTGACAGACATTACCTAAATATAAGTCCGCTACATGCAATCAAATTTTTACTACCGCTAAATGGTAGCCGTCCTTTCCGCGACCTTTCCATGTCCTAAGAAACATGTACCTACGAAATGACGAGTGATATTGGAATAATTACAATATTTTCCATGGAAGAATGAGTGCCGCACTATTACGGATGATTACATCCCAGTGTCAACAACAGCGCCGCCGTCACCAGAGGGCCTATCGGCTATCTCAGTGGACAACTGAATTTCACATAAAAAAATCTGACACTACTCTAATTTGGTAGACGCTATTGCCAGTTTTCAACGTAGATGACGTGGTGTAGAATTATCTAGCGTCAAATACAGTTGTCAACTGAGTTAGCCAATAGCCCCGCTGGTCAGATAAGTCTGGCACTGTACCTTAATAGTTTGTTTTCATAGCCACCAAAATTGTTTGTCTTGTATTCTTGGAACGTTACTGAATGAGCTAGATTGACGTTTGTCACAAACAGTCTTTGTTTATTGATGCAACAACAGTGGCTCATATTATAGGCTAGTGAAAGAGTTTAGTGTAAAGAGGACATTGGGTTCTCCAAATATCCAACCTTATTGACAGATGTCTGACAACGTCTTCATATAAATTATACTCAAATATAAATATTTGTTTCAACATTTAGTACTTATAAAGAGTGACGCTGTTGTTTCTAACCTAGCTATATACAAATACTTTCTACTCTAACTGTATTACTAGACTTACTAGTTTTATAACATGCATGAAACAAGGATTATTTCTTACTGTCTAAATGGTCCAATCTAGGTTACATTCGATTTTCTTGGAAGTAAATGAACCAATTATTTAGTATAAAGAAATTTAAATAATGCAATTTACTAACTGTCACGAGGAAACCTAAGTAGTGAAGTCAGAAGCCAATAAAGAAACATGATCGGTATCTATTAAGATTATGCCTATGGCAATAGACGAAGTGTTTCTCAGAATAATTGTTAGTGTCATACCTATAAACATTTATTGCTCTAACGGCTGGTACTTGATTCAATATGCCGGGAATGTTACTTCCAATTTGCATACCGCGAATTCTCAGTAATGAAAAGAAATTGGGTATGAGAATTTAGATTGAAGTGAGAATATATGTAGCACGAGCGTTTTAAGGGTATTCAATTTGAAAAAAAATTGATGGCTTTGCTCAGTTCAGGCTTTTTTCAGCAAGTTTTATACGCGGCCTTCTTTTTTCCCTTGTAATTTGTAGGAAGTAAAATATCCAAACCTTTAGATCTTGGATTAATTAAGATCTGGCGGTCACTCATCGATATTTTATAATGTACTTGACTTGAAAAGACTCTTGTTCAGACATTACCAAATCAAGAATAAAGTCTTCATATCAGTCTCCAAATGTTCACTACTATATCTAGTAAGTCTAGTCTATCGACCACCATTCAATATCATCCTGCTTTGTACGTCATACATTCGTCCTTGGGTATTTATCATCTCATATATCGGATTTCTTATTACGGGTACGCATTTATTGTTTCTACTCTTGACCACATTTCCACGCATCGAAATATCGAGGTAAAAACAATAAAAACCGAGCTAACAACCCCGACATAATAATATGTGCGATGGATGATTCATGTGTAGTGAATTACCACGAAAGTCTTAAATCTACATTGTGTGTTTTTTGCATTACGTACACGTATGCCTCATTATTGACATTTGAATACGAGAAATAGGTTTACTGCCGCCCTAGATGTCGTTGTGGCCGCCGAATTTAACAACGATAATGCTGTTGCGAACCCGCGGAGTTATTGTAAAGCAAGTGGCTGTTCCAAGGTGCCGTGAGATGGTTACGACTAGGGTTGGCCGGTGTCCGGGAAAGTCGGGATTTACCCGGAATGCGTGCTTTATCCCGTGTGTAGAAATTACAGAAATTTCATTTGGCCGAAATTTGCGAACGTTTCTTACCCCGACGCAAGAAAAGGGATGTTATAGTTTTGCCGTTTGTATCAGTGATAGCCTGTGGCATCTAGGCCGCCGAACGGATGGACCGTTTTCGACACGTTAGATAGTGGGCGTGCTTTCAACTTGCTGCACCTACTATTCGTTGAGTAAGTATGTGGTGCAAACATACCACGAAAAAGCTTTTTATATTTACTCTTAAGCAAGAGGTAGCTCTCTTATCCCATTAAAATGTCAACTAGTAGTTAAACTACTACGTATGAATTTTACTTGATCGTTCTTTCCCTAGTTTCGCTTCACAAACTTGGAAAGTATAGATTGACACATGATACATCGCGGCAGGGAGCTCAAGTGTTTTCCCGTGAAACGTCATCAAGTGACGTTTCGCGGGACAAAATGTGCACTGCCAACAAAACACATCTCGAAACATCACCAACCTCTTTCCCCGCAGGCAATGTATCAGTTGTGTGGTTAATAATTTTTGTGTGTCCCGGTACATATTCGCACTCGCGAATCTGGCAGCCCTATGCGAGCGTGTTTTTAGCCGGCAGTTGCAGTAATGGCAAAGGCCACAAATCTTATAACCGGCGGCGTCCTAAATATCTGAGTGTGACAGTTTAAAATGTATCTGTAAAAATCCTTCCAAGTAAAATTACGAAAGCGTGGTATTAGTGGAGTGGAGGATAGTACGTGATTGTTCTGTTTGTGACGGAAACTAAACCATACCCTATTTTGACGCCTTAAATAACCTTCAAACAGAAAATGAAAATAAAATTACTTTGACTTTTGTAATAAAAAATCCTAACAATGAAACAGTGTGTAGACTCGATTTCCACTTGGGGACTGGGCATTTCGCTCATGTACGTACATATTTAAGATGTCACACGCATTCACGATCAAGAGAGTAGAATCAGCCCGTTCATGACTGACGGGTGTCGTATAAGAGACTGACCAGACCAGCTTGGACCTTCGCAGACCAGAAAATGTGCAGCAACGATATCTGTTGTTTTTTATGCCACTATTGTGGCAAACAAGCTTACTGCCGGCCTTATGGTAAGCAGTTGTGTGTTTTCTATACAAAGCCGGCCTTGGCGAGGACGAACGGAGCCGCTGCTAGCTCATAAATGTTAATTCATTCATTCAAGCGCCAAGTCCTAAGGGGCGCCCGAAAAACTGGGGCCTTGAACTAGTTTTTAATAGTTTCCTCCTATGAAGATCTTTCGAAGATTGGGAAGTCTGCGGTGACTAAACTGACTAACATTACATCACGTTCAACCGTACGAATTGAATAGGAAAACATACGAATACTTATATGCGCTAATACAACTTAGTTATGTACTATTAAACTTGAAGCAGACCCTTGCAATATAGTTTCTATTATACCGCTTAGAATTTTAAGGCCTTGCCACATACAAAGCTCGGCGCGAGCGCGGCGTGAGCGCGGTGCGTTATTTGCTAGGCAACCATCGCGCGGCGCGATGGTTGCCTAGCAAATAACGCGCCGCGCTCGCGCCGAGCTTTGTATGTGGCAAGGCCTTTTAAAGGCAATACATAATACCTCGCTTTACTGGTGACCTCGTTACTTGCATCTTATGTACCCACGGCATCATGAAACCGCCCTTGTCCTAGTGGATAAAGTTTCACAACCTGCCATATATTTGCTGCTTTAAATAACTTTCTTTCATGCAATATGTAGGCCATCCGACCATCAGTCACCGCGATCAAACAATTTTGACATTCCAAGGCAATGTGTAACATTATCATTACTGATGATGTTTTCTTGTTTTATTTAACGATTAACAGATGGGCCGCGGTTTACGCTCGCGTGAAATTCGTATTTATGGTTGGCGTTCTATGGGCATGTTATGCGGAGGGCCGTAAGTCTTGTTGCAAGGAAACTGATGACTCTGAATGTGGATGGTTGTCCCAGTAGAGGCAACCAAAGAAAAGAATGCTGCCTACCTTTTTCTTTACCCATTATCTCCTGGTTGACTGGTAGATAAGGCTATTTTAGCTTTAAGTCCGCCACTGTAGATACTATTTTGTGCATGAAGATTTAATAAATAAATAAATAAAAGGGGGTGGACTGTGCTGTAAATGATGATGTGGTTGAAAAAAGAGTGAACTGTCGGATCTTAAGTAATGGATATTTAGCTTACCACCACACTACACCACTACCCTCTCCATGCTTGGCAGACGGGTTAGTGTAATGATTAAGTAATTAAGAAAAATCGTAAAATTTAACGAAAATGCAAATAAATTTAATTGTTTCAATTCAACCTTTATTGTAAGTAGTTGAATTGTATTTTAATTCCCACTATTGGAGAAACCGTTTTGTTTTTACATGTTATCTACCTTGCGCTTACTATTATGAATACCTATGACCTTCTTGTAGTGCATAATTCATCGTCTTTATCAGGTATGTTTGTCGATATTATTAATGTAAATACACCTAAATGCATGAACGTAATTTTGTATATTTGTGAACTTATTCTACTTTGAAGCATATTTATAAATATTCTCATTCCACGCCGAGTAAATGCTTATCCTGAAATTGCTTTGCTAATAGAAAAATACCTGCAGGCAACTCCCAATTTTTATAGGAAATTCTTGCCTATTTAGGATTTTTAGGTAGCGATGGGAGTGGGTGGCGGATTTGTGCAAAGTAGGTTTCTCGATTTCGCTATCAATAAAAGAATACAAAAACTTTTCTAGACGCTCTGCACCTCTGCGTTGTTTTTTACCTGCGGCACATAACTACTTCAAATATGTACATACGTATGTATGTAACTGGTAGTATAATGGCGAATTATAATTGCAAAATATAGTTAAGAAGTTGCTATTGTCTATTGGGCTATTGTCTATGATGGCCACCGAATTTGACATAAAATAATACTACACTACGTCATCTACGTTTTCCACTGGCTATAGCGTCTAACAAATTAGAGTGATTTAAGATTATTTTATGTCAAATTCAATTGTCCACTGAGATAGCCAATATCCCCGCAGGTGAAGGTAACCAAAAATTAAACCTGTAGAGAGTGAAATAGGTATTACAGCATACTCCATCTTCTTCTACCTAAATCATCACTTAATATACCAGCGCTATGTATGGCTGCTGCCATTCATAGCATTAGCTGAGGCTGGTCCAATTTGGTCCGAGGACGCATCGCCCTGCTTTCTTGATATGTACTTATTGTTAGTTTTAAGTTATTGAATGTGTTATTGGACCAAATAAAAATACATCTATGTCTATGACATGTCTACATATTGACTTGTCAAGTTGTGATTTATTGCTTGTTCCCATTTGTCCCCAATCTGTCACTTCGACCCGCACCCGAACTCGCCACTTGCAAACAGCTGTTCCCGTTTCGACTGTCAAGTTGTTTGTTGGTTAGTTTATAGTTTGCTCTTCACCCACTTTGGCAACTATAGTTTGGTGACAATCCCGTCTGTTTGTTCGCAGGACCTCGAAAGCAACTTGTCGGTGCCGGCGCGGTGGGAGGACCGCAATCTCCGCAACTACCTCAACAAGCCCGACCTTGGTAAGTTTATACTCAAAGACACACCCGTCAAACAACACTTGAATCAAATCAAATCTAAGTAATGTAGCTCGTCATCGGCTTTTTGCTTAGTGATACCACTGTGTTCAATATGGCTCTGTGATTGGCAAATTTTGCTCGTTACCTTAGATATGTGTTCATTTTATAGACGCTTAGTACTGCTCGCCACCCAAGTATTGTCCCTTGGAACCCTGTGTGTTCGCGCACTGTGATATATCTTGAATACGGGTGTAGGGAATTGAAAAGAGTGGCACCCCACGCATTGTTTCGATTGGTGTTCCGATCCGGTTGGCTGAACTATTTTTATTGTGATATGTACTGCGAAAATGCACAAACTGTGTAACTTCGGAAAAATATTTTTAATTTCGAGCTGTTTTACGAATGTAAACTTTTCTCTATTGCATGAGAATCGTGCACCTGACCTGATCGTACCTATGAAGTCCGGATTAGCAATACACTCCTCTGATGTGGAGGAGGGTCAAGGCCAGCAGTGCACTCATCAGTCCACAACCCATCGGCAGTTGATGATAAAGTCCCTTGCTGGGCGCCAAAAATGTTTTATGGGACATTCATCTTTTGTTAAGAATTGTTTGTCACAGTTATTACCTTTTGTGTCTTTAAACACCTTTGTTGAGCATTGATAGAGAAAGATAATGTTTAATCCTACTCTTTATACGTGTAAAAATACCTCTAAATCAAGTCCCTTGTTGAGCGCCAAAAGTCTTCATAAATTTTTCCATTATAATTATTAACTACCTGATATACCAAATCGTGGATCATGGTCAAGGCGGACACCGGGCCCTCACGTGTCAAGCCCAAGAGCACAACCGGGACATTAACACCAAGGTGAAGATGATGATGATGATCAAATACCAAATCATATCAATCTAAATAGCGTTTTGTCAATTGGTCCTGCCACCAGCACTTAATCACTTACCTGGTGACCCGCAAGCTCGTTTGCCTCCGTATACCTATCCGCATTTTGGTATATCAATATTATAAATACAAAAATAACTCTCTCTGTTACGCTTTCACGGCTAAACGACTGCACCGATTTAAATAAAATTAAGTATCGGGACAGCACCTGAGTATGGGCATGCACTACTTTTCATTCCCCTCCACTCGCTAGCTCGTAAGATATAGGGGCAATAGTTCCACGGGCGAAGCCGCGGGCGTGAATCTAGTTATCCATAAACAACAAATGATAGGACTCTTCCTACTATTATAAATTGTATGATAGTCATAAGTGTTTTATAAAAACCCAAATTGAGTAATTATATTTGAACTTGAACTTGAACTATCGCTTGTAATGTAGGAAGATTGACTAAATGTGTGTCAATGAAGTTATATATTTTAGTTTCGTCAGTCGGAATAAGAAAGAGAGAGGTAGGGCATAGCGGGTATCTCGTTCGAATTGAAGCCGCCCGAATGGGGAAGTACCTCCACCTTACAGAATATCGCAGCTAAATAATACTCTTTTAAATAGTATTGTATTTCTGACGATGAGTAAGGTTTTAATGCTCCATGGGGTAGGGATTTGGGGAACCGTGGCTTTGGCAGTGGAGTGGCATTTGCTTTTTTGCTGCCAGAGCAACGTGTTATAGAGGTGGGCAACGCATTAGCGATACTCTTGGTGTTGCTAATGTCTATAGGCAGTGGTGACCACTTTCCATCAGGTGACCCGCTTGCCTGTTTGCCTACCGTATGACATAAAAAAAACGCAGCTAACGAACGGATCCATCTCGTATTATTGTGTCTCGACTCCCGTAGGACTTCCTGGATTTTTCATCGCTAAAATCTATACCCTATAAAATCTCGTTCCAGAAAAGGCCAGCCGCTGGATCGGGGGTATATACGATTACCAGACCCGCGCGTGGCGCTGGGGCGGCGAGCTGCGGCGGATGCACTACCAGTCTTTCTCCAAGATGAAGAAGATGACGCCTGAGGAGCTGCAGTGGCACTGCATTGCCATGATGCCCGACTTACTTTATAGGTAGGCGTCGTTTTTTATGTTAGGTCTAACTATATGCATACTTGTCCGCATCCATCTTTGGCCGCATTGTCACTTAGTAACAGGTGAGATGGCGGTCAAATGCCTGTCTTGTCTAATATAAAAAAAAAATCTATAATAGGGAAAAGTACAAAAAGTAAAGTAAGGGATAAAGTGGACCTAGTGTACAAAAGGTGATTTAATTCATAATAATAGGCAGACATTTTACAGCCAATGGCATCTACTGTAATAAATAATTTAGTTTTAATTTCACCCATATTTCATCCCGCCCTCTTCCTTATATGTTACTGTGATACAAACTCTTGACTTTTGTGGTTCGAAGTTCGGTCCTATATTCAAAGTAGTTAACCAAATTTAAGTCAAGACTCATAATGAAATGCCGACAAATGTTAGGAAACCCCCCGACGAAATCTTTTAAAATACTCAAATATATTCCAAACTGGTTTTCAAATAAAGAAATCTGAATCGAAATCGTTCCATCCTCGGGGCCTACGATGCCATGACAGACACACATATACGAAGATACAAACGTCAATCGTATAACACTCCTCGTTTTGCGTTGGAGAATACCAAATGTTACAATTAAATTTAAATTTTTCTTAATACTGTTTCACCCATAGAGAAACAACTTACCGCCGTAATTTTGTTTCTCCTACATCCTAGATGATGTGATCCTCGAAATTGGAAATGATCCAATAAAATACTCGTGATATCCGTGCCGTATCTCATCGACCTTACACATACGAGTATGTACACTCAGACCACTGTTGTACAATTTTAACACCTTAAGCGCCAAGGCCATAGTGACTGTCCTACCAATTTAAGCAAAAATAAAAAAAGTCTTCAAAATAAGTTTTTTACCATAACTCAAATACTATTTACCCTATCCCAACCCCAAAACCACTAGGAAAATCTCCTAGGCCAGAGCATTTTTTTCGCCCTATAAAATGTATAGAAAGCGTGCGCATGAGCGATACACAAAGTCAAAACTAACTAGAGGGCTGTATCTAAAATGATACACAAGTGTTGAGACAGTGTATGCAATAATGTTACACATGCCCATGAGGGTGTTAAGGATACGCGCCAAATGACCATGGGGGACTTCCAAGGTCAGAAGGGGAGTCGCGTCAAAACGTGACATTGGACCTGAATGCCCTGAACCTGGGACGTAACCGCAGTCCTTGAATTTAAAATTACACAACGATGGCTAGGCCCTAAGATGGAAGCGGGAGCGGGCTCTCAACTTTTATTTAGACAAAGTATCGTTCCGTTTTTGACCACGTGGGTTTGAATCAACAAATTTAAATGCTTGGCAGGTAACATCCTTTCTAATCGGTGCAATCCATAGATTAATTGCGTAACTTTGTTGCCAACAATTCTCTGATTTCAATTATTGAAATTTTTACGTATGGTCGTTTTAATAGTTTCAGTTTATTGCAATAGAACTTCGTTAGCAACTGAACCCATGAAATCGATGATACGGAATCGCAAAAGTAACAATTTCATTCATTGAAATCAGAAAGTTGTTAGCAACAGAGTTACGTAATTAGGCTACTGATTATCGTGTATAAGGAGTCTACTAAACGACGAATCTTTAAGACACAAATCCAATCCAATTACGTACCAACCAGAAATAAATAAATAATTCTCAAATAAGTGCCTATGTAAAAATCGCTAAGGCTACTCCAAAATATCACGGATGGCAACCTTACAACTTACAAGCGGGTTTCTTCAAGCGTAATCTAATCACTATCCAATTCATGGCCAATGTAATAACCCAATCAAGCCTCGAAGATTAATACGGCCAATTTAACCACCCTCCAAGTTTTATACCTCGGCCGTCTCATCGAAAACCAATATAGCAATAAGTATTAAATATATCGTTCGACATTGCGATATCAATGTTTTATACGGCCGGTCTTCCACTGTTATAGGACATAATTTTAACGTAAATAGGACTTTGTGTTGTTTCCACCGAAATCAAACGGTATTCAAGTTTTTAACTTATTTGGTGAAACGACTTCAATATATTGATATTGATAATAAATATTGATATTAAATCTTAGATTTGATATCGTAAATAGAATCGGAAGTGCATTAACGCTCATTGGGAGACCATATCCAACCAGCGGACTAAAGTTGTCGAGATGTAATAGGTCCACTTTGACAGATTCATCATTTCCTTGCGTCCGCGACATAAAGTTGAATTTCTATGATGCGCGGTCGCACGTAATAGAAAATGAACTTTATGACGCGAACGAAAGTAATTTATGACACCTGTCAAATTGACCCTATTACTATGATGATGTTGATAAAACGCCCCCATGTTACAGGCTATAAAATAATTTGCACAGGGCGTGATGCATTATGATAAATTAAACACTCAGTGAGTACGAAAAAATAATAAGTAGGATAACAAAATTTTATAGCTACGGTTGCGCTCATTCTGCAATAGATGATTTACTAAAGAAAAGCGTGTCAGAAAACCGCAACGTTACCTAGATATCTGTATTCGACAGATCTCAGCTGTAGTCTTTTAGTCAGCCGCGGTGGAAGGCCGGCGTGGTGAAGCTCGACCGATACAGCGAAACCAATATTAAAGTTTAACGACGCCTTTAGAGTTATAGCGAAAGCGTGTAGTATTGGCCATTGTGTTCGCAGTTGACAGATGGCCGACTGAGACCAATAAAACCACTTTGGGATTGGGATTTGGCGTTTTGGGGTTACAAGCGGACTGTTTGGGTTATTGGGGATCGTGGGGGAGATTGGTGCGGTCGTTTGGGTTGAATGGAGTGGTGTATTGTTGTAGGATTTCCATCGAACGTTGTAAACGGCAAAGTGTAATGTTTTTTGGGGTGGTGTTTGGATGATGTTTCATATGAGACGGCGCAGACGGCCCCTAGCAACAAAAACTAGTTTTCTGCCGTTTTTCGGACTCTGACAAGCTTACATTGCATTGTTAGTTTTGTCTTTTTTCTGTTTAAACGTACTTTGGTTTACTTAACCCCCCTACCAGTAGTTAACGCACTAGGTCTATCTCCCTACTACATAGAGAACAAATATCTGGCCATTCTTTTTCTGTTCTTTGCCGAAAAACCTAACGAAATAAAAAACGCAACTAACCACCTCCCAAACACTCGCAGATGGTCACCGCGCAGTTGCCACGAGCCGCGGCAGTTTGTCTGCCAGACCAAACTGAAGAAGGTGCCCAAGAACAAGCTGAAGGAGTACCGGACACGGTGGTCCAGGATGGGAGCCATCAACGAGATCACGGTGCCCAGTGCGAGCCGCGAGGTAAGATAGTTTTCTTTTTTTTCTGGTACTTTTGTTTTCACGGCCAGACGGTCCACTAGAGCCTAGCAGCTCATATAAGGGATTCTAGTACCGCTACTGCCCATTAGAGGCGCTGTACAAATTCTACTACAAATTGTTTTACGTTTACTGTAAAAAAGCATATGATAGGTACTGATGAAGAGCCACCACCATAGTGCAAGACATCAAAAACCTGAGGGGGGCAAGCGGGTGGGGAGATGCGGATGGAGGAAAAGGGATATGATAATTAATAATGCCTAGATACTAACGATCACTTTCTTCAAACCGAAACATTCTCAAAATAATTAAAAACGTTACAGGTGAACGACCCCCTAGCGAACGACGTCACAATCAACCCGATAAGGAACCCGAAGTCCTACGATCTGAAGCCGAGCCAGCTCCGACTGTACCCGAGGGGGGCGGGCCCGAGAAGCGCGGGCAGGACTCCGCCGAAGCCCCACGGAACAAGGCCTGAGCTGAGGAAACGGTCGCGGCCGGTGCAGAGGAAGCTGACGCGGCCCTTCCCTGGGTGAGTTACTGATTCGTTTTTTTATATCGGAAATCGCGATCCGGGTGCGACGTTACATCCTTAAGTCGTGCATGGAAACCGCTGTGATACAACCCACGGTCCAACCTTTAGAATGCGTACACGTTGCCTGCGAGTGTGTTTCCCGATCATTATAATCTGGACGCCTTCAACGCTAGTGACTAGTCTGTTCCTAAACGGGCGTGCTTGTTCGGCCGCATCGTCGCTTGCCACCGGGTGAAATAAAAACAATGCACTGATGCCTCACGAGGCCAGGCCTGAGGTGGAGAAATGGTCGCCGAAAACCAAAATCAGAGCAACACTACCTAATTTTTTTCGAATATTTTTCCATGGTACCTACAATATACAAATTTATTTGCTCAATTCTGCCGGGAGGTGCCCACTGTTAGGTATAGGCCTCTCACAGAGATTTCCACAAAGGCTGGCCCCGTCCTATCGACATGGGCACAGTTCTGTGCCGTCAAAACTAAACATAAATTTGACCGCTGTTCCTTGGAGATAACCAATAACCAATGGTTATTTGTAAAAAAAAAGTTCCTTCTGTGTAATTAATTGTCTCCAAGGATTTTATATTCCCCACAGATTATATCCCCTAACTGGCCTCCGTAATATTATATTTCCCATCAAATTGCTACCAGCAAAAACACTTAAGTAGTTAACTTTCATGCCTGTTCGGCAAAAACTTTTCCCATTAGATAAATTTCCCGTAAGTACTCGCAAGGTATCAAAGAAATAATATAAATTATACTCACTTCGGAACTATTCGCATTAATGTTTTATTACTTGCATTTATATTGATGATAACTGTTTTGCCTTCGACGCTTCGAACCAATTACTAGCCAGGAAGGGAATTTACCGCTATCTGATCCATGACTTTACTAGTATCTATACTTTAGAAAGTAAAGCACCAACAAACGCTACATATTTCTTTCGATTTGTAAGAAAACTTTGTGAATCAAGGCGCACGCAAGTGCACCAATCAAGTTCTCAATCGAACTGACACTAAAACATTCGATTGCAGATACCACTGGAATCGCCGGGACCCCGAGGGCTCTTACAAGCGGAACGTGCACATCTTACTCTCCGGGAAGACGGGTCTGAGTCCTCAGCAAGTGAAGGGACATATGGCAAGATTAGCCCACTTGAGGGATAAGCAGGTGGCCCGCCGCAAGCGTCTGAGAAACCGCAAGGATTGGTTGGAGAACAACGCGCCGGCGCTGTCACAGACACATGCGCGGACGTACACAATTGATAATAACATCAGCGCACTCCATCCGAAGACTATTGTGGAGGAGTTCGACTTTATGCCGCCGCCGGCGCCGGTTGCGCCGAGACCTGCCAGAGTGTAGGCTCAGTACTGAGTACGACTCGGATATACACTCATGAGCAAAGTAACTAGTCACACACATAAACGACGATATTTTATAAACTGGTAAAGATAGATGGAAAAAAAGTTAAGCTAAAAGAGTTTTATTTTACAAATTCAAACTTTTTTTAGCAAAAAGTGTCTTAAAAAGAGTAATATTTTACACATCAAAAGTTTTTTACTTTGATTAAATGCATTTGACTTCATAAAACTAATACCGTCGTCTATGTAAGTGACTTTTGCTTAGAAGTGTAGTTATTGGCGTAGTCCGACCATGTTGATGGCAAACGTATTTTAGTGGGTATAATGTGTATTCAACCCATTTATTCCTAAATATAAAATGAAATCTTGTCACCAACAGCTTTCATTTATTCCGAGTTAGTGCAAAGAACAAAAATTCCTTTAATGGGTGCACGGTAGTGTATAGCTAAGTTCCACATAGAATATACGGAATTACTTCTAATAGGATACCAAGAGTCACGATCTTACTCATACTTGAAATCAATATGTTAGTACAAATGTGATCAAAACTGATTTAATATTTAAAAACACTTCAAAGCTTGTCATGCTTAGAGCAAGAGTTGTATTGCCCGTGTAGCAAATAAGCCTATCATGTATTCTTTCATAAAAATTCTATGATATAATCGATTCCTCTCTAATGTTTAAATATTCAAAATAAACGGGACAGATACGGAGATTTAAGAAAAGCTATTTTCTTCTTATGTTTATTCTTATCTATGTTCTTCTTCTCTTTTTCTTCTAGAGTAGTTGTAACATTACGAAATATTTAGGACAATTGTCACTGAAGATGATTTTTCACATAAATTTTTCTTCAAGGAAAATCTTGTTCTTTTATCAAACAGAATACTTGCTTTCAATTTGGTAAGTGTAGTGTTAGTTTTTAAAGCAGTTTATAAATTATAAGAATCATATTTTTTTAGTTCTGATTGTTTTAATTTTAAATAGTAATTTATCGATACCACCTATAAATAACTAGTAGAAGTTTGTTGATTCAGTTTATTTAATGTTATAACAAATAGTCCCCGCATTTTTTACACAATATTGAACTTATGTACTCCTCGATAAAAGTAGCCTATGGTATGTGTGATTTCCAATTATATTACCATGTATTAGTACCTACTTAACAAAAGTTTATACCTTATACTAGTAGTTCTAGAAGCTAGACAGTTCTAGAGATTCGTTGTTTACACAGTCACCGACGGGGACTTTTTATTATAGCGATTCCATTTCACTCGTGTGACTAAGTACAGTTTCGTATTTGTAATTTTGTATTTACAAAACTAGTCAGTAAGAACTTAGCTACTTTTATGCGCAAATGTAGTAAATTATGTTACTATATGTACATGAGTGACTAATACACAGTGATATTCAAACTGTTTATTGTCTTTATAATTTTAATTAAATAATGTTAGAGTAATATTTTAATAACTACACTCTATCGCGAATTTGTAAATATATTTATGAGATGCTTTGATACTGATAGACATGTGGATGATGCGCATACATAGGTTCCCTTGAAACCTACCTTCAAAACATCCCATAAATAACACTTAAGTAGTTTGTTTACAAATTCGCTGCACGTGGGTCATTTTTTCGGCCATTGAGTGTATTTTCAAATGCATCGCTAAATTGTAAGTAATAACTATTAACATTTTCTCATCGCTTTAAGTGTATTAGTAATTGTTGGATTAAAATGTGTCGTACTTCATATTGGCATTTCATTGTTTATTTTAAATTAGCATTAAATGTTTCTTTTTTTTTCATTTAAATTTAAGTTAAAATTTATATAAATAATACTTACCTACGTAGTGAATTCAAATAAACTGCCAATATAGTCCTCGCATTTATTTGGCGAAATTGTTTTTACCTTAAAATAAAATTTTTCATCTAAAGTACTTCATTTACTTTCAAAACTAATATTAAAGGTCCACAATCATGTTTGGTTTTTTGACGAAATCTAATCAATCTAACCAAAAAAAGACTGCAGGCTTAATTCCGATAAGCATAAGCATAAAGTCTGCTGCATCTCGGGTCTCGACGTCACATTCCATCAGATTAGCTAAAACTGAGGCCAATTGCCATCATGTCTTAGCAATAAAATATTTAATGTAGGTACCAATATATTATTAATGATATAATGGGTAAGGCCCTTTCCTACTAGCAACAGTCGTGCGACCATGGTCGTAAGAAGGATGTCGCCTGACCAATGGGAGACCTTAAAACCGTCTCACGACCATGGACGCACGGCCGTTTGTCAATTAGGAAA
This sequence comes from Blastobasis lacticolella, assembly GCA_905147135.1. Taxonomy (NCBI): domain Eukaryota; kingdom Metazoa; phylum Arthropoda; class Insecta; order Lepidoptera; family Blastobasidae; genus Blastobasis; species Blastobasis lacticolella. The sequence goes on along the minus strand of LR990042.1, from coordinate 2,943,869 downwards.
GCACCTAAATCTTGTAAAATAAAATATTTTCCAAAAACGTAATGGGACTCATTCACACATAAAAAAATAAGGTAAAAATCGTTTCGCATATAATTAGTCTTATTTTGAACCGAAGTTGTTCATGTAACTTTGCATGGGGCACTGCCACTCCCCCAATTTTAATACTTATATAAGAATAATTAACATCTAACCACTGAAGTATAACATTACATGTAACGTTCTAGATTATAAAAGGTGTAAAAACTAGTCTACAATGTAACAAATCGCGTAAAAGAATTAGTATTACTACTCTCACTTTGTTATTACATTTAAAAATACTTATATTTTTATCGACTATAATATTTTTATCCTCACTGCTAATATAATGTACCTACTTAAGTTAAGATACAACATTTTCGCTTTAGACATGTTTGTGTAAATTAAATTATAAGGCAAGAACACTGTTCACTTATCATTTAAAAACAAATAAAGCAATTAAATAATCATATGAGTTGAGTTTTTATTTTTATGAGTGCATTAAAATTATCAATATTGACTGTAAGCTATTTTATTAATAAAGTGCGTATCGAGATAAGCTTGTGTCGTTTTATACAACTTTATGTAACAGTCTGTGCTACAGAGTATACAGGGTGTAAAAAGACCGCTAGCATTAATTGAAACCTCATATTGTACCCATGAAACTGAACAACTTTCCCCAAGAAACACACCCGCGGAAACTCATAGTTTAGGCAGAAATCCAGATTCTTTGTAAAAAAAAGTTGTTTTTTTGTACTAAAAAATATCAAGTATCGATAACTACATCGTTCACAATTAATTTAAACACTCAAAGTTCAAATTTAAGTTGAAATAAATGCACTTTAAGTAAAAGCACGCAATGTAAAGCATGCAGGCCGGCCGGCCGCGCGGGGTCAGTGGCCACTGGTCCCGCGGGCGAGCGAGAGGCGTGCGCCGGACGATGTACATTGCGCGTCACAATTAATTATTTATTTTGGGTAGCGAAATTATGAAGTCATTTGAAGTCAATGAAGTCAAGCCGCGGGTATGTTTCTGTTCGGTTGAATATGGGGTTTCAATTAATGCTAGCGGTCTTTTTACAGCCTGTATAGTACCTAAATTCATTATAATTCGAGTGGGCCTAGTTGGTAAAATTACGCTAAAGGCGCGATTGTAGTCCGAGTCAAACAGGAGTTTATGAAATTCACACGAGTGTCAGAAATAACACACTAGAACCCGGCGCGACTTCTTTCGAGTGGCGTTCTACCACTACCCTACCCTACCCTACTCTACCTCTACCTAACCATTTTTTCTTTCTTTGCTTGCATAAACCGTCCTCTTGAATCACTCTATCAATTGCTGAAAACCGCATTAAAATCCGTTGCGTAGTTTAATAGATCTAAGCGTACATAGATACATAGGACCAGATGGCGGGAAGCTACTTTGAAAGAAAGAAAGAAAGAAAGAAAGAAAGAAAATACATTTATTACACATAGCACACCACGACACAATAACAGTTACAATTACAGACAACGGACACATTAACATTTAAAATATCTTAATTAAGACAATATATTGTAGTCTCCCATGACACTGTCGGTGCTGCAGCGGCTAGCGCGAATGGTACCCACTCAGCATGTGCTGTGAGGCGCAAGAAACGACTCACAGCGCTGGTATTCTGTGGGCCCATTGTTTGGGTACGTCACGGGCGTTATACTACCTAAATAAAATAAATAAATACATAAAAATAAATAAAAAATATGTAGGTATGGTAGATAAAATAAATATTATTTTAAACAGCACGGCACATCTGCTGGCCGTTGCGCAATCCACCCGTTCCTGCGGCCTCGCTATGCTTTGGTGCTGGCGGCGGGGCAGGCTGGGAGGGGACGCCGTCTCGCCCCGTTTGTTTTCTACTATGTATTGAAATAAATTTGCGAGGAAAAAACTTTAAATGCTTTATTCATCATGAATTAAATCACTTTTTGTACACTTTATTCATCATTCCGAAAACAAGGTGCGAGAGGCGGACGGACATGCCTCAAAGATACAAGGCTTTTAGCGGCATTGGTGAATTGTTTGGTTGGACTTTGTAAGTTGGAAACTTATTTAATCAGCACCAGCCTCTATCAGCCTATACTTGTCAACTGCTGGATGGATATGCCTTAAATTTTTATTTATTTATTATTACGTTTTATCATTACATGCGATAATGTTGACGTCAATGTACAGTATATAAAACTATTTGTTATGATTTATACAATAGATACTATGACACCAATTTTGTGACGCTTTATTTTTAATGCTTCAGAATATCAAAAGGCGCATACAATTTGCATTCACTTTTGCAACAAGTGCTGCCATCTGTGATCGAGTAGCGTGACTCCATTCAAGTTCCTGCGGAGGCAGTAGGTAAGGTCTGCGAGCTTGTATTATGTTTACGCTTCCCAAGGCCACAATTTCCACTGAGCATATCTAGCTAAGCTTTTCACTTTGGTTAGGTAACATGCTGAAATTGAAGTACCCTTTGATTTCCGCTAGGGGCGTTAGGGTCTACTCTTTGGTCAGTTTTATTTATCATATTTAACACAAGTAAGGCCGATCGCACTCTAGACGCATTTCACACGTAAGGTATTGGTAAGTATTCTATGACGTAAAGCACCGTACCTACTTACATTTCGTTAGTGCGCACTTATAATAACCTTGCGCGCGGTTAAACATGGAACTAAATTGATAGACAGCCAACTAATACAACTCCCAAGAAAAACAATGACAGGAACGCCATACCTAAGTCCTAAGAGCAGACGTGTAAGAGTGAGAGATTCCAGGTCTGGCTATTTATTTAACACATTTCTCCTAAAACAATAGGTACCTAATGAAAGCATTGTCGTTAAACCAACATCAAATTCTCCAACGAGTCTCCCGGTTTTAAAATAAAGAAGACCACACGGCAATTAATCCATCCTTTCGAAGCTATGCCATATAGCCACAGGCAGACGCACAGATACACGTGAATCTTTACCATTCTTTTTGCGGGGGTTAAAAAGGTTAAAAAAGCCATCCAAAGTCCAAAACTCAGACCCTCAATTTCCATCCAAAAATAGCATCACGGGACCAAGGATCAACGACCCACACCGCGAGCCGCCGCCCGCTGACCGAGACTCCCAGATTGGCGATACCGTTGCCATGGCAACGCGTGGCAAACACCCACTTCGTACGATATCCTTCGACCAGCCAGGTGTGACCCTTCTTGCAAATTACGGTAAGTATGGTATAACTTGGCATACTTAAAGAAATTTAACTCGCTCTCGATTTGTTTTCCGGACAGTACATTAATTTGCGAGTCTCTGGGCCTTTCAAGAGCAAGAGTGAATAGGTATCAGCCATGTATGAAGTATAATATGCATATAATGTAGGCAATCATAGTGATAACTCGCTCATAGTGACAACGCTCATATGTCACCCATATACCGCGTAGGTACTTGGTTACAAGCTTATTACATTTGGCTAAACAGTCGTCTAAATTCAAAAGCAAAAGGAGAAAGAGCAAATAAATGAAAGTGGATTGTATTGCTCATAAATTATGTTGCGTCGCTCCGCTTTTCAAAATGTGTGATACAAAAATGGACTATGGCTTTCTTTCACGCCTGTTGCTTCTGAATTTAGTCGGCTGAACTTAGCTACTTGTAAGAAGCGCGTTAACGAGTAGCCCGATATTTTGATGCAGTCGTATACATCATGGTCACAGGACGACTACCTGCTACCAGGATGGTAGCCAATCAAAGCCAAGCAGGCCTGAATGTGCAGGTTTCATCACGATGTTTTGTTTTAAGAGCATTGGTTAGTATTCAACTAATGTACGTACAACTCAGAAAAGAGTCATTGGTACGTGGCCGCATCGGGATTCCAACCCGGTACCACTCGCTTACGAGTCCGATACCCTAACCACTCGGCCACCGGCGCGCGACGCTCATCATACTGTATTGTATTGTACCTATTGTTAATTGTTAAGCTTGCCTGGACACGCAAAGTCGTATAGGTGATGGCTGTAATTTCAAAGGTCAACATAAAATGGATCACGTTATAGGCATCAAAATTTATACGCGTTTTTCCTAGACCTAGGAATAAAGATAAGCTCTTTTATAGGTCCATAATCGCTGTTATAAAGGAACGGAAAGCCTATTTTGGTAATTTATGAGGTTTTATCATTTCATTTTCTACTAGTTTATTAGAGTGTGTGGTCTAGTTTTAGTTTGTAGGTGCCTATATCTACCTAAGCTCGATCTATACTAATTCTCGAAAGATAAAAATTTTGTAAGTTTCTTTTGTAGGTTGGGGGGTTATCTCCAAAACCTGGTTTTGAAAATGCTTTTAGAATCGAAGCTACACTGTTCTTTTATTCCCTTAAAAATAATAGAACCCCGCGGGATAGATGAATGTTTACAGAGGTCCAACCTGCTCGTGGGTGAAAACCGCAGGCGTGAGGTAGTATCCAGA